>CM076678.1:131859801-133107301 GCA_038501925.1 Xenopus petersii | reverse complement strand
TTTTGCCGAAAAATTCTCTAATTTCCCACAAAACTCTCATAACGGACGAAAAATTTGCGAAGCGGAAAATTTTGCAAAACGCATTGAAGTAAATTGGCCTCAAAATTATTTTTGGCCAAATGCATTAAAGTCAATGGGTGTCCAAATAATTTTTTGCGCACAACTATTCTGACTCGCGTCCAAATTTTGTCGAAGCGGCTGGTTTTTCGCTGGGCGAATTTTCACAGCAGTTTCTTGTATTTATTCGACGGTGGTTGCAACGCGGAAATTCGCTGCCGGATTTATTTGCCCATCACTAGAGATTATCCTTATTGCTATGAACAACTGTAATGAGAGGAATAATGGGGGGGTTAGAAGTTTTTCATTTGCAGGCAAAAATAATTCCAGACCCTTTACTAATGCAGTAAAAATAAATATAAACCCTTTAAATATTTGTCCTTTCAACAATATTTTTTATTTCAAGTATCTGTTATAAGGAAACACGTTATCCAGAAAGCTCCAAATTACTGAAAGGCCATCTCCTATAGACTTTATTTTATCCAAATCATAAATAAATGTAATATATTTAAACGATTTTCCTTTTCTCTGTAATAATAAAACAGTACATTTTACTTGATCCAAACTAAGATATAATTAATTCTTATTAGAAGCAAAACCAGCCTGTTGGGTTTATTTTGTGTTTACATGATTTTCTAGTAGACTTAAGGTATGAAGATCCAAATTACAGAAATATCCATAAACCTGAAAAACCCAGGTCCCAAGAATTCTGGATAACAGGTCCCATACCTGTACAGTATAGAAATGTAATGTTTATTTTAATTCAAGGTTCTGTTTGATTTGGTTTAGGATATGTCAGCAGGACTACTGTGAAGAATAAGAGAATGGCAAAACTTCTAGAACTGAGCAGGAGACTTTTATTAAACATTTGCCTACTATCAAGCTTGGTCCTGGACCACACAGCAGGAGTTTTCCTGATATGCATTTCATGTAAAAACTGTTAATAACATGAAATCTAAAAATATAAATACAGTAAATTGCAAAAAGTGCTCAGGAAAGTACTCTGGCCAATTTTACATTGAGTGGATGGGTATATAGTATGGTCCATTTAAATTCATGTGAGTGCGTGGATTTTTTTTTTGCCCCAAATAACTTTAAATTTTGGGACTGTGTTTATTTTGGGGTTTTGTTTGAGTTCTTTATTAATCTTTTGTTGAGTATTTCATAATTAGAGATGGGTGAATTTATTCGCCAGGCACGGATTCCTCACTTCGCCGATGTTTTTGTGAAACTGTTGCCAAAATTTGCCGTGGAAAAATTTGCTGTTTCTTTCTTTTAAAATTCTTTTTATTAAGTTTTCAAAATTTGCTGTTTCAAAAAAATGGTTGCGCATCAAAATTGTCACACATCAAAATAATTTGGATGCCCATTGACTTTAATGCATTTGGACAAAAGAGTCACGCATATAAAAATTGTTGCTTGCGTCAAAATTATTTTGACACTCATTGACATCAATGCGTTTCTCGAATTTTTCGGCAAAGTGAAATGGGACAGATTTGCTCATCACTATTCATAATCAGATGAATCGAAGATTATGGGTTTAGCACAACTCTAATTTCATTGTATTATTGAGTAAAGTGACACAATGTGAGAAAAATAAGAACTGCAGTTCTTCAACATAATACTTTGGGAATACAATTCCACAAGGAGGTAAATTTAGCACACCGATAGCTTTATCACCCTGATTCTGATTGTAATTTGCACAGGATTAGAGAGTCGTTTGAAGGCCCAATCCTTGTATAAAGCAGAGAAACGTGTTCTAGTTTTGATTTAAGCAGATAAACGAGTGGAGACAGTGCCAAGTTGAGTCTAACTCTCCGAGGCCCTCAGTTACAACGTTGATGTCCATGTGCTTGGGAGGGTTAACAAACCAATATCAAAGGATTTGCAATTCACAGCACAGCTCATTATAAACAAACGGAGAACATTGCAGATCATTGGCAGACTACCAAGAGCCATCCCACCAATTTCAGGCCACGTGCTGAACAAAAGAGGCAAAAGGAAGTATTTAGAGAATCCAGACCTGTG
The DNA here is from genome assembly GCA_038501925.1 of Xenopus petersii. Taxonomy (NCBI): domain Eukaryota; kingdom Metazoa; phylum Chordata; class Amphibia; order Anura; family Pipidae; genus Xenopus; species Xenopus petersii. The sequence goes on along the minus strand of CM076678.1, from coordinate 133,105,216 downwards.
TGGTCATTTTACAATGCAATAGGCAATACTTTCAGGACATCTAACCAAAAACTGAAAATGAACTAAAAAGAAGACCTTGCTGTAGGGCCATGATAAAAAACTATTCTGGCTCAATAATAAAGAATCATAGCATAGCCGAGATGTTGAATGCTTGATTAAGGGGGCTGAGAGGCTGTTAATAAATTGAGTCAGAAAACTCGAATGGTTGTCAAGCAACAGCATAGTTAAGTTGCTTGCAGCACCTCAGAACTGTGTTTTTTGCCGGCTGAAAGAAGAGAATCTGATCTTTTGCCTGGCTCCAATGTCACTCCTGGACCCACCTACCTGAAGGACCTACACCCCCCTGGGCTCCCCATCCCAGCTACAACCTCTCTTTGCCTCCCTGGGCCCTCACCCTAACTGCAACCCCCCATGTGTACCTTATTCTTTTTGCATCTGCGATTGGGGCCAGGGGGGCTTCCAGCCCAGTCTGACCCAGCCCATCTCTCTTTTCTGCACTTAAAAGTACAGCTTCTGTCGGGTGATCCTGGCCCCTCCGCCACCTGAGCTGCCCCCCCTCCCCCGGAAATTCACTCTTAAAGTACCAGGAGCAGCATTTTTGCTGCCCCTGGTACCTAGTGGGGCACTGCTGCCTGAGGCGACAGCCTCAACTCGCCTCATTGGCGAAGCACCCCTGGCTTCTGTTTGTGTGCAGACACATGAGGGCAAATTTACTAAAGGGCGAAGTGACTAGTGATGTCATTTCAGTACTTCACTTTTTACTAATGGGCACAGGCGTAACTTCGCTAGCGAAGTTAGCTCATTCGCACTCAATCGCCAGGCGAAGTTGTGCTCTGGCGAAGGGACGTGACTGTGCAAATTCACTAAGATGCGGATTTTACGGAGCGTTACCTCTTGTGCCAGACTTGCCTTCGCCACCTCAGACCAGCCGAAGTGCAATAGAGTAGATAGGATTTCCTCAAAATGAAGTCCCAAAAAACACTGGCGTCTTTTCCTTTTTTCAGGGTGATAGGCTACAAAGAGCGTACATTTTTTCTGGGGTAACCAGCTTCCCCCCTACTTGTGTCATGTAATGTATTTGCTGCAACATATACATCCATTCAACTTTAACTTTTTTTAAAAAAAAATTTGTTGCAGTGTGAAAAGGAATCAGGTAACAATGCACAGACATATGTGCTAGAGCACAAAAGCTGGCCATACATGGAGACATGCGCTTGTTTGATGGTGTTGCCAAACAAGCAGATCTCTCACTGATATGCCCACATTGAGGTGGGTGATATCGGGCTGATCCGATCGTGGGCCCTAGGGCCCAACTTCGGGCAGATATCGATCGGCGAAGCCCGTTGGAGGGCACCATTCACGGGCCGATAAGCTGACGAATCGGTCTGTCGGCAGCTTTTATCAGCCCGTGTATGGCCACCTTAAGAGGTGAAGATTGCTCTTTAAAATATAACCAAACACAAATTCCCAGGTAGGACCAAGTATAGTAAGTGGCACAGGTTTGTACATTAACCTGAAACAGTAATTAAAATACAAGAGAACGCCTGACTATGTCTTCTCTAAATTAGGCACCGGAGGGTTCCATGTAAAAATAGACCCTTGTGCAATGACAAGCACTGTATTAAGAGGAGCTCAGTTGCTCAGACAAATACATCATTTCTGTAGAATGTTTGCACCTATACAAGCTGTGATTATACGACAGCCATATATAGACCAAGCACCGCTGAGTCATTGGCACATTTATTTCTATCATGTATGTGTTAGTTGAGGGAATTGACTCTGTTGGATCCTCCTGTATTATAACAAGCACCGGGTCCCTTGGGTTATCACAATTCCCAGATGGGCTCCTTCAGTTCATTTGCATGGCTGAAAATCACACGCAGCAAAAGCACATGCTCTGTCGCATTCACTCCACTGTCATGGCAATAATGGAAATCCCCAAGTGCAATTTTTACCAGTGGGACTCGTTTTCTATTTATGTTCTGAAGGTTCAACATTTCTAAAAAAAAGTATATGGATTTTAAAAACATACATACAAATCTGTATCTGTTTTGCTTGTTTTTGCTTAATCATTAGCCTAGCTCTTGGTATATGGTGCCTCTCTCTGTGTTTATATAAAAAGTTCTGCTCAATTCAACTCATTTTCTCATATTTATCTTATCTAATATAGCTCATATTTACCTGTAAATTGTACATAAGACATGTGCCCTATATATGTTGCACTGATGAGTATATTTAAAAGGACACTAAACTCAACCATAAAGCAGTCCCACTACTCCCCCTAGTTCTCTATAGAAATTGAAAAAACTAATTACACATGGAAACCAATTCACCTATGAGAATTATTCTGACCAATTATATAAAACTTAATTATAGATGCATAAGTATCGACCAATAAGAATGCTGATTCCTAGCACTATGTCATCCATCTGGCTCTTATCTTATAGAGATTGTTGTATATTTTTTTTATTTGGCTATATTACACATCCAACATGGTGCTATAGTTCAAAAGACTTGATAGTGCTGGGAAACTGTGCTACGTGTTTCCAACAATTGCAGGAACAAAAAGAAGCCAGATTTATACAGGTCAGTTGGGATTCTCATTGGAGGATTTTTTGCATTTTAATGCTGCCACAGGCCCTGGAGAGCTGGGGAAAAGTTTTATTGAGCAATGTTGCTTTAAGAATACAACCCTGATGTTGCTGAACAACAGCTCCCAGTATTCCTTAACCTTGATAATATGTATACTGAGATTTGTAGTCCAGCAACAACTCACTAAAGTGTGGAAACAATAACTTTTAGTGGTCAAATGGTCCATCTTAACATAGGATTCATTTGGAAGTAAATGTCAACTTAAACCATTATTTTTTTTTTTTGCTTAAAAACACAATTCTAAGCAACTTTGCAATATACATTCATTAAATATTTTCTATAGTTTTTAATTTAAGTATAAGTATTGCTATTGAAAGCAGTGTTTGTCCCTTATTATTCCCTCATTATTCTCTGTCCTGATGGCTCAGATGATTAGTGATGGGCGAATAAATTCGCCTGGCGTGAATTAGTGGCAAATTTCCGTGTTTCAATCATTTTAATTTCAGACGCGCTTCCAAAAGTGACGCGTGTGGCAATTTTCGAGTTTCTCAAATTTTTCACTAATTTTTCGCCGTTTTGCAGGAAATTCGCAAATTATTTGCCGAAGCGGGAGAAATTAGCCCATCACTACTGTTGATACAATGTAAGACAAGGCAGCTGATTAACAGACCTGTCTTTGCTGGGGAACTAAGACATTTTCAACATTGTTTAAAAAGTAACAACCAGGAGTTAAGCAAATGCTGCTTTCAATAGCAATTGTTTTTACAAATAAAAGCACTGAAAATGTTAAATAAATGTGTTATGGTTACTGCTTTTGTATTATTCATATTTACCATATCTTATATATGGTTGTATACCACCTTAAGCTAAGTCCCTTTCTTAAAGGGCGTGTAAAGTCTAAAATAGAATAAGGCTAGAAATGCTGTATTTTGTATACTAAACATAAACATGAACTTACTGCACCACAAGCCTAATCAAACAAATGATTTATGCTTTCAAAGTTGGCTACAGGGGGTCACCATCTTGTAAGTTTGTTAAACATCTTTGCAAGACTTAAGACTGTGCACATGCTCAGTGTGGTCTGGGCTGCTTAGGGATCGTCATAAACAAAGCTGCTTGAGTTCTGCATGGCTGGGAAGTAAGGCGGGGGCTCCCCCTGCTGTTCATAAGTATGATTGTTTCCCTGCTCAGCAGTTAGGGACCGTCTGACAATTCCTATCCACAGCAGTAAATGAAGGGAGAATTTCATTGCATACAGTCAGGTTTCTTATAAATACAGTACACATTTTTAATTAAAGTATATTGGAGATAGGTTTCTTTTTCATTAAAGAAAGTAAAAATGGGATTTTATTTTTTTGCCTTTACATGCTCTTTAAATCATATTCTATAATACTCTAGGTCAGCATGACGTTATGAGTAGAAAGTCCCCAAACTACCATGCTGCTTATCATCATAAGCAAACATAAGAATTATGTTTTCTTTTATTAGGCAATTTTTTATTGTGGGGTTGACTTGCGCTTTAAGTCAAGCAGCACCTGTAAAATATTGTGAATAGTTTTTTGCAATTCAGGGTTAGCTTTTTTCTACACTTGGGGTTTAGTGTTCTCTTCTATTGCTGCAGGCAAAGTCAATTATTTGTGTGTAAAGGTCCACCAATCAGGGAACTGAATACATCTGCATATAACAGAGAACGCTGGCTGCCCACGATTTTGCTTTTCAGATTAAGATGTTATAGTGCTGCTGATGCAGAATGTGATTGCCCGGCATTAGAAAGAAAGTGATTTTGGGAGGGCCAGGCTTGGAAAGGGAGCACAGGCACATTTCTGATCTGTATTTGAGCAAGTGTTCACTGCTACCCGAAAAACACATCCAGTGTTGTATTTATATAAGTGCTACAAATTGAAGCCCCCCTGTTCTGCTGCCAGTGGTTCCCAACTGTGGGACTCCTTTCCTAGGTGACTGGGAGGGCTCAGCCTTTAGGTGAGTGGAGGTCAGATCTGGTTAAGTCTATTTTTCCACTTTCAGTTTGTACAAGAAGCTTTAAATCTGATGTTCACTATATAAATATCTTTAGGATGTAATGTTATTTTGATGAGAAAAAATAAATTACATCCTTTAGTCAGGGGAAAGCTTAGCAAATCTGGTTTATTTGGTACAAGAGGGGAAAAAGAACACAACTTATTCTGCAGTGCTTATTCTTTTCTATAGGTTCAGTAAATAGGCCTATTGTCCTGATACAGATACAGGGATAGGACCTGTTATCCAGATCTTTCTGTAATTTGGATCTTCATACTTCGTCTACTAGAAATTCATGTAAACATTAAATTAACCCAACAGGCTGGTTTTGCTTCCAATAGAGATCAAGTATATCTTAGTTGGGATCAAGTACAAGCTACTGTTTTATTATTACAGAGAAAAAGAAAATCATTTGTAAAAATTTGGATTATTTCGATAAAATGGAGTCTATGGGAGGTGACCTTCCCGTAATTCGGAGCGATAACGGGTTTCCGGATAACAGATCCCATGTCTGTTTTAATTATGTGATACAAATCTTTTCTGCTCTTCAGTATTGACTGCTGTGACTCTGACATGGTTAAAACATTAACATACTGGCACAAAGGGGTGCATCTGTTCTGTACGAGTCCTCCCTGGTCTGTGAGAGTCACCTACAAGCTTTGGGATTTACCCCTGCTATAACAGACATGTCTGTATTTGAGAAGCTTTGAATCACCTCTGTCCTGCGGGGTTCACCCATGTTGTGTAAAAAGAGTCCTCCCTATGTTATGGGAGTCCCCCATCACCATGTGAGATACTTTACCCCTAGGCTTAGTTTGCATGCACTGACAGCTAAACAGCTTTGCCCTAGGCAGCCCCACACAGGGCACAATCACACAAATCGCCTGTCCTCCAAATTAGCTGTGGCTTAATTAGCTCATTTCTCATTCACCAGCTGACTGTGTGTCTGTTAGGCAGGAGGGCAATCAAATGCCCGATTTAGCTTCACTGGTCCCATATGCAGCAGGATAATGAGGAGGCTCTGGGCTGCAGGATGAGTGGCGGTTCAGTTTCCAGAACCCTGATTGGCTGCTTTTTTGTCTCGCAGGTTGAATGTGATTAGTTGCTGAATGTTATACACACGAATGGGGAATATAAACCCCAAGAACAAAATGAAAAAGAACGTGTTTATTATATCCAATTACCAATGTCCATATTTATCACTTTGCTGAGTTTAGACATACCCAACCCTTTGAAGTCGTTCTTTTCTTCCCCACATGACATGAATTTATCTTTGAGGGTGTTTGCGCAGGGATCATTGAAAGCATTCATATTTTATAAAGTCTGCCGACATGAAGAGCTTCTGCCTCGAACTGAGACCTGTTAAAGGTTACATAAATCCATAAAGACATTTAGAATTTAACTTATTTGCATTTTAATTCACTGCAGTGCATTTATTGCATCCTTGGCCTTGGCAGCCCTTGGGAAATAAAGCGTAAGGAAACAAAAACAGTAGGGGTTAGTGGTTAAAGCAAAACAAAGGCATATATTAATGGTTGATTGGTTTCTATATGGTTGGGTGTTATAAAACTATCCAGTAGCCCCCCCCCCTGCACCATACAAACATATCTCCTTCTTCTCTTTGTTCTGACCCCTTGGTCTAGGCTTGTAATACACACACAGAGGTCAGCGAAGGTGCAGAGAGCCCATAAACTCAATGGGAACACATTGCTTATTATTTAATACATGAAGAGAGATTTTAGTTTTCCTCTTCTTCTTCATGGGTCGGCTGTACAACCTGCAACGTACAATAGCCATACGTATTTAATTGCCTACTACCAAGATAAGACAAAATGGCTTTGGATTTAAACAGGAGCAGTTGGAGCAGTTAAAGATATGATCAGTACCTTATACAATTGTGAAATGTGAATGGTCTTGCTGACCACTGGCATGACATGATATTGCTCTTCTACAAACAGATCAGGTAATGATGTTTAAAAGGGTGGTTCATATTTAAAGGAGAAGGACAGTTATATTATACTTGGGGTGCCAAAAGTTAACACCCCCAAGTGATTGTATTTACTTATCTGTCATCCCGGGCTGGTGTTCCAAACTGCTCGACCCGGTTTCTTCCAGCGAGTACCAAGGAGCATTCCTCATCCGGTTTCTCTGCTCTTTAAATTTCTGGGGCAGATGCACACGCAGTGGAACGAAATAGCCAACTTCACCTTTAAAGTTTGGGCATGCGCAGCCGCGAGCTGAAAGAGGAAGCCGGAAAATGATCGCTCTGTGATGCCCGCTAGAAGACCGGTTCAGTTTTCTGCTAATAGGAGCACCGGCCAAGAGTGTCAGGTAAGTAAATACAATCACTTGGGGTGCCCAACACCCCATGCTGCTCCCTGGCCTCTTCTCCTGGCAACCCGATGGGCCCTGGACCCCCAGTCAGATGCTGAGCATAAATTAAACCCAGACAAGTCTACGATCCACCTGACAATCTTCCAACTCTCTAGTTAGTGCCCTGCCTTTGGAGTCCATGAAACAGAACTGTCAAACCCAAGCTGGGACCACTTGAGAGTGCAAATTTAGAGTTATGGTAATTGAACAATTCTAGTATTCCCATCATGGGAAAGAGGAAAAATTAGACAAAGTACTGTGTCCAAGAATGTAATGGAACAGGGGGCACCTCTGCGTACTTTTTCCCCAGAGTGCTTTGTAGTGCTATGGGCAGACGACAAATCTCCCTTATTTTCTTACCATTGCTTTTAGTCAATGTCTAAATAAAGCATGTATTATATTACTCAAAAGCCTCTTCACTAATTGTAACATTTTACTGCAAACTTCTCATTTTAGGGGACTTACTTGAGTGTGTAATGTCGGTGAAACTACAGCCCCCAAAAAAAGCTATTTTTTTAAACTCAGCTTTACCAAACTTTAGTGAATGAAGGTTAAACAGTGGACATTGCTTTGTGGAAAGAAAGAGAAAAAGGTTTATTTAGGGATAGCAACAATAAAATGAGGTTTTCTTTGCTATGAACTGGCACAGTTAGGAACAAAGCAGCTGAAATTGAAACTGCCCATCAAGTTCACAAAGCTCATTAACATGGAATTAGATAAAGGCAAACAATAACCTAAATGAAGCACAAGAAAATGAAGCCACAAGGGGAAATATATTTCTTTCTGATGCCAACAAGGCAATCACAATCAGATTTCTCCTTTTGTCAATAACCTTGAATTCCTCAGCTCTCTAAAAAATTAATTCACTTGTCTACAGAATCGGTTGTTGCTCTCTGCTTAGACAAGGAGTCCTGTCTTGAGGATAATAGGGTGACGTCTTCTTGCTGGGTCTTTCAATCCAACAAGGAACCACAGGGTGGGGAAGCAAAGAGCCTGTTCTATGACCCCTTAGGTTGATTTTTTAGGCTTTCTCAATACCTAGGGGGGAGAGGGAACCATGCTTCTTATCAATAACCATCCCTGGATAAACTCTAAGAATATCAGTACAGGTATGGGATCTGTTATCTGTGAACCCATTATCCAGAAAGCTCCAAATTACGGGAAGGCCATCGCCCATAGACTCTATTTTAATCAAATAATTAAAAATGTTAAAAATTTTTATTTTTTCTCTGTAATAATAAAACAGTACAAGTATGGGATCGATTATCCGGAAACCCGTTATACAGACCCTGTATATAGACTCTATTTTGTCCAGATAATCCAAATTTTTTAAAATTATTTCATTTTTCTCTGTAATAATAAACAGTACCTTGTACTTAAACCCAACTAAGATATAATTAATCCTTATTGGAAGCAAAGCAATCCTATTGGGTTTAATGTTTACATGATTTGCAATGAGGCGTAAAGGGCATGTAAAGGCAAAAAAATAAAATCCCATTTTTACTTTCTTTAATGAAAAAGAAACCTATCTCCAATATACTTTAATTAAAAAATATGTACCGTTTTTAAAAGAAACCTGACTGTATGCAGTGAAATTCTCCCTTCATTTACTGCTGTGGATAGGAATTGTCAGACGGTCCCTAAAGGTGGCCAGAGATGCAAAGATCCGCTTGTTTGGCGATGTTGCCAAACGAGTGGATCTTTCCTCGATATGCCATTAACAGGCATGGCTATATCGGGGGTAATCTGATTGTGAACGATCAGATTACGATGTGGCATGAGCTCCGGCGGGATCGGTCGGGTCAAAATCAAACCTGACCGATCGACCAAATGACCGATCTCCGCCGGACGAAAGATGTTGGCACACACGATCCGAAAATCGTACGAATCCTCGATTCGTAGGATCTGATCTGTGTGTCTATGGCCACCTTAACTGCTGAGCAGGGAAACAATCATACTTATGAACAGCAGGGGGAGCCCCCGCCTTACTTCCCAGCCATGCAGAACTCAAGCAGCTTTGTTTATGACGATCCCTAAGCAGCCCAGACCACACTGAGCATGTGCACAGTCTTATTCTTGCAAAGATGTTTAACAAACTTACAAGATGGTGACCCCCTGTAGCCAACTTTGAAAGCATAAATTATTTGTTTGATTAGGCTTGTGGTGCAGTAAGTTCATGTTTATACTTAGAATACAAAATACAGCATTTCTAGCCTTATTCTATTTTAGACTTTACATGCCCTTTAAGGTATGAAGATCCAAATTATGGAAAAATCCATTATCTGGAAAACCCCAGGTCCTGAGCATTCTGGATAACAGATCCCATACCTGTACCTTGTACTTGATCCCAATTAATATATCATGAATCCTCATTGCTGGCAAAACAATCCTATTGGGTTTATTTATTTAATTAATTATTTAGCAGATTTAAAGTATGGAGATCCAAATTATAGAAAGATCCCTTATCCAGAAAACTCTTATCCAAAGCATTCTGGATAATAGATCCCATACCGGTACCTTCAAAGTGATTTACAATGAATATGTCACATTGCATATTCTCACTAAGGATAGGAGTCTTTATGGAGGTTGCTGGAAGTCATTGCTGGAAGCATGAATGTTGAAGAGGTGTGGGCTGCAGCCTGACCTCATTGCTATTGCACCTATTAATGGTTTCCCTTCTTACCAATTTAACATTTTACTACCTAATTTGCAATTTAAGCTAGTGCATAAAGTTCTACACTTTTCAAAACTGGCACAGATGACTGCACAGTCCATATGAAAGTCAAGGCCTGTTGCTTGCAGTAGCATGAAGGCACAAGAGTTAATAAAATAATCTAAATTTCCTCCTCACTCAACTGCAATACAAGCGTTAGCTGTTTTAGGACATTAACATCTAATGGACCCCTTGTTCATTACACAACTGAGCTCTGCAGTGTCTGTAATCAGTATCCTTATCAACTCTTGGTCTTCTAGCAGATGAACTATCCCAGTGGGGTTTCCATTAGCACTCTCTTGCTGCCCTTGGCTCTGGATATGCACATTCTATTACTTGAGCAGCAGTGGGAAATGTGTCAGATTGTCCCTCTAATATGCAGCAATCAGTGTTTCCCAGCAACAGTGGCTGGACACTCAAGTGCATCCTTCATTTCAAGTGATTGCTGTTTAAATCAAAGGGGACTGATTCCAATTGACACATCAGCTAACTTCATGTCATTTTGGTGATGATGAATTCCATCCTGAATTTTTCTAAAACCCTTTTCACCATCATTCAAATTAGTAACCCTAAATAAGGTTTTCAAAATGTCCAGAGTGGAACATTATCGCCCCAATGACATCTGTTCCAAGCTTTTTAGGTTCCAATGCAAAGGGAGACCTGAAAAATTTTACCCATGAGCCACAATCAAATGTAAAAATTGTTATGGAGCAACCGAAGCATGAAAACAGTTTCTTGGGGGGGGGGGGGGTACCAAATAAGGGCTCTGATTAATCATTTGGTAGCCTCTATGTGGACTGTCAGCCTACAGGAGACTCTGTTTGGCTGTACACCTGTTTTTTATGCAACCAAAATTTGCCTCCAGGCCTGGAATAAGCACCAGCTTTGGACCACTGGGAGAAACATCCAAGGGGGATGGTGAGCAACGTTGCTCACGAGCCACTGGTTGGATATGGATGATCTATAGGGATACCTTTGCTACAGTCCTGATGGGGACTGGATACTAGGGGACTGCATAGCTTATTGTGCCCCAAAATATATTGTATAGCTTACTATATTAAAAGGATAAAACATTTAAAGAAAGCAAATTTTAATGGTGCATTGTTTTTGCACTTTTGGTTCAAGCTATCCTTTGAGCTTCAACATTTGGTTTTGGCCAGCCTTAGTTGATTGCTAACAGACGGTTCCAGTCACTCATAGTATCCTCTACAACAGTGATTCCGTAACCAGCAGCTCGTGAGCAACATGCTGCTCTCCAACCCCTTGGATGTTGCTCCCAGTGGCCTCAAAGCAGGTGCTTTTTTTTAAAATTCCAGCCTTGCAGGCGAATTTTGGTTGCATAAAAAACAGATGTACTGCCAAACAGAGCATCAATGTAGGTTGACAATCCACATAGGGACTACCAAATGGCCAATCACAGCACTTATTTGGCAGCCCGAGAACATTTTTAATGCATGTGTCGCTCTTCAACTCCTTTTACTTCTGAATGTTGCTCACGGGTTCAAAAGGTTGGGGATCCCTGCTCTACAAACATGTAGGAATTCACAAATTTCCCACAATTCTGCCAAATTCTGAATTTAGCTTCAAGCTTGACTTCCAGAAATGTCTATGGAAACAAATTGCCATTCTCCACAAATCTAACCCTAACTGACCTTCAGGCATGGCCCTCTAGTCACTGCCCACCTCCACAGTTTTGGAACCAATACTCATTTCATTCTTGAAACGTCTTTGTTGTGGTTGCTCACGCCTACACTCAGGAAGAATAAGATGGTTTGCTTGTTAAATGTGCCATTTTATCAAAATCAAAGGGCAAATGCTGTATATCTCCATGATGTGCCAATGGATCAATAAAGCAGTCACCCAACCTACAGTAAGCTAACGTTCATTATCAATAGAGGTCGTCCTACTGAATTTGTTGATAATTTTAGTTCTTCATTCCATGCCTCTCTGGGTTAACCTCTCCATCATCCTAAACATCATCCTGTCTATTATATGTTTGAATTGAATATCATGAAGTTGTCACCTGGGAATAGTGCCCCTGTGTTATCTTAAGGTAACCTGTTTGTAATGTTGAAATAAATGTTGACATTTCTGAATTATAGAGCTGAAGCTGATTCCATATAGTGGTTACATCTGTTGGCAAGTGGTCTGCGTGTTGAGTTTCCCTTTTGTGAGTTATATTACAAAAACGAATAAGTAATAATATACCCCCTTAAACCAAAGTCTTGATTTTCTCTTCCATTGCCAAATGGGATAAACACCCTGTATTCCTGGTTCTATTAGGGAAGTTGGTTTCAAGCCTTTTCAGTTCCAGAACAACTTGAAGGTCCAACCTTTGGCCGGGTCCTTCCTTGACTAATTAAATGAGTACAGACATCAGAAAATATCAGTGTATCAGTCATCCAGTCATATTTTTGAGAATATCTAGGACAGCAAATATATATTCACCTCAATTCTCACTATAACTAACCTTCAAGCTGGGCTTTCAGGCTTATCAAGGACAGCAAACTCCCATTCTCTCCAATTTTCATCCTTGTTGGCCTTCAGGCCCCCACAGTTTGGGAACCATTGCTTTAGGGGCTCCAGGGCAACCCAGTGTGATTTTAATTTCAACTGTTTTTCTCTATTTTTTCTCCTGAGGGCTTGACATATGGCAATATTTATTGAGCTTTACCATTTAAATGACATGGAGAGAATTCCTTTATCTTCTTGCAGTGATCAGTGAGTTAAGTGAATAGCAAATCCATTTGCTGTATATAGATTATTCTGATTCATAAATATTCCGAAATGTGCTGAACCGGTGCGCTTATCTCTGCTGGTGACAAACACACTGCACTAGGAGAACTTGAAACAGCTGATGGTAACAATTTTTACATTTCACCCTGGGCATTTCTTTTGACATATGCCCTTCTTAATATCGGAATCTCTCTTAACGACAGCTTCCCAAAAATAAAGCACAAAACTAACGGAAACTTAAACACTTCATCCTGCTGCTTTCACAAATGTTTCTCAGTGATGAATGACAATGGTTTGGTCCCAGGGGACTGTATGTCAAGGATAATGGAGTGGTAGTGTAATGTATTTACTGCAGTATATCACATAGAGAGGTGGCTGGCGACAAGGTTGATTTGAGATAATGAAGGGGGTTATGGCTGCACTAAGGCTCTGACAGTGTAAGAAGAAAAATGCGCAGAGCATTAAGCACCATGAGAGGGGGAAAAATTAGGCCAATACAGGCTGGGGGCCTCTGTCCTTGTGCAGTATTTCTCTAATAGAAGTGTTATTGGCTCTTTAATGACATTTCCAAAGGTCAATATTTTTGCTTCGGTTCTTTGACCACAAGTATCTGGTATCTATCTGCTTCAAGTCCGAAGGCGCTATTGAACAATGCCACATCTGTATTATAAATTACCAGCCAAAGCTAATGTTTTTCTAAAGCTTCCTTTTAGAAACTGTGTCACATCCACATTATTAAGTCTTTTCCACATGCTAAGGTGGATTCCTCTTGGCCCCATCAAACAAAACAGTCCTTGACAGGTCTCTTTGAAAAAATCCCCTTTCTTTGAAAATCCCAGGCAAGCTGAGGTCTTACGTGAACAGGCAATAGTTAATGAACACGCAAATGGCAGACGCTCTCTGTAACCCGCTGAGCGCTAGGCAGGTGACTGGTGCATTAATGAATAATTAATAGAGAAATGGTAGGAAAGCACAACCGCACTGGATGTTTTTCTAAAGCAAATGAATAACATGCAAAAGGGGGTTTTGCACAGTTAATTACTAGAAGGCATTAGATGGGGTTTGTTCACTTGCAGGTCAACGAGAAGTTAGGTAGAACAAAAGTTTCAACTTGAGGGATGTGTGTCATTTTTCGGCCTCAGATACTAAGACACTATGAAGATAGTCATTATGTGCTTTTCTGATTCTTTTTTTCTTTCTTCTTTTACTATGCACTTAAAACCTCCTTTTGTAATGTTAAGTGCTTCACTTACTAGGATAATCAACAGCCGCAGCGGAAAACCAAGAGGGTGGGGGTTGAAATTGTTTGAAAAAAATTAAAGAGATCCGTCTGTCCCTAGTTAATGAATTCTACTGAAGGATCAGAATTCCACTGATGAAACAGAGGTTGATAAAAAACATGGTCCCCAATGTATTCCACCTTCTTTAGTGCCCCTAGGCTGTGAATTATCAATAGAGGTGACAGTCCTTTTGGGGCAGCAATTTTTTGGCAGGCCTAGATTAATGGCGAAATAACGCACTTTGACATCTGCAAACTTTTTCACAAAACTGTTGGAAAAATTAGCAGCAAAATGTTTTTGCCGTGACAAAAAAGCTGCCGAGACGAAAAAAGTTGCCACAAGAAAAAAATGCCCATTGACTTTAATGTAGCTGGATTGAGAAAAAATTGTTGCATGCATAAAAAAAATTGATGCCAATTGACTTCAATGCGTTTCGCTCATCACTACAAGTAACACTTAGTGATTTAAGAGCCAAACTATCTGTTTTTTAACATGGAACAGAAGCAAGACAGCAGCAGGCTACAAGCCTCATTTATGACAGCAGTGCAGTGTGAGAATTGCAATTTTTGAACACAAATCTTCACGTTTTTCCTTAAGAATTCCAGCATCATCGAGGCAGTAGTGTGATTCTTTTGGTGCACAACCCGCTGGGGGAACCATGGAATTTCCTTCATTTTCAGTTTGTTGGCAGCTCCAGGATTAATAGGTGCGCTTGCACACTATACGTCAGAGAAGAATTGGCCCATGCTGTGATGTTTGCTTACAATAATGATGAGAATAGATTGTATTTTGTACGCATTAAAAGGGCCTCGATGAATGGTGTCAATACATGCAATATTTACATCCATTATAGCACAACCTCACCTCAGTCTTAAATGAGGCTATGTGTTTCTGCACCGTAAACCAAAAGAATAGGAGAAGGGTCATTAAATAAACGGGTAAACCATGTACAGGTATGGGACCTGTTATCCAGAATGATCTGGACCTGGGGCTTTCCAGACAATGGATTTTTCTTTAATGTGGCTTTTCATTCATAAAAGGAGAAGGAAAGGCTAAAATTAAGTAAGCTTTATCAGAAAGGTCTATATAAATACACCAGTAAACCCTCAAAGTAATGCTGCTCTGAGTCCTTTGCCAAAAGAAACACTGTATTTATTTCCTTCTATTGTGTACAAATGGGCTTCTGTATCAGACTTCCTGTTTTCAACTTAAACCTCCAGGGCAGGGCTTGAGCATGCTCAGTTTGCTCCTCTCCCCCTCCCTCCTCTCCTCTCTTCTGTAAACTGAGCCCAGAGCTAAGTCTGAGCAGGGAAACTCAGGCAGGAAGTGAAGTCACACCAAGTGGATATGGCAGATGATGTCCTAAACAAACAGAGAGAGTGTCTAGAGCAGTTTACTCAGGTATGGTAAATCATTCCACAGAATAACTAGTGTTATAGCTTGCACTGATGTGACTAATCTATTAACAATAAACTGCTTTGGTACCTTTCCTTTTCCTTTAAGTCTACTATATAACCCTTTAAAGGACCAGTAACATCAAAAAATTTAATTGTTTTAAAGTAATACAAATATAATGCAGTGTTGCCCTGCACTGGTAAAACTGATGTGTTGACTTCAGAAAAACTACTATTGTTTATATAAATAAACTGCTGTGTAGCAATGGGGGCAGCCATTCAAAGGAGAAAAGGTTCAGGTTCCACAGTAGATAGCAGATAAGCTCTGAAGAACATAATGGTGTTATCTGTTATCCACTATTTAACGTGTGCCATATAGACTTTTTTCAATTTCCGCCATTGCTACTCAGAAGCTTGTTTATATGAACTATAGTAGTGTTTCTGAAGCAAACAGATCAGTTTCACCAGTGCAGGGCAAAACTTACTTTACAACACTTTCATTTTTTGGTGTTACTGTTCCTTTAAACATTAAATAAACCCAATAGGCTGGTTTTGCCTCCAATAAAGATGAATTATATCTTAGTTTGGATCAAGTACAAGGTACAGGTATTGTTTTATCATTACAAAGAAAAAGAAAATAGAAAAATTTGGATTATTTGGATAAAATGGAGTAAATGGGAGACAACCTTCCCATAATTCGGAGCTTTCTGTTTCCACTAGATCCCATTTCTATTTGCAAAGAAAGACCACTATGGTATTTTTTGCCTCAAAGGTTGTTCACCTTCAAAGACTTTTTTCAGTTCAGTTGTTTTCAGATAGTTCACCAGAAATAAAGACTTTTTTCTACTTACTTTCTATTTTCCATTGTTTTTCTAATATTAAAGTGTAAAGTATCATTTCTCACCTACTCGTGTCTTTCTAAAGCAGTTGGGGGGGGTCGCTGACTCTGTAACTGTTCTAATCGATACATTTAGTTGATACTTTTTTGATTTCTCCCTCCTGAGCAGAATCCCTGAGTTTCATTAAAAGGGGAACTCCACAAAAACATAACTTCAGCTTTTTGAAAAGTAAACATAATTTCAAGCAACTTTGCAATATACATCAATTAAAAAATATGCCCCCTGCTCTCCTGCTGATCTGTCTGACTACTTTGCTTAGCTGGCTGACTACTGTATCAACAGCCATCTGCCCTCAGCCTGCATACTCCAAACCCCACAATTCCCTGCACATGTGATTTCAATAAGGAAAGGAACATCACAGTGCATTGTATTGTGGGTTATGTAGTTCCTGGATGTTCCAGTCTGTAAACTGTGGAGAAGTTGTTAAAATGTGTAACATCAGTGTTTTAGTCCCTCCTTTCCTGCCAGGATTTCAAATGATGCAGAAAGAGAAGAACTATTAAACAGCTGGATTTTAGTATAGAAAATGGCATTTATTCATAATTTTTGAAGAAACAGGTAACTGTGAGGAGTATATTAGGGGTTTCTGTGTTATGTGGGCCTCTTTATCAAATTTTGGTTTGGAAGCTTCTAAGGCAGCTCAGAATTGATATAATAGTTGCTAATATCCCAAATATACTGAGAAATGTATGAACTAATGTAGCAAATTGTAACAGTTCAGATTCTGCGCCTGAATTACTGAGCTGCCAGACTGAGACACTAGAAACACGAACATTAATCTTTAAACTTCCATTTTGGAAAAACTGTAAACAATAAATGATGGAAAGCAATGACCAATCTGAAAACAACTTACCTGAAAAACGTGTTTGGAAGGTAAACAACCAGGGCCGGAACTAGGGGTAGGCAAAGTAGGCACATGCCTATGGCACAAAGTTTGGGGGTGCCTGGCATGTAGTATCAACTGCTGCCTAACCCAGTCCGGTCTGAAGCATGCTGCTCTTTGCTCTAATGCACGTACGTGAGGGGAGGGAGATGTGTGTGGTAATGCGTCCTGTCAGTACGCATGCAAACATGAGAATACGTGGTGGAGGGGACGACACGGCCGGCCTGGTTGCCTGGGGCTCCAGTCTGGTCTGGCCCGACCCTGTGAACAACCCATTTACCAAAACACCCCATATTCAAAAAGTTTATGCTTCTCAAGGCCACATATTAGGCTTAATTTATGAAGTGCATTAGAGGGGCAAAAGTGCTAAAAACATATGCATCCTGTGATTTTTTTGTACTTTGTGCCCTAAGGAGAGGTCTTCGCACTACAGAAAATCCTGCGATTCTCCCATTAATGCAATGATTCCTGCATTCAGCAGTTTGCGGGTGGTATGTGGACAATCACTTGGACTCTCCTTCCGTGGGCGCCATTCAGATGTGTAGGTATAGGTAGGAAGCATCAATGAGCACAAGACACAGTCAGGCCTTGTACTTAATTCCTGCCTATGGCAAATGTTAGGTGCAGGGCTATGTTGCACCCACACCACTGTACTGGATTCCATGCAACTTTACAGAGGCAATTTTGTCCAGTTATAGTGTGAATGGGGCCCACTTTACCTGGGTCACTAAGTAGCTACTAAAGTATTTAACTTGGCGATAACAATTTGTAGTACATTTTGGGGATTATTTACTATAACTCCAAATTTTCTCATAATTTTAATAAAACAAACTTGATCAAACTCCCATCCACAATTTTTCACCTGATTTATTAATAAAATAACTCAAAAAATAAGATTCGGGAAAAGTCTTGAATCGTACAAATTTTTTCGGATTTGACTCCCGAATCTCTCGATTTTTTTTCGAGTTGTTTTCGAGTTTTTTTTCCTTGAAAAATTCGAGTTTTCCCTTTATAAAAGCCCAACCAGAAATATGTATTTTAATAAATAACCCCATTACCTTGCTTTCATAATGTATATAAGGTATAAATGTTATTTATGCTGAGGTTTTACTGCCTTGGAAGTTAGACTGTAGAACGAATCCTTAATGTACAAAACTTCTTTACCGCTATACAAATAATACATCAAATGTTACAGTTACAGCCTGCAGATATATCACTTATTCCATACAGTCAGAAGCTTCTTATCAGTGCCAGCCAACCAGCACTGCACCTTCTGTTGTGGCGCTCTCACTTGGCACATCAGTTCTGACTTATATCCTCCAGCCTTGGCTGGAATGGCCATTTCGCATACTGTTATACCTAAACTCTATTTTACCTCTAATGATGCTTTTTGCAGAATGATGTCCTAATTTGTCGCCTTTTTCAGTATGGAGCTTTATTAAATAGGCTTAATAAAATCTTTCTCACTAGCTTGCCCTGCCACATTCATATAACACGTAAAGACTGACTTATCTTTTGCATACTTAACCCCCGGTAAATGAGTTCTTCAGAAAGAATGAATATTTAATAGCGACATAAGATTTTGTATTGAGCTTGGCAGTGCAACCTTTTGCAGGCACTTCAATCCTCTTGATGACTTAACTGTTTCACTGTAGGGGGGAGAAGAGATATTAAAATACTCCTTATTAATGAAGATTATTTAGAGCTGAAGCAAAGGACAAATGTTAATTTGCTGAATATAAAATTGCGCTTTTGCTTATATATATATTTCTATATGTTGTCCCACTTCAAGAGGCGGCATTTTTTTAAGCTGCTCTGATTGTTTTGGCAGGTAGTGCAGGGTCAGCGTGTTCAAGAAAAGAGCTGGCACCAGACTTTGGATAGAAAGCTCAGCATTTTAAAGAATCTCTTGTGATGGCTGAACCAGACAGAAAAGAGTAATTATGGATAATGAGAGGGAACATTGCTGTGCAGCATTAAGAGCAATGAAGGGATGTAGGAAAAACTGCAGCCGGCAGGTGTTTAGGATTAATATGGATGATGGCAGTAGGACAATTGGCTGATGTGGTGAAGAAGAAGAGCAAATTGGGGCATGGGGGTGCAATATGATTGGGCAGGAACAGAAATAAAAAGCATTGTGGGTAAGTTATAACTCAGGTGTTTTGTTTGGTGCAGAATGTATCTCTGTACTTGTGCATGAGTATCATTGTTGGACTGAGGCACCTGCCAAACTAACCACAAGATTCCCCCCCCCCACTTCTGTACAGTACTGTGCTAACCATCCAGGGTTGGACTGGCCCAGCAGGGCACCAGGAAAAAAACCCTGTGGGCTCCAGCTTTCATGGGCCCAGTTGGTCCAGACCCACTCCTTGCCCGAATCTGTCACCGCTGCCCAGGACCGCCATCAGAAATCACAGGGCCCCATATGACAAAATTTCCTGGGGCCCCTGGGCTGCGCCCACCGCAAGCCCCACCTACAGGTCCGCCCTCCCCACCCCACAGGTCCGCCCCCCACCACACAGTAAAAAAACAAAAAAAATATTGGTGGCTACGGTTCCCACATGTTAATAAAAAGATATTGGTGGTCAGGGCCCCCCATTAAAAAAACAATTGTGGCCCGGGCCCCCCCATTAAAAAATATTTGTGGCTAGGACCCCACATGAGAAAAAAAAATTGGTGGCCAAAATTAGTGGCCAGGCCCCCCCCCCCACATTATAAGAAAATTGGTGGCCAGGGCCCCTTAAACGTCCATGCCTTCCCAAAGTCAGCAGCTCTCAGAAAGATGGGGGGCCTGGATAATCAAGTAAGTGTGGCGTGGCTGGGCCCCCTTACCCTCGGGCCCCCTACAACTCTCCCCCCTGTCCCCCCCTGATGGCTGCCTTGCCTCTGCCCCTGACCTCCCTCTCCTGCCCCAGTTGCCCTAAGAAAAAGGTACACGTGCACTTAGGGGGAGGGTTAGAGCGGGGTTCCTTCAGGGGCCGAGACCCTGGAGAGGGCTTTGTGGCAGGGGCAGACCCTGTACCAGTCTCACCCTGTACCCATGACATGCATAGTGGGAGACATCTGCCAAAAAGAGAATGATGGTACTAAAGGGCTATTCATCTGCAGCAGATTATGGATTATGAAGCACAGTAGGTAGCAGCTGGTGAAAATGAACACTATGTAGAGACAAGCAATTTTTCCTGGTGGGCAGTTTGACCATGATCACTGGTAAGAAGAGAGCACCCACAACTGTAATAGGGCCGGGGACCCATGGAATACCCACAGAGTGGTTGGGTTTGGGTCAGAAAGACCCTAGTTCCCTGACCATGTGGGAAATCCACAGGTACCCTGCTACGTAGCCAGGTCAGTTGAGGCTTACATTCCCCCCCACCTCCCAAAGTTAAAAGTAATTTTTCTCACTTGAGCTGGTTGCTCCGCCTCTTGAGTAATGTCACTTTTGGTTTGTGTGGGTTGCGTCTCAGGTTAAAGTTTGGGGAGTGTAAGTAGGTTCAGTAGTGTGAACAGGGCGCTTGATAGCAGACCAGTGGGTCCAGGTCAGTTTGTAAGTTAGTTGAACAACTGGACCCGGCAGGACTCTACTGTGAACTCATAATATGTGGGGAAATTAACACCAAATCCAATGGAAATTATTGCAAGTGATTACAAAATACAAGTGAACACATACACAGAAATATCTGCTTGTTTGGGGAGGTGACCACACAACTTGATCTTTGCCAAATGTGACCACCTACATTCTAGACCAAATTGAGCTGATCCCATCATTTAGCTCCCAGGCCAATGATCTGATTATAACAGAGGCCTATGCAGGTCTGATTTTCAACCAGCTATCTGTTGGGGAGGTTGACAAGAAGGCCCCCTAAATGAGAAGCTAAAAATATAAATGATTAAGCTAAAATCTGTCTGTGTATGGCCAGCATTAAGTAGCTCATCGTTGGACCTAAAATGAATTCTTCTTTGTCAAATGTGAGATGCACCCTTTATGGATATTATTCATGCATCTTTGCAACAACTACTGACATTATGGTCTGGCATGGCCTGAAGCTACTGAGGGTTTATGAACAGAGACTTCCATCGCTAAATTGCTGCCAGCAGAATTAATTACATTCAAATGCCAACCATGCTGTGAAGGATAATGATGTAATTCCAGATATGGACAAACAGCCCCTTATTTATTTACAAAGGTTTAAATTTGCACCAGTCAGCAAATGAATGCAGACAGAAATATAAAAACAAAGTTTTGGCCATGTTTCAGTATATGTATATGGTGGGCCGACGCTCATGACCAACATCCATGTACTATGAAGAAAGCAATCAAAGACATTGCCCCCTAATTAATCTGAAATGCAATTTCATAAGTCTCTAGGGAACATATCTACCAAAATGAGAAATTACAGCTCACCACAGAAAAGTTCACCCACTTTCTATTCATTCCCATGGGTATTTATCAAATGGTGAACAGGGCCGCCATCAGGGGGGCACAGGGGGCGCATCTGCACTGGGACTTTAAGGGGGGCCTAACCACACCGCACTTACTGGATTAGCCAGGCCCCCTTTGAGTTGCCAGAATCCGCTGAAGGTTGAAGAAAGGTGAGGAACTCAGCGAATGGAGCCAAAATCCGCCGGTTAGAGCCAAAAGCTGACGTTTGGAGTAGAAAGCTGCTGATTGGACCCTGAAGCTTCCAAATGGATTCGAAGAAGAGGAGAAGATGCTGAAAATAGACTGGAATAAAAAGAGAATGAAGAAGACCTTTAAAGGGCATGTAAAGGCAAAAAAATAAAATCCCATTTTTACTTTCTTGAAAGAAAAAGAAACCTATCTCCAATATACTTTAATTAAAAAATGTGTACCGTTTTTATAAGAAACCTGACTGTATGCAGTGAAATTCTCCCTTCATTTACTGCTGTGGATAGGAATTGTCAGACGGTCCCTAACTGCTGAGCAGGGAAACAATCATACTTATGAACAGCAGGGGGAGCCCCTGCCTTACTTCCCAGCCATGCAGAACTCAAGCAGCTTTGTTTATGACGATCCCTAAGCAGCCCAGACCACACTGAGCATGTGCACAGTCTTAGTCTTGCAAAGATGTTTAAAGTGGACCCGTCACCCAAACAAAATTATTCCAAATCCTATTTTATCATGTTAGTCAAGCAAAATGAACTTTAATTACACTGTGTAAATTATTTGAATATTATTTCCATCAGTCTGGGAATTCAAAATTATAGCAAGCAGGAAGGAGCCATTTTGTGGACACTGTTATTAAGGCAATCCTTCCATAATCTCAGAATCTTGTTTGTGCACCAGGGGACACGGACCAAATGTCCATCACCATGCACTGGTTACACAATTAAATCGTTAAGAGAGCTGGGGGAATGTGGGGAGAGCGGTGACATCTAGGAAGTGCTGAATGGAAAGTGAAAGTAATTGCTTGCCCCGCCTCTATGCCTAGGCATAGAGGCGGGGTAGGCAATATTTGATTGACAGCTGATATTTTTAAATGAGTTTACAACAGCTATGAATGCTTTATTAAAAAATAGAAATTGGATTTCATGTTTAATTTAGAAAGGACTTTTATTATACAGATTTTCATGTCTGGGTGACGGGTCCACTTTAACAAAGTTACAAGATGGTGACCCACTGTAGCCAACTTTAAAAGCAAAAATTATTTGTTTGATTAGGCTTGTGGTGCAGTAAGTTCATGTTTATATTTCGTATACAAAATACAGCATTTCTAGCCTTATTCTATTTTAGACTTTACATGCCCTTTGAGAAAAGCAAATCTCTAGTCTCAGTTTCTTTAATATTTCTTTCGTATTTCCATCTGATATAGTTTCGTTTCTAAGGGAGTAACACAGAGGCTATTGTTATTTATGGATTGAGTGTGTATTATTTATTTTTGTGTGTGGGAGGGTAGAATCTGAGAAAGGAAGAAGATGGGAAAGAAATGTAGGTTGTGATTAATATAAAGTCTAAAGAGATGAGCACAAGGGATTGTGTATCTCAGTATATACAGTATATTGCAGTACAAGCTTGTTGGAATGTTTCTCTATTCAGTTCACCTTTATTGACAGTAATGAATTGCTCTTCATTTTAATTGCGTGTTGCTGAAAGCTTTCTGGGAGCTACTGCTTGGGTTTTCATAGACTACATGGTAGAATATAATAGAGTATACAGAATGAAGAGGACAATGATGGAGAGAGATGAATAATACTATATATATATATATAAGGCTACAATACTATCAATCAATCATGCCAAGCCCTTATGTTCTACATGATCACATTATGTGTGTTCTTTGTTCCCTTGTGCTTCTTCTTCAGTTGGAATGTTATGACATTAATGGATATTTCTGTTGCAGGACTTTCCTTGGTTTCTATAAAGGTCTGACAATAATCACTGGCATATTTTACCTTTGCCTTGAAAGAGGAGTTGCTAGGATCCTTATGCCATAATATTTCTATTTGCAGTGCCCCCCCCCAGTCAGTTTTGCTCCTGAGATAATATTTCCGCAATAAATAACCTTGAAAAGTTGCATATTGTCATAATTAGGAGGGAGGCGATGAGGAACAGACACAAGCCTGTAAATTTGTCCATAGACAATCGGTAGAATTACAGATAGAAGTAAACTACCCGATGTTAAAATGGCAGCTGACCACTTGAGATTTTTGCTTCCTTTTTCTTGATGACTTCAAGCAAGTGGCACTGTTGTTAAACCTCAATAAACAGAGGTAATGAGTAATAATACAGCCATGCCATTATCTGTGAGGACTTCATGCGGGTTTATGTGCGTTTTCTATCAATAGATCGATTCATGTGATAAAGTAGTTTAAAAGGGATTGTTCACCTTCCAAACACTTTTTTTCAATTCAGTTGTTTCAGATTGTTCCCCATAAATAAAGACTTTTTTCAATTACCTTCCATTATTTATTTTTTACTGTTTTTCCAAAATCTAAAGGTGGCCATACAAGCAGAGATCCGCTCGTTTGACGATGTCGCCAAACGAGCGGATCTCTCTCCGATAACGGGGGTCGGATCGCGGGACCGCATCAACGAACAGATGCGGCCGCGATCCGACGGGATTTTTTGTCCCATCCGATCGAGATCTGCCCGACTTTCAGCCAGATCTCGATCAGGGAAGCCCGTTGGGGGGCCCATACAGGGGCCAATAAGCTGCAGTCTTGGTCTGTCGGCAGCTTTTATCGGCCCGTGTATGGCCACCTTTAGTATAAAGTTGAATGTTCGTGTCTCTGGTGTTTCAGTTTCAGTCTGGCAGCTCAGTAATTCAGGCGTAGACTCTACACTGTTACAATTTTGCAACATTTAGGGGCAGATTTATCAAAGGTCGAAGTGAAGGTTCAAAGTTAAAAACTTCGAATTTCAAAGTAATTTTTGAGTACTGCAGCCATCGAATAGTTCAACTTCGATTCGAAGTTGAAAAAAACTTTGAAATTGAAAGGTCGAATTTTTTTGAACTACTGTCTCTTTAAAACTTCGACTCCAACCACCTAAAAGCTGCCATAGTGCTGTTTTAGCCTATGGGGGACCTCCTAGAACCTGTATGGAGGCAATTGGGAGATTGAAGGTCGAAGTTAAAAAAAACTTCGAATCGAAGTAGATCGAAGTAGCTCTAGTACGAATCGTACGATTCCAAGTAGGCCCACTTCGACCCCAAAAAAATTCGACCGCCATTCAATTGGTCTTTTTGAATTCGAAGTTCGAATTTTTTTTACCTTCAACCTTTGATAAATCTGCCCCTAAGTTGATACATTTCTCAGCAGCATCTCTGCAGTATTAGCAACTAATGTATCAATTCTAACAGCTGCCTGTAATGAAACCCAGAGATTCTGCTCAGCAGGGACAAAGATATCAACTAAATGTATCCATTTAGAACAGTTTACAGGGTCGGCGACACCCCCCCCCCCTCCCAGGGCTGCTTCAGAAGGTGAAAATTGTTTATATAATATATATCTGGAACGGTCCAATTCCTATGACGGACGAATGGCTAGTGTCAGAGGGTTGATATTTGTCACCCCCGCCCTCTATGACGCCATAACGCTATAGGGCCCAAGGCAGGATGGACTATATAAGGGCTAATGGTCTACTGTGGACAATGGTCACTCATATAGCTTATACTAGGCCATACAAACAAAAGATCATCACTCTGTTACTTAAATTCCAGAGTGTCAGTATAACGCCAGCCTGTCTGGTGGGGCCCCTTTCTACTGAAGTGCTGCTCAGATTACTGGAAATACCACAATGGCCTTGGTTAGCCGATAGCTGATTGGGAGGCTGTGGACCATTGGAGCTAGGCACAGTATGTTACAACATTCCTTTGATAACATGTAAGACTAAGTAAATCATTTAGACATTAATTGTACAAGGAGGAGACAGACTATGTATGGTATTTCCGTGAAACCCTTGTCACACTTATTGTAAAAGCCTTCTGAAAGCTATATAATGCCTGGACCAAGAGGTGGGTCTTTGGTAAGTCCTTGGCTGACATTCTGTGTGTTACTCCAACAGCTTACCCAGACAAAACTGTTATGTTGTATTATGTAAGAATAAATTGCCTGACTATTACTAAAGGTTTTCCTTTACTGAGTTTTGTCTTACACGAGGTCAAAATGGTATTACTAAAAATACTATCAAAATTGACACGTTACACTTCAATATTAGAAAAACACACATAGAAAACAAAAAGTCATTGGAGAAAGTCGTTATTTCTGGTGATCTAACTGAAAACAACTAGTTGTTTGAAGGTGAACCACCCCTTTAAAGCTGTATAACAAAAGTACTTTTCAAATTAAACACAAACGCCTTAGGCGTAGAGGCAGGCCAAGCAATTACCGTACTTTCACTTTCCATTCAGCACTTCTTAGATGTCACTGCACTCCCCACATTTCCTCTCCATCTAATTGCATAGTGCATGGGTATGTGTTTCAGGTCCCTCATTCTGGTGCATAAACAAGATTTTGGGATGATGCAAAGTTTGCCTTAAAGTGATATTGACACTAAGCTGCAGATTTATCAAGGGTCGAATTTTGAAGTAATGGGAACTCCCATAACTTCGAAATTCGAATTAAAAAAAGACCGGAATTTACTAAAAAAAACGTTTGTTTTTTTTGTGGGTGATTAGGATTTATTCAATCGTTCGAATGCAGTAAGATCGTATTCGAACGAATTCGATTCGAAGGGGCACATTTACTAAGGGTCAAATATCGAGGGTTAATAGACCCTCAAATTCGACCCTCGAAGTAAAATCCTTTGAATTCGAATATCGAATTTAAAGGATTTACCGCAAATCCTTCGTTTGATCGATCGAAGTAAAAACCGAACGATTCAAAGGATTTTAATCGATCGATCGAAGGATTTTTCTTCAATCAAAAAAAACTTAGCTAACGTACCTCGGTAGGTTTAAACTGCTGAAGTATGTAGTCGAAGTTTTTTTTTAAAGAGACAGTACTTCGACTATCGAATGGTCGAATAGTTGAACGATTTTTAGTTCGAATCATTCGAATTGAAGTCGTAGTCGAAGGTCGTAGTAGCCTATTCGATGGTCGAAGTACCCAAAAAAATACTTCAGAATTCTACGTTTTTTTACTTCGAATCCTTCACTCGAGCTTAGTAAATGTGCCCCAAAGTGTTTTGAAAAAAAACAAAAAAAAAACCTTAGATTTTTCAGAGTCCACCAATTGACTTCAAATAGGTTCTAGGAGGTCTACCATAGGCTAAAACAGCAACTCGACAGGTTTTAGATGGCGAATGGCCGAAGTCAAATTTTTAAAGAGACAGTACATGATAAATTTCGATATTCGAATTTTTAATTTTTTTCAAATTCAAATTTGGACTATTCCCTAGTTGAAGTACACAAAAATAGCTTAAAATTCAATTTTTTTCCTTTGAATTTTCAATTCGACCCTTGATAAATCTGCCCCTAAAATTTTTCTTTACAAAATATCAATCTACATTAAAAGCTACATCTGGGTCACGTTGATCATTTTTTGATGACAGATCTGCTTTTGTAAGTAATTATTACTTGAAGTTCCAAACTTGACTGTTTTGCCAACCTGTCCCATCTCAGTTTGTCAGTTAAAGTTTCTAATGCTAACCAACTACTGCTGCACAACTATGGCAGCCCCCTCATACAGGAACATCGGGGTAAGAAAGGTAATGTAAAAGCATTAGCAAATACTTTATGGCAAAATTATGAACAGCATTCAAAGATAATATTATGATGTCCCCCAAAAAAATATTCAAAATACTATTTTGTGACATTAGTCAAGCAAAGTGAACTTGAATTACACAATTAGATAAATTATTTAAATTGTTTCCTTCAGTCTGGGAATTGATAATTATAACAAGCAGACAGGAGCCATTTTGTGGACAATGTTATTAAGACAAGCCTTGTATCATCTCAGAATCTTGTTTTGCACCAGAATGGGGGACCTGATGTCCACCCCCATATCCTGGCTACACAATTGAACAGTGAAGAGAAAGGAGGAATGTGAGGAGAGCAGTGACATCTAGGAAGTGCTGAATAGAAAGTGAAAGTAATTGTCTGACCCGCCTCTATGCCTAAGAGGGGAGGGGCAGACAATATTTGATTGACAGCTGAGATTTTAAAATGTGCTTACAACAGCTATGCATTATTTAATAAAAAATAGAAATTGGATTTCAAGTTTAATTTTTAAAAGGACTTTTATTATATAGATTTTTGTGTCTGGGTTACAGGTCCACTTTAATAACGGAAATAACAAAATGGTGCCTGCCTGCTTGCTGTGACTGTGAATTCCAAGGCTGAAGAAAACACGATTTAATTAATTTATATTGTGTAACTAAAGTTCATTTTGCTTGACAAACTAAGTAAAAAAAAATTGGAAATATTTCTTAGAGGGAAAGGCCCCCTTTAACTCTATCCAAGAAGACAGGATGGAGTTGTTTAGTTCTCTTCCTCAAAACAAGGAAGCAGAAATAGCTGAAGAAGGTTGAGTAACCATTCACCTAGGAATACATATGTATGTCACCTCGGAATAGGGTTGCCACCTTTTAGCCTGGTGGAGACCGGGCATGGGGCAGGGCAGTGACATCATATTTTGCAACTGGGAGTACTTTTTTTTAATACACAAGTTTCAGTGACTCATGTGACAGAAATGACAGAACTCACCATTTATAACTGATGACATCAGAACTCACCGTTTATAAGGATATAATACACAACAGCCATGAATATCTTGTAAATTATAATCGTTATAAACGGTGACTTCTGATGTCATTTCTGTCACATGACTCACTGAAACTTGTGTATTATAATAAAGTACCCCCAGTTGCAAAATATGAGGATATTAGAAGTTACATCAGAGTTCCATGACCTGTATAAAAACACTCGGCCGAACCTCGGTAACTTTTTAATATCCTTATATTTTACATGAGGGGGCACTTTATTCACTATATAATACACAAAAGCCATGAATATCTTGTAAATGATATCCTTATAAACGGTAACTTCTGATGTCATCAGTTATAAACGGTGAGTTCTGATGTCATTTCTGTCACATGATTCACTGAAATTTGCGTATTAAAATAAATAAAGTACCCCCAGTTGCAGGATATTAGAAGTTACCTTGGAGTTCCATGACCTGTATAAAAACACTCGGCCGAATGGTCATGACACTCCTTGGTAACTTACATACCTCCCAACTGTCCCTTTTTCGGAGGGACAGTCCCTCTTTTGATAGCTCAACCCGCAGTCCCTCATTTGTACTGGAAAGTCCCTCTTTTCTCTGCACTGAACAGCCAGAAAAAGAAACAAAGTTTCTCACTTAATTGGTTTTAGCAGAGAACCCAGAACAGCTAACAGGTGCTAATAAGATACTTTGTAACAATTTTGAGACACAAAAACACAGTTTTTATAAGGAGAAATATTTTCAAACTTTCATAACCTGCCAAATTTTGTAAAACAAACATGGTAATTAGGGGGTGTGGCCACAGAAAGGGGTGTGGTCAAAAAAATTGCTGCGCTATGTGCAGAAAAAATTTTTTACTTCCAAAATGTTGGGAGGCATGAACTTATAATATCCTTATATTTTACAAGAGGGGGTACTTTATTCACTATTACTATATATGGCGGCTGGTAACTTTCATACATGAGGTCCACTGCAGATTAAAAGGTATGCTGCTTGCAACCACGCTTTAAAATCGTAAAAAAAAGATGGAAACTGGTTTTCTTTGGAAAATATTTTCATTGCTAAGCAGCGCTCTTTCACACAGCTCAGCCTGTCAAGTGAACTCTGCATGGTAACAATCATACGCCTTCATTGAGCACGGCATCCAATTAAAATAAACCTCTCGGTTTGAAGCGTGACTCCCATAGTGAGGCTTGACGCGCATGCCTGAGTCACGTGAAACCAGAAGAATGTAGCTATTGGACTTGGGGCTACGATCCCGACATGCACTGCTGGTAAACAGCAATGGCTGACGACGAAGGAGAGGAGGATCCCGGCATCAATAACATGGGCAATCTGCTGCAAGTTATAAGCTCGGGTATTGATGGCAGCGCCCCTAGTTCGGGACCCGCGTTGAAATCATTAAAGCTAAGCGGGTGTAGCTGAAAATAGCCAGAGGGAGACTTGCCTTGGGGAAGTTTGTTGTTTGGGAACATATTTCTATAGAATGTTCCATTATTATCATGTGCAGCATGTAACACAGTGATGTTTAAAGGCTTCTCATGGCCAGGCAATAAATAATAATGTATAGTTCCCTATTCAATGCCCGGGGCAATTACTCAGCCAGCTTGTGTTTCCTTGAATCTAATATACTAAGAAGTCAGCTGATCTGGGATATTTGCAGAGATCTTCCTGTTAATTGAATGTGTTTAAAGTGATTGTCCTAGGACCTAGGTGATTGCATTGTACACCTGCTGCAGTTTCATTCTACATGGCTTGACAGAAATCAGTGCAGTCTGCAGCATGCATTTAATTCTCTTGGTGCTATATAAAAAAAATAAGCTGCTAATCAGCTGAGTAGAATGTGCGTGAAATATATGGTGGTTTTGGAGCGATGAGCTCAGCTTAGTTTGCCCCATTGAACAAGATGGCTTGTCATTAACCTGCGGTGACAAAACAATGTGGCGTCTGCTACCGATGGGCCATTAACTGGGTTTTAAATCGAATGTTTGTCTATTGCAATGTGACTGCACAGCATTTATACAGGGATTCAGCTGATTCCAGTTTTTTCTCTTTTTTTTTTCTTTTTATATGCATTTGAATGGCTCCATCACCACATTAATGCTATGTAGGGATCCACCCAATCCACTATTTTGGATTCGGCCGCGTAAGATTCGACCGAACCAAATCTGAATCTTTAATTTGCGCATGCAAATTAGGAGTGGGAAGGGGAAAACATTTTTACTTCCTTGTTTTGTGACAAAAAGTGACGACATTTCCCTCCCTGTCCCTAATTTGCATATGCAAATTCATTTCGGGCGGGCAGAAGGATTCGGCCAAATCTGAATCCTGCTGAAGAAGGACGAATCCAGAAACAGATCCTGGATTTGATGCATCCCTAATAGTAGGTATTTATATGTACTGTGCATGTCCAACAATCAGGCAAGTGGACTGGCTCCTGTTGGAACTGGTCCTTGTGTGTGTTTTTCCTTTGCATGGGATTGCAGGGAGTTAGACTGTGAGTTCCAGTTGGGAACTGATATGAATGATGAACAGTCTCTGGTTTACATTCTGTCATATGTTGGCTTTTTATAAATAAAGGTTTTATAGTGCATTTGAATATGGGACAGAATGATGGTGTTTGCTAGGCTGTGTAGTTATTCATATTATCATCATCATCATCATCATTTATTTATATAGCGCTATGATGACTAGTTCAATATCTTGATATGATTTGCATAGATGTGTCCGGGTGAATCTGTCTCTGCCTGATGAATGTTCTGTATATGTTGTGCATCAATGTTCTGGTCATCTTAAAGGGATACTGTCATGGGAAAACGTGTTTTTTTTCAAAACACATCAGTTGATGTGACTTGTACTCTGATAAAGTTGGAGTGCTATCATCCCCCTCCTCCTTTTCCTCCCAGCAGCCCATCTGCAGACCAATGGGAAGGTAACCAGATAACAGCTCCCTTACATAAGATAACAGCTGCCTGGTAGAACAGCATTCAATAGTAAAATCCAGGTCCCACTGTGACTGATTCAGTTACATTGAGTAGGAGAAACAATAGCCTGCCAGAAAGCAGTTCCATCGTAAAGTGCTGGCTCTTTCTGAAAGCACATGATCAGACAAAATGACCTGAGATGGCACCTACACACCAATATTACAACTAAAAAATATACACTTGCTGTTCAGGAATTAAATTCAAGATGATAGAGTGAATTATTTTCAGTGTAATTTAGAAATAAAAACTACACCATCATAGACTGGAACGGCACGGTAGTACATACACTGGTTTGTCTCTGTGTGTTGTGTACGTACAGTTTCCCTGCTCTTTATCATCATCATCATCATCATCATCATTTATTTATATAGCGCTGTCAAGATACGCAGTGCTTTACTGCAGTTATAGCAAACAGGGAATAAATGGTGGATAGCAGACAAGGATTACAGAGTACAATAGGGTTTACAAACTAAAAGGTTAGGGTACAATTGAGACATTAGGATTGTATAAACAATTTGTCATTTTTGATACAGCAATGATTAATTAAGGTACATCGAATAGGCCTCTTTAAACAGATGGGTCTTTAAGGAGCGCTTGAAAGTTTGGAAGGAAGGGGAGAGTCTGACAGCTTGTGGCAGAGAGTTCCAGAGAAAAGCAGAAGCCCGAGAGAAGTCTTGTAGACGAGAATGGGCAGAAGTCACCAGAGGAGAAGTGAGGCGAAGATCAGAAGCAGAGCGTAGGTTTCGTGAAGGAGTGTATTTGGAGATTAGAGATGAAATATAGGGAGGGGTTTCTTTATTAAGGGCCTTGAATGTGAGTGTAAGTAATTTGAATTTGATTCTAGATGAGATTGGGAGCCAGTGAAGGGACATGCATATGGGAGCAGCTGATGTTGAGCGGCGAGCTAGATGAATGAGTCTAGCGGCCGCGTTTAGAATAGATTGGAGTTGTGAAAGGTGACTTGTTGGAATACCTGTGAGGAGTAAGTTGCAGTAATCAAGGCGGGAGATGATGAGAGACTGAATCAGTGTTTTAGTTGATTCTGAACTGAGATAGGGTCGTATTCGAGCAATGTTGCGCAGTTGAATACGGCAAGATTTTGCAAGAGTTTGAATGTGTGGTGAAAAAGATAGATGAGAGTCTAAGATGACTCCTAGGCAGCGTGCCTGTGTGGTGGAATGAAAGGTGGTGTTGTTTACGGTGAGTGATATCTGAGGGACAGGGGAAGATCTTGGAGGAAATATGATGAGTTCTGTTTTAGAAAGGTTCAGTTTCAGGTGGCACTGTGACATCCAGGAGGAGACAGCAGAGAGACAGTCTGTGACTTGGGAAAGGACAGAGTTAGAAAGATCAGGAGTAGACAAGTAGAGTTGGGTGTCATCAGCATAAAGGTGATACTGAAGTCCAAATGACTGAATGAGTTTTCCTAGTGAAGTTGTATAGAGCGAGAACAGCAGGGGGCCAAGAACAGAGCCTTGAGGAACTCCAACAGAGAGTGGGAAAGTAGTAGAAGTAGAGTTAGAGAAGGAAACTTTAAAGGAACGGTCAGACAGATAAGATGTAAACCATGAAAGAGCAGTGTCCCGAATGCCAGATGAGTGTAGAATGTCAAGGAGGAGTGTGTGGTCAACTGTATCAAAGGCTGCAGAGAGATCAAGAAGGATTAGAATGGAATAATGACCTTTAGACTTTGCCAATAGAAGATCATTGGTTACTTTGGTGAGTGCAGTTTCAGTCGAGTGTGATGGGCGGAAGCCAGATTGCAGGGGGTCGAGGAGGGAGTTGTGAGTGAGATGCTGGATCAGGCGTTTGTAAACAAGCCTTTCTAGTATTTTGGATGCGAATGGAAGAAGGGAGACCGGTCGATAGTTAGTGGGAGAGCTGGGATCAAGGGAAGGTTTTTTGAGGATAGGAGTGATTAGTGCTTGTTTGTATAATGATGGAAAGGTACCAGTAGAGAGTGAAAGATTGAATAAGTGGGTGAGTGCAGGAGAGAGTGTGTCAGAGATTGGGTGGAGAAGGCGAGAGGGTATGGGGTCAAGGGAGCAGGTGGTGGGTTTTGAGCTGGCTAGAAGTTTGCTAACTTCATCTAGAGTTGCAGGGGTGAAGGAGTGCAAAGTAGATGTGAGTGGACTGCACGTTGGTCTGAGATTGTTGTCGGACGGTATGCTCAGCCTAATGAGATCGATTTTTTCATTAAAGAAATGAGCAAGGTCTTGGGCGGTAACATTAATAGGTGGAGGTGGTGGAGGGGGGCATAGGAGTGAGTTAAATGTGGCAAACAGCTGCTGTGGTTTGGAGGACATAGTAGATATTAGATGAGAGAAGTATTGTTCTTTGGCTAATGATAGAGCTCGGTTATAGCAGGAGAGCATGAATTTGAAGTGGATGAAGTCAGGATCAGTTCGTGACTTTCTCCACCGTCGCTCAGCTGATCTACTACATCTTCTGAGGTACCGTGTTACACTAGTGTGCCAGGGTTTATGCCCATTGTTTTATGCAGAGTGATGTTCCATCTTGTACATGGTTTTTAAAGCATGTCCTCGTGTACTCTTTAAAGTTTATGAAAAATCTTGTTGGGACACAAAATTAGCATTATACATTTAGATATTCTGATGGCTACATCTAGGGATCAAATAGCTTTACCTGATTGTCTTTGATTGAAAAATAACTGCAATAGTCTTTCTGGGTGTCAGTACATTTTATGCATGGTGCTCTGAATTATGGGAGACCACTTGTCTGGAAAAAGTCCAGAGAATTATAGCTGATATATCCTATACCTGTAGTTTTTTTTTTTTCTGGGGTAATACAGTTGGTTGAAGTGTTTTTGCATTACATAATATTGTGCATATCCCCTGGGGCAGGACAAATATACTTGATGTTCCACAGCTAAACATGAAGCTGCTCCCAAGTGAGTTTTGTGTATCACCTAGCTGCTGTTGTTACTTTTCTGTGTGCAGAACCTAATGCTCTTACAGCAGAGTTGTGATGCGTTTGCCATGAATAGTCATATTAATTAGAACTGATCTACTAGATTCTGAAGATGAATGCACATTTGTTTTGGGGCTCTCATAACTAGTTTGGAGAATAAAGTCTGATTTATATTCCAAAGAGATTTACCGTATTATTATTATTATAGATTTACCGTATTATTATTATAATAACAAACAGGGCACTAACGATAAAGTAACAAAGAAGGGTCACAGAATGAAACTGGAGGACTAGGGAACCCTGTGCACACAAAGTTATAATCTAAAGCAGGGATCCACAACCTTTTTCAACTGTGAGCAACATTGAGATGTAAAAAGAGTTGGGGAGCAACACAAGCATGAAAAATGTTCCTCGGTGGTGCCAAATAAGGGCCATGATTGGCTATTGGTAGCCCCTATGTGGACTAGCAGCCTACAGGAGGCTCTGTTTGGCAGTACATCTCTTTTTTTTTTATGCACCGAAACTTGCCTCCAAGACTGGAATTAAAAAAAAAAAAAAAAGCAACTGCTTTGAGGCCACTGAGAGCAACATCTAAGGGGTTGGGGAGCAACATGTGCTCACGAGCTACTGGTTGGGGATCACTGATATAAAGGAAGAGCACCCAAAACAACACATTAACAATCACCTTAAATCTTATTCTCTAGGGGACACAGTTTAGGAATCCATGGATAGAAAAAAAGAGTTTTTAGAATAACTGGGTTGTTTTCTGGCTTGGAATTAAAGGAACAGAAACGCCAAAAAATTAAAGTGTTTTAAATTAATGAAAATATCATGTACTGTTGCCCTGCACTGGTAAAACTGATGTGTTTGCTTCAGAAACACTACTATAGTTTATATAAATAAGCTTCTGTGTAGCAATGGCGGAAATTGAAAAAAGGCTATATGGCACAGGTTAAATAGTGGATAACAGATAACACCATTATGTTCTACTGAGCTTATCTGCTGTGTAACTTGATCCTTTTCTCCTTTGAATGGCTGCCCCCATTGCTACACAGCAGCTTATTTATATAAACAATAGTAGTGTTTCTGAAGCAAACACACCAGTTTTACCAGTGCAGGGCAACACTGCATTATATTTTTGTTACTTTAAAATACTTTAATTTGTTGATGTTACTGTTCCTTTAAGCACCAAATGGGGTTTTTGAGGTTACTGAGGCTACTTTGTGTTTGGTACTTGTGAGGTAGATAGATTACCAGTCTCTCCGTATAATAGGCTACTTTTAAAAAAACAGTCACAACAAAGAGTGAAGAGAGGGGGGCTGTATACCGGTAATCGAATTATCTACCTCGTAAGGACTATACATGGAGTAGCTTCAACTTCCCTGTTTGTTCTGTTTAGCTTAAGAAATATCAAAATACAGGTTTTTTTTTTTTGTGATCAAAACAATAGGCAAAACATATGTTGCGCACAAGTCTTTATACAAAACAAAAAACACTGGGGCACAAGTGGGAAATCCTGGTACCTTCCAACGAGTAACTCAGGAAACAAAGAAAATACATTTCAGAGACCCACTTCAAAGAGTGCGTGTTTATTCCATGTAGTTCAGCATGACCCCAAACTGCACACCATACACAACGATTCGGGGAGGTGTGTAACCCAACTCCTTCTTCAGGTGCACAAGCCCTGTTCACTGCACTCATGTTAAATAAGGCAGCCTTGAAGGTGAATAGTCATTAGGTGTTCTGCTAGTACGTTTTACTGGGAAATAGTCATCAAGAGAATTCTAAAGGAAGGAGCAGAGGGATTGACTGATAGCACAGAGAACATGGAACATGATTTTCTTTTCATAGACTTCTTTCCCCAACAGAGAGTGAAGAGGAAGATGACTTGGAGATGGAAGATCCAGAAGTTGCAGACGGTGAAGCTCCGAATATCATCAACTTTGACACCAGCTTGCCAACATCACATACAGTGTGTGACTATTTATTTCAATTCTTATTACTTATTAGTACTTCTCAGTAATGTCATTAGCCCAAGGGTGGTTCCTTCATGACCCACAAGAAGTGTGTGGAAGGTTGAGGCCCACGTTATGCTTCTTGCCCCGGGAGTATTTTTAAAGGGGATGTAACACTTACATTTACCATTTTGTTGGATTCATAGCATCCTCCAGCATTTTATAAATAGCGGATAAAGAACCCCTTATTGTAAAATATATAGTGAATAAAGTACCCCCCCTTGTAAAATATAAGGATATTAGAAGTTACCGAGGAGTTTCATGACCATATTCGGCCGAGTGTTTTTATACAGGTCATGGAACTCCGAGTTACTAGAGGTAACTTCTAATATTCTCATATTTTGCAACTAGGGGTACATTATTTATTATAATACACAAGTTTCAGTGAGTCATGTGACAGAAATGACATCAGAACTCACTGTTTATAACTAATGACATCAGAACTCACCGTTTATAAGGATATAACTTACAGGATATTCATGGTTTTTGTGTATCATAAGGATATTATAAGTCACCGAGAAGTTCCCTGACCATATAAAAGCACGAGGCCAAAGGCCGAGTGTTTTTATACAGGTCACGGAACTCCGAGGTTAATTCTAATATCCTCATATTTTCCAACAAGGGGTACTTTATTTATTATAATACACAACTTTCAGTGAGTCCGGTGACAAAATGACATCACTACTCACCGTTTATAACTGATGACATCACTAGTCACCGTTTATATAGGATATCATTTACAAGATATTCATGGCTTTGGTGTATATCGTTATATTGTCTCTAACTTGTCAGGATAATTGGTTCTCTTAAAGAGGTGGTTGACCTTTAAGTTAACTTTTAGTATGTTATAGAATGGACAATTCTATCCAACGTTTCAATTGGTCTTCATTATTTATTTGTAATAGTTTTTTAATTATTTCCCTTCTTCTTCTGAATCTTTCCAGCTTTTAAATGGGGGTCACTGACCCCATCTAAAAACAAATGCTTTGTACGGCTACATATATATTGTCATTGCTACTTTTACTCATCTTTCTATTCAAGCCTCTCCTATTCATATTCCAGCCTCTTATTCATTATCTCTGTAATTTGGATCTTTATACCTTAAAGGGGAACTATCACCAAAATTGAATATAAACATCATACTGAAATTAGAAACTTTCTAAATACAATCAATTAAATATGCTGCATTGTTTCTGAAATAATCAAGTTTAAATTCACTATCCCTCTCTCAGCATCTGTTTCTCTTCATTCTGTCTTCATGCAGCAGTTGAGTGTCAGATAATCATTGACAGTTAGATCCAATATATCATATAGGGGGGGGGGCTCCCTTTCCTAGCAGATGTATTAGAGCTCACTCAAATAACTGATTCCAGTATAAACAAAATAACTGCCTTTTGCACAAATTCTGCATGTAGAGAGACATGATGTCTGGTGATTTTAATAGAGTGAGCTTTAATACATATTCTAGGCAAGAGGGGCCCCCTATAAAAGATATTGGATCTAACTATCAATGCATATCTGACACCAAACTGCTGCATGAAGACAGAATGAAGAGAAACAGATGCTGAGAGAGGAATAGTGAAGATAAACTTGATTATGTCAGAAACAATACAGAATGTTTAAGTATATTTAGAAAACTTCTTAGACCAGTATCCTGAAGCTTATATTCAATTTTCATTTTCGCAATAGTTCCCCTTTAAGTCTACAAGAAAATCATGGAAGCATTAAATAAATCCAATATTGGTTTTGCTTCCAATAAGAATTAATTATATCTTAGTTGGCATCAAGTCAAAGCTACTGTTTTATTATTAGAGAGAAAAAAAAGGAAATCATTTTAAAAAAAAAAAAAAATTGTATTATTTGGATAAAATGGAGTCTACAGGAGACGGCTATTCCGTAATTCGGAGCTTTCTGGATAACGGGTTTCGGGATAACTGATCCAATACCCATGGTTGTCTCTTTGTGATAACAGTATCTCGGGGTGGACATGGAAGAGTTTCATGGACGGACGCTACATGATGATGACAGCTGCCAGCAGATTCCAGTTCTGCCCAATGTGCAGGTCATGTTAATCCCAGGGCAGACGCTGCCTCTCCATCTTTCCAGGCCTCAAGAGGTCAGCATGGTGCGTGGTCTCATTCAGAGGGACCGAACATTCGCTGTGCTTGCATACAGGTCTGTCACATATGAAACCTTGTCATGTCAGCCCTATTGACAAATGACAAATTGACAATGAAATACTCACCCTGTTTATAACATCAAAACAAGCTGTGTGATTAGATCTAGTTTGTTCTGATCTGCCCATGGTAAAACTGGTACCTTCACAGTGTTTGGGCCATAGGTTTGAACCAGCCAGGGCATTAGCTTTAAAGGAGAACTAAACCCTAAAAATGCCATATTTTATATACTGAACTTATTGCACCAGCCTAAACTTTCAGCTTGTCAATAGCAGCAATGATCCAGGACTTCACACTTGTCACAGGGAGTCACCATCTTGGAAAGTGACACTCACATGCTCAGTGGGCTCTGAGCAGCTGTTGAGAAGCTAAGCTTAGGGGTCGTCACTAATTATCCAGCAGAAAATTAGGTTGTCTTGTAATATAAGCTACAGGGCTGATTATTAATTGATGCTAATTGCACTGGTTTGTATGTAGTAATTATCTGTATTAATTACTAATCAGCCTTATATTGTGACATTTCTGTTCTATGTATATTCTGTATATTGTGAGTGGGTCCCTCAGCTCAGTAAGTGACAGCAGCACAGAGCATGTGCAGTGAATCAGCAGAAAAGAAGATGTGGAGCTACTGGGGCATCTTTGGAGACACAGATATTTACTGCTAAAGGGCTGTGGTTGCCTTGGGCTGGTACAGAAGCACAAAACATAATGTACAATATTTCTAGCTACTTCTTTAATTAGGCTTTAGTTCTCCTTTAAAAGGGGTGTTTACCTTTATTTTAACTTTTAGAGGCCCATTTATCAAAGTCCAAATTTTTTCCCTTATTTTTTTTTTGAAAACAACTCAGACCAAATCCGTACGGGTTTTTTCTCCTTATTTATCAGTACACTTTCCCGAAAATTTTGTTTGCGGGGAAAAAAACCCCGAAAAATTCTTGAAAAAAACAAATCTTAGGAATTTTTTGGATTTTCCCCCCGAAAACTTTTTTTTTTAATTTTGGCCAAAAACCACAAAATCTTCAGAATATTGTACGAAACCCAGCACAGATCAAAATATCTTTTTCTCTTCTCCCATAGACTTATACGCAACCTCGGCAGTTCTGGGATGACGGATTTTCGGATTCGGACTTTTTCCATCCTCGGGATATTATATATCTATTATATATCTCGAAAAATGTGTGGGTTTTTTCCCACTAAAAATTCAGATTTTATACAAATTTTTAAGGTTTTGGGCATTTGGAGTTTAGTAAATAACCCCCTTAGTATGTGATAAAGCGGCTAATTCTAAGCAACTTTTTAACTGGTCTTCATTTTTTCTTTTTTATAGAAAAAAAAAAAATATTTGCCTTCTTCTGCTTTCAAATGGGACTCACTGACCCCAACTAAAAAAACAAATGCTCTGTAAGGCTACAAATGTATTGTCATTTCTACTTTTTAGCACTCATCTTCCTATCCAGGCCTCTCCTATTCATATTCCAGTCTCTTATTCAAATCAGTGCACGGTTGCTAGGGTAATTTGGACCCTAGTAACCAGATTGCTGAAACTGCAAACTGGAGAGCTGCTGAATAAAGGCGAAGTAACTCAAAAACCACAAATAAAAGTGAAAACCAGTTGCAAATTGTCTCAGAATATCACTCTCTATATCATACTAAAAGGTAATTTAAAGGTGAACAACCCCTTTAAAGAATTCAACCGTAAAGTAAAAAAAACCTCCAGCCTAGCTGCCCCTCTGTGCAGATTCTGTCCAGTGGAGTTCACGGCAGCCATCTTTTTCTCTTCGGTAATCTTTGGGAAGTAACTAGGGATGCACCGAATCCACTTTTTTGGATTCGGCCGAACGCCCGAATCCTTCGTGAAAGATTCGGCCGAATACCGAACCGAATCCGAACCCTAATTTGCATATGCAAATTAGGGGCGGGAAGGGGAAAACATTTTTTACTTCCTTGCTCTCTGACAAAAAGTCACGCAATTTCCCTCCCCGCTCCTAATTTGCATATGCAAATTATGATTCGGTTCGGCCGGGTAGAAGGATTCGGCCAAATCCGAATCCTGCTGAAAAAGGCCGAATCCTGGCCGAATTCCGAACCGAATCCTGGATTCGTTGCATCCCTAGAAGTAACTGCACATGTGCCGTTGGAGCGCTGCTCTCATTCCGAAGAGTCGGAAGATGGCTGCTGTGAACTCTGGTGGACAGAATCTGCACTGAGGGGTAAGTAAAGAGTTAGGGGCATTTGGCCGGGGTAACAGCTAGGCTGAGAAGGAGGGAGGGGGGTAGGGTTTTTTTAACTTTACTGTTGAATTCTCCTTTAAGGAGTCTGTATGTTTTCTCCATGCTTGCAGGTAGTCTGGATTTCTTCCTATACAGGCCAGTTAACTGGCTCCTGAGAAAACTGACCATAGTGTGGTTAAATGTGCTAGAGGTTAGACTGTAAGCTCCACTGAGCAGTGACTGATAACATATAAATAAAATAAAACCTCTATAAAGTACTGCAGAATATGCCAGCTAATAATAATATTACATTCCTTGCCTTTTAAAACAGTGATGGCCTTGAAAGAGAAGCACGCTTTGGGACTACTGCTGAAATCTACGCATATCGAGAAGAGCATGAGTTTGGGATAGAGACTGTAAAAGTGAAAGCAATTGGAAGGCAGAGGTTTCAGGTTCTGGAAATGAGAAATCAGGCCGATGGGTGAGGAAAATGGATTTAATCCAGGGAAAGTGTAGTAATGGGGGAAAGCTTTAAGTAACGGTAAACTACCAACATAGGGAGGCACATTTATTAAAGGTTGAATTCCAAATCTATGTGAATTTTTTTAAACTCTATTCAATTCAAATAAACTCGAAATTTGGGGGTTATTTCATAAAAAAATCGAATATCTAAAAATCGCATAAATTTTACCAACACTCGAATCGAATTCGACTAAACTCGATTTGAGTTTTTTCTCTGAAAAAAACTCGAATGTCAGGAAGGCTACTTACAGGTCCAAATTGGTCCCTGGACCTCTCCCATTGACTTATACATGAACTCGGCAGGTTAGGAAAACTATACCCCCCAAATGAATATTTGAGCAACAGATAGTTTATATCATATTAAGTGGCATATTAAAGAATCTTACCAAACTGGAATATATATTTAAGTAAAAATTGCCCTTTTACATCTCTTGCCTTGAGCCACCATTTCGCGATGGTCTGTGTGCTGCCTCAGAGATCACCTGACCAGAAATACTTCAACTCTAACTGTAACAGGAAGAAGTGAGGAAGCAAAAGACACAACTCTGTCTGTTAATTGGCTCATGTGACCTAACATGTTTGGTTTGTTTGTGTGCACCGTGAATCCTACGATCCCAGGGGGCGGCCCTTATTTTTTTAAAATGGCAGTTTTCTATTTATGATTACCCAATGGCACATACTACTAAAAAAGTATATTATTATGAAAATGGTTTATTTACATGAAGCAGGGTTTTACATATGAGCTGTTTTATGCAATATCTTTTTATAGAGACCTACATTGTGTGAGGGGTATTGTTTTCCTTTAAAGGGCAAGAGTATGATAACTCTCAAACTTCTAATCAAGTGTGGATAATTCACAATTCGAATTTGAGAGGTTTTACCCTAAAAAAAAATTAGAAAATTTCAGTTTTCAACTCGACCCTTAATAAATCTGCTCCTAGGTATTTTGCCCTTCGCTCAGTTTGGATCCACAGCTTACATTAACATTACTGTATAAAGTGAGTCATAAACATACACCAGCTATGTAAGTGCGTTACAGCAAGGCAGCCCTTTAAATGAGATTGTAGTTGGTTCAAAAAGTGTTCTCGTCCATTTAGAATGGGAACCTTTTAGGATAATGAATACACTTATTAGTATTAATATTGGTTATTTTTTGTTTTATTCCAGGATTCAGCTGGCTCGGGTGCAGATCCTTCCAGAGAAGGTTTTACCCTGTCCCATGACTTCTCTACAATTGGATTCTCAGAGTCGGCATCTGCTTATCCCGGCCAACAAGCCAGCGAGCAGCCGCAGCCCACACAGCAAATGCCAGTGGCTGCACAAGTACCGCAGGGTACAGTTCCATCTCTTTTGTGTGTAGAATCAGAGACTTTTATAAGGCTTGCTGGTAACTGAAGTTGTAAATTAAACAGCTACTTCATGTTTGGTCCTTGCGAGGTAGATCATTAGATCTACCCCCTCTCATCACTCTTTGTTGTGACTGTTTTGTTAAAAGAAGCCCATTAATTAACAGTTGTCACAGAATGGGTTGTCAAAAATGAACTCACTTCCACTTGGAGTGTCATACATGTGCAGCAGTCAGGCCATGCATTGGAATTAACCCACCCAAATATGGGCCTGTAAGACCCCCATCCATATTACCCTCACTTCCTGCATTAACTGTTCCTTGTAGTTCCTCCAGAACCACAGAGCTGAGCTCCAGCATTGTCAGCCAACATCTTTGTCCAGGAACATGGGCACTGGCATAGGACCAAAGGTTGGCTTCAAGTAACCATGTGCATGCTCACTGATCTGGTTGCTAGGGTCCAAATTACCCTAGCAACCATGCATTGATTTGAATAAGAGACTGGAATATGAATAGGAGAATCCTGAATATAAAGAGGAGTAATACAAAGTAGCAATAGCATTACATTTGTAGCCTTACATAGCATTTGTTTTTTTGTTTTTTTTGTGAAAGAGTCATAA
The DNA here is from genome assembly GCA_038501925.1 of Xenopus petersii. Lineage (NCBI taxonomy): Eukaryota > Metazoa > Chordata > Amphibia > Anura > Pipidae > Xenopus > Xenopus petersii. The sequence continues at coordinate 133,062,342 of CM076678.1, read as the reverse complement.
GAAGAAGGCAAATATTTCAAAAACTAAAAAAAAAAATAATAATTAGGACCAATTCAATTCAGATTTCCTAGAATTGGTCATTTTATAACATACTAAAAAGTTAAAGGTGGTTCACCTTTAAGTTAACTTTCAGTATGTTGTAGATTTGCCAATTCCAAGCAACTTTTCAAGTGGTCTTCATTATTTATTTTATTTAGTTTTTTTTCGTCTTATTCTTTCCAGCTTTGAAATGGGGGTCACTGACCCAATCTAAAAACAAATGGTCTGTAAGGCTACACATTTATTCTTCTTGCTTCTTTTTATTACTCTTCTTTCTATGCAGATCCTCCCCTATTTATATTCCAGTCTCTTATTCAAGTCAATGCGTGGTTGCTAGGGTTATTTGGATCCTAGCAACCAGATTGCTGAAATGGCAAAGTGAAGAGCTGCTGAATAAAAAGCTAAATAACTCAAAAACCACAAATGATAAAAAATGAAAACCAATTGCAAATTGTCTCAGAATATCGCTCTCTACATCATACTGAAAGTTAAGTCAAAGGTGAACAGCAGGGATGGGCGAATTTGACCCGTTCCGCTCGCCAAAAATTCGCTGCCGGCGAAATGTCGCAGACGCCCAATAAAGTCTATGGGCGGCAAAAAAAATTTGTCGCGCTTCTTTTTTTTTTTTTTGACGCCCACCGCCATACAAGTCTATGGGCGTCATTTTTTCGGCGAATCGAGGTGAAAAAATTCGCCCATCCCTAGTGAACAGCCCATTTAACTTAAAACATCTTGAACTTGAACCATACTTTTAACCATTCTGGAGCAACCAGAACTAGGAATATTCCTCGACTGATTTTTAAACTTTCTATTATTTAAATATAGAGCTTCTATGTATGTGTGTATCATGTTTCCACAGAGGAAGTTCCTGGGTGCCAGTCTGACCTCCTGGCCTTCCTGGCTGTACGCTCTGTATGACGCAGTAAGTGTCCCACAAATAAGCTTTGTTTTCACATTACAAGGGCAGTGGGAAGTGTGTTTATTTCAGTGTACATGTTTAATGAGAGTGCGAGGTCAGCAGTGTGAGGTTTTTTGAGTTTAAGCTATGGAAATGTGTTAAAACAAGTTAAATAATTACATTAAGGGATGCACAAATCCAGGATTCGGCCTTTTGCAAATTAGGATTCAGTTCGGGCGGGCAGAAGGATTCCTCTGAATCCTTCGCGTGACTTTTTGGCACAAAACATGTAAGAAATGTTTCCCCTTCCCACCCCTAATTTGCATCTGCAAATTAGGATTCGGTTCAGTATTCGGCCGAATCTTTCGCAAAGGATTCGGGGGTTCGGCCGAATCCAAAATAGTGGATTTGGTGCATCCCTGTTTACAGTAAAGGAATTGTTCAGTATAAAAATAAAAACTGGGTAATTAGATAGACTGTGCAGAATAAAAAATGTATCTAATATAGTTAGTTAGGCAAAAATGTAATATATAAAGCTCACTGAACAGTTATGTACCATGTGCCCCCCCCTTAAAGTCATTGACTAAAGGTGGCCATACACGGAGCGATCCGCACATTTGGCAATGTCGCCAAACAAACGGATCTCTCCCCGATATGCCCACCTTGAGGTGGGCAATATCGGGCTGATCCGATCATGGGCCCTAGGGCCCAACGATCGGATCCTAACGATGGCTAACGGGCGGCCGGATCACGGGACTGCATCAACGAACAGATGCGGCCGCGATCCGACGGGATTTTTAGTCCTGTCCGATCGTCATCTGGCTGCCTTTCGGCCAGATATCGATCGGGGAAGCCCGTCGGAGGGCCCCATACACTGCCGACTCGGTATGTCGGCAGCTTTTATCAGCCCGTGTATGGCCACCTTAACTCAGCGTTAGAGAGCTGCAAAGCAGGAAGTAGTGTTCTGGTTATTATGTTAGACATCCAGTCACTCCAATACATTACATTTTTGGCTAACTAACTATATTAGAAACATTTTTTATTTTGCACAGCCTATTTATTTACCCAGTTTTTATTTTTAAACTGAACTGTTCCTTTTAGCATGTTTTCTGATGGGATGAATACTTAGGGTTGGCTGCAGTAATTGGAATACATCACTGCATGTCTTTTAGCTCAGTTCTGGCAGGAGTTGTGTGGTTTGTTTGTGAGTTCTGTACTTCAGTTGCTAGTGAGAAAGACGACAATGTTTGGACACAAAGTAGCTTAGTAAGGAATAAATCTGCATATTTTATGCAATTTGCATGTTGTCAGGTAGTTGCTGCGAGATGATTTTGTGCGCTGCCTGCAAGTAAAAGCAAATTTGTGTCATGCATCAGGATTCCCTTATGGAACGAGTGAAACTACAGCTGCACGAGTGGGATGAGAATCTGCGGGATGATTCCCTGCCAGCAAATCCGATTGGTAAGATCTGTGCCATACTCTTATCTCTTTGTTACTCTAACTCCCCCTTATCATCTGTGCATTCTGTCTAAGCAGCCCCCATATGCCATTGTTCTGCTCTAACTCATAGTTTCATTTGATTACTTTTTTTTTTGTTCTTCAGTCCATACAGGTGTTTAAACTGTGCCACCATTGGGCATGTTGTAGTACATACATACATACATACATGCACAGATTTGTGCCTGTGTCAGTTAGTGGTACGGACGCACCAAATCCATGATTCAGTTTGGGATTTGGCCAGGATTCGGCCTTTTTCAGCAGGATCCGGATTCAGCCAAATCTATCTGTATGGCCGACCCCGAATTTGCATAATGTGAAGGATAGTGGATACGTTGCATCCCTAGTTAGTTTAGTTGGTTCTAAAGAGCTATGTTATTTTCTTCTATATAAATGTCTAAACATACACTGTCCTATGCGCTGTTCCCTCATCCCATGGTTTATTTCTCGTCATCTTCCTTCTTTCTCTTTACAGATTTCTCTTACCGGGTTGCAGCCTGCCTCCCTATCGATGATGCGTTACGTATCCAGCTCTTGCAGATTGGAAACGCCATACAGCGCCTGCGTTGCGAGCTTGACATCATGAGCAAAGTAATACCCTCCCCCTTTCACTTGAGATTCTGTACTTGTGTTCTGCTTGTACTAATCTGAGTGAACTTCTCCTATTGTATAGTGTACGTCGCTGTGTTGTAAGCACTGTCCTGACACAGAGATCACCACAAAGAACGAGATCTTCAGGTGAGGCCAGTGAAAAATGAATTTGTGGCAGCAAAATTATACTCTTAGGGGCAGATTTATCAAGGGCTGAATTGAAAATTCGAATTTTCTTATGGTCAAATTTGACTAGGGAGTTATTCAAATTCGATTCAAGTTTTTTAAAAAAAATTCTAATTAGATTTTTGACATTCGTCATACTCTGGCCCTCGAATTTGACTATTCGCCACCTAAAACCTGACAAATTGCTGTTTAAGTCAATGGGAGAGGTCCAGGGATCAATTTGGAATTGTTTGCAGCCTTCCTGACATCAAGGGGCCCATTTACTTAGCTCGATTGAAGGAATAGAATAAAAAAAACGTTTTTTATTCTATTTTCTAATTTTTTTTGGCTACTTCGACCTTCGACTACGACTTTGAATCGAATGATTCGAACTAAAAATCGTTCGAATATTCGACAGTCTAAGTACTGTCTTTTTAAAAAAAACTTCAACCCCCCTACTTCGCCACCTAAAACCTACTAAGGTGCAATGTGAGCCTATGGGGAAGGTCACCATAGGCTTTCTAACAATTTTTTGGTCAAAGAAAAATTGTTCGATCGATGGATTATAATCCTTCGAATCGAACTATTTTCGGTAAATCCTTTGACTTCGATATTCGAAGGATTTACATTCGGCAGTCAAATATCGAGGGTTAACCCTCGATATTCGACCATATGTAAATCTGCCCCCAGGTTTTTGAAATTCAATTTGAGTCGATTTAAGTCAACCAAGTTTAAAAAATTCTATTTTATCATTACATTTCGATTGGTCAAATTTCTAATTTACGTGAGTTTTAAAAACCTCTCAAGAATTCGAAATTCAACCCTTGATAAATGTGCCTCCCGGTGTCTAGTTATGTTGTGAATGTGATACAGTACCTAGTAGAATTAAGTCAAATGCAACTGGTCATTGAGTTTTTCTTGAAAACGATCACTACTCATCTAAATGGTTTCATCAGTCTTCTTATGAAGAAGCCACTTGGATGAGCGGTGAAACGTTTTCAAGAAAAAGGGCCTTATTTATAAAAATTCAAATGTTTGAGTATTTATATAAAAAAATCTGACCAAACGAATCCACAATTGGACCTTATATATAAAAAAATCTGATAAAATCTAGCAAAAATCCAATTTGAACATTTTTTTCTGGAGTTTTTCCTCCGAATCGTTTGATTTTTTTTTTCGGGCTTCTTCCCTGAAAAGCCCAAATTTCTGCTTGAAAAGTCTGAAATAGTTTTTGGGCTAATTTCAGCGTAGACCACAGAACCTTTCATATAGGATAGGGACCTCTCCCATTGACTTATATACAACCTCGGCAGGTCTTAGATGCCAGATGTTCGGATTCTGACTTTTTCCATCATTAGGGTATAATGAATCTTGAAAAAAAAAAAATTCTGATTTTATAGTAAAAAAAAACTTGCATTTTTGGCATTCCGACTTTAATAAATAACCTCCAAAATATCCAGTTGCCGTTGACTTATTTCTACTAGATACTGTATATTAATAATCTGGATAAATAAGAATCTTCATAGACATTGTGGATGTGATATTAAAACCAGGTGCCTTATATGGGTTCATATTTGGGGAATAGCAGTTCTATATGTCCCTTTAGTGGAGAGCAGGTAGCAGGATTGGGAGGGCTTGGTTTTTAATTTTCTGGGCTGCATCAAGAAGATGATTTCCAGCGAGCATACACAGGTCATAACCCGATTCTATTTATCTGTAGCTTATCACTTTGTGGTCCGATGGCTGCATATGTCAATCCTCACGGTTATGTTCATGAGACTCTGACTGTCTACAAAGCTTTTAATCTGAGCTTGGTGGGTCGTCCTTCTACAGAGAGCAGCTGGTTCCCTGGGTGAGTATGACGACAGCTGTCACTTTATTCACTAGAAACCTCTGTATTCTACTTATATGAAATCCTTTTCCTCTGCCTTTATCTTGCCCTAATGACAACAGTAAGGCCAAACAAAAACAACAAACCAAAACTTTAACAGTGATCATATCTGGCACATATCTATGGTCATTCTCTAAATCAGAAACATACACTTCCATACTTCCGTTTAAGTAACTGTATTATGACTATCCAAGCTTGTGGTCAAAATAAAGTCCACTTGACTGTCACAGTCATATAATCTGATATTCCAGATGTCTGCCCATGTGGGTCCAGCATTAAAGCTGCAGATGACAGGTTTCTGTGCTTGACATGGTAACTAATGAAAATAAACATTCTGTAACTTGAATCCCATCTCCTGTATGCTACATCCTTGTATTGTCATCTCCTTAAAGGAAAAGTAAACCCCTTGTTAAAAAAAACCCCTACCCTACATAGACCCCCCCTCCCTCCCAGCCTAGCTGCTACCCCAGGCAAATCCCCCAAAACGTTTTACTTACCCCCTCGGTGCAGATTCATGGCATCGGAGTTCACGGCAGCCATCGTCTTCATTGGGAAGTAAGTTCCATATCGGTGCACGCATAGTTGGAGCAGTGTTTGGGTTTTTGTCAACTGCACATGCGCCGAAAGTCACGAAAATTGCCGAAGCGCCAGAAGAAGATGGCTGCTGTGAACTCAGATGCCATGAATCTGCACCAAGGGGTAAGTAAAAAGTTAGGGGCATTTGCTCAGGTTAGCAGCTAGCTATAGTTTTTATTTTAATAAGGGGTTTACTTCTCCTTTAAATATCCAGTATCTTCTTGCTCTTTTTTTTCTTTCCCTTTGTGTAACAGAACATCCTGTCCTCTGTCTCTTACCTAACAGGCTGACCTTTTTGTTGATGTTATTTCACTGTAATTGCTTCATTAGTTCTGTTTCTGCAGTATATGCAAAGTGCTTCTTTATGCTTTCCCATGATGCCCCGCGCTTTCTGGCTTCGGCAAGATCAATGTAACTTGTCACAGAATTCCGTGGCCTTTTGTTTTCGATAATAGATTTTTCTTTTTATTCTCTGATTTCCTCTATCACCATTATTTGGCATGCCCTTTCTGTCCTCCCTGTTTTACTTGCTGTATTTATCATTGTATATCTCTGCACTGCAGGTTTGCCTGGACAATTGCACAATGTAGGGTCTGTGGAAGTCACATGGGATGGAAATTCACCGCAGTGCGGAAAGACCTGTCACCTCAGAAGTTTTGGGGCTTGACCCGTTCAGCTTTGCAGCCTCGGATCCCTGAGCCAGATGAAGGTGAAGAGGGACATGATCACTCCCCAATTCTCTGTCTGTGAATCCTAAATCAGGGACTACGTTATCACTGCTCTGCTTTTTCTCTCGTCTAGCCAACAAATGTCCTTAGCTCTGCACAAGACAGATGCTCTGCAGGTATGGGGTTCTGCATGTGTCCCAGCATGTGAGCTCATATTGCTGATAGAAAAGGTACCTGTCCTATAATTTAGCCCTTTGTATGTAAGTATGGAGATGGGCTGTCACATTATGCCTTTCCAATTAGGAATGTTCTCTCTGTGCATTGCTGGTATCAAAACGTTTTCTTCCCATAGAACAAAACCTTTGTATCCCATTAGAGATACGGCCTTTCTTTACAGTTCCTGAATGTTGTGGAAAGGTCTGTTTCTTCACACTGTTATCAACACAACCACCATATTGAGATCTAATCAGAATTAGCCAAAATGAATGTAACACCTAGGATTTTTTTTAATGATTTTTGGGTCCAAAAATTATTTTTGTATTATATTTAATTTTTTTAGTCTCCAAAAAAAAATAATGTTCCCTAACCCCTCTTGTCATATGGTTACTATACTATATAATTCACTGGGTGCTCCTCTCTGCCAGTCAGATTTTGGCTTTAGTGTATTGGCAGCTGCAGAGCTTTAAATTTCTCTTTTACCCAATTGGTATTGCAGGAGCCATGCACTGAATCTAAGGGTGGTAGATTAAGGAGCTAGTGTATGACGATATTTAGAAAATAGTCATTACCCATCAATCAGCAATACGTTTTGTCTACAGTCTAATTCAATTTTGAAAATTAAAGCAAATCCTTTGCACCTATGTTCCTATATCAGCCAAAACTCATACGATTGTTTAATGAACAATCAGACAGCAAGGAAGGTCAGAGGACTTTTTAGATTAATAGGTCCTAAGCTAGGAGGTTGCCCATCAAATGCATTTAAGGGTAGAACTCCACGAGCCAACCAACATCGCTATTGCTTACCTTATTTCCGTCGCATCCAACCTGACGCCTGCGTATTTGCGCATCGCTTCAGGCCGAAATCGCCCAAGGAGTTCTACCTTAAAGGCTCTTACACACGAGCGGTTTTACCTGCGCTCCGCTTTCTTCCGTTCAGCCGCAGGAGTAAACGCACTAAATTATTGTCAATGGGACTGTACTTACATAGACGCATGTAAGCGCCAAACGCAGGTTGAGATGCAGTATATTGCATTTTACCAGCGCTCGGCGCTTAAATGCGTCTGTGTGAGTACAGCCCCATTGACTATAACTCAGTGCGTTTACTCCTGCGCTCCCCTGCGTTGTGCTTTCTTCTGTTCAGCCGCAGGGGAGCGCAGGAGTAAACGCACTGAGTTAAAGGTAAACCACTTGTATCTAAGAGCCCTTAAAGCAGCAAACTTGTTCAGGAAATTAATAGCACAATTTTTTTTTTTTTTTGCACCAGGAATCATTGAAAATGTAGGAGTTACAAACATGTGACCTTCCAATTTGATATCTGTAAACAGAAAACCTCTATTCATTAAAGGAGTGTAAAAATAATAAAGCAGCTCCCCAGTGTGGTAACAGGAAGAAGTGCACTGATAGAAATAGAACTTTCTTGTCCTTCCCTTAAACCACTCACTGGGGCATCAGTGTGGAACCTGCTTTCTTTGTACTCGCTCTTTTCTCTGTTAATTGAGAAGTGAATATTGCACTGCAAAAAAAATGTTAATGTCTAGAGCAAAGTAATAAATAAAACTTTAAATGAGAAGTTATAAAACCTGTGAAGTAATAAGCGCCTCTCTGTCTTTATTCATTTCTCTCCAAGTGACTGCTGTACCCATCTCCAACATTTTTGGTTGAACTTAGAAATTCCAAACTCTTGGGAGGCACTAGGAGGTTCTGTCCATGCCTGCGCATTCCATCATTTCTAAATCAAATCATAAACCTCACTCCCTATAGCAAGCATCCCAGTGTTGTAGCCATGCGGCAGCTCCTCAGTTGTTCTTCTCAGACACTAGATTGGCTTCTCCGTGACAAGAACAAATTCCTACATTGTCTCTTAATGTTGGAGATTCACTCATGCCCAACTCTGTTCAGAAGCTCTTCTTTGCTAGCTTGATAACCGCTTTCCTTCCAGTGTTCCCGCAATTCCTGAAGAATTCGACCAATATCTTTGCCAGACGAGATACCCATACGCCGCAAATCATGGCCGCTGACTGGAAAGCGGGGTAACGTCCAGGCCTCCATCTCTCGAAAAAACTGCTCCTCGCCCTGGTACTTTAGGAGCTCGCATATCTTCCTGTGTGCATCTGGCTCACGTGACTGAAAGGCAGAAAGAGGCTGTTGTGATGGAACAAAGGTGTGAAGAGGCATATTTTATAGTTTTAGGCTACAAGAAAACGGGACCAGTCGTGGGTACACAATTATAGTGTTAAGCGCTTCACATTAAAATGAATTCTTACTGATTACATCTAAGACAATGAAATAAATCACATATCTTGAAGATTTGTAAAATGTTTGTAGCACTTACATCAACCACATAATCCTTAAAAGGCTTGAGGGGTGATTCATCTGTTCGTTCAGCTGTCAACTCTCTGCGTTGTTGTAGCAAAAACAAGGCCAAATTTTTCTCCTCCTTAGATATCTTTAGCCTTAAGTCCAGTTTTTGCACATGATCCATGTTAGACAACAAAGCAGTCAGGAGAGTCATCGGTTTTGGAGACATTCGGTGACTGTGTTCACAGACTCTGGCAAATTCCTCCAGGTTTCCATCTTCGGGTAAACCTAGAGCACACAAAAATTTTGAGAATTTTGCAAGCCCCCCCCCTTCCCTTTTTTCTTCCTAAAAATATGGTACCATAAAAAAAAGAAATCACCTCTATTGTTGTACGTAAAAACAGTAAATTATATTTTCACACATATATTTCTTACATGGTAATGTGCTTCTGTACATTTCCACACCACAATGGCATGAAAATCAAAACAAAAATTCAAACATTAAACAATGGAAGATGATTAGAGGCTATTTTGGATATTTTGATGGTAGGCAAAAAACACAAATTACTTTAGCCTGAATAATATCTCCGGATCTGATATCAGCCCTATCCGTAAAACCCCAAATATAATTAAAGGCACTAAGTTTGCCCAGTAGCAGTAACCCATAGCAACCAATAAGATGTCTGCTTTTAAAGGAATTGTTCAGTGTAAAAATAAAAACTGGGTAAATAGGCTGTGCAAAATAAAAAATGTTTCTAATATAGTTAGCCAAAAATGTAATGTATAAAGGCTGGAGTGACTGGATGTGTAACATAAAAGCCAGAACACTACTTTTCTGCTCTCTTGGTTTCCACCGATTGGTTACCAGGCAGTAACCAATCGGTGACTTGAGGGGGGGGGGCATGGGCCATAACTGTTGCTTCTGAATCTGAGCTGAATTAGAGAGCTGAAAAGCAGGAAGTTGTATTCTGTTCTGTTAGACATCCAGACATTTTTTATTTTGCACATACTATTTACCCAGTTTTTATTTTCACACTGAACTGTTCCTTTAAAGGAGACCTGGCACCCAGACATAAAAAGTTGTATTATAAAATTTTTCATATTAAACATGAAACTCTTATTCTTATTTTTTTTTATTAAAACATCCATACCAGTTATAAACTCATTTAAAACTCTCTGCCGTCAATCATATATTTCCTGTCCCTTCTCTATCACTTAGTCATAGAGGCGGGGCAGGGAATTACTTTCCATTCTGCACTTCCTAGACATCACTGCGCTCCTTACATTCCCCCCTCCATCTGTAATATCTCATTTTGTAGTCCGTGCATGAGAATGGGCATCAGTTCCCCCATTTTGGTACATAAACAAGATTTTGGAATGATCTAAAGCTTTCTTCAATAACTGTCCACAAAATAGCTGCTGCCTGCTTGATGGGGTTGTGATTTCCAAGACTAAAAGAAACAAGATTGAAATAATTTATGTAGTGTGAGTAAAGTTAATTTTGCTGGAGTAACATCATAAAATGGTATTTGGAATTATTTTTTAGGGTGACAGGTCCCCTTCAAACCAGGTGGCCAGTAAATGTCACCTGTTGCTTTGGGATTCTGCTCCTGGGCAAACTTAGTAACTTTAGCTTATAGTGACACATCAGAGCTTTCTGTTGCTGTAATACTCACCTACATGTGGTGCCACTCCTAGCTCATAGATAATCTGGATCAGATGGTTGACGTGATTTCCTTCTAGGATTTTCTTTAGTTCTACCCAGATGCGTTCTCCAGAGATGCCCCTCAGTCCAGATGCATTTTCTCTAATTGCATCCAGTGTGCCCGATGTATGAGCACCAGTCCGCTCTGAAATCCTTCCGTAGAACCTTAATTAACAAACAAAAAGTGAAATTGATGTGTGGGAAAATGAAGATGGAGCCATGAGACCCTTATTTTTTTTTCTCTAAATGCATATATTGTAAAGCTCTTTCAGTGAATAGGAGTCTGCTCGGTTGGACTGGGGGGCTTGGGGCCCACCGGTTCTGCTGCCCCAGGGCCCCACTCCAGCCTCCCCGCATGCGTGTGGCGCCGGATTTGTGTGCACCACTTCCTCCAGAGGGGTCTGGTCCACAGTCGCAGACTCTGTCATGTTTGCAAAGTCAGGGAGCCAACCTGTGTGGGGGACAACAGGAGCACCCCTTCAGCGCCGCACCTCCCCTAGTCCCGGGCACTGATTGGCCGAAGAAAACAATGAAACATTGCAGGGAACCTGGTTACCATGGAACTCACTTCATTGTATGCTTTGCCGCTGAAAGTTTATAATGAGCTGGCAAGGCTCGGCCTGCTCTGTGCAATAGTGTCTACTCCCAGCCTAGCGCCTCTCTGCTTTCCTCTTCCCCCGCCTTTTCCACTCACTCTCTGCTTCTTTTTAATCACTTGTTAAAAACTTTTACGTAGTTGGCGCCACAGGAACGCAGCGCACATGCGCAAGATTATCAGCGACCTCCCAACAGAGAGTGGTCGCCGGCATTAAAAAGCTGATCTGTTTTTTTTTTACCGTCGGCCCAGTCCAACCCTAAGTCTGTTGCTTCTGTTACTATAGGTAAGTAGCATAGAAGGAAGGTTACATATTATCTGCAGTACAATGCTTCACCATTTCCAACCGCCTAATATGGCTTGAAATAGATCAACACTGCCGCTAAGACTGGTGACCAAAGTAACTATAAATAGCTTTTGCCAGAAAAAATATAAATAATCCTGCTTTGTTCTAGAAAAATATTCTCCGATGAAACGAAGATCAACATGTACCAAAATGATGGGAAGAAAAGGGAAGGGAGGGAGGGCTCATGCTCCAAAGCAGATGCCATCATCTGGGAAACATGGTGGATACAGTGTTATGGCTAGGGTATGTATGGCTGCCAGTAGAACTGGATCACTATTTTTTATTGAGAATATAACCACTGATAAGCGGTAGAATGAACTCTGAAGTGTACAGGCCCATATTATCTGCTCACATGCAGCCAGATTCTGCAAAAACAATAGAACAGTACATCATGGTACAATGGTTGAAAACATACTGCAACAGCAACCCAAGAATTTTTGAAGGCAATAAAGTGCTATATTCTTCAATGGCTGACCTCAACCCACCTGTGTATGCATTTGCATTGCTAAAGACAAAACTAAAAGCAGAACAATAATATTATAATTACGACTGTCAAATTACATCTGATTTCCTGAAAACTGGGGGTAGCATGCCTCGAACACAGCTGCCATAACATGCTGGCAACCAAATGATAAAAATCCTTTCACTGCGTAGTTCACATTTAGCAAAGCACTGACTGTTCAGAAACATTAATAGTATTGAATTAGAAGCACTTCTTACCTAAGATAGCGCAATATCCTCAGATAATCTTCCTGAATTCGCTGTGATGGATCCCCCACAAACCTAACACAACGTTTCTTCAAATCTTCATACCCATTGAAATAATCATAGAGGGTCCCATCAAACCCTGAGAGAGAGAACAGTGACAAAAGAAGTTTGGGTGCAAGGCTAACAAAGGACATGCCGCATATTTTGTTTAAAGAGGTGGTTCACTTTTACATTAACTAAGTAGAATGGTAAGTTTCTTCTTTTTTAGAGTACCGTATATACTCGAGTATAAGCCGAGTTTTTCAGCCCGCAAAATTTGCTGAAAAACTCTACCTCGGCTTATACTCGGGTCAATCGCAAAAACGGTCGCCGGCGCCTAAGAATATTCGCCTTAGAATAGTAGCCGGCGCCTAAGAATATTCGCCAGCGCCTTAGAATAGTAGCCAGCGCCTAAGAATATTCGCCGGCGCTTAGAATAGTAGCCGGCGCCTAAGAATAGTCATCCAAAAACGAGATTGAAACTTACCAGAAGCTGCTGCATTTCTCACCCTCGGCTTATACTCGAGTCAATAAGCTTTCCCAGTTTTTGGAGGTAAAATTAGGTACCTCGGCTTATACTCGGGACGGCTTATACTCGAGTATATACGGTATGTTAAAGGAAAAATTTATTGAATATTTCTGCAAAAACCTTAATAATTCCTCCCTTCCACTTCCTGCTCCCTGAATTCCCAGGCTGTGCAGGGGGAGCCGGCGGCTCTCAGGTCACTGTACTGTAGGACAGGAACCAATCAGCAGCTAGCAGGACCTGATAGGGAACTGAAGCCTGTCTGTGCTTGTGTGACTGCAGGGCTGTGATTGGCTGTCCCCCCTCCTACTGTGCTTCTGGCAGGGACCATTAGGACATGCCCACCCCTCATTTGAAACACAGACAGGGACCAGAGAAAATCTATAGGGAGCTCTATTAAAGGTGCTATTTTCAAAGATAATATTCATTTTTAGCACCATGTAAAAGCAACCATATATTACTTATATTTGCTTACAAAATTAGGGTTTTTTCATTTATCCTATATGTCTCCTTTAAAGTATTTGCCTTCTTATTTGCCTTCTTCTTCTGCCTCTTCCCAGCTTTCAAATGGGGGTCACTGACCCCATTTAAAAAAAACAAATGCTCTTAAATAGTGATGTGCGGATCAAGAAAAACTTGACCCGAACCCGCCCGCAGTCAACCCAAACCCGCCTTCTCCTCTCTATTTATAGACCCACGACGACCCGCCTACAAAAGGGTCGGGCGCACGCCTAAAAAACTTGAAGCAGGTAGCTGCCAGTGTAAGGTCAGGGGTGGGGAGAGCAGGCAGAAGAGATGAACCCCAACCCACCCACGACCTGCAAATGGTGTGCCAAGGTCGGTCCGAACCCGCCCAACCTGTTGGTATTGGGCTGTCCCGCACATTACTACTCAGTAAGGCTACAAATGTATTGTTATTGCTACTTTTTATGACTTGTCTTTCTATTAAGGTCCTCTCTTTTTCATATTCCAGTCTCTTATTCAAATCAGTGTATGGTTGCTAGGGTAATTTGGACCCTAGCAACCAGATTGCTGAAATTGAAACCTGCTGAATAACTCAAAATAAAAGATAAAAAAAATGTAATTTAATTGCAAATAGTCTCAGAATATCACTCTCTACATCATACTAAAAGTTAATTTAAAAGTGAGCAGTTGTAGTTGTATGACTGCACAGCTCTTCACATATCTATAATACATAAAAGGAAGTAGATATTTCCCTAACACAAAAAGTTTACCGACCTGAACCATGGCACTGAAAGAAGCCCATGTCTTTATAACTGGGAGGGGTATGTGTAGTGCTGGTGCATAGTACACTTCTATAGTGCTAGCTAATAAGCCACATTGAGGAGATTAATGTTTTTGCGTATGTGCTGTTAAAGGATAAGTAAACCTTTAAAATAACTGAATGTAAAACTGACAGGGGTGCTATTCTAAGCACATTTGTAATTTACATTCTTTTAATTACAAGATATTAAGGGATACATGTACTGTTAATATGAATTCATTTTTTGTCCAACAGCGCCACCTGCTGGTCAGTTTCCGACCGGTCTCACCACCAAGTAGTCAAGAAAGTTGTCAGGAGAAAGAAAGAGGCTGCTCTGACGTTGTTCTGCTTAGGAAACATATATATATCTCAATATCTTGGAATTAAAGGAAAATAAATAATGAATGTAAATTGTAAAAGTTCTTAGAATAGCACCCTCTTCAATTTTACATTCACTTATTTTAAAGTATTACTTATCCTTTAAAAGGCATAAACAAGAAGTTGTTGACCAGTGTTTAGTGACAATGGTTTCCAAGTATTCTTATAGTCTGATTTTCGTTTAAAAGGTTCTTTTTTACAGCCATTGTGCAGTATATTACCCAAAAACATGGAATTAATGGTCAGGTCTCGCCGTTCTGCATCTGTCTCCCAGTCTGTAGTGAATTCCACTTCAGCGTGTCGACCATCTGTGTGCAAATCCACCCGCAGAGTAGTGATCTCAAAATTCTGCTCATTAATCTGAAGGGAAAGAAAAGTTTCTACTTAACAAAAAACCAATATAAATACAAGTTGTACACAAATGCATTTTCTGTCTCATACCTGCACTGGTTTTCAGTGTTCAGCTGTTAAAGGGGTTATTCACCTTTGAGCTAACTTTTCGTATGATGCAGAGAGTGATATTCTGAAATGATTTAAAAAATTTTTGTGGTTTTTGAAATATTTAGGTTTTTATTCAGCACTACTCCAGTTTGAAATTTTAGAAATCTGGTTGCTAGGGTCCAAATTACCCTAGTAACCCTGCACTGATTTGAATAAGAAACTGGAATATGATCAGGGAGGTGCCTGGGCAGTAATGAAAAGTAGCAATAACTATGTTATATGTAGCCTTACAGAACATTTGTTTTTTAGAAGGTGTCAGTGACCACCATTTGAAAGCTGGAAAGAAGAAAAAGGCAAATATTTCAGAAAATGAAGGCCAATAGAAAAATTGCTTAGAATTAGTCATTCTTTAACAAACTAAAATGTACCTTCAAAGTGAACTACCCCTTTAATAAAACACACGGATCGCTGGTTTGCTGAATACAATGGGAGGCCAGTGAAAGGCACTCATACAAAACCGATATACAGGCAAATTAGGGATTAGGGATGCACCTAATCCACTATTTTGGATTCGGCCGAACCCCCGAATCCTTTGCGAAAGAAATTCGGCCGAATACCGAATCCTAATTTGCATATGCAAATTAGGGACGGGAAGCGGAAAACATGGTTTACTTCCTTGTTTTGTGACACAGTCACGAAATTTCCTTCCCCGCCCCTAATTTGCATATGCAAATTCGGATTTGGTTTGGCCGGGTTTCCGAATCCTGCTGATAAAGGCTGATCCTGGATTCGTTGCATCCCTACAAAATATACAGAGAAATAGATACGCCTGTTATTTATTTTGGTCTGTGTTTATTTCAGACCAATGTAGCTCACCCTGGCAGTCACTGTGCCGTGCTTCTCGCCTTTATTATTGATCATCCTGACTCCTTCCTTGAGAAACATGTCCTTCATCTGGTCTGGAGTTGCTGTTGTGGCAAAATCTACATCGTGCGGTTGTTTTCCAGAGAGTAAATCTCTTACAGCACCTCCTGCTATACGGAGCTCATAGCGGTCTTTAGCGAATATATCTAGAATACAGATGCGGCAGCGGGTTAGTTATATCTTCCAAGTAAAAACACTGGTCTACTGCCCAGTTTCCCAAGCCTGGATCTCCAAACGTTGCTGGATTACAACTCCCAGCATGCTCTAATCTTTGATGAGAGAGAGAGGTGCAATCCAGCAACATCTGGGGATCCAGAGTTAAGAGACGGGGATCTACAGATATGACAAAGTTATTGTATTTGTAATAATTATAAGGTTTTTCCTTTCTTTATACACACAACTTGATTGAGGACATGAAGTCTAGTTTGAAGTACTAAGAACAGTGTATAGTAGGTAAATGCCAATGTATTGGCTTAATTGGCTTAGAGCTAGCAAACATGTATCCCATGAATCAAAGTCCATAAAACTCCACATTTATTCAATTAACTTATTGAACCTACAGACCCCATGACAATCCACCTAACTACTATCCTAAACAAACAGATAGAGCTTCTAGAGCTGTTTAATCGGGTACAGTAAAGCATTCTGTAGACTAAATAGTCTTATAGCTTGCACTGTTGTGGCTAATCTATTGGCAATATACTGCTCCAGTAACTTTCCTTCTCCTTTAACTCCTGGAGGGTACGAAACGCGCAAGGTGGATTGGGGTAGTATCTAAAACCGTTTTAATATGTTAATTGAATAAATATGGATTTTTATGGACTTTGAGTCATGGGAAACATTATTGCTAGCAGTAAGTAATTTGTGCCTTGGCAACTGAGGCAATATCCCGGTACTTTATTGCTCAATACGGACTGGCACACAGATTCCCCCCCAACTATTTGAATGTTTTAAATCAGCTTAGAGCCTTCAACTCACTGCGCTGGGACACTGCAGTGCAGTAAAGGAAGATATTGTTACCGTTTTCATTAACGTTTCCCAGGTGTTCAGTGATCTATTTAAATGAAGTGGAATGATGAGCTCTACACACACATATACGGTTTGCTCCATCTCTATATACACTATATGGCCAGATATCTCTGGATACCTGCATGTCAGTGATCTCATTCCTAAAATAAAGGGAATAAGTAGGTCCTCCCATTGCTGCTATAACAGTATTTACTCTTCTGGGGAAGCTTTACGCTAGATACTGGAACACTGCTGGTGGCATTTGCTTTTACCCATATATAAGAGGTTGGGTACTGATGTTACATGATTGGGCCTGGCTTAGAGTCAGGGCTCCAGTTCATCCCACAGGTGTTGAGTTGGGATGTCATGTTCTTCACTTCCTACTAGTGATGTGTGGGCCGGCCCGATACCTGCGGGGTCAGGCTGACCTCGCACTCTTCTTCATGGGTGGTTGGTGTCAAAAGCCGACTTGTTACCGTCAAATGCCGACTTCCAGGTTCTTCTTTTATGGACGCCTGCTCGCCCCGCCCCGTTTGTGATGTCATCGGTGGGGCAGGTCTATAAAAGGAAGTGGGCTAAGGGAGGGTGTGTGGGTCAGGGAAATCCCGACCCAAACATCACTACTGCCTACCTCAGCAAAAGCACAAAGTAGGAAGAATGAAATGCCATGAAGGTAATTATACAAAGGGATACTTCAGCCAGGGAAGGAAGGACGGAGGAAGCAGACCCATGAGTGTAGAGGGCCAAATAAGGCCCTAATTAATGGGGTTGTTCACCTTTATCTGACCTTTAAGTATGTTATAGAATGGCTAATCCTAACTGGTCTTCATTTTTCTTATAGTTTTTTTTAAATTATTTGCCTTCTTCTTCTTCTGACTCTTTCCAGCTCTCAAATGGGGTCACTGACCCCCATCTAAAAAAATCAAATGCCCTGTAAGGTTACACATGTATTGTTATTGCTACTTTTTACTACTCACCCTTCTCTCATTCAAATCAGTGTATGGTAGAGTCCTGCACGGGTCCATTTTTTGGAACCCGTACCCGCATTCTTACCCGCTACCCGACCCGCAAGTACCTTATCTGCAACCTGGACCCACTAGCCATCAAGAATCAGGAAGTGCTGCCGTAAACCGGAAGTGACATCATCGTAAGAAGGCATGGACAGCAAAAAAAGGCATAAAAGTGGAAGTGCTGTCATTGTAAACCGGAAGTGACATCATCGGAAGTAGGCATGAACAGAATAAAAGGAGTAAAAATCGCTATTGAGAAGACCCGCATCTATAACCTCACCCAGAACTTCAACCCGCAGGGTACCGCAGGTTTTTGCAGGTAACCCGCGGACACCTGACCCACTGCAGGACTCTAGTGAATGGTTGCTAGGGTAATTTGGACCATAGGAACCAGAATTTGCAAACTAAAATTGCCAACTGGAAAGCTGCTAAATAAAAAGCTAAATAACTAAAAACACTGTTGCTGACAAAAATGATACCCTGGGCCAGCGTATTTCATGAAAGGCTGAGAAGTCTGCGATTATGATCACTGGGTAGGGTTGCCATCTAGCCGGTATTATACCGGCCTGGGAGGTAAAAATGATGGCTGATCCCAATGTTATTAATAGGGAAATAAGATAAATACATAGAAAGGCCGGTAATTTTTTTTCCAGAAAAGGTGGCAACCCTACCACTGGGGGAGCCTAACAAATATCGAAATCTCTGCCACTGGACTGCGGCTGACATTTTGGCATTGAACGCAAATGTAATTGAAAAAGCACAAAAAGAATGAAGACCAATTGCAGCTAGTAGAGAATAGAATGAGCCTAAGATGTGAACGACCCCCATATTTGCAAGGTCACTGGCCGATACCCAACGCACAGTCACCGGTATGAATTCTATAATGTGCTACTACAACTCCCAGCTGCAAAAAAAGCAATAGGGACCTGTGTCAGGCCTGGACTGGGATTCAAACATTTTAAGTAGACAAACTGCCTCCCAGCAGCCTATTAAATAGTGAGTGTCTGTGGCATCTTACAGCAGCCCCTGTGGCATTTGCCAGACTCCATAGAATGCCAGTCCAGGCCTGGGCACAGCACAAAACTCCCACAGACTCACTTGTCAGTTTCTTTAACCCGTCGGTAAACAAAGCGTTAAACTCATCAGATTGAAGCCTCATGGTGGAGAGGCGCCTGCTTAGTGTCCAGACTCTGCTCAGCATCTGAGGGCCCCAAACACCCGCTCCTGCATTACCCAGTGGTACAACCCGAGCTACAGACAGTCACACACACACACACACGCGTTTACTCATGCTAGCGCTGCTTCCCCGGAACAGAACAGAAACACTAGTTCCTTTCTAAAGGGCGTGACGTCACAGTCACGTGACTAACATGGACACGTGACCATGGCTCATCTGAGAAGAAGTTAGGAAGGTTGTTGTGAGGGAAAAGAAGCCGGAAATGAGGGCTGCAGTGGGCACGGTACAAGGGGATATGTATTATGCTCATATAGAGTTTCTATTCTGGGCTGTCCCAGGCGACTGGTGTAGCGCACCTGTATGTAGGTCAGAGTCCTTGGTATGATCTGTACAGTGCTGAAAGGTACACAAGGGCTGGTTTCCAAACAGCAGTTGCAGCCAATCAAGAGTTTACATCTGTAAGTAATCTAGTTGCTGATTGGTTGTTAATATAGGTGGTGATTGGTTGCTATTGACAACATTTTTTTATGCTGAAATCTTTTAAGGGGTGGGTTACATTTAACTTAACTTTTTTTTTTAGTATGTTATAGAATGACCCATTCTAAGCAGCTTTTCAGTTGGTCTTAATTTTTTTCTTGTTTTCTAGTTTTTAAATGATTTGCCGCCTTCTTCTGACTCTTTCCAGCTTTCAAATGGGGGTCAGTGACCCCATCTAAAAAACAAATGCTCTGTGAGTAGGGTTACCAACTGGCCGGTATTTTATCAGCCTAGCCAGTAAAACACCTGCCCATACCTCCCAACATTTTGGAAATAAAAAGAGGGACAAGAATAGTTTTTTTGTCCACGCCCATTTTTGTAGCCACACCCCCTAATTACCATGTTAATTTTACAAAATTTTGCAGGTTATAAAAGTTTGAACATATTTCTTCGTTTTTTTTCAGTTGTTACAGTTTTGCTAATGAAGATGAATTGCCCTTTAAGCTGTGAGTCTAGCTTCTCCCTAGGGACCTGTTATCTTATATTGTTACAATTACTTATTTGTTTATCTAGATACATTTGAATTGTGACAAAAGTATCTTATCTTCTGTTGTGGCTGTTCTGGGCTCTCTGCCAAAAGTCAATTAAGTTAGAAACTTTGTTTCTTTTTCTAGCTGTTCAGTGCAGAGAAAAAACGGGACTTTCCAGTACAAATGAGGACTGTCCCTCTAAAAATGGGACAGACACTTGGGAGGTATGCCTGCCAAGGCCAGGTCCAGTATTACAAATTTGTAATATTCTTATAAGCCCTCAGCTCCAAACTTACCTTTTGTTCGCCTTCTGGCCATTGTGCAATGTGGCTCCGCCCCTCTTTACGGCACAGCCCCCCCACAGCCCATCCCTTTTTGCATCACGACCCACCCCTTTTGTTCCCGCCCCCACCACTGGCCGGTAAATTTTTTTTGGAAAAGGTGCTAACCCTATCTGTTTATTGTTATTGCTACTTGTTATTACTCCTCTTTCTATTCAGACCCTCTCAGTATTCCAATCTCTTATTCAAATCAATGCATTGTTGCTAGGGTAATTTGGACCCCAATTGCAAACTGGAGAGCTGCTGAATAATAAGCTAAATAACTCAAAAACCACAAATAATAAAAAAAATGAAGCCAATTGCAAATTGTCTCAGAATATTACTCTTTACAATGTACACTGTAGTATTATAACCATTTGATGGGCTTGGGATACTTGTTCTTGTGCCGTACGGTAGGCGGCCCACTTTTATCAAGGTAGATCTCCCGATGGGGGCCAGGTGTCTAGAGTAGATCCCAGGGTAACAAAGTCTGGGCACCCTCTGCTCTACATCATACTAAATGTTAACTCAAAGGTGAACAAGCCCTTTAAGAAAAATTGGCTGAAATGATGGTGTAAAATGTGGGAAATCTGACTTAACCAGGAAATGCTTCTATTGAAATGCATTAGGACAGCAAAGGACTGCAGGAAAAAAAAAGGAAAATCCAGGAAACATAACATGGGGAAACAAAATCAGAGTTTGACTGTATTGTTGCAGCTGTTGTGGTACAGTACTGGGTGAAGTAATCTGGTATATACAGTGACAGCTTATTTAGTAGGTGTGAGGGAGACAGTTTATGATCCAATTCATTGTGCACTGTTACCCCTGATACATGGGGAGGGCTTGTGTCCCCCCCCCCCCAGTATATTTGGGACTGTGATTTTAGTTTCAGGGCCAATACACAAGGAAAACCAAGTATATGGTGGATGTGCGGTACCTTTCTGTACATGCTAGGAACAGTCGTACAGTCTTGGGGCATTTCTATAGGGCAAGGATCCCCAACCTTTTGAACCCTTGAGCAACATTCAGAAGAAAAAGGAGTTGGGGAGCAACACTAGCATGAAAAATGTTCTTGGGCTGCCAAATAAGGGCTGTGATTGGCCAATTGGCAGCCCCTAAGTGGATTGTCAACCTACATTGAGGCTCTATTTGACAGTACACCTGGTTTTTATACAACCAAAACGTACCTCCAAGCCTGGAATTCAAAAATAAGCCCCTGCTTTGAGGCCACTGAGAGCAACATCCAAGGTGTTGGGGAGCAACATGTTGCTCAAGAGCTACTGGTTGGGGATCACTGCTATAGGGTATGAGAATTTTTGGAAAATAATTGAGGGGGCATTTCTTGTTACCCCAACAAAGACTGCAGTGGCATTTGTCTGGGAATCATTTCACAATTAGAAACTTGGCAACCTTTGTTGAAGTGGCAGCTCGGGAGGCTCTAGTGTGTTCTATGGTGAATGAGCATTAAGATTGTGATATGTTTGGTCCCACACTGCTATATGATGTGCCTTTAACCCTATATGTGTTTTATGTCTAACTAAATCACAGTTATTCAAGATAAATGAAATGTTTTTGCCAAAAGTTGCACCATACCTGAAAATGCTTGAGCTAGACTCCTGTGTGGGTTCAGTTTTTGATATCTGGATCAGTGACCCAGACCCACAACCAGCATTTTTACGCACTTGGACCTGCTACCCACTGATCACCATTAAACAGGAGGTGCTATCATCAGAAGTGGGGGGGGGGCAAAAAACAGGTAGGTTTAAAGGCTATATACAGTATGAGACCCACTAGCCAAACCTCAGATCCACCAACCATAGTTGTAATAATTGCTGTAAGGTAGTTGCATTGAGTTCAGTACAGACAGCTATCACTGCTGATACAGTTCGATAATACAGGGATATGACTAAACTGGAAAACTGGGCAGCAAACTAGAAAATGAAGTTCAATGTTGATAAATGCAAGGTTCTGCACTTTGGTGGAAATAATATAAATGCAAGTTATACACTTAATGGCAATGTGTTGGGAGTTTCCTTAATTGAGAAAGATTTGGGGATTTGTAGATAGCAAGTTGTCTAATTCTGGGCAGTGTCATTCTGTGGCTACTAAAGTAAATAAAGTTCTGTCTTGCATAAAAAAGGGCATTAACTCAAGGGATGAAAACATAATTATGCCTCTTTATAGGTCCCTGGTGAGGCCTCATCTGGAGTATGCAGTGCAGTTTTGGACTCCAGTCCTTAAGAGGGATATAAATGAGCTGGAGAGAGTGCAGAGACTAAGTGCAACTAAACTGTTAAGAGGGATGGAAGACTTAATGAGGATAGACTGTCAAGTTTGGAGTTGTTCTCTCTGGAAAACAAGCGTGGGATCATTAGTGGGCATTATAGACATTTAGTGGAAAGTCTTTTTCCCATAAAAAAGAATCACCGTACCAGAGGCCACCCCTTTAGACCAGAAGAAAAGAACTTTCATTTGAAGCAACGTAGGGGGTTCTTCACAGTCAGGACAGTGAGGTTGTGGAATGCACTGCCGGGTGATGTTGTGATGCTGATTCAGTTAATGACTATAAGAATGGCTTGGATGATTTCTTGGACAGACATAATATCAAAGGCTATTGTGAAAAATCCTTTTAGTAATCTTCAAGGTATCTTTCAATGTAATTGCTAATAGGGATGCACCGAATCCACTTTTTTGGATTCGGCCGAACCCCCGAATCCTTCGTGAAAGATTCGGCCGAATACCGAACCGAATCCGAACCTTAATTTGCATATGCAAATTAGGGGTGGGAAGGGGAAAACATTTTTTACTTCCTTGTTTTCTGACAAAAAGTCATGCAATTTCCCTCCCGCTCCTAATTTGCATATGCAAATTAGGATTCGGATTCGGTTCGGCTTGGCAGAAGGATTCGGCCGAATCCGAATCCTGCTGAAAAAGGCCGAATCCTGGCCGAATCCCGAACCGAATCCTGGATTCGGTGCATCCCTAATTGCTAATGATTGCAGTATATGTACTCTACACTGCTTGTCCTGACTACATGTACAGGTATGGGATCCGTTATCCAGAAACCCGTTATCCTGAAATCTCCGAATTACAGAACGGCCATCTCCCATAGACTCCATTTTATCCAAATAATGTAAACTTTTAAAAGTGATTTTGTTTTTCTCTATAATAATAAAACAGTACCTTGTACTTAATCCCAGCTAAAATACAATTAATCCTTACCGTAGGCAAAACCAGCCTATTGGATTTAATTAATGTTTAAATTATTTTTTAGTAGACTTAAAGTATGGAGATCCAAATTACAAAAAGACCTGTTATCCAGAAAACCCCAGTTTCCATATCTGTACTAAAATCTATGATTGGTTTAGATACTGGTATATTTAGTTTATGTGAGTATATGGAGGGGTCAGTGTGAGGTGTTTGTTGGATTTCATTTGGAGGGGTTGAACTTGATGGACTTTTTTTAACCCAACTATGTAACTATATGCAGTGAAACTTCAATTTGACATCACTGATTTAAGTTCTCCCGCATTTTACACCATTTTTTTGTGTCCCATCAATATAAAATTCATAATGCATTTCTGCGAGGGGGGTGGAAAGGGAGGCAGGTGGGGAGCACAAACCTATTCATTTTCTCCTCAATGTGTGAGAAGGAACTTGCCTTATAGAAGCTAGTTGGTGGCAATATACCACAAGGTCCTAATGGCTTCTGTTAAGTTATTTTATTGAAACAAGTGAGATGCGCGTGTGAAAGGAGCTGGTGGCTGCAAAAAAGTGCCTGGCTATGCACAAAAATTCTCTGGGGTGAACACTGGTGAGATATCAGAAAATCAGGTCTGCACACTCACAAAAAATCATTTGACTCGGGTGGTATAATAGAAAATGTTTTACTAATTAGAAGAACAATTTCCCTGTAACATAATGTTTACAAAGACAAAACACATGATAATAATATACATACCACCCTTTGGTACAAAGAAGGCAAACAAGAAGCTACAAGAAGCGAATACACCTGCCAAAATGAGAACAGCCCCAACGTTTCGGCAAACAGCCTTTGTCAAGGGGATTCTGATGTGTAAAGGAATCACCGATTAAATAAATACCCTCTTCAATTATGGATCCATTTGCGATTTCTGCTCGCTACCCGAACTTCCGGATCTGTGACGTCACAAGTGCCTACGTCACTTCCGCGGATGACTCATCCAGCGTAATGACGCGGCTCCCTACACGTACATTGCCTCAGGTTGAAATAGCGCGAGAAGAGTGGGTGGAACGCATGGGCGCATTAAACCTATGCAACAAAGTATGCTCTAGCAATCACACCGTAACCTAGCAACCCCAGCGTTCCCACACCAAATGGGAGATCGGACATTGAATCTATTATTATAACCGCATATTAACCCCACTAAAATAATACAATAAATTTAAAGTGACAGTGCAATTGGTTATCCAACACAGGAATGTGTTCATAATAAAAATTCTCTTATCGTGACAATCCATTAACCACATTGTAGCAATATGACTACAGAATAAATACACTAAAGTGACTGTGCTAGCAAATATATATATTTATACAGGGAAATAAGTTAATGATCAAATTAAAGTGCAAGTGCATAATATCTCATATATAAGCTATTGAATAAATAGCGATATATTAATACAAAGAATATATACATTTTAGAGTTCATCCAAAAAACAGTGTAAGAGTGATATC
The DNA here is from genome assembly GCA_038501925.1 of Xenopus petersii. Taxonomy (NCBI): domain Eukaryota; kingdom Metazoa; phylum Chordata; class Amphibia; order Anura; family Pipidae; genus Xenopus; species Xenopus petersii. The sequence goes on along the minus strand of CM076678.1, from coordinate 133,037,338 downwards.
CAGTGAGGGTTAATCACCAACGTGATACATCTTCATAAAATCCATTTCAAATACTGATGTGAAGACCATCCTGCCAATTTAAAAACGATCATGCCACTTATAGGTAGGGTTAAATAGCACAAATTCAGATTCATCGCCAATGTCCTATAAAATCTGGAAGAATAACAGTATTTATAGAATTAAAAACTCAAATATACAAAAAATATAATACACATACATCAGAACACACAATAAAACCCATTTTATACACAGACTGAGGTCATGGACAGCAAACAACTATCCAAACAAAATTAGAAAAATATGGAAAGTTCCCTATCCCCCCTATGTAGGGGACACGACTAGATCCTTAACAGTGAGGATTGGGGAACATCGAAGTGACGTGAGACTTGGCAAGAATTCGTCCCCGATAGCTAGACATTTCATGCAGGCACAACATCAAGTGAACCAGTTACGTTTCATGGGAATAGAATAGGTTAAAAGACCTACTCGAGGTGGAGACAGGGAATTACTTCTCAAACAAAGGGAATTGAAATGGATATATAAATTGAATTGCCTCTCTCCTAATGGTCTTAATGAGGATAGGGAACTTTCCCTATTTTTCTAATTTTGTTTGGATAGTGGTCACATTGAAAAATGGAACTGAGCAGGCAAGCAGCAGGAGATGCTTTCTGCATCACTAAACAAACAGCAAAGGGCACTCCTTTTACACATTCCTAATATTTGCAGTATAAAAACTATTGACTTGACTGTGATTAATGTCCTGATACACACGTGGGTATCACATACCCTGGTATTTCAAGTACAAAAAGCCCAAACAGCTGCTCATAAGTAGTTAATGTCTATGGCATCTTACAGCTATGCTATTTGCCAGAATCCACAGATTGGCAGTCTAGGCCTGTATATGTGCCCTTTAAGTTTGTTATCCACGAGTATACCTAGGTTCTGCTACACAAAGTCTTCACCTATCATAGGCCCATTAAGGGAATAAGTAGCCTGCATATTTTTAACCATTTCCCTGCTAAAAACACTACTGACAGGCACATTACAGTAACAATAAGTTTATCCTAAAATGTGATAAAATATCAGCAGATCGTGTTTAGCAACCACCTAAAGAAACAGCCAGGAAATTGCAGCCTGACTTGGAGGATAAAGATAAGGCCCAAAACAGGAGGAGGCACCCACAGCAAACTCTGCCGCTACCGATAATTGTTCTTTCACATGTTCAGCAAGGAGTTGCATGATCACAACCTCATATTTTGTCATCTCCAGTAATGTATTGTAACTCGTTTATTGATGCAATACGTTATCATTTTGGGTGAAGAGATCTAGAGCCCCCATCAGAACCTGTCAGAAAAAACAATAGCTTCCCCCATCCTCATGTTTATTGGGCCTGTCAATACCTCTGGACCCCAGTATCACTACCCTGGTTGCACCTTGGATAATTCTCCCCCTTGCTCACATGAAGCCATGAAGATGAGTTCCATTATTTAGCTTGTGAGCTCAAGCTAGACTCACCTGTAAAACAATTTAAAGCCTTCTTTTCTGAGCACTTTTGCAATTTACATTATGTATATTTGCATACCTTCCAACTGTCCCGTTTTTTGCAGGACAGTCCCATATTTTGACCACTCAACCCGCAGTCTTGAATTGTTACTGAAACGTCCTGACTTTCTGTTTGATCTCCTGCACTGAACAGCCAGAAAAGTTTATAAAATTTAATTAAATAAGAGGCTTTTGGCAGAGAGCCCAGAATATATATGTATGTATCTAACCTGCACTTAATTACATTTGTAACAATTTAAGATAAGCAAATATACAATTAAGATAAGCAAGTATTTTGGGAAAACTGACTTGCAGCTTAAAGGGCAATTTAAATCATTAGCAAAACTGAAATAACACATAAACCGTGAACCTGAAATGAGTTTAAACATTCCATTGCCTGCCAAATGTTGTAAAATGGATGTGATATTCAGAGGGTGTGGCCATAAAATTGAGGTGGTCAAAAATGTTGCTGAAAAAATCTTTTTGTCCCTCCTTCTATTTTCCAAATGTTGGTTTTATATCACCTTTTACTTGTTGGTGCTACATTAATAATTGATAATGCTGACTGCTCAGAGCAGAGTGGGGAAGAGAGGGGGAACAAATGTGCAATCATACTGAAAGTAAAAAGAAGCAACAGCAAAGAACATCTCTTAATTTGTTAAAGGAACTGAAAGAGGAAGCAGCAGGTTAGTTTGGGGGTGAGCAGAAATTTTGGGCATCAGCAGGTATGGATATACTGTACTTTTATGTTTATATTTCCTCCTGAATTTTTTTTTTAAAGTGGTTGTTCACCTTTAATTAACTTCTAGTATGATGTAGAGATTGATATTTTGAGCTAATTTGGTTGGATTTTTTTTTATTATTTGTGGTTTTTGAGCTATTTAGCGTTTTATTCAGCAGCTCTCCAGTTTGCAGGGGACCTGTCACCCAAAAAAATTATTCAAAATCCTATTTTATCACATTAGTCAAGCAAAATGAACTTTAATCACATTATATAAATTATTTGAATCTTGCTTCCTTCAGTCTGGGAATTGATAATTATAGCAAGCAGGCAGGAGCCATTTTGTGGACACTGTTATTAAGGAAAACCTTGCATCATCTCAGAATCTATGCCAAGGGCATAGAGGAGGGGCAGACAATATTTGGTTGACAGCTGAGATTTTTAAATGAGATTACAACAGCTATGAATGCTTTAATAAAAAAAAGAAATTGGATTTCACTTTTTAATTTGAAAACAGTTTTACACTGCGAACCGTAGTATTACTGTAGTATTACAGCAAACCAGACTGGTTAAGATGAGAAGGATTAAAAGGAGCCAAAACTGTTGGTTTAAGAGCACAGATACAGCCTAATGATTCAAAACCATATATAGTGTATGGATAATTACTGACATACTGATGTTCAAGGAGAGCTATTGAACCTAAGTCTGGTATTAGCAGTGTAAAACTGCTACAACAGTTTGCTTCAGGCAACGGAAGGCCGCCTCAGGTGGCATAAAGGCAAGGATCGCCGCTGGCTAGGGTGCTCGTCTCATGGGCTCAGGGTCGGACTACACCCAGAAACTTCTTTGTGCTGCGACCTCCCTTTGTCAGGTGGTCGTGGCAATAACATTGTGGGGGATGAACAATAACTGTCTCAAAGCAGTTCCATCCTGAAGTGCTGGCTCCTTCTCAAAGCTCAGAATCAGGAGATAGTTGGCTCCTCGCCAATATTAAAGGCTAAAAAATGCATTTGTTGGTTCAAGCATAACATTTTGAATGGTAGAGAGAATTGCAATTTAAAGGAAAACTATACCCCCAAACAATGTAGGTCTCTATTAAAAGATACTGAGTAAAACAGCTCATGTGTAAAACCCTGCTTCATGTAAATGAACCATTATCATAATAATATACTTTTTTAGTAGTATGTGCCATTGGGTAATCATAAATAGAAAATTGCCATTTTAAAAAATAAGGGCCGCCCCCTGAGATCGTAAGATTCACTGTGCACACATACAAACCACATGTAAGGTCACATGAGCCAATTAACAGACAGAGTTCTGCCTTTTGCTTCCTCACTTCTTCCTGTTACAGTTAGTGTTGTAGTATTTCTGGTCAGGTGATCTCTGAGGCAGCACAGATAGAGTCACGGAATGGTGGTTCAAGGCAAGAGATGTAAAAGGGCAATATTTATGTAAATATATATTCCAGTTTGGTAAGATTCTTTAATATGTCATTCAATTTGATATAAACTATCTATTGCTTAAGTATTCATTTTGGGGTATAGTTTTCCTTTAAACAGTGTAATTTAGAAAAGAAAATAAACCATAAAAATGAATGCCAAAAAAGGCCATGATCTCACTGCTTCATGCATGATATACAAATATATAGCTAGCTAGCTAGATAGATAGACAGACAGATAGAGAGATACATGATAGATGTGCAGATGCATCATGTGACTACTGTTATATATTCTTTCGACAGGATATGCACACCCAAGCCCCACTTGGGAAACCTAGAAGACCAGAAAACGATGGCAGCACTGAGCAAACAGTACTCCAGGTTGCTGTTTTTTTGAAGAAGAGGAGCACCAGCCTGGAGTAACATGTAAGTGTCACGAGTCACTGGGGGACTCCTAACAACTTTTCATGCCTAGTTTATTTACTTTTCTTTCTTCTCCCCTTTAAAGGAAAACTATACCCCCCAAACAATGTAGGTCTCTATAAAATAATATACTTTTCTAGTAGTATGTGCCATTAGGTAATCATAAATAGAAAATTGCCATTTTAAAAAATAAGGGCCGCCCCCTGGGATCGTAGTATTCACTGTACTCACAAACATACCAACAACCCATACATGTTAGGTCACATGAGCCAATTAACAGACAGAGTTGTGTCTTTTGCTTCCACACTTCTTCCTGTTACAGTTAGAGTTGAAGTATTTCTGGTCAGGTGATCTCTGAGAAAGCACAGAGACCATCACGAAATGGTGGCTCAAGGCAAGAGATGTAAAAGGGCAAGATTTACTTAAATATATATTCCAGTTTGATAAGATTCGTTAATATGCCACTTAATATGATATGAACTATCTGTTGCTTAAGTGTTCATTTTGGGGGTATAGTTTTCCTTTAAAGGGATCTAAATTCAGTGATCCACTCAGCACTTTTGCAGTTTACGCTATTTTTTATATTTTTAGCTGTTTCTGAGATATTGGTAGTTTGAGATGACTATTACCAGGTTTTTGCCTCAACAGCACTTTTTAAAAGGTCAGTGTCAGTGACCCTGTCAGGATTAAGTGCAAGGTACTGTTATATTATTACAGAGAAAAAGGAAATAATTTTTAACAAAATAGAGTCTATGTGAGATGGCCTTTCAGTAATTCAGACCTTTCTGGATGACGGGTTTCCAGATAATGGATCCCATACCTGTATTGGCAAATGTTAATGCACAGTTACATTTTATTTCTCCAATTTTAAAACAAAGGAACAAAGACAAGAGTCATATGCAAATGTCTGGGCACCCTAGTAAGTCCGTACATAGTTACACTTCTTTTGGCACAGATCTCAGCTTGTAAATGCCTTTTGTATCCAACTAAGGATTTCTGCCCACTCTTCCTTGTTGATCACTTCTTATTCTAAGATCATCTGGGGCCAGAGCCTTGCATGCTCAACATCTACCCACAGCGTTTTATTGAGGTTTAAGTCGGGAGACTGTGAGGGCCATTACTAAGCCTTCAACTTGCTTTTCTCCACGCAGCTCATGGTGTCTTGTGAGGTATGTTTAAGATCATTGTCTTGTTGTAGCAGCCAGACCCTCTTCAACTGATTGGCTGACTGTTTCACATTTGCTGATATTCAGTGGAAGCCATTCTTCCCTCTACATGCACAATGTTTCCCTTGCCAATGACTGCCACACAGCCCCAAAGTATAATTGATCCACTGCTAGGTTTAAGCCGTTGGCAACTAAACCTTTAGGGGCCCATTCACTAAGCTCGAGTGAAGAATAGAGGAAAACAAATTTGATTTTCAAATGTTTTTTTTTGGCTACTTCGACCATCGAATTGGCTACTTTGACCTTCGACTTTGAATCGAACGATTCAAACGAAAAATCGTTTTAAAAATTTCTTCGACCCCCTAGTTCGCCACCTTAAACTTACCGAGCCCAAAGTTAGCCTATGAGGAAGGTCCCCATAGGCTTGCTAACACTTTTCTGATCGAAGGATAATCCTTCGATCCGGATTTAATCGTTCGATCGAATGATTATTCCTTTGATCGTTCGATTGAACGAATTGCGCAAAATCCTTCGACTTCGAAGTCGAAGGATTTTAATTCGCCAGTCGAATATCGAGGGTTAATTAACCCTCGATATTCGACCCTAAGTAAATGTGCCCCTTAGTGTTTTGTGGCCAAAGAATTGAATTGCTATATTATCAGTCCCACGTGATTTGTTTCCAACAGGCCACTGGCATTTGTGTTGAGGCCGCAGGTAAGGCTTCTCCGTATTGACCTATCCCTGCATTTCATGTTTGTACCCTCCTGCAGCCTGTGCCTTTCTGTTCAGCATACAAGATGTACTCTCTCAAAGTTTTCTTGCTCTTCCAGATTTTGCCTTGACTTCGACAGTTCCCCTTGACTGCCATTTCTTTATGGCATTATGGAGATTGGAAATTGCGAGCTGGAAATGTTTTGCAACCCCCTGCTTTGTATTTCATCCAGGTTTTAGATATTTGATTATTTTAATAAATAACCCCCCAATCGAATTTCAAAGAAAATCATATTTATTAAAAAAACTCATATGAATTTGAGATTTGACCCTTGGGGCAAATTTACTTATGTTATACATCAATTTGAAGTCAACATCTGATTTCCATTTAATTAAGCCCAAGGGACTCGCCCCAGTTCTCAGGCAATAACATATAAGCAGTTCCTTTATCCAAAGATAACTGTCCCTAGGCTTTTTTCAATAAAAAAATGTCATTTTATTTAATTTAGCATTAACTAAGCGCCGGAGGGTGCGAAACGCGTAAGGTGGGCCTGGTGGGGTTTGTTTGTATCCGAGTTTTAATGCTAAATTAAATAAAATGACATTTTTTTATTGAAAAAAGCCTTGGGACAGTTATCTTTGGATAAAGGAACTTCTCAAATTTACTTATGGTCGAATATCGAGGGTTAATTAACCCTTGATATTCGACTGCCGAATGGAAATCCTTCGAATATCGAAGTCGAAGGATTTACCGCAATTCGTTTGTTCGAACGATCAAACGATTAGATTCTTCGAATCATGCGATTCTAAGGATTTTAATCCATCGATCAAACGATTTTTCTTCGACCAAAAAATACTTAGAAAGCCTATGCGGACCTTCCCCTTAGGCTAACATTGACTTCGGTAGGTTTTAGGAGGCGAACTAGGGGGTCAAAGTTTTTTTTTTAAAGAGACAGTACTTTGACAATCGATGGTCGAATAGTCGAACGATTTTAAGTTCGAATCGTTTGATTCGAAGTAGCCAAATTGATGGTCGAAGTAGCCAAAAAAACATTCGAAATTCAAAGTTTTTTTATTCTATTCCTTCACTCGAACTAAGTAAATGGGCCCCTTAAAAAATGTACCTCCTCATGTGTAGCCTTACAGAGCATTTGTTTTTTTTGAAGGGGTCAGTGACCCCCTCCCATTTGAAAGCTGGACAGAGTCAGAAGAAGAAGGCAAATCATTCAAAAACTACAAAAAAAAAAAAAGATGGCCAGTTGAAAAGTTGCTTAGAATTAGCCATTCTTTAACATCCTAAAAGTTAACTTAAAGGCTAACCACCCCTTTAACATTTGCAAATATGTTGTATTTTAACCACTGATTCCTGCAGTAGTACTACTTTTCACTTCTGCATTCAACTGTATATATTAGATAAAATCCACTTACAATATGCATATGATAACAGGCTTATCTGGGCCCACCACCTACCAACTGTAACTTCCAAGAGAGATTACTTACAACCACTTATGTTTCTAATAAAAATATTCTAGAAATCAGTATTTTTACTAAAAAGGTCTCTGTGACCTCAATGACATTACGTGAAAAACGCAAGCTGCACATGTCGAGCCCTTTATGGTTGCATCACCTAATGTTATGCATGGAAAGGGAAGTTGACCTGTTGAGTAAATTCCACATTTCACATAACCCTGTCTTTCTATATTTTGAGTAAAAGGAACTCAAGAAGGTACATCTTGTTATGAACATTAAGATAAAAATCATATATGGTTTGAAAAGAATAAAAGATTACATATTTCGTTCATGCATTTTTCAGGATGATTTCCAAGATTGAGGGGGTTATTTACTAATATCCGATTTTAGCTCATATTTTAAATGAAAAAAGACCAAACTCTCATCTCCGATGTTGCCTTATTTATTAATAAATAAACAATTTCATCAATTTCAAAGGAGAAGGAAAGGCTTGGTGCACTTGGGGGTGCCAAATGTTAGGCACCCCCAAGTGATTGTATTGACTTACCTGCAACCCTATCAGCAGAAAACTGCAGCGGCCCGGAGTTATACCAGTAAGCACCACAGAGCGATCCTCTTCTTTTTTTCTTCAAATTTCAAGGGGCAAACGCATGCACAGTTTAACAAAATAGCCGACTTTTTGTTAAAGTTCGGCTTTTCGTTCTACTGCGCACATGTAGCTGTGAGAAGAAAGAAGAAAGCCTGAAGAGGATCACTACGTCGTGCTCACTGGTATAACGGTTCAGTTTTCTGCTAATAGGCGCTGGGGTTTCAGGTAAGTCAATACAATCACTTGGGGGTGCCTAATATTTGGCACCCAAGTGCACCAAGCCTTTTTCTTCTCCTTTAAAAAGTTTAAAAAATAATATGGTTAGAAGGGCTGTATTTTATACTGGTATGGGACCTGTTATTCAGAATACTTGGGGCATGGGGTTTTCTGGATAATGGATCTTTCTGTAATTTGGATCTTAATACCTTAAATCTATGAGAAAATAAAATAAACCCAATAGGCTTGTTTTACTTCTAATAAGGATTATTTATGTTAGTTTGGATTAAGTACAAGGTACTGTTTTATTATTACAGAGAAAAAATAAATCATTTTTAAACATTTGGATTATTTGGATAAAATTAAGTCTATAGTAGAAGGGCCTTTCCATAATTCTGAGCTTTCTGGATAATGGGTTTCCAGATAATGGATCCCATATACTGAACTAGGGTTGCCACCTAGGGTTGCCACCTGTTTGATTTTGACCCGAACAGTTTGATTTTTGTAAGTATTTAAATTATTTTCATGCATAGTATTGGCCAGATCATTGCTCGAGTTTCATATGGCTGACAGTTCAGATCTCAACTTTCTGTTCGGTACTCAGCCATATGAAACTCGAGCAATGATCTCAGCCATATGAAACTCGAGCAATGAAAATAATTTAAATACTAAGATGCTCACATCAACATGGCTTAGTTACTAACAAGTACAGTCATTTCTTATTATTACAGATACAAAATAAAGCAAATCAATCAAAAATTTGCATTTCTGTATTTCAGAGCTGTCTGTATAATAGATCTCATACCTGTCATTAAAGGATTGGGCTTACATATCAAGCAGAATATAGCGAGAGATAGGGTTGCCACCTGTGTGGTTTTGAACTGGGCATCAATACTTTAAAACATTGCATAGAAATCAATCCAGTTGCATCTAAGTGATGCAATAACCTTGCCCTGGTGTCATAACTCCACCTACATCATTGTACCCACCTCTGATGTCATCATGCCTGTTCCTATATCACTGCCCCACCCCCAATGTTATCCCCCGTGTTCAGGTTTAGCCATCAGCAAAGGTGGCAACCCTAGCCGAAGCCTAGGTGACCCGGTCAGCCATTGCTCTCCCCCCTGCGTGCATGTGCAGAGTGCCGGAGGGAAGGGAGGCGGAAGAGAGACAGAGGGGAGGGAGGCAAGAGAGTGCCAGAGGGGAAGGAGGCAGGAGAGCACCAGAGGGGAGAGATTGCAGAAGGGGAGGGAGGCAGGGGAGAGCAGCGAACATGCACTAGGGGTAGGTAGAAGACAGGTACTTGGCCAGTGCCCCCCTTTCTTTGTGTCCTAGGCAGGTGCCTCTTCTGCCTACCCCTAGTTCCGGACCTAACCCCTCGATCGGCCAGCCTCCAAAAGAAAAAGATAATATGCCACGCATGCACGTAGGTGGGACCTGGAAATTTGGAACCCAGTGGGCCCCCAATGCTGCAGTCCGACCCTAATGCCTTCAAAGTCAGCCCCCCCATCTTCTGATCTTGACAATCTTTTGAGTGTCAATGGCACTGCACATGCTCAGTGTGTTCAGGGCTGCTGCTGAGAAGCTAACTTTAGGAAATCATCACGTGATAAAAAAAAAAAAGTACCGTAAAATAATGACAGGTCCCCTTTAAAAAAAGAGACAGGTAGATTAGGATAATTTATACAGTCCATTCATAGAATGCTTTAAGCAAAGGACAAGGCACCTGCCAATCCCAGGTGGTTCTATTTGCATTGCTGCAACTGTCTGCATTTCTCTGATGCCTTGTGCCAGCTGTTCATGTTTGTTTGTCTGACACAAACACTATGGGAGTGGGGGGGGAATAGCGGCAAGTAGAACAGTGGGTGGGAGAGTGGCAAGTAGTACAGCGCCTTACTGCTGCTTTCCCCATCTCCCTAATGCTTTGAGTCCATCAGCTGCCATGGCTACACCTCATCTGATGACTCATCACAGCAAGGTGCCAGTATAAAGCCGCCCTGAATGTGATAGGTCCACCCTCTAGTATAATCCACCTATTATTTTTAAGCGTTTATGAACAGAATTGTTAGAAAGTCAATTTTCAGCCTAGACTTATCGACCAGCCGGAGGAGATTTGGGTGAGTCGCAGGCTACAATGTTGGAAGTGCCTAATGTTTTAAAGAGACATTTCTCCTTTTTTATAATTTTATTCTAAGAAGATCTGTTTCTTTATAAATATATGTATATTTATAGGAATTTCTTTTGTTTTTCTACTAAAATCAGTTACTCTGAGCCTGTTGAGTGCGGTAGTTTTTTGCTATTTTGTACACATTTTACCTCCACCCAGGAATGCAGGTTTTTTTTTTTTTTTTTTCCAATGAGTATCCACACTCCAAAGCTGCTGTCAATGGCGGGGTGCACGGCAATTGTTTATGTATCAAAAATTTTCAGACCAGCACTCCCTTTAAAAGTTTAGTTATTTTATTATCATTCTGTAGTATCCAACGTTTCGGTCCACATTTGGACCTTTTTCAAGGATGATTGAAAAAGGTCCAAATGTGGACTGAAACGTCGGATACTACAGAATGATAATAAAATTACTAAACTTTTAAAGGGAGTGCTGGTCTGAAGATTTTTGATATATATATATATATATATAGATATAGATATATATATATATATATATATATAGTTTGCTGCTTTCATTAATCCTATGTGCTTTATGCTATGCGTGTGCCCTAATCTGTACTTCCCATGCCCTGCCTATACATGACGTACTGATTCCCTGCAGCCTCCCCCAGTCCCAGTTGACATGAGGTCTGTGTGACTGTAAAGCTGTGGGTTAATAGTTATTTCACAATGACCTTATTTTTCCTTTCTTTAACCTCGGGCCAAAAACTCACTACTCAAACCATACTATGTCGTGGAACAGTTTACATTGTTCGCTCTCTTGACCGCTCCTTGGGGCACAAAACTACAGAGACATTTTGCACAAATAAGAATAGAAAAGGATTGTGGATTAGGTGAGATTACGTGGATAAAAGGGATCATCGCAAAGAAGGTATTTCTGCCTAATTTATGCAATTTTACATGATGTGTTTGTAGTATCTTTTTATGATGTTTTACATGTAAGGGATCTGTTATCCAGAAACCCGTTATCCAGAACGCTTCCAATTACAGAAAGGCTGTCTCCCATAGACTCCATTTTATCCAAATAATCCAAATTTTTAAAAATGATTTCCCTTTTCTCTGTAATAATAAAACAGTATATTGTACTTGATCCCAGCTAAGATATAATTAATCCTTATCGGAAGCAAATCCAACCTATTAGGTTTATTTCAACATCCAAATTATGGAAAGATCCATTATCTGGAAACCCCAGGTTCCATGCTTTCTGGATAACAGGTCCCATACCTGTAATTATACTTTATATATCGCCATAAAATACTCTTTTAATAATTCTACAAGCACACTTTTCCATGTTGAAAAGACTTTTACCATGAAGAGGAAACACCTGTTAGGAATCTGTATGCTGTACAGTGATTTATATGATACAGGGCAGGAATCTCAGGCTGATGGTTTCTGGTTGTTGCTTGTGGTTTATATGGAGCTCCCCATGAACACAAGCACTCAGTACAGGTATAGGATCCCTTATCCGGAAACCCGTTATCCAGAGTGCTTCCAATTACAGAAAGGCCATCTCCCATAGACTCCATTTTATCCAAATAATCCAAATTTTTAAAAATGACTGCCTTTTTCTCTGTAATAATAAAACAGTAGCTTGTACTTGATCCCAACTAAGGTATAATTAATCCTTATTGGAAGCAAAACCAGCCTATTGGGTTTATTTAATGTTTAAATTAATTTCTAGTAGACATAAGGCATGAAGACCCAAATTACAAGTAGATCTGTTATCCGGAAAACCCCAGGTCCCAAGCATTCTGGATAACAGGTCCCATACCTGTACCAACATTTTTGGCCACGCTCCTTGTGTGTCCTAATCAAATGATCAACTAGCAATTAGGTAGGTTTTCCTGGGTCAAAAGGTTGAACTACAATTATACCAATCTTTGTACTGAAAGACCTTGTAATTGCTGGGGACCCAAAAACTATAAGGGGCCCAGAGGGACTGTTAAACTGCTGCACTATATAAACATGGAAAATGTCTTGTTCCCAAAGTTTAAGGGCCCAATGATGTTGCTATGGGGCCCAAAAATGAGTCAGTAGTGTTTCATTTAAATAGTAAAAATAATTAACTAATGTGCTAGTAAGTCAGTTAGTTTATTGGGGGGCTGTGGGATTTACCATAAGTTATTTAATTCATTGGGGGTCAGTTGAGTTTGCCCAAAGTTAAACATTACCCAGGTCAGTGTAATTTACCTTAAAGGTGTTGTTCACCTTTGAGTTCATTTTTAGTATGATGTAGAGAGTGATATTTTGAGACAATTTGTAATTGGTTTTCATTTTTTATTACTTGTGGTTTTTGAGTTATTTAGCTTTTTATTCAGCAGTTTGTAATTTCAGCAGTTTGGTCCCAGGGTCCAAATTACCCTAGCAACCATCCATTGATTTGAATAAGAGATTGGAATATGAATAGAAAGATGAGTAATCAAAAGTACCAATAACAATACATTTGCAGCATTACAGAACATTTGTTTTTTAGATCAGTGACCAACATTTGAAAGCTGGAAAGAGTCAGAAGAAAAAGGCAAATAATTAAGATACTATAAAAAAAAAAAAAAAAAAAAATTAAGGCCATTCTATGACATACTAAAAATTAACTTAAAGTTTAACCACCCCTTTAAGCAATGTTCCCTCTAATTCCAATATGTGTGCAGAAATATAATTTTGTGCGCATTTTTGAAAATGGTGTGCACAAGTCAGGGTGCATGCAAAATTTTCTGTTTTAGCACACAATTCTTTGTGTGCACCACAATTTGATGTGTGTGCTGGTCTCAAAAAATTTGTGTGCAAGCATCTGAGTGCAAGGCTTAGAGGGAACATTGCCTTTAAATTTTTAATTCAATGGTGGTCAGTTAAGCCCCTGTTCTGCATTGCCATTGCTTCATATGTAACCTTCACAAGATTCCGGGGTACTATATATGTGCATCGAGTTTCGTTGTCTATATCATAAAATGCCCGCTTATTATATGTGGGGCAAACGTTACGTCCTGTCAGAGAACGGATGAGGGAGCACAAATCAGCAATTAGAACTGGCAAAAGGGAACAAGCAGTTGCATCACATTTTTTGGAAGCTAGTCATGGCATACACCAGCTTAAATATCAAGTGGTCAACCATGTACCTAGTCTAAGACGTGGGGGGGGGGGACCGTGTGGGAGCATTACTTAGGAAAGAAGCAATATGGATTAGAAAATTGGAGACACTTACCCCGCAAGGGTTAAATAGGGAGTATGATCTCCAAGCTATTTTTCGCAAAATTTTGTTTTTAAATTGTTTTTAACATTTGTCTTTCAGATTTTTTCTGAACAAGTGATCAGGCCTGTTTCCCATACAGAATTTAAAAAAGTTCCTACTATTATTGTGACATTGTATTCATTTGGTTACTAAGGCTTTGTAACAATTGTATAAGTGATATATGGTCATGTTAGTTTGTAACTAGTAGGTGGCGAAATATTGTCTATAAAAGGGCCTTCTGGCCAGTGTTAAGTGAGCTTGATAAAAGGCCGCATATAGGCCTGAAACGTTGCTGAACGGGTCTGCCATGAGAATTTGAATAAAGGCATTTTTTAACTACAAGGTGCTGTGCTGAATTAATTCTACTGCATTGGAGTGGAGGATGGACCACTGATGGTACGTGCACCTCTTTATCTGGGGCATTTGAGCCGACTCAAGATTTCTACAACCTTCACAAGCTTCTATATAAGGTAGTTTAAGCTTCATGGCAAGTTAGAGCCCCACTTTCCTGTGGACCGGTAGAAACAAATGCTCCTGGCCGTGTACTGTAATCATCACTAGCTAACATGTTGGTACCTGAGTCCGCTAAGTTTTTGGGAGTATCCTGTTTTGTAGTCTGTCTCTCGCTGCCTGGTTCCTTTTGCCTTGTCCAACTGCCTTGTATAACTGCCATTTCTAAGCACTTGTGAAATATTCGCACTTAGGAAATGTTAGAACTAGTGCCATCCCCTATACTGAGTCTGAATTTATATGTAGCTGATTGGGAAAACCAGAGCCTAATTAATCACTGAATCAATTAAACAGCTAGCAAAGGGCAGAGTTTTACAGATACCAGAACCAGGTTTGGGGCTATAAAAATATCTCTTGTTCACTGAGGAGGGGACACAGATGTGTGCTTGAGATATTTATCAAAGAACTAAAGCAGAATAGGCCTGACTGACAAACGTTATTGGGGTTAACAGATACAAGTACGGATATAAGCAGAATTACCAGAATAAGGAGTTGCAATAGATATATAGCAGTATATGGATACTTTTATCAACATGAGCTTCTTGCCCTTCAATATAGTAGTGCTTAGCACTGCTGCCTTCCTCTTGCCCATTCCAGATTGAGAGCTGCTGTGATCCCTGGAGCAACTGCCACCTGTGAACCAGTTTGTACCAAATGGATCAGGGCAACTCCCCCTGGTGAAGTGCTGAAGGGGATGCTGGGAGTTATATTTTAGCTAGAGGCAAGCAGGTTAGACATGCCTTCTACTATAAGGGATCTCTCTGGACATGGCTTTCCCCATTCATGCTGTTTTTTTCACTTCTTTTTGGGTCTTTGCTAATTTGAAAGCATAATGTAAATTACGGTATTTGCTCATGAGTCATTAGGGATGGTGGGGGATGGGAGATGCCTTTGTTGCCACCTGCTGGCCAATCTTTAGTTACTGCAGCTTGTTCCCTTGTTTTACTAACAGGAGTTGCATTGGCTGGAATTTCCTAGTGTAGCTCGTGTGTTTCTGATCGAGGCTGGATCCCATGGAGTAGCCTGTTTCCCAGCAGCAGTGCGGACGTCTGCCTTCCTTTCCTTTCTCTCTTCAGGTATGTGCTTGCCCCACCTCACATTTAAGACAAATCCTTCCCAGTCTGTGTTTATATTCCCCTTTCTCTTCTAGTCCCTGTGCTTCCCAGAAGCCTGTCAGTGCCACAGCTGCATTTCCTGTGTTGGGGGCTCCTCTCTCCCTGTGTATTCACTAGGAAATGATGCTGCTGCTGCGTCACTTCATCATTTAAACTCCCATTTCAATTATTTCTCATAGACTTGTATTTAACTGTTATGTTTCTTTGTACCCCCCCCCCCACCAATGTATACATGGAAATATTGTTCATTGTTTACTTAGGAGAGAGTAATAAGAAAATAGTCTCTGGGAAGGGATTGTGACTGTGGTATAGCAGGTATAGTAGGGAGAGATGGTGCCTATAGTAACAGTGGGATAATAGTCTCTGGGAAGGGAGTGTGACTGTGGCATAGCAGGTATAGTAGGGAGAGACGGTGTCTATAGTAACAGTGGGATAATAGTCTCTGGGAAGGGACTGTGACTGTGGGATAGCAGGTATAGTAGGGAGAGATGGTGCCTATAGTAACAGTGGGATAATAGTCTCTGGGAAGGGACTGTGACTTCAGGATAGCAGGTATAGTAGGGAGAGATGGTGCCTAAAGTAACAGTGGGATAATAGTCTCTGGGAAGGGAGTGTGACTGTGGGAGAGCAAGTATAGTATGGAGAGATGGTGCCTATAGTAGCAGTGGGATAATAGTCTCTGGGAAGGGAGTGTGACTGTGGGAGAGCAAGTATAGTATGGAGAGATGGTGCCTATAGTAGCAGTGGGATAATAGTCTCTGGGAAGGGAGTGTGACTGTGGGATAGCAGGTATAGTAGGGAGAGATGGTGCCTATAGTAACAGTGGGATAATAGTCTCTGGGAAGGGAGTGTGACTGTGGGATAGCAGGTATAGTAGGGAGAGATGGTGCCTATAGTAACAGTGGGATAATAGACTCTGGGAAGGGACTGTGGCTGTGGGATAGCAGGTATAGTAGGGAGAGATGAAAGAGAGAAAATTAAAGGATACTGAAAAGTGGGAAAGAGAGCAGCACAATAAATCTGAGAGGGGGAAGCAAAAATGGAGAGATGAAGGTAAGAAGAAGATGTTTATAGAGTTTTTCCCAGATTTCCGATGTAATTGTGGGGACCTGTTTAGTAGCACCTGACACAAAATGTGTGCACAAAGTCTTAATACTTGTATAAGTGCTTTTCAGGTGTCTCATGTAGGCTGCAATGCATGGTTTCACAGTGGGGGATGGCAAGAATCCAGTTGGCTTGGTGCAAGTCAGTTGCACCCATGGGTGCAAGCTGCTAGGGGAACCCTGAATGCATAAGTTGGTAGGGACATGTATGAGAATGAATCTATTCTGGTTTGTGATGTGTGGGCTGGCCCTATACCCACGTGTTTTACCCATGGGTCGGGCGGGTTCAGGCCGACCTCGCACCCACTTTTCCGGGTCATGGGCGGGTCCGGGTTAAGCTCTTCTGCCTGCTCCGCATCCCCACCCGCGACCTTACAATGCCGGCTTCCAACTTCAGTGTTCAACTTTTATAGACGCGCGCCTGCTCGCCCCAACATCATCGGCAGGGTGGGTAGGCACTGGTCTATAAAAGGAACCCAGAAGTTGGGCTCGAGCGGATGTGGGTGGAGGGAGGGCGGATATCGGGCGGGTGCGGGATGGGAAAAACTCGACCCGTACATCACTAATTCTGGTGCTTGAATCTGCTGCAAGGATGCCACATCCTGGATGCAATTAACTGTGCTGCATAGTTTTATTATCTGCAAACACTGAGTTAAATAAAGTTAAATAAAAGTGGGTCCAATATAGAGCCCTGAGGGACCCTACTAAGAACCTTACTCCAAGTAGAGAATGTACCGTTAACAACCACACTCTGTACCCGATCCTGTAGCCAGTTTCCTATCCATGTGCAAACGACTTCATTGAGCTCAATAGACCTTAGTTTAGAAAGCAGTCGTTTTTGGGGCACGGTATCAAATGCTTTGGCAAAATCCAAATAAATCACATCTACTGCCCCCCACTGTCCAGCATCTCACTTACCTAATCATAAAAAGCAATCAAATTTGTCTGACATGACCTATTCTTCATAAAGCCATGCTGATTACTGCTCCTAATGCCATTCACTAGGACAAAATTTTAAAATGTGATTCCTTAACAAGCCTTCAAATAATTTGCCCACTGCGGATGTCAAACTTACTGGCTGAGATCATAATCCCTTTTTAAATATATTATTATTATTATTATTAACATGTATTTAAATAGTGCCAACATATTTCGTAGTGCTGTAAATGTGTTTATACAACTAAATCACATGAATTACATACTGTACATAGAACATATGGAGTTACATACATCACAATCAATACCGGTACAAAGGTGAGGAAGGCTCTGTGCAGAAAGAGCTTACACTCTAAAGGGAAGGGAATAATACACAAGGTGTGGGAGTGGGCAAGATCAGAATTAAGTGGGTGAGAGATGTGGTACTGTATGTGGTATTGCATTTGGCAGTTAAGAGTGAGGGTAGGCTTCGCTAAATAAGTGCGTTTTTAAGAGATTTCTTGAAAACAGAAAGGTTGGGAGAAAGTCGGACAGACCGTGGGAGAGAATTCCAGAACAGGGGTGCAGCCCTTGCAAAGTCTTGAATGCGAGCATGTGAGGAGGTAATGAGAGCAGAGTTGTGTAGCAGGTCAGTAGAGGAGCGTAGTAAGCGGTTTGGTGAGTATATAAAGATGAGTTCAGAGATCAAGGGTGGGGCAGAGTTATGAAGTACTTTGAATGTCAGGGTCATCAATTTGAATGTAATTCTGAAGAGTAGTGGAAGCCAGTGCAGGGATTGACAGACTGGCGAGGCAGAGGAGGAGCGGTTGCTGAGGTGTATAAGCCTCGCGGCAGTGTCCATTATGGACTGTAGAGGTGACAGTCTCTGGAGGGGAAGGCCAATTAAAAGAGAGCTACAGTAGTCTAGACGTGATATGACGAGAGCGTGAATAAGAATTTTGGCAGCATCTTGGGTGATAAATTATCGTATTTTGGATATGTTCCTTAGGTGGAAGTGACATGATTTAATAAGTGACTGGATGTGAGGAGTGAATGACAAGGCAGAATCTAGGATAACCCCAAGGCACCGGGCCTGGGGAGATGGGGTGATACTGGAATTGTTAGCTATGATGGATACTTAACGATGGATAAATATAGGAATGACATCAGCTTTCTTCCAATCCATAGGTACCATACCAGATTAAAGAGAGACTAAGAAAATCAGAAATAAAGGCTAATATAAAACTGAACTTAGCTCTCTTAAACCCCATGGGTGTATTCCATCTGGCCCTGGTGCCTTGGTTCACAGTAAAGCTTTATGAACCAAATCCTGAGTCAGCCACTGACTAGATTGAACTGAGCGAACAGTGCAGCTATGAGGTGAGTCTGGAAATTCTGACTTCTCTATTGTATACACTGAAGAACAGAATTGATTTAGCACATTTGCCTTTTCTGAATCTGTTACTACCATACTGGTTCCATTATTTAAAGAGGTAACATTGTCAACCCGCATCTTTTTACTATTAATATACTTTTAAAAACTTTTTGGGATTAGTCCTAGCCTCTGCCACAATGCACTCCTTATTTCCTATCTCTGCCTTCCGGATTGCTGTTTTATAACATTTGTTATAGTGTTTATATATGTTAAACATATAAGTGAACATCTTTTCAAGTCGGATGCTACTGTCCAATGCTTTTAGCTTTCCTAGGTAGGGGTAGCCCCACCATTTAGGAACCTGAGGTTTGAAGGGATGATCCTATTATCTCCACAAATATGGGAGCTCATGCAAAGCTATCGACTGAGCCCTGATAAAACCTTGATTGGGCAGGGAATAGTAGATTAATAGGGGTTGGCACCCCTATTAATCTAGGGTGCTTGTTGTTGAAGAGTCAGATAGCTGAATAGGGAGCCCCCACAGATGAACTAGAATTAGGACAGCACAGGCTGTTGCATTATCATCACCTAATGCTGTTATTGCCAGTAGCAGCTGTTCATACTGTTGTGCATGTGGGCTCAAAAGAAGAATGCAGAACTAGCAATTAATGATTCTAAAGATTTTTTTGCTCTTTTACAGGTTGAATGCACACTGCTAGACACATAATATCTACAGTGCCAGTGGGGTATAACTTGAGTGGTTCCTTTGTGACGGACGAGCTGAAAGACTTGCATGTGGCAGAAAGTGGCCAGAGCATGTCCTACCATGATAATCCCAGCACTGACTCAAAGCCTGGTATGTCCCTGCTGTTTCCTATTAAGGAGGAGAAAGACTTGATGGATGTGTCTGATGCCCCCACTGCAAGCACCCTCCAGGCAATTGGCATCCCAGTTGCAAAAGTGGAAGATGATACACATAACTTGGCAGTGCCTGCTTCTAGTGAGGGCCATGAACAGGGTAGAAACTTTCCTGCAATGGACAATAGCACTCCTGTAACAGTTTCTGCTGTACCACCACGTGTACAAGTGACTCCTATGCCCTGTGGGTACCGATCCCCAGCTTGGCACTTCTTTCGAGGTCCATCTGGGTGTTCTGACCTTGTGCGGGAAAGGGAAGTAATTTGCATGATGTGTGGCAGCAAAGTGAAGCGAGGGAGTGACACAGGCAGATTGGGAACCACAGCTCTCTTTATTCATTTGGAGAGACACCATGGGCTTACCCGGGAGTTGGTCTGTAAGGAAGCAGCTTCTTCTTTGGGCCACAGCTTAGACATGAGGGATGCTCTTTCTTCTGGAAGCAGTAGTAGGGACAACATGTCCACTTATGAGCATTTTAGGGGTTTTAGGCATGGTGCTTCACCTTCTCTCATACATGATGAAGAAGGTAGACACAGGCCCAAACGTTGGGCTGTGACTGTTTCAGCTGCTCCCTCTGACACATACAATATCCCAGTCTCTCCCCTCCAGCTGCCACCCCTAAATCGAAGGCAACAGGTATATAGGCAGAGACGGAGAGAAACAGAGAGTCAGAGCAGGAAATGGTCCTCTGCCCTTCGACAAGCATTACTTGAACGTCTGCATGGCAGCATGGTCATGTACTGTGAAGTGTGCCATGCACCACTGGTGTCAGGAGAGCGCAATCAGAAAGTGCGAGGTGATATTATGGAGGCACACTTCCAATCTCAGCATGCTGCACGATTCCGCCGTTTGGAGCGTGACGCTGAGAGAGACTTGCTTCTCCAAAGACATGGCCCTCTATTTGCTTCTTCTGCTTCTGTAGGCCTAGGCCCCTCTTCAGCTTCTTCTGGCACACACTAACTGGGTCTCCATCTTGAATACCTTGCCCACCCTGGGCTCCTTTATTTTTCCTGGTATTGACTGCCTTAATTGCACATTCTTGACCATATGATACTAACTCTTGAATTGTTCAGAAAGCATTTTTGAATTTCTCTTTTGGACTGAATGTTGACTGTATCCTCAGGATATACTATGTAATCCAATATATCCTTATTTCTTTTAGGCCTGTTACAGCTTTTCTCTATGCATGACCTATTCCTCTACTGGCCATTTGTATTCAGAGAACTTCAAAGCTGCACATGATTCCCTTGTTATATCTGATTTGGAAGAACTAAATTACCACCATTCCACTTAAAGAATGTGGCTGACACCCTGGGGTGAAAAAAAGAGCTTTCTTTTACTCCTCCCCACTTCTGCATGCAAATAAAATAGAGAGGTTAAAAAGCACAAGTTAAAAGAACATATAGATTAGATAAAAGGAAATAAAAGATTGCTGACAGTTAAGTAGAGAGCAAATGTGTTATGCACATGTAGAAGGTGGAGTAATCAGAGAGGGTAAGAAATGGTGATAAAACATATATATTAAATAATGTGGGGAAATATAGAATATGCTGGAGTTGTACTGTGTTACAATGCATAATATATAGGCAATGTGCTGTGTTTGCAGAAGCTGACTTGGCAGCCAAGAAAAGTCATATGCACAATTTTCATTTTGGGCTCCCTAAAGGCCACGTAATTACATAAATCAGTGCATACTGGGCATCAAACTGTCCATTGGAAGGAAATAATAAATGGAAATAGAAAATGGCTTTGCTTTAAAGTGGTGAAACCAGAAAGTGGATGGTGGATGAGGCTAATTTTAACAGTAGGCCTATAAATGTAGGAGTGGCTTATTTTTTAGCATGTCACGCTACGCACAGCACTCATAGCATCCTTCAGCTTTTTTCACCCCAATTCAAGCACTGGGTATGTGGATGAAAGTCGATGGGTGAGAAGTTAGAAACAGAGGAGTTTGTTGGAGATAATATAAAAATTTTTTTTGCATCCAGTCAGACTGGAGAGCCATCTTGAGTTTGGCTGGAGCTTGAGTTTGATTAGAATATCAAGGACTTTATTGGTGATAGGAACCCAATTATGGGGCAAAGCATGGAACTGGACCCACTTAACTCACAGAGCATCAGGGATATGAGTTAAAAGCACATTATTCATCTGTTTACTTAAAGGAGAACTAAAGCGTACTAAAGAAGTAGGCTAGAAATGTTGTACATGATGCTTTGTGCTCTGTACCAGCCCAAGGCAACCACAGCCCTTTAGCAGTAAACATCTGTGTCTCTAAAGATGCCCCAGTAGCTCCTCATCTTCTTTTCTGCTTATTCACTGCAAATGCTCTGTGCTGCTGTCACTTACTGATCTTAGGGACCCACTCACAATATACACATAGCATAGAAATGTCACAATATAAGGCTGATTAGTAATTAATACAGATGATTACTACATGGCAGCACAGAAACCAGTGCAATTAGCATCAGAATTTAATAATCAGCCCTGTAGCATCAGTTTATATTACAGACAACCTCATTTTCTGCTGGATAATTTGTGTCGACCCCTAAGCTTAGCTTCTCAACAGCTGCTCAGAGCCCACTGAGCATGTGAGTGTCACAGACACTTACCAAGATGGTGACCGACTGTGACAAGTTTGAAGTCCTGGATCGTTGCTGCTATTGAGAAGCTGAACTTTAAGCCTTGTGCAATAAGTTCAGTATATAAAATATGGCATTTTTAGCAACATTCATTTTTAGGGTTTAGTTCTCCTTTAAGGGTACACAATAGAAGAGATATGAGGGAAGTATTATTGAGTGAGGGCTGGAGCCAAGTATTTGCACTCCCCTTCACTCCAACATCAATTCAGAACCCTCATTCCTTGACTTACCACCCAGTAATAAAAATGTATGTCCATCCTGAGTAGAAGGGGAGGTCAAAGGAACCCGTTAGATTTTTTGCAATGGTCACAAATTAACTTTTGCCTGCATTTTTATGACCAGCAACCAAGAAGCTGGCCCTTTAGCCGATAAGAAATTACAGAAAGACATTTTCTAAATATGAAAAACAAATGATGAGGTGAGGGGACTGAGGAAGAAAGGCCACTGAGTAATGGTGTTCTATAAAAAATCTGCAACTGTTTTTATTTTTTCAGCTTTTATTGAACTGTTTGATTTTTTTTTAGAATTTAGCTTATGGTTGCTAGAGGTCACTGATCACATCACTTATCTGTATGTAATAATGGAAGATGCTTATAAGATGGGGCAAACAACATAGCCGCTGACCACAAAAACAGATGGCATTTAAAATTCCAGGTTGATAAGAGGCAGAAGTGAAAAACTTTTTATAATCATTATATTAAAGGTTACCTTGCCATTTAGGATCTTTTTTTTTCTATTTGTGCTAATAAATTGTGAGTAGGAAAGAAAGGCAGTGAATCACATGTAGTCTTTATCTAAATAAAGTAGTACGTTTGTTTCCATGGGACATATGTAGCAAATAAAGGGATGAGGAAGAGCTATCTGAAATGGTCTGTGACTTCAAGACACATTGTGCAAAGTGATGGCTATTCGTGGGTTAAAAGACTATTGTGCCAACATTATTGCCCTATTTTCTTTGCGGAGCACTTACCCATACTTCTGACGTATGGCCAAGCAATGGCTTCTACTCCACCAGGTGGATTTTTATTAAGAGCTAGTGGGAACTCCGTTCTATGACATGCTTATATTGGCTCCATTAATGAATGAGGAATGCAGGGGTAATAACGATAAGCACCAGAGAGAGAAACCAAATCATCTCACTTTCCTCCACAGGAACAGCCTAGTATCTGTAACATCTACTAATATTGACGGCCAAGAGAAGTCATATTCACAAGTGGAAAGATAAGAAAGAAATGTATTAAGTAAACACTGTACTAAACTCAACTGTTTTAAAAAAAAAAACATTTATACTGACAGTATATACATTAAATGACAAGAATGTTATGTTTTTTTAGGCTATGACTGGAATAAAGCACATCATTTTAATGTTCTTGTGGATACAGATGGTTGAAAGCGGTGAGTTTCATTGATTCTCTTCAAATAAAGATGGCTGTTTATTGTGTCCAAACAAAGGCAACCCGCAGTGGAGTCATGCTGGATATAATGAAGGGCTATATCTTTAGAATAGGGAATGCTTACAGTAGGAATACAGTAAGTATGGCTTCTGCAAAATCCCAGCAATTTGCAATATTTGCACTTGGCTGAATCCTGGGTGCTCGGCCAAACCAAAATCAGACCTTTCATGTTAAGTGACTTCAAACACTGGACAAGTGGAAGTGACAATATTTGTTCAATATTTGTAAATGCCCAAAATATTGTACAATATTTTGGGCACTTACTGGCTCCTTAAAATTAAGCCAGTGTCCTGTTGGTCAAAATATAGGCCAAAAGAACCAGAAACGGCAGTATCATCTTCATGATTTCATAAAAAACCTAAAACTGTGCAGTTGCTCACCAATCCATTGGATGTTGCTCCCAGTGGTCTCAAAGCAGGTGCTAATTTTTTAATTCTTGGCTTGGAGGCAAGTTTTGGTTGTATAAAAACCCAGTGTAATGCCAAACAGAGCCTCCTGTAGGCTGCCAGTCCACATACTTGTTTCATGCTTCCCCAACTTTTTTTTATATTTGAATGTGGCTCACGGGTAAAAAAGGTTGGGGACCCTGCACTGGAGCGTCGGATACACACAGATGTCCCAGATAAAGTGGTGCCCATTCATGTCTGGAGAATCAAAATTAGGCCCTGGCATTTCAGGTACGCAAAAGCCCAATCAGTCCACACTGAGGCCCAAATAGCCCACTAAATACTGACTTTCTATGGCACCTTATAGCAGCCCCTCTGGCATTTTCTAGAAACCATAGATGGCCAGTCTGGGCCTGTGAACAGGCATGTCTCCTCTTATACGCAACATGCTAATTATAGGAAAGCCAAAGGCACCCAGAATCTGATGGAGGGAGGCTTCTCCATCCCCAAAATGTTGTGTACATCTATATCTGCAACCACAGATACAAATGTGAACTAACATTCTTGGGTTCAGAGGTCTAGCGTATCCCAACAGGTCAATGGCCATCCAATATGTGCACAGGTACTAAAAATCTATATTTACAGCCCCTTAAAATGTCCTGCAAGACCAGCATGTCCAACACTTAATATATAATTTGAACACTTTGGGTGTTTTTACTGTGTTGGGGGGGAGGGGCTCGTGAGTAGACAATGGGGAGTTTTCATGGAACATTCTCATTGTATTTATATATCTTGTCTACACCTCTGCAATCATTGTTTATATCTAAAATAACTAGTTTGTCATGCCTAATAGACTGAAGTGCTTAATATTGATCTGCTTTCTTTGATTCACACTGCTCCGTTATTTAGGTGTGCTTTTCTCCCTTAAGGAGGAATATGAATCAAATGCCATTTTGCCCAGGATTAATATATGACTGTAATACAATACTGTTGTTGTCCCTTTGTTACAGTAAGGGCATGCATATTGTTCTCTATTGCACTTTGTCCTAAGATTTAGCAAATCAATCTATTTCAGTCCCAAGATCAATATGGTAAATTAAATCTGACATGGTATCCCCTGGCTTTGGTAAATAAATCTGGAGCTGCTCTCAGGTCCCAAGTAAGAACATGTGCTGTTGATCTTTGTCCACCCTGGTTAAATGAGAAGGAAAGCTACTCAAGCAGTTTATTGCCAATAGATTAGCCACAATAGTGCAAGATATAACACTTTATTTATTTTGCTGATTACTTTACCATACTTGAGTAAACAGCTCTTGAAGTGTTCTCTGTTTGTTTAGGATATCAGCTGCCATATTGGCTTGGTGTGAAATCAATTCCTGCCTGTCTCTCCCTGCTCATTCATAGCTCTGGGCTCAGATTACAGCAGAGAAGGGAGGGGGAGAGAGGAGCAAACTGAGCATGCTCAAGCCCAGGTTTAAGCTGAAGACAGAAAGTCTAATACAGAAGCCCATGTGTATAAAATAGAAGGAAAGAAATGCTGTGGTTTCTTTTGACAGAGGACTCAGAGCAGCATTACTTTGAGGGTTTACTGGTGTATTTATATAGACCTTTCTGATAAAGCTTACTTAGTTTTAGCCTTTCCTTTAACATAATGACCTGCACTGAAACTGCTTCAGCATGTAAAGGTGGCCATACACGGATAGATCCGATTGTTTGGCGATGTCGCCAAACGAGCGGATCTCCCTCCGATATACCCACCTTGAGGTGGGCAATATCGGGCAGATCCGATCGTGGGCCCTAGGGCCCAACGATCGGATCCTAGCTTTCACAAACGTGCGGTCGGATCGCGGGACCGCATCAACGAACAGATGCGACCGCGATCCGACGGGATTTTTAACCCCATCCGATCGAGATCTGGCCAACTTTCGGCCAGATCTCGATCGGGGAAGCCCGTCGGGGGCCCCCATACACGGGCCAATAAGCTGCCGACACGGTCTGTCGGCAGCTTTTATCGGCCCATGTATGGCCACCTTTAGAATGGCCAGCTATGGATGTAGCTATATGTAGAGATATTCTACGAGAGATATAAGGATCAAATTTAAGTTCATCTATTTATAAGACCTCCATTTTATGTAAATTGTTGTTGTTATTTTTGACCATATTCCTTAAGTCCTTACAGAGAAGTAAATCATTCATTACATTCCTTGCCTTAGTGGTGCTTAGAGTCTAATTTCCCTTACAAGTAAGTACTAAGACATACAAACTAGGCTTATTACATTTGACTCACCAGCATGTTTATAGAGAGTGGGAGGAGATTGAAGAACCATCACAAAACACCTTGGACTCAACACTGTGCAAATTTGCCCATGGGCAGTTACCTATAGCAACCAATCAGTGATTAGCTTTTTAATGCCAGCTGCAAGTAGAACAATGAATGCAGCAATCTGATTGGTTGCCATGGGTTACTGCCCATGGGCAAATTTGCCCAGTGTTGATAAATGACCCCCCCCAGAGACAAGTAAGCATATGGCACAGCAGCTTAGCAGTACCATGACACCATGGGTTATAGTTGCCTTAACTGACTATGGGGCACATTTATTATGTGGTGTAAAAAACATCAGAATAATTTGCCAGACATCGCCATGTAAAAATATCGTAATTTTACATGCTTTTTCTTTGAGCAACTTCTGTCAGAACTTACTTAAAAAGGTCCGGAGCAATGTAAAATAACAGTGTAAAATCTAGCATTCACAGGGTATAAAATAACACACAGCTTGATAAATTTGCCATTTATTTTACACAGATTTTTAAACCATTATTGTGGCAAATTTTGTTCTCACAGCCCATACATGTTGAATATGAGTTTTATCTCTATTCCAGCTCAAACTGTGTATCATTGTTCATGCCCCCCCCTTAATTCATCAAAAAAATTCAAAATATGGAAAACATTTGTTATACAGGTATGGGATCTTTTATCCAGAAACCAGTTATCCAGAGATCTGAAAATTACTGATGGACCATCTCCCATAGATTCCATTTTATCCAAATAATCCAAAATTTTAAAATGATTTCCTTTTTCTCTAATAATAAAACAGGAGCTTGTATAATAATATATAATTAATCCTTATTGGAAGCAGAACAAGCCTATTGGGTTTATTTAATGTTTACATGATTTTCTAGTAGACTCGCGTGAAGGAATAGAGGAAAATAGAGGAAAATAAATTCGATTTTCAAATGTTTTTTTTTTGGCTACTTCGACCATCAAATTGCCTATTTTGACCTTCGACTTCGAATCGAACAAAGTACTGTCTCTTTAAAAATTTCTTCGACCCCCTAGTTCGCCGCCTAAAACCTACCGAGGCCAATGTTAGCCTATGGGGAAGGTCCCCATAGGCTTTCCAAGGTTTTTCTGATCGAAGGATAATCCTTCGATCGATGGATTAAAATCCTTCGAAACGTTCGGATATAATCGATATTCGGAGTCGAAGAATTTCAATTCGAATATCGAGGGTTAATTAACCCTCGATATTCGACCCTAGGTAAATGTGCCCCTTAAAGTATGAAGATCCAAATTACAGAAAGACACATTATCTGGAAAATTCCAGGTCCTGAGCATTCTGGATAACAGGTCACATGCCTGTATTTGCTCAGATTTCCAAGAGTTTAACCTAAACTTCACTGTAACTGACCCTGAAACTGGGCTTCACATATTATCCAGGAGTGGAAATAGGCATTCATCCAAATCCATATACTTGTGCAGGTATGGGATCCATTTTCCGTTATCCAAAGAGCTCCGAATTACGGATGGGCCGTCTCCCATAGACTCCATTTTATACAAATGTCAAAAATGATTTCCTTGTTCTCTGTAATAATAAACCAGTACCTTGTACTTGATCCAAACTAAGATATAATTAATCCTTATTGGAAACAAAACCAGCTTATTAGGTTTATTTAATCTTTAAAGGATTTTTGAGTAGACAAAGTATGAAGATCTAAATTACAGAGAGATCCGTTATTTGGAAACCCTCAGGTCCTGAGCATTCTGGATAACAGGTCCCATACCTGTATTGGCCTTTTGGTGGGGGTGGGAGCATTTTGGGAGCCACTGCATATATGTAGATAGACAGACACTCTCACACAAATCTAGTATTGATATATTTCCTTAATTATGCATTGGATAGGCTTTCTCCCACTACATGAAACTGATTATTGACTATTTCATGACAGAACTCATAATAAATTAGTTGTCCCACTGAAAATCCTTGTTATTTAGCCATTTCTTAATCATATTGGCATATTTCACCCTACGGCAAAATCTTTTATAGGATCTCATAACCGCTCAATTAGTTACCCGTTTCACAGACATATATAACTGATCTATCTGCCAGCACATGTGGAATGGCATGTTTGTAATGGACATGGATGTTGACAATCATGGGCTGCCTACCTGCAACTCCTTACATGGATCTTTGCGTCTGTATAATGTATAATTTATAATGTATCATAAATAAATATAATAAAATAATAAATAGTAAAATAATAAATAAAATAATAATAAAATAATAAATACATAATAATAAATAACTAATTAATAAAATAATAAAATAAAATAATAAAATAATGAATATAATGTATAATATTTATAATAATTTATAATATATAATTTGTGGATATTGCTTGCAAATTGCAGATCACATCCAAGCCCCAGAGGAGTTTCGAATTTGCTTCCCGAACCTTGGAAAAGTCGTTCTGTCTTGGAGGCCCAATGTGGAGTCTATTGCTGCAAATAGACATATAAAATATGAAGTTACAGTAAAGACTCCTGATACGGAAGAGGATATGGTAAACATATTAATGCATATTAAGGGGCATATTTATCAAGGGTCGCATTTCATATTGAAAAAAACATCGAAATTTGAATTCAAAGTCCAACCGAAACTAAGTTGAAGTTTTTTTTTGGTTGATTAGGTCCGTTTTCGATCGAATAGATCTGTATTCGGCCGAATTTGAATCATACAAATCTAAGGAATAACGCATTCGATTTGACGTTTTTCCCCCCAAAAAACTTTATTTTTCAAAGTCCACCAATTGACTCCAAATAGGTTCTAGGAGGTCCCCCATAGGCTTAAACAGAAATTCAGCAGGTTTTAGATGGCGAATGGTCGAAGGCGAATTTTCAAAGAGACAGTACATTATAAATTTCGATATTCGAATTTTCGGGGTTTTTTTCATATTCAAATATTGTGTACTTCAGACTATTCCCTAGTCGAAGTACACAAAAAAATTTTTTTTTTATTCGAAAATTCACCTCGACCTTTGATAAATCTGCCCCTAACTAAAATGATTGCTATGGAAATGGGGGCAGGACTGTTGCTGAGATAGTGATATATGATTCATATTAGTGAATAGAGCTATTGTGTTGTTTTGAGAAATCATAACAGGCCTATGTGCAAAACATTGCACATCATTGTTAGGTCATGTGAAAGAATGGTGCAAGGGGGTTGTGCACCTTTGGGATAACGTTTAGTATAATGTAGAGAGTGATATTCTGAGACAATTGGCAATTGCTTTTCATTTTTTTCTATTATTTCAGATTTTTTAGTTATTCAGCTTTTTATTCAGCAGCTGTCCAGTTTGTAATTTCAGCAGTCTGTTTGCTAGGGTCTATATTACCCTAGCAACCATCCATTGATTTGAAAAAGAGACTGGAATATGAATCGGAGAGCTGAAAAGAAAGATGATTAATAAAACGTAGCAATAACAATACATTTGTAGCCTTACAGAGCATTTGTTTTTAGATGGGCTCAGTGACCCCATTTCAAAAGCTGGAAGGAATCAGCAGAAAAAGGCAAATAAGAAAAAAAACTATAAAAAATAAATAAATAATGAAGACCAATTAAAAAGTTGCTTAGAATTGGCCATTCTCTAACATACTAAAAGTTTACACGTGCCAATGGCCAGGTATTGTGTACAGGGCACCCTTTTCATATTGTGCCCACATGTATTAATTTTTTGTGCTCTTGGATTTGTCCACAATTGAGTTTGTGCATAAATAACATAACAATTAGATGCTTAAGTATAAAGGGCCAGTCAGTAGGGCCATAGTTCCTGAGATACAGCCCCGAGTTCCAAGGGCACATATGTCAAAAATCTAAAATAATATCTGAAAACTCTAATGATATCTTAAAAGCTCTTTTTTTAATTTAAAAATCATGTTAAGAAATAGGCATACAAACCGCCTGGTATTCCACCTTACGCGTTTCATACCCTCTTGTACTTAATCATAGGCAATGATCACGTGGCACATTTACTAAGCTCAAGTGAAGGATTCAAGTGAAAAAAACGTCAAATGTCGAATTATTTTTTTGGGTACTTCGACTATCGAATAGGCTACTACGACCTTCGACTACGACTTTGACTTTGATTCGAATGATTCCATTCGACTATTCGACCATTCGATAGTCTAAGTACTGTCTCTTTAAAAAAAACTTCGACTACATACTTCGGTAGTTTAAATCTACCGAGGTACAATGTTAGCCTATGGGGACCTTCCCCATTACTTTTCTACGTTTTTTTTTTCGATCGAAGGAAAATCCTTCGATCGATCGATTAAAATCCTTCAAATCATTTGATTCAAATGATTTCATCCTTCGATCAAACGATTTTTCCTTTGATCGTTCGATCGCAGGATTTGCGTTAAATCCTATGAATTTTCTACGAAATTCATTTATAAATGATCCCATACTAGATAGCAGGGTCCATAACAGCCACTAAAGTAGGTTTTTAGCTAAATATATGAGAAGAATTAATACATTTTACTGATTTAGGCTGGTATCTTTTTTTACATATTTTCAAGTATTTTATGTACAGGTATGTGATCCGTTATCTGGTAATCCGTTATCCAGAAAGCTCCAAATTACGGAAAGGCCGTCTCCTATAGATTGCATTTTATCCAAATATTCCACATTTTTAAAAATGATTTTCTCTGTAATAAATAAAACAGTATCTTGTACTTGATCCTAACTAAGATATAATTAATCCTTATTGGAAGCAAAACCAGCCTATTGGGTTTATTTAATGTTTACATGATTTTCTAGTAGGCTGAAGGTATGGTCATCCAAATTACGAAAAGATCCTTTATTCAGAAAACCCCAGTTCCCAAGACTTTTAGATAACAGGTCCCATACCTGTATTTTAAACAAAACTTTGTGTCTTTTTTTACATTTGCAAGAGTTGGCTTGAAATCTCACCGTTTTGTGCACAATCTTATGAATTTTACAAGTGGCCAGTATATCATGCACGTGTTTGCACATATGTGTGACACACAACATTGAGAGAGGGAGTTTAGCCCTATAGGGATACCATACCTCCCAACTTTCCCAATTTTAGAGGGACAGTCCCTCTTTTGGCAGCTCAACCCACAGTCCCTGAACAGCCAGAACAACACTGAACAGCCAGAAAAAGAAACAAAGTTTCTAACTTAATTGGCTTTTGGCAGAGAGCCCAGAACAGCCATCAGGTGCACTTGGAAACTTTTGTAACAATTTCAGATAAGCAAATAAGTAATTGTAACAATATAAGATAACAGGTCTCTTGGGAAAAGTTAGACTCACAGCTTAAAGGGCAATTCAGCTTCATTAGCAAAACTGTAATAACTGGAAAAAAAAAAATCACAGAAATGTGTTCAAACTTTCATAACCTGCCAAATTTTGTAAAATGAACATGGAAATTAGGGGGTGTGGCCACAAAATAGGCATGGCCATTTTTTGTATTTTTTTTTTTGCTGCACTATGTGCGCCAACTTTTTTGTCCCTCTTTCTGTTTCCAATATGTTGCAAGTTATGATGCACCAAGCCCAACAAGGATGTTATACAAAATGGCATAATGCTAAAGGAAATATAAACGGGCAGAATAAAAACGAAATGATACACAGTGTGTGAAAAACATGCCAGTATTAATTCTTGAATGTTTTGGGTTCTTTAGTTCTATACAACACGTACAACTGCAACACGCCTGCTTGCTGTTCACAGAGGTCTCCATGCAACTGTGAAGGCTTTACTAATGGAAGGCGACTCGATTGTATCCCAAAGTGAGCAGGTGTATCAGAAGCTTCCTCCATTCTCAGGTTAGCAATGGCTCACAAAATTGTCTTTAAAGACATAAAGGGACAGTGTCATCAGAATGGAGTGGTTTGTGATCAACTGTGTATGTGGCTTCTCTGCCTCCATATTTCCTGGAACACATCCTAGGCCTCTTTGAATTCTTCCAGTACAGGGCTGTATATAGGTCTGGGCACGGAACCTCAGCCTGCCATAGTCTCCTGTGGTTGGTGCATGCAGGGCCGCCATTAGAAATCATGGGGCCCCGTACAACAAAGTCTTCAGGGCCCCCTGGGCCCCGCCCACACTGGCACCCAAGCCTGACCCCAGATCCCGCCCACTCCACATCACAGTTAAAATACCACACAGACATCAGCGCTAAAAAAGTAACCCCCCCCACACACAAGTTATAAAAAGCTATTGATGGTCAGGGCCCCCTTATAAGTTAAAAAAAAACATTTGCGCCACTCGCCAGGGCCCCCCTTACAAGTAAAAAAAAATTGGGACCCCAAAATTGTTTTTAAAAAAAGACATTGGCGACAGTGCCCCCCTTACAAGATAAAAAAAATTAAAAAAAACAAAAAAACATTGGAGCAAGGGGCCTATAGAATATTAAAATATTGGAATTCAGTAGAATTGAACTCATGGCTTTAGGACTTCAACTTAGCCTTCTTTCATGACTTTGGGTCTTTTTGCCACTTTAGGACTTAAATTTCGTCTGTTTTCGTGGCTTCGGGTCCTTCGGCTTTTCGGCACTTCCGCATTTCAGCTGTTCGGGACTTCAAAAATGGCCGCACGGCTTCGGCGCTCTCAAGGGGGGCCCGGCTCTTTCAAACGTGCAGCACTGCCGGGCCCCCATTCATAGCCGGGTCCCCCCTGTCCCCCCCTGATGGCGGCCCAGGATGCATGCATAGACAGACGTCTGTCCGGCACATGTGCCAATCGCTGGTAAAGAAGCTGCCCCCTTCCTCTAAGCTCTGCAGTCAGGTTGTTTAGGCTGGGTTTTTTTTTTAGATATTTTTATGTATAGGTATGGGATCCATTATCCAGAAAGCTGTGAATTACGGGAAGGCCATTTCCCATAGACTCCATTTTCTCCAAATTTTTAAAGTCTATTTCCTTTTTCTCTGTAATAATAAAACAGTACTTTGTACTTCATCCCCAGCTTGTACCTGTACTGGTAGAATCTTATATCAGGAAGCGGTAGCATGACACAAATTTATTCACACAACTAAAAGAAGCTATTTTATTCAATCAAATCTTATTAGCAAACTATACCAACAGATGAAATGTAGTTATTAATAATAGTGTCTCTTATATAAGGGCAAATTTACTAAAGGGCGAAGTGACTAACGTAGGGCGAAAACTCGCCAGTGTGATGCCATTTCGGTACTTCGCTGATTTACTAACGGTCGCTGGCGTAACTTCCCTAGCAAAGGAGATCTACTCTATCAGTACTTCGCTCCCTAACGCCTGGCAAATTTGCGCTCTGGCGAATGGACGTAACTACGCTAATTCACTAAGATGCGGATTTTACTGAACGTTACCTCTTGCGCCAGACTTGCCTTCGCCACCTCAGACCAGACGAAGTGCAATAGAGTAGAGTAGTTAGGAGTTCCTAAAAAAATTGTTGTAAGTCCCAAAAAACGCTGGTGTCTTTTAAATTTACTTGGCGATAGGCTGAAAAAGAGCGTTTTTTTGGGGGTAACCGGCTTCCCCCCTACATTTCCTAATATATGGCACATAAACTATACACTGGTCTCATGTGTAGGGCATTATAACAACTTTATTTTATTAATTTATTTTTTTTATTAAGGTTCACTGGGCTTGTGTAGTGTAATGTATTTGCTGCAACATATACGTCCATTGTACTTTAACTTCCCGCCATATGCAAATTAGGCAACGCTAGCGCAACTTCGCTTCGAGCAGTAATGCTAGTGCAACTTCGCCAGTGTTCGTACCCTGGACGCAACATCGGATTTTATTGAATTACACCTGGCGAAGTGTTGTGATGTGAGCTAAGCCGTCGTTGGCGAATTTTCAGAGGTTAGTAAGTTTTCTCCATACATACTTACAATACTGTGTTATTCTCCTGCAGGAGCCGAAGGTACAGCAGTTACAGATCTAGCCTGTCACATTAAGACTGATGAATTTTTAAAGACATCACTTACGTGTAGCTGGACTGCGGGTATAAATGCACCTGTGGACATTCAATATTACCTTTACTACAGGTAAGGACCAGATGCCTCTGTTTTATGTAGGGATGCACTGAATCCAGCATTCGGTTCTGGATTCAGCCAGGATTCGATGAATCTGCGTGCCTAGCCGAAGCAAATCCAAATCCTAATTCGCATGTGGAAATTAGTGGCGGGAAGGGAAATGTTGTAACTTTTTGCCACAAAACAAGAAAGTTATATACTTTTTTTTCGACTATTTCCCTCCCCCCTGATTTGCATATGCAGATTCTGATTCGGTATTCGGCCGAATATTTAGAGATGGATTTTGGAATTTGGCTGGATCCCAAATAGTGGGTTCAATGCATTCCTAATTGTATGTGAAGTAACCTATCTGGCAAAGTGTCTTTCATATTACAGGTATGGGATCTGATATTCTTAAACCTGCTATCCAGAAAGCTCCAGGAGATGGCCAATAGACTCCATTATAAGCAAATAATTCTGATTTTTTAAAAATGATTTCTTTTTTCTCGGTAATAATAAAACAGTAGCTTGTACTTAATCCCAACTAAAATATTTATTTTTTCTCGGTAATAATAAAACAGTAGCTTGTACTTAATCCCAACTAAAATATAATTAATCCTTATTGGAGGCAAAAAAAAATCCTATTGGGTTTATTAAATGTTTAAATGATTTTTTAGTAGACTTAAAATATGGACATCAAAATTATGGAATGATCCCTTATCTGGAAACCCCCAGGTCCTGAGCATTCTGGACAACAGGACCTGTATTCTTTGTATGGCACAGTTATGGGCAGATTTATCAAGGGTCGAAGTGAAAATTCGAAGTAAAAAAAAATCGAATTTCAAGCTATTTCTGTGTATTTTGAATTGGCTAAAAATTTGACTATTCAAATATCGAGATTTATCATGTTCTGTCTCTTTAAAATCGTTGACTTCATCCATTCGCCATCTAAAACCTGCCGAATTGCTGTTTTGGGCTATAGAGGACCTCGTAGAATTTTTTGGGGCAAATACTTTGATTCGAATTCGGTCGAATGCGCTAAAACTTTGATTCGAACGATTCAAATACAGCCTATTCCCCCGAAAGTTAAAAATCTTTTTTTTTTTTGTATATTCAAATGATGATTTGCATGTGTTTCATTGCAGAATAAAACAAGGATAGGTAAAGTCAATCAAGCGGTCCATTTTCCAAAATATAACAAAGCAGTTTGCCTTTGGCTACAAAAAAACTGTATATTTTTTCATTTTCAAACAATGACAACAGCACAGAATGCCCTGTAATTTACGCCAGCTCATGCCCGGATGGTTCTCATCACAGAACCTGATATTACATTATTCCTGCTTGTTCATTTTATGTTTCATTTATAGAGAAGGAAACTGGGACTTAATGGTAACCTATAAATCTGCTAACTGAAAATGTAAAGGTTTTCTGGAGGCTCTAACAGGTATTGCTCCAAATTAGCTACATCAAGTAATGCAATTTTCCAAAGGATAATGTCGCTTTTTTTTATTTGGTTTCAGGCCATCTTTAATACATTCTTCAACAGGCTGCCTACTGCAACCTATTAATAAGTTATAAATAATCTTTTTATAGTCTTGGAGAGCAACATTTTTCCATTAGCTGTTAACCTTTAGGCTTTCATTTGCTGGATCACACGTATCACACTCCCTATCTCTGACTAGATGCTTACAAAGATATTTTTTAACTCTGTGCCCTAACATGAATGAAAATTTTGGGAAATCAGTGCGTCCTTCAAAATGTTGGCTTCACAGTTCTGCTAGCTCACAATGGGGTTTCTCTGAAAGCTGAAGGGAAGTAGACCTCGAGCCAATGGCACACGCACCATGATTGATGCTCTCTCTCATCCCCGGTCTATTACCAAATATGTAGGCAGCACTTAAAGGGGACCCTTCACCCAAAAAAAATATTCAAAATTCTATTTTATCACATTAGTCAAGCAAAATGAACTTTAATTGCACTATATAAATTATTTGAATCTTGTTTTCATCAGTCTGGGAATTGATAATTATAGCAAGCAGGCAGGAGCCATTTTTTGGACACTGTTATTAAAGGGCATGTAAAGTCTAAAATAGAATAAGGCTAGAAATGCTGTATTTTGTATACTAAATATAAACATGAACTTACTGCACCACAAGCCTAATCAAACAAATAATTTATGCTTTCAAATTTGTCTATAGGGAGTCACCATCTTGTAACTTTGTTAAACATCTTTGCAAGACTAAGACTATGCACATGCTCAGTGTGGTCTGGGCTGCTTAGGAATCGTCATAAACAAAGCTGCTTGAGTTCTGCATGGCTGGGAAGTAAGGTGGGGGCTTTCCCTGCTGTTCATAAGTATGATTGTTTCCCTGCTCAGCAGTTAGGGACCATCAAGTAGAATTGGTATCTGCAAGAAAGAGATCACACACAAATTCATAATGTAGGAAGGATGGACATTATCATTGCTCAGGGGAATTAGAGACATTAGGGGTTGTAGAATGAAATGAGGAAGAAGAAGGATCGCTCCATACAATGGACACTATAGACTGAGCGAGAACAATTGATTATAAAGATAAAGTATGACATTAGGAGATTTAAAGAATATTCTATGGAAAAGTAATGGACACAGAAAGCTCATGTCATGTTTTTGTCATTTATATTTTTTCAGCTACAAGGACACATCGAAGAAGTGTTTTGATAAGTCCCAGGGTGAGATTTCTATCGGCTGCCAGTTTCCGTTGCAGCTATTCAGCACAGATTTGTCTGGCAGATTCCTTGTACACGTCAACGGGTCCAGCAAGAGCCTCAAAATCCAAGGCATCCAACATGTGTACATGGCAGAACACCTAGGTGAGCTTGCCAAACAAAGAAACCAAATGGTTTAACAGTTGTTAAAGGGGATATAAAGGCAAAAAAATAAAATTCCATTTCTACTTTCTTTATTGAAAAAGAAACCAATCTCCAATATACTTTAATTAAAAGATGTGTACCATTTTTATAAGAAACCTGACTGTATGCAGTGAAATTCCCCCTTCGTTTTTCTTGCTTTGACTGCTGCGGATATGAAAGATGGTCCCTAACCTAACTGCTCTGCAGGGAAATGATCATACTTTCGAACAGCAGGATGCAACCCCAAAACTTACTTCCCAGTCATGCAGAACTCAAGCAGCTTTGTTTGTTTCCCTGTAGAGCAGTCGGTGAATGAATTCGATTTTATTTTTACCCTTTTACTGTTTCCAACTCCAGTTGCAGGGACAAAGATCATGGAACCAGATTTAAACAGATAAAGTGGGATTATGTTGCTGCAGCCACTGGTTCTGGAGTTGAAGAAAGTTTGTATTAAACAATAC
The DNA here is from genome assembly GCA_038501925.1 of Xenopus petersii. Classification (NCBI taxonomy): domain Eukaryota; kingdom Metazoa; phylum Chordata; class Amphibia; order Anura; family Pipidae; genus Xenopus; species Xenopus petersii. The sequence goes on along the minus strand of CM076678.1, from coordinate 132,999,605 downwards.
AAAAACTATAAAATCCACATTAGATTACATGACAACACAGGACCCAGTGCAGTCTGCCTATTCTGATTATTAATCAGCTTGCTGTTATTATTAATCAGTCTTGCTGTATCGGCTTCTATGGCAGAAATTATTTGACTTGTGCTGTTTTGATTTTTTTTGAATTTATGACGATCCCTAAGCCTCCCACTGGGCATGTGCATGGTCTTGGTCTTTCAAAGATGTTTAACAAAGTTACAAGATGACAGCCCCGTACTGTTGCTGTGGATTTGTACAGTCAACAGCATTGAAGTGGACAACACACTCTCCACTTTTAAAAAGAATTCTCTTTAAGACTCGTGGGCTTGCATGAAAATGAGCAATACAATGAAAAAGGTGGAAACATTGCTGCTCATCTTGATTCAGGCTCATGAATTCTAAATAAAGGTGTTTCTAAGGAAGCCGACTGTTATAGTTGGTTGGTGGTTAAGAAAGGAATGAGATGATTGCTCTCTCTAAAAACTCTTGATGATCTAATTGGGTTTATTTCTCCACTATCCACAGAGATAATCAATCCTCCCCGTAACGTGTCTCTATCTGAGAGGGAAGGCATTCAGATTCTCAGTTGGGACAAACCATATGCTTTGTTTCCACATTACTTTGTATATGAGGTGATCATTTGGAACCTGAAGACTGGCACCAACAAGGTATTTGGTATTCTAATGTCCCTCAAAATGTGGGGTTAAAGGGGTGGTTCACCTTTTAGGTAACCATTAGTATGAAGTCTAAGCAACTTTTCAATTGGTCTTCATATATTTTTTATAAGTTTTTATTTGACTTTTATTCTGATTCTTTCCAGCTTTCAAATGGGGGTCACTGACCCCCATCTAAAAAAACAAATGCTCTGTAAGGCTACACATTTATTGTTATTGTTACTTCTTATTACTCATCTTTATATTCAGGTCCTTTCCTATTCATATTCCAGCCTCTTACTCAAATGAATGCATGGTTGCTAGGGTAATTTGACAAACTGGAGAGCTGCTGAATAAAAAGCTAAATAGCTCAAAAACCTAAAATAATAATAAATGAAAACCAATTGCAAATTGTTTCGGAATATCCCTCTCTACATCATACTAAAAGTTAATTTAACGGTGGGCAACCCCTTCATTTGTTAGTTTAACTGATAGGGAGACAAGGAGGTGCCACTCAGTGTATGTGGCTGCTCAGTAGGCTTTTCATTTTATAATCAATTGAGATTATTCTTGGCTCTCATACATTTGAATGGGAATGGCCTGCTATCAGCTTTAATCTATTATATTAAGATAATATTTTTTTTTTTTTTTACTGTACGTGATGGAAAAACATTATACAGAGCTATACATAATTATTCTACTTCTCATACCAACACAATCAGGGTGTGGCTTTAGCTTTTCAGTCCAAAGTAGCAAAGAGGATTCAGAAGTCTGCATACTCTTAACTGGATGCTATACAACTCTGGATTAAAGATTCCCGGTGTAGAGCCATTATTTTTGCCCAGAACCTTGTTTCTCAAGCAGGAGCCAGGAGCCTACATTTATATTCTAATATAAATCATCCACATCCCAAATTACCCAGAATCTCACCTGCACCAGTGATAGTATATGAATCCTTGTACTTCTTCTATTCAGACACAGATAGTTAAAAAAACGGAGTTAAAAAATGGGCCTCTGCAGCCCCCATGGAAGAACCACATGATAAAGGTGAGAGCCATTCGGAAGACAATACTGACAGACAAGCAACTCTATAGTAACTGGACAGAGCCTTTGCGTATAGGTAAGTAAAAGAGAACTGATTGATGACCGATTTTGTATTTTTTTTTTTTAAATAAGAATAAAAATCTATTTTCGGAACTGGCAAAACTCTAAAGAGGACATGTACAATTACCTGGGGTGCAAGTGCTATTTTCTAAATTCAATAGATCAAAGCTGATTATTACTATCTATTTTTATTAGTAGCATGGTTATCATACCAATGAATAATTCGTTTTTCCCCCATAGAAAATACCTTTGAGGACAAGCTGAATATATATATAATAGCTGGATTTGCTTCTCTGACTGTGACAGCACTGGTTCTTATTTACATGTGTCTTAAGTAAGTACCCTAATCATCTGTTATATAGGAATTCATGTATATATATCACTAACATTAGGATGTATGTCATCTATCTAAAAAACAGTATGGGATCCGTTATCTAGAAACTCATTATCCAGAAAGCTCTGAACTATGCTACACTGACTCCAAGCGAATAATTCTAATTTTAATTTAAATTTTTCTATTTAAAGGGCATGTAAAGTCTAAAATAGAATAAGGCTAGAAATGCTGTATTTTGTATACTAAATATGAACATGAACTTACTGCACCACAAGCCTAATCAAACAAATAATTTATGCTTTCGACATTGGCTACAGGAGGTCACCATCTTGTAACTTTGTTAAATATCTTTGCAAGACTAAGACTGTGCACATGCTCAGTGTGGTCTGGGCTGCTTAGGGATCGTCATAAACAAAGCTGCTTGAGTTCTGCATGGCTGGGAAGTAAGGCGGGGGCTCCCCCTGCTGTTCATAAGTATGATTGTTTCCCTGCTCAGCAGTTAGGGACCGTCTGACAATTCCTATCCACAGCAGTAAATGAAGGGAGAATTTCACTGCATACAGTCACGTTTCTTATAAAAATGGTACACATTTTTTAATTAAAGTATATTGGAGATAGGTTTCTTTTTCATTAAAGAAAGTAAAAATTTTATTTTATTTTTTTGCCTTTACATGCCCTTTAATGATAAATCAGTAGCTTCTACTTGATCCAAATTAAGATATAATTAATCCTGTTGGGTTTATTTAATGTTTCCATGATTTTCTAATAGACTTAAGGTATGAAGATCCAAATTACAGAAAGATCTGTAAAACCCCAGGTGCCTAGCATTCTGGATAACAGGTCCCATACCTGTACTGGGAATTGGCTGAATCCCAACACTATTTGAAGGATTTGATTGTGGCTGATTCTATAGTGTGCAGCCAAACTGTATTGTTTCACAGAGAAGAATCACATTTGCCGTCTCTTGGTAGAAGGTCACTATACTCGAACCCCTGTAATAAAACCCCTGTATCAACTGTATCCTAACTTTAACAAAATGTGTTCTTGCGACTCCTTCCTTACCATGTAAATCCATCACAGAGCTGAAGTAGAATAATGGTTACAGGGGGTGCGTATTCTCTAAAATATATTTGGCAGGTTTCACAGCAAGTGGAGTTTATCATCAGACATGATGTGACAAACATAATCTTACTCTCCGTTGTAGATTTCACCTTTTCAAGAAGATGTTTCCTCCAATACCAAAACCCAAGGAGGCACTGAAAGAGTTGTTTCTAACCCCACAGAAAATGGTAAGATATGAGCCCTGGTGAGGAGAGGGTTTATATATATATATATATATATATATATATATATATATATATATATACACCATGCACCAATAAATGATTTGTTGATACACGCTTGATGGCGACTGCTGTGAGTGCTATCGTGGACTGCTGCTATATCTATCTATCTATCTATCTATCTATATATCACACACACAGCAAAACACCTGATTGTATAATAGACTTGCTGACAAATAAACATTACACATTGCATAATATTGCACCTGAACCTTTACTGTAACAGCATTCGCACTGTAGAGGTAGGTTTGTCACATGCCTTTATTTTGGAACTGCAATGAGTCTAGTCCAGGGGCTTTTAAACTTTATTACTCATTTCAATGTAAAAAGAGTCAGGGACCAAAACAAGCATGAACATATCTCCAGGGAAAAAACAGGTCTGTGATTGGCTATTTGGTAGCCCCTATGTGGACTGCAGACTACAGGAGACTCTGTTTGGCAGTACGCCTGATTTTTGTGTAATCAAAACGTGCCTCCAAGCCTGGAATTCAAAAATAAACACCTGCTTTCTGCCACTGGGAACAACATCCAAGGGGTTGGTGAGTAACATTGGTTGGAGAACACTGGTCTAGTCTATGGGGAAAATATGTCTCCCAAGGTATGGATCTCTTCATTTCTGGGAAAGGCCCTGGCCAATAAGATGATTTAGGCTGCCCTATATTCTTTAAAGGGGAACTTGGAGGTGGGATTGGCTAGTGCAGTGAGCGCAAAAGCGCTAAACTTTCTGCAAAAAAAAACCCCTTAGATTAAAGGAGAAGAAATATATAATCACTGGGGTGCTAATTCCTTAGGTACCCCAAGGAATATAATCCCTTACCTGAAACCCTAAATTGGTGTTCCTGTTTGATTAAAACTGCACTGGTCCAAGGTGCTACGCTAGGAGCACCATATTACCATCTTGATCCCAGAGATCCCTTGCTGCCATTGTGATCTGTGTTTTTGCTCTGCTGAGCATGCACACCTGGGCTTTGGGCCATACAGGGATCCACAAGGAGGAAGATGTTGGCAGCATGATTCTTACCTATTTGTACCCTGGACCAGTGCAGTTTTCAGTGGACAGAAGCACCAGCCTGGGTCTCAGGTAATCAATTATAATTATTGGGTTGGGTGACTAAAAACTTGCAAATTTTGCAATGTATATTGATTATTTTCTTTTTAGTTTTCAAGATATTCAAAGTTTTTACACTGCTAATATAATAAATTTGAAATACCATCTGTTGTACTTTATCGAGCTAGTTGGACACAGTTGGTAGAAAATGAATTTAGTGAGCAAAGGAAAGTCTTGTAATGTTGCTCAATAGTCTATGGCATCTTATTGTAGCCCCCTGGCTTTTGCCAGATTCTATAATCAGGGCCTGAACCGCTTTATTAAAAAACACCTTGGTGTGTATTTTTATGTTTTGTCAAATCAGTCTCTAATATTCTTATTTGCTATGTTTGTTAGGACATTGAGATCGCTCAATTTGGACCTGAAGTCATTAGTTTCATTGAGGAGATGAGAGACTCAGAGAATTTATACAAGTGAAGCTTGAATTATGTTCCATCAGGAATCAAACACCAGATGTGATGGTTTAAACAAAGATATACGGCAGGTGTGACTTCACCCATCAGACTATGGGGCACTGTGATGCTCGTGTTCACATTTTTGCTCCTGGAGTTATACATTCTGCCGCAGAAACCAAAGGTAGTGACTGGGCATTGCCATTAGTGGTGCCTTCATTGTTGTCAAGAGACTCCCAATTTTATACATTTTATAATTGTACAGAACTTGCAAATGCAAAAGGTTCATTTTTCTTCAGTGAACCACAAGTGCACATGGACCGTATCAAGTATCATTCTGTTTGCCCTAAAGGACTTATCTCAATGCTTGTAGGCTCATGTGAAGGACAACTTTACCATGAAGATTTATCGAATTCAGCTGAGCCAACCCTATGTTCTTCTGGGATGAGTTCCCCATGTACAGTTATTTTGCACCTATTTAGCTGAGGATGCTGCAATGCAACCATAGGGCTTCATGTCTGTCATGCTCAGGGATCTCCAACAACTCCAAGCTGTTGCTTAGTGTTAACCTCTCTAAATTACAATATGCAAGAAATGAAAATCATCTGGGATCAAGGGAGTGTCCACTCCTCAAGCATCAGCTCTTCTCCTCACTTTTGTGGTTTACATCATGAGCTATTTAACTTTAACTCTGAAATAATGTTACACAGGGTTTGGATTTACCAATCAAGTCTAATATCTCTTTTTAGATGTGTATCTTATATTAATATGTTTCTCCTTATACTTTCATAAAAGAAAAGCTGTTCCCCATAGGTGCAGTCCCAAATGGATTTACCCAAGGAGAACCAAATTATCCATTAATGGTTGTTTCTCAGCTGGCCAGATGATTGGCTTAATGGTGTGTCATGCAAAATGTTTCGACCCTTGAGTGCAAACAGTGACCCATGCCATTGTTTCCAGGAAAGTTTACAGTAGACCAGACCAGAATTAGTTTAATCTGGCACAAACTATGATCAGAATATAAGGACATTTGATTTCATTAGTTCCATGCCAGTTTGGGGAAAAATGGCATCAGTGTGGGTCATGTGCAGCCAGTATTTGAATGCTATATGCTATCGAGTGACACAAGTTATTTTTGAGTGCAATATTGTGTAAATGGCTTTGTCTAGAGCAGCGATGTCCAGCCCATAACCCGTTGCTGAGTATGTTTCTGCAAGTGTTTTCTATTTTGTATTACAAATACAGGTATAGGATCCGTTATACGGCAGCCCCTTAACCAGAAAGCTCAGAATTACAGAAAAGCTGTCTCCCAGAAACTCCATTTTATCCAAATTTAAAAACATTATTCCCTTTTTTCTCTGTAATAATAAAACAGTACCTTGTATTTGAGACAAGTTAAGGTATGATTCATTTTTATTGGAAGCAAAACCAACCTTATGTATTAATGTTTACATGATTTTCTAGTAGACTTAAGGTATGGAGATCCAAATTATGGAAAGATCCAGTATCTGGAAAACCTCAGGTCCTGAGCTTTCTGAATAACAGGTCCCATACCTGTATTGTATATATATGTTTTATGTAATGGCCTATTATTTGTTGCCTATGGATCGATAAGTGAGAAAAAATGGGTACAATAAATGCAGTAGCTGTGTCTTTAAAGGACAAGGAAAGTCTAAAATAGAATAAGGCTAGAAATGCTGTATTTTGTATACTAAATATAAACATGAACTTACTGCACCACAAGCCTAATCAAACAAATAATTTATGCTTTCAAAGTTGGCTACAGGGGGTCACCATCTTGTAACTTTGTTAAACATCTTTGCAAGACTAAGACTGTGCACATGCTCAGTGTGGTCTGGGCTGCTTAGGGATCGTCATAAAGAAAGCTGCTTGAGTTCTGCTGTTCAAGTATGATTGTTTCCCTGCTCAGCAGTTCGGGACCGTCTGACAATTCCTATCCACAGCAGTAAATGAAGGGAGAATTTCACTGCATACAGTCAGGTTTCTTATAAAAACGGTACACATTTTTTAAGTAAAGTATATTGGAGATAGGTTTCTTTTTCATTAAAAAATGGGATTTTATTTTGTTTGCCTTTACATGCCCTTTAAGTGAAGAGCAAAGGAAGTATTCAGCACTCACCAGTCTTTCCTGCTTTGAACAAACAGCTGCATGTTGCACAATGTCCACTTCAACCAGCTTGTAATACAATAGCAGGAGACACAGCACCATCCAAAGTTTAAACCACATGGCTTTGATCTCCAAAAAATTTAGAGATCTATTAAGTAAAGAGCAAAAGGCTCAGTTTGAGCTGCAGATAGAGAAGGCTGCAGGTTTAGAGTAAAAATTGACCATAATTTTGCCTCATTTAGTTTATGTTATAAAATACAAGCACATGCTAAAGTTCAAGAAAGTGATTTGTAGCACTTTAAGATTATTACGGCAGTGTAGATGGTGACTAAAAACAAAGAATTAAATATTTGTCCCTATTCATGTATTTGTTTAGGAAAGTGTAAAGGGACTATGTAAACATAAGGGACCAACCTGTGTGGCTTAACAAAGTGAAAATAAAATACAAGTGCTGTAAAGCAGCTATTAAAAAAGGCAAAAATCCCTCCAAAAACCCCCCCAAAAAACGATTGATTGCTTCACTTGCAGAAACCTTTTCCCAAACAATATGAATTATATCAAAAGTAAAGAATATGCACGATGAGGGAATGGGTCCATTAGCAAAAAGAGAAATTTGATGACAGGAGTCACGTGTATCTGTAACTATGAGCATGAGCTGTAAGTATGGGTCACACCTTCTTGAAGATATGATACCATTATTATATCATGTGCAGAGAAGATTCTTGAGTCCTGTGAGGCATCTGATAATTCTTTCATGTAAGAAATAGTAATTTGTGGGTCAGTAAAAACCTGCAAAATCTTAACTCACCCAACTGTACCCATGTCTTCTCACTCTGTATGTGGGCCTCTGGTTCCAAAACAAGGAAGCTTTGGGAGTACTTCCCCAGTCTAACCCGCACCCAATCCTAACCCGCATTGATTGGCCAAATTTCAACCCAAACCCACAAAAAAATGGCGGTAAACTCACGGGTCAACCCACACTACCCATTACTAGTAAAAGCATTCATTCAACATTCAAAAGATTCTTTGAAACAAATACTCCCATGCTAGTCATGAAATCTCAGTATATTGATGCAGTATTTTTTAACTTAAAGGGCATGTCAAGTCTAACATAGAATAAGGCTAGAAATGCTGTATTTTGTATACTAAATATAAACATGAACTTACTGCACCACAAGCCTAATCAAACAAATAATTTATGCTTTCAAAGTTGGCTACAGGGGGTCACCATCTTGTAACTTTGTTAAACATCTTTGCAAGACTAAGACTGTGCACATGCTCAGTGTGGTCTGGGCTGCTTAGGGATCATCATAAACAAAGCTGCTTGAGTTCTGCATGGCTGGGAAGTAAGGCGGGGGCTCCGCCTGCTGTTCATAAGTATGATTGTTTCCCTGCTCAGCAGTTAGGGACCGTCTGACAATTCCTATCCACAGCAGTAAATGAAGGGAGAATTTCACTGCATACAGTCAGGTTTCTTATAAAAATGGTACACATTTTTTAATTAAAGTATATTGGAGATAGGTTTCTTTTTCATTAAAGACTTTACATAGAGGGCATTATTGAATCAACCTAAGGGGCTACAAATAACAGTGATGATTACCAAGATACTAAGCCCATGAATTCCCTTTCCCAAATCTTCAATAAGAAATTGTGAAATCAGGATTAACTTGATTTGGGAAGTTACTATGTTTTATATAATGATATAATATGTATAATTTTCTGCTTTCTAGGCCTCCAGGGCTGTGTGCAGTAAAGTATTTTATTTCATGGGAATTTTTCAGTGTTAAAAGCAAAAGAAACAGGAAAAATGTGCTTGGATCTTGGAGCTATTTGGCAGGAAATCCTTGAACACAAAAAGTTATTATTTCCAGCCTTGGCATGGCTCGCTAGCTTGGAGGCTTAGAAAATAGAAAGTGAACATAGTATAGGATAAAATACATTTACCATAGAAATCAATAGCAACAGTGTCCAGCTAATTCTCCAGTAATATTGCAGCTCAAGCCTCTGTGCTTTGAATGGACTCCTAATGAACCCACTCACAGACCTGATCTTCAGGAAAGCACATGCATCGCTTTTAAAATCAGTGAGGAACAATATGTACACCATGTTGCCCAACTGCTCTGCATTCTGAGAAAAGCTCATTTTAAAGATCAATAACCTGGCTGAATACTTATTCGACACGTTTTGCTCTGTGCTCGTTCCGACTCAAGTCAATAATAGAAACAAGGGTTTAATATTGGCCTTTGCATCTGGTGTTCGGAATGAGCTGGTCTTTATTAGGCTTAAATGAGCCCCTTACATCACTTAGCCTGCGCACTGACCTAGCTTGGAGAATTTATAGCTTGACATGCATTTAATTGGCAATCACAAAACCGGTATCTTGGTAAAAAATCTATTTCCAGGTCATTTATTTTTGTGCATCTGTCATAATTTAATGTTTTATATGCCGTATTTATTTGGTTTGCATCCTGAACACTATAGCATCCATGGACCACCCCAGACCAAGTCATGAGCTTACTGGCTCTTGTATGGGACCAAAATGACAACCTGTCTTGTTGGGTGATGTGTTCCACTCCTGGCAGGTCTACAAAGAACCAACTATTGGATTTGAAGGCCAGCTGATTGGATTAACTCGATTTTACCCACTACTTGTTATCTCAAACCGAGCAACCATCCATAACCAGCCATGTTATGGATTGATAACAGGGATGGAACACAAGGTGATGCTATTTTTACCCCCTTAGGGCAGGACTACATGGGCGAATCAGCCGTGATCCTACGCGTTGCGCAAAATCTCAGGCGTCACGCCGGTAACAGCATTGATGTGACACGACACGACTGTCGGATGCAGACGCAACGTACAGCGTCTGCATCCGACAGTCGTGTCACGTCACATCAATGCTGTTACAGGATGCGACAATTGAATTACTTACCTTATTTCCGTTGCATCCGACGTAAGGCCTGCGATTTTGCGCAGCGCGTCGGATTGCGGCTGAATCGGCCATGTAGTCTAGCCCTTATGTAATAAAAGACATTTTGCCCAGGTGCAGTAACCTAAAACAACCAATAAGATGCTTGCTTTTAAATAGAAAATGTCACCGGCTAAGTAGGTGCTATGAGTTAATGTACTTGGACAAACTCAGTGGGGGTCATTTATCAACACTGGGCAAATTTGCTCATGGACAGTAACCCATGGCAACCAATCAAATTACTGCATTCATTGTTTTACTTGCAGCTGGCTTAAAAAAGCTAATCACTGATTGGTTGCTATAGGTAACTGTTGATAATGAGCCCCAGTGTCTTTTATTGCTTAACCCATTTCCTTTCAACTTCATGTATAGACACATTTCCTATTCATATATGGAATAGCGCTATAAATGGAAACATGTTTTAGAACCCGCCAACTAAATTAACCAGTGACATAATATGACTTACAGCTCCAAACCAATTTTAGTGCCCCTACACTTGCAGTGACCTCCACCCTCAACCTCCTCCACCACTTTTAAACCATGCTGAGCTAACTTATGAAGAAGAAAGGTGTTAGTTGGAACCCAACAGTAGACCCTGTTGATGGGAAGCTAGATGTGGAAGTAAACATCAGTTGAAGATACCATTTGAACTTATTTGAGATATGTAGTCCTGAGAACAGGGCAGCCAATGGGGGGGAGGGGAGGATACTGGTTGCACCTATGTGTCATATCTATAGTAGTAAGTCAAATCAACTGGACTTGCTGAATTTTTTTTTTTGTTTTGGTAAAGTATCAAAGCACCAGAGGAATAACATGGTGTATGCAGTGCAGTGCGGACAGAGTCGCTTGTTGTATGTAAAAGCTCATTTAGACAAGCCACAGTCATTTTGGAAGTGCTTTGGACTGATGTTTTTTACTATCAAATTTGATGGAGGTTCCATCATGCTGTGGGGCTGTGGGGCTAGTTCAGGGACTGGGGCCTTTGTTAAAGTTGAGGGTCAGATGAAATCAACCCAATATCAACAAATTCTTGGAAAATCTATGGAATGATTTGAAGCAGGCTGTCCATGCTCGGCAGCCATCACATTTAACTGAACTAGAGAGATTTTGTATGGACAAATTGTCAAAAATACCACCATCCAGAACTCATCAAAGGCTATAGGAGGCGTTTAGAGAGAGTTACATTTGCAAACGGAGGCTCAACTAAGTATTGATATAATATCTCTTCTGGGGTGCCCACATTTATGCACGTGTCTAATTGATGCATGTTGCATATTTTCTGTTAATCCAATAAACGTTATGTCACTGCTGAAATACTACTGTTTCCATAAGGCATGTTATATATTAAAAGGAAGTTGCTACTTTTTAAAGCTCAGCCAATGAGAAACAAAACTCAAAATTAAGAGGGGTTCCCAAACTTTTTTACATGACTGTACCTACAGTATGTGTCATTGTCAGGGCAATGAAAACCGAATATATTCCACCTGTATAAAACCCAAGAGGAAACTATGGATTCCTGACCACAGCCCTGCCTGAGAATCAGCACTAGGTGGTAACACAAACCTTATTTCAGTGATAACTAAAGTGATTGAAACAGGTAGTCCTCAGTGTCTTCTTCTGTCTGTGGACCCATCAATTCATAAGACACAGATTGTTAGGAACAGAAGTTTAATTAACTGCATGGCTGACATGTTTTTGTACATATATACCTTAAGAAAAGTTGCATACTTCATAATTTGTAAACAGAATCACAAAGAAGCAAGTTTGGGTCAGGTGTGAATCCACATTTTGAAAGAAGAGTTAATTAAAAAAAAACAAAAAAAAAACATATTAACTTCCCTAAATTGGTTAAGTGCTTTATTTAAAACTCTCAGCCTTCCCAACAGACTTGTGCATAGCTCAGTCACTCCTATGTCTAGCCCTGCGGAATTCTGGCTACGAAGAGCTCCATTCAAATATGAACATTATATTGCAATGTGCAGCTCTAGTCCTTTAAAGCAAGACACAAAATCATGTGACCTTTGGTCTTTCTATACAATGCCTGGTGCCATCTTTACATTGCATTATGGAGCCTCCTTATCTACAGAATGGGCAATGACTACGAATTGTTGCACCCCTTGTCTGCCTGATGAGATTGTAGCAATTGAGTCCAACATGGCATTGTGGTTTCAAAGCAACACCATATCAAGTTTAGCGTAGACTGCCGAGTTTATCAGTCCTCATACCCTGGAGTGTGATGGCACATGGGAATTCAGTTGCAATTTACTTGCAATATATCATTAGAATATGAGATGAAGTAGGACATGAAATAGTAAGGATACAGGTCAGAGCTGGTGCCTAGTGTACCCTAGACAAGTGTTTTGGACATGCCCATTGAATTCCCTCCATGATGCACAATCTGTACAGATGTAGATGCAGGGCCTCCTTTTCCATTGTTTGGTATAGATCTAATGATCCTAATAGTGGCCCATGATGTTTACCTTCTTGCAAGTGCTTTGCGCAAAAAAACAGGCATCCCATCTAGAATCCAGGGGTGGGATGTCACAACTAGTCATAAATGGTCTTGAAAGGTGAAAGAACGTAGGAGATGGCAGCAACAGAACCCCCCATGAAGCCAATGACAAGAAAATAACATTTTATTTCCATTCTCAGACAATTGTCTAGATTTACAAATGGGCTTGTTTTTGTGTTTAATGAGCTACTCTTTTAGCACCCATTTAGAAAATTCAGACACTTGTTCTCCATCATTTTAACCTCAGAATGATTATAAGTGACAAAAAAAGACATACATGTACTTAACCTGTCATTTGTTTAGTCTTAACAGAGAGGGATTTGCTGAAGCAGCAAGCGACCATCTTGGATTGCCTAATCAACACTGCCATCGTGTGGGCACAAGGCAAACTCCAGGAACAGATTTGGAACCCCTTCATGATGATGGAATGGATTAAAAAATGCATCTGTGTTGCTAAACCTAAAGCCACCCTACAGCATATTCAGAATTCATTTAGAAATTTTCTCAAACGTATCAGAAAGTTTGCTTTGATTAACTGTAATGAATCTGCGACATATACAAGGGAGTTTTTCTTCTTTACCTCTGAAATTCTGTATACGGCTTAAATCAATGGCTTTAAATGTCATCGCATAATTACAGTTTCAAGGCAGGCACTCAGTGTGGGTATTTGTTCACCATGCCACTGGCTTAAATACAACCCTAGCTGCTAAAACATATAGATACTCTTTTCATTACAGGCAGGTTAGGCTACATAATATAAAATCAAATTTCAAATAAGCTTCTGCAAGTCATAAACTCATAACTGGAAAGCCTCAAATCTCTGGTTACCCTCTCAGATAGGAAATAAAGTTTGAAGGAATTTGCTCCAGGTCTAGCCACCCACAGCAGCCAAATGATCCTTTTGGAAATCCCTAACTTAATAGCATTATATAAACCAAAAAAACCCAAATCTTTATAGAAAAAAAAGAAAGTAGGTTTTAATTATCCTTAATTTGCTCTAAAGCAGATCTCCTCTTGATGATTTACTGCTACCTGGACCTCCTTTAGACTACAATGCCATACTACTGTTTACCTGCTCAAGGGTAGGACACATTTAAAAAATAACAGAAGCAGAGGTTCAAACAACAGAATGAGTGTTGCCCAAACGGGCTTAGTATTCAGGGTTTAATTTGGGTTTGTAAGATAGGGGTTTCCCCTTCACTATAAAATATTGGTGTGGTCCAGAATTCTACACTTCTAACTTCTACAAACCTAAATATGTCAATCCAAACAATTTAAATGGCTGTCAGTCTCCTTTTCTCCATAAAGAATAATGGACGAAGACCCTGAGAATAAGTGCTGTTAACGGCAGTGAACGTAAATTGACACGGTGGTATTTTACACAGACGTGGGCTTTTTTTTGTCCTATCCATTTCTCTGTGTTATTCATATAAAACTCTAGATACAGTACAGTTTATATCACTCTCATCTCTAGGCATATTACACAATCATATCAACTTAAAGCATGAGAGACCATGCCATACGCTTTTTGCAATATATATATTAATTTAAAGAAATAGATATTTTTCAGCACTTGGTACATATTGGACTTGAATCCTGGTTTGTAGCTCTTCTGTGTTTGCCGCACTATAGCATCCAGTAGCTAGGTAAAGTGTTGAAGACGGTGGTGATATAGAATATAAAATATTTCCAAAACTGTTGAAGGAAGGTCACATTCAACGTTCTCTGGTGGGTTGTCCACTTGCAGCTGTCCTTTTTGTTTCTGGTGGAACAGATCTACAACAAATGTCCCTTCGGATGCTGGAAATCTACATTTCCCGGGTAACTCTCCTGGAAAATATTGTTCACCTTTACTCGGAGAGGGATATTTCCAGCCAATCAAACCTGAAGCCTTGTTTTCAAGTGACTTTTCTGAGATTTGAAGACATTTGTTGGAATTAGTCGGATTATTTCAGACAACTGTCCTCAAAACTTTAAGCGGTCAGGAACACCAGAAGATGAAAAAAGATCTCTATGGATTTACACTTGAGGCTGTATTTGTGAAAGTTCAAAAATGTGTTTTATTACCTGCAAGTTTCTCACTTATCTAACTAAATTTCATAAGCTGATGAAAACGATTTTTCTCTAAGGATAGAACGTCCACTGTGGAATAGTCAATTGAGATTACTAACCATGCTTTTTTTTTTACATCAGGTTTAAGACGTTATTGATTTTTTTTCATTTCCACTGAATGTTTTGAATTCAGAATGTATGACTTAAACAGAAAAGCAGGCAAGAGGGGAGAACTTTGATAAATACAGCCCACAATTTACACCAAAAGGGTAATTCATAAAGGTGGAGAAAAGTAAAACTGGAGTAGGAAAGATCAGGGGAGCAAAATGGTCATAAAAAGAATGTCATAGTCACAAAAACCTCACTCCAGATTGTGTATACAGTGTTTTGTTCCCTTTGTTGTTGTTACGTTTTCATTTTTAATTCAGTGTATTCATTTAGTTGGTAAGCTTTCAGGTTATTAAAGGGGAACTCCAGCTTCCAAACCAAAATTTGATAAAGAGGTCCACATAACACAGAAACCCCTAATATAGCCATCACAGTTACCTGTTTCTTCAAAAAGTATGAATAAAAGCCTTTTTTCTATGCTGAAATCTAGCTGGCTGTTGATACAAAGTAACAGTAGTCAGCCAGCTCAGTAAAGTAGTCAGACAGATCAGCAGGAGGCTAGGTTTAGGGAACTGTTTCAAACCATTAAAAATCGTGAAAAGTCTGAATATTTTTTAATTCATACAAAGATAAGTGAGCCTGGTGCACACAGAGCACTAGTAACTGCCCAGGTGCTGGAACAAAGAATTGTATAATCAATGAAGGAAAAGTCCGCACTCATGGGTCTTGTGAAAAAAAACTTCTTAGTGTTTATTCGACGTTTTGGCTCATGAACGCGAGCCGTCCTCAGGAAGTTCCTGAGGACGGCTCTCGTTCATGAGCCGAAACGTTGAATAAACACTAAGAAGTTTTTTTCACATGACCCATGAATGCGGACTTTTCCTTCATTGAATATTTTTTAATTCATGTATATTGCAAAGTTGCTTGAAATTATGTTTACTTTTCAAAAAGCTCAAGTTATGTTTGTGTGGAGTTCCCCTTTAACGCCAAGATGGTATTCAATTCAAGGAAACACCAATGTTTTTGTCCAAGTTGGCGTAAAAAACCTGGAACATAAATGAATTTGTTTATGAAATTTGTGTTAGATGAATTTTATGGTGTAGGCAAACATTTTTCTTGGCTCTAATTCCAGTTTTGGGATAATTCCACTTCTATGAGTTTTCCCCCCACACTGCATAGAGCTGGTAACCTGTAAGCATCATCAAAAACTGACCTTGATTGGTGTTTGTGACTTTAGGAGAAGATAAATATACTTCACATTCATATAGCGAAAAACATATGCAACTTTTTAATTTAAAGAAAATTTTTTTTGCATCAACAGCAGCTGAAAAGTCCATTTCCTCCTCCACTAAGCCTTATTCTCTATCACGACACCATTGATACGTAAAGGAAAGAAACTCTAGTTAAGGAACATCTTGCTCCTATGCGAGAGATTATGTAGTAACATTCATAAATATTTATTTCATTTTTTTTTTGCTTTTAAGGAACAAAAGAGATTAAAAGTACATGTGATGACTGAGGGAGAACACTTTGTTTGCACTTGAGACATTTTTTTAAGCAGATCTGTTGGTATAATGAAAAAAATTACTACACAACAACTGTAGTGGATGTTTAATAATAGTATTTAATCTTTAATATTAATTGTTTTGCAGTTGTTTATCTGTGAGCTGCTCAACCTAACATTTACAAACATCACGCTCATGCTGTGAGTCGCTGACACATTTCTCCTGATCTAATTGGATGATACCAGAGATTTGTCCCACAGACACACAGCATGGTTAAGTTGTTCATAGGAGGAAAGGTTGAGGAACCACATCAATAAACCCTTTATATCTAAAAAGCAGGGTTTCCACCTGTCCGGTTTTGACATAGACAGCCCAGTTTTTGCAGGGCTGTCTGGGTCAAACCTGCCTGGTTTTCCAAATTAGGAAAACTGGGCAGGATTTCCTATGATTGGCTCGGTGATCGACGAGTCTGCAATTGCAGCATCACAGCCCCGCCCCATATCTCATAATCAATCCCCTGCCATGCCCCACCCCCCATTACATCACAGCCTGGAGTTAGATGGGCTACAAGGTGGCAAACCTACCGAAAAGACATAAAAAAAATTGTGGAAAAAAATGATTAAACATCCACAACAGTTTGGGTGCATGTTTATTGACAGTTCTCCTTTAAGCCATTTCTTGATGTGTTTTGGAATTGCCTTACAATAGGAGGACAGGCATAGCTTCCTGTTTTGAAGGACTGAAAGTGATACGTACAATAGTAAGTCACTTTGTCCCAAAGAATCAGCAAATAGCTAACTTTCTTAGTTAATTAATGGCAGAAAAAATATATATATTTCTCAAAGGTACTAAATTCTCATTCATATTATAGCAACTTGTGCTTATGCTATACTTTCCCTTTAACAACCCCCCTAGGCTCAATGATATATTTCATACATTTGTTTTTAGCTGAAACAATTACAACTTTCTCTGTCCTTGAGATTTACATCTCACTGAACTTGACTTGTCACTTCATCGGACCAAAGGGCGCCTAGGGACCTAGAGCCCCGTAAACACAGATACTTCTATTGAGCAGGCTCCTACATCCTTGCCCTGTTTATTCTACAGCTGGAAATTATATATGACTGAAGTTCCCAGAGAAGAAACCAAACTAAGGCCCTTGTTTCACTCAAACATTAAAGGTTTTTGTGGCCCTTTCTGCAGAAGGACCAGACCAGAGAACCTGTGGTGCACACAAGCTTGCTGGAAAACATTGTTTATGACATCATTTTTAAGTTGACAACACTCCTTCTTTGAAAAGGGATCAGGGCGTGTGAAACAGATCGGAAGAGTGCAACATATAAAAGATGCCCATCCCAGGGTAATAAACTTATTTAAGGCAGGGATCTCCATCCTGTGGCTCAGACAGCACCTGCTGCTTCTGAACTCCAACTCTCAGCAAGGACCACTGGGATGCTAAGGGTCGGAGTTCAGGAAGACCACGGGCTAGTTATCCCTGGGTAAGACTGAAAGGACAGAAGAGAATCATATGAGTCACCTGCAGCATTTTACAGCAAAAAACATATATATCTACATCATGTTAACTTTAAAAAACTCTATAAAACACTAGATATATAATAATAAAAAATATGCATATACGGCATGTAAACTGCTTTGGTAACATCGTATTCCAGATGTCGTCAGTGCATAAGATCCTCCCCGTAGGGAGAGGAGGAAGCTCAGAAGCTGAGGGAAATCTCAGGATATTCCATATGGAGCCTTCACTTGTACAGCAGAACTGGTGTCCATTCTCCAGGAATAAGATGGGCTTCTCTACGAGTCTGAGAGGCTCGAGGTCATAAACTGGAGCGCGCAGTGAGGGAGATCATTAGGGTGCTAATGGCAGATAAGGTGCAGGCATTGGACGTGGAAGCACCTGATCCTTGTGCATAAGCGTCTAAGGGATGAGAAGGGTGCAATCAGATTTAGTGAGTATTTGGGAGATCACATCTATATCTATAATGTCTTGTCATTGTGTTGTGTCTCCATCAATGAGCCAATCCTTTTTCTCTCAACTCATGGTATGGTTTTCCTAAACCAATCTTATATGGGGGTTCATGACCCTATTACTTGTGTCTTTAACTTAATGCATGGATAGCATGTGCCAGTCATGTTTCTCAGTAGGTATTAAGTACCTTTTACTGATGTACTTAACAGCCTTACACCTGGTATCATCTTAATGTTTATTATATCTTTATTCTAGGACAACAGAACATAGAGCTGCCATTTATCTCTTTTTTATGTTGACCACATGTACTGCACTTGTAAAGCTCTATAACAAAACCCTTTAGTGGGTAAATGCCTTGATCCATGTGTCCACTACCTTTCCCACTATTAGAAGGTCACTTACTGCTCCTATGCTACAGGCTTACAGCTATAGGTTCTCACCGCCCACTCACTGGATATCCGAGGGATGCGGATTGGTTCACTGCTGCTGCCGTCTCCTCCTTCACTGATGGATCGGATCTCAATGATGTAGTCCTCATCATATGGCAAGGACAGCTCCACTGATGTCTGATTGGTCTCGATCACAGATGCTCCACCTGGCCTGTTCCACCTATAGAGAACCTGCAGGCAAGTGCAAGTCATTTGATTGATAACACTTCAAATGCAACAAGACACTGAGGCAGATTCAGTTTGATATGAAAAATATATCTTCTGGGTGGAGTTTTCACATGATACCCCAAAATATAAATTATGCACATTGAACTGACTCTAGTTCACTGCTGGGAAGCTTCATAAAGTTGTATATATTTCACAGAATAATTGAGAGGCCAGATAAACGTTCATGAACAGCCAGATACTACTATACATATACAATATTAGCAACAGGCATAGGCTTTCTCTACTACCCACTTACTGACTTCATGTAATCATGACCATAAACTATTTGGGTTATTGGAAAATAGGCTTATAACAAGGTCATTAAGTAATGGTCCAAATGGAAATAGTCAAGGCTGGCTACCCATGCTATAAACCCACCACCAGGCAGGACTAGATTAACTAATACATGCAATGGATCAAGTAATACATGTCTTGCTATCCGGTGGCAAAAAAAATCAATGTGCATCAATAGCACTTATAAAAACCAATTAACTTCCTTACTCTGTAACCTTTAACCTCAGACTCATCTTCCTGCGCTGTCACCTGGTCCCAGTTTAGGATAATTTTGGAGTTTGAGGAGTTCCAGATGATATTTCCTGGTGGCTGACTTGGAGCTGTTGGTGGAACAAGTGAAATAAGGTTATTATGGAGGGCAAGGTCACAGAAACCTCTAGGATTCTATAAAAGGTATCAATTAACCAGGGGTCAGACATTGGCCATCCAGATATTGCTGATCTAATATTCCCAGAAATTTTGGTTCAACAACAGCTGAAGTCTCACATTTGCACATTCTTAATGTAAAACTCAAAGTGGTCCTATCAGAGGGGTGTTCGGAGGGGATAATTGCTTTGGGACCCAAGATTTGGTTTATAATCATTTAAAAATATTCATTTTAACCACTATTTTCTATTGTTGAAATACATTTTGCTACATTAAATATTATAATAAAGACTGACCCTGAACAGAACATGGACCCATTATTTCCTACCCTGTTAGAGAATGTAAAACCAATCCATGCAAAAAAAAAAAATGGGTTGTGGCTATATGTGTCAATTAAACTGCTTTGGATAATTTTTAATGCCTTTTCTTAGCAACAAAGGCACTGTGAATGCAAAACTGAGCTTTAAATCTTTCAGTCATTCCATGTTCAGGACTATTTTTAATTTTCTTCTGGCGAAAGACTCAGGAGTATGTACTGTAGCAACAGGTGGAAATATTGCTCATGGCCTAGTAACCCATAGCATCCAGTCAGCAGGTAGAAGTCACAGGTCAGCTAGATTTAAATGATGAAAAGAAGCATCTACTAGTTTTAGGTTACTATAACAGAATTACCTGACCCTAGCCCACCCATTATGTTCTGTACCCAAACAGTGTATATGGCCAAATTAATGAATCCACTGGTGTTGGGAGAGAGAGGGTGCAGAGAAATAAAATGGAAGCATTAACGTCCCAGTTATAGTCTCAAAGTCTGCATCTGTTCCCATGGAGCTAACATGGTGCCATTGGCAGTCATACACAACAGGTCCCACATGCATCCCTACCTCAACTCTGTCCATGCTACTACATTTATGCTATAAAAAACCAAGCAGTACGGCAAAATAATATGCAGAGAAACAAATTATATGTACAAATGATACATCTTTGGTCCCAGATGCCATCATAAACCCTGCACCCCTTCAGTTACACGTGGTTTGTTTCCTACAGACGTACGTGGTTTCCTGGTGGTCACATTAACAGTAGTGCTGGCTGGGCCGGTTCCTGCACTGTTGTAGGCCCGTACATTTAGATGGTACAGGGTATGGCCCTGAAGATGGCTCAGTTTGGTGGAGGTTTGATTTCCTAGAGTCCGAAGCTTGCGGGCATTCTGCTCCTTTTCATTCTGCTTCCAGTAACGGACCTAACAAGCAAGTAATGCTACAAATGTTAGAAAAAATTGTCAGTTCTGCATTACACTGGAAATTGGTGCTGGAACCTGTAGTTCAGAAACATCAAGGATGGATAATAAAGGCAACATTGCTTGGTAAAACTTTTTGCCCAGCTCACCAGGACCAGTATCTTATTTGATTTAAGAAGATCATCTAAATACATCATGACTGCTGTGGGTACCCAGAAACCTGTTATTCCTTCACTTGATTATCACTAGAGGCATAAATACATTTTTCCACCAAAGAGTTGCTGACATTTTATTCTACCCTCTTCCCTAACAGGGCTGTAGCTTTTAATATAGCATGGTCAGTGGTCCTTACCAGCTTTTGTATATTTTCTTATCAGTCTATGTTTTCCTATGCAAATAATGGGACTGATGTGTTGTGATATAAGATAACAAAGGACCAGTGGCAACACTTATTATAGTTGGGCTGTGCAAAAGGGTTTCTAAACAAGTAACATAAAGTACAGGTTTATATACAGTATGACATGCGCTACCTCATAACCTTGAATCCTTCCTTTGCTGAGGCTCCCAGGGACAGCTATCCATGACATCTCAATGTCCCATGCAGTCAGACTCCGAGAAAAGACCCCTGCTGGGGCCCGGCCTGGCTCTGTAGAAAAGGATGAACAAGTATTTTGTCCATGCCTAAACTAAAGAATTCATAGATAAGTGCATACGAAGCAATATGTTATATGTACCCAAGGCTTGTTTGTTTTATTAGTTCATACACATTAGAGATACATTCGTCATATGCTGTGTGTAACTACAGAAGAAGCAGACCAGGCCCGGACTATGAGTTCTGGCAAATGCCAGAGGGGCTGCTGTAAGATGCCATAGACACTCACTATTTAGTGGGCTGGTGGGGGCTGTTTGGGCCTCTGTGTGGCGTGTTGGGGCCTCTGGGTACCTGAAATGCCAGGGCCTATTTTGATAGTCCAGACCTGAAACAGACCCTGTGGTTGCAGGGGGGCCATGCAAAGAAGAGTGCCCATTGAGGCCCTAATTATTTAGCAATTTCAATATATTAGAGTAAAATTGGTAAACTTAGCAACATTTTAGGTCAATAACTTGATTTGCTGGAGCCCAGTAACATCTAGTTACGCCACTGCTCATATGATTTCTTTAGTGTTAAATGGCTAAGACACTGTATACATACCTTCCTCTGCAGAGTACACTACAGTCAATGGACTGAAAGGTCCTTCTCCTTTGTTGTTGTACACTCCAACCTTGACTTCATACGGTGAGAAAGGCGGGAGACTCTCATTTCTGTAAATGTATCGGGAGGAGTCGGCTGATGCCACCACCGTCTGCATCCAACTAATAGTTCCGAATGGACGGAACGCGACTACATACCCAAACCCTCCGCCATTCTGCAACTCCTCTGGCACAGGCTGCAGGGAAGTCATAATTGTTCTTAAATAAGAAGGATGGCATGGACAGGAACACCTACATCATGCATGGCAGCACACACATAAATCAAATACTAATCAGTGTCTTCATGCTTCATGGTCACACCTTCACTACTTGACACCACACACTCACGGCACAGACATATGACAACACCATGTTTATGGCTCTCACCTCCCATGTGATGACAAGCTCACCCTTACTGCCTCCTCCTCCACTGACATTGGCAGGGGTCACCTCAGGCACTGCCAAACAGAGCAGTGGATCAGCGATGGGGAAGTGAGCAGGAGACAAGGCAGATACAGAGAGAACATTGCAGGCACTAATGTAAATAGACAAGCACTGACACACATTGCTAAGATGGCACTGAGTGTATGAGAAAGACAGAGTGCAAAGCAGGAGAAACATAATGCTATTTGTCTACTTCTAATCTCCCCGTTGTCAGTGTTTCAGCTCCAAGAGAAGCTTCTTTGTCAAAGAGATTAAATTCGGAAAATAAATACTTCACTTGATACAGGGGAGCAGTGTTCTGCATAGCTGCCTACAGTTCCAACTGCACTGGCGAGGAAGGTACCTGGCAGATGTACATTATATTCCGTACAGTATACATACAGTATATGAATATATATTCCTTTTCTGAGTTCATTTATCTCATGTAACCTCACCAGTAAGTTCCATCCTTAGGAAGTAAAATATAAAGATAACAACATGTCTCCACTTATGTACCCCTCCTCAAAGGTTTTTGTAGAGATATTAAAGGGTGCAGTGGGAATTATTGGCAAGGGTATTATTATTAGTATTGCTATTCTTTATTTATTAATAGCTAGACATAACTGAGGATAGGGACAGTGTTGGGGTATTAAGAATAGGAGGTTAGTACCTGAGTAGAGGCATTATATTGGGTAATTATAAAGTGCAGATGCAATACCAGGGGTAGGGGCCCTGATGAATATTAACTGGGTGCAGTACCTAAGGTGAGGCAAGGTGCTGCCATATCAGTAACTACAGAGCCATTACCCCATGGCAGGCACAGTGTTGGGGATGTAAGAAGTGGAGATCAAGGCAGGCACATGGAGTATTAGTAAGTGGAGGGGCAGTAACTGGAGGCAGACATAGTCTGGGGGGGGGGTTTAGATGGAAATACAGCACCTGGCAAAACACTAGGGTATTAGTAACTGTAGGTACAGTACTTGAAGGCAGGCAAATAACTGGGGTATTAATAAGGAGAAGTACTGGCAGTGACCAGCTCATTCCCAGTTCTTAAAGCATAAAGTAAATTGATGAATGGTTATGACTACAGAGTCCAGTAGATCCAGTATGGCAATGTATGGAAATGCTGCATATGGATTTAATAGGATATGCAAGCGTGGTTACCATGTTCTGGGTATATACATAATGCCCCGTGTTACTCACTTGCTTCCTCTGTCCTCCTCTTGTCTGATGGGGGGCTGGGCTCTCCAATGCCAATCTCATTGATAGCAATGACACGGAACTCATACTCCACCCAAGGGCTCAGCCCAATCACAGCGGCTGAGAATGATTTTCTATCCACCACTTCAGGAACTACCAGAGAGAAAGGATTTGTAATTGTTACATAGAATCCAGTGCATGTAATTTCACACAATCATACATGACACCTCATCTCCAACCTGTTGTAAATAATGAGAGCAAGACAGGGTCATGCCTTTGACTGCCCTTGTACAAGCCCCTGTCCTCCATTATACTATACTACTGGACACAGGCAGTGCGTTTACAAAGTGAGGTGCAACTCTTTGTGCTACACATATGGCAACCACATTTTATAACATGGCACCGTGCTACCAATTTTTTGCACCTGATTTTTATAAATGAGCCCCATTATCTATGCCTTAGTGTGTTACAAACAGAAACATATTAGCCCGCAGATTCCTAGAACGAGGCTGTCGCTTAGCATGTACTGTATCCCGATGTGGAATGTTCCATCTGTTGAACAGAATAATGTCAGTATGGTGCCTGCCAAGCTACAGATGATGCAAAACAAAATGTATCTATCTATTTGGCTGAGATGGCTCACAGAGTCTGACCACATTGTTCCATTTAAACTTAAAAACTCATTATCACACCTTTTTCCTTTGGAAATCTAGGATTTATTTTTTCAATTACTCTTTCTCTAGAAAGTCCTTGGTGCTCCATCTGCAGACTCCATGCTATGTCGTGTATATAATATATATATTTTCATTCTCTTTATCGTATGCAGCCTTTTTCTTTCTCTCTCTGCGTTAGTGTTCTTTTGACCATTTATATTATTTCAGCTCATTCCTACATTTATGTTTAGTACAATCATAGACCATTATTGTCTACCTCTACAATAGTTCATTGCAAACCTGCAGGATAAAGTTAAAAATAGAATGCAGAGCCTTCTAAACCTCATAGGTTTCTCCTGGCATACTGCACAGAACAAATACGTAATTATGTAACTATCACATTCACAGCTTGATAAATAAAATACTTCACACCTTAAGGGGCCGATTCAATAAGGGTCGAATATCGAGGGTTAATTAACCCTCGATATTCGACTGGGAATTAAAATCCTTCGACTTCGAATATCGAAGTCGAAGGATTTAGCGCAGATAGTACGATCGAACGATCAAAGGATTATTCCTTCGATCGAACAATTAAATCCTTCGAATCGAACGATTCGAAGGATTTAAATCCAACGATTGAAGGAATATCCTTCGATCAAAAAAAGTTAGCCAAGCCTATGGTGACCTTCCCCATAGGCTAACATTGACTTCGGTAGCTTTTAGATGGCGAACTAGGGGGTCGAAGTACTTTGACTATCGAATGGTCGAATAGTCGAACGATTTTTACTTCGAATCCTTCAATTCATAGTCGTAGTCGTAGTAGAAGGTCGAAGTAGCCCATTGGATGTTCGAAGTAGCCCGAAAAAAACTTCGAAATTCTAAGTTTTTTAACTTTGAATCATTCACTCGAAGTTAGTGAATCGGCCCCTAAGGGTGGCCATACACAGGCAGATAAAGCTGCCGATATCGGTCGTTTGGACCGATTTGACAGCTTATCTGCCCGTGTATGGGGGCTTCCGACGTCATCCCGATCAATATCTGGCCACGATAACGATCGGGAAGGTTGGATTTTTACCAGACAGACCCGTCGGAGCCGCTTGGCGCATCGTAATTCGATTGTTCGGCCATACGGCCGAACGCTCGAATTACCCCCGATATAGCCACGCAGTTTAGTGGCATATTGGGGAAAGATCCGCTCGTTTGGCAATGTCGCCAAACGGGCGGATCTTTAAGTCTATGGCCACCTTAAGTCTACCAGAAAATCATGTAAAAATTAAACAAACCCAATAGTCTGATTTTGCTTCCAATAAGGATTACTTATATCTTAGTTTGGATCAAGCACAAGGTACTGTTAGATTATTACAGAGAAAAAGGAAATCTGACTGTAAGACTGTAAAGTTGACTGTAAAGTTGACTGTAAAGTTGACCTGAGACAGTGGGAGGAACTTTTCAATTGTTCAATGTTCACTGCCAGATGTTGAAGCACAAACAGGATCTCCTGGTCTATTCTTAAGAAAAGATGAATATGTTGTTTGTCTGAGCCCTCCTGCAGGAGGTATAATCAATCCACCAACCTTCTTTTAAATCCAATTTGCTTGGTTTCAGCCTTAATAGTTTTCTGTTACCTGCGTTCTAAGCCTGAGGCAAAGGGAAGTGATGATCGGTTTCTTTTCCCCCTTAATTGTTCCCAGACAATCTGGGAAAGGAACATTTTGTTCATGCAGAACCAAATAAAAGAACTACACCTGTGTAGACAATAGGACTCTGCAAATCCAAATGCTAAATATGGAAATGGACATAGACAGAAAAAACATCATTCAGGGTGATTATTGTTTGTTAATTTTTTTTTTTGTTATTGATTTTTGTTATTGTTTTTGTTATTGAGTTCCCTCAGCCTAACATTTTAGCTTCCTCCAATGTAATGACTCAATCAGTCTGGCAGCAGGGGGTTCCAAAAGGTGACTCAAACTGGACTTAAAGTGTGTTTCCTTAGGAAAATGACTGCCTGACTTACTGTATATGCTCCTTCAGCCTGGTAATATTTCCCTTGTCAAACAACTGATTCATTTGGTCAGGGACTCACAGCATGAATCAATTGGCTGTGTGTGGGAAAATATTCTTACATGGAAGAAGCTTATAAAAATCATATTATATTTATGTAGTGACAATTTGCACCAGGGCTGTTACACATAGAAACCAAACGAATCATGCAAAAAGGGATAAACCTACTTTTAATAGTGTTGAGCCAAAAAAATACAATGTTTGGGGGGCGTAAAGGAGCACACCCCTCAAACATTGGTTTTTTTGGACACTATTAAACGCTTATCCTTTTTTGCATTATACATGTGCTATAGGGGTGCCGTCCCCCTATACCCTATTTTGAAGATTTGGAGAGGCCAGGGGAAATTCCCTAACCAGCAAAAATTTGCCAGCAATGTCTGCTAAACTGCGAAGTTGTGTCCAGGGCGCTGAACGCTGGTGAATTTTCGCTAGAGAAGATTCTACTGGCTTTAGAGTGCGAAGCAACGCTAGCGTCTATCTCCTTCACTAGCGAAGTGACGTCTGTGCCTGTTTGGAAATCTGCGAAGTTCCGAAATGAAGTCACGCTGGCAAATTTTCGCTAGCGTTAGTCACTTCGCCTCTTTGGGGGAATCTGCCCCCAGGTGTATGTGTGCAATTATCGAAAAAATTTGGCACATAGAAACCTAATCAGCAATTCATTTCAATCAGTCGATTAAGAAAGGCCACAGTGGCGTAACAAGAGGGTGCCGGGACCACCATGAAAAAAATCTTTGGAGTGGCCTAGTGTGTATAGAAGTCTTGAAAGTTATCCCCCCCACCTACTAGCAAACTATTTAGAGAAAAAAGCGACTGGGATGGGGGGATTACTGTGTTATAAAGGAAGTCAACTCATGGTATGGGCCCCCCTATCCCCTGGGCACCCCCACGACCACATGGTCTGCTTCATCTATAGTTACACCACTGTAAAGGAATATAAACAACATTTAATTGTTTCCATGGGTAACACCATTGGTGAAACTTACACTAGACAATGCACCCACAGTAGACAATGTGTATGTAGTGTTCTCTTTCACATACAATATTAAACTCAGTTTCTTTTTAAAACTCCCAATGCTTTCACATGTACCTGTGCTGACTGCCTGCCACCCCACTGAAAAGGGGGTCCGAGCCTGTACCGAGTACATGATGATGGGACTGTGGTTGTCCACTCCAGGCATCCAGGATAACTGAGCCGTTGTGTCTGTGATCTCTTCCACGGTAAGAGCATCTGGTGGCCCAGGAGGACCTAAGAAGAAAGCACAGTGGGTGATGAACAGTGTTCTCCGCTGTGAAACATCCAACTCTTTCCATAGAAGGGCTGCAATTTATAACTCTCTAATTCAGCGATGATGCGGGGGCTCGCCGCTCTCCTGCTCAAGGATACACTGCCCTGCTACTTAGCAATGACACAGTGATACACTACCTTAATGCTTAGCCCTGACACAGTGATACACTGCTCTACTGCTAAACAATAATACACTGATACAGTACCTAACAATTCACAATAACGCAATGACACACTGTCCTCCCTCTCTGACCATTGCGTGCTTTCATTTTACTGGATAATAATTTTGTCTGCCTACACATCCCACTAGCACCCCGCCTCTATATCCAGTAACCATTTATTGTCACTCCAAACTCCAAATTGTCACGCAAACTCTTTCTCCCTTCTGCAGCCCATTGCAAAATCTAGAAATGTACATGAACTGTACCTCTCACAATGAGATCTGCTCCGGCAGACAGTTTGTCAACACTCGTGTGGACAAGACAGATATATTTCCCAGCATGCTTCAGCTGGATGCTTCTGATCATTAAATCGCCTGCTGAGTCCTGCTGATAAGTAGAGATAGGGCATATAAGGACATTGCCAAGGTTTAAGCATAGACATACAGATTGTCCCTGCTCCCTTCAGAAATACAGGAGTGTCAACCACTACATTCTGTGTTGAGGGAACACAGAAAAATAAGAAATCTTTCCCACCCACTGAAAGTAAGCTGCAGCAGCTGAAGGATCCATTTTTTTTGTCCCAACAATGGCAATTATGTTTTGCAAAGAAACCTTTACTGCTACAAATGGACAAACCTTAAACAGATTCAGGATGATGATAATTACTGGGCCAGAGGGCAGTTATCATAGAGCTACTGTAGACAAGTTCCTCAATCTCAAAAGGAGGCACCACACTTAAATAAAATGGTAATTTGGCCTTTTCTTTTACATACATACAGTAAGTAGAACTATGTTTTTATATAGTCTGTGGAATCAACATTATACTTACTCCCCCCACACGTTCAAAATGCTCTCCATCTTTCTGGAAGTCGATGAGTTGCCCGTTGAAGACCCAGGAGAAGGAAATATCCAATGAATGGTCATGGGATACTTGACAGGGCAAAACAATGCTTTCGCCAACCGTGACATCCATACTCGATGGTGGCACCAGAACCTGTGTAGGGTCTGAAGAAGAGAGAAAGCTCACCAAGATGTAAGAATCTTAGTTGTAAGAAGCGTTACAAAGAGTCCTCTTCTCACCTTTGACCACCAGGGTCCCTGTGCTGCTGGCTGTTCCAAAGTGATTGCTGGCAGTGCAGGTGTAACTCCCAGCATCTGCCTTAGTCAGGTTGGAAATCTTCAAAGTCCCATCATCCAAGATTGAGTTTCTGAAATTAAAGGGGAAAGGGAGCAGTAAGATAAAAGCACCTGTATAGGTGGATAATAGAGAAGAAACAGAATGAACAAGGAGAAAGCAATATAAAAGGGAATGGAGACCTTCTATAGGTATGGGACCAAAATGCCGGATAACAGATCTTTCTGTAATTTGGATCTTCATACTTTCAAGTCTACTAGAAGATCATGTAAACATTAAATAAACCCAATAGGCTGGTTTGGGTTCCAATAAGGATTAATTATATCTTCGTTGGGATCAAGTACAAGGTGCTGTTTTATTATTACAGAGAAAAAGGGAATCATTTTAAGAAATTTGGATTTTAAAATGGAGTCTATGGGAGACGGCCTTTCCGTAATTTGGAGCTTTCTGGATAATGGGTTTCCGCATAACGGATCCCAAAACTGTACTACCAATGTATTTTAACCAAACTGTTGAAGGTGAAACTTTCTAGAACAGGTTACAGTTTAGTTGTTTACCTGGAAAACCCCTGCCAGATAATGAAAGATAATGACTGTAGTAGTTCCGAAACAATAAAGGACCACATGTTTCTTAAAGTTGCTTTAAATCAGAAAGGCCAAACCAGCAACCCTACAGATGGAGGATTATACAGTAGCTCTTAAACAGCAGGAGGGCTGACAGCTCTATACTAGATCTCCTCCCTTTTCTTATTGTGCATTCTGTATATTGCATTTTATTATCTTGTTTCAATTCTAACACACTGTGCATACTTCAAATCTTATATAAATGAACACATGTTATGCCATACACAGCAGCAAGCACACACTGAGTTGGAAGACTTGGCTGGATAAATAATACTAGAAACAGTTGCAAGAGCTGCAGAAGATCATATGAGATGTGGAACACCAAGCCGCTGAGATAAATAGCCAACTGGGGGATTTGGGGAGATGAACTTCAAGCCACAGAGAGACTTCTTGGCAGTTAACCAAGACTAAAGGGTGTTGAGCCATGTCTGAAAAAATAAAAAGTACAGTGTCGACAAGAAAAGAACAACAAAGAGATGAGTGCCCAAGGGGATATAAAACTGAGGTGCTCACTACAGAACAGGCTAAGAACATCAAAACGTGGCATGTATTGTAGAGCAAAAGGTTTTGGAGGACTATACTCTTTCTTGGCATTCATGAAAAGAGTATAGGATGAATATCCAACATGGGCCCTCTAACTATTTATGAACTACCAAGGAAGGGTTGTTGGGAGTCAATATGGGACTTATAGTTCTTATAGGGACCTATAGTTTAATAACAGCTGGAGGGGAAAGGGTATTTATTCATTTTATGCAATGAATGTTTTTTTTGTCCATTTTAACAATATACTCATTTTTTGGTGAGCCACTGAGGTTCTACTGCATCTGAATTCCTTTTTTGTTTATCAAAAGACAAAAAGCTATAAGGGGAGATAAAGCGCAAAGCACACGGCGGGAACTCAAAGCAAAAAAAGTGGCACCTTTACTGATTTAGTTGATGTAATACAAGAAGTATAAAATGGGTCAAACCAGTTTTTTTAGGGCAAATCTTATATGAATGAATTTAGCAACTAGCAAAATGACAGGTCCCACGTCAGTAGGAGTTAGAGAGTTCAAACAGGGATTAAATATATATATAAAAAGTGCGGTGAAACACATTGGTGCTATAGTCATAAACGCATAGCCGGATCTGAACATGGTCTGAAACTACTTTGCCTGGTTTCCCATTAGTGATGTGCGGGTCAGGGTTTTCATGACCCGCACCCGACCCTAACCCGCTCTGCTGCAGCCCGTGCCTGCCAGCACCCGCACTTCCGGGGTCCTTTTATAGACCCGTGCCGACCGGCGGATGACGTCACAAAATGGGCGGGGCGAGCAGACGCAAGACTATAAAAACGGAAGTCGGATGCCGGCATTTGAAGGTGGCGGGCGGGGAGAGCAGGAGAAGAGCTCAACCCGCACCCGCGAGGAGCAGTGACGGTCGACCGGAACCTGCGGGTATCGGGTCGGCCCGCACATCACTATTTCCCAGCATCCCCTGAAAGCCTTGCTCCCCCAGAACCCATCATACTATAGTTTCCCATGTTAGCAAAGCTTGGTGCTTTGTCAATAAGATAAAAAACACTGGAATACAAAACCTCAGAAACCATGAATGGGTTAAAGAATTTGCCATGCGATGTTAACACATACAATTAGCTAATCATTTTCATTACATAGCAGCAAGAGGCCTATTATTCCATTGGAAGGTATTTCTATGTGCTTTTTGTGCCCCCGGCCTCCAGATCCTTTGTTTGCATTTAACAGCTATTTGTGCTGTGTACTATTATGTGTATTAACAAACCAATTTTCTTTTTATGACGCTGATTATTTCCTGCAGATACATTTTCGGCTTATTTTTAATTTATTGTTTGATTAGTTGGCGATTTCTCCCTGGGTGTTAACTTTTGCTTGCGATCGGATTCCTTATTTATAAAGGTGAAATTTGCTCAGTAGTGCTGTGTAATGGAACACTGGTACAGAGACCACCAAAATGATAACAGTTTCAGGATTCCATAAGTGAACTGAATTTATTGTGGGAGGAGGGGTAACTGTGCAATTTCCTACCATTTCAATTGAACTGAAGAAGCAACTCAGATAAGACATGAGTTTGACCAAAAACCACTACAGGTATGGGATCCGTTACCCAGGAACCCGTTATCCCAAAATCTGCGAATTATGGAATGGCCGTCTCCCATAGACTTTATTTTATCCAAACAATCCACATTTTTAAAAATGATTTCCTTTTTCTGTATAATAATAAAACAGTAGCTTGTACTTGATCCCAACTAAGATATAATTAATCTTTACTGGAAGCAAAACCAGTCTATTGGGTTTATTTAATGTTTTCTAGTACATTTAAAGTAGGAAGAAGTTATCCGGAAAACCTCAGGTCCGGCATAGGGTTGCCACTTGGCCGGTATGATGGTTGATCCCAATGTTATTAATAGGGAAAAAAGATAAATATATAGGAAGGTTGGTATTTTTTTCCATAAAGGTGACAACCCTAGTCCCGAGAATTCTGGATACCTGTACAGCTGTTGGAGCAAAGTGATCTCCTGTGACTCATTAGATTTCAGTGCTCACCTGGAGCTATCCCTCAGCAGTTCCTTGCCCTTCTTCCAAGTGATGGTGGGTTTGGGAAATGCTTTAGGTTTGCACTCAATAAGGACCGAGCCCCCAACCTTACTCAAGGTGACTCTTTTTACAAACCCCTTGGAAAAGTCAGGACCCACAGCTGGTAACAAAAGCAAAATACATGAATAAATAATTATGTCAAAAAGCACATATAACTCATACAGTAACAGATCTATAGCCAGTTTACATTTTATTCTAAAGCAGTAGTTCTACCACCATTGCCCTGAATTCAAACTTCTGAATATTCAGTACAATAACCTTCAGGTTCCACTTGTGAATCGTGTCATGCTCAAATAGCCATATAACTAATCTAGTACCCTGCATATTGCAGAATATCTCACAGCTAAAGCACCAAAGATCTACCTTTTCTACATACATTTCAAATATATTACTATGCATTTTCCAGTCTTAGGTGTTAGTTTCCCCTTAACTTGTAAAATGCTGACTACTGCAGTTTTGTACACCATTTCTCCCAGTTATGAACCATACATTAGTATATGAGCACCAGGGACTATACAACTGTATGTAGATTACTAACTGTGTATTTCAACCGGCAGCACAGGAGGCATTATGATCACATCTCCAGGGTGTAATATTGTTCACATCACACTCCTGGCAAATTAGCACCTCCGTCAATTTGTGCATTAGGGTGGGTGCAATCTGAAGAGGTACAGCTAATAATGAAGTTAACCATATGTCTTGTAACTTGGTGGAAATCAGGATTGATATTGTATAGGGTACACCTGATAATTGTTACATAAGTAGAGGAGGACACCCAAAAATATTTAACCCTCTTCTTTCTCACTCTGCATTCTCAACACAATCAATGTAGGACTGGGATGTCAGGGGCCCACCAGAAAACCTCGGACCGTGGGCCCATTTTCCAAACTATTATTCCTCCTCTCCTCGCTCAACATATTTATTCTCCTAATCTTGTATATCTACTTACTATATTCTCCCATTATTACACATTTTCTCCATAAAGAATTATTAAATGACCATGAAATAGGCCAAATGTTTAGAAGCAGGAGGACCCACTGACATCTGGGCTCACCGGGAGTTTTCCTGGAATCCCAGTGGGCCAGTCCGACACTGAACAGAATTAATTGGTTCTCTTTTTAGACCTTAGAAAGCATGCTCCTGATACCCACTACTAGATTAGCTGCACTAGCACTCAATACAAGAACAAAAAACAAAATACCAGTCTCTATCCCATTAGAGGATCAGCCAGAAGCCACCTCTGCTCCAGCATTCGACCTCCTGACACAGGTTTATGAACATGGGCTCACAGTAGGCATTACATTGACATAAGGGTTTATGCTCTTACCAATAACCCTCAGCTCAGCACTGGAATAAATGGTCCCGTGCTTATTTTCTGCCAAGCACTGATACATGCCGGAGTCAGAAATATTGACAGATGTGATTGTGAGGCTTCCGTGATCAATCTGTAGGCGTCCCTGCGAGACAGATGTAAAGGAATAAGCAAAAGACGAGAGGAAAGCACGGAACAGATGTGTAGTGAAATGGAACATAAAGGACAATGATGTCAGATTACTTGATGAGCTCAGTAATTAAGCCATGTTAAAATTAAGGCTACAGAGGCTTCTGCAACCACCATGTTAACTCATTCCAGGATTTAGCTTAAACAAACGTTTTTCTAATCCTCGTACCGAAATCAACCAATTGGATGTTTTCTTTCTTTGTTCTGACTACATTAAACCGGTATAAGCTTATTGCCAATCGGTTGCCACACATTACAAGGTTCTGGTTCTGCACATCATTCTCCATAAGTCAATTACACAATTTGTGTCCATTTCTCCTACATGCAACGTTTGCTATGTCTTGGATACAGAAGCTTACTTTGCTCTGCAGGCGCTGCCCATTTTTGAGCCACGTGTAGGAGGGCTTAGGGCGCCCGCTAGCTTTGCATTCCCAGAGAATGTTCTCCTCGATGGCTATGTGAGCATCGTTAATCTTCTGAACCCAGGTAGGCGGGGCTGGAAGAACAATGAAAAATAGTCACTCCATAAATAAGCATGGCTCCTTTTTGCCAAAATGAACACCAAAATATAAACACTGTCTAAGTGCAGCCTCCAACTCACTGATCTAGAAAAGTAAAAAAGCTATACACAAAAGTGACATGTTGTGGGCTATGGGCAATCTCACAAAGGCATTGGTGCCATTGATTCAAAGATGGCAGTATCACTGCTAAATAAACTATAGAATAGGGATGAGTGAAACATTTCTCCATGTACAGATTTGCAGCTAACTTCGGTGTTTCGGCAGCGGCGAATATTTTCACAAAACTCGCCACGTGGCTCCTTTCATTTTGTGCTACAAAATAAAAAGACATCTGACAAAATGAAAAGACTCTTTACAAAAAAAATGGTGTGTGCAACAAACGCATACCGCATTTTATCCTTCCCACTCCTTCCACATCAACCAAAGGCATCTGAGCCTTCCCCCTGTCTGTATAAGAACATACACATAAATATATGGTTTATTCATTTTACTGTAGGATTCAAAACACACAGACATTATCTGTTCAAACGTATTATTAGTTGTGTCTGTGTTTGTAAACTAGTAGTAATACACAATAGATGGAACATTTTGCATTAAAAACAATTTAGTTACAAAGTATAGTAGTAGGAGCCATTTCCAGTCGACCAGAGGTAATGTCAAAAATCACAGACAAGTTTTTAAGAAATTGGCAACATAGGAGTCTCTTTTTCTATTGATATGTAGCACAGTGGATATGAGATCCTCTACCAATTTAGGGCACGTGTGTAGCAGTATACTAAGTGAAAAGCCCCAAAGCAGAAACAAGGTCCACAAAAAAAGCCCATAGACTCTAATGTAGTTCCTGGCTAAAATGACTTGTTGCGCGGCAGAATATTCGAGACAAAAATGTTCCTCAAATTATTTAGGCAGTTTTGCGGATTTTACGGCAAAGAGAAACGGGACAGATTTGTTCATCACTACTATAAAACATTTATATTTAGCATATACATATTTAAATGATCTGCATTTCAGACACCACATTCCCCTCATACCAAAGTATGTGAGTTGCCCTCGCACCATGTTCTTCCCTCGTGTATTCTCAGCGACACACTCGTATGGACCCGCATCCTCCTGCTGGAAATTAGGGATCTCCAGTACCCCGCTGGAGCGGTGCCTCCGTACTTTGCGTGAGATTGGCTTGCCATCTGCCCTCCTCCAGGTAATTGTGGGTACAGGACTAAGAATGAAAAGAGAACAGTGCTGAGGAAATTTTGACCTTTAGAAGAATTTGATACCAGGCATTGACAGGGTGTGCGGTGTCCCAAGCATGCATGTAGTCATGGGTGTAAGAGTAGAGGTTTGTGTCCCTGTTTTTCATCTTTTAATCCCTAGCAGTTAAATATCTATTTCCCACATCTCATGCTGAGACCTAATAAAATCCAATTAATAGTTAATAACCCCTATCATACTTAGTCCTATATCTATGCAGGCTTTTGTTATTGGCTGGTGAAATATGTTGCAGGGCTGTGCTGTCCAACTTAATCCCCATAAGTGGCTAAATATGTTATTTATCAATGCATTGTGGGGCAAACTGTATTAAAATTTGGAGCATAGTCCTGCGGCCATAGAAATCCCTTGGTAGCCAGCATCTGCTCTGAGGCATTCATTGAGACAGCATTGCTGTAGGATAAATGGTGCATTCTCCAACTTGAACATTTCCATGACCACCACACTAGTGTCTATCTATTTATCGGTCTATCATAGTTTGTGAGACTGCTGAGTAAGATCAGACAAAGCAAGCATTAGGAACACTAATGTAAGATGGGTGAAAAGAAAGAGACACAGAAGATGGTGGGTCCAAAGTCATGTTAGTGGCATAAGTGATGGATTAATAAGTGAAAACATAAGGTGGCTGCAGTACCATGAGGATTAATCAGCCAAGCCACAGTCAAAACTGTGTGAGATGACATTTGCGCAGTCCTGCATTCGATGGCATTACTGGAAGTTCATGAAATTGGATGACAGTTTGATCTTGGTCCTCCTTCTTGTGACCCCCCCCGTCTCAAATGTTCCCAATCACCTCTAATTGCCACTTTCTTCAGCCACACTTACTTTCCCAAAGCGAAACATTCCAGCTTGACAGTGGAGCCTTTGGCCGACGGGACAGACTCAGGAAAATGCACTTCAATTTTGGGTTCATACTCTCCCATCACGCCTAAGAGACAGCAGAGTGCAGTGAGACTAAAAGGCAGCAAATCTTTTGTTATTAATTCCCCCTTTGAAACCCACAATATGGACACATTCCTTTTAAGACATAATAAGGTTATGGATACATATGTTGGAACAGTCAATGTGGAGTTGTTTAAAGTGATACCGACACCAAAAAAACTACTCTTCAAAATATGAATGCAGATTTAAAGTTACCTATAGATCATGTTGATCGTTTTTCCCTGATAGAGCTGTTTTTGTAAGGAATTGTTACATAAAGTTGCTAAACTAGGAATGCACTGCATACTCTATTTTGGATTCGGCCAAACCCCCGAATCCTTTGTGAAAGATTTGGCAGAATACCAAACTGAATCTCAACCCTAATTTGTATATACAAATCATTAAAGGGCATGTAAAGTCTAAAATAGAATAAGGCTAGAAATGCTGTATTTTGTATACTAAATATAAACATGAACTGACTGCACCACAAGCCTAATCAAACAAATGATTTATGCTTTCAAAGTTGGCTACAGGGGGTCACCATCTTGTAACTTTGTTAAACATCTTTGCAAGACTAAGACTGTGCACATGCTCAGTGTGGTCTGGGCTGCTTAGGGATCGTCATAAACAAAGCTGCTTGAGTTCTGCATGGCTGGGAAGTAAGGCGGGGGCTCCCCCTGCTGTTCATAAGTATGATTGTTTCCCTGCTCAGCAGTTAGGGACCATCTGACAATTCCTATCCACAGCAGTAAATGAAGGGAGAATTTCACTGCATACAGTCAGGTTTCTTATAAAAACTGTACACATCTTTTAACTGAAGTATATTGGAGGTTTCTTTTCCATCAAAGAAAGTAAAAATTTTATTTTTTTTTTTTGCCTTTACATGCCCTTTAAGGGGGAGTGAAAAAGAAGTAAAATATTCCTTGTTTTGTGATGAAAAGTCAAATGATTTTAAGGATTTGGTTTGGCCAGGCACAAGGATTCGGCCGAATCAGAAGCCTGCTAAAAAAAAGGGCTGAATCCTGTCCAAAAACTGAACTGAATCCTGAAACCTGAATGTTTTGCCAACCTCACTGTCTCTTCTCAACCTGTCAGAATTTCTAATGCTCGGCTACTGCACGAATATGGCAGACCCCTCATAAGGTAGTAGGTAATGTAAACACCTTGGACAAAATTATCACTATTATGCAAAAGCAATGTTATGGCAGATGAAAAAAAAGGTTTAATTTCTGGTGTCAGTATCTCTTTAAGGAATATCTAGGACAGCAAATAAGAAAACAACATTTCAACTAATTACCTTTTTCTTGTTATCCACATGCATTTTATATGTATCACACATTGTCACAAGCGTTCCAGTTCCTGACATATAACATTACACACCGGTAAGCCCATAAACTCGCTGGGGCTCATTTTACAGCCATCTGGAGGGGCTGGACCCTCCGCCTTTATTTTTCCAATCACTGGGTTAATTAAGAGATGATAATTAGCGCTAGCAGAAGTGCATGGGCAGACTGCAAAGCCGACACCAGGCCCCAGGTTGTATCATTTCAAGAGCACAGGCCTTCACTATGTGAAAGAATTACAGTCCTACAGTGACATTCCCATCTAATCACACTCAGAAAGATTTCCAGTCTGTCAAACACACACAGCAACACAATCCCTCTCGGGGTACAGAAATCCACTCATGCTCTATCAGCCAGGTACACAAACACAATCAGTTCCTATCTGGCTCCGTGCTCCACACTCTGCTGAATGTGACATTTACTGAACACAAAAGCACAGGTAGAAATAAACAGCTGCAGCCCACAAATCCTCCATTCTTGCCCCTAGGCCCAGTTTATACAGCAGTACCTCCAGTTAAATGGCCAATATACCCCTGTATATAACATGGGCCCAACAAACAGGGTCCCAACTGGAAATTGACATCTTATTGATAATCTGATATACATGTATTCCTGCATAGCTAAAGGGTAAGAATATATTTATGCTTAAAAAATATATATCTGAATATTATCATATTCCATTAAATCCCTACTTATTTGTTCAATGTAGAAAATATTTTTTTAAAAAAACAGGAATTCATCTTGCAGCTACATGCACTTGATGGGATCACATGTAACCTAATATTAATATATTTCATATTTTCTGGGCAGCAATTTTCACTATCCCTATGGATTTTTTCAGCCTTGGGTCAGGTATTTATCTTGCCACATGACATGCCCTCCCGTCCAGCTTTTCTGCCCAGATATCTATGCTGTAGAAAGTTGATACTAAACAAATGATTTTACACTTTGGGGAAATGACGATTCTCTGTACATTTGTTATTGTGACTGATCTCCTTGTTGCCTTTTCCTCCTCTTTCAGTTTGTATCCAATACACTGTGCTTTACAAAAACATGGCTGCTGTATGGAAAACACACATATACAATCATTCTTTGTCAAGAACACACATAAACACATTGCTCTTAGATAAGCATGCCCAGCAATGTACTTAGTCACCATCAAACAAACCCACAAACACACTGGATCTTTGTCAAGCAGACACACATGCACACAGGCAAGATGAGGATCTTGCAGTGTATAGGATTATGTAAATGTACAACAGTGACTTTACCAGGGATATGTGCCAATCAACAAGCTGTAGATCAGGGGTCCCCAACTTTTTTTACCTGTGAGCCACATTCAAATATAGAAGTTGGGCAGCAACAAAAACGTGAAAAAGTCCATTGGGGTGCCAAGTGCTATAATTGGCAATTTGTAGCCTGTATGTGGACTGGCAGCCTTGGCACTATACTTAGTTTTTATTCAATTAAAATTTGGTTTCAAGCTTGGAATTCAAAAATAAGCACCTGCTTTGAGGACTGTGAGAGCAACATCCAAGGGGTTGGAGAGCAACATGTTGCTCACGAGCTACTGCTTGGGGATCACACTGCTGTAAATGAACTCAACACATGTACATCATACTGAGTCACTCGCCAAGGCATTATCAGTGTTATTAACAAAAACATGCTGGACATGAACAGATTACTCTAACTAGAGCTACAATAGGCAAAAGCCCTGTTTCAAACTGCCGTAATGACAGTCGTATCCTTACTATACCATACTATTATACTGACTGCTACAATGTTATACACTCTTCTGCATACCAGATATGTTATATTCTAAAGTATAAAGTCTGATTTACCCTGACCATGTGATAATGCTTTGTGTACCCTATGTAATACATTGTACTGTATTCTATTTCACTCTCTCTGCTATATTCTATGCCATTCTTTCTACTCTACCGGTTTCTCACTATGCCATACTTATTCCTGTACTGGCAGCTTTACCCTGGTTACGCCATCATTACTGCTGTACTGGCAGCTATACTGGGTTATGCCATACTATCTATTGTGCTGGCAGCTATACTGGGTTATGCCATACTATCTATTGTGCTGGCAGCTATACTGGGTTATGCCATACTATCTATTGTGCTGGCAGTTGTACTCTGACCATGCCAAACTCTTTTGCTGTATTCTATTATACTGACTGCTTATCCTAATGTCGTCTGTTTTGCTGTCTGCTGTCACCTACACCATTTCATACTTTCTGCTATATTTTATGTCATACTACCTGCTGTATATTATATCACACTAACTACTGTATCCCATGCTAAGCTGCTTAATGGATTACTGTATTGTGTCTGCCAAAAGGTCTTACGACTGCTATACCCTAGCAATAACTGACACTTTTACCTAACCACTGTCTCCTTCCCATGCCATTCAGACAGACATGGGAATGTCATATTGTCTCAAACCATCATCTTGATAAATCGATATTTCTTTGCTTTCCTCCTGTGCTTTGCATAGTAAATTACAGATTCTTGACCAGAAAGCCAAGAGAAAAACCTGATTCTTAAGCATTGCCCTAGTAGCTTCAATGTGCTGGCGAGTCACTTGAAATAGAAATATCACGTACCATCAGTCCTAAGGGTGAGAGGGGTGCTGGGCCCCAGTTCCCGAGTGTTGGTGATGGTGTTTGTAACAACGCAGGTGTAGTTGCCAGCATCAGAAGGCTCCACCTTGGCAATGTAAAGATTCCCAGTAACCTGTGACACAAAGCGTCGGTTGTCCTGCTGTACAAATGGCGGGTATTCGTTAAAGATCCACGCATAAACCAGCTCTGTACAGGACCAGAAAGTGACTGACATCAGCGGCGGAAGCATTATTAATCCTCAATCTAATCGTATGTAGAATGGAGTGTATGCAGGGTAACACTAAGGGGGTTATTTACTAAACTCCGAATGCAAAAATCACTAAAAATTTGTGAATTTTTGTTATAAAATAGGCATCTCAGAACTGTCGAGGTTGCATATAAGTCAAAGGTAGAAGTCCTAATGATTTTTTTGATGTGCGCTGTGTTTCGGGCAATACCCCAAATTTTTCTAACTTTTTAGGTGAAAATCATGAAAAAGTCTTGAAAATCGTAAGAAAAATCCAGAAAAATCGCCGGAAACAAGATTTTTCCCGGCAAAGCTAATTTTCGAGAAAATGTAATAATAAATAAGCATAAAATATTGAGATAAATTTGGACTTTGATAAATAACCCCCTAAAGATATTAGGAGTAGAACTAACATCTGTATCAAGTACTCTATCCAAGAGATTTTAGCCTTAGAATAAAGAAAATTCACGTTAAATCAGTTTACCTCCGGAATGAGCAGGGGGGCCACACAGCAGCACCATTCCCTGCCCCTCTCGTACAGATACTGTGCTGCGGGTTCTTGTCTGGAATGAGTCGAGATCTGTGGGACAGAATAAAAATCATGGCCCAATGTTTTCCCACAAGTAAAGACTACCAACTATGTAAAAGAAACACCAGGGTTATCTACAGTGTCCTGCGTAGAGAGTCAAGATTGGCATCACAGTCACAATGCATTAAAAACAATATCTCAATCATGTTCCTGTTTCTTAGATCAGAGGAATATATATTTTAAACAGAGTTGTAATGCAGGACTGCAAGGCAATGCAAACTCAAGGGTTTTAAAGGGCTTCTGTTATAGGAAAACATGTTTTGTTTTTTGTTTTTTTTAAAAAAATGCTCCAGCAGACTTCTGTACTGAAATGTGCTTTTCAAAAGAGCAAACAGATTTTTTTATATTTAATTTTGAAATCTGTCATAGGGCTAGACATGTTGTCAGTTTCCCAGATGCTTCCAGCCATGTGACTTTACTCTTTGTACTCCTTACTGCAGCACTGCGTGGAGTGATGTCATCCACCTCCCTGTCTCCCCCAGCAGCCCATCAGCAGAACAATGGGAAGGCAGCTTCCTGACACAAGATAATAGCTCCCTGGTAGATCTAAGAAAAGGAACTCAATAGTAAAAAATCCAAGTCCCACTGCGACTCCTCCAGTTACAGTGAGTAGGAGAAACAATAGCTTATCTGAAAGTAGTTCTATCATGTAGTTCTATCATGAAGTGCTGGCTCTTTCTGAAAGCAAAGGATCAGGCACAATGGCCTTAGATACCTACACACCAATATTATAGCAAAAAAAAACAAAAACAAACATTTATTGTGTTGAAGTGCTGGCTCTTTCTGAAAGCACAGGATCAGACACAATGGCCTTAGATACCTACACACTAATATTATAGCAAAAAAAAAAAACCCAAACATTTATTGCTTCAAGAATAAAATGTTATATGGTAGAGCAAATTATTTTTAATGTAAAAAAAAACTACATCATTAAATCCATTTAACAGAATCCATTTAAATTTGGCTAGTTTGGACATTTTACTACCCTTGTCACTAGGTGAATATGTTACTACAAAGGTATTTAGCAGGGCAGAAGGAGACTCTGGCAAGGATATTTGCAGAATTTACAGGATGAGTCAATATGATAACTATACAAGCTAGGAGAACATTATAAAGAGAAATAATGTTTCATTTGAAAAATACAAATAGAAGGATAAAAATATTTATTGGCTCTATGGTAGGTAAGGGGTGGTGAGGGGTCAGAATGAATGTGTGAGATTTATGGAGATGGCCTACTTCGCTCATGGAC
Organism: Xenopus petersii; assembly: GCA_038501925.1. Classification (NCBI taxonomy): domain Eukaryota; kingdom Metazoa; phylum Chordata; class Amphibia; order Anura; family Pipidae; genus Xenopus; species Xenopus petersii. The sequence continues at coordinate 132,957,214 of CM076678.1, read as the reverse complement.
ACATCAGAATATCCAGCCTGAATGTAAACATGGGAGAGATTTGGTGGGAATATGTATTTGCTGTCCTAGATATTCAAGGAACTATAGCTGAATTATGAATACAGACGTGATTTTATATGTATACTATAGAGAGGAATATGGATTCAGCAGCGATTATGTATATATGTTATAGATTTAATATAAAGATTGAGAACTCAGGTTTAAAATATAGTTACTAGGTAAAATACTGTATATATGCACAGCACACACTGTTATTGTCTAAAACAACTGATATTTGCCTTCTGCCACTTTCCATCTTTGTAACAGGAGTCACTGACCCCGGCAGGCTAAAAACGATTGCTCTGTGATACTGCAATTTTATTGTTAATTTTTATTACTGCTCTTTCTGTTCAAGCCCTCTCCTATTATTCATCTTACAGTCTCTAATTCAAACCACTACCCGGTTGCTAGAGTAGATGGGAAGCTAGTAACCAGACAACTGTGAGCAGAAACCTAAACCATTAAAAAAATACAAAATAATACAAATTGCCCACTGCACTTTTGAGTGTTATTGATACTTTGTCAGCTTGATAAAGGATTAGTGTGGTCCAAATGATGCTGTGCCAGATATGAAATAAAGGCAGTTTTAATTTTCAATAATATTCAATTAATATTTAATAATCGCTAAGAGTGCTGTGGATTCTGGGTATAAATGAGCCCTAAAATCTCTGGGTGGTGCTTAACAAAGTGGAACCCTCCAATGATTCCTTCTCCTTTACATTGAATAAAGCAGCAATGTGGCACCTATTTTGCATATGTAGGGGGAAAAAAACACTAACAGCCTCTTCAACTTTGTGAGCATTACCAAGTGGAAAAGAATTAATTATGAATCGGTGACAGTGCTAATAATGTTTAAGTGCTTATGGAATTCTAGTGAATTATTATTCTTGTTTAAGGAAATAACAGGATGCAAATCTTCCCATCTGACCTTTAGAGATGCGCTACTTGCTTAATTAGAAAAACACAATGCCATAGTAAATAAATCAGAAAAGGATTCCACTGTGCATTGTTAGATGTCTTTTTGGTTATGTTTCTGTCTCTGGTGCTCTGCTGTGTCATATGTGGAATGATTTCCATTGATATGCTCCTTTTCAGGGGCCCCTGTCTATCCCTCAGCGCAAAGAATGGGCTTAGACTTAACAGCTGCAGTTTGGGGGATTCTGGGAAAGGTTCCTTGTCAATAACTCACATAATTCACATACTCTTGTCTCTTTGTGTGTTCAGCTAAAGCTTATTTTAATGAGTGCAAGTGCAAAGCAATAGTTTTGATGCAAAAACTGAGCATGCATTGACACTGTTCAATGAGGTTCTTGCACTAATACAGGCGCCTTTAAACTATCGGCAAACGCCAATGCACCCCGTCAGCCTGCGCTAATGAATTCAATGGAAGAACACACACTGAACCCTGGAATTACTGACAACTTGGACTTCCCTCTGTGATTTATGTCAATAGATGCTACTGACTTGCACCAAGCAGTGATGGGCGAATTTGTCCTGTTTCGTCAGAAAATTTGTGAATTTCACAAAAATTTGCGAAAAATTCACGAAACACAAATTTTGACGCCCGCGCCAATTTTGAAGCCAGCGTTAAGAAGAAGGAAATCCTGTAGAAAATAAAACCCATACACCAACCCCACGTAGACCCCTCTCCCTCCTCCCCCCAGGCTAACTGCCCCCCGGGGAAATGCCCCATACGTTATACTTACCCCTCGCTGCAGATTCTGGCAGCAGACTTCACGGCATCCATCTTCCATGTCCTCAATAAGCTGACTGGGAGATCAGCAATCTCCGTCAATTTCGGCGCCTGCGCAGTTGTGGAAAGCTGGCAAATTGCTCCAACTACGCATGCGCCGAAATACCGATCTCCCAGTCAGCTTACCGAGGACCCGGAAGATGGATGCCGTGAAGTCCGCTGGCAGAATCTGCGACGAGGGGTAAGTATAAAGTATGGGGCATTTCCCTGGGGAAAGAAGGTCTACGTGGGGTGGAGGGTACAGGGTTTTTTTCTACAGGGTTTCCGTCTCCTTTAAAGTCAATGGGCGTCTGAATAATGTTGATGTGCAACGGTTTTGACGTGAGCGACTATTTTGACGTGCGTCCAAATTTTTTTTAAAACCGGGGAATTTTCACAGCAGTTTTGTGAATGTATTTGCTGGCGATGAATGGGGAAATTCATTGTGAATTTGCGCCTGGTGAATTTCTTTGCCCATCACTAGCGCCAAGTATATGAGATGCTAAAGATGTTCTTTATATAAAGTTCATTTAAAGCCTTTAAATGAACTTTAAGTATGATATAGAGAGTGATATTCTGAGACAATTTGCAACCCATAAGTAACCCATAAGTAACACCATTCAAGGGGAAACAGCAAGTACACCGCTGCCCTACTTCTCCTAATCGTGGCAAAAGTAAGTATAAGGTGAACACGCTGGGGGGGGCTGGTTATGGGTGAGTGGGGGGAGGGGAGCCCTTTGGTAGCACACCCCAGTCTGACCCTGCTTGAGATCTACCAAAATATTAGATACAGTAGTCCATTGCAGGCAAGTTGTACAATGTGAAGCAGAGAACCGCTGAATACTCACCTTGAATACAATGTGTCCAGCAGGGGCGTAACTACAGAAGCAGACCCTGCGGCTGCAGGGGGGCCCAGGAGGTACAGGGGGCCCCATGAGGCTCTCATTGATGAGCAATTTGAACATATATTGGTAAAACAGGACAAACACTGGATATGTTGGGGGCCCTAAAATGAATTTGCTGTGGGGCCCAGCAACATCTAGTTACGCCACTGGTGTCCAGGATTCATAAGGGGTAACGGGTTAGACATGTAGGGGTTGTTCACCTTCCAACACTTTTTTTCAGTTCAGATGGTTTCAGATAGATCACCAGAAATAAAGACTTTTTCCAAACACTTTCCATTTTCTGTGACCGTTTTTCTAATATTGAAGTGTAATGTGTCATTTTTATCTTCTAAAGCAACTTTGGGAAGGGTGGGTCGCCGACCCTGTAAACTATTCTAAATTGATACATTTAGTTGATACATTTCTTATGTCTGTCCCTGCTGAGCAGAATCCCTGAGTTTCATTAAAGGCAGCTGTTAGAATTGATACAATAGTTGCTGATACTCCCACAGATGCTGTTCAGAAATGTATCAACTAAAGTAGCAAAATCTGAGTCTGCACCTGAATTACTACTGAGCTGCCAGACTCAAACACCAGAGACAGGAACATTCAACTTTAAACTTAGATTTCGGAAAAAGCTGCCATCTGTTAAAAGGAGTCTCGTGGGCAAAAAAAAGTGCCCTCAACTCCCATAGTAGGAGGAACCATGCAGGAAAGTACAGTTTCTCTACAGTTGGTTTCCACTTCTGACAATATATATATAAACCTATAAAATATATTAAATAAAGTAACATATACATGAATATTATTATATATTAAGTTGATTTCCTGACCTTTTCTCTCTGAACCAACTCTAAAGCAGCACATCTAGCATGATATTCTCTGCAGGAGCGAGCAATGGATTGTATGGAAATGTAAGCAATATATATTTAGTATGAGGGGCTGTGTGAGCCACTTCTAAACTCTGTCTGTCTGTTGTGAATTACAGCGGGGAAGGAGTGAAGTGCCACTGTGCTTGTGGCCGTGCTGTGTCACTGTTGGGGGCTGTGTCACTTAGTTGGAGGGAGAAGTGCTTAGGTCCTTCTCGTTTGATTTGTTGATGTTTAATTATGCACTAATTTAATTTAATTGTATCTGTAGCAAATATTTTGTTAATTAATTGACCTGAACGCAATAACATGCTGATTTTTTAATTAGTACCATCCAAGGGGGGTAATAGGGCAGAAAATGATCATTGACTCATTGCAGAAAGTCTCCTAGCAACCCCTGTTATTAGAAGCATTTCGAGAGAATGTCACAACCTGCCCAAAACTGGGAATAAGTCAGCCGATATTATAAGCCATAGGAATTGGGCAGCTGCTGATATTACCCAGCTACGGCTTCTGTAAATGCCCCACTTGTTTACCCTGGCCTACATTCCATCCATGCAAATGCCAAGCAATTCACTACATAGGTTTGGCTGCACATATAGGGGCAGATTTACTAAAGGGCGAAGGGCGTTTGTAGGCACTTCGCTGATTTACTAACAGGCACAGGCGTAACTTCGCAAGCGAAAGAGACAGACGCTAGCCCTCATTCGGCAAGTGGACCATACTCCGCAAACTCACTAAGATGCGGATTTTACTGAACGTTACCTCTTTCGCCAGCTCAGACCAGTCAAAGTGCAATGGAGTGCATAGATCTTCCTCATTCTTCTGTTACTTACATCATATTTTTTAGTGGAAAAAGTTTCTAAGTCCAAAAAAACGCTGGCTTCTTTTTGGAGTGATAGCCTGTAAAAGTTCTTAAATTTTTTTCAGGGTAACCGGGTTCCCCTATACATTTTCTAACATATGGAACATTAACTATACAGTGGGCTCATGTGTAGGGCATTATAACAGCTCTATTGTCTTTATTAAAGGAGAAGGAAAGGTTAAAACTAATAAACCCTCAGTAAACCCTCAAAGTAATTCTGCTCTGAGTCCTCTGTCAAAAGAAACACTGCATTTCTTTCCTTTGATTGTGTACACATGGACTTCTGTATCAGACTTTTGGTTTTCAGTTTAAACCTCCAGGGCTAGGGCTTGAACATGCTCAGTTTGCTTCTCTCTCCCTCTCTCTCTCTCTCTCTCCCCCCCTCCCTGCTGTAATCTGAGCCCAGAGCTATAAGTGAGCAGGGAGAGAATCAGGAAGGAAGTGATGTCACAGCAAGCCAATATGGCAGCTGCTATCCTAAGCAAACAGAGACAGTGTCTAGAACTGTTTACTCAGGTTTGGTAAAGTATTCTAAAGAATAAAAATGACATTCTAGCTTGCACTATTGTGGCTAATCTATTGGCAATATACTGCCTTGGTAGCTTTACTTCTCCTTTAAGGTTCCTTGGACTTGTGTAATGTAATGTATCTGCTGCAACATATATGTCCATTCAAATTTAAATTTCCCGCTGTATGCAAATTAGCCTGAGCGAAGACCTCTAACGAAGATGCGCTAGGATTTGCTCGTATTGCCAAAGTAATGCTAGAGAAAATTCGCCAGCGTTCTTTGCAACTTTGCATTTTAGTAAATTAATCTGAGCACATTTTCGCCTGTCGAAGTGTTGGAATGGCTGCTAAGCCGTCGCTGACGAATTTTCGCTTCTTAGTAAATTTACCCCCCATAGAATAAACATTGATTACTGTTATAAACATTGTCATTGATCTGCTGCAGTGTCGGACTTAGGTCTATGGCCTACCAGATATCCAGATATGAAGGCCTTCTACAATAAAAATTAGATATAGATGGTGTTAAATGTTATATTGTCCTATAGCCAGTCTGATTTTTCAGGGGCCGAATTATCTTTTAAGACTAGTGGTGGGAGAAACTGCGAAAAATTTGCGAAACACATTTAAGTCATTTATAAATTATTTTGACGCAAGCAACAATTTTGATGCAAGTGACAATTTTTATACGAGAGATTGTTTTGTTCAAATGCATTAAAGTCAATGGGTGTCCGAATAATATTGATGTGCAACAGTTTTTATGCGCGCGTAAAATTTTTTTTGTCATGGCGAATTCTTCGCTGGTGAATTTTTGCCACAGTTTCTTGAAAAACATTTGCGGCCGGCAAAATACGGAAATTTGCTGGTAATCCATGCCTGGTGAATAAATTTGCCCATCATTATTTAAGACCAGACTCCTATCACAGGTGTGCCTTTTTTTTATACATACTTTTTTTTATATATACTTTTTTTGTACAAGAGTTTGTACTGTAAGGAAAGCTTAGTCTTTTGCACCAGATGACAGAATAATGGAGAACTCTTAGGTGCTAAACTAAGTAGAGTTTTAATAAAACAAAGAGCAAAAGACAAACCATTATCAGAGTAATCAATCTGAGTTATCTGATAATCCCTAGTGCTGGGCCCTACAGATAAGCATAATGTTACTACAGCTGATAAACATACAATTATTACACGTCCCACAGGCATTGATTGTTCTGTGCTCATCTATAATGGAATGGGGGAGGCTGGAGCCAAGCAAGAACTTTCCTGTATAGCCAAATAGCTATTGTGCTGTAAATCTCAACTAGAAAAACACCTTGTGAGGCATATTGGCCATTCTGATTTGCCTAGATACTGTATAGCAGTAACCTACCCCTTATTGGGTATGTTGTTACAGGGCTGATCCTATCAAATGTAGGGCCCAATTGGGACCATGTTGGCGGGGCCCCTAGACAAAGTGTTGCTGGCTACTGACACAGCAAGTATTTAGGAAAATAAGGGCATACAGGCACAAAATAGAAAGGAAAGGGGCAGACAAGGTAAGAGAGTGAGAGGGATGAAATAGGGGCACATAATAGGGGCACACAGGGTAAGAGAGAGAGGGAGGAAAATAGGAGAGTGGACTGGGCCAATTAGTTTGGGGCAGGCTGGGCCGATTCAGCTTGGGAGCAGGCTTGGTTGGATTGGGGGCAGGCAGGGCCTATCAAGGTTGGAGGAAAGCTGGGCCTATGAGAGTTGGGGGCAGGCTAGACCTATGGAGTTGGGGGATAGGCTGGCTTATCAGAGTTGGGGGTGGACTGGACCTATGCATTTGGAGATGGGCTGGACTCTCAAAGTTGGGGGCAGGCCAGGCAGCATCATGTGCTGAGGCAAATATTATTTGTGCTGCCCTGTGGTGCGGGGCCCCCAGAGGTGCGGGGCCCTATTGCACCCAATTGGTCCAATTGGCCTAAGGCCGGCCCTGTGTTGTTATATACTTTCCTTGAGTTGGTTGCATCCATCCGTATCTGAGCAGATAGTACAGTCACTCATGCACCTCTTTGGTTTGTAATATGAACACAAAGTGGGAATGTTGAAATAAAAGAAAGGGAAACAGAAATGCATGGTGGAGTCCAATGGATGAAAATTAGAGGGAGAAAAAGGATCCATTGGCAAAAATAAAATGCACAATCACTTGTAGGTGCCAGCCCTAAAGAAAGTTAAGAAAGTACCAAGAAGTGGCAGGAGGGGGTATGAGAAGCCTCACATAATACCAGACGGTGAGGGCTAAGCCTAAGAACATTATAGAAGACCCAGACTCACATGAAAACTGAACATAAGCCTCCCGGCTAAGGATGGTCCCCAACGAGTTGGTGGCCTCACACTGGAAAGTACCAACATCCTTGTTTCTGTCTGGAGATGCAATAATCAAGCTCCTGTCCAGAACACGGTACCGATAATCTTGGGCTTCGTCCATAAGAGTTCCATTCACTCTCCATCTGCAAATAATGAAATAAATAAGGCATAGGAGTAAGGAGCAGTGGAAGTGCAGTAAGTAAAACATGTTTTTTATTGATAAATCAAACACAATATGCAACACCATGTAGTGCGATGACCCTGGAATTCTGGGAAAAAAACATCATATTGAGGATAAAAAAAGATGGCAATTTATGTCCAAATGTTTCACTATAAAAGAACTTGTGAATAAGCCCTGCAGAGTGAAGAAGGTCAGGTCCAGGTCAATAAACAGAAAAAGGTATAAAACAATCTTGCTGAGATCCAACACTCTGGGGAACCACTTAGGTAAATCTTTATTCATTGGTTCCCGGCAGAATAAAGAATAAAGCGGCAGCTCAGCCCACACAAGGAACAGGCAACGTTATATAAAACAAGTGATAAAACACAAAGCAAAGCCAGAACCTATATAGGCCAGTGCCTTTTATTATATTACACCCATAAGGGCTTAGTTACAAAACCAGCTCTCCCTGCAAAGTATCCAATTTGGCTGTAAATCATTTTTTTGCCTACAATGCAGCATTTTCCTTGAGTTGGAAGCACTTGCTTAAACAGCATGCAGGATTTACTAACATCAAACAAATTGTTGTCTGCTTTGGTGAAGCATGCTTATGTTTAGCTTTCTGCATTTGTGTATAAATGGGGTCACTTGTTGCATCAATAATGTCCAGGGGCACTAAACTATAAGCAGCTTTATGTATTCAAAGTGCATTTACCCCAAGGCCCACCACCCTGGCAGCTGCAGGCAATCCCCCCAGCCAACAGTGATACACATCACCAACTCACACCAATCTACCCCCAGCTGGTGTTCCTCTAGTCAGTTCTAAGCACAGCAACAGCACAAGACTTTCCTTTTCTCACTAAATTAATTTTCTACTATCTGTTTCCAGTCAAAATGAAGAGCAGGAGCTCTATTCTTTCAAATCCATTATATTAACAGCATAAAAAGCAAAAAAAGTAAATATCTTGAAAACTTAACCAAAAAGAAAGAATGAATGTGCTCAGAAGAGCTCCATTTTACATTGAGTTGTGTTTACCCTGTACTTTGCAGCTTGGGTGCACTTCATCAGAGCAGGTACATTAGCACTGCTTGCAAGGTGTTAAGGAGCACGTGCAGACACGAGTACCTTTGTTAATAGCATTTAAAGATGTGTATTTTTGTGACTTTTTAAATGAGCATTATAGTGAATTATTTAAAAAAAAAAACCTAAGACATGAGTAATAATGCGTATAAATGAAAATGCAAGAAGAAGATGGTAACAAGAAGCATTATGGGTCATTAGGGAGTAACTATAGTGGGCTGCAGGGGGGCCTTGGAGATATAGGGACCCCATGAGGCCCTAATTCATGTATAGTTTTAATAAAACTTGGTAAAATGGGTCGTCTAGACATTTTTTGAAAAAAAAAATTTGCCACTGCATAATGCGCTGGGAAATGACTTCTTAGTATAGTTCCTTCCATGTATGTTTCTATTATATTCAGTGTCGGACTGGGACACCAGGGGCACACCCAAAGACCTTAGACCTACTCTCAGTACTATTATTCTTCCTCTCCCTCATATTATAATCTATTAATCCATCTATTTATCCTCTTTGTTCTTGTAGAAATTGGTAATGACCATGAAATAGGCCAAATGTTTGGAAGCAGGAGGGCCCACTGACACCTTGGCTCACCAGGAGTTTTCCTGGTATCCCAGTGGGCCAGTCCGACACTGATTATATTAGTACAGAGTGGTACATGGCAGAAATAGATGAGTGTTGCACATTTTATTATACCCAATAACCTGACTGTGGAACTGTAAATACACACTACTCTTTGCACAATGTCATTTTTCAATAATGCAAACTACATTACTACAGGTTTGGGACCTGTTATCCAGAATGCTTGGGACCTGGGGTTTTCCAGATAATGGATCTTTCTGTAATTTGGATCTTTATACCTTAAGTCTACTAGAAAATCATGGAAACATTAAATAAATCCAATAGGCTGGTTTTGCTTCCAATAAGGATTAATTATATCTTAGTCGGGATCAAGTACAAGGTAATATTTTATTATTACAGAGAAAAAAGGAAATCATTTTAAAAAATGTGGATTATTTGGATAAAATGGAGTCTATGGGAGATTGCCCTGCCCCCTACCCCTGCCACATCCCTGTTCTGTCCTAGCCCCCCACCCCTGCGGTGCTCCTTAGTCCCCTGATTTGGACTATATTGTAGATATTGGATACGTTTTAATGAAGCAGGCAATTTAGGTTTTGAGAGTAAACCGAGTAGGGGTTGGCACTTATATTATGTATTACCATGTACAGGTATGGGACCTGTTATTCAGAATGTTCGGGACCTGGGGTTTTCCGGATAATAGATCTTTCCATAATTTGGATCTTCATACATTAAATCTACTAGAAAATGATGTAAAGGTTAAATAAACCCAATAGGCTGATTCTGCTTCCAATAAGGATTAATTATATCTTAGTTTGGATCAAGTACAAAGAAATTATTAAATAAAAATAAATTATGGATTTTTTTGGCTAAAATTGAGTCTATGGGTTAGGGCCTTTCCATAATTCGGAGCTCTCTGGATAATGGTTTTCCAGATCACGGATCCCATACTTGTATTAAAAATTTCAGCCACACTGAGAGGGGCCTAGGAGTGATGACATAGGAGGGATACAAAGAAAGTATATATGGGGCTGTCACTCACCTTACGACAGGTTTGGGATGTCCCTGAACTTCACAAACTAGTCTCAATGTCCGGTCCTCTGAATCCAAAGGGAAGTTGATATTGGCGGGCTCCTGAGTGAAGACCGGGCCCTGCAGAGTCAGCTCATCTGCAGAGAGAAACAGGGAGAGTCAGGGTGGGTGTGGATAAATGGTACTTAGGCTGTGAATGGCGACTATAAAACTTGGGGTGACAAGGGGTTAGTGTTTTTATAGGTGCCCTTAGAGACAAGTCATCAAACATGCAATCCCATGAAGTGTTTTTTTTTTTTGTTTCCCACCAAACGAGAACATATAGATGTTAACAGAACCTATTCTTCCCTTTTGGAATTGTACACTTGGGAGTGCACTGAAATGCCGAAGGCCAAGGGCACAGTCCCTATAGAGAAGAACAAGGTCAATTAACTCCTGCGTTCCTATGCAGTGGGATACACAATAAAAGCCATTGCATGTGGCTGTAAACTAAAGCCTAATGGGGGAATATAATAAAAGTGCAAAGAGCAAAACAATTTGCACAAATAAGAATAAAAATGTGCATTTTGCAATGTAATACTCTTCCTAAAACTGTTACTGCATTGCCAATTTTCATTGTGCATTGCCCACTTTAAAGAAGTGCTTGAAGGTGTCCTACTCTTTTGCCGCAAACGTGACAACTTTTTCAGTAAGAAGTTTTATTACATTCACTGCGCACTGGAGTAAACTATAACATTCGCAAACCTTCTTCCACTGTTGAAAGTGGTTGCCAAATAGCTTACCCGTAAGCCTTACGAGTTCGCAAAAGCTATATTAAATTTGCGCAAAGCATAACTTTACGCTTTGCGAATATTTTACCCATTACTGACTTTTATTACATTCATAGAACTGAAGTAATTGGGCCAACAGTTGGCACAAATTGAGTGCAAATGGACTCAAATTCAGCTTTAACGGGTTGTTCATCTTTAAATCACCTTTTAGTATGATGCAGAGAGTGATATTCAGAGACAATTTGCAATTGGCTTTCATTTTCTATTATTTGTGGTTTTTAAGTTATTTAGCTTTTTATTCTGCAGCTCTCCCGTTTGCAATTTCAGCAATTTGGTTGCTAGGGTCCAAATTACCGTAGCAACCACTCATTGATTTGAATAAGAAACTGGAATATGAATAGGAAAGGCCTGAATAGAAAGATGAGTAATAAAAAATAGCAATAACAATACATGTGTAGCCTTACAGAGCATTTGTGTTTTTTTTAGCTGGGGTCAGTGACTATCTAAAGAGTCAGAAAAAGAAGAAGGCAACTAATTCAAAAACTAAAATAAATTAAGGACAGTTGAAAAGTTGCTTAGAATTAGCCATTCAATAGCATACTATCAGTTTACAGTTTAAAATTTATAATAATATTTTTCAAAAAATGCTATTCAGGGCTTTCTGAATATAGTAATGAAAAGTGAGCTAGAAATGGAAGGAGGGGGCCTGGAGAGCAGCCAAGGTGCATTGCTTTACATAAGACACCAATAAAGGGAAACGCAATCAAAGTTGTAAGTGGAAAATGTTTTTGTAAAATTAAGAGAGAAAATGTGCATTTCGGAATGTTATATCGCTGGTTAGACAGTATTTATCCTGTTTTCAACTGAGCCTAGCACTTTTTTACAGACCTTCTCAAAGGTGGATTTTTTTTGGTCATGTAATAATGACTTTTCCAGTTAGATTATTACCATGCTGTACCCTCGAAACAAATGAATGCAAAACTGCTTAGACCGCTCTTCTGAGCACTATTGCAGGTTACATTAATATTTTTTTCTAGTTTATAGGATATTGCCAGTTCTTACTCAGTGCTACGCAATATGTTTGGCGCTATATAAATACATGTTAATAATACTCACCTAATATAATAAAAACTGAAGCAACACCACCATCTGCAATTCGTTTTACAGTTTGTTGCAATTAAAGTTGGTGAGAAAAAGAAAGTGATGTTGTTCTGCTCAGAAAATTAAGTAGAGAAGAGTCATTCGACTTTGTCCGGGCAGTTCTAAGCAGTAACATATTTCCTTTTCCAACATATCTCCTTTTCCCTCTAATGTAACATTCTGTGTCCAGTCGACTGAAATAAACAGCAGGGGGCGCTGTTGCTTCAAATTAATTTAAAATCTTTTCTACAGACTTGCTAAATTTATATTCAAGTAAAAGGAATCTCCACCCAAAAACAGATTTTTTAATATATAATGAAATACACACACATATATATTAGGGATGCACCGAATCCACTTTTTTGGATTCGGCCGAACCCCCGAATCCTTCACGAAAGATTCGGCCGAATACCGAACCGAATCCGAACCCTAATTTGCATATGCAAATTAGGGATGGGAAGGGGAAAACATTTTTACTTCCTTGTTTTCTGACAAAAAGTCACGTAATTTCCCTCCCACCCCTAATTTGCATATGCAAATTAGGATTCGGATTCAGTTCGGCCAGGCAGAAGGATTCGGCCGAATCCGAATCCTGCTGAAAAAGGCCGAATCCTGGCCGAATCCCGAACCGAATCCTGGATTCGGTGCATCCCTAATATATATATATATATATAGCCCTTCCTGGTGATGGCTCGAGTCTATGAGCCGAAACGTTGAATAAACCCATTTTTTTCATCACAAAAGACCTTTACACACCTGGATGCAATATAGTGATGCAATATCCACTTGAGAAAAATGCTGCTGCACACCAGGATTTATCGTAAAGAAGATTATGTGTGTATATATGTATGTATGTATCGATAGATAGATAGATATAATTTTAACCAACTTTCCAATATAACATAATTATTCATTTCTGTTGGTTTAGAGTAAATGTAAACGGGCTATTTTGCAATTTGAAGCAACAGTACCACCTGCTGCGATGTTGCTCTGCTCAAGGAAGAGTCATCTAACAATTCTCTGGTCACTTCTAAGCAGAGAAACAATACAAGACTTTCATTTTCTCAGTAACTGAAAGGGTATGTTCACCTTTTGCAACATCCTACCAATGTGATAGGGCTTTGTATAAACTTTTGCCAATAGCTTACCAAAAATTGTTTGTACCCCTGATATTAAAATGTATTAATAAGCTACCCCGAGCAGCACACATTCAATTGTATAGAATTAATGCAATTGGCTGCTGGGCTATCACTGCCTACATCACACTCAAAATTCATTTAAAGGTATATACACTTTTAATAACATTGGAAGCATAAATGATTTTTACAGGCCACTCAGGTGACATCCTTGTTCAGCAGATAAATGTTACCCCAGAAGACAAGATGTAGAAGAACCAATAATCAGAGTGTATTTGTTTTGACAGTGTCATGTATATAACAATAGATACAATGATAGCCTGGAAAAGAACAACACCTACAGTATTTATTCTATGCTCTTGAACACTCGAAAAGTGCATAGAATTTCTACAGGTCTCAGCATTCCAAAATGGGGCCTTGACCTGCTTATCACACACAAATATAGTGCAAGCTGCATTCAGCAACACTGTAATCATAAGAAATGGACGGAAACATGTAGGGACCCGATATGTGCACCACTGTAATATTATACTATATACTGTCCAGAATAATATAATCTACATAAAGTAGAACCCCAATTTTATGTCTCTGAAACTTACGCTACATTGACTTGGTCCCATGGAAAATTAAAAAAATTCAACTGTCATTTACAGCAGTATTGGTTGTAATTAGTATTGAAGCAGATGTAGTGAATTGCGGTAAAATAGCACATTTTACATATTCCTAATATAAGACCATATTTCCTATTGTCTAGCTGCTGACAAAACACAACTCCCAATATCCTCAGCCAGCAGGAAACCGGCCAATCCTGAGTTACTGCTTTATTGCTCAATAAACAAATTGTGGTTACTAATTAGTTCAGTGGGATGAATTGTACCAGGGATTGGTTTATGCCACCTGACCCTTATTTTAATTGAACATGCCCTAAATTACATTTATCCTAATTATAATTTAGAGAGTTTTAATGGGAAGTATTGTAGGGAAAGAACAAAAAACACAAATTTAAATGTCAGTGTTGTATGTTTAGGGATGTGATAATTTAGACACCCTCACATAAAATTGGCAGACAAATCCTCAGTATTATAGACACCTAAATGGGTCCTAATGGGGACCTGTGTCCATGCTCTGCTTATGTAAGCCCCTGTAGTTCTCACAGTGTACATTCGATGGCACTGTTCTATATAAAGGTCTAGGAAACCACGCGGTCTGGGTCCATTACTTTAGCCCTTACCAAGCAGGCAGGAAGGGAATGGGTAGTGGAACTTAGGTGCTTTGGCCCTAGTAAAGTGGATAGCTATACTCATTAATAGATCACTTTAGGAGCAATAGATAGGTTATTTAGCTGAGCAGCTCAAGGCTCCGACGTGGAGAGTCAGAGGGATTAAGATCCCGGGTACTAATTGCCCAGAAGTAGGGACTAAGTGTACAGACGCCAGGGAACTAGTAGGTCTCCTATGTTCCACTTAGGGAAAAGGCTGAAAGCTGGGGTACCTTCGAAATTGCTGCTTACCTACTGCTGTAACTGTTCCCTGGCCTGTAGGGATCAAGTACTGTACTGTGAGTATAAAGCTCTCCTTTGTACTATATGTTCTCTATATGCTCCTTTGTGGATTGACCTTGTAAATAAATAAGTTACTTGGTTAGGCATAAAGAACCTCTGGCACCCAATTCTTGTGCATTGGCACACTGTTACAGTTGCACTACACCCTACCTCCACACCATTGCGAGGGCTTACTCCCTGAAGGAAAAGGTCTCTTCCGTGGCACAAATATATAAAAATAAGCTTATAATAGAGACAGTTCCACTCAATTTATTATAGCTCTACATATGGAACTATTTGCTATGGCATAAAACCCACATCCACAGACAAGTGCAAGGTTCTGCTTATTAAATACATGTATTTTATAAAAGAAATTCTCATGCAGCTATGTAATCAGAGAAGATAGCAGACTGTCGGAGGGACACACAATGACAGTGAGTCCATACAGTAGAACAAGCCCTGTGACCCACTTCTGCACACATATCTCACCTTGGCCTCTGTCAGGCAGCCTGTGCTTATATTTATGGAGACTGACATGCAAGTGAGCAGGCACTTCTGCCTCATATGTCACTTTGGATCATGCCAGGAAGAGTTCACAAAGATGAGAGTGTGAGATTAATCACAGTATGAAATGCGCCGTTCCTAACATGCGTTTTCAACAATTAAACAATTTTACGGCAATTAAAGTGAAAGATCCCTCATGGGTTTCTCTCGATTACCATCAATGGGAAGCAATTAGTGGCATCCTTGGCGCTCTCAGTGTAGATACTTTGTGATAAGTAAGATGCCAAATGTGCGGTGCTGTAGCCATTCGGAGCAATAAGTAAAGTAGCCCCAAGTAGAAACTTCCCTTCATTTTCCAGCCAAACTGCATGAACTAAGCCATTCAGTCAGCAAAAATGGATCCAAAATTGAAGAAAGAAAAGGAACTCCAGCAGAATTACTGCAAAAAAACTTTAAATCAGTGTGGTGGCACGTGAATCACTTGATAAAGGGTATTGTACCCGAAACATGTCGTGTTTGCCACCACTCAGAATTAAAGTTTTTTTGGAGTAATTCTGCTGGAGTTCCTTCTTCAATTTTGGATTGCATGTAGTATTTGCAGCACAGAGCAACCATAAAGGAATTGGACACAATTCGTTTGAAATCCGTGCTGAATTGGTCAGCAAAAATGGAGACTGACAGTGCATTATTTTTGCGTATCCATTCATCATCTAACCAGAAAAGCAAGGACCGCACTTCCACTTATTCATCCAACTGAACTACCCAGGGCCAATCCATCGAACTCTACCCCACAGAATGTCCCAGGGTGCAATCATCTGGATATTAGCACTGTGACCTTTTGTCTTAAACACTTCATTACTCACAAATGCCATTGTGAATTCTGGGAAAAAAAGGTATCATCAAAGCTTCGGTTTCTCTGGGACGCTAGTAGCTGCTACTTGTAGCTGGCTGGAAACAGGTTGTGTGGTTTCCTATGGGGGATAAAATGCCTATTTGGTGGCAGCTGTTAGTAGGCACTATTTCTTGGATGTTGCTCCCAGTGGCCTTAAAGCAGGAGCTCTGTGCTTTATAAAGTTTCCCTTTGTGATGTATATATGGGCTTGAATAAATCACCTTTGGACACACAGGTGTGCATCTGAATTTTTTTGCTATTACTCCACTGACCCCTTATGCAAGGGAAGGGTCTTCCAGGTAAGCACCCTGCACTTACAACAAGTGTTTATTTTGGGTTGGGTTGAGCTCTCCGCTTTCGTGAATAGCAGGAGCTTATTTGTGAATTTTTGGCTTGGAGGCAAGTTTTGGTTGTATACAAACCAGATGTACTGCTAAACAGAGCCTCCTACTAGGCTGCTAGTTCACAAAGGGGCAAATTTACTAAAGGGCGAAGTGGCTAACGCTGGAAAATTCGCCAGCTTGATGTCATTTCGGCACTTCGCCGATTTACTAATGGTGCAACTTTGCCCTCTAACGTCAGGCAAATTTTCGGTAGTGTTACTACGCAAATTCACTAAGTTTTTGATATTACTGAATGTTACCTCTAAGTCCAGACTTGCCTTCGCCACCTCAGACCAGGCGAAGTGCAATAGAGTAGATAGGACTTCCTCAAAAAATAGTTGAAAACGCTGGCGTTTTTTCTTATTTAAAGAGTGATAGACAGAAAAAGATCGTAATTCTTTTTTGGGTAACCCTCCTTCCCCCCACATTTTATAACATATGGCACCTAAACTATACTGTGGGCACATGTGTAGGGCAATATAAAAACTTTATATCATTTTATTAAGGTTCCCTGGCCTTGTGTAGTGTAATGTATTTGCTGCAGCATATACGTCCATTGTACTTTAACTGCACGCCATATGCTAATTAGCCATCGCTAGCGTAACTTTGAACTGCTGAGCGTACTTTCGCTCGCATAATTTTGCGAGTGTTCGTTACCCTGTGCACAACTTCGGATCTTCGTGAATTAGAGTTGTCCAGGTGAATTTACGCCTGGCGAAGTGTTGCGATGTGTGCAAAGCCAACAATGGCGAATTTTCACTGGTTAGTGAATTTGCCCAAAAGGGTCTATCAAATAGCCAATCACAGCCCTTGTTTTGCACTTCCAGGGACTTTTTTCATGCTTGTGTTGCTCCCCAATCTTTTTTTTACATTTGAATGTGGCTCATGAGTACAAAAGGTTGGGGACCCCTGTCATAGAAGAATTCTGTGCAATGGCAAACAGAGGGGGTGGTAAAGTAACTATGTTCTGCATGGAATAAGCCAGATAGTCTGATAACTCCAGATGCAATGAATTCAATGTAGGTGCACACAATGGCACAGTATAAGCATTCTTTTTCCTTTAACACGAGGATGTCCAAACTGAGCATGTAGCTGAACTATAAATCCTAGTGGAAACGAGATCTGGAGTGGGCAGCCACACAATCCCAGAACTCTCAAGCTTGGTAAGAAATTGCTGCAGTAGCTTTTGTGCTCAGAGGCATTTGTTCTCTAGGAATCGTGACACCAGCTAAAGCTGAGCTGTTCCAAAAGAAGATGTTAAAAGTTACGTAATGCCTTTACTTGCTAACAGATTGCCTGCATACAGTAATGAATTCATATTTACAATGCTGGGAATCTATATCAATCTTAACAGAAAAAGAATATTTTAGAGTCAAGGCCATTTTTCATTTTAACAATGGGGTTAAGTAGACAGTAGTCCTTAACTTCATATTTTTTATCTTTGTACTTGCCTAACGTCTAATCAGTGGGTAAGTGCCCCAGTGGGCCCAGGGTGCAGGATGTGCAGTCAGCCCCCTCTACAAAACCGTACTCTAGGAGCGCATGCTGAAAAGTTCCACCTGCTCTGCCTCCATCGATAAAATCTATTGTGGCTCTGTCAGGCCCCAGGGGGTGTGCGGGTCTGGGTGCAATTGAACCCCCCAACGCCCCCCGTAGTTACACCAATGGCTCTCATCTGATTGTTTCTTTTATTTTCCAACTGGTAGAAAAAATGAATTGCTGATTGGTTGCTTTGATCAACATCATCGCAGCAAATTAGCACCGTGTTATTAAATGAGCCACAGCATACCTAATTTGGGGTCTGGCCCTGGAAACTGGGGATCATACGCCAGCTTAATATATGGGGCCAACTTAATATTTTTATATCCACTGAACTCTAAAATATTGGATGAACCCAGTAAAAAGTCCAAAGACTGTACTGACAACTGCAACCACACAGGGTCCAAATCTCACCGCTTGATCTAGTGGTATACCAAAAGACTGAAAGCTCCCATGTTCTAGTTTTGGTCCAAGTCATATCATATATATCTGAATCTGCCAAGAATTGGCCAATAAACCCATAGCAACCAATCATAGATATTTGCTTTTATAACATACATAATCATAATTAGACTAGACCAACCAAACTATTTGCTGATTACTTGCTATGGATTGCTGCATCACTGTTAATAATAGTTTAACCCCCCCCTCCACCCAACACGTAGTGGTGCTCCCAGGTGGAAAATCCCTCTGTTTTAATCTGTGCATGATATTACTTATCCAATGAGCGGATAGCACATATTAACCCATATTTGCCATTTGCTGAGATATTGAGAAGGAAAACAACATTTTAGAAACTGTGAGGTTAATGTTCTTGCTGAGTAAGACACCGTCTCATTATCACTTAAGTGTTATGATGAAATAAGGTATGCAGTGACAAATGTTTCATTAATTAGGCCTGCGTCAACGAATCATCTGAAACTGAAGAATGAACGTAAGGCACCAAACACGAGGGAGAGAAATAACCTGCTAAAACTCTGCTTAAAGATTTGTTGATTATACCGGCAAAGTTGTGAGGTCTGTTGCAAATCACCGTTTTGATGGACCATGGATGCCCCAAGTAGTGGCTGCTGTACTATGAAATTGATTTCCGAGCATGAAGAGGAATGATTTGCTATAGGAACTGGAATCTTTCTGAAGGCCTAGCACTAGAAAATCAATAGCCTAAAATGTTACCATGAAACTGTTGGATGAGTAGCTGGAGAGCCATGAGAAGATGAAGCTCATTCTAAAATAGAATGATTAAGCAGAGGCTTTAAAAACAAGACACGGCGAGATTAGTTTTAGCCCATGGATGGAATGGAGATTAATAACGCGGGGTGACTTGAGAGGTATGGAGAGATGGAGCGGGAAAGGAGAATCCTCCAATAGTTTACTTGGCACTTTTCCAAGAACAAGGAAGGATTAGAGTTGGATTTATGAGCAGGTGATCTTCCTATTTGGGAATTTGGTGGCATAGGTACCATAGAGCAGAGGGCTGTGGTCATGGGTTACCAGAATCAGAGAGGTCCTTTTTATGGACACCACATTGCATCACAATGTGATCACTGTTTCTACATACAGTATATCTACTATGTTGAGCCAGTATAGTTAAGTTATAGGAAAGCCTATGGATTGGTTTATCTTTGGTAACTCCGCCCATGTAACATGATTGGTTCATTTTCCTTTAAATAGCCTATGCTTATTGAAAGAAAGTTATGAATGTTGACATGAAACGAGTAAGGCTGTTGTTTTTACTCATAATGTAAAATAAAATTTGTATTATTTAAACTATGGGCTGGATTCTACATTTCAGGTTCCCTATTAGTGCCTATCTGTCACTATATTAACCAGTGGTTTAGTCCATAATGTTGAAGGTCTGGGGCATGAGCAATTGGACCCACCGTGAGCTTACAAACATTGTCCAGCGAATTGAGTTTTTCATGTTTTTCATGTAACACATTGCATCACAAGGCATCTTGAAGAATGAGGCCCATTAATTTTAGCTGGAGTCCCCTCATTACATGCTGATTCTAATAACTTTGGTCTCCATATTTGGGCCTTCTTTAAAGTGATACTGATGGTTCCTACAAGTTACAAGACAGCACCAGCACATCACAATGAAAACAGGGACATGTTCTTTTTTATGTAAATATCCCCCAACCCAAGGTATCTTTCTTCTTCAGGCTGGAAGACAGTTTACAAGTCTACTCCTACCTCTAGAAGGAACTGGCTCACTATGCTCTAGTAAATAAATCAGTGTCAGACAAGTACTGCAGGACTGGGATGTGGATCGGGTGGGAAGGGGGTTTAACGGACCCTCAAAACAAATTAATTATATTTTTTATCTCGTTTTCAAGATATTCTTGAAACAACAGAGCCATCTACTATTCATTTCGGGCAACTTGTACAGGAGGCTGAACATTTATTTTATAAAAGAAAAGGAGCATCTTTTACTCTGCTTACAATCTGCTTAGAATATGACGTTGGTGAGCAGAGAAGAGTTGTCCGACATTTCTGTGCTTAATCCTAAACAGAGTAACATCACCAGACTTTCCTTTTCTTAACAAATTCATTTTCACACGGCTATGTCCAGTCAGAGGAGACCTACAGCAGGTAGCACTGTTGTTTCAAATTCATTATACAGTCTTATAAATTTAAATAAAAAAGTATAGATTGATTACAATACCAATGACATATTGTAAATGTATCATTAATTCATATTGGAAAGCTGCTTAATTCGACATGGCCATTTATAATGCAGATATTGGGAATTTCTGCACCCGTTAAAGGCGTTTGCAACCAAATCACCTGTGATTGAGATGAGATGCATATGTAGCACTGTATAAACTTCAATATTTGCCAATTAATAAGTATCATTTGCTTGGAAAACGCCAAGCCCAGCAATTGCCCCTTGTGTGAGCTGCACTGAATATAAGGGGTGTGCGTTGCTTAAGACCTGTCTGTAGCTGAACTATTTGTGTTCGAGAAGAATAAAAGAATATTGCTTGACTTGCATTCTACATGTAAGGTGATCTGATAACAAATGTCAAGGGGAAGAAAAACAATTGAGAAGCTCCAGTATTTGATCTTCTAAGGAAAACCAAGGAACAAGTTCTTTACTGAATATGAAAAATGCTATGAATGGAATACGACTTAAAGGGGCAATATATCAATACACGTAATGTAGCACAGTAGAATAAATATCATGTAATATAAGGAGAGAAAATGCCATTTACTGTGATTTTCTTTTAGTGGTAGTTGCTTTTTTCTGTCGAGCACATTACTGCACACTGATTTCCTTCATGTCACAAAAACCATACCATGGGATATGACCAGGCTACCATACTAGAGTTGTTCTTGTATGGGAAGACATGCAACCACTCTTGGACCCCAAACTATCTACTTCCTACCCGATATCTCATAGGTGTATATTAAGATAAAGCACCTGACCTCTGATGTTTTATAATAACAAATCTCATCGTTGAGGCATTCATTTGATTACTCCAGGCTGATGAGACTTTTGGAATGTATTGCTGACATACCATGGTTTTGGTATAAAGTGTTAACTGGTTGATACCAAAACATGTTTTGTATCTGCATTGTGTTGCTTCCCTAATTCTACTTTGGTAAATATTGAAGTAGGATCATTTTCCCAGAAAGATTTGCTCTCTATTGCTCAGGTTGGTCGGTAGGTTGACCTTGTATTCTTCTGTATTGCCCTGTATTTTGCAACATTTAATCTCCCTTTAATTTAAACACAATCAACCACCCTCTTGAACCAAAGGCACTACAAGAAGGCCAGAAGGCAGAATCATTTGCTGAACTTGCCCACATTCAACCCAACATTTAGGAACAGATCAACTACCAGCAAAGCTGCAACATGACCAAGACGTGACCATCTCCAACACCGCAGAGCAGAGTGGCCTATGAATTTCAGTGAGCCACTGTGTATATCCAAGCGAGTATACAGGTATGGGACCTGTTAAGCAGAATGCTCAGTACCTGGGGCTTTCTAGATAATATGTTTTCCCCTATTTTTAGTAGGGATGCACCGAATCCAGGATTCGGTTCGGGATTTGGCCAGGATTTGGCCTTTTTCAGCAGGATTCAGATTCGGCCGAATCCTTCTGCCCGGCCGAACCGAATCCATATCCTAATTTGCATATGCAAATTAGGGGCAGGGAGGGAAATTGCGTGACTTTTTGTCAGAAAACAAGGAAGTAAAAAATGTTTTCCCCTTCCCACCCCTAATTTGCATATGCAAATTAGGGTTCGGATTCGGTTCGGTATTCGTCCGAATCCTTTGTGAAGGATTCGGGGGTTCAGCCGAATCCAAAAAAGTGGATTCTGTGCATCCCTAATTTTTAGCATATCTTAAGTCTACTAAAAATAATTTAAACATGGAATAAACCCAATAGGATTGTTTTGCTTCCAATAAGGATTAATTATACTGTATCTTAGTTCAAGGATCTGTTTTATTATTCCAGAGAAAAAGTATATCATTTTTAAAAATTTGAATTATTTGATTAGAATGGAGTCTATGGGAGACAGCCGTTCAGTAATTCAGAGCTCTCTGGATAAAGGGTTTCCGGATCCTATACCTGTACTGGCAGAACTACAAGAATATGATGCCAATATTAAAGAGAGACAGATAATGTGTCAAGTACTTTCTACAAAGAAGCAGCTGCTTTGTCTAAGGAAAAGCACTTGAAGGACTGCAGTACTGCTTGCCTATAGCTGAATGACTGCTCTCTGTAAGGAATGGACATTGCCTTTAATCTGTTAATTCAAAAGGAGACAAGTTAGAGACAAGCCGCATGCATTCGCATCTCTGTTTTAGGACTAATATTTGCTACTTTCCCTTATTTAAAGTATATTTTTATAGTTGTATTTAACAACCTAGAGACCAGTCCTGTATGCAGTCCTTTGGGGCACTGTTATTTACATTAGACAGTGAGAGTAAATACATAAGTGCTATGAGTCTCTAACAAAGTAGAGGGAGCCTGGCCCTAAGAGCATACAACATATGAAAGTTAAAGTGTAATCCTGAAGGTAGGGCCATGAAAGGGTTACAGCAAAAACCCAGACTGTAAATCAGCAAATAACTCATATCTGAACCCCAGGCTCTAATAGATATCACATGTAATATAAAAGGAAAGGACAGAATCTTCTGTTAAGCCATATTTGAGCCTGACATGGGTCCTGCAGGGCAGGAGTTCTCCCTATCCCCTTCTTATCATTTAGCTGCAGTGGATTCATTTCATTTCCCTGTGGCTGGAAGCCGATGTGATGAGGGGAAAGGGAATGCCAGAATCTATAGAATATAGCTCAGCGCAGAACAGAGTCCCGGGGGGCATGTGCCTGGGTGTCAGCCTGGGAGCACTTGTATGGAAACAGGTATATGTCTGGTATTTATATATATCTGGGTACTTGTTGACCCATGTGGGAAATAAATTGCCTCCTTTATTCACTATCCATATGATTCACTATTGGAAATGGTTTAGGTTACAAGACCTAGATCTCGTTTCCTCTTTAGGGTCAAAGAAATATTCTACCTTTTTTTTAAAAGCAGTGAATCATTCACTCAAACTGCCAATATAACAACTTGGAACTAATGTTCTTGAAAGGGGAAGTCTGCCTTTCCTTTAACTTTAATATGCTATTAATAAATCAAAATGCTCTCTAGTTTTGGCAGGATGGGGGCACTGTGAGGCTTCAGCTTGATTGTCCTGTTTTTTTTTTTATTTCTGATATTTCTTATTCATCTGCCATTCTGTCTTTCAAAAAGCGATTTGGTTGCTATGGTGATTAAGTCCTAGCAACCAGAAATAAGTCTTTTTGCATTTCCCTGATCTCTCATTTCAGATGTCTCAGGATAGTAAGACTGCATGTCAAGTCCAATGGACTGTTTATGGTTGCAGTAAGTTCTGACCTTGGGGGAGCACTATAAATGTGTGCACTGATTTTCCAGCAAATCCCATGGGAACAGCTTAAGGTTCAGGGCACGCAGGCAGCCTCAGGGAGATCAGTCGCTCTGCAACAAATTTCCTCTTCTTCTGGGTGACTAATCTCCCTGAACTGCCTCCCCTGCCTTCCCGTTGGCTAAAATGTAAATTACCGGCAGGATGGAACTCACGGCTTTTCATTTTCCGAAGTCACCCGAAGTTGCCTCACGAGGAAACTTTGGGCGACTTCGGAATATGAAGCGCCGCGAGTGCCATCCCACAGGTGATTTTTCATTGTAGCTGGCGGGAAGGCAGTTCGGGGAGTTTGTCGCCCCGAAGAAGAAGAAGAGATTTTTTAGCCAAATCTGCCCATGTGCCCTTACCCTTAAAGAGATAGTAGGACATTTACTTCAATGGCACCCATGGGCACAGCTGGTTAAAGGATATGTACCCCCTTCATGTCTCATTATGGAATCACATAATCTTTATCCTAAACCACTCCACATACATTTCAATGAGCCAGAGGTATTGGACATCATTAGTTTTATAATAACAATGGTGAGTCCATGGGGCAAATTCACTATGCGCCGAAGCGCCTAACGCTAGCGTCAATTCGGTAGCGTTGGGCATTTTCGTTACTTCGCAAATTAACAAACGGACGCTGGCGTAACTTCGCTGTTGTAACTTTGCACCCTTACGCCTGCGAATTTGCACAACGGACGTAACTACGCAAATTCACTAACGCGCGCATTGTTCTTTTACGCTAGACTTCCTTCGCCACCTCAGACCAGGCAAAGCGCAATAGAGTAGATAGGGATTTCTTCAAAAAAAGTTACAATTTTTTCTAAGTCCCAAAAAACCCTGGCGTTTTTTCTATATTATGGGTGATAGGCTGAAAAAGATCACATTTTTTTTGGGGCTCCCCTCCTTCCCTCCTACATTTCCTAACTCATGGCAACTTAACTGTACAGTGGGCACATGTATAGGGCAAAATAAAAATTTTATTTGATGTTTTGAAGGTTTCCCAGGCATTTGTAGTGCTGATACGTATTCCTCCATTTAAATTTGAATTTGGTGCCGTATGCAAATTAACCATCGCTAGCGTAACTTCGCTTCGCTTAGCGAATCAACACTAACACTACTTCGCAACCTTACGCTATCCCTGAGCGCAACTTCGGATTTTAGTGAATTTGCGGAGCGCTGGCTAAACTATGCCTGGCGAAGTGCGGCGAAGTGCGGCGAAGTTACGCCTGGCGCAACTACGAATCTTAATGAATGTCCCCCCATGTGTCTGTCGGCTCATGTGCCTGGCTATAGGGTGAGCTTCCATACTAATATTGGGATACCAGTTCAACAGCTGGAACATAAACCAGCAAAAGTTACTGCAAGAATTAATAAGAGGTAAATTACCGGTATACAGTCAAATGACCAAGAGCTCCATCCAAATTAGGGAGAGCGCTACATTAGTGTGCCACAACACAGAGCCCTCACTAGTGCACTACTAGAAGCCACAAAGCTGAAGCAAAGTTTACACCAGGTATAATAAATCATAGAAACCAATCAGCAGATAAAATGTATTAGTCACATGTTCAAATTTTCCTTCCTTAAGCCTCTCCACTGTATTTGCCAGTAGGGATGTAGCGAACTGTTCGCCGGCGAACTAGTTCGCGCGAACTTCGACTGTTCGCGTCCGCCGAATGTTCGCGAACGTCGCGCGACGTTCGCCAATTGGTGTTCGCGTTCGATTCGAAGTAAAATTTCATTCGACCATTCGACCATTCGACCATTCGATCGCTAAAATCGAACGATTTCCATTCGTTCGAACGATTATAAGCATTCGATTGAATTAAAATCATTCGATTGAATAGCTTCGATCGTTCGATTCGAACGAAAATCCTTCGATCGTACGAATAAAATCCTTCGATCGTTCGATCGAACGATTTTATCGAGCGTTCGAAGTTCGCGAACTGTTCGCGAACTGTTCGCTTTTTTGCCGGTGTTCGCGAACGGCGTTCGCGAACACATTAACGGCAGTTCGCTACATCCCTATTTGCCAGTACAAGCTCTGTGGGCAGTGCCAGCTGCAACTCAAATTCTAATCTAAGGGATGGCCTCTTTGTCCTTTGTGAAATGAATCTAAGCCCCCAGAGAGGTTTTTGTAGGGTTTCTTTATATGGCATTAAAAGTGATTTTTAACCCACTTAGATGCCTCTTCTCCAATGCAAACAAGCTATCTTGGACAGGCTGTCTTCGTAATGACACAGATTGATATTGCATGCTAGAGCCAAGTCTATCATCTATAAGTACTCCTAGATCTTTTCCCATCATGGATTCACTTAACATAATTCCATTAAGAATATACATTGCGCTCAGGTTTTTTTTTTTTAAATCACAAATGCATAACCTTGCATTAATCTGAATCTCATCTGCCATTCACGGAGCTGCCTAAAACACTAATCTGTCCGAGACCTGCTGCTTTACACACAGCACATCACAGATGATTCTATTCAACTAACTGAGCAGCTCAAAGTCATCTGCAAACACAGACAGCGGGCGGACTCTGCACATTGCACTCATTCCATTCTTTACTGCACCCTCAAAATTACATCCATTATCCGGAAACTTGTTGTCTGGAAAGCTTTTAATTACCCGGAAAAGGCCGTCTCCCATAGACTCCATTTATAATCCAAATGTTAAAAAATGATTTCCTTTTTCTCTGTAAAAATAAAATAGTACTTTGCACTTGATCCCATTTAAGATATAATTAATCTTTATTGGAAGCAAAATCAGTCTATTATTGGGTTTATTTATTGTTTACGTGATTTTCTAGTAGACTTAAGGAATGAAGATCCAAATTACAGAAAGATACGGAAAAACCCAGGTCCCAAGCATTCTGGATAACAGGTTCTATCCCTGTTAATGAAGAGAATGTATACACCCAAGACCCAACAATTTGATCCCCAATAATAACAAAATGTGATACCAGAGCAGTGATTTTGAGCAATTCCTATAACATTGTGGGAAAAATGCCATCTGTACTACAGGTATGGGACCTGTTATCCAGAATGCTCAGGACCTGGGGGTTACCAGATAATGGATCTTTCCGTAATTTGGATCTCTGTACCTTGTCAACTAGAAATTCAATTAAACATTAAATTACCCCAATAGGCTTCCAATAAGGGTTAATTACATCTTGGTTTGGATCAAGTTCAAGGAATTGTTTTATCATTACAGATAAATGATTTTTGGACTATTTGGATACAATAGAGTCTATGGGGCAAATTTACTAAAGGGCTAAGTGGCTAACGCTAGCAAAAATTTTGCCACTTCGTCGATTTACGGTTGCTGGCGTAAATCCGCTAGCTAAGTAGACCTACTCTATCACTACTTCGCACCCTTACGCCAGGCGAAGTTGTGCTACGGCGAAGGGACGTAACTACGCCAATTCACTAACTTGCGGATTTTACTGAACATTATCTCTTGCCTTCGCCACCTCAGACCAGGCAAAGTGCAATAGAGTAAAAAGGACTGGCTTAAAAAAAAAAACACTGGCGTCTTTTACTTTTTTAAAGGGCATGTAAAGTCTAAAATAGAATAAGTCTAGAAATGCTGTATTTTGTATACTAAATATAAACATGAACTTACTGCACCACAAGCCTAATTAAACAAATAATTTATGCTTTCAAAGTTGGCTACGGGAGATCACCATCTTGTAACTTTGTTAAACATCTTTGCAAGACTAAGACTGTGCACATGCTCAGTGTGGTCTGGGCTGCTTAGGGATCGTCATAAACAAAGCTGCTTGAGTTCTGCATGGCTGGGAAGTAAGGCGGGGGCTCCCCCTGCTGTTCATAAGTATGATTGTTTCCCTGCTCAGCAGTTAGGGACCATCTGACAATTCCTATCCACAGCAGTAAATGAAGGGAGAATTTCACTGCATACAGTCAGGTTTCTTATAAAAACGGTACACATTTTTTAATTAAAGTATATTGGAGAAAGGTTTCTTTTTCATTAAAGAAAGTAAAAATGGGATTTTATTTTTTTGCCTTTATATGCCCTTTAAGGGTGATAGGCTGAAAAAGATCGTCAGTTTTTTGGGGGGCTGCTCTCTTTCCCCCCTACATTTCCTAACTTATGGCACCTAACCTATACAGTGGGCACATGTATAGGGCAAAATAACAACTCTATTTTATTTTATGAAGGTTTCCCAGGCTTATGTAGTGTAATTTGCTGCTGCATATACGGCCATTGTACTTAAACTTGGCGCCGTATGCAAATTAGCCATCGCTAGAGTAACTTCGCTTTGATT
This sequence comes from Xenopus petersii, assembly GCA_038501925.1. Lineage (NCBI taxonomy): Eukaryota > Metazoa > Chordata > Amphibia > Anura > Pipidae > Xenopus > Xenopus petersii. Next base: position 132,928,998 of record CM076678.1, on the reverse strand, counting down.
GACGAATTAACGCTAGCGCTTAACCTCGCTACCTTTCGCCTCGTTGGGAGCAGCCTTGGCGAAACGACGTCTGGTGAAGTGCGGCAAAGCCGTCACTAGCGCATTTTCGGCGCTTAGTGAATTTGCCCCTATTGGAGATGGCCTTTCCGTAATTCAGAACTTTATGTATAACGGGTTTTTGGATAACGGATCCCATACCTGTACAACCACACAGACACTGATGGCAAACTATAAGAAAAATAAGCTTATTTACCTTCCTATTGTGTTTAGATGCAATTCTCAGTTTCTTTTTTTTTTTTACCTTTGAGTTATGCCACATTCATTGTGACTTAATTTTTTTTTTTCCTTTTCTGTTTTCCGAAAGCGAAACCAACATAAAAGCAATTACGTGGCAACAATAGAAACATATTTTCCCTCAAGGCTCCTTTTTAGCCTTGACGCTGTCATGCCAGTCAATGTGGTGCAGCAATGACCTTAGCACTGGCCCTTCTCATACTTAAAGAGTTGGAAGAAAGTTTGGGTTGCTTGATGTTTTTACTTAGATTGATTAAAAACAGGCTTAAAGGAGAGTTCCGATGTCAATTGAAGATACCCATCCATGGGAAGATAATGCTGCCACTCAGTTTCCCATGATTCAAAGCAGAATGCTTTCTCTATGCAGCACAGACATGACAACATTTCACAGTTATTTGTATTGTAAATTAGATGCATTATTTTAGCGGAGTAGAGAATGAAAATAAAATGTGTTAATTTATCCAGCTATTATCATATTATATTGTTCCCCCTATCACTTGCCATGGGATTAAGTGCACTTGGCTGCGTCAATTCCATTCTGTATGTTGCCAAGGTGTCAATTCCAAACATGTGTGGTATTTTGTGTTTATAATCTGCATGTTAAGTCGCATTGCGTTATCATTTTTTATGCACTGTGTTAACATCTTGTATTATGTTTTATACCCGCGACAAACTTTTAGATGTGCTACACGGCTCCAACTCCCAGCACCTACTCTTGGGAGTTGCATTTTTGCTTCTGCTTGATTCCTTAGCCTTGTTCCATGCTCAGCATTCTGCACATATTGCTGCACAAAGACTTTTGTGAGCTGAATTCCGTAATGTGCTCATCTGAGAGCTCTGGTTAAAGGTTCAGTGTGAGATCTGATGCAACTATTGGCATAAATGTCAGAAGCAATGGGGGACGGCCCCTTCTCTCTTTCTCCAACCTGGTAGGGGAATAAACAAACTGTAATTGCACCTTTGGGGCTGCGATGTCTCTGTTACTCTAGGGACAGGCTGTTTTGATGTGAAAGCAACACGCGCAGGAAAAAGAGATGAGACTGTAACATTTGGTATCTGAAACTCTGCAATAGAGTAATAGAGTGACGGGAGAAAGTGTCACATCAAATAGTAAAAATGATAGGGGCCACGTCTTATCAGAAATAGAAACATGGAGAGAATGGAGGAACCAGATCAGAGGCAGCGGGAGAACAGCCTAATGCTAGGTTTAGATACAAATACAATATACTACAAGCTAAGGCAGGGAATGAGTGAAGGGTTAAAGAGTGGAAAGAGATAGTTGGATGGGAAAGAGCAGGCTGCAGGGACATGAGACTATGAATATTGTAAGGCCAAGGGAAGAGTGGAGGGAGGGCGACTGGCAGAGAGCTACAAAAATCACAGCAGGGTGGAAAGGAGAGTCAGAAAGAAACTGGGCAAAGTCTATTTTTATACAGCCTTAGACTGCAGAGCAAAATGGGTCAGGCCGGGGCACTGCAAAAGGGTTTTGATGGAGTAAACATGAAGGGAGGTGTTCATAAATCAAGTGCATGGTGGGTAAACATAGAACCAGTAAACAGTGCAGAAATGAAGTGCTCTATGGGTATGGGATACACTGTCAGAGTGTGGGATGTCGAATGACTTGACTGTATAATCTGTATTTTAATTGATATAATTGATATCACATGGCGCTTGGCAATTATACTACTGATATATTATTTTTTCACATTGGTCATTATATTACCCTGATATATAACTGGTCTTGATCTTTATGTTCGCTGATATATTATTCTTTCATTTGAGCCTTTATATTACCTTCTTATATGATATATAGTTATTTACATAGTGCTATCGTCTCCTGCAGCATATAAAAGAATCAGGGGAAACAAACACAGGAATTACACCTTCATATACTCTCTCTCTCTTTCATCTTAGCCATTGAATTCACTGATATATTATGGCTCTTGGCCTTTTTAACACCATGATATATTCTTACACTTATAACGGCCATTATATTAATTGATATATTATTGCATTTGGCCATTATATTACCCTGAAAAAGTCTCTGCCTCTGTCTCTCTCATCTCAGCCATTATATTGCATTGATATATTAATGCTCCCATCTGGCCATTATATTAACATGATATAGTCTCACTCTCATCTCAGCCATTAGATCAACTGATATATTATTGCTCTTGGCCATTGTATTACACTGATGTATTGACACTCTACTCTCAGTCATTATATTACCCTCATCTTGGCCATTATATTACCCTAGTTGTGGGTCTCTATCACTTGTTCTGATTCAGATGTGTGGCCTGAACATTGAGTTTCTATAGGCTGGGTCCCTGCATTACCCAAGCCTCAGTGGCGTAACTAGATGTTACTGGGCCCTACAGCAAATTCATTTCAGGGCTCCCAACATATCCCTGTTTGCCCTGTTTTACCAATAAATGTTGAAATTGCTCATTTTTTGGGACTTGTGGGGCCCCCTATGCAGCGGCAGGGTCTGCTTTCTCTATAGTTATGCCCCTGCATAACCTTTTCTCCGCACCACTTTATTGTCCTGATGTATGAAAGCTTTTATCTTTTTATCTTTTTAGCACACAGGTACAGTGATCTTTCTTTTATCTTTATTGTCCTGATACATGACCTCTGTCATCTGGATCACTTTTATAACCTGATACACAAAAAAACAAAATATGAAATCTTCTCTTGCTCATTAACATATCTGCATCCCTGCAGTTCCATGCCAAAAATGATTTGGAGTGGGCCTAAACACTCACCCCTCTCCCCTATGAGCCGCATTTCTTGCTTATCTCTACTTGCTGGCCATGATAGGTGGTGAGGGAGGAGTACACTATGTTTTGGATCAGAGTGGGGAGTTGGCTTGGGTCGGTGGAGCACACAAGGGCTGGGGCCCACCAGGTTTTTTTCAGTGTCCTGCTGGCCAATCTGACCCTGGTATCAGACCAACATCCTGAAGTACGGGTTCAGGCATCTCTGTTAGTCTTCCACTCATAGATCCTATTTGCTGCATATTATTGGTGTTCCAGGTACAGATATGGGATCTGTTATCTGGAAACCCATTATCCAGAATCTCTGAATTACAAAAAGGCCATCTCTCATGGACTCCATTTTTTTTTCCAAATAATTAAATTTTAAAAAACTGTTTCCTTTTTCTCTGTAACAATAAAACAGTAGCTTGTATTTGATCCCAACTAAGATATAATTAATCCTTATTGGAAACAAAACCAGTCTATTTAATGTTTACATGATGTTCTTAAGGTATGAAGATCCAAATCACAGAAAGATCTATTATCCGGAAAACCCCAGGTCTCAAGCATTCTGGATAACAGGTGCCATACCTGTATATTCCAATCTCACAAATGGTCATTACAGAAACAAGATCCATATCGTAAATATTGTGAGTTGTCCCTAAGCTCAGTAAGTGACAGCAGCACTGAGGATGTGTAGTGAATCAGCAGAAAAGAAGATGGGGTACAACATTTCTAACCTACTTCTTTTGTTAGGCTTTAGTTCTCCTTTAATATGAACCCCTGCAGCTGAAAGTGTTACAGTCATGTCTGTACAGCAGTTTCTTGGGAAATGTATTGTATGACAGGGAATATTAAATGCAGGTAGTCATTAGGAAAAATGTACAGATTACTACAACCACCCTGTTCTGTACTGGTTGCACATATGGCCTGTGTATTTATACTCTACCTCTGACTGGGGAGATGCTATTTTGGGATACAGGGAAACCTCACTGCATGAGCAGCCAAGAATGGTCGCTTAAGCTTCCAGAGGCGAGCTGGCTTTTGCTTGAACTACAAGATCATAACTCAGATATTCATGGTAGAGAGATCTAGCGGTTATGGCTATGGATGATGGGAGTTTTAGGTCACCTTCCCGGCTGAGAACATGTTTTATCGCCAGACAACCACTACTGATAAAATATACTGATTCAGTTACAGCACTTGGGCCTTTATTTTAATTTGTGTCACTCTGTCATGCCAAGAAGGGATTTCTATTATCTGCGTGATTCTCTCACCCTGAGGTGGGTGACACCATATGACAAGCTATCCCCGTCGCTAATGATGCTTCTTAAAATCTCAAAAAAAAATTTATATGAGGGAAATGAGAGTCCTTGATAATTTGAGTCTCATATTAAGTTCTAATATAAATTCAACCCTAGCAAATTGGAACAGGAAGAATTAATTGGATATGCAAATGAGATTATCTAGTATATAAATCTAATTACAAACCAATTTGCTCTAACAGCATGCAAAGGAACAACATGGACGAACAACACCTGTATGTCGGCAGTGTGACATAGAACACAGAAACAATGGAATGAGCTGTATCCATATAAGACAACGCATTGGGCTACAAACACGTTTGTTAGGCAGGTTTCAATGCATGGCCTTAATGAGTAGATAGAGGGTTCTTGCGACCCATAAAATATCTGTATCACACCTGCACATCTCTCATATAATCAGGTGCCAGTGGGTGTGCTTTACATGCCAAATAACTCTGCCAAGCACAGATGCTCACAAAAAACTTTGTGAGGCAATACAGAAAGGCTGCTGTCCATAGTGCTGAATTCCTGGGCATTTCCAACTCAATCCTCTTCTCCATATACTATATATATATATATATATATATATATCAGTGTTTCAATTATTATATACCCCTTATGTGCAACACTGCACAATTTTGTTGTTGTTGTTGCTTAATATTATATACACTGTCTGCTATTCATTCTTTATTATAAATACAATGAAGTGGAGGGTTTAGCTATTTTATATAGTGAAAATCAGTCAGTCCTTATTCAACCAGAGAATACTGTAAAGAAGAGCACCATTGACCCCCTTCTCTTGGTAGTAAGGTGAATACTGAACTAAATAGGCCTTATTACTAGTGATTAGCAAATACATTTGCAAATTCGCTGTGAATTTCCGCGTTTCACTAAAAGTGTATTAATTTGCAAAACAGCGGCAACAATTCGCCTGCAAAAAATCCACCATGCCAACAAAAAAATTGCTGTGCGTCAAAATGATTCAGACGCCCATTGACTTTAATGCATTTGGAACAGTCACACGTATAAAAATTGTCACTCGCGTCAAAATAATTTTGATTCCCATTGACTTCAATGCGTTTCACAAATTTTTCGCTGTTACGAAAATTTTTCGCTGTTAAGCAAATTTTTCACTGTTTCACAAATTTCTAGGTAAATTCGCACAGATTGCTAACAGAATGCTAGCGGCACAGATACACCTATCACTATCTATTACTACCATAACAATCTCGTGGCCCCTCTCCACTCTGAAAACACATGCTCTTAAGGTTGGATGTTTATTAAATGTTATAGAGGTAGGTAGAAACCCTTATGACCCCTTGGGTAGAGCTTCGCAAGCTGGGGGCTGTTTTCCTCCCTAGGGCTTAAAACAGTAGAGGGAGGAGGGGAGGAAGAGAAGGAAGAGGAGACAAACCTGAAGATCAGTTCACTTAAAATGTTGCTGCATATGCTTGTTTTCAGGACCCCCTGCCTATTACTTGAACTATGCCAAGCCAAGTTTATGAAATTAGTTTGGGTATTATTGCATAATAATAGTAGCCATAATATATTGTGTAGCTGTCTGCAATATGCTGTATTCCTGCCAAGATAAGACAAGGACCAATACAAGCCATATTTATAAAACAGATTCAAACATGCAGGGAAGCAATAGTACAATAATTTGTGCTCTCTATTACCAAATATCTATAAGGGGTAGATAAATGAACATGGGGGCATTTCTTTGCATACCATTGAAGGGTATCTGAAGGTGGGAAAAATGCTTTTCATTTTTTTGTACTTTGCCCCTTATTCCTCTGTGATATTGTAATCTTATATGATGTATAGTAGTTCACATAATGCACATGAGGTTATCTGCATGCCTACATAATTTAAAGACTGGCATTAATATTACCAGAGGGCCACTGTCAATTTTAAGTCAATAAATAATAGAGCACCGTGACACAAATGAATCCAAACTCAAGAATCCCCCCATGCACATCACTTTGACATAAATGTAGAGTTAACAAATAATGAAAAGCTATGACAAAAGAGACCAGAATGCTTCAGGATACATTACATTTCTTGGCGGATTCAAATGAGATGAACATCGAATAAAACAAACAGTAGGGGACTTAATAATCCAGCAAATTCCACTTTTTCGAGCCATTGAATTTAAGGATTGGGTGTTGCTGAGACCAATACAAACACTGACTCTACAAACACTATTTTGGTCTTATTTAGTCTATTTTTGATATGGATTGACTTTTGCTATACAGTAGTTATAATATTATCAGTACTTCAGCCTTCTTTATAAAGATATTTTCAGATGGAAGAGCCTACAATTTGCTCCATCTATTGTTTTTGTGAAGAGCAGTTCATTGTAGAATGATACTGCCTTTATCAAACTTCACTGCTTCAAACTTTAAACTGCTGCAAAACCAGTACAGGTATGGGATCTGTTATCCAAAAACCCATTATTCAGAAAGCTCCGAATTATGGACAGGCCTTCTCCCATAGACTCCATTACATCTAAATGATCCACATTTTCAAAAATGATTTCCTTTTTTCTCTGTAATAATAAACCAGTATCTTGTACTTGATCCCAACGAAGATATAATTAATGTTTATTGGAAGCAAAGCCAGCCCATTGGGTTTATTTAATGTTTACATGCTTTTCTAGGGGTCTTGAGGTATGAAGCTCTAGATTACAGAAAGATCCATTATCCGGAAAACCTCAGGTCCCAAGAATTCTGGATAACACGTTCCATACCAGTAATGCCTGTCATTGTGTCACAACAGTTGTGGGATTTCAACGGCCACAGTGCAAAAATATGTTTAAAACCTGTTCCTTACATCCAAAACAAAACTCAACTGCATCCCCTATCACTTGGGAAAGGCTGCATTTAATCCTTTGACTGCCCAAAATGGTTAGTTCCATTTAATCACTAGACATTGCCCAGCATCTCAGGCTACAGCCACACAAGGATTCATCCACTATAAGTGAGCACAAGTGGTATTCATAATGGTAGGAACAAAACATAAAGCTCTGGCACCAGGGACAGCTCCTGCGCCATACACTTGTTGCACTTTTATTGCACTTTTATTAGCAGTGGCGTAACTAGTTGTTACTGGGCCCCATAGCAAATTCAATTTAGGGCCCCAAAATATTTATAAGTTGGCCTATTTTACCAAGATATATTAAAATTGCTCATTAATTAGGGTCTCACTGGTACCCCTACACTCCTGGGCCCCCCTGCAACCGCAGGGTCTGCTTCCTCTATAGTTACGCCCCTGTTTATTAGCATATCCAGTGGATGTATGTAATATCTGCCTAAGGCGCTGAAGGTGGGTCTTGGAAAGCTTATTCTAAACACCTTCCCAAATAATAATTTGCAGTTAAGTAAACAACACTGGCTGCATGGAGGTCCCTGTAACTATAAGACACTGAATTATTCACACTTGGAACATAATTGCTGACCTCACGTAAACTGTCACCTTCATGTTCAGCTGGTGAGTTTGAGTTAGTTAGTAGTCATACCAACCTTGCTTTCATTTATTATTATCTACAGATGGAGAAACTTTCATGGAGCCATCTGGCTCAGTATGGTACAAAGCAGCATAATACTCTACCAGATGTCTCTGGTACAGTAAAGTCTACTCAACCTTTATGTAATTTTCTTCTCTTTTGCATGACAATCCCAACCAATATATGTGTAGTATGTTGGCCAGTGTATGGTGCACTCACAGATGAGGACGTGAAAAGGAGCCACAACTCCTCTTCCTTTTCCACTGATGATTCAGACTGTCGGCCCATTGTGTATCCATCAATATAGCCTATCAGTCAGTACAGTGTATGGCAGCTTTAAGAAACAGTATATAATTTGCACTGTTCCCTGTTGGCATTGTTCTCATAAGTGGACCAGAATGCACATGGGGAGTCTTTCAGGTCACCCTCGCTGAATACCAAATTAAATCTGAACCTTCATTTCATCACTCAAATTTATTTGCAGGTAAGTATTAAAATTGCAGTTTCTGGGAGCAAAACTTTGCTTCCACACCTTTTCAGAATTGTACAACATTATGAGGTTTGGCTGAGCTGAATCCAAGAACAGATTGTGGAATTTGGTTCATCTTTAAGTTAACTTTTAATAGGTTATAGAATGGCTACTTCTTAGCAACTTTTCAATTGACCTTTAATTATTCTTTTATTTTTTTAGTTATTGAATTATTTCTTCTCTCTATCTTTCCAGCTTTGAAATGACGGGGTCACTGACCCCGTCTAAAAAAACAAATGCTCTGTAATGCTAAAAATGTATTGTTATCGATGCTTTTTATTACTCCTCTTTCTATTCAGGCTTCTCCTATACATATTTTATGCATGGTTGCTAGGGTCATTTAGACCCTAGCAACTGGATTACTGAAATTGCAAACGGGAGAGCTGCTAAATAAAAAGCTAAATTGCTCAAAAAAGACAAATAATAAAAAATTCAAACAAATACAAATTGTCTCAGAATATCACTATCTACATCATACTTAGGAGCCGAATCACCAAGGGTCGAATATCAAGGGTTAATTAACCCTCACTATTCGACTGGGAATTCAAATCCTTTGACTTCGAAGTCGAAGGATTTAGAACAAATAGTTTGATCGTTCGATCAAAGGAATAATCCTTCGATCGAACGATTAAATCCTTCGAATCGAACGATTTGAAGGATTTTAATCCAACGATCGAAGGATTATCCTTCGACCAAAAAAATTTAGGAAAGCCTATGGGGACCTTCCCCATAGGCTAACATTGACTTCGGTAGCTTTTAGATGGCGAACTAGGGGGTCGAAGTTTTTTCTTAAAGAGGCAGTACTTCGACTATCGAATAGTCGAACGATTTTTAGTAAGAATCCTTCGATTCGAAGTCGAAGGTCGAAGTAGCCCATTCAATGGTCGAAGTATTCCAAAAACACTTCGAAATTCAAAGTTTTTTTTACTTCAAATCCTTCACTCGAAGTTAGTGAAGGCCCCTTAAAGTTAATTCAAAGGTGAACAATCTCTTTAAGTCTCATTGGCATAGCTTCTGTAACCACAGCACCTACAAAACAAAACTGACTTGAATGAGTTTACACTTCTCTAGACAAATATACAGAATATGTGATCTAGGTGCCCAATATAATTCCATACACGGCACTGTACCCATGAAAGAACTCTGGGATACACTGAGCTCAAGGTGTTACAGGTGATGCAGTGACCAGCTAGTCCTCTCATATACAATACAGCATTGCATTGAATCTTTACAGTAGCACACGACAGGAAGGAAACTATTTAAAACAACAGAAAACATAATGTGACTGAGTTAAATGAGGGGAAAATAAAGGGGCACAGAAGCACACCATGTAATGCTGAGGATAACGCTGGCAGGTGGCAGTCCACATGTCAGAGCGGTGACAGGTTATCATTATCGACACCCCCAAACGGACCGGGTTCTGCGGGATATTTTTTATTTTTGGAGTTCTGAATCGGTACATTACCTGCAAGACACACGAACCAGGGAAACACGAGCAGTTTCCATAGCAACTTCATCCTCATTTTCTGAAGTCGGACTCCTGTCTTCAGCCACTCAGAGCAGTGGCAAGTTTTCAATCTTATCTGTTGGAGAAAAGGAACATGTTAAAGTCACTACTGTCTGTCCATCCAGCATCCGTACCACCCCACTTCCAATACCCATGCTGCCCTTCAGCTTTATTGCACTCTAATACTTTGATGCCTGTTCTTACACACAACATCTTGGATGGATACATTTCTAAACTTCACCCGAAGCCAATATTGCTGCACCCTGACCCTGCCTTATGCATTTCTTTCCTCTCAGAGCACAGAACACACACTGGCTAGAGCTGGAAGTAATATAGACCACTCATATTGATGTCAGGTTAAGAGATCCTCAGATCAATTGATATTTTAGATTCCCTCATTTGTTAACATCTCTGCTGGGAACACGAGCCGATCTCTATCTTTGCACGTACAATCTACAAGACTGGGACATGTGCCATTTGGGAAGAGCCTGTCAAATAAACTGCTCTGTTGCCTGGGCTGCAAGGCTGACAGTCACTGTTGCTAAGCAATCCATTCCCTTCTGGCACTGCCTGTACACAGCTGTACTAAAATACATCATTCGAGAACAACTTGATTCTGCAAAAAACATTACATTGCATACATGTATGAACTGTGATATCAATATGTCATTTAGAGTTACATAGGCATGATATACTGACAGCAAACACAGTTGCCTCCAGGCTAATCTTGATGGCAGAGTTTCTACCAAGTTCTACAGACAATGAAGGTGTCAGTTTTATATGTAAATGTGTATGGCAGTGCTGGCCCACAGGCAAAAAGAAGCATGCATGCTGGTACATTTTATAATGTCTCCATGATTGGAATGATGGCTTAATGCTATAAGTTACTCTCAATAATGTATGGGTGAGATCAAGGGGCAATATATTATAATTATCATGATGGGCCACCTATGAATACACCCACAAGTACACCCTTTAAAATTGATACAACAGAAAACGCATATTGATGCAAGGTATGCTCTTGTACTGTACTTCCACATGAGTGCCAATGTACCTTTCGTGCCTCTAATAAATGAAGTGCAACTGCACCGATTGACACTGGGGAACCCTGGAGCATAATAGACTTGGTGGTAGCTTTTTTTCCTCCGCAGGTTGCACCAGACTTGTGTCTAGTGGATCAGATGCAAATACCACTCCTGCAGTGACACAACCAACACTCTGGAAATGCAGCTTGTGTTTAATTTGCATCAAAATGCAAGTGCATTTATATCTGTTTTGATGCACTGGTTGCAACCGGGATGGATGCAAATCAGAGTGCAGCTGCAATTATGCTGGAATTATGGGGCATTAATGTTGCATTAGGGATAAAAACATTTGTGTCCGAAATTGTACTTTGCACACTGCACTAGGGTTTGTTAAAGAGTCCCAGGGCCAGAACTAGGGTTAGGCAGAAGAGGCACCTGCCTAAGGCACAACAATAGTGGGGCTCTGGGCAGATATCTTTTAAAGCATCTTCTGCTTACCCCTAGTTTGTGTTTCTTCCCCTCTGCCTCTGCTCTCCACCCTGCCAATCCCCCCTGTGTCACTGCCGTGATGTCATGCATCCACGCATATACACACACAGGGGTGGGAAGAGCAAAGAGGCCCCCAGGTTGCCTAGGGCACCCCGTTGGCTTGGCCCAGCCTTGATGAGTCCTACATAGTTTGCATCAGGTTTTAGTAAAGCATATCAATCCATCAGATGTTTGCTTTCAAGCAAATGTCCAATGCATGCTTGGCTTACTGGAATTGCCACATATTATGCAACTTATTGCATTGCCCAGGTGTAAAACATATCAACAGAGCATCTTAGTCAAAAATAAGGGGTTGTTACACCATCAGTTGACCAAGAATTCTAAGTAGATTATATGATTAGAGTTGAGGTTATTTTGTATGTATATTTTTATTTTAATAGCGCTCCTTGAGGGCACAGCACCATACAGCAAAACAATAAATTAGTATTAACAAACAACGGTTCACTGCATTAATAAGTAGTAAAGTGCAAGTCAGCAGTCTCTTAAATCCTACTAAAGCTAAAGTAAAAAAGATGGCACCCAGAGCCACCAGAGACACATTTTCCACTTAAGTAAAGGAATAATCTCCTCTCCAGCAATATGCATGTAAACAACATCTGCTTTATGCATACACATAAACTAGCCCTTTTAATGTATCACAATAGCAATATGTTCTTTTTTTAGCCTTTGGCAAAGACAGGATACTGAGGGTTTAGTTTACAGGATAGCTATACAGTTATGGTATTGTATACAGGAATCTGGAAATTCTTTACCCAGAAACGGAAACTCCATTTTGATTCAATAATTCACATTTTTATGAATTATTTCCTTTTTTACTATAAAAATAACACTGAACCTTGTACTTGATCCAAATCAAGATATAATTAATACTTAATGGAAGCAAAACCAGCTTATTGGGTTTGTTTAAGGTTTAAATGATTTTCTAGTAGACTGATCCATTATCCATAAAGCCCCTGGTCCCAAGCATTCTGGATTATTCACAAGATAATTACTGTATATATATGCCACTATCAACTCATGCAAAGTGGCAAATAAAAGGTATGATTCAGTTGTCATGATGTATGTGGGCTGGAGCTTTGGAAGGGCTGAACATCTACAGATGCAGTGCAAGGTATCTAACTGGCTAAGTACTTTGATTGGAACTGATAATACCCTTTGTTGACAGTGTATACTCAACAGCATGTGCTCAACAAGAATACCTAGTCATTAAGGCTCTTGTGTTCAAAGATGCTCTTCATGGTTGACAATGTTTCCGTCCTAACTCTTTTGTTAACCTGTACCTACTGATGATGTGGAACCCTGAATCTGTGTCTATTAATAATGTGGAACCCTGAATCTGTGCTTACTGATGATGTGGAACCCTGAACTAAGTGTATACAAAACAGCATGTGCTCAACAAGAATACCTTGGGTTCAAACATTCTCTTTATGGTTGACAATGTGTCCGTCCTACCTCTTCTGTTAACCTGTGCCTACTGATGATGGGGAACCCTGAATCTGTGCCTATTGATGAAGGAGAACCCTGGAACGAAGCAAATATGACCTGGAGTTCTAATGCATGAATTGTTGCACCAGGCTTGAGCGACCCTCTCTCTGTAAAATCTATACCCAACTACACCCCACATCATAATTAATAGAGGTTTTAGCTGGTAACTATATTTGTGTATGAAGAGCATGTTGGAGTATGTATGAGTGATAAACTGCTCCATTACTCTCAGGCTATTTATTAGAACGATGAGGGAAATCCATATTATATTTCATATAACAGCTCAAAAAACATTCCATTATGGGAGAAGCTTTTAGAGACCAAATGACTTGTGTATAGTCCTCAAGCAGATTTCCATTGATTTGCTTTGAAACCATAGCATCACCAAATGTCTGCAAGAAATCTTAGCAAAACTTTTTTTTAATAAATGCAGAAATGACGCCCTTCAATGTGCTTTCCAGAAAAACCAATCTGTTGTTACCTTCATGCCTAACATTAAGGTGAGTGAACACTCATTTCATATGCACATATCATTGAGAAACACAGGAAACGTTTAAAAATGATTAAACGTCCCACTGTCACATTATGCTAATACCCCTTTCATGATCACTTTAATATTTCCTATTATTCAGTATAATCCTAACATTACTAAAATAGAATCATAAAGACTAGTAGGTAAAAATAATGCAGTAAATCTCTCAGGTCTCAAAGTAAAGAAGGGGCCCAGGTGCACCACCCTGAACCTTCAGCTGAGGGAGCAGATAACCTTATAGAAAAATTGAGCAGGCACTTCCAAGGATAAATAAAGGTACTTTATTTATTCTAGTGCACTAGGATACAACCTAGTGTGTTTCTTATCGATATGATACGTAATCATAGACTACATGATTCCATTCCCACAACATATTTAAAACAAGAGAGAGCCAATTGATTCCATGATTCCACAACTCTAGTATTCACAAAGCCAATTGGCTCTCTCTTGTTTTAAATATGTTGTGGGAATGGAATCATGTAGCCTATGATTAAGTATCATATCAATACGAAATGCACTAGGTTGTATCCTAGTGCACTAGAATAAATAAAGTACCTTTTACTGAAGAATCATAACATTACTCCCTCACCTCATCATCATCAATGCACCACCCACATCTTATCATATGAACAAACTGCACACATTTTAACAAGACATAAAAATGCATCTATCACTAATGTAATACTGTAATACGGTCTCCCCACATCTCTATTATACCAGTACCAATGAAACTAGAGATGGACCAAGCTAACTCTTTTTGGATTTGGCCAAATACTAAACTGAACCTAAAACCTAATTGACATATTTAAATTCAAGCAAAATCACTAATAAAGTGCACCATCTGCATTGTTTTATAATTCAGTAGTCCAATTGAACATGTTTAAACCATTAGTATAATAAAGGTTAATTGTATCTTTCTTTGCTGCATTCACCCAATTAACAGCTACCACTGTTAATGATAGCATTGGCAAAATACATTTTCTCACTACCACAATACTGGTTCTTAAAATAAAATATTTCAAATATTAATCATTTTTTTGCAATAAAATAAAAAAGCTCATTTTAGAGCTCATATTTTATTTCCCCTGAATATTGCTTTTTTTCCCCTGTATGCAAATTAGGATTCCGTTCGGGGATTCGGCTAAATCCTTCATGGAAGGTCCGGTATTCGGGCCAAATCTGGATAAAGTGGATTTGGTGCATGTCTAATAAGAATTAAAAGGAGATAAATATTAATTCTTTACAGTACATGAAAGAATGTATGCACCATTCAAAAAAATAATAAAAATCCCTATCTTTAAAAACACTCATAGGCTGACATTACTGAAGAAATAAATTAATTAAAAACACATTATACGCATATATAAAATCACTGGTTTGCTTTTTTTAAAATGGGGTAGTATACAAATGGGGTAAAAAACAGAATGCAAAGCGATGGTCAGTGATCATAATGCCATAAGTGATGACTTACAGTATATGACTAACAGTGCTTGTCACACCACGAGCTGTAGGCTCATTAAGTTAGAAATGCACCTTACATACTAACAAGATATAATTTCTCTTTTAAGATTCACATATAAAGTCAAATAACAGAAAAAGACAGGGTAGGGTTTCTGTATTTTCTGCTAGCAACTCAACACAACCCAGGAAGACCACTTTGAATATTAGAGAATCAAAGAAATATTGATGCAATAGGGCTGTTTTACTGGTCTCCTTGATACACTTCATATCTGCAGTACTGTATTTCATCCCAGCATCATACCGACTCTCAATCGTCTGTATATCATCACAGCATCATTAACTTGTCATCCAAACAGCCGCTGACTCTGACTCCCCAACATTACAAGAGTTGCCCCCTCTCTTTCTCTCTCTTTACCATTGACCTTTTCAGCTATGCTACGCTTCAATTTGACCATTAACCACATTCTCTTTTTCCTTCCTTTCATCGCTCTTCTATCTGTTACCTTCTCCCATGGCCTCCTCCCTTCCTGCTCAGATTAAGGAGCGGCGCGTCTGATTGTGCAGACATTTCATGTTGTTCTAAAATCTTCTGGTGAGAGCTGCAAATTAATTGCAGTTTATGATGAGGGGAGGTTTACTAGAAGCAAACGTCTGATCTTGGAACTACATTTACAGAAAAGGAGAGGCTGCCAAATTGAATGCAGTGTTTCGTTTAAGGACAGAGCCAGGATATCATAAACATTATAGATCTAAGGGCATAATCTGAAACCAAATGTACGGATTAAAAATAATCTTTAATTACATGCACAGATCGGAGTCAGAATTATAGAATGGTTTAATAGGATCTATAGCTGCATTATTTGCCTAGGGAAGTCCACGTCTATTAAGGATCATATGACCATAAAGGCACTCACAGCTACAAGCTCTTGGGGCTGACTGAGATCACCTTGAGATCTTGGGAGAGTTTAGCCCTAAGACTGAATACAAAAAAACAGAAAACCCACAGCCCAACACTACAGAGATCTTACTAATTACTGAATTTACCCACACTTGGACTTGACTTTGAGCATGATGGAAAGAGTACAAGCAAGGTCTACTTGTTCTTTTATCCGTAGGGTTATCATTTTCTACTACCAGCTGAGCACCATACCCCTTACAGTCCTTGAGAATAAGGGGAATTATGACCAGTCACCAATCATGATTCTACCTATTATACAACATACACCAGTAAGAAGCAAGTTATTGAAGTCATTTAAACCACTGAAGGGGTAGGATGGTGGTGGGAATGCCAGCCAATGAGCCTTGAGTAAGGCAACAAAACTCTCAAAATGTTTTCTTTATGCCCCACAAGCCTCAAGCCAATATAAGAGGTCACCTAAAGTTACAAGCAAGTGTCTTGGCACAAACTCACTATCTTACAGGAGCAGGTAGTGGGTAGGTCAGCAAATCAGTCTCCTGGAGATTGAAGCTGAGCAGAGTCAAAGTGATTGGCTGTTGTGAGCTCTAATAGAAGCAGCCAATCTCTAGATTGCCCCACAACCCTCAAGCCACGGAAACATAAATGTATATTGCTGGTGAGACAGGAGGTCTTCTAGATTTACAAGCAAGTGTATCGGTTCAAATTCACTTTGTTTATACAGGGCTGGTGGTTGGGGTGGGGGGTAGGTCAGGAAATTAGTGTATAGGAGAAGATGTTGAGCAGAGTCAATGTAATGTGATTGGCTGTTTTGTGAGCTCTAATAGAAGCATTCAATCTTAAGACTTTTTTCTTTATATCCCATAACCCTCAAGCCAGAGGAGCATGACACTAGTGTTTATTGCTGGTAAGACAGGAGGTCTTCTAGATTTACAAGCAAGTGTCTCTGCTTAAACTCACTGTTTTATAGGGGGCTGGTGGGGGTGGAGGCAAGTCAGCAAATGTGTGTCCAGGAGAATGATATTGAGTAGAGTAAATGTGATTGGCTGTTTTGTGAGCTAATAGAAGCAGTCTATCTCAAGACTTATTTCTTTATGTCCTACAACCCTCAAGCCAGAGAAGCATGACACTAGTGTTTAGAACAATCTAGATTGACAAACAAGTGTCTTGGATCAAAGTTGCTGGCCTCTTTCATTCTTTTTTCTATCCATGCTGCTAGTTGTAACTGGAAAGTCCCCATTCATATTACTAATACTTGGTAGGTTTTCAACAGTCCAAGAGCTGAGTGAGCTATTCCAGATCATTGTGGCATTCATAAAACTAAATGGACTAAACTAAACTGATGTATCCATCTACCCTTGGGTTTGCAAGTTTTACATTACCCCAGTGACAGCATGACATGTCCACTAGAACAGAACCATCTTGACAATCCTTTCTATCAACAAATCTAATACCCCATATGTGCAAAGAAGCATTAGGTATCAACTAGTCATATCTCAAGCCACAGATTCCACCATAGTCTGAAATGGTAGTAGTTCCCCACTTATCTGCATTAGTGAGATACTTAAAAATATCTTATTTTCAGCACTGGTACAAGTGTGGCCCATGGGCAGTCCCATTCTTTATCCAACCTCGTTTAATCTGAAAAAGACGGCACACTACCTTTGGCTTTTCTTGTTGAGCAACACAGGTTGAACAGTCCTATTGAATGAAAATAAATCTGTTTTATATGTAAAATAAATCTGTGTTCCTAAGGACCCAGAAGCCCACTTGGGACACCTACTGATACATATGTACAAGCCAGATAAGCACATAATGCTTTAAGCAGGAGGTGCTCTATTCTCACATTATCAGGACATAACACAACCCCTGTGGCTGGAATAGCTGGAAAGTTGGGCATCACATCCTCAAATACTGTAATTACACCACAGAAAAGTCCTTTATATTAAAATGCACAAGCCAGATAATGCAGAGATTAAATCCCATTAATCATGTGGTATCTGCCTTCATAAAGACATTTTAATATATGGAAGTGTGGCTTATTATCTTGAGGCCTAGCACAGAGATGGAATATTTAATGCCCTAGCTCTTGTAAACTCCATCCCTCCAAAGGATGAGAAGAGTTGGAAGTCACTGTTGCTGGACAGTCTTATGTTACACATATCTAAGCTATAGATTTAGTGAACTGAATGTGAATTATTACCCCCCTGTAGAAGAATACAAGGACATTGTTAGTCACATAAAAGTTTTGTGATCGCATAAAGGCACAAAGGCACAAGGAAATAACTACAATATTATGATATCTGAGGAATGGTATTAATTGTTTATGCATAAGGATATATTTTTCAATAATATATTAGGGAACACTGATGCAAAGTGCTGCTATTGCTATCTGCCACAGCCACATTCCGTTATGTTTTCCTCTGTGCTATGATAGGCATCACCATGCCTGCTATCTCCTGGATACCATCTTGTCCTAGTATGCTGAACCTGCTATCCCATAGGTTCCCAGATGTTTTCTCCCTACTATATCTGCTATCCCACAGCCGCAGTCCCTTCCCAGAGACTTTTATCTCACTGTTACTATAGACACCATCTCTCCCTACTATACCTGCTATCCCACAGTCACACTCCCTTCCCAGAGACTATTATCCCACTGTTACTATAGGCACCATCTCTCCCTACTTTACCTGCTATCCCACAGTCACACTCCCTTCCCAGAGATTATTATCCACTGTTACTATAGGCACCATCTCTCCCTACTACACCTGCTATCCCACAGTCACACTCCCTTCCCAGAGACTATTATCCCACTGTTACTATAGGCACCATCTCTCCCTACTATACCTGCTATCCCACAGCCACACTCCCTTCCCAGAGACTATTATCCCACTGTTACTATAGGCACCATCTCTCCCTACTATACCTGCTATCCCACAGCCACACTCCCTTCCCAGAGACTATTATCCCACTGTTACTATAGGCACCATCTCTCCCTACTATACTTGCTATCCCACAGCCACACTCCCTTCCCAGAGACTATTATCTACTGTTACTATAGGCACCATCTCTCCCTACTATACCTGCTATCCCACAGCTACTGTCCCTCTCAGAAGGAGATTAATGGATTGACTACTGCTTCCTGCTTTGACTTTCAGTGCCATGTTTGCTGTTGATGATTCCAGGAGGTGTACACTGTACAGTAGTTTAGGAATACTGTGCCCTTAAAGGACTCAGGGGCATATTTATTATTCAATGTAAAATGAAATTAATCTTAAAAAAAGGTGTAAAAAGCTGTGTAAAATAAATGGTGAATTTATCAAGATGTGTGTAATTTTACAACATGTGAATGCCAGATTTGTCGCCATTATTTTACACTGCTGTTTTTTTACACGACAAAGCCTGCCAATGTGTATTATATTATCCTGCTGTTTTTTTTCACAGTGTAATAAATATGCCCCTCAGTGTCTTGATGGAGCTGTTTGTTTAAACAGAAATGTCCCTACATCTATAGCATAGTTTTCAGTTTGGACTACCTCCATAAGTAAATGTGGAATTGCTACATACGCAGGTTTGGCATCCTCTCCATTGATGTAAGCAGGATTTGGAGAAGACGCATTGTAGCAAATTGTCTAATCGGGAGGAAAGAGTGAAGATACAAAATTGATGATTGTCTTAAATGGCAAAGCATCAACAAAGCATCAGTCTATTGCCAAGATGTCAGTCACCTAAAGGGCAAGCTCACCTCAATTGCCTATATAATTTAAATAGTAGTGAACAAATTTAGTGTTGAATTGGATACTGACATGTTTTAAAAATCATCTGTATGTAATCCGCAGGAACTGATTTTCGAGAGTTGATACTTTTCCTCCAACACCTATTTTGGCATTACAGCAACACCCAAATTATTGTCCCTTATTAACACTTATACTCAGGCGTTTTTTCCTGCGCTCCCCTTCGTTGCGCTTTCTTCTGTTCAGCCGCAGGGGAGCACAACAGTAGACACACTCAGTAATTGTGAAGGGGGCTGTACTCTCTGAACGCAGGTGAAATGTGCATCCCACCTGCGCTGGCCGCTTACGCAGGGGAGCGCAGGAAAAAACGCCTGTGTGTAAGAGCCCTTAGGAAGTACACACTCCATGGCCAGAAGTTGAGTTTAGTTGAGTTTAGACACGCTTAAAATACGGAGTATTTTTCAAGAAAATGGGTGCAGAGGTAGAGTAATGGGTTATCTTAATAGCAGATTAGTATCTAGTTTAATTAGAATAAAAGCTCAGTTTATTTGGCTTGTCTTTTTTGGTTCGAGATTTTTATTTTTACATATGCACACCTCTGTAACAGGCACTGAAAATCTGGGTTTATGTTATGGAGGTGGATTGCATCTCAGAAGTTCCCAGGGCCGGATTTTCCTGCTTGACGCCCCGAGGCCTCAGGGTCCTAGAACCGACGGCTGCATACACATATCCCCCCGCCCCCCAGTCGCAAGTGCGCACATGCGATATAGCGCATGGGAACTTGGAGTTCCAAATGTAGTTAAGGATGCGCCCCGAAAATTTCGCAGCCCTAGGCCCGGGCCTTTGTGGCCTCTCCACAAATCCAGGCCTGGAAGTGCCTGTACTACCTAATCAGTTCTAGGCCATTAAGGTTATAATTTTGCTTTGACTCATTGGGGGTCGTTTATCAACACTGGGTAAATTTGCCCATGGGCAGTAACCAATCAGATTGTTGCATTCATTGTTATACTTGCAGC
Source organism: Xenopus petersii (assembly GCA_038501925.1). NCBI lineage: Eukaryota > Metazoa > Chordata > Amphibia > Anura > Pipidae > Xenopus > Xenopus petersii. Next base: position 132,908,385 of record CM076678.1, on the reverse strand, counting down.
TGGCTTTATAAAGCTAATCACTGATTGGTTGCTATAGGTTACTGCCCATGGGGAAAATTTTCCCATTGTTGATAAATGAGCCCCAGTCTGCCTTTAGCAGCACAACTTACCAAAAACAGGGGGGCTTATTTATAAATGCTGGGCAATTTTGCACCCAGGAATAACCCATAGCAACAAACCAGTAATTAGCTTTTCTTCAGTGAACTGCAAGTAGAACAGTGAAACTAAAGATCTGTATAAAATAAATACACTCAGAATCATAGATGCTAAACTGAGAATTTGTTTTATTAAAATATATATTATCAGATGTTAGAATAATATATTATTAATTGCACTTTATCCCTACCCCTATTATATATAAATATACCGTAAAATGTACCAGGCTTGGTATACAAATAACACAGCACAAATAAGAATATACATACAATCATATTTTTGGAAGAGACACATTATCTAAGCAAAATTTACAAAGGATTAAACCACTATCTGGTTGCTGGTCACTAACCCTAGTAACCCCAAACATATCAAATCTCTGCCTTGGTTCCTGTGGTCACTGACTAGCAGTGGTTTAAATGTCAGACGAGAGCGCTGTAACCAAAAACTAGTCTCAATATAGATACTCAATGGGGGAAGGGAATAAAATAATGAGACATTTCTACTTTTTAGTGACTCATTATATGTTGAAAAAGAAAATTTCAATTGTTTTTTTTTCGGTTTGCACTAATGGGAAATGTATGTAATTAAACTGAAAAAGTCATTCTCTGAGGGTAGAAAAATACCACCTTCAAGAAGGGGTAGTTCACCTTTAAATGAGCTCTTGGTATCATGTAGATAGTGATATTCTGAGACTCCTACTAGAGCCCACTATTATTTACCAGAGCCAGATTCTGCAGTTACTGCTACACTGAGTATGGAGCCTTCAAGGCGGCGCAAACACTATATAAACTCTAATAACAGGGCATGGAATATTTTTAAAGTGCTACTGACATGTCCCTAAGCTGGAATATATCAGTGTCCCTTTAGAGGGCTGGTTTACCTTTAAAGGAGTTGTTCACTTATGAGTTAACTTTCAGTATGATGTAGAGAGCATACCTCCCAACATTTGGAAAACAAAAAGAGGGACAAAAAAGTTGGCGCTCGCGGTGACGTTTTTGACTACGCCCATTTTTGTGGTCACACCCCCTAATTACCATGTTCATTATAGAAAATTTGGCAGGTTATGAAAGTTTGAACATATTTCTGTGTTTTTTTTATTTCAGTTATTACTGTTTTGCTAATGAAGGTGAATTGCCTAAGCTGTGAGTCTAACTTTTCCCAAGGGACCTGTTATCTTATATTGTTACAATTACTTATTTGCTTATCTCGAAATTGTTACAAAAGTAGCTTATCTGCTGCTCTGGCTGATCTGGGCACTCTGCCAAAAGCCAATTAATTTAGAAACTTTGTTTCTCTTTCTGGTTGTTCAGTGCAGAGAAAAACTTGACTTTCCAGTACAAACAAGGGACTGTGGGTTGAGCTATCAAAAGAGGGACTGTCCCTCTAAAAATGGGACATTTGGGAGGTATGAGAGAGTGATATCCTGAGTCAATTTGCAATTGCTTTCCATTTTTTATTATTTGTGGTTTTTGAGTTATCAAGTCTTTTATTCAGCAGCTCTCCAGTTTGCAGGTTCAGAAATCTGGTTACTAGGGTCCAAATTACCCTAGCAACCATGCATTGATTTGAATGAGAGACTGGAATATGAATAGGAGATAGCCCAATTAGAAAGATTATTAATAAAAAGTAATAATAACAATACATTTGTAACTTTACAGAGCATTTGTTTTTAGATGGTGTCAGTGACCCCCATTTGAAAGCTGAAAAGAGTCAGAAGAAGAATGCAAATAATTAAAAACAAATATTAAAAGTAAACAATGAAGACTAATTGAAAAGTTGCTTAGAATTGCTCCACCTATAATATACTAAAAGATAACCTAAAGGTGAACTATCTCTTCAAGTTAACCTTTAATTAATATACTATAAAGTTTGGAATTGGTCTTCATTATATATTTATTTTTATAGTTTTTGAATTATCTGTCTTGTTGACCCCAGCAGTTAAAAAAACCCTATTGATCTGTTATGCTACAATTTTGTTGTTATTGTTACTTTTTATTACTTATCCTTTTTTTCATCATCTGCTGTTCATATTCCATGACTCGTTTAAACCACTAGCTGGTTTTCAAGGGTAAACCGGTCTCTAGAAACCAGACAACTGTTGAAATTCCAAACTGGAGAGATTGCACTCTGAAAAACCACAAAAAAAAAAAGAAGACCAATTGCAGATTGTCCGAGAATATTAAGGGCTCTTACACATGGGCGGTTTTTCATGCGCTACCCTGCATTGCGCTTTATTCTGATCAGCCATAGGGGAGTGCAGGAGTAGACGCACTCAATTATTGTCAATAGTGATGGGCGAATGTGTCCCGTTTCGCTTTGCCACGAATTTCACCGGCGTCAAAATGGGTGCCGGCATCAAAGTTGACGTTGGCGCACTAGTCAATGGACGTCCGTTAATTGTTACATGCGGCAAAATTGACGCCGGCGTCGGAACTGTCACCGCAAATTCATGCCTGGCGACTAAATTCATCCATCACTAACTGTGAAGGGGGCTGTACTCACACAGGCGCATGTATGTGCCGAACACAGGTGAAATGCAACATGCTGCGTCCCACCTGCGTTTGGTGCTTACTTGCGTCTGTGTGAGTACAGCCCCCTACACAATAATTGAATGTGTCTACTCCTGCGATCCACTGTGGCTGAACGGAAGAAAGTGCAACGCAGGGGAATGCAGGAAAAACCGCCCGTGTGTAAGAGCCCTTATGGCTACATCATACTAAAAGTTAATTTAAAGGTGAACAATCCCAAGATAGTGAAAGATGGGGAAATTAAAGATGAACACAATCCCATTAGCCATTAGAGTCTGTGAGTTGAACAGTGCTTATATAAAAGACAGCTCCTTATTTTGCATTATAGCTGCACTTCCTCTTTAAATCCATATTCAGCTCTGTCTCTCTGTTAAATCATTTACCACTAAGCCAACAGGTTCAGTAGAGCAATTCCAGACAAATTTCCACCCATGGCTATGATTCTATTCATTCAATTAGTGACCTGAACAAGCAGTTCCTTTTTTTTCCTGGGTGGGGGAGTCGTTATTAATCCCTCATATTAACTGCTGGTTGAAAGGAGCAGCCTATAGGAAGCCGGAGTGTTTATTGGGGCAGTTTTATCTTGAAGGCAGTCAAGATACAGTTTGAGTCCTGTGGTTTGCTCTGTTATTTGCTTGTTAGAAAGTGGAGCATTAAACTTGCCCTTGTTAGGGATTTGTGACTGGTTTTATTACCTTGTTACAGTGCTGAGTTTCCTTGGATCATTGTTAGATTGTAATGGAACAGAGAATTGTATCCTACACTTCGTATATGGCTGGACCTGGGTTGTACAATGACATTCCCCAGTGGGAGCTCAGAATGCAGAGTATTTGTGTTTCGTTTCACCTGCAAATCCCGAACGCACGCAGAGCTGGAGAATACAACCCAACAACCAGGAAAACATAAGGATTTGTTGTTGACTGTCTAATCCAGGTGAGGGAGCATAAGGATTTAGTTAAACTACAACTGTCAGAGGGATGCTGACTAGGTGTTGTATTTCAAAAGAACATTATGTAAAAGTAATTTATGCCATTAATGTCACAATCCTGTCCTATTATATCTTCTGACCCATGGCCACACTCCATTCCCAGAAACTATTATCCCACTGCTACTATAGGCACCATCTCTCCCTACTATACCTGCTATCCCACAGCCACAGTCTATTCCCAGAGACTATTATCCCACTGTTACTATAGGCACCATCTTTCCCTACTGTACCTGCTATCCCACAATCACACTCCCTTCCCAGAGACTATTATCCCACTGTTACTATAGGCACCATCTCTCCCTACTATGCCTACTATCCCACAGTCACAGTCCCTTCCCAGAGACTACTATCCCACTGTTACTATAGACACCATCTCCCCCTACTATACCTGCTATCCCACAGTCACACTCCCTTCCCAGAGACTATTATCCCACTGTTACTATAGGCACCATCTCTCCCTACTATACCTACTATCCCACAGTCACACTCCCTTCCCAGAGACTATTATCCACTGTTACTATAGGCACCATCTCTCCCTACTATACCTACTATCCCACAGTCACACTCCCTTCCCAGAGACTGCTATGCCTATTGCTACTGTAGGTACTATCTCACTACTATAGCTGCTTTCCCATAGTCCCTTTCCAGCAAATTGTAAATGAGTCCTAACGCACATCAAGAGTTAAACCAGATATAGGGACTTGGAATTTAAAATGTTATTCCTCCCAAATTAGTTAGGTTTAATTATCCTACAAATATATCTTGCATTGCCTGCTGTCATTCTTCTTGATGTGCGCAACAACAGGTTTCTGAATTTCGAATGCATAATTGCTAATATTTATTTTTAGCTAAGATTGGTTGTTTACTACTGCTATTACAAGGTTGCTCAATAATTACAAGGTAAACAGCTCAAAGAGAGAAAAGCATAATGGCTTTCCTTGATTTTCAAGAGTGTTACAAGCAAATGTGACACCAAAGAGAAAGTGTCCCTGGCCTATATAATCACAGTGCACATGGCCAGTGAAAGCAATCTTCAATAGCACGGCCCTAGCCAGTAACAATCTGTATACTACTAGTGTGCCGAATGAATAATGAGAATGAATGGAATCCTCCTAAATATTTTAATATAATGATTTTTGTAATATTCTACCTTTAATGAAAAGGAAATTTAATATTTTCTAGTTGTGAAATGATCTGAACTACTCTCTGATCACAATAAATAATGAGGGGTTTTAATGTGAGGGGTAGTAGATATTATCAATATTAAGAATTAAGAACGATTCTGTGTATTTGCCAGCATAACAGGGGCATGGTACATGGATGGTACATTAAAACGTGACAGGTATTAAAGGCTAAAGGTTACAGCCTCAGACCCCAAAACTCTATGGGGCAAATTCACTAAACGCCGAAGCGCCTAACGCTAGCGTGAATTCGCCAGTGTTGGGCATTTACGTTAATTCGCCGATTCACTAACGGACACTGGCGTAAATTCGCTAGTGTTACTTCGCACCCTTACGCCTGACGAATTTGCGTAACGGACGTAACTACGCAAGACTTCCTTCGCCACCTCAGACCAGGCGAAGTGCAATAGAGTAGATAGGGATTGCTTGAAATGTAAGTTAAAAAATTTTCTAAGTCCCAAAAAACACTGGCGTTTTTTTCATTTTTTATGGGTAATAGGCTGAAAAAGATCGAAATTTTTTTTGGGGCTACCCTCCTTCCCCCCTACATTTCCTAGCTCATGGCACCTTAACTATACAATGGGCACATGTGTAGGGCAAAATAAAAATTTTATTTGCTGTTTTGAAGGTTTCCCAGGCTTGTGTAGTGATGCTACATATACTTCCATTGTAACTTGAATTTGGTGCCGTATGCAAATTAACCACCGCTAGCGTAACTTTGCTTTGCTTGGCGAATTAACTCTAGTGCAACTTCACAACCTTATGCTACCCCTGAGCGCAACTTCAAATTTTAGTTAATTTGCATAGCGCATGCAAAAATAAGTGCGGCGAAGTGTGGCGAAGCGCGCAAAGCGGACGCTGACGCAATAACGAATCTTAGTGAATGTCCCACTATGTCTCAATACCTGTGTATGTTGATGCATTTAACATGCAATGGTAATAATATATGCATGGGCAATGTGCTAATATTTATTTAAGAAAGGAATAGGGCACATGTATGGGTTCCATTATCCAGAAACACATTGTCCAGAAAACGCATTATGGGAAGGCCGTCTCCCATAGACGCCATTTTAATCATATAATTCAAATGTTGAAAAAATATCTCCTTTTTCCCTGTAATAAGAAGACACTATCTTATGCTCAAACCTTATTGGGGGCAAAACTATTCTAGTGGGTTTATTTAAATTAATATTTAAATTATTTGTTTTTTAGCAGACTTAAGGCATGGAGATTCAAATAACAAAAATACCCCTTATTTGGAAAACTCCAGATTGGTTCCTTTTTACTCTACTGCAAAGGGACCAATCTGGCTGAAATAAAGCAAAGTAATGGAAGTATCCTTTTGTTCAGACATTCATACTCCATGCCAAAGGCACATAATATCATGTTTACACAGAGTAATTGAAACCATCAATATGGTAAAAAATTGGGATATCCAACCGACCTTTGTAAAACTGTTCTTGGACTTTATCTCACAGACTTCTGGTATAGGGGAATCATACAAGAATCTGGGAGTTAGACATCACTGATATTAACTTATATAAGACATAGATATAAAATAATTTCATGAATACTAGTGATACATGTATGATACATCCCTATCATATATTCTGTCTTGATTGAGAAAAGGGTATTCAGGTCTGGTAGAGCGACCTGTCAGAAAGATACAGAACTAAGACAGGGTAGTGATTGGCGAATAAATTCGCCAGGTGCTGATTTGCAATGAATTTCCGTGTTTCACCGTGGGTGAATAAATTCGCGAAACTGCAGCGAAAATAAGCCGGCTTGAAAAAATTTTGGACGCATGTCAGAAAATTGATGCGTGTGTTAAAATTGATATGTGCATCAAAATTCGTGTATCGTAATTTTTTTGCCGTTTCGCGAATTTGCGGGAAATTCGCATATTTTCCAGAAAATTGAAACGGGACAAATTCACCAATCACTAGTTATGGCCAGTTACACAAATATTTCTGGGACCAACTGGACCCTTGGAACAATTATATTAACAAGTGCAATGCATATCTGGATGGCCTGAAAGTTTAGATACAATTATACATGGTCATTTTGTCATTTACAGATATACAGAGTTCATGGCAGAGTGGAACCATAGAGGCAAATGTTAGTACAATGAGCTGCCATTCTCAGCTCACTCACTATCTCTACTAGTCATGTCATTCTGATTTTTATGACAGTGTTGCTGGTAATGATAACCAAGGTAAATCACAGCCAGATAAAGTCAATCTTAAAAGTTTTGAGCATTTCCCATTGTGCAGTCTATCCCACCAGTGCCAGACAGGTGCTTTCAGGACAGTGGAGGACCACTATTAGTGGTCTGGGTAGTCATTGGGTAATGCATTTCAATCAGACCTTTATATTTAAAAAGCTGCAACTTCTTGTAACCACAAACAGAACTACCATCTGCTCATCCATGGACTAGTAATTGCATACATGCATACATGGTTCCAATAAGTCGGAAGTAGACAAATAGGGTCCCATATAAGAATCACACAACCTTCATACTCTTTAAAGCAAGGGGTTCCCCCATTATGTGTCTTGCAGAGAAGGGTGTGGGGGTTAGATGGGTTTCTGATTTAAAGGAGAAGGAAAGCTACGGAGGCATTTTATTGCCAATAGATTAGCTGCAATAGTGCAAGCTAGAATGCTATATTGTTTTACCATACCTGAGTAAAAAGCTCTAGAAACTCTCTGTTTGTTTAGAATAGGAGCTGCAGTATTAATGTGGTGTGACATCACTTCCTGCCTAAGTCTCTCCCTGCTCTGGGCTCAGATTACAGTAGAGAAGGGAGGGGAGGAGGAAGAGGAACAAACTGAGCATGCTCTTGCCCAGGGCAATGAGGTTTAAGCTGAAGGCAGGAAGTCTGATACAGAAGTCCATGTGTACACAATAGTAGGAAAGAAATGCTGTGTTTCTTTTGACAGGGGACTCAGAGCAGCACTACTTAGGGGGTTTACTGGTATATTTAGATGGCCCTTTCTAATAAGACTTACTTAGTTTTAACCTTTCCTTCTCCTTTAAAGGTTAATAAAAAATATGGTGTTCTTACATGCATGATACTGTAATGGACTTTCCTTATCTAAGGTGCAGAGTATATTACATATCTGATCACTGGTTTTAATATCACAATGTGCACATTGACCTCTTTAGTCTAGGTGAAAACAGAGTCCTAGCCCTTAAAATGTTGCTTGGCACTTACTGAGGTTGCAGTTGGAATGTCATGGAGCTGTTTAGACACAGCTATGTCCACTTTGTTGGCACAATGGCAAAATCTGCAAACGTACTTTCTCATAAGAAAGTATTGTTTCTGGCCCCAACCAAAAAAACTCATTTGCAAAGATGAATTCAGCATGCCCCTGCACTATGCACATAGAATTGTAATGACCCTTGTCTGCTGCAGGATTGGTGCATGTACATTACAGAAAATATACTGGGCACTGTAGAGCGACACAAACCCCCATTTCTGCTGCCAAATTTTGCAGGAAGTCTCCAGTGACAGCCAAGGAAAGGGGATATTTATGTCCCACATGCCACCTCAACAAATGTGCCGCCCAAAGGAATTGGTCCTCAAGTGCTGGAATGCCAACGCGCCACTGATCTTAGATACATCACTATGTGCCAGACATGAATATATTAATGTTGCAATAAGAACATTTTAATTGGAGTTTTCCCTTTACAATAGGATATGCTGATGAGATGCTCTGTAAGATACATCTGTAGGGGTGGAGGTTTCCTGGCTAATCTCCCATATAATTATTGCAATGACCCGCAACTTTCTCTCCCCTGACCTTTATCTAATAACTTTATCTAATAAAATGCTTGTACTTTAAAATAAAAAATGTTATATATATATATATATATATATATATATATATATATATATGGAATAGGTCCATAATTATTATATCTTTGAAAGGTTAATTAGAAATATTAACCTTTACTTACGCTCTATTTTTAATGCTTAAATTAGATCCTAAGAACGCTGCGCTGAGCAAAGGCCACCGGTGTGTAGTGATTTGTTCCAACCCTCTCCCCTGTGGATTTCCCTACTGTACAACGCCACTCTCCTGTTTGGAGAATATAAAACGCTCCCTAAATACCCTGTTTTATATTCCCAGCATGAGACATACATGTTATGACATAGATGCGCTGGATTGCATGGAGGCACTACGCAAGACCGCAGCACAAGCACAATGATATCAGTGTAACCACTATATTGCACTAACACTTCTGAGATGCTGCAATCTCCCAGCTTCATGAACCAAGAAAACAAATGATCAACTAAATTTACTGAATTCAGGGTAACAAGCAGATGCCATATTCGCACAAAGTTTCAGAAATTGAATAAAGATTAGTCATGCGCCTTCAATATTCCAGGCAATCCCAAAAAAGTACAGGTATGGGGACCTGTGCTCCAGCATACTAACTTGGGACCAGGGGTTTTCAGATTATGGATCTTTCTGTAATTTCGATTTCCATACCATAAGTCTATTGGTTTTGCTTCCAATAAGGATTAATTATATCTTAGTTGGGATCAAGTACAAGGTACTGTTTTATTTTTACATAGAAAAAGGAAATAATTTAAAAAAAATTTGAGTGTATGGGAGATGGCCATCCCGTAATTCAGAATGGGTTTCTGGATAACAGATCCTATACCAGTACCATGAGCATCTCAGTGTTCTCTGCAGCACAATAAGTATGCTGTGCCCCAAAAGACAAAACACACAAAACAAACAAAATACAAAAATATCCCCAATAGGTTTATGGTAAAATCACCTGCTACTTTGCACAGGTTGCTTTCCCCCAACAGCTGCAAGAGAAATGTTTCCCCCTAAAACTCATTGTTGGAAGATTCCAGGACCCAGGTAATCACAATGCACCCACATACACACCCATCTTAGGGGTATATTTGTTTATGAGTAGAAAGGAGCTCACTGCATTTCCCCAGAATGAATCTTTACAGTCTTTTCATTTGTTTCGGATTTTTAAAAGCATGTTTATCAAAGATTCACTTTTACCCACTGAGGGTTGTAAATATGTCTCTGATGGAGAACCCATGCCAATATTTTTGCTATTACTGTTTGGCCCTGACTAGGGATTTTTATCTGCTGTCCAGTTCCTGGTTTCTGTCCAAGGGAATGAGCATGGAATTTGAAAAGGGGAACAGATTTACTTATTCAGTAAAAGAAATATAAACACACTTGAGATAAATACAAATCAATTTTAAGGGCTTAAACGAAACCAGAATTAAGCATTTAATAGGCAGCTCAAATGCCCCGACTTGTATTTTTTATTGCAGTCATATTCTGTGCTTCTAAGATATATTGATTGCTCCTTATTTATATAAATATTTCTGCTTATTGATGCAAACGGGAGATGCCATTCAGGTTGCTCTCGTGAGTTCATTTCAAACCTCACCCATAGAGTCCAACTACAGCATTGCCCTCCAGTGGTCAGACTGTATGCATGGGATTTTGTAGCTAACAGGCCTTCCCATTATAGGGAGCACCGTGCCTTCATTCTACTAAAAATAAGTCAATTTATCCACCAGCATGGATTTATGAAATTAAATTATCATGAGCACAAATGTCTTGTTATTGCAGGGGAAACAGCTGATCGGTCAAAACGAAGGACTGTTGGTTTAGATAGGACCTTATTATAAAAGGGCACTGCCATAATTTGGAGCTTTCTGGATGAATGGCTTCCAGATAATATAAGTGTTTGGTATGATGTCATTGTACTACGCAGCAAATTCAGATAAATATCACATACACAGGCAACCTTCACAAACACCTGCTAAGCCCAGTCACTAGTCTGTTATACACCCAAACTCTATCTTCCCGTCGCACCATCAATCCAGCCCTTTTTTCCCGCCGGCATGTATGCATAATGCACTATGACAAACAGTGTCTCAGTCGTACAGAACTATCATTACTTACACACTCCTTAGCATACAGAACAAGTTCATGGATCTTACTGTACATTCTTCATTCTAACACCTTCTCTGCACAGCCAGTGCTCCCCATACACACTCACACCAAGGAAATTGGGCACATACTGTGTGACCTAGTATCCTTGCCCAAATGCAATAAAGTCTAACCCACTGCACTACACTGCACACCCACACGTCTATTAATTATATAACATAAAGCAATATAAACTGTCCGGAATCAAACCTTTCATATAATGTTACTAATGCCCCAGGTGTTTCCTCATAAGACCCAAGTATACATATGATATAATATAAATCAGCAAAGCTCTGTGTATCGGAAACCCACTGCATTGCTGTTGTGCACAGTAAAGAAGCTCCTGCATATACCTGTATGTATACAGACAGCATAAAAGGCTAGCTGGTTTGGACACATAACAATAATCTATATAATTCAGTAATCAGGTGAAAAAAAAAACATATTGTTTACCAGGACTCAGCTACCTGCACTAGTGGGAGTTGTAGTTAAATAGAATCTGGTGGCTGCAGGTGTCCCAGCCCTGATCTGTTATACCACACACACACAAACACTAACACACATATTATATTAACATTATTCAGGGACAGTCCACCTCTTTCATACTGGCAGTGTTACTGGCTGGCAGGTGTTAGAGGATTGTAGTTCTGCAACAGACAGAGTGCCAGGTGTGTGTGTAGGGAAAGATAGACTGATAAAGGTAAATATATCTATACACACAAATACAAGCACACACACGCATAGGTAAAAATATAAACACATTTGCCTGGAGTCAAAACATTTGTACCGCTGAGTGTCTCTGCAGACACACACCCTGATTATTGAATATAGAACGGTTCCTCCACATAGAAACTCAGCCTCTGAATTAATTCATCCCCAGCAAGTGCATGCCGCTCGCTCAGTCGCCCATCTCTACACCTTCTATTTATCTATTTATCTATTTATCTACTTTGTCTCTAGTCACAGACTCAACATTCCTGTACCCATTTCTGCCCCTTGGCACCCACACACCTACCACCTACACAAATACACTGACCTCCTGTACATTCCCACCTGCACACACACAAACACACAATTATTTTGAATACACAGACTCCACCCAAGTATAAATGTAATCTGAATGTAGAGGCAATGCTCCGCTGCAAGCGCTGTACCTATTAACTGGCTCAACACCTGTATACAATTTACTCAACAAACAGATCCAGATCAATAGATATATATTTATTCTATCAGTGTATCTCTCTCTCTATAGAGTCTTATCAACCAATGTCATTGTCTGATGTCGGTACAGACTCTGTATGATCACCAAAATCATCATCCTGTAGACACAGGCAAGGTAATAAACAGTGATCCCAGTTTAACCAGCAAAATTATGTACTCACTTACTCACACTACAATATGAACCAATGCACACTCACACTATATATGTATGTATGTAATATATATATATATATATATATATATATATATATATATATATATATATATATACATAAATAAAAATACATAAATAATATTTAGGCAGCAGCATCTATAGCACCTACAAATCAAATTCCTTCTGACCCTCACAATGTCCCACTGTATTTCCCATTGACTTCTGTCCTGCTCCTCTAAGCACTGCAACTCCTCTCCTAATTCCCTAATGTTTTAGGGAATACAAAGTCTTATATTCACTATATCCAGGTGATCATATACACACCCCCAGCCTGTGCACCTTACAAGCTACAGTATAGTAAATAATACATAGACACTACACTGCATGCATCGGATCCCCAGTGCCAACATGTACGTACAATGAATGCAGCTCCATGCAGTGCATCCCAGTTCCAGACGCTCACATTCCGCTCTCGGCTCTTCTGATTTGGACACAGAGAGAAGCTGCTGCGCTGGTCCCTGAGTCGTTCGGAGTCTGAGCTGCTTTGTGCGCCTCTCTCCACCAACCTCCCCCCAGGACTCACATAATTAGCACAGAAACCCAAGAGAAGAACAGAGAGCTACAGCTGTGACAGGGGAGGGGGAGAGAGGGAGGAAGGAGGTGAGACTGGATGAGAGAAGCGCTGAAGGTAGGAGGGAGAGAGAAAGGAATAAAGAGAGGATACAAGAGAGAGAGAGAGAGAGAGAGAGAGAGAGAGAGAGAGAGAGAGAAGGACTGGGAATGGTAGAAAGGAGGAGAGAATGGGAGGAGGAAGAAAGGAGTAAGGAGGGGTGACCATGGGAGGAGACAGATAAATAAGAAGAACAATTAAGAGTGAAATTGATGAGAGTGAAAAGTACCAATTAGAGGGTGAAACCAAAGAGAAGAGAAAGTAGCAGCAATTTGTATCTGTAGAGGGTGCAACAGGAATACAGGGAAGAAGGATGGAATGTGATTTATTTACTGTCAATGCAAGAATAGGGGGGGGGTTATGTACCTGTATAGTCTCTCCCTCTCTCTGTAACTGGAATTAACAGGTACTGTGCTCTGGCAGCACTTAGAGAACAATCCCTGATTTAGACAATGAATTAGATTTATGGCACAAATTTGGGCTGCTGCCACAACGTATTTAATATTTCAATAACTAAGTATAATAGGGATTTCCAACCTGACAGCCTCTTGCTTCTGCTGAACTACAATTCCCTGCATCCAAAAAAACTCATTCCATCCTTGCTTTTCAAGGAACTGACTATACATGGCTACTTAGTAGGGTGTTCCAAATATGGTTCTATGTGGTCAGAACTTTAATGATGCAAATTTTAATAATAGGGAAGAACAATAACACAGACACACAGGCTGTTAATAAGGTGACGAACTTAAGATCATACCATCTGTGGCAATTGTATTTGCAATGTGTATGGTGGCAATGGTCTGTGAACCATAAGCAAAGAGAACTCAAGGCCTGTTGTCCAAGGTGCTGAACAGCAGTTACACTATGCTGGGATGTCCAATTTATAACCCTTCAGGTTCTGAAAAGCAGCAACTCTCAGCATCCCATGGAAGCCAGATCCTTATACTACAAATGGCAATATTATAATATCTGAACATTGTATGGAAAATATCTTAAAGTGCTAATAAGATGACAATATCCTGATTGAGAGGAGTGCCACATTTACATACTAAATTCAAGCCGCCCACTTGTGTTCGCATATAATGCAAGTATAAAGCTGGAGCTATTAGGACATAGTGATGCATACCTTTGGCTGCATTTGTAATGCCATGGTGAGTAGAGAAGCTGAAAAAGCATTAAATAAACCAAAACAATTATTTTTATGCCACAGGGATTCAGTTTTTTGGTAAACATCCTGCACTGGGAGATAAAAAATGGGCAGACATAAATACTCATGGAATATTGGCAGTCAATGTGGTCAACATTTGGCTAAACTAAGACATAGAATATAAACTTTATTTTTACCAATCTCTTTTTATGGGACAATGTAGTAAAAGTCTCAATGTTTAATAACTCATAGTAACCACATAGCAAGTAGTGTTTACTCTATGGTTTGTAGACCTGTTATATAAATGGGCACTAATACAAGCCCTTTAAGCCTAGAGCCATGAGGCAACGTGTCACCTAATGTTACATTATAAAAAACGTATTGGCCTTGTGATTACTTTCTATTAATATTAACTTTACAGAGTGCAGGTAAAGAATGGCAAATGACCTTTGGGATGTAATCAAGGTAACTGGCTGCTTGCAACCCTAACTGCCAGAAGACAATCGCTTTCCAATCCCACCAGGATTCTGGCAACAAAGCAACATTTCCCACCTAGAACTGCTGGATCATTATCCTCTATGCTTTGAGAAAGGACATCCTATTATTCAGATTATTTTTAAGTCACAAATGACCAATGTGAGGACACAACTGTTACTATAATGTGGGATGAACAGATAATATACAAGTACATACAGCATAAACAAAGGGTTTAAAAGATTACACACCCTATTCGTAATATCCAAGAAATGCTGTTCTTGAAAAATACTTTTTTAGAAGATGTTACCTAACGGTTTCAGAAATCAGAAATCACCCCATTAAGCAGAAGTTAAGAAGTAAGCTATAAACCAGATTAAATAAGTGAGGGGTTCCATATTATTATTATTATTATTATTATTATTATTATTATTATTATTATTATTAACATGTATTTATATAGCGCCAACATATTGCATAGCACTGTAACGTAAATGTGATTATACAACTACATCACATGAATTACATATATAGAATATATGGAGTAACAAACATCACAATCAATACAGGTACAAACAGGTGAGGAAGGCCCTATGCATAGGCATAAAGTCTAAAGGGAAGGGAGTAATACACAAGGTGAGGGAGTGGACAAGATCGAATTAAGTGGGTGAGAAATGTGGTACTGTATGTGGTGTTGGGTTTGGTAGTTAAGCAGTGAGGGTAGGCTTCTCGAAAGAAGTGCGTTTTCAGAGATTTTTTGAAAGCAGAAAGGTTGGGAGAAAGTCGGACAGACCGTGGGAGAGTGTTCCAGAGGAGGGGTGCAGCCCTTGCAAAGTCTTGAATATTCTCATCTTGTCGAACACATGGAAATTATAATGCCCTTTTATTAGTGTATTATTGGCTTATTATTTCATTACCTAATTATGATGGTTTCTTAAGGGGAACCCTATCTGCATGTGTAACAATAAAAGGCAAATTGTTAGTTTGTAATCAAGCAATTGCAATGTACTCTGTTTCCGAATTATTGTGTCCTCTCCCCCAGTGGTAACAGTGGGAAGAGAATGCCTGTGAGTAATAGAAGTTGTGGAAGGAAAACAAGGAATTTAGGAGGCATCTGGCACTTATAAGGAGAGGAGAATGATTCATATTTATGAAGAATATACTGAAAACGAAAAGAATATCTAATGTATAAAGGGAGTTGTGCTCTTGACATTTATAAAGGTGTAAGAATACTTGTTATTTATAATAGGAGGAGAATACCTGTCATTTATATAGGGAGGGAAGTTCTTGATATTTAGACACCACGAAGAGTACCTGACATTTATAAGGGGATGCGAATAATTGATGTATATGGGGGGGATAACTGTCGTTTATATAGGGAGGATAATAGCTGACATTATACAGGGATAAGAGTCATTTATAAAACAAAGGAGAGTATTTCATGTATGAAGAATGTAGAGTAGAACGTTCTTGATGATTAGGGAGAAGAGTACCTGGCATTTATAGGAGGAGGATAGTCATCAATGTATAAGAAGAGGAGAGTAACTGTAATTTAATGTATATATGGAAGAATATACAGGTAAAAGAGTACCAGTCATTTATAAGGGTATGAGAGTATTTAAAAGGGGAGAAGAGTAACTGTCATTTATATTAGGGGGAGAGTTGACATTAATACTGCAGGGAGCATACCTGTCATTTATAAAGGGTAAAGAGTAGAAGTATTTTATTATGGGACAAGAGTAACTCATGTACAGTATAAAAGGAAGAATGCACACATCATTTATACTGGGAGTAAAACATTTGATATTTATAGAGGAGAAAACTTGGACATAGTATTTGACATTACATAGGGAGGAGAATACATGTAATTTATAATAGAGGAGAGTAATGCATAAAGGAAAAAGAGTAACTCTCATTTAATTGGAAGGAGAGTAGCTGACTTGCATAATGGAAAAATAGAAAATGTATTTTACAAATGGTAGAGAGTAATTAATGTATAAAGGGAAAAATGTAACTGCCATTTATATAGGGGGAGAGTAGTTGACATTTACACTGGTAGAAGAGTACCTGTCATTTATATTGGGAAAAGAGAAGATGTATTTTATTATGGGAGCAGAGTAACTCATGTACATGTACCTAGAATTTATTATGAGAGGATAATATGTGATATTTAAAGAGGGAGAAAGGTACCGTTCCTTTATAAAAGGATAGACGACTCTGTATTTATACTGAAAGGAAAAAGTATCCGTCATGTATAAATCGAATAAAGATAAGAATAAAGTACTCTGTATGTATACAAGGGGGCAGCACAGAAAGCTGCATCCAGTATTTTTTCTAAGGAAATTGATGGTATATCTTACTTACATGGAGAAAAGACAGTCAAGCATTAATGCTGAGTGTAAAAGCAGATCATGATAAAAACAAAAGGGTTGGTGTGCACAACACTTACTATTCACAAGTACCTGGGAGCTATTAAAACAGAAGAATATTAGCAGAAGAGTAACAGCAGCACTCATATAGGGGATTTTATATATATATATATATATATATATATATATATATATATATATATATATATATATATATACACAGTATATAATGGAAGGGGCTTACTGCGTGCCATTACCATAGGGGGCTACAATATATGTTATCTCCATGGCAGAACCAATTATAGAGCTTATGGGACAGAATCCATCACATAAATAATAAGGTGTCTTTGGTGTCTTTTTTTTTTTTTTTTTAATAATAGATGGAAAGCCCCATTGATTTCTACGAGGGAGAAAGAGAGATATATGTCATTTACACATGAAAGTGAAGTGTTCAGTGTCAGAAAGAATTCCTTTACACATCCCTGAGAATCAAAAGCCCATACACAGGCATACTGCAAATATCACCAATAACTGCATCTTTATTTATGATCACTCATGAAAAAAAAAGGGCAAGTAAACTGCAATCCCATGACGGCAATGCTATTACCACCACTGGAAAAAAACTCATATGTAACCCTGCCACAGGACAAACAAGGGGGGTAGGTACTTATTATCTAATAAAGAGAGAGAAACAATACTGATTACCTCTCTGTCATTAAAACTGTGTTAATAGACTTACCATGTATAGTATTGGATATAATAATATAAACCAGCATAGGATAAATAGTTATGCAACCAAATTTGTTTAATAACACATTTATCAGTTATTTAAAATAACCCATTTGTGGTTTGTCTTTTTTTCCAAACTTACACAACACCCATACATATCAACAAAAGCCTTAACCCCTCTGATGGTGTAGAGTATTAATTGATTAATCAGTAATTGAAAGTGCTATGGTAATACAGGTGTCAGTATTCCTACAGCGAGGGCTGAGAAAACTCTACTGTATCCTTGCATGATTGGGGCTAAGAGATAAAACCAGGGAATAAGTAAGCACTAAATGAAATCCATGTCTTTTGGATCTGGCTAAATGCTGAATCCTTAATTAAATTAAAGGGTAAATGAAGTTCACCTGTTGAGTTTGGACTGTCTATTATGCGTGCATTTCTCATTCTAGAATTGAAATGGATACTATTGTCTTTCCTTTATACACATACCTTTCCTGGCTGTTTTTATTCAGCCTGGCCTTATAATATAGATATGAGATTATGAACTATGAGCGGAAATAGAGGCTTAATGTGCTGAGTCTCTGATCTATGAAATGCGGAAGTGTAGTTCGATTGCTGTGTCAGCTCCTTGTACCCTCGGGCTAACCACTTTATCTCCTTTGCCCTAAGCACTAACAAGCAGCCTATAAGCTGTGAAAAGCAACACCATGTAAAATATAATGGAAAAGAGGGAGTAGCTGCACTTGGTGTTTATATAGGGGGGAAAAAGTCACTCTGGTACCTGAATAAAAGGGATATATATAAATATATATATATATATATATATATATATATATATATATATATATATATATACACACACATGATTTGTATTGAAGTGTTAATCACAAGAGAGCACTGATTGGTTTGGGCATTGATACGATGTAACAATAAAATGATTGATTCTTAAAATAGGGAGTGCTGGTCTGAGAATAATATATATATATATATACACACACACACACACACACACACACTTCCTTAATAATACTCACTTTTTTTCGTCTCTGTCTGATATATTGTAGTGTTTTGCTACTTGCATTAATTCCAGTGATATGTTGGCAGTGCTACAATTGGTCACTTATAGGGGCAGGGGAGGGGTGTACATGACATTTATTAAGGGGATAATATTCCTACAGTGTATGTAAGCCTGTGGGACCTGTCATTTGTATAGGAGAGGGGTCGAGTCATGTGCAGGATGTGCTGTAGACACATTCTGCAGAGGAGTGCAAACATGGCCTGACAGTCTGGCAGAGTACATATCATTCAGGCAGGAAGGATGTTGGAACCTGTCATTTATTTAAAGAGGACCTGGCACCCATGAGCAATTGTTCACCCTATATAACCGCATATTGCTTCTGTTATCCATTTATTAAAATCAGTCTCTTTTTTAAACGATGTGTCTTTTTCATGGCAACCTCCGGGGAACAAGTACCAGGTTGAAAATTAATGCTGACAAAGTTGAATATGCTCCACATTTTAATTGGTTTTTATAATCTTGATTGGGTGCGGGTTCTTTATTTGCATTGAGGGATTAAGGAGAACGATGAACAGCCGTCAGCTCTATAAACTACAATTCCCATCAGCAGCATTTGACTAATGGGTGTTCCAAAACATATGAAGAGCAACAAGTTAGAGAGCCAAAGTAGAGCTGTTCAGCACCTTGGACAGCAGCTCTTTAGTTCACTTTGCATGTAGTCCCCATCATATCAATCTGAAATGCAGCGCTCAGTCGTCACGGACCTGAAATATAACCGCAAGTATCTATGTGCATTCCCTTCATATAGAATTGCCAATGGATTAATTTTTAGAAAGTCACATTATACTGAGAAGCAGGACTGTATAATATCTGACATTCAGCACCTTGGGCTTTCTCTCTGCATGTGATACACCATCATGCTAATTTGTAATACAGGATTTGTATACACATATATATTCCCATTAGATATTCAGTTTGTGACATAGCCAATAAAATGGATATTTTTGATTAGAACTTGCTGCTGGCAAATGAATTTCATTATGCCATTTTCAGATACAATTATATGTGGAAGGAGGGGAAGTGGAAGGCCTAAACTAAGGGGCTGGCAGGCTTCAATGAAGGGCAGCTGTTTCCCTTTTTTACTTACATAGTTCTTTGACTCATCTACACTGGAAGTGAAAGACAAGGGCTGGCTGTACCTGGAAATATTTTCCCATCTATATTATTTTATGTGTTTAGGTTGTCGGGTAATTAGAGGATCATTGTGCCCCATGTGCCTTAAACTTAAATATATATTTTTTGAGAAATTAAGTAATATTAGCTGAAGCAGAACAAAGAAAACCTCGCCACATAGGTGCTTTACTCTCCGTGCCATGCTGCTCCTTTTGGGTGAGCTCTCAGCCGATTGTTTGAGCAGGAGTATGGCTTTCATTGGGGATTAGTGATGGGTAACATTTTTTAGCAGGCATGGATATCGCACATTTCACCATTAGTGAATATTTTTGCAAAACTGTGGCAAAATCTTGCCATGAAAAATGTAACAGTAAAATTCCCATTGCATCTTGGACAATAAAAAAGGTATCAGTGTATTTTGCACAGCAAAAGCTACCTAAAAAAAAACATTACTCCAATGTATTTTGCGCAAAAAAAAAAATTGTCCATCTTTGATGTGTTTCGTGAATTTTTGCCATTTCATATACTTTTTAAATGGTTTTGTGAATTTTTGTGAGAAGTGAATTTGAACCTGATTCACTCATCACTGTAAGGGATACTGGGGTTATGAGTTCATGTGTGGGACTAGTGCCATACCAGATTTACTAAGTACCTGCAACTCAATCCACATCTGGTATGAGGTAATACACCAGTGAAGCAGAAACCAAAGGGTTTTCCATATATAATGTCTATATGTCCCATAACTGACTAAAGAGGAGAATTAACCTTCCTGCATAACAGGCTAGAATTAGAGGGAGAGCTTAGGACAGCCCCATAAGGTGGATTGTGTGATAGACAGAGGGTTTTGACATCAAGACTAAATAGGCAGTCAAGAATAGTCTTTTGGAACCCCTTATAGAGCAAGGGGGATTTGTCCAGAACCAAGGTAGCCATGGGTCATATAATGAGGAGAGATAATGTGTCAGTGCCAGGGCTAGATTCAGAGTTGCATTTCTCAAGAAGAATAAAATGGAAAGCGTTGTCTTGTTGAGCAGCCACTAGATCCACCAAGGAATTAAAATAATGGTAAAACCACCAGTTGAAGGGTCCCATGTATACAGAAATTTGGGTCGCGAGTTGGGCGGGTTCAGGTCGACCCCGTACTGGCCGTCACGGGTGGCGAGCAGGTGCGGGTTGAGATCTTCTCCTGCTCTCCCCGCCACCTTTAAATGTTGGCTTCCGACTTCCGGGTTCCGGTTTTATAGTCTCGCGTCTGCTCACCCCGCCCTTTTGTGACGTCATTGTGACGTCATCGGCAGGGAGGCGTGGGTCTATAAAAGGACCACTGAAGCGCGGGTGCGGGCTGGAACAGGGCGGGTTATGGTCGGGTGCGGATCAGGAAAACCCTGACCCGCACATCACTACTAGAGATAATTCCCCCTGTATTTACCCCAGTGGCACGTTGCATGAATATTGTTATACTGATGAATATTATTGCATGTTCTGTATCTGATTTTCCTGTGTTCTGAATACTCATCTACTCTACTGCATCCTCCTTCTCCAAAGGAACATTTGTGTTCTGCCTGTAACACTTGTTCTATCCACAGCCAGTCCCTTTTGGTGATAGGGAATTATTGAAATAATTTCCCGGACTATTAAAAAACATCCTATGTAAGTGCACATTTCAAAAGGTGATGGTGATCTGCCTGTACCAAAGCTTTATCTAAAATAAATTTTGCATGGGAATACAAGCAGATAAAGCGAGTGATATATTAAGGCAGTGCATACAATGGAGGCGAGCTTGAAACTTTCATCATGGCTTACTTATCCTATGGGGCTTAATAATCAATAAGCAAGCTTTTTCAGACTCTTAGAAAACTCAGCCCCAAAGAATAAAAAAGGAAATGTTAACAACTTTGTCAAGTTAGATACAATTACTTCATTTTATAGCTCTGGGCCATAATCACAGAGAAAGATAGAGATTTTCAGATTCCGCGCAAGGTCCCTTATAATAACCTGCCATTTTGCACTTCTGGTAATTGGGGAGCTATTGCTGGTGATTTGATTCCCACTCGGCTTTCTCTAATCATCCTCCCCTCAGCCAATCAGCTCCCAGCGAACAACGAGCTGATTAATTGTGCGCTGAATGGCTTCTCTATTTATATCTCTGCTGCGCTGAGACATCTCAACAGGTTTGCCCGACTCTGCTCACAATCACAGAGAAATAGGTTAATTAAACACGATTCAGGGAAAGGCAGGAAAAGAGAGTAACGAGAGGCAGAGGGCACAGTAACACACCATCGGCTGCAGAGGGGTAATGGGAACATTAATGCAGTCACACAAGTGGAAATATTCCTGTAGAAGCAGGTGAAGGTGGAGCTCAAGCCTGAGACACACACACAGGCTCAAAGCAAAGAAGCAGCAGCTTATACAACCCTGCAAGTATTATAACCAGGGGGCAAATTTACTTAAAGGAAAACTATACCCCCAAAATGAATACTTAAGCAACAGATAGTTTATATCAAATTAAATGACATATTAAAGAATCTTACCAAACTGGAATATATATTTACATAAATATTGCCCTTTTACATCTCTTGCCTTGAACCACCATTTCGTGACTCTATCTGTGCTGCCTCAGAGATCACCTGACCAGAAATACTACAACACTAACTGTAACAGGTAGAAGTGAGGAAGCAAAAGGCAGAACTCTGTCTGTTAATTGGCTCATGTGACCTTACATGTGGTTTGTTTGTGTGCACAGTGAATCTTACGATCTCAGGGGGCGGCCCTTATTTTTTAAAATGGCAATTTTCTATTTATGATTACCCAATGGCACATACTACTTAAAAAGTATATTATTATGATAATGGTTCATTTACATGAAGCAGGGTTTTACACATGAGCTGTTTTACTCAGTATCTTTTAATAGAGACCTACATTGTTTGGGGGGTATAGTTTTCCTTTAAGGGCGAAGTGGCTGTCGCTAGCGAAAATTCTCCAGTAAATATCTTGTATGCCGAAAGTCATACAAAAAGTTAAAATGCTGGCATTTTAAAATATTTTAAAGTGGGATTATGTTTAAAAGTTGTAACTGTTCATTTTTTTTTTAACCATTCGAAGCTCATGCCACATTTGTTTTAGGGTGGGCTCATGTCTAGGACAATAGAAGATCTCTTTTGTCTTTGTTTTGCTTATTGGCCATTTGTAATAATAAGTGGCCACTTCAAGCATTTGTACCAACAGCTCTAATTAAGACATATATACAACCTATATGTACCCACC
Organism: Xenopus petersii; assembly: GCA_038501925.1. NCBI lineage: Eukaryota > Metazoa > Chordata > Amphibia > Anura > Pipidae > Xenopus > Xenopus petersii. The sequence continues at coordinate 132,885,331 of CM076678.1, read as the reverse complement.
CTATTCAAATTGACCTAAGCATAAGAGTGTTAACAAAGTTTCGCTAGGCAGAAATTAACACTAGGGAAAGTTCACTATGAAATGCTCAGGCCGACGAGTTTGTGCTGGTGACACTTCACCAGCTTTCGTCTGCCGAGGCGTAACCGCATTTTGATGAATAAGCATATGAGCCGTAAATTAACGTCTGCTCCAAGTTGTTGGTCTCTTGTTTTAGTGCTGCACTAAAATGGCAATAGTATGTGATTCTTTTGCTACAAGTCTACTGCACCAGTGCCACCCGCTGTGGGAACCCTACAATTACTGCCATGTTCAGGGCATCAGGAGCTGCAGGGTTCCCCAGTGCCAACAGGTGCACTTGTTCATGATTCAGTAGAAGCAGGGCCGGATTTACATAGTGGGCGCCCCTAGGCCCACTACCGTTCGTCGCCCCTGTCCCCTCCAGTGGAACAGGAGAAATGGAGATTGGTGCATGGGAAATTTAAAAAATGATTGTATCTCCAGTGCATCCCCAGTGTTTTTCAACCAATGTGGGTGTGGTTGGGCAGCATGCCGCCCCCTAAAATCCTGCCGCCCTAGGCCCGGGCCTAGGTGGCCTTTCCACAAATCCGGGCCTGAGTAGAAGAAAGGTACATAGTCAACTATAGGGAAATTGAAGAAGCTTGCATGGATGCCAGGGGGTCATTCACCCATTCCTCCCAACTGTCCCGTTTTCAGAGGGACAGTCCCTCTTTTGACAGCTCAACCTTCAGTCCCTCCTTTGTACTAGAAAGTCCAGTTTTTCTCTGCACTGACAACCCCTTTAAAGACCGGTGTCAATAAGTTTCAACATTTGCATCAATTTTAGCTTGACCACACTTGTGGTTGAATTCATAAATGATGCTGTACTTCACACCCCTTTGCACCCTTTTTATATCTTTCTCTAACCTTATTTGATTTAATGTATTTATGCATTGTAAAAGTGTAATGGTTTTGTTTGCTCTGCCTGAGCCAAGTTTTTTTTGTACTTTTCGTAGCTACATCTGCTACAGGCATCTTGAGAAAGCATTGCTCTAAATACAACCTTCCATCTCTTTAAGCCCTGCACTTCCTTCCCATTAAATCCATTTCTGTCTCTTTACAGCAGGATTATTCAATTCGACTATCTAGGTGTTCCTAAACTCCCAGGATCCTAATTGGAGCAATCTCTACACCCAGTATGGCGGACATCGTTCAATTTAACATATGCAATTCAACAACAGCTGAAGAGTGGACAAAAAATGTCTTACAGTTAGCAAACAATATTTCACTTTTACTAGAATATCACTTTTAATACAAGGGGCTAGCAATGGGTGAAAAAAATCCGCATTTCGCTGGCAGCGAATACATTTGCGAATCTCCTGCAAAAATTTGCCGCCGAAAAATCACCTGCGTCAAAAATTTTTGGACGCTTGCATCAAAATCGATGTGTGTCAACACAATTTGGACGCTCATTGAATCAATTTCGATTTTTACTATTTTGTCTGTGAAATTCGCCCATCACTGCAAGGTGCCCCTCTGTTGTTAGGGTCCAAAGCAAATACCCCTTCTTCCTTATCCTAGAACTAGCTCTAATGACTGGCATCTCTACAAGATATTTAAATGGTTCTCTCTCAGGGAACAGTATGAAAGAAAAATGACCATATTTTTAATGCTGTTAAAGAAATACTTATTAGTAGATCCCCGCGGGCCACAAACAAATCAAAACAAATGTTCCTGCTGAATAAGGTACATGCACCACATCAAGGTGGAAAGGGTCATTTAGATTAGTTAAGTCAAAGAAGACAGAGACATCACTCACCAACTGCAACAAACACAACTTCTGGGAAAAGGGTAATTGCTTTGGTTAAATTAAAAAGTGATTGCAAAACAAAGTAAGACAAATTGAGAAGAAAATATGTTTCTGGTTTGCAAATGATAAAGCAGCTGGCGCCAGAGCCATGGCAGGGAATCAGACTGGAGCAACGGCGATATATAATAAAGAAGGGTAGGGAAAAGCCACTAAATTCAGAGGAAGATATTTTTTTTAATGAACAGCCTATGCGGGTAAAGTTTTGGGGGTTGAGGACTGATAGACAAGTGACTGGATATCCTTTAGTTTAGCCAAGAAATTGTCATTTGGACACTGGTGAACAATAGGGGCAGTTATTTATTAAAATACAAATGTTAAATGTTTTTTTTCACCAGAAAAAAAAAACCTCACATTTTTTGAGATTTATTATACCCCAATGCTGCAAAAAGCCAGAATCCAAAAATCCGTCATCTCAGACCTTTTAAGGTCCTGTATAAGTCAATGATAGGCACCTATCTTAAGATGACATTTTTGTGGTCTGTGCTGTGTTAAGAAAATCCGACTTTTTCTGAGGTTTTCGGGCAAAAACTCATTAGAAAAACAGAAAAATTTGGGGTTTCACTCGATTTCACGCATTATTTTATTAATAAATAAGCTAAAATCAGGCATGAGAGTTTGGTCGTTGTTTTTTTAATAAAATATGTGATAAATTCAGATTTTAGTAAATAACCCCCCTATATATTGCAAGGGAAATGGGATGAAGATGTAGTTCTGCTAAGAAGGCTGCTTGGGGTGTCCCTGGTGGATTAAGGTCAAAGGATGGGGTGGTGGGGGCAAAGGATGGTGTATTGATTTATACTGCAGGGACATGGGGTGCTGGGAGCTTCAGTTCAACATACACTAGAGTGTGCAATGCTAGTAATTGCTGCAATTGTGGTTAGAAAAGAAGTCAGCAGGCAAACAGAAGTAATTAAAGTCCAATCCTTGTTTCTTTAGAGGTATATAATATAAAAATAATTCAAACACAGCGAGGATATTGATTAGAAGGAAATTTGATTTGCCGGCTCGGAAATCAGAAGGGAATGTTTTGAACTTTAGAATAAAAACTGGAAACGATGTGTATATGTTTGCATTCCTCTGAATGTGGACAAGACCAACTCACATGAGATCATGTAAAAGCAGCATCACTTCAGCTGGCTGTGAGCTCATTTCTGCTCATGTCCAAGGTACAGGCACAGTCATGTGTGTGTTATGCACATGTATGCAATTACACGGCTACTTTACATAGTACAAAATTGCACCAGTGTAGTGACCCATAGCAACCAATGTTGCTTTCATTTTCCAACTTGTATTTGTGTTGAAAGCTTGTTGCTGATTGGCTGCTTCTGGCAACTGCACATGTGCAATTGAGTACCTATGTTAGTAAAAGATGCTTTCACAACTCTATGGGGCAACTTTACTAAAGGGGTGAAGTTCACCAGCGCGATGTAATTTCGGTATTTCCTCGATTTATTAACAGGCGGAGGCGTAACTTCGCTAGCGAAAGTGATTGACGCCGGCGCTCATTCGCACTCAATCACCCGACGATGTTGCGCTCTGACGAAGGGACATAACTGGGCAAATTCACTAAGATGCGGATTTTACTGAACGTTGCCTCTTACTCCAGACTTGCTTTCGCCACCTCAGACCAGGCGAAGTGCAATAGAGTAGATAGGAGTTCCTAAAAATTTGGTTGAAAATTTTTCTAAGTCCCAAAAAATGCTAGTCTTTTCCTTTTTTTCAGGGTGATAGGCTGAAAAAGAGCGTACATTTTTTTTGGGGTACCCTGCTTCCCCTCTACATTTCCTAACATATGGTACATAAACTATACACTGGACTCATGTGTAGGGCAATATAACAACTATTTTTTATTTTATTAAGCTTCCCTGAGCTTGTGTCATGTAATGTATTTGCTGCAACATATACGTCCATTCAACTTGAACTTCCCGCCATATGCAAATTAGCCAGCGCTAGCGCAACTTCGCTCTGCTTGCCGAATTAACACTAGCACAACTTCGCCACTGTTCGGCGCCCTGGAAGCAACTTCGCATGTTAGTGAATTAGCGTTGTCTGAGCGAATTTTCGCCTGGCCAAGTGTTGCGCTGCCTGAGAAGCCGTCGCTGGCGAATTTGAGAAAAAAAGCCAAAAAAACTTTGAGAGCTGAATTTCCGCTTTTCAGACCAAAAATCCGGCTCTTCTAGTGCAGAGAGTGCAATTTTACTCTCTGCACTAGTGACGTGGACCCCCCTCCTGAAATGTGAGTGGGAGGGGGTGGCAGCAAGAAAGCTGCCTCAGGACAGCAGTGGGGATAGGATCGCCCCCTGCACAGGATACACGAATACCTATACAGCTCTTATGGCTCCCTGCTGGACAACAGGAGTATGGTGGAATATGGAATATCTTAGTGCTTACTTTGCAAGATTTATTGGGTGCTACTGGTTGTAACAACTATAATGTACTTATTGATAGAAAGTTTGTCATATAATTGCAATGCAAGTAATGCAATTAATATTTGTATAGTTCAGGCACAGTTTCTATTACCCAAAAACCTGTTATCCAGAAAGCTCTGAATTATGGGAAGGCCGTCTCCCATAGAATCTATTTTATCCAAATAATCCACATTTTTAAAAATGGCCTATTGGGTTTACTTCATGTTTAAATGATTTTCTAGTAGACTCATGGGATGAAGATCCAAATTACAGAAAGAATCCTTAACCAGAAAACCCAAGGCCATTCCTAGGGACAATGCATGTATTTGCATTCCAGGGAGTGCAGTTGTGCTCTTGAAATGCTTTTCATCTCTGCCAGGTGTATATTTATGTGACTATCCACTCATATATGTGCATTTGTACATCTCAATGCTTTCTCAATTGACTGGAACTAACAGACGATTAGGCTGCCTTCCTACAGTTGAGTCTATTACCAGATTTCGGCTTTCTACATATGTCAAGTGGGACATTGGGGAATTCCAATGAATGACAATATTTTTTCCCATCCAGCTCTTTGTTTTATTGGCAATTTGCTTTACAATTAATTAGAAGCCTTCGAAATATTAAAGCTGCATTAAGTGCTGTGTATAGGCATTACCATATATGCAGAAGGACACACTCCATCGCTGAACGCAGGTTGCAATCCCCGGGGGTAATAAATTTTTTTTTATGTTCACACGATTAAAAATTTGAAACACACAAAATTATTTTCCACTCTGCTGTTTTCCTGTAAATTGCTCGTCATTAATGATCCCCCACACTGCGATACAAGCTGTGTGGAGCCCCCGTTTATTGAAGCTGGTGATGAATCCTGGAAAATCTCACATTGAGATTACTACCAGTTTAGAGATCTGCACTTCCAATAGTGACATCTACTTAGGGATAGAGTACTTTTTAGGAATAGAGATTGTTTTACTCCAGCTCTGCTCCCCCCAGGACCCTGATACGATGTTGTATTATTTATGGAGTGAGATTATGATAAGTATATATATCTATATCTATATATATATATATATATATATATATATATATATGGGGGTGCCAAGAACGTACCTCTACTTTTCACCTACCCTTGGTCCAGAGCTTTGTACCCCAAAAGACACTTGTCTCCGGCGCACCTCTGTGTGCGGTACTCCCCTCTGGCACAAACGAAATTCACGAAACAGCGAAAAATTCGCGAAAAATTGATGCACGCGTCCAATTTTGGATGCACGCCCGAAAAGTCGCTTGCGTCAATTTTGATGCTGACGTTAAAGGCAATGGGTGTCTAAATAGTGTTGACGCTTGGTGATTTTGACGCGAGTGATGTTTTGGGCGGGCGTCCAAAAGTTTTTAGGGCAGCAAATTTTCCCCAGTGAATTTTCGCAGGAGATTCGAGAATTTATTTGCCGGTGGCGGAAATTCCCTCGAATTCCTGCCAGGCGAATTTATTCACCCATCACTAGGGAAGAGCTCAATTGGCCTGATGGGTTGCCTGGTTAGTAATTAATACTTTATTCCTAATTTTCAGTATCTTTGATGCAGAAACTGATATTCTAAGACAATTTGCAATGGATTTTCATATTTTTTTTATTATTTATGGTTTTTGAGTTATTTAACTTTTTATTGAGCGGTTCCCCAGTTTGCACTTTCAGCAATCTGGTTGCTAGGGTCCAAATTACCCTGGAAACCATTCATTGATTTGAATAGGACACTGGAATATGAATAGGAGAGGCCTGAATAGAAAGACAAGTAATACAAAGTAGCAATAACAATACATTTGTAGCCTTACAGAGCAATTGTTTTTTAGATGGGGTCAGTGACCCCCCGTTTGAAAGCTGGAAAAGTGAAATGAAGGCAAATACATCAAAAACTAGAATAAAAAGAAAAAATTAAGACCCGTTGAAAAGTTGCTTAGAATTAGTAATTACATGTATTGTATAACATACTAAGGGTTAACTTAAAGGTGAACCAGCGCTTTAAGTAAAAGATCTAATATCTCTATTGTAGTGTAATCTATGATATTTCCCAACAGACTACTCCAATGATGGGGACCAAGGGCAAATGTCTTCTCTGCCCTAAAACTGGCTCTGGTAACACAGGGTGGTGTACCTTTATTTTAAGGTGCAGTCTATTGCTCTTATGGACCTATACCATTTATTAAATATCCCAAGAGTCATTGCTTAATAAGACTTGCAGGCAGAAACATTCACATACCTATTGCTGCCAGTGGGTAGCACACTGGCACTGAATACTAAAATTGCTTTCAAGCTGACATTGAATCTCTACCATTAATAATGGCTTTGACACTTTATATTCCAAGATTATACTTGCTTTCCACATATTAGGTCTAATCATATGCCCATACACCTAGACATTTCCCTGCATTCCCATCGCTAACAGCTGTCAAGCCAAGTCTGATGCAGGTAAGGTTCATTCTGTTCTGCTGAACTCTATAGTGTATTTTTTTCCAATTTGATTCACTTGCCAGCCTAGCACTAGAAAAAAGGAAATCTATTAGCAGCAAAAGTTATGCTCAGTGATTAACTTTCAAAAAGTTTAGTTTTGTTCAGTTTCTGGAGAATTAAAAGGCCCTGTATATACTTCATTTAGAGTATTCCTGTGTGTCCAGAGCACAGCAATAAAATTGGGGAACGCCTCATCAGGGATTTTTAGGTATTTGTGTCATTACCAGTGATGGGCGAATTTGGGGTGTTTCTCAGAAAAATTTGCGAATTTCCCGCGAAACGGCGAAGAATTTGCGAAGCGGTGCTGGCGTCCATTTGTGGACGCCGGCAAATTATTTTGGTGGTTTCTTCGAATCACAGGAATGTGCTGGCGAATAAATTTGCCCATAACTAGTCATTACTTGTGATTTGGATACATATATTGGTGATGAAGGAGGCCAGCCCACATATCATAATCCCCTTTTAGTGTATTAAGTCATAGGGCCACTGTGACACTTCCCATGGTCAATAGCTCTATGCTTCTTAAATTAAAACTCTCCCAGGTACATTACAGACTCCCAGTATGGCGTATCAAGGGAACATCACACCTTCATCACATACCGAGGCACAGGGTCGGACTGGGGGGCTTGGGGCCCACCGGGGCTACTACCCCAGGGCCCCGATTGGGCCAGTGCGCATGCATGTGGCTCCGCATATGTGCGCATGCGCACTGCGTTACCTTTATGCGCATGCGCAGTTCTTCTATTCTACCGCAACCCCCGACAAAGTGGGATTGCACCGCCAAACTAAGTAGCGGATCGGGGCCCACAAGAGCCCGGGGCCCACCGGGTTTTTTCCCGGTGTCCCGCCGGCCCAGTCCGACACTGCCGAAGCAGTTCCTTCACTAGCTGAGCATGTTTCTAGATTTAGCCTTGGGCAAAGCACAGTCCCTTTCCATCACTTTTTTCAGTTCAGTTATTTTCAGATAATTCAGCAGCAATAAAACTTTTTCAAAACAACTTTCTATTATCTCTTTGTGAATGTTTTTCTAATATTGAAGTGTAAAGTTTCATTTTTTGCCTTCTTATGTCTTCCTGGAGCAGCTCTGGGAGGGCGGTCAACAACTCTGTAAACCGTCCTAAATTGATACATTTAGGGGCAGATTCATCAAGGGTCAAATCTCGAAGTAATGGGAGTTAGCAAAAAAAATCAAAGTTTATTTTTTCAGGGGAATAGGTCAGTTTTTGATTGAATCGTAAAAATGTAAGTAATAGCGCATTCGATCGAATTCGATTCGAAGTTTTCCCAAAACAAGCCTTCAATTTTTCATAGTCAACCAATTGACTCCAAATTCGGCAGGTTTTAGATGGCGAATGGTCAAAGTCGAATTTTTAAAGAGACGGTAGATTTTTTTCAAATTCGAATCGAACTTGGACTATTTCCTAGTAGTCAAAGTAAAATTTAATTAGCTTGAAATTTGAATCTTTTTAATCTGAATTTTTACTTCGACCTTTGCTAAATCTGCCCCTTACTGTAGTAGTTACATTTCTTAATTGTGTGCCTGCTGAGCAGAATCCATGTGCTTCATTAAAAGGGTTGCCCACCTTTAAATTCATTTTTAGTATGATGTAGAGAGGGACATTCTGAGACATTTTGAAATTGGTTTTCATTATCTTTTATTTGTTGTTTTTGAGTTATTTAGCTTTTTATTGAGCAGCTCTCCAGTTTGCAGTTTCAGCATTCTTGTTGCTAGGTTATAAATTACCAAGTAACCATGCACTGATTTGAATGTGTTGTGAATATGAGTAGGAGACGCCTGAATAGAAAGATGCACAATAAACATTAGCAATACATTTGTAGCCTTGCTCAGGGTCGGACAGGGGGCTTGGGGCCCATGTAAGTGTGTATGAGCGTCAGTGCGCAATGCTAGTGCGCATGCGCGTGGCGCACCGAATGTGCGAACGCGACAAATTTGATTTTACCGTGACCCCTGACAAAGAGGGGTCGCACCACTGAGTAGCGGATCTGGGCCGGCAGGGCCCACAAGTGCCTGGGGCCCACCGGGTTTTTTCCTGGTGTCCCGCCAGCCCAGTCCGAGAGTCCCATTTGAGAGCTGTAAAATCGGAAGAAGAAGGTATATAATAAAAAATAACAAAAAAAATAAAAATAAAAAATGAAGACCAATTGAAAAGTTACTTAGAATTAGCAATTCTATAACATACTAAAAGTTAACTGGAAGTTGAACCACCCCTTTAAAGACAGCTGTTAGAATTGAGACAATAGTTGTTAATACTGCACAGATGCTGCTGAGAAATGGATCAACTAATGGAGCAAATTGTAACAGTTCAGATTCTGTGCCTGGATCACTGAGCTGCCAGACTCAAACACCAGAGACAGGGACATTCAACTATAATCTTGGAAAACTGTCAAAAATAAAACATGGAAAGCAATTGAAAAAAAAAAGTGTTTATTTCTGGTGAACAATCTGAAAACAACTGAATTGAAACAAAAAAAAGTGTTTGGAAAGGGAAAAAAAACTTAAAACAATTAAGGTGTACCTAGAAGCCTAATGAATGGGAGTTGCTTTAACAATCTATTTCTCAAGCCTTTAGCCTCTCCTACAATTTAAAGCCTACTACATATTGCAGTCAAGACTGAAGTCTTCAGTTCTTCAAGTTGACATTGTGAATCTGCAATAGTCTGTGATAGTCAAAGATAGTTTGATGGTGAGAGCAGCTGTAGATCAAGGGCTAAATATTTTGAATAAAGCTGGAGTGCCATTGAGGCAGAACAGTTAGAAGATGCTTAGCAAAGTGCTAGCTGCACCCCATTAAAGGTTAGTAGATAGACTGCTGATACCCTGAATGGCAGCCCTGGGTTTGCACTGTGGGTGGTTTATATTAAATGAGTTACTGTAGTAGACTTCTTAGAGAGATTGACAAGCCGCTGAACACTGTATAAAGAAGAGGAAGATGAAGGTACAACATGGCTACCACTTTCTTTTGAATAGCTATCAGCTTCAGAACTAGTTTCTTGATTATTCAGCACATAACCAAAGCATTTTACTTCACAGGAGACTAGACGCTAGATTCTACTGAATATGAAAAAGATATCATTGCGTTTTTATCTCAAAAACAGTTGTAATCTGGGGAAATGCAGAGATAAGTCCCAAAGAGAACAAGCAAGAGAACCTATCTACTTCTCAAGTCATTAATTATTGACTCCCGATTCTACCTGGGCCCAGTTCCCTGGGGAGATAGTTTTAATAGGAAACAATAGTGAAATAAATGCCAAATCTGTGCCTTAAAACAGTGTAAGAATTGGATTAATCTTGCAAAGATGTGTTGAAAACAAGCAACCCGATGAAGTGTTTGTGCCATAGAGTGTTCCTCAGAGAGGAAGATGGGACCCATTGCCCGGTGCAATTGATTATTTAGGAATGGGAATTAGTTCTGTATCTAAGTAGGGATGCACCGAATCCAGGATTCGGTTTGGGATTCGGCCAGGATTCGGCCTTTTTCAGCAGTATTCGGATTCGGGCGAATCCTTCTGCCCGGCCCGAACCGAATCCGAATACTAATTTGCATATGCAAATTATGGGCAGGGAGGGACTTGCGTGACTTTTTGTCAGAAAACAAGGAAGTCAAAAATGTTTTCCCCTTCCCACCCCTAATTTGCATATGCAAATTAGGGTTCGGATTCGGTTCGGTATTCGGCCGAATCCTTCACAAAGGATTCGGCCGAATCCAAAAAAGTGGATTCGGTGCATCCCTATATCTAAGTAGTGATGGGCGAATTTTCTCCCGTTTCGATACTCCGAAAAATTTGCAAATTTCTCATGAAATTCGCCCAGTTGTGAAAAATTTGTGGAAGAATTAAAGAAATGCAAAAATTGACTCCCGAAAAGTCGCTCAGCGTCAATTTTGACGCCGGTGTTAAAGTCAACGAGCGTCCAAATAGTCCAAATAGTGTTGACGAGTGGCAATTTTGACACGAGTGACTACTCGGATGCTCGTCCAAAAATTTTTTACGGCGTTGAGTTTCGCAAACTCGCCGGCGTCTCGGCACAGAGATTTGCCGCAAATTTGCGGCATTGTAATTAATTCGCCCATCACTATATGTAAGTAATCCCATAGCTGATTTCCAAAAGAAGTACCTGCCTAGAGTTAGGGTTAAAAGAAGTCATATTCCTGACATACACACTGTATATGCAAAATATATTTTAAAGGTTCACTTTCAGTATTTTATGGCATTGGCCAATTCTAAGTAACTTTTGAATTGATCTTCATTATTTATGTTTTTTGCCTTCTTCTTCTGACTCTTCCCAGCTTTCAAATGCGGGTCACTCGCTGACCCCATCTAAAAAAACAAATGCTCTGTAAAGCTACACATGTATTGTTATTGCTACTTTTCATTACTCATCTTTCATTACCCTTTCCTATTCATATTCCAGTCTATTATTCAAATCAGTGCATGGTTGCTAGTGTAATTTGGACCCTAGCAATCAGATTGCTGAAATTGCGAAATGGAGAGCTGCTCAATAACCCAAAAACTACAAATAATGAAACATGAAAACCAATGGCAAATTGTTTTGGAATATCAATCTTTGCATCATACTAAAAGCTAACTCAAAGATTAACAATCAGTGATAGGCGAATCTCTCCTGTTTCGCTCTGCTGAAAAATTTGCGAATTTCCCGCAAAATCCGCGAAATGGCAAAAAACGTGTGAAAATTCGTGAAATCGGAAAGTTCACAAAAAAATCGTGAAATTCTAATGTTTTCACAAAAAATTTGTGAAATTCTAACATTTTCATGAAAAAAATCGAGCAATTCAAACGTTTTCACTAAAGAAATCGAGCAATTCAAACCTTTTCATGGAAAAATCGTGAAAATCTGAAATTGACGCCGGCGAGCTTTTTAGTGGGGTTGTAAATTAAACTATTTCATTACCAGGTTGTGATCATTGCTATGCTCTCACTGATAAGTGCTGCACCTATCTGTCAAAGCTCATGACTTGTGCAACAGAGAACGTTCCACCTCTAGACATACTACAGAGCAGAAAGTGCACTCTCCATGGCATCCAAAATTTGCACATAATATATCACTGAATATCTATTCCAGCTCAGAGAGGGTCTGAACTGAATTTGATCTGGGGATGTATCTGAAGTAGAGAAAAAGTATGTGAAGAAACATCGGCCGCGACGGTGGTAAACATCTCAGGAGTGGAATTGGACCCAGATGAACAAAAGGTATTAAGTAAAGGCTTTTCTTTTGCATTAGTTTCTGGTCCAGACTTTTTTGAACTTGATTTGGCCTTATTCCGATTTTTCAGGACTCTGAGACTAAAAGTACAATTTGCAGATACTGAGACATCTGCTAAGGACATGTGTATTAACACTTTCTGTGCTAAAACAATGGGCTTAAAGCCAGCAAGTAATTATATGCCTGATGCTAGAAATGCCTCTGTAGAAACTTATGTTAAAATGGTGACAGCTGATATGAAAAAGCTAGAATTGATGTATAGAAAAGGGGAAATTGCACCAACTCCACCCAATTTGTCTCGCGCTGAAAATGAAGCTTTAAAAAGATTGACTAACAAAAAGGATTTAATACTTAAAGCGGCAGACAAAGGGGGTGCAGTTGTTGTAATGAATAAGGAATACTATGTCGGTGAAATTCGGAGATTATTGGCAGATGAGACTACATATAAACAGCTAGCTGGTGATCCAGTTTTTGAGATTCAAAAGAAAATTCAAATGTTGGTCTCTGATGCTAGGCAATGTGAAGTGATTGATGGAGAACTGGCGGGATATTTGATACAGGATAAACCAGTTACTCCTGTGTTCTATATCCTGCCTAAAATCCACAAGAACCTGAATAGGCCACCAGGGAGACCGATAGTGGCGGGCATAGATTCTATCTTTTCCCCTTTAGCCAGATTTGTGGACACAGTTATCAGAACATATGTCACCTCGCAGACCTCATACATACAGGATACTAGTGATTTTTTGAAGAAATTGGCATTAATTGAATTGCCTAGTGATGAGGTCTGGCTGGTTACATTGGATGTGGAGAGCCTCTACACCTCCATCCCACATGATGGGGGTGTAGAGGCGGTCCACATGTATCTGGAACAAGAGGAGACCCTTGATGGGGCCCAAAAAAAGTTTGTACTAAATTGCCTTGAAATCATCTTACGATGGAACTACTTCATGTTTATGGATGAATTCTTTCTACAGATTAGGGGTACGGCCATGGGGTCGAACGTCGCCCCCTCCTATGCAAATATCTACATGGGAAAATATGAAGAAAAATGTATTTACACAAATTGGTGGTTTAAAAAGCATTGTCTAAAGTGGTTGCGCTTTATTGACGATATTTTCATGCTATGGAGGGGGCCCCGTTCGTCTCTTGATCAATTTGTTTGGGAGATTAATTCAGTGTGTACATATATCAAGTTTACAGTCCATGTTGATCCAAAGGAGATAGCTTTCCTGGATACCAAAGTTTATATGTCTGATGGCAAATTGCAAACTGACTTATTCACCAAAGAGACAGATCGAAACACTCTTTTACATTTCTCTTCCTTTCATCCACTCCAGACAAAAAATTCACTTCCCAAATCCCAATTGTCTCGGGTAAAAAGGATAGTGTCAGATGAGGGACTGGCACAAATAAGAATGGAGGAGATGACTGAGAAATTTATAAGTAGAAAATACCCTAGAAAGGTGGTGCAAAGTCAAAAAGAGAGATTGGATCAATTAGATAGAAACAGTTTACTGACTAAAACAGTTAAACGAGAGATGTCCAGAATTCCGTTTGTATCGACATATAATACATTGAGTGGTCAGATTGGAAAAATTTTAAAAAAACATTGGAGTGTTTTACAAACAAATTTAGGGGAGATATCCAGCTTTCAAAATCCACCAGTGATGTCTTACAAGAAAGCTCGCACTTTTGGATCTATGCTAGTCAAAGCTGACATTGGTTCAGAAATAAAAAGTAAACAGACAGTGTTACGTCCAATTAAAAAAGGTACTTTTCCTTGTTGTATGTGTAATTGTTGCAACAATGTTCAAAAAGGTGAAGTGATTTATCATCCGAGAAATGGAGTCCCTATTCCTATCTCTGGCCAATATACGTGTACAACTACATTTGTAGTATATGTAATTAAATGCCCTTGTGGCTTGGTATATGTCGGACAGACATCACATATGGCCAGGGATAGGATTAGGGAACATAAATCGGCTATTAAAAACAAAAAAATCGAACAACCCGTTGCGAGACATTTTACAGAGATGGGTCATGCTGTTAATCAGTTAAAATTCCAAATAGTGGAGACAGTACAAAGGATGAGAAGGGGTGGTAATCGCCTAAAAAAACTCCTCTATAGAGAAGACTGGTGGATTCGGAAGTTGGATAGTCTGTCACCCAATGGACTGAACATGGAATATGACTTGGTTCCTGTTTTTAGATAACTTAATGGTTTTAACATTGTTTTAATGTCCTTCCCTTTTTTCACAGTTTTTTCACAGTTTTTATCTCGATACAATGTGGCTACATAGAGAATGGAACATTATAACAAGATAAGTGAAGTCTTGTATCGTTTTTGTGATATATTGTTTCTTTATCTGTATCAATGTCGATGAAGCACTAGGTGGTGCTGTGTTGTGTTAGGATAAAAGGAGGAAATGTACACATGTTAATTAGCTTGATAAAGAGCCAGGTGGCTCGAAACGTTGCTCTGCTGTTGCCCTGCATGTGAGAAATAAAGGCTTTTTATTTTAATCGGAGTGCTGCCCGTTTGAATTTCTAACAAGAGTTACATCCGTGTGGAAGGACACGTGGGAAAAGTGCACCCGGGAACAAAATTGCAGACAAGTGAGTGCGGCCTAAATTCAATTGCATTGATGTATCTGAAGTAGCCAAAGACCGGGTAAGTAAGACGATACAACTAGAATAGTTCTGACATTGCTGCTTTGTATTTAATACCTGCAAAATGATTTACCCATGGTAAGTGAGCACTTTACAAATGACACACCAACAACATAATTGTGTTAACAAGTAAAACTTAAGTACATTTTAGTTTGTTTTCTGTTTGCATCAAAGAACTTTTCTCTTTTATTAGATGTTTGCTCTTTGACCTGTTTCTAGTTCCTTTAGATATTGTGCATGATCCTGCTATTATTTCAGTGTAAGTCCTGGTATCAGCAAGTGCATTTATGTGCTCTTTCTCAAAGCCACAACCTTTCCATGAGCAACGCATAAAGACTGCGCAGTAATCACAGCTGTAAAACCCTCATCTATTGTTTTATTAAAATAATATTTTTTAGGGTTTGCATTAGACACAAAGGAGCATCTGCCTCCTTTTAATGCTCTTGACCTAAGAAATCCACTTTATGCTTTCCCATCTGTGACTTTATGTCAGTGGTATAAAGAAATGGTTTCTGTCCGAATACTTCAGTTTAATGACAATTCCCAAGGTCCTTAATTGACAAGAGCTTAAAATAGGCAACACTTTGGTGTCAAAAACCAGATGACTATTGTGGTACAGACCCCATTCTATAAGGGACATATACCTTTGCAGCTATTAGGGACATAGGGGCAGATTTACTCGAGGGCAAAAATTCACCAGCGACCGCTTCGCACCCATCGATACACTTCACCGTGGGCGCCAAACACTGGCAACGTTTCGCTAATGTTACTTCGGCAACGTTGAATGGACATACATATGGCAAATACATTACATTACACAAGTCCAGGGAACCTTAATAAAGAAAATAGATTTGTTAAATTGCCCTACACATGAGCCCACTGTATAGTTTATGTTCCATATGCTAGAAAATGTATGGGGGAACCTGGTTACCCAAAATAATTAAGGACTTTTGCAGACTCTGAAAAAAAGGAAAAGACAACAGCGGTTTTTGGACTTAGAAGCTGTTTCCACTAAAAATATGATGTAAGTAACAGAAGATTGAGGAAGATCTATGCACTTCAATGCACTTCACCTGGTCTGAGCTGGTGAAGGCAAGTCTGGTGAAAGAGGTAACGTTCAGTAAAATCCGCATTTTATTGAATTTGCGTAGTAATGTTCATTCGACAGAGCAAATTGTTGTCTGGCAAGAGAGTGCAAATTACTGCTAGCGTCTGCTAGTGAGGCCTGAGCCCGTTAATAATTGATAGTCCCTGCGAGCTGTAACACTAAGGAATTGACGCTAGCGTTAGCCACTTTGCACTTGAGTAAATCTGCCCCGTATGCCTTTGCAGCAAAATAGCAACTAGTGTTTATCCTCTTATTTTGTCCACTATACCTTATGCCCCTTTTGTTCTTACATTACTGGCTTTGCATATGAGCTTGGTGGGTGGAATCTAACTGATGCAACTTCTGAATCTGAGGTCATGGATGAATCACTGAATTGAACTTTGACTTTGGCAAATACTGGATGTCAGTTGCCCTTATGCGTGAGTTCTGTCTGATGTTAAATACTAATACAATCAACACCTAACTTCATGACATCCTTGCTGATTATGATAAACAGATTATGCTGATTGGAGCTACATTTCAGGGTATTTATTCCAGGAATATCTTTTTACAAATCATTCTGAATTGAGAAAGCCAGTTGGATGAGTGGTGAAACATCTTCAAAACAAATACAGCATGTCGGGTTGATTTGACTTGTTACTACAGATATACAATGACTAGTGATGGGCGAATTTGCGCCGTTTTGCTTTGCCAAAAAATTAGCGAATTTCGCGCGAAATTCGCGAAACGGCGAAAAATTCGTGAAACGGCGCCGGCGTCTCGTTTTTGACGCCTGTGCCCATTTTTGACGCCGGCACCCGTTTTTTCGACGCCGGGAGTTTTGCGAATTTATTCGCTGGCGGGGAATCGCGCAAATTCGCCGTGAATTTGCGCCTGGCGAATAAATTCGCCCATCACTAACAATGACCTGGATGAATGAGGATCTTTACAAACAGTGGCAGGGGCTGTTAACCCTAAGAGAGCTTTTTCTAGATACAGCTAAAAGTACAGGTTGAAAATCAGTTATGGTTAGATTTTGGTTGATTAGGCAAAAATTTGCACACGCACACCTGGCCTCTCCAATAAGTTACGTACGGTGCCTGGGGTATAGGAGGACGGCCCCTCCACAATTAATGAGACAAAAAGTAACTCCAGCACATGTAACATGCTCAAGGGATAGCTCCCGTGTTTAATGTCAATCCAATACAACGTTTCGGGGGCATACCCCTTCGTCAGGTGCTCAAAACCACCCACCACCTTCCTTAAATTCGTTAATTGTAGGTATCCACCCCTCCAATTATGTAAATATACAATTAGTTATACGGTTAGAACATAAGTCCAAGAAAATGCAAAAAGTTCCATTTTATAAAGTCCAAGCATGAAATCCGTGAAATACGAAATTTGAATGCTGTTAGAAATAGATTTACACAATATGGTCAGATTACAAAACAGTTGTTTATAGTTCAGCAAGTACACTAAATTGTCACAAGACCTTATTTGGAAAAGGAAATAAATTTAGC
The DNA here is from genome assembly GCA_038501925.1 of Xenopus petersii. Classification (NCBI taxonomy): domain Eukaryota; kingdom Metazoa; phylum Chordata; class Amphibia; order Anura; family Pipidae; genus Xenopus; species Xenopus petersii. The sequence continues at coordinate 132,868,027 of CM076678.1, read as the reverse complement.
CATACCTTCCCCTGCTACTAGATTCTATTCGAAACAAATTAGGAGAATCTGTAAAGAATAAGGAAACAAATTAGACACATAGAAATCGGAAACTGTTACAAGTAGCTAGTCAGACTGAATTCCTCATTTAACCCTCTTGGGGTCTGTGTTTGTAACAACCAGATCCAGTAACTTTCACGCTGGGTTAATTTTAATTTTAAATTATAATCAGCAGTCATTACCTTCTCCAATACCTGCCACCTTAACTGGGAAGTTTTAAGGCCTTTATCAAAAAAATGTTTGTACAAAAGGGTTTCTTGTTTATTCTTTTTCTTGTCAGTTTCTTTGTTTGTTTCTTTTGGGGGTGGTTTGTAATTTCGAATGGCCACTTTTTGTTCATTTACGTGTACTTTAACAGGTCTACTTGTTTGCCCAACATAAGCCAAACCACACGGGCATTTTAGGCAATAAATTACGCCCTTAGAATCACATGTATGGAAGCCCTTTGTAAAATGCTTTGTGCCTTCTTGTGGATGAACCACATAATCGCCTTTGGTAATTAGTGACGGGCGAATTTATTCGCCAGGCACGAATTCGCTGCAAATTTGCGCGATTCGCCGCCAGCAAATAAATTCGCAAAACGCCCGCGAAAATTCACGGGAAAAATTCGCCGGCGTCCAAATTTTTTTTCTGAAAAATGTACACCGGCGACAAAAACGGGCGCTGGCGTAAGAAACGGACGCCGACATCAAAAATGAGACGACTGCGCCGTTTCGCAAATTTTTAGCCATTTCGCGAATTTCGCTAGAAATTCGCAAATTTTTCGGCGAAGCGAAACGGCGCAAATTCGCCCATCACTATTGGTAATGCCTGTACAATGGCCACAGTTGAGGCAAGGGAAAGTGCCAACCCTGCTACTACTTTTTTTATTAGTATTCACAACGGACCCAATTTTCTTTTTAACCAGATCTCCAACGATTTGAGCACCTGATGAAGGGGTACGGCCCCGAAATGTTGTATTGTTGGATTGACATTAAACACCGGAGCAATCCCTTGAACATGTTACGTGTGCTGGAGATAGATTTTGGTTGAAACATTATTTGTGATCTTAGATAGTCTTGGAACTGTGGTTGAATGACTTATTGCACCAATACTTTCCTCTATCTGTAACCTTGTTAATAACTAGGGGTGCCATAACCCAAGGTTAGACCATGAAGAGGGGGACTGAAGGCCTGACAAAAACTGGGCTACATGTATTAGAGACTCTCAGATCAGTTGACTAATTGGCAGGAAACCAAAGACAAAAATCACATCATGGGACTACCCTTAAATATTTCTAGTGGTTGGTCAGCTGGTCTTTTTAGGTGCCAATTTCTTCTACCCACTAATATTTCAGTTTTGTGTGAGCTTCCCAACAATTGCCTTACAACTGCTTAGTGGCTTTATAATTCAGGGCAAATGCTAGGAGAGGGACATAGCAGTGGTGGAACTAACGGGGGAGTAGGGGGTGCTATTGGGCCAGGGACCGCACCCCCACAGGGACCCCTGGCAACTTGCACACCACTGATTCCGGCCAATAAAAATCTCGTACAGAGGTGGCTGGAGGGGCTCAGCTGCAAGTTCCACACCAGGGCCCCCTCCCCTCTAGTTACATTACTGGGACTTAGTAAGTGTTTAGTTGCAGATGGTCTTATTAGGTACAATTTGTCACCTTCACTATCATTTTCCATAGACCTATGGAAAGACAGGTAATGAGTTGGAATGATGACTATTGTCAAAAATAATTTATGTAACTGAAATTCTCGAATGCAAAGTCTTATACCTCCTATTCAGCAAAGCTTTTAGTTTGTAGTGAAAGGAGGAAGCCTAGAACTATAGTAAAAAACGATCCAGGGGCTGTTTGACCTCTGAATTAATACTAAAACTAGCAATTATACTGAGTTGCAAATCATGTTTTTTTAACACACAGACACAGTGTAACATTTTTGAATGTGTCATGTCACTAAGGACACTCTCTGGCCAAGGAGACCCTCTGAGATAGGGAGGACCCGTGTTCTGTCTCTCAGATTGCTCCCCGCACTAATGGAAATGTAGCAATGCTCATCTGTATGCCTCTCCCCAAACAGACTGGGGATTTTATAGGGAGTCCCAGGCATTCTATAGCCTGCATTAAGCTCTGAGACAAGACAATTAGCTGAGCAATTTAGCTGAGTGGAAGAGATAATAACAGTAAACAAAAGCAAAATCCCTCAAAGGAAATACAGAAGAAATACAGAATTTTATTTAAGACAAAACAGGGAAAACAATTGATTGACATTCTTCTTACACCAGTGAGCACCACTTCACCGCTAACTGCTGGTTAATCTCCACATACTGAATATACACTAGTATCAAGCAAAGTGTAAAACACTTAAAGGACCCCAAGTACGTTTCTGTATAGCAGAACTCTGTGACTACCTTTCTTAAGGTGGCCATACACGGGCAGATTAAAGCTGTCGATATCGGTCCTTTAGACTGATTCGGCAGTTTATCTGCCCTTGTGTGGGGGCTCCCGAGGGGTCATCCTGATGGATATCAGGTCAAAACTCGGCCAGCTATCGATCGGTCAAGTTTGATATTTTCTATGATCCAGGAATGCATCAGCTAGTTGATGCGGTCCAATGACCCAGCGGCGCCCATTTGCAGCATTGTAATCCGATCCCCCAGGGCCGAATGTTCGGATTCACCCGATATCGCCCAGCCATTAGTGGGCATATCGGGTTAAGATCCGCTTCTTTGACGACCTTGCAAAATGAGCGAATCTTATAGTGTATGGCCACCTTCAGAAAGCCTGAATTTAAGTTGACTTAGTCCCAACCTGGAGACCATTTAGACTGAGGCTTCATTTATAACTAGTCTGGGTGAGGTTTATTGTTTATTGAACTAGTGTTGAACCCATTTTAGGGCACCTACAAACCACTGTTCATCATGCAGATCCTTTATTGGACATTCAGCTACAATAGCAAAAAAAAGTTTAAATGTGTAGTTCACATCTAAGTTAACTTCTAGCACGTTATAGAATGGCCAATTCAAAAACTTTTCAATGGTCCTTCATTGTTTATTTTTTTGCAGTTTTTAAATTATTTGCCTTCTGGCTTTCCAGCTTTCAAATGGGGGTCACTGACCTCATCTAAAAAACAAATGCTCTTGCAACTTTTTATTACTCCTCTTTCTATTTAGGCTTCTCCTATTCATAATTCATAATCAAAGTTAATGTAAAGGTGAAAACCCCCTTTACAAAGACCACAGTATGCAAATGCTTGGGCCCATATGCTTGTGTATAATATTTTCTTCAGGCGTGTCCTAAAATTATTTGGTCGTGGGACCCAACTGCCCAGTAAGCTTAATTGTCATATGCTAATATCCCTAGTATATATCCAACGTACATATCCCACAATTTATTTCAGAATCTACAAGCAACTGTGTTACCAATGGAAAAACTCTTTATCCTCAAGGATATTGGTAAAATTTACACTCCCTGACTCATCCACCTGCACTGCTGTTATGAAACCACAACAAATTCCATGACCAAAGAGTTTATCATCTCTATCAACATGTCCTCACTTTGTACAACACAATCCAAATAAAAAGTGTCCTTATTACCTCCCAATCTAGTTACTTGTTTGGGACACATACACCCTAAAAGTCATTCTCTGCATCTTCCTATTTTAATATTAATATTTTAATATATATTTTATATTTTTTTCAAACCCCAGTCACAAATACGTCTGTCAATCCATCTCCTGTTCCTTCCTATCTCTCATCCGCACCATTCTGCCTCGTCAGTTGTCTAGATCTATTTTCCCTCGCCCCTCTCGGTTTCATTTTGCCTTTCCCTCCTCCGTGCTCTTTTTTTCACACTCCCTTCAGGAGCTGAAAGGTGAAATCAGTAATTGTGTTCAGTTGTCGCATTTCTAGAAGTGACTGGATGCAAGTTTAGGGGTGTGAGCCACTAAGAAAAGAGCACTCAGCTGTTATCCTCTATACGCACTCAGCAGTTAGGGAGCGGGTGCGAATAAGCAGAGATAAAAGGGAGAAAAGGAGGGGAGGTGGCAGGAGAGAGAAAAAACTCAGAAAAGAGGGAGAGGAGCAAGATATGGAGATACCTAGTGATAACTTAAAAATGCTAAAAATGCATTGTAAGGTGAAAGGGTATCAAAAAATGTAATTAAAAAAACAAACAAAAACAAATCAATGTAAATCAAAGGGCAACCTGTAGCTCAAATGGGTTGTTCACCCTTGAGTTAATGTTTAGTATGATCTAGAGTGATAATGTGAGATACAATATGCAATATGTCTTTTTATTATTTAAGTTTTTCTTAGCTTTTTATTCTGCAGCTCTCCAGTTTGCATTTTCAAGCAATCTGGTTGCTAGGATTCAATTTACCCTAGCAACCATGCATTAATTTGAGTCAGAGACTGGTATATGAATAGGAGAGGCCTGAATAGAAAAAGGAGTAATAAAAAGTTGCCTTACAGAGCATTGTTGTTTTTAGATGGGGTCAGTGACCTCCTTTTGAAAACGAGTCCAGCAAATAGAGAAAAATGGAAATAATTAAAAAATTATAGAAAATAAATTATGAAGACCAATTGAAAAGAATTATGAAGACCAACTGAAAATGCGGTGGGAGTAATGACCGCATAAATGAACCAATGCCACCCTTGTTCTGACAGCACTTTTAAACCTGTCCGATTGGCATGTAGCCGATTTCTGGTTGGGGAAGTTCATCAGAGGGCCCATACATGGGCCAATAAGTTGCCCACATTGTTTGTCAGCAGCTTTTATCCCCCAGTGTATGGCCATCTTTATCCAAGGAGTTGGTGGTAGGGGGTGGCTACAATGGCTACGCTAGTGGTGTAATAGGCATTAAAGTTAGCAGGGGTGGCTATTTGCTAGTAAGTATACCTAAGGCCTCACCCCATGGCAGAAGCACCCTTGACCTTCTATATATATAATGGCAATTATTATGTTCCATTTAAAAGCACCCACATAGGCGCGTGTAGGTGCCCAACGCAGGAAAAATGCAGAAAAATGGAACGCAGCTTCAACCGCTCGTCAGTAAGAGCCCTTAAAGTTCCTTAAGATCACAAAGAGCATTACTAGTTTAAAAAGAGATATTTTACAGTCTGAAGTTGAACAAATTCAAGAATAAAAAAAAAAGTGTTTTATTCCTTGCCTACTGCATCAGAAAAGGTCATTCAAGCCCCTGTCACTCACTGTGAAGGGTGGGATCAAAAGCACCAAAGTCCTCCCAATCAACATGGTCTGAAACTGACGCCCCCTTGGGAAAAACTGGTACAGGTATAGGATCTATTTATGCTCCAAAAATACGTAAGTGCCATTTCCTACAGTGTCCTATTTAAGCAAACAATTCTTCATTTTTGACTGATTTGCTTTTTTTCCCCCTAATAATAATGTGACAGGGCAGCGTATTTATAAATAGCTAAGCTTAAATAAATGCTGATGGTAAATCAACCCTAACAGTTTTTGAATGTGTTTAGCAGCCTTGAGGCATGGTGCTCCCTATTATAGGAAGATATCTGGAAGATGCCAAGCAAACTGGATGACAGAGCTCATACCTGTAGGAGCTTTAATAAGACACATATAAGAAGAGCTAAATCTACTGTTTTAACTCCAATGAACAGGTAATGAGTCCAATGTCCTCTATTTGGACCCCCATTTAAGTTCTTATATTATTAGAGTGTTTCTATTAAAGGATATACATATACTTTTTTTTTTTTTGCAGATGTTGTTTCATTTCCAGTTATCTCAATTAAATGAAAGGCAGAGCATCAGGGCAGAGCCTGCAGTTTCCAAAAGAACATTATGGGCCACCTGTACTACTCAGTCCATCCTATTTCATGCATATTTCATTCATACAGATGTCTGGAAGTTGCGATGCTGCTGCATCAGCATTGGCCGGCATTTCTCAAACTGGGAGGCTTGTCTGCAAATCTGGTGAGGACTAAGCAGACTCCTTGCTCTGAATATGGTCCAGACCCAGGGCTGCTTAAGGCTATGGTGGGACCTGGGCAAAGAGCAAAACCAATTTTACTACAACATAGCCAAGATAACCCAGTATAATTACTATACAAAATAAATAACGAGGATACCAACCCCAGATATGCCAATTTAATCCCTAAGTAAAATTGATAATTGTTATTATTAACCCTAGACGTGCCAGTATACTATAGAAAATAAATCAACATAATTACCCCGGCATGCCAGTATATTCACTGTAGAAATAGCCAATAAGCACTCAATTAACTCCGCACATGCCAGTAAGATCAGTGAATAGATTCAAAGCATTCCATTACCCTTGCACAAACCAAATATCAGTAATGAGGTTTTCTTCATTCCTGGTGCTCCCACAGCTATTTGGCACTATATCCATCTGCCTGCTCAATGCGCTGCCGAAAATCCAAGATGGCTGTGCCTTCTACAGTGGAATGCACAGCCCTTTGCCAAAAAGCAACGGGGGTAAGAAGGGCAGCAGGAGTGGCAGCAAAGGGGAGTAGGGAATGAAATAAATTAAATTAAATAAAAAAAAACCTTTTGGCACAGCGGCACCTCTCACAAATCTGTGGACCCTGGGCAGATGCCCAATGGTTAAAGCGGCCTAGTATATACCCCCCAACAAACTTAACTGACTAGAGCCATGGCTAGTTACAGTATGTCCAGACATGCACTGATCCACTCAAATTCTTCCCTGTAAGGGGACTGTCCCTCCTAAATAGGGAACACTAGGAAGGACATTACCATTGCACTTGTATCTTTCCTGCTAGCTCTTTGCCACGGAGGCAATGTAGAATATATAGAACAGATATATATATATATACAGACTCCAGTAAACTAAATCATAATTTAGGCAGTCAGGCCCAGATATGTGGGAAGGCATCAAAGCTCCAGGCCTAAGGCGGCAACTTGTTGAGATCCCACAGGTGCACTTCATATGACATACCTCCAAACATTTGTACAATATAAAGAGGGACAAACAGATCTGTTATGACCATGCCAGTTTTATGGCCACACCCCCTAAATACCATGTCCATTTTACATAATTTGGCAGGCTATAGAAACAACACATTTCTGGGGGTTTAGGGGCAGGTTTTATGTGATATTACAGTTTTGCTAATGAAGGTGAATTGCCCTTTAAGCTGCAAGTCAGTTTTCCTAAGAGGCTTGCTTATATTAATAGTTACAGTTATATCTTTGCTTATCATAAATAGTTACAAAAATATCTAAGTGCAGGCGCAGAGTATTCTGGACTCTCTGCCAAAAGCCTCTTATTTAATTACAATTCAGAAACTTTGTATCCAATACTAGTGATATAAACATGGCAGGGGGGGGAGGGTTGTGATAAAGGCATTGCGAGCATAATGGGAAGGGGGTTCTATATGCCAAATCTGGCACTGCAGCCAGTGATTTTTTAAATGGTTATAGCCTAGGGGAGGACTCGAATAAGCTTGTGAGGCCTGGGTGAAAAAAGTCTCAACTAGGTCCATCCAATGCAAATAAATCTTTCTACTCATGAGGGTGATTTTATCTCAGCAGATGATAGAAAATGCCTGTTGTGTGGCAAGCAAAATAGCAGCTCCCATTGATATGCATAACTACAAATATAACTTATAACGATGAATGTTTAAAGGCCACAATAAAATCCTAGTTTGCTAGTGGTTTATTGTAATATAAATATTAGATGCGCCTAAATAAATAGGGGGTACATTTTTTTTTTTTATTGTAACTGGGAAATGTTTTGAGACATTCAAGGTATTGCTTTCCAGCTCTCAGCTTCTAGACAACATCACTAAAGAGCTTTAACTAAACATTACCCCGGCATATTGCAGCCACGACGCAACAGCTGAATAATAAAACAATTTCTTTTTCTATCTATCAAGTCGAACGTGAGAATATACGGAGGTGTACAATCTGCTGCTGAACACTTAGGAGATGGAAAAACCAAGCAACATGCTCTGTTTGCCTCTGACCTACTCATTGCTGACACCGGAGGATTTATCTTTAGCGGAAAGGGAAGAGATAGTAAAGGGGAGGTGAACAGAAGGAGAAGAGGTTTCCAGTAAATAGAACTCCAGATACATCTTATTTTGTAAAAATTTGCCAACCATATCAGATGATCTGAAATCCAGCCTTCAGTTCAGGAATACTGCACAATCCCAGCTGCGATGACATCTTGTTTATTTCTTACTGTTATGCAACAGCACAGGACTACAATACAAAGCAATGGCACCCCCAGCACATTAAATAGAGAGAGCAGTGGCTAGTGGAGTAGCATCTCCAGCACAAAGTTAAAATAAGAGTAATGGCTTCTCCAACACTATATACAGTGCAGAGCAATGGGGATTGACTCCCCAAGTATATTATACAGTAAGAGGCAGTGGATCTGCTATTCCAAGCACATTATATATTGTGATGGGTAGGGATGTAGCGAACTGTTCGATTTTGCGGGTGTTCGAAGTTCGCGAACTGTTCGCAAACTGTTCGCATTTTTGCCGGTGTTCGCGAACGGCGTTCGCGAACACCAAAACGGCAGTTCGCTACATCCCTAGTGATGGCCAATGGCGTAACTAGATATTCCTGGGCCCCACAGCAAATTAAATTTAGGGCCCCAAAACATTGGTTAGTTGACATAATCTATCAAGAAATATTGAAATTACTCACAAATTAAGACCTCACGGGTCCCTTTACAATCCTGGCCATAGTCTATCAATACATATTGAAATTACTCACAAATTAAGAATTTACGGGTCCCTTTACAATCCTGGGGCCCCTGCAGGGTCTCCTTCCTCTGTAGTGTCTCCCCTGGTGGTGTGCTGTGATACTGGCACCCTGGTTTTTCAACTTTTCCTCTTGTCTTTCCCTTGTCTTTGGCAGCCTTTATTTCCTATTTATTTCCAACTCCCTCATCTTCTGTTACAGTGTCTCTATGCCCCTGCTCTCTTTTACACTCGCCAACTTTCCTTTCTTCTGTGCACACAGTTTGGTTTGCTTTCCCCTTTACCAGTGGTGTAAATAGATGTTACTAGGCCCCGCAGCAAATTAATTTTAGGGCCCTCAACATATCCAGAGGTTGTCCTGTTTTACCAATATATGTTGAAATTGCCCATTAATTAGGGGCTGCTTCCTCTGCAGTTACGCCTCTGCCCTTTACTCAAAACTACTTTAGTAAGGGAGTAAATGGATAAAACCATTGTAAAGGGACCCCTTGACCCTTACTAAAGCAACATGAGAAAATCTTTGGCCATTCAGAGGCTGTTATCAGAATAAACTGCAACTGGACAAGCACCAATGTATCCAAATACAATTCAAAGGGCAGTGCTACATGGTGCTGGTTTGGGCATGTTGTCTGCCAGGCTTTTTATTAATAAATCAAACACCCTTCTAATAACATCACATTGCTTTCTACGTGAATCACATGAAAATGCCCCTACAGACAATTCTGGCACAACTTTGTGCAGGTATGGGATCCATTATACGGAGATCCGTTATCCAGAAAGCTGGATAGGCCATACACTCCATTTTAATTAAATAATTCACATTTATAAAAATTATGTCCTTTTTCCCTGTAATAACTAAATACCTTGTACTTGATCTCAACTAATAATGATTCCTTATTAAAGGCAAAACAATCCGAATGGGTTTATTTCATATTGAGATGATTTTTTTTAGTAAACTTAGGGGCAGATTTGTCAAGGGTCGAATTGAAAATTTGAATCTCGAGCTATTTTTGTGTACTTCGACTAGGGAATAGTCCAAATTTGATTCAAATTTGAAACAAATTCGTAAATTCGAATATCGAAACTTATCATGTACTGAGTCTTTAAAAATTCGACTTTGACCATTCGCCATCTAAAATCTGCTGAATTGCTGTTTTAGCCTATGGGGAACCTCCTAGAACCTATTTGGAGTCAATTGGGGGACTTTGAAAAATCTAAGTTTTTTTTTTTTTTTTAAATACTTTGAATTAAATGCAATCGAATACGATCTTACTTTGATTCAAACGATCGAATACAGCCTATTCACCTGCAAAAAAAAAAACATAATGAATTTCGGTTGTTTTTTTTTTATTAGAATTTCAGTTATGGGAGTTCAAAAGAACTCCCATTACTTCGAAATTCTACCCTTGATAAATCTGTCCCTTAATGTATGGACATTCAAATTAAAGAATTACCCCTTATCTAGAAAACCCCAGGTCCCAAACATTCTGGATAACAGGTCCCATACAGGTTTTCTTGTACCTTATACCTTTTAATTTCCATGTACTCATCTCCATTTTAATGTACTTTCTTGATTTATTTCTTTTGTTTATTCCACCAGAATTAGCAAGATCCCAGTGTTCAGTATGACATTAGAATTCCTCTGTTACCTACCCTACATGGTGACTGCACGGCTTCCTGAATGGTTCCTACAAACAAGGGACAGGAAATATATCTGCTTCACACAGGAGTGTCTTCAATTCTGACATTCAATAGGCCCTCAGGAGCTAATTTGGAGAGTGCTTGCAACTAAGAATTAGTGACACTTCCCATATAGCCATTGGCCTGCCACATCCCATGAGTCAAACTTCAGAATGTCAGGGTACTGTAGTTTATTGAGCAAAATTCCTAGGGACGGGCACAGGCCTGGCATTGAGCAGTGCACAGTTTCGGCTCATTCTGTAGAGGCAGCAGAATGTGATTTTGGAGCTCAGATTGTTTTTGTGCAAGACTGACAATAAACTCTTCTGCCAAAAATTGACATATGGGTGGTGTAACAGAGCTGAAAATGTATCTTACTGCTAAATCCCCAGTGCCAGTTCAAATGACCTCCAGAGGGTCTACATAACACTATTTGGTTGTTTAGTAACTTAGGGTATATATATATATATATATCAGCCAAAAGTGTGCACTCCATTTAACAAGGATACATGCCTGGGTGCAGGAGCCTAGAGATGATAAAACATCATATTACACCGCAGATACAGGTCTTTAGCGATGAACAGAAAGTACATTTATTGAACCAACATTTTGGTCTCAACAGAGACCTTTATCAAGGTCTTGATAGAAGTCAACCTTTGTGTCTGTATATATATTTAGGTATCTCCAAGAAGCTTTCATATAACCTTATGGAAAATATAAGAATAGTGATGAGCGGATTTCTCCCGTTATGCTTCACCGGAAAATTTGTGAATTTCCCGCGAAATTTGCGAATCTGCGAGAAATTTGCCAGCATTAAAGTCAATGGGCATCCGAATAGTGTTGACATGCAACAGTTTTGATGCAAGCGACTTTTCCTGCGCGTTCAAAATCTTGGAGTTTCGTGCCTGCCAAATTTATTCACTCCCATCACTATATGAGAACCAAAACCAATGATAATCAGCCCAAATATAATGTTAAAATATAAACGCAGGTTGGTATCAGCCTGTGCCCGTGCATAGCTACTTTGCACTGCACAGAGATAGTTCATGTCGTCACTGTGTTGGCTGTTTCAAGATAAAGCCAAAAATGCTTATCGAGATTGTTTACCTTTACGTTAACTTTTAGTATATTATAGAATAGTCCATTCTTAGAAACTTTTTTACTGTCCTTAATTTCATTTATCTTTTATAGTTCTTATATTATATCCAGCTTTCAGTTGGGGATATACAATATAACCCGATCAGCCAAAAGCACCTATTGAATGGTGGGGCTACACTTTTATTGTTATTGAAACTTTTTATTACTTATCTTTATCTCCGAGTCTTTCATTTAATCCAGTGCCTGGTTGCAAGGTTAAATTGGTCCCTAGCAACCAGACAGCTGCTGAAATACCAGAGAGCAGCTGAACCAGAAAATAAACAATTCCAAAATAATAAAAAAATGCAGGCCCATTCCAACCCACTAGTCAGTTAGGAACCTTAAAAGAGGTGCGGTACACTTAGATGCACAGGGCACCCCTGTGGATTCCGGTGTTCACCAACGCCCTTTTGGGTCCCGCACTTTCTGCTGCGGAACCTACAAGGAGTACTGCTAAAAGTAACAAGTCCAAAAAACTGAAACGTCAGTGTCAATTCCCTCCTGACGTGCTGGGAGGTAAGAAGACCAGGGGATCTCCCAGCACGTCTTACAATATCACTCTCTGACTCATATCAAAAGTTAATTTCAAGATGAACAACCCCTTTAAAACCGGTCGAATGTCACAAAATGACCAATGGCCAAACCATTCCATGGCTCTTTGTGTAAATTCCTCAATTCAGGGTATTTGATATTTAAGGTTACATCACTGCTGATCAGCCAGATTGGATCTAGATTGCCCAATGGCCTACATGAGTAGATATTTTTATTTAACTTGTTCATTAATGACTTAGGGGAGGGTGTTGTAAGTAATGTATCAGTGTTTGCAGATGACACAAAATTATCCAGCCCAATTAATTCCATCCAGGATGTGGCATCCTTGCAACATGATCTTGACAAACTGGCAATCTGGGCAGCTAAGTGGCAAATGAGATTCAATGTTGATAAATGTAAAGTCATGCACCTAGGATGTAAAAATATCCACTTATACCCTTAATGGGACTGCACTAGGCAAATCCATTATGGAAAAGGACCTTGGAGTCCTTGTAGATGATAAACTTGGCTGTAGTAAGCAATGCCAGTCAGCAGCATCAAGGGCAAACAAGGTATTGAGCTGTATTAAAAGGGGCATAGGGTCAAGGGAGGAGGGGGTCATTCTTCCACTGTATAGAGCACTTGTAAGGCCCCATCTAGAATATGCCGTACAGTTTTGTTCTCCATCACTCAAACAGGACATTATTGTATTAGAGAGGGTACAGAGAAGGGCAGCTAAGCTGGTAAAAGGTATTGAACATCTTAGCTATGAGGAAAGACTGGCCAAATTGGGGATGTTCACGCTGGAGAAGAGGTGCTTAAGGGGTGATATGGTAACTATGTATAAATATATAAGGGGATCATATAATAATCTCTCTAATGCTTTATTTACCAGTAGGTCTTTCCAGCTGACACGAGGTCACCCATTCCGATTACAAGAAAAGAGGTTCCACCTAAATATTCGGAAGGGGTTTTTACAGTGAGAGCTGTGAAGATGTGGAATTCTCTCCCTGAATCAGTGGTACAGGCGGATACATTAGATAGCTTTAAGAAGGGGTTGGATGGCTTTTTAGCAAGTAAGGGAATACAGGGTTATGGGAGATAGCTCATAGTCCAAGTTGATCCAGGGACTAGTCCGATTGCAATTTTGGAGTCAGGAAGGAATTTTTCCCCCTCTGAAGCAAATTGGAGAGGCTTCAGATGGGGTTTTTTTGCCTTCCTCTGGATCAACTGGCAGATAGGTAGTTAATAAAAGAAAAAAAAAAAAAAAGGTTGGACATGTGTCTTTTTTCAACCTTACTTACTATGTTACTATGTATATATGGGTCAACTCCTAACCCAGAAATGAGGCTGCACTTGTGATGTGACTAATTGTTACTGTTGCACCACATCCAACTGACTGGATCACCGTGTGCAAGTTTATAGCCAGCTTCAGTGCAGCCCTTCATTTGATTCTGCTTCTGATGCTCAAATACACGACAATCAGAATATAGATATAAATGCGCTGATCTGTAGGGCCGTACATTACACATCCCTATACCATAACTGTGAATAAGATTAAGATTCTAATAACATGTATTTGGTTTGCCCCGCACATCAAGATACATGAAATTACAGGGGTTAAGGCATAAGCAGCGATTCAACGTTTATAATTGGGCTGTAGGAGGTGAAAGATGCAGAGTCAGCCTGTGCAGAAAATAATTAGGTTGTAATAGCAATTAAGTAGTACGTTTTATGGTCGGATTCATAGGCATTCATTGCATGTCAATGTACAGAGAATAAATGGGAGGATTGGCAATGGGAGTCATGAATAGAACTGCAGACATTTCAAATGTAATCAAATCATTTCCTTTATGGTTGAAATTGTTGCTATAGAGGATTTAGGCCACAGTGGCCAGAGCACTTGGGTCTGATTTGCTAGCACAGCTGCTACGGACTCTAGTAACCAATCAGATCGGTGCTTTAAAGGGAAATGAAAGCTTTCCCTCATGTTTAGGGATTTATTAGGATCCTTTAGGGCAATCCCCAACCAGTAGCACATGAGCAACATGTTGCTCTCCAACCCCTTGGATGTTGCTCTCAGTGGCCTCAAAGCAGGAGCTCATTTTCGAATTCCTGGCTTGGAGGCAAGTTTTATTGCATAAAAAACAGGTGTACTGCCAAACAGAGCCTCAATGTAGGTTGACAAACTACATAGGGGCTACCAAATAGCCAATCACAGCCCTTATTTGGCACCCCAAGAACATTGCTAGTCCCCAACTCCTTTTAATTCTGAATGTTGCTCACGGGTTCAAAATGTTGGGGATTGACCCGTGATAAATCTGACCATTAAATTCAAATTTGTGAGTTTTGACACACACACACAAAAAAATAATAATTTACCATTCAAACCATAATAAATCTGCCACATGAATTAGGCTATTGCTTATTTAAAGGGGTTCTGAAGAAGATCCCTGAACTGAATCCATCACTTCACAATGGAACAAGACGAGGGAGGAGTTGATAGTCTCTTGTCAGCTTAAAGGAGAACTAAACCCTAAACTGCTAAAAATGCAATGTTTTATACACTAAACTTATTGCACCAGCCTAAAGTTTCAGCTTATCAATAGCAGCAATGATCCAGGACTTCAAACTTGTCACAGGGGGTCACCATCTTGGAAAGTGTCTGTGACACTCACATGCTCAGTGGGCTCTGAGCAGCTGTTGAGAAGCTAAGCTTAGGGGTCGTCACTAATTATCCAGCAGAAAATGAGGTTGGTCTGTAATATAAGCTGATGCTACCGGGCTGATTATTAAATTCTGATGCTAATTGCACTGGTTTCTGTGCTGCCATGTAGTAATTATCTGTATTAATTACTAACCAGTCTTATATTGTGACATTTCTATTCTATGTGTACTGTATATTGTGGGTCCCTAAGCTCAGTAAGTGACAGCAGCACAGAGCATGTGCAGTGAATCAGCAGAAAAGAAGATGGGGAGCTACTGGGGCATCTTTAGAGACACAGACTGTGGTTGCCTTGGGCTGGTACAAAAGTTCAAAACTTGGGGTCAGATTTTCTAAGCTCGAGTGAATAATTCGAATGGAAAAAAATTCGAATTTCGAAGTATTTTTTTGCGTACTTCGACCATTGAATTTGTTAAATTCGATCGAATAGAATGATTCGAAGTAAAAATCGTTTGACTATTCGACCATTCGATAATCGAAGTACTGCCTCTTTAAAAAATACTTCGACTGCATATTTCACCACTTTAAACCTACCGAGGTGTGATGTTAGGCTATGGGGACCGTCCCCAGCCCTTTTCTACGTTTTTTTTGACCGAATAAAAATCCTTCTATCGACCGCTTAAAATAGTTCGATTCAAGCGATTTCATCATTCGATCGAACGATTTTTATTCGATCGAACGATCAAAGCTTTTGTGCTAAAACCTTCGAATGCGATATACAAATTCGAAGGATTTTACTTTGAGGGTTTTTTAACCCTTGAAATTCGACGCTTGATAAATCTGGCCCATAATGTACAACATTTCTAGCTACTTCTTTAGTTTTACTTTCCTTGTCCTTTAAGCGAGGTTGGGGAGTTTATTGTACGTGTATCATGGTTTCCTTTTATTCTGTGTAAAGTAAAAAAAAAGGTATAAAAATATGTATATTTCTTTTTGCAGTTCAGATTAGTCTAGCAAGCCAAGGGGAACAACTTGCTGGCATCTTGAAACATGTAATGGCTTCATACTAATACATTCACTCTAGGTTGTGTTGGGGCTTTAGCTGTCCCTCTCAATGAAAATGAAAGTCAGCGCCCAGTTCTGATCCTTGTTGGCCCAGCGGCGAGTGAGAGCCTTTGAAGAACTTAGGGCATTTGATGGTGCTTTTTTTTTCTCCTGTTCTCCAGCTGTGAGCTAAACAAAAGGAAGGTAGGAAAGCTAAAACCTAATTTATGATTTATGAAAAAAGTGATATTGTTCTCACAGGTGCCATGTTAAAAAACACATACACATCTGAAAGTGTAAATTGCAACATTTATCCTTTGAAACATTCTCTTGGCGGAGCGTATGGTAATTGGCACAAAACTGAGCTCGAGAAATGTTTTCCCTTAAGATGTTTTACATTCATCACCGGCTTATGGAACCTTTCCGCTTACTTGTTTGATCACACAAAGATAATAGAGATTCTATAGTTACTGAAAGTGTAAGGCAGGGATCCCTAATCTTTTGAACCCTTGAGCAACATTCAGAAGAAAAAGGAGTTGGGGAACAACACACGCATTAAAAATGTTCTTGGGGTGCCAAATAAGTGCTGTGATTGCCCATTTGGTAGCCCC
Organism: Xenopus petersii; assembly: GCA_038501925.1. Classification (NCBI taxonomy): domain Eukaryota; kingdom Metazoa; phylum Chordata; class Amphibia; order Anura; family Pipidae; genus Xenopus; species Xenopus petersii. Next base: position 132,851,605 of record CM076678.1, on the reverse strand, counting down.
TGTGTGGATTGTCAACCTACATTGATGCTCTGTTTGGCAGTACACCTGGTTTTTATACAACCAAAACTTGCCTCCAAGCCTGGAATTCAAAAAGAAGCACCTGCTTTGAGGCCACTGGGAGCAACATCCAAGGAGTTGGAGAGCAACATGTTGCTCACGAGCTACTGGTTGGGGATCACCGGTGTAAGGCAATGAACCGTGCAAAGTTTTCAGCACCACGGAGAGCACCATATACAAATTCACCGCCTATACCTCCCCCACTCTTTGGCAAATTTTTGCATCTCTGTCTTTATGGAAATTGAAAGCAACTAAAAACAGGGTGCCAATAGATGCAGCAGTCGGGTGTTGGAAGCCTTAGGGGTATATGCCCAACAAATGAGCAATAGATCGGTTGTTTCCTATAATAAAAGTTGTTCAGTATTTATTACAAACATGGGTGCTTCATAGTATCAAAGATCCCTGAACATTTGCATGTAAAATATAGTCACCCAGTGTCTTAACATTAAGGATATACTGGTATGGGATCCATTATCTGGAAACTCCTTGTCCAGAAATCTCCAGATTATTCAATTTTATCCAAATAATTTAAAATGATTTCCTTTTTTCTGTAGTAATAAAACAATACCTTGTACTTGATCCAAACTAAGATATAAGTAATCCTTATTGGAAACAAAACCAGCCAATTCCGTTTGTTTAATGTTTAAATAATGTTCTAGTAGACTTAGGGGCCGATTCACCAATGGTCGAATATCGAGGGTTAATGAACCCTCGATATTCGACTAGGAATTGAAATCCTTCGAATTCAAATATCAAATTCGAAGGATTTAGCGCAGGAAATTCGATCGATCGATCAAAGGATTATTCATTCGATCGAACGATTAAATCCTTCGAATCGAACGATCGAAGGAATATCCTTCGATCAAAAAAACTTAGGCAAGCCTATGGGGACCTTCCCCATAGGCTAACATTGACTTCGGTAGCTTTTATCTGCCGATATCGAATGGTCGAATAGTCGAACGATTTTTAGTTCGAATCCTTGATAGTCGTAGTCGAAGGTCGAAGTAGCCCATTCGATGGTCGAAGTAGCCCAAAAAACACTTCGAAATTCGAAGTTTCTTTAATTCGAATCATTCACTCGAATTCACTCGAATTTAGTGAATCGGCCCCTTAAAGTATGAAGATCCAAATTACAGAAAGATACATTATCCAGAAAACCCCAGGTCCCGTGCATTCTGGATAACAGGTCCCATACCTGTACTTCAAATGGAACTTTTATATGACTCATGGCATAAAATAAGGAGATGTACAATCCATTCATGCACATTCACAATCAATCACATAGAAGGTACAGAATCCATATATTTCCTATGTGTAACTTTATTGAGTATATACATAGATTATGGAGTTGCAGATTGTTACAGATTGTGTACCTCATATGTGACTGGACTGAGAATGTGCAAGTATGAATTATCCAACAACTAAGGTTATTTACTGAGTCATATTTATCACCACAGTTCACAAGAGGAGAACTCACCAGCTCCCTACTTGTTGTATAGAATTTAGAGAGCAGATTTATCCATGGGTGTTTGCTCCATTTTCATAAAAAGGTTGGAGGCTATGCAATAGTTTGGATCTCTAAAAATACACGTTAATAATAATAATAATAATAATAATAATATATATATATATATATATATATATATATATATATATATGTCTGTTTATTTTTGTATTCTTTTTAGGCATATTTCATAATATTAAGCACTCCTTTTTGTAACAAAGAAATGAGGATTTTTTTTTTTGTAGCTGTAGAAAGTGGGTTTCTTTGTAGACACGCCTGCTTGTGTCTTTTTTTTTTTTCCAGTATTTAGCACTCTCTCCTATTTGATTCCTGTTGGGTAATCACTGCTTTCTTCATCTTTTTTCTTTTACTTTGAACTTGCATTTGACTAATGAATTCTGAATTAGACTGCAGGAAACAGTAGCGAGGGGGAAGGAAAACAGTTCGGCTAATAGCATGGAGCAAGAATGGTGAGAGTCAGAGTGCACATGGAAGGGGTGATTTGGTGTGTGAGTGTTGTGCAGTGTTAGTGATACAGAGGTGCAATCACAGAGCAGTGGGTAGGGGAAAATACTGTTCTACCGCCTTGGGCTTCAAATGGACAGAGAAATATTAAGCAGTCTAGCACCTTTTTTATGGATTTTATCCTGCCTTATGGATCTGGAAGCCCAAAATAGGACCCTAAAATAATCCATTAATTCTGCGGACTCAAGATAACACAGTTTTGCCCATATACTAGTTTTATAGTCTGCATTTGAAATCATGGTGCTTGTACATATGACAGACAGACTGTTCCCCATTACGATGGTTTATATATACAAATAAATGTTGCAGAATATAAAGTATGACAAACCCCATTTAATGCTAAAAAATGTGGGTGATCCATGAGGTCCTATTGGGTTAAATACTATTAGGCCTGAATATAGTGGCAGTAGTCATTCAAAACACACAAGTTCTATCTAATCTCCTGTGTAAGGGACTTGCTTACATTGCTATATTGAGTTGCATGTTTCTGATAAACAGGATAAAGTTGGAAAATTGCATTTCTACTTTGCACACTTACTCCTATATGCAATATAAGTGCCCAGGAGCAGTATTACAGATTGTTGGCTATAAGTTTTACAGTATTACATAAACCTATAAGCCCCTAATGACCCACCTGCAGCCCTTGGGATAATCATCTACATACCTGTGCAAAGTGTTTATGATTTATGTAATAAAGGCCTAGATGAAGTGGGTGAGAATAAGGTTTATCACGTAAAAGTTCATGGACGAGATTCAATGAGAGATGCAATTCATTACAGAAAAACTTATCTCACTCTAGAAAACTCTATTGAAGTCTATGGGAAAAAAAGCTGGATTTGGAGAAAAGTGTTTTCTCATTGAACTGAATCTCATCCATGGCTTTTCACATAATAAACCATGAGATAACTTTGTCTCACTGAATTGAATCTAGCCCAAAATGCGCTAAGTTTTTCCAGGTTCTGAATCCCCCAGCAACCAATAAGATATTTGCTTTTAAACAGGTGACCTTTAAATGCTACCTGCTAATTGGTTGCTATAGGTTACTGCACCCTGGCAAATGTAGTGCCTTTTATTACATAACTCCTGTATACTTTGCATGAGTCTATAGATGGCAAGTGATGCATCGTGTAGAAAGTTAATGATGCAGAGGAGTGCAGAAAGAAGATATCAGTCATTGTTACGAGCTACCATGCCCAGCACTGCAGGGTTAACATTGGCCACCCATGGGCTATGTTCATGAATATCTAGCCAATCAATTTAAATGAAAGTATCAGATATTTGTAACATTTTTTCATGTTAAGGGTTTTTATGATTGATACAGCCAGGCTATTTGGTGAAAATGATGCACAAGATTTTAGGATTAAAGGGGCCGTTAGGCAGATTTGGCCAAGTGATAGTCACCCAGCATTAGCAGAATTTAAGCACAGTTGGTAACAGCTTCTCTGGATTGGAGGTGTTTAGTGGTGGTTCACAGTACAGATGCACAGGACATTAGGGATTGCATGGGAGCAATGCACACGGCTGTAGAGGGATGAGCTTGTCAGACACAGAGTGGTTAACACGGCTCAGTTTTACTGCTGTGAGTGCAGTTGATGTGTGCTTTGTCAGCGCTAAACTCACACTGTGTGAGAGAGAGAGAGGTGTGACAGACTCATTTATATGCTTTGCAATGGATTATTCCTCAAGTCTTGTGAAAAAATAGAAGCCCCATTTGGAAGATTTGGGCTCAAGAATCTTCAGAAATTCATAAATATACGTGCAAGAAGAAAAATAAACCCTCTTATAACTGTCAAAAGTCTAAAGAGAGAGAGTCCCAAGGTGCAGATGGACAGACAGACAACGCCACCCAACTGAAGATTGATTATGGCACAAAGGGGGAATATTTACTAAGATGCGATATTCCACCTTGTCTTTCTCTGCCAATGTCTGAGTGAATACGCCAGGTGTATCTTTGAGGCAACATTGTGTATGTACCGCATATCATAGTTGTATATGGGAATATATGTCACATCATTACACCAGCAGACAGTGTTAGTGATAGGAAAATACAATTTCTTTGGAAAAGGATAAAACAAATTTCCTCTCCTCTTATTTCTCTTTCCAGTCCTTCCAATGCACCCCTTTTTTCTGCCAGCCCTTCACTCTCCCCCATTCTCCCCCACCTTGAACGCTCCTTCAGTCCTGCCAGGGATTAGCAGTGTTTGCTATTGCTGTATTATTGAGAGTAGTGCACTCTTGTCTGGGTAATGTATGCAAATTATGGCTATTTGCTTTGCATATTTTAGTTCCAAACAACCTCCTGGAAAGGGCAGGATCCCAGAAACCTGCAAGAATGGAGCTAATAGCAGCCTTTTAATAAACCCTGCGAAGCCATTATGCTGCTTAGGCAGAGAGCTTTCTCTTAACAGCAGACTGGGATATCCCCTGCCAGGAAACACAGACCCAAGAAATGCATTTAAACCAACCTCCCAGAAAAGCTCATAATCGAAAGTTCACACCATTGAATTTGGGGCACCAGAAATAAACCCATGCGGAATCTAAATGATAACCCCAGTGCTAATGTTAATGGTACATGAAGAGCTTTTTGGGGGACCCCCTGATAAGCAGTAGCTCATTCATTTTCAGGTGTAAATTCAAGTCTATGGGGCATAGTTAGGGTGCCATGTTTTTGAGATACTCAAAAAGCAGCACTCAAAAGGGTCCAGTGTGCCATTACTCTTAGCCACCAGCCTGTGATAGATTTGTGAGAGATACTTGGCACAAAGGTCCATCCAGATGTTCTCTTACCATTGTTAAACTGCTGTAGTTAAATAACAGCTGCAGAAGCACAGGTCAGACATCTCCTCACTTTGAGGGGGCAATCCAACTATCACTGTTTGGAGCCCCTTTAACGCCAGCCTAGCTAACACCATGGGATGACAAAACAAACCCACCAGTGTATCATGATGCAAATTGAATATGCACAAACATTTGTATTAAATGGGTGGTTCACCTTTATGTTACCTTTTAGTAGGTAAAGAATTGCTAATTCTTAGCAGCTGTTCAGCCCTTCCCAGAGACTATTATCCCACTGCTACTATAGACACCATATCTCCCTACTATACCTACTATCCCACAGTCACACTCCCTACCCAGAGACTATTATACCACTGCTACTATAGGCACCATCTCTCCCTACTATACCTGCTATCCCACAGTCACACTCCCTTCCCAGAGACTATTATCCCACTGTTACTATAGGCACCATCTCTCCCTACTATACCTGCTATCCCACAGTCACACTCCCTTCCCAGAGACTATTATCCCACAGCTACTATAGATACCAACTCTCCCTATTATACCTGTTATCCCACAGTCACACACCCTTCACAGAGACTATTATCCCACTGTTACTATAGACACCATCTCTCCCTACTATACCTGCTATCCCACAGTCACACTCCCTTCCCAGAGACTATTATCCACTGTTACTATAGACACCATCTCTCCCTACTATACCTGCCATCCAACAGCCACACTCCCTTCCCAGAGACTATTATTCCACTGTTACTATAGGCCCCATATCTCCCTACTATACCTGCTATCCCACAGTCACACTCCCTTCCCAGAGACTATTATCCACTGTTACTATAGACACCATCTCTCCCTACTATACCTGCCATCCAACAGCCACACTCCCTTCCCAGAGACTATTATCCCACTGTTACTATAGGCCCCATCTCTCCCTACTATACCTGCTATCCCACAGTCACACTCCCTTCCCAGAGACTATTATCCCACTGTTACTATAGACACCATCTCTCCCTACTATACCTGCCATCCAACAGCCACACTCACTTCCCAGAGACTATTATCCCACTGTTACTATAGGCCCCATCTCTCCCTACTATACCTGCTATCCAACAGCCACACTCCCTTCCCAGAGACTACTACTGGCACCATCTCACAAATCCAATATTGCGCATAAAGAAAATAAACAACATAAGAAGGTGGGTATATTTTCTTTTCTATAAGAGATGCCACCCACTGTTGATGAGACCTATCAAAGTGACCAAGCTAGATGGTTCCACAGTTTAAATATCAGTGGCACAGCCATATCCTATGGGGCCATAACCAATGATAAAAAGCAACAATATATTATTTATCACAGAGGGGTTATGATGATGTTGACCATGTGATGTCCAGATACTAAAGCATCCAGCAATGGGCCTCATTCCAAGCACTGCTGTTTGCAGGTCAAAGATGGATTGCGGTTTGTGTGGCTGTGAGGAAAACGCTGCAGAGACCAGGAGTTCTCAGATAATTATGAAGCATTTGACTTTCTTGGGATTCCAATCTCTTGAAGGGAAAACATCATCATAACCCCTCTGTGGCAGGACCATAAATCTTTTGTTGTGACCTTCTAACTGCCAGGAGGAAGAGGGCTGACAAATGAGGACAAGGCCCACTCAGCTCTATAATCCCACATGGCAGCCACTTTGCTAAAAGAACCAGTGCTGTCAAACCTCAGACCTACAGCTGCTGATGGCTCCAACACCCCAAAACTATGGGATGCTGAATGATGTTGTTGGGTGTTATATTTCAGACCAACAGAAGCTCTGTACTACCTTACAACCCAGTGCAGAACCCTGCAACAACACCAGAGTTAAAGGGTATTTCCACCCAAAAACATTATAATGAAAACATCTAAATCCCAGCAACTTTCCAAGATACATTCATTCAACATTGTCAATGGGTTTAAATTTACTCGTAAATGTAATTACACTTGAAACAGTATCTGTCTGCCGCTTTCTGTTCCCTGCTTCTGAAACAATTAAGTCAGTTCTCCTCAGGTCAGGCTTCTGTTTCACGAGTCAGAACCTGTAATGCAGAGAATATAAAGAGCCAGACAGATACTGATACCATCAACAATTACATTTACAAATGACTTAAAATCATTGAACATGTTTAATTACCACTGGTTGCTTAGAATTTGAGAATTGCGAAGACCTTATTGATTTATGGTGGGCTTGCATGAATAATGAACCCCCAGATCAAGTTAAGGTGGCCATACACGGAGAGATCCACTCGTTTGGCGATGGACAATATCGAGCTGATCCGATCATGGGCCCTAGGGCCCAACGATCGTATCCTAACGAATGGGAGCAGGCGGTCAGATCGCGGGACCGCATCAACGAACAGATGCGGCCGCGATCCGACGGGATTTTTAGTCCCATCCGATCGAGATCTGCCCATCTTTCAGCCAGATCTCGATCGGGGAAGCCCGTCGGGGGGCCCCATAAACGGGCCAATAAGCTGCCGACTCGGTAGCTTTTATCGGCCTGTGTACCTTAAGACTATAACTCTCAGCATTCCTTGAGCAGTTTGAAGAGCTGGGAATTCTATATCATTAACACACTGAAGACTGATGATTGGCAGTTTTTAATAAGAGGGATACATTTTAGCTTGGTATATTGGGCAACCTCTCCACTGCCTGATAATCACCCTTTTATAAAGTACATGCAACACAAAAATGGTTGTGGTGTCAGGCAAAGCTGTTATTCTTAAGGGCAATTATCACCTATTACAACATTGGCTCCTAGTACTGGGGTTGCCTGGCACCCGAGGCTCCCTGGGAATTGAACCCTATCCATGTAGCTATTCTGCAAGCCAATCCCCTCGACAATGTGACTCAAGACAGTTACCGCACGGATCATCTTAAAACTATCTAAGTAACTTTCCGCAGGAAAACACAGTCTCCTTATTAGCCAACTGAAACAGCCACTTGGAATCAATCTTTCTGAAATTCAAATTAAATCTTTTATTCCCTGCATCGACTTTTCCTACAGTAAATGAAATGTTAAAATATGCAGCCTCTTGTTATTCTACAAGAAAAAGCACTTTGTGAAAAGGTTTCCTGAACCAAGGAAAAATTAAAGGGCAAGCCAGAATAAAAATAGACTTTTTAATTACCGTTAAGGTATTTAAGGCAGGAGCCCTATGCTTTTTAAATAAAACCACTGACCCCATCTAAAAAACAAATGCTCTGTAAGGCTACAAATGTATTGTTATTGCTACTTTTTATTACTCATCTTTCTATTCTGACGTCTCCTATGCATATTCTAGTCCCTTATTCATATCAATGTATGGTTGCTAGGGTAATTTGGACACTAACAACCAGATTGCTGAAATTATAAACTGGAGAATTGCTGAATAAATAGCCAAATAACTAAAGAAACACAAATAATTAATTAAATGAAAATTAATTGTAAATTGTCTTAGAATATCACTGTCTATATCATACTAAAAGTTCATGTAAAGGGGCAGAATATACCTATGTACACATTCACAATGAATTGGACCCGTGTTGGAAAATGTATTCTGCTTACTCTTTTAACTAAAATCCATATGTATTTTTTTCTATTATAAAGCACTAAAGTATTGTTATTTTGTTTTTAGTCTTAATACCACCCTCCCCATATTGGGAGAAATGTGACAATGAGCTCTGTATAAACAAATCCCTCCCACAACAGCAGCCTGTGTCTCATGTTTTAAAATCAAGGAGAAAATCTTCTCCTATCCAATCAGATGAGATTGTTATAATAGGAATAATGAGCTCTGTATAAATTGTCCCAACCCCAATTGCAGCCTGTGTCTCATGGTTTACAAGCAAGGAGAAGTTTATTATATGAGAGGTTTATCTGTGGATCGGCATTTAGATCAGTTACCTTCTCATCTTCCGTCAATTAAGGTAGATTGTTAATACTGAAAAAATGAACTCTGTATATAATTGCCTCCTTTTCACCTCGGCAATTTGATTATCTACCTTCTCCTCCAACCCAGGATGAAGTAAAGTTCTTGTTTAGGGGAAAGAAAATATATGTAAATAAATAATATGTATTTTCAGCAGAAGCCTTTTTTATTGGACTCGCGATGAAGAAGGGGTATAATAAACCCTTAAGAGCCACAGAGCTGCTAGCAGTGGGCCCTAACTAGGGATGCACCGAATCCAGGATTCGGTTCGGGATTCGGCCAGGATTCGGCCTTTTTCAGCAGGATTCGGATTCGGCTGAATCCTTCTGCCCGGCCGAACCGAATCCGAATCCTAATTTGCATATGCAAATTAGGGGCAGGGAGGGCAATCGCGTGAGTATTTGTCACAAAACAAGGAAGTAAAAATTTTTTCCCTTCCAACCCCTAATTTGCATATGCAAATTAGGGTTCGGATTCGGTTCGGTATTCGGCCGATTCTTTCACGAAGGATTCGGGGGTTCGGCCGAATCCAAAATAGTGGATTCGGTGCATCCCTAGCCCTAACACTGGAGCTTGACTTGTCGTTTAAAATCTGTTATGCAAATCATGCTGGCGTTTAAAAGAAGATCAAGATTAGTGAGTGGATGCTATTGACCTGCACATTAGAATGATGTCGTTTTTGAGCCTTACCAAAATCGTTTCAAGGGGTTGTTCATCTTTAAATAAACTTGTATTATGATGTAGAGAGTGATATTCTGAGACAATTTGCAATTGGTTTTTATTTTTTATTATTTGTGGTTTTTGAGCTATTTAGCTTTTTTATTAAGCAGCTCTCCAGTTTTCTATTTCAGCAATCTGGTTACTAGGATCCAAATTACCCCAGCAACCATGCATTGGTTGGAATATGAATAGGAGAGGGCCTGAATACAAAGAGGAGTAATAAAAAGTAGCAATAATAATACATTTGTAGCCTTACTGAGCATTTGCTTTGGATGGGTCAGTGACCCCCATTTGTAAGCTGGAAAAAGTCAGAAGAAGACAAATAATTCAAAAACTATAAAAAAAAAAACTAATACCATGAAGGCAATTGAAAAGTTGCTTAGAATAACATACTAAAAGTTAACTTAAAGGAGAAACAAACCCATACTAGAAAAAACCCTACCCCCCCACCCTGCGTAGACCAACCTTCCTCCTTCCCCACAGCCTAACTACCCCCCTAATTTTTTACTTACCCCCTCCATGCAGATCTGGCCTCGGGAGTTCATAGGGACCATCTTCTTTTTTCGGTCTTGGGAATCTGAGCAGAGTTTCGGCACATGCGCAGTTGGAGTAAATTTCCTGTCATGAACAACTGCGTATGCACCGAAAGTCACGAAATTTTCCACAAATTTTTTGGAGGGGTAAGTAAAAAATGAAGGGGGGGCAGTTAGGCTGTGGGGGAGGAGGGAGGTTGGTCTACGTAGGGTAGGGGGAGGAAGGTTTTTTTTTCTAGTACGAGTTTCTTTCTCCTTGTATTTTTTTCTTATCTCTTGTATTTGACTATATGTATTTTGTGGTCACACCCTCATTGCACCCCCGCCTAATGTTTTTAAAAAATAGTGGTGAGCACAACTTTCCCTTGTTTGTTATAGTTATACAGGAGCAGTGACCAGCTCCATGTTGTAGCTCCCACCCTTCCCAGCTATAGTCAGGTGATCCCACTGGTGTCTAATAAAAGGGCAGCCAAGTTTGGGAGTTTTACTTTGAAAGCAGCAAGTAAGTTGCAGGTAAAACTTAGTCCCTTTGTAAAATGTATAAAGAAGCAATAAAATTCTTAATGAATCAGATAAAATTGAGCATAGGACTGGCCAGATATGGGATGACTTTGACGTAGTTGGCCAGCTTAAATATATTGCAATATATGGACAAACAATCCCTGTTTTGTCTAAAGGGTAAGGCATTTTTCAGTAGCAGTATGCACAAAATGTCTCTGTCTTAAATATATTGATAATGGGTTGAGTGCAGAGGACCCTTGTATTTGACTATATGTATTTTGTGGTCACAGCCTCATTGCACCCCCGCCTAATGGTTTTAAAAAATAGTGGTGAGCACAACTTTCCCTTGTTTGTACATATATATATGGTACCGGATAAGAGCATCAGTTCAGGCCCCACCAGCCCCTCTCTACACACCCAGAGCGTACCAACAGCTGCTGTATCTGCAGAGATAAGTGTTTGATGCTCATGTGCTTGCACTCCTCTAAAGACCACTTAGCTCATGGGGAGAAGCCAATTATTATAACTTTTGGTTAAAAGTTCTTGGTTTTGTTTTCACTCTATCATTTTGAAGAGTACTTATCCCAGGCATTAGCACATTAGGTATCACAGTATATTCCAGTGATAGCGCAAACAGAAACCTTTATCACATGTGTTTTCACAAGTAATAATTGAAACAAGGGCCTATTAATCAAATTCATTAAAATGTGTCTAAGCAGCCCCATTCTTCCCGCACCAATTCACACCATGGCTTGTCATATTGCTTGCTTTATTCATTATTGCAGCTATCGGTTACATTCACATCAAGCGAGACCAAGGCAATGTGCTTGTTTTACTGCGTCCAGCCAATTCTAAAATGGGCCAAACAAAATTAGAAATGACTGGTACTAGATATATGGGTCATTATAACCTAGAAACACAGCAGCACATTAAAGTGAAATTAACTGTAAAGATTGCTGGGATATAAAAGTGCATAATGTACACTTGGCAGATATATTAGCACTGCCACTAAAAGGGGGTTTTGGCTTCATAATTTTCTCTTAAAAAAAATAAAAAAAATCTTAACTGGTGACCTTTCATACTGCACCTTACTTCTATTTCTGTTTAAAGGAGACATTCAATCACAATGATTTTTGTAGGCTATACAGTGCGTTAACAGTAGATTATTTGCCACTATTTGTAACTAGAGACTTTTTTAATAGGGAAGTATACACCCTATTTCAACAGAAGTGCAGTGAATGGGGTTAATGCTGAACATACTTTTAACCTAGGATTTAAATTAAGACATATACATTTTTTTTGTTATTCCTGACACTGCAGAAGAGAATGAAACCAGTTTCACTTCCGCACTTCCTGTCACTTCCTGGTTCTGACAATCAGAGAAGTATCTAAAAAAATTGACTACCAGTCAAATAAGAAACCCTCAGTTTATGAGCTGCTCAAAGGCTGTTGTTAACGGAAGGGAGGGATGTGTTTGTTCCAAATAAGATAAGGACCTTGTTTATAATAAGAGTGGGGGATAGTACATTCAATGAAAAAAAAAATTCTAATTAATTTATTAGAAAGGAACAAAATGAGGAAAATGTGTATTTCTTTAATTCATTTTCAACACAAGTTTTATTCATTGTTGTTTATTCAAAGCTGTTTATTCAAAGTTATTTTTTAGATGTACACTGTCCCTTTAAACCTCTCTGACTTTAAGATATGATTTCGAAATAGCCATGGTCAGGACATACATAAGATGTCTTCATATTTTGGGTTTACACCCACCTCTTGACCCACTTTTATGAAGGCTCATTTAACCTATAAAAGTACAGGGATGGGACCTGTTATCCAGAATGATTGGGACATGGGGTTTTCTGGATAACCGATCTTTCCTTAATTTGGATCTTGATACCTTAAAGGAAGAGTTACATCAAAAAATGAAAGTGTTTTCAAATAGTAAAAATATAATGTAGTGTTGCCCTGCACTGGTCCAACTGGTTTGCTTAAGAAACACTACTATTGTTTATATAAATGAGCTACTTTAAAACACTTTTGTTTTTTTGGTGTTACTGTTCCTTTAAGTCTACTAAAAATCATTTAAACAAATAAAAAGGATAAATAGGGTGGTTTTAAAATAAGAAGTAATTATATCTTCGCTAGGATCAAGTATAAGGTATGGGTTTTACTTGCTACGCAATATGTTGGCGCTATATAAATACATGTTAATAATATAATAATTATTACAGGAAAAAGAAATCACTTTTTAAAAATTAGAATTGTTTGCTGAAACTGAATTCTATGGGAGATGGCCTTCCCATAATTTGGATCTTTCTTGAAAAAAGATCCTTTACCTGTATTTTCATTTATATATCCCCCTGTTATAGTTGCAGGAGTATATAAGGCATCTAATAGAAGTTCCTACCCGCCCCAAACATGCATTCAGGCCCCTGCCCCAGCGATTCCCCTTCATGGGGTAAGCTGACATTTTATGAATAATTTATGGTAAATAACATTAAAGTTTCAATCTACATTAATACAGTAGGAAAAGGTAAGGGAAGATTTAACAGCTGCCAACCTGTATATAGAAAATGCCCAATTGTTACCTACTTACAAGTGAGAGAAGCAATTGAAAACTTAGTAATAATAATGACGCTACAAGACCTGTAATATTGTAATATGAAGGTCTGGAATTTGGGGTACATAAGAAGCAACTGTACCCTGAGGACAGGCATCAACCTATAATGGATCTCTCACATCCTTTCAGTAAATATACCACTATATACTAGTGCTAAGTATAGGACGTCCCTGTAGACTGCACCAGCTGGAGGTCTGTAGCTTACGTTTAAACAAGCTGTGCTGGACAAGAAGGTGCAGGCACCAACGCATGGGACCCACTCGCCAACAATGCTTCAGTGCAACCTGCTCACCAACAACACCGCCGGCTGTACCCAATCTATTCGTCACCAAACCACACCACTCTATCTCCTTCATCCTCCTCTCCTACCTCCTGTTGTTATTGGTCTCCTACTCCAATAAAGAATCTTCTGAGTGCTTAGTTTTAGAAGGGCTGGAGAGAAAGCCTACCCCCAGTTTTTACCCTGGATGCATGCAAAGGAGTGTTCCAGGTTCTGCCCACCTGCTCTGGATGAAGTTCTGTAGAACATGAGCAGCGCTGGAGTTAGAGTGAGGTGCAATGCTTTGCACTCTAGTCTAGGAACACATAAAGCTGTGTCTTGGGGCTCAACCTACAAGGCAAGATGAAAAGGTAAACAACAATCCTATTTTTTCCATACAATTATATTCTGTCTGTTATGTCTGGAATTCTGACACTAATGATAATGCTGCTTGATATATGATGCATGTCTGTTGCTCTTGCTAAGCTGGCCTGTCTTACACATGGGGTCCCAGCTCCCCAACTGGTATTTGTAGAGTCTGAAGCTTGATATTGGGGCCTTATGCCAGGCTCCCATCACAGACACCTCTGATAGATGGAAACCAAAGAGAATGAGCCATGCGTTCCCTCTCATTATATAACCCATGGACAAAAGCTGGCAAATTAGGGAAACCAGGGTATAGCTAACAGAATATGGACTTCCCAAGCAGTAAGGGGAATTTGGGTGAACTACATGCTCTTTTTGATATATGTTATTACTTTACATATTCAGAGTGTCTGACTGGGATGCCAGGGGGCCACCAGAAAACCTTAGACTGTGGGCCCACTTTCCAAACTCTTATTCCTCCTTTCCACACTCTACCTCTTTATTCTCCTAGTCTTTTATATCTACTTACTATATTCTTCCATTATTAAGCATTTTCCCCATTACAAAATAGGGAATGATCATGAAATAGGCTAAATGATTAGAAGCAAGATGGCCCACTGACACCTGGGCCCACTGAGAGTTTTCCTGGTATCCCGATGGGCCAGTCCGACACTGCATATTCAGACTTACTAACCTTTTATTACAAGGATTTCCCGAAAACACTTTTTTACCAATGCTTGGCTTCTACAGTTACTTGGCCTATGACATACTGAAGGCTCAGAATGCACATGCAAGTATTCATTCCCTACGTATCCAGCAGCATCTACACGTGAAAATGCTTCCAGTTGAAGTGGATCCTTATTTTTACAAGGTAGCTTTAAATGTGTTCCTTTAACATCCTTGAGAAGCTGCCCGTATTCAGATATATTGTGAAAAAAGGCAAATGAAAAATGTATGACTATTCTCTGGAATGTTTGAAGAGAAAATAAACACTTAAGTACTCTTATCTTCCATTTCTCAGTTTAAGGGCCTCTGAAACGTTTTTCATTTTCCCTTTGTATCTGTCTAATGGAGATATTAAGAGGTGAATGTATAATTATTTTCCCGTTCTATTTTTTCCCCCCAGCTTCCGTAGCGTTTCTGATTTTTGCTTGCAGATTCTGACTTGCACAAGATCTCCATTATTCTTTGCCACCTGCCTTATCTCATTTCAAAGCTCTTTATGGTACAGGTATAGGATCCCTTATCCAGAAACCCGATATCCAGAAAGCTCCAAATTACGGAATGGCTGTCTCCCATAGACTCCATTTAATTCAAATAATCTAAATTTTTAAAAATTATTTCCTTTTTCTCTGTAGTAATAAAACAGTAGCTTGTACTTGATCCCAACTAAGATATAATTAATCCTCATTGGAAGCAAAACCAGCCTATTGGGTTTATTTAATGTTTAAATTAATTTCTAGTAGACTTAAGGTATGAAGACCCAAATTACGTAAAGAACCGTTATCCGGAAAACCCCAGGTCCCGAGCATTCTGGATAACACGTCCCATACCTGTATGACAATGACAAGGCCCTATGTGTTTAGTCTGATTTCACCCAGGTGTGCCCAACCAAAAAACAACATTAGTAACAAGGTATATCATCATCATCATTTATTTATATAGCGCTGTCAAGATACGCAGTGCTTATTATCTACAGTATATCTATGTACAACTCTCTCTTCCTCTATAGTTATGCCACTGTATATATATATATATATATATATATCATGTAAACATTAAATAAACCTAATAGGATTGTTATGCCCCCCCCCCCAAGGATTAATTATATCTTAGTTGGGATAAAGTACAATGTACTGTTTTATTATTACAGAGAAATGAAATAATTTTTAAAATGTGGATTATTTGGATAATATTGAATCTATGGGAGATGACTTCCCGTAAGTCGGAGCTTTCTGGATAACGGGTTTCCGGGAAAACAGATACCATGCCTGTAAATAATCTCAAAGAATATCCAAGTTTGTCCTGTAAACAATAGCAGTCAATCAGCTTTCAACGAGCCAATCAGCATTAATGTAATGACAAATGCTAAAGTCCAACTGGTTGCTATGGGTTACAGGACTATTGAAAATATTGTCCCTGTTTATGCTTGTTCTGTTAATGTCTTGTTACATCCCTGGCATGTCTACATTGTTACCCTCTCCATAGCCTAACAGCACACAAGCATGTGTTGTTTACTAAATTCTATGTAGAATGCCTCTACAGGCAACTACTATGGCAGCTCTAACACCTGTGCTTATTTGTAAGAATGATCTGTTCACATAGTAAACCTCAGCCTGGAGTTTTGTCTAATTAAAGCACCCTAGGCTGCCGGTGGAAGCTTGGGGTTATACAAAGAACTGAATGATTATCCCTGCCCTGCATTTTTGTGTTACTCTTTCAGCACCTGTCACCTGTGGCCTATTCTAAATACCAGGCATCAATCAGCTCCATAACAGCAACTAGCACTTAGAGAAGGGCAAGCCAGCTTTGTTGCAGTAGATTTACACAATAACAGTAATAATCATTTGGTTAAGCGACACAGGATTAGAAGTGCACAATTCTTTCCCTTGCCACCTTGCATACAACTGGGCAGAATTAGCCGACACAATACTGAGCAGGGGAGAGGCCCACAGGCAGCAAGCAGACACTTTGGTAATGTGCTGGAAATTATTTCAGTCGCCTGCCTCCTTTATAAAAATAGATATATTTGGTATGGGGGGGACTTGTTATTTCTGGGATAAACAGAAATGAAACACCCCAAAATCAAGGTTACTGCGCCTGCTTATGCACATACAGTGTTAATCAGATGAGTGAGGTTCATTTGCCTGATAAAGCTCGGGGACAAATATATTTCACCAGTGTGCAAGATGACAAAGGTGGTATGCCTATTTACTGGCAATGCAGTTGTCCATCTTTTTCTCCCCTGTGTAAAGCTTTTTGCCCCTAAAGCCCTGCTTTTTAACCCCCCTCTCCAACTACCTACGTTCTCCCGAATTGCACTTGACATTGTAGGTGCCCATTTCCTGCCCTGTGACATCATCAGCCTGCCCCCATGATGTCACCTCCCTCTCCATGCTGGTAAAAGTACATCTGAAAGACAGCAACCCTACTTACAGGTAAAAGGGGTTATAGAAATAAACAAACCATAGCACAAAGTTCCCATACAGCAATATCAGCTCATTTGGTGAGGTCTCCTGGGCTCAATCTGGCCTCCTACATCCTGGGCCCCTTATCGTGATGGTTACACTGCCAGCTCAGTCTGAAGGGGGTGAATCGGCAACTTCAATCTGTACATATATGGCCATTTAAATTATCATTTAATTTTAATAATAATATGGTACCACTGACAGTCCTTCATGGTGTGAGACAGTGGCATCTGATAGGAATTCACATTCATATATGAAGCAATGTAAAGGCTAAGGCTATACTTGAGAACTAATTTATTAAATGTAATGGTGCAAAGTACAAAAATTGCCATTCTCCTGTGAGTTGAGGCTGCCCAGAATGGAGCACAAAGACAGACAGTCTCTGTATGCAACAATGATTGTGCCTGTGAGAGCTGTACAAGGGAGTGGAGGGACCTGGGTGGGACCACCGGGAAAGCTGTTAGGTGGGATGTGGTGCCCATGAAAACATGGTCAAAAGGTCTTTTCCTAAAAATGCAGCTGTGAACAGAATGCACTGGACTGGCGGGATACAGGGAAAAAAACAGGTGGGTCCATTTAACCCAGACCCGCTCCCTGCCCGAGCCCCAGACCCCCAGTCAGATGCTGGTTGTGAATGTGGAAGAGCATCATTGACTTTGGATTTATCCGGCTTCCAAAATGAACACATTTTAACACCACTCAAATATGAGTTCTACAGAGTTAAATAGAAAGTTGAAATCATTTGCTAACCTGGGAAAATGTTCTAAATTACCCAACTGTAATCTGTAGGCTGGGGAGAAGGTATGAAACTGTATCAAAAGCTTACGTGAGAGAACAACAGGAGATAAGAGAAAACGTGAGAAAGCACTAGAGAGGGAACGGGAGCAAAATCAGATTAGAATGCGAGAGACAGCCAAAGTCCATTAGTGAAGGAGTATCCTGGAGTTCTCCCTCCGCCTACATATCCCTAATATTTAATTTATAAATAATTCCCAGGTGCATTAGTAATAAAGGGCTGAGGGCGGCAGACAAGAATAGAAGGAAACATAAAGCTGGCTTTTTGCTAAATACCGGTACTCTCATTAAAAATCATCTGAGATGGATGTGTACCACTTGCACATCACCTGGTCTCAATAGCAGGGAAGCAACTAAACTGTCCAACAGCCTTATTGCCATGGAACTCACCATTCTTAATATTGCTTTTCTCCAGACCATGCTGAATTTCCATTATGACCATTATTGGAAAACAGTGCAACTGCCCTGGTACCCTGGTGCCAAAGTGGAGCAAAAAAGGTAAAGTTGAGGGGTAACAGGCAGGGGACTGGACCAAATAATGTTGCCTTGAGTGCCAATAGTTGGCTTGGCTTTCTAGTAACTTAAGTTACAAAATGTCTCAATTTCCTTAATATATTGATATGTTGAGTTGAGTTCAGAGGACCTTTTATCTTTGTCTATACCAATGTGGAGGATAGCAGTTTTAGCTGGGCAGCTTACTGCAGCTGAGCAAGAGGGTGGCAATTAACCAAAGCCAGGCCAAGAAGTATTGTCATTCAATGCCACACTACTTGACCCAATCCCTGCCTGCCTACCCCCCCACCTGCTCACTTACACACCCCTGCTGCACAGTCCACACAACAACACCTCCGCTGCCACTACCACTGCGTCCCCTCTGAATTGAGTGTCAGTGGCACTGCTCATGCTCAGTGGGCTCTGGGCAGAAGCTGAGAAGCTAATCTTAGGGGTCATCGGAAAATCATCAAGCAGAAAATGAAAGTCGCTTGTCATATAAGTGGATGCTACAGGGTTTAATATTAAATTTTGATGCAAATTGCTGGCTGCCATATAATGTGAATCTGAATTAATTATTAATCAGCCTTGTATCGTGACTTTTATATTCTATATACAGTATAGTGTTGGTCAGTCCATAAGATCAGCAGAAAAGAAGATGGGGAGCTACTGGGTGCATCATTGAAAGCACAGATATTCACTGCTAGTCAATGGTTGCCTTGGGCTAGTACAGAACCCTAAATAATAATTTGTTGATCTTAACCGAATCCTAACACCAAGCTAATCTGTTGCCTGCAAGTCAAGCCCTCCTTTCCATCATTTATTTACCTAATTTGGGGTCTAATTGTACCCATTTCTATAACACTACATTCACATACCGACTGCATAGAGCTCTCTTATGAAAAAAAACCTCTCTATATCAGTTTTAGTTTATTTTAATATACAATTTCTGTAATAATCTAGATTGCACTCCTGTTTCTACAGTTAAACTGTTATTGTCCTACATGTCTCACAGATATCAATCTCTCACTTTGTTACCTTATAAATAGTGATGGGTGAATTTGTCCCGTTCCCCATTTTCCCTCGAAATTTGCGAAACGCGACAGCTGCCGCGCATTAAAGTCAATGGGCATTTGTTTTATTGTCATCAGACTGTTGCAGTTGTTGGAACTTTCGCCGGCGTAAAAAAACATTTTTGCTAATTCGCAAATCTGCGCCTGGCTAAAAAATTCGCCCATCACTACCTATAAATGTTACATTGATTGTTCCATCTTAAGCTCAAAAACAGGTCTCAGGCTTTCAGCGCCATTCTGCTCCCTAAATCAGCCCTTGACTTTACTGACATTTTTTATACACATTTAAATAGCCTAGATAATTATAGCTATAGCATTAATCATGTCAGCATTTCTATGAGTTCAGTTTCGTGCTTGCTATTGCAGAATAACTGCTTCATGTTCCTGGCACAGAGGAATCAGAGCGCGTGACACAAACTAGTGAAGGAAGACTTCAATACTGTCCACCCATATTTCTGCTTTCTCCTGACCAGCCATTAAAAAAGCATTGAGAAATAAGGGTTTCCAGTTATGGCAATGAGATAGTGGGTGATAAATTAATGAGGGCATGGAGGTTAGTGAAACTAGGAAGAAGAAATAGTGATTGTTTCAGAGAATAGAAAGGGTTATAATAGACAGTAATGAGGCCACACACCTAGTAAGGCAGTAGAAGATATATATAAACAAGTCATTTTGAGGAATTTAAAGCATTTACTTGAATACCTGATGGGTTCACTTGGAGGAAATGAAAGAAAGATGTGGTTGCCTGGAGAGAATGATGGAGTCACCCTGAGAAACTGATGTGGATGGAGGAATGAGGACCAGACATCTGAGAAACTGTTGTGTTTGACTAAAGTAAATTAAGGAGTGGACCTGAAAACACAATTGGGCTATCTGTAGGGAACAGACCTGAGAACCTGACTAGATTGCCTGTAATGAAATGAAATGAAAGAGTGGACATGAAGACCTGGAGGAAATTTGAGTGTGTCAGAGACCTGATTGGGTTGCCTGGAGACACAAGCACAATTCAGTGAGCTGTAGGGTCTAAGATGACAACAAATCAGCTGTAGCACTAGCAGAGAGGAGATCATAAAAACACCAAAGTCCATCAAGTTCAACCCCTCCAAATGAAACCCAAACCCTAGAAGAAAGCAAAAAGAAATAACTTGCAGAGTAGAGGGCGCTGTTTAAAAAAAAAAAAAAGATTAGAGGATGTGCTCTGGGACAGATGATAGTTGGTGGGGGAAGTAGGAAGGAACATTTTTTAATAATGAGAGATAAGCAGAATACAGTATAAGTACCTGTATATACTAGGTGCTATAATTTCGCAACCCTTGGAGATATACAAGTCAACCACCCATGGTCTGCAAAACCAAATAAACCATTTACATGAATGGAAAGAATGTAATTTTATGGGTTGGTTCTGCTTATAAACATACTGTAGAATACTGGCTAGCTCTAATTCTATAACAGGACCATAATGTCCCATCCCAAGCCCAGACGGAAAACTATGCACTTGTAAACCATAGAGACTTTTGCTAGTAAATGAGACCCTTGTAGTACTGATGATATTCACACTATTTGGGACTTTTTGACATTGACTTTCAGAAATAAACAAATATTTCCAAATATCAGCAAAGACTGAAAAATAAAAGGACTTAACCCTATACCCTGAGGTCACTGCATTCCAGACTTCAGGGACAGTTACGAATAATCGTCACAACATACTTGTCACTTTTTTATATTGGAATTTACTGACTGTACATGGAACAATTATAACCGATGATTGCACCTATATATATGGGAGTTCTGTGCCCCCAAATATAGACTTCCTGTATCAATCTTTATAAGCCACGGGGTATTTCAAATGCAAATCAGGGACAGCAATGTACGGAGACCAGAGATACTGACTGTGCAGATCTGCTAATGACAATGTACTCGTAGAGATGGAGTCAAACAAATTCAGCAGGGACTCTGAGGGCGGGGGAGTGGATGGGTGGGGGATCCCCTGCGTCTGGCTTGTTTTATTCCAGGCTACCAGAAAATTCATTTAATCAGGAATATGGGATGCACAGAGCAGGGCACTGATGTTGGTTCTGATACAAAAGGTTGATGCTGGGAGACCTTAGAGAAAAACATATTCTCCCTTGGCCTGCAAACGCGTGTGCAGAATTAATCCCACATAAGCTTTCCAGATCCGTTATCAAAGGGAACATGTTCGCACAGACAGGGCATGGGCTGCAAGTTACTTTGCTAAATGATCCCATCTTCTTCCTCTCTGATCCTGACAAAACCTTACCACTTTCATCTCTCAGCTTCCAATTAACTGGACACTCATCCAGGCTTTGTTTTGCTTGTGCCAATGCCATGGGGAGACACAATGGATACATGGAAACAAAAAAAATAAAAATAAATAGCAGGTAGTGGAAAAGCAGAATTAGGGACTGGCAAGCATATATAGCGAAATTCATTGTGTGTATTGGACCAGAGCAGTTTGTTGTTGCCAAATGTTTCTGTTTCATCAGGATTCGTTCTTAACCATAACCAATATATTTCACAGGTGTTGCTAATAGTAATACCATTTAGTAAATTACATAGAGAACAAAGACCCCTATTGTAATACATACAGTAGGTACTGTATATTAAAAGTCACCATGTTCCATGACCTGTAATAAAGTAGAAGGCCTCGGGAATCATTATCTATAAGTACAGGTATGGGACCTGTTATCCAGAATGCTTGGGACCTGGGGCTTTTTGGATAAAGGGTAATTCCATAATTTGGATTTCTATACCTAAAAAATCATTAAAACATTAATTAAACTCAATGGTATATTTTTTTCCCAATAAGGATTAATTATATTTTAGTTTGGATCATGTAGAAGTTACTGTTTTATTATTACAGAGAAAAAATAAATCATTTTTAATCATTTGAATTATTTGATTAAAATGGAGTCTAATTGGAATAAATGGAGATAGCCTTCCCATAATGCAGAGCTTTCTGGATAACGGATCATTTTCAGGATATTCATGGCCAATGTGTATTATATTTTTATAAATTTAAGTTTAGGTTGCATGATGTACAGTTCTAGCAACACAATTGTGAATTAGGAGAGATGCACTGCACTCTCAGTAAAAAAAAACAATGTCCAAAAGGACTGGATTCATGGAGCTCTGAAGATCTTTTAACGCTTGTCTACTTGGGAACGTCATTGCACAGTAGTGAACATTCAATGTCAGTGTTGTTGACATTGAGATCAGTCTGGCACTGGGTTAAATATTCTTTTGGCCTTGGGCTGTGCCCTATCCCTCCCATCCCTCCCCTCGTCCAGCTCCCCATTTGCCTTGTCCCTGTTGCGCCCACGACCTGCCCCTGCTCCACGACCATCCTGAGCCCATCTGATAACACTGAGGCCCTGAGATTTAGGGCCATGGCCAACAGCCTGGACAGGCCTTATGGGTATTTGCCACTACATCAGCAGGTGTTACAGCATTTATGCTTTAAGGTTCATAGGTTCCCGGAGAGAAAAACTGTAAAAGTTCTAATATAAGCAGCTCAATCTATTATAACAATTTTGGGTCAAGGCCAAAATGTTTGTCACTTGGATAAGGGATTCTTGTTTCTTGCTTCCAGTCCACTTAAATTACCTTCCAGTATATTAATTGGCTAATGCTGTATGTGTGTGTGTGCGTGTGTATATATATATATGTGCATGAGGGGGTACTGCACAGCTGTTAAGTTTTGAAAATAATTATTCATCACTGACGAAGTGAGTGAAGTCTCAGGCCACTAATATTCACACCCCTGTCATCCTTTATTCTCACAAGGCTCTTTGCACAGGTACCTTGGAGGTATTTGTGCAGGTTTAAATGCTACAGATTGAAAAGCCAAAGTCTCAGGCCTCAGCAGCAGTCACTGCTCTTT
Source organism: Xenopus petersii (assembly GCA_038501925.1). Lineage (NCBI taxonomy): Eukaryota > Metazoa > Chordata > Amphibia > Anura > Pipidae > Xenopus > Xenopus petersii. The sequence continues at coordinate 132,828,339 of CM076678.1, read as the reverse complement.
AAATCAGACACTGCCAGAAGCTACAACGAATAATGGAATGTGCCAGGTGCAGCGGCTCTGAGTCACATCCAATGTAGGCCTGCTGTTCTATGCCATCTGCAAACCAGAAACAAATGCCCACTGGGTCATGCCTTAATAACACTAAACGCTCAGACAGGGGCCGAGTCTGGTAACTTTATCTTGTGTGAAGAGTCTGGAGCTACGAGGGCATATTTACAACTGCAATTGCACTGTAAGGTGGCGTCACCAGTATTGCGTCTGATGTGTTAAAATGAACGCATATGCAGTTGTGGTTATTATGACATTTGCACATGATTCCCAGGGTTCCCCTGCATCAACAGGTGAGATTCATAAGAGGAGGCAGGACAATCATACTGGATCCAAGTGCAGCTATAGGGAAGTGCTAGTAGAGCCTTTGGCCATATGTAAAACCAATGACGGTAGAGTGCGCCTAGTGTGTGACTACAGTGGCGCCTGTGGTCCTAAATGAGCCCTATAGTCATGTATTTCCCAAATTTTATTGCTGTTTGACATTTTGAACCAGTGTCCCAACAGTAACTGCTACACTACAACCACTAGTGTCATCCCACCACCTTCCCTTGTGACCAGAGAATGCATAACTAATATAGGAAGAATGAATGTAGAAGAAGATGATTCTACAGGTCAATGCCTTTGATCTGATCTGTTATAGTGGCTACAGGCATGGGATTCGTTATCCAGAAAACCTTTAGCCAAAAAGCTCCGAATTACGGAATGGCCCTCTCCCATAGACTCCATTTTAGCCAAATAATACAAATTTTTAAAAATGATTTCCTTTTTCCCTGTAGTAATAAAACAATACCTTTTACTTGATTCAAACTAAAATAAAATTGATTCTTATTGGAAGAAAATCCAGCCTATTGTTTTATTTAATGTTTACATTAAATAAATAAAATACCATTTTTAATTTCTTCAATGAAAAAGAAACCTATCTCCAATAAACTTTAATTAAAAAATGTGTATCGTTTTTATAAGAAACCTGGCTGTATGCAGTGAAATTCTCCCTTCATTTACTGCTGTGGATAGGAATTGTCAGACGGTCCCTAACTGCTGAGCAGGGAAACAATCATACTTATGAACAGCAGGGGGAGCCCCCGCCTTACTTCCCAGCCATGCAGAACTCAAGCAGCTTTGTTTATGATGATCCCTAAGCAGCCCAGACCACACTGAGCATGTGCACAGTCTTAGTCTTGCAAAGATTTTTAACAAAGTTACAAGATGGTGACTCCCTGTAGCCAACTTTGAAAGCATAAATTATTTGTTTGATTAGGCTTGTGGTGCAGTAAATTCATGTTTATATTTAGTATACAAAATACAGCATTTCTAGCCTTATTCTATTTTAAACTTTACATGCCCTTTAAGGTATTAAGATCCAAATTACAGAAAGATCTTTTATACAGAATTCTGGATAACAGGTCCCATACCTGTACTAGAAAATGTATGAATCACTCTCCCAGAACTGCCACTTATGCATTACAAAGTCAACTATTGAATGCTGAAAGTTGCAGTTTTGTAAAGACACATGTCAGGCACCCCAGCTTGAAGGGGAAGCAGGCAGAGAAGTGGGAAGCAGCTGTAAGTAGAAGACAGAGGAAGAACAGGAGTTAGCCCTAGGTAATGAAGACAGATGGTGCGTTGTAAATATAGACAGAATGAGGTGAGATTTAGGTGAGGCATAGATGCGAGTATTGAACACACCATGGAAAAGGAGATCAGATTAGATTAGGAGGGGAGATAGATTAAAGAGGTGAGATTAGAGAGGTGAGTTTTGGAGAGATTAAGACAAAGAGCTGAGAGGTTTATTTAGAGAGATGAAAAGCTCTTGTGAGGCGCTCCCTTTCTACCATCTCCTGCAGGTTCTCTCTGTGCTATACACTATTTAACTGCCACTTATAAATGAATCTGAATCATAATATGGCACTTGTCTGTTATCCTGGACCGTCTTTACACCTGCACTGGTTGGAAACAACTATTGATCTCATAACAAAGAGGAAGCCCCATGAATAATAGCATACAGCTATAAGAAACTGCTGATCCTACAGGGAAGGGGATGAGCAGCTTGAGACCCTCCAGCTGTTGTTGCACTTCAGCGACCGCCATTCCCAACACCTCAAGGCAAACAAGGGGAGTGGGAGTTGTAGCTGAATAATAGCTGGAGGGCAGCCAGTTGTGCATCCCTGATTTCAGCACTGTCTCTATATCTCCGCTTACCCTTGGGCTTTACTTTTGGAACTTCAGCCCTTGGCAGAGTTGCAATGAGGCAGCAGATGAGGAGGCAGCGGATACAAGCAATAGGCAATTTGCTTCTATAGAATTATGGATCCAGGACGAAAAGGGCATGCAGAAAGATTCTAGACATGCATTCACCAGTATAAATTGTGCCTTTCTGATTGCCGGCCTTAAATCTTTGCAAGTATCCTTTAGCTGTGAGGTTGGAGTATTTTATATTGTTTCTTTTTCCCTGTACAACCACCGATTTTTGTACCTGAATTTAAGACTGTGGGATTAAATGTAATATTTTATATCAGTCAGTGCACACCCAGGAGGATTCTTTATAGTGCTTTTTGCTATAACAGGTCATTACATTCTGGCCCTAGAAGTTATGAATCAGTAAAGCGCAGTCACCGGGAAGGGGAGTCGAGAAGACACCACTGTAGTGCTAAGGGGGAAGAAGATTTAGGAGTAAGGTAGGACATGGCCATGCAAGTTTAAGGAGAGATGTGACCGTCATGTTGCACTGGTGGGACAAGCATAACTGAATATGACTCATACTAAATGGACTTCATACTGACCAATTATAGATTTAGAAAAAATCCATATAATCCATTACAGGTATGGGACCTGTTATATAGAATGCTCGGGACCTGGGGTTTTCCATATATTTCTGTTATTTGGATCTCCATACCTTACGTCTACTAAAAAAAAAAACATATAAATATGAAATAAACGCAACAGGATTGTTTTGCCTCCAATAAGGATGAATTGCTGTATATCTGATTTGGAAACAAATACAAGGCACTGTTTTATTATTACAGACAAAAAGGAAACATTTTTAATTTTTTTTTATTGAAAAAAATGGCCTTCCCACAATTCAGGGTTTTCTGTATTATGAGTTTCTGGCGAATGGATCCCATACCTGTACTTGTGCACCAAGCAGCCATTGAGCCTCCCACTCTGTCTAATGAAACATATTCCTATTGACAAAGGGGAACCTTGGAGCTACCAATAACCCTAAAGTTTAACTCCCATAGACTCCATTTTAATCAAATTATTTAAACATTTTAAAAATGATATAATTTTTCTCTGTTATAATAAAACAGTAGCTTTTACTTAAACCTAACTAATATATACTGTAATTATATAATATATCCTTATTGGAGGCAACAATCTTATTGGGTTACCGTATATACTCGAGTATAAGCCGTCCAGAGTATAAGCCGAGGTACCTAATTTTACCTCCAAAAACTGGGAAAGCTTATTGACTCGAGTATAAGCCAAGGGTGAGAAATGCAGCAGCTTCTGGTAAGTTTCAATAAAAAAACTTGAGGGTTTCTGCTCCCATTGGAGATGCCGGCGTCTCGTTTTTGGATGCCGGCGACCATTCTTGGATGTCAGCAAATATTCTTGGAGACTATTCTTGGACACCGGCGACTATTCTTAGATGCCAGCGACTATTCTTAGACGCCGGCGATCGTTTTTGCGCTTGACCCGAGTATAAGCCGAGGTAGAGTTTTCCAGCATATTTTGGGGGCTGAAAAACTCGGCTTATACGCGAGTATATATATGGTAAGTATATTGTTTCCAATATTGTTTTTTTAGTAGATTCAAATTATGGAAAACTCCAGGTCCCGAGCATTCTGGATAACAGGTCCCATGGCTGTAGTTGTAAGTTACATGTATGACTACATAATTCACCAAAATCATATAGTTATGTCTCATTATTTTCACTCATAAAGCAACAGTTCCGACGTGGTTTCTGAATGAAACTCCAGCTAGCTTTACAACAGAGCATTCAGACCACATTGCTCCAGGATCCTAATTGACAAAACCAACGCAGAAGTGATTAGCATAAGAAAAACAATTATATTTACCAGGAAACTACCCAGCATCCAGCAACTCATTGAGTGAACGAGGTGTTATGGAGGGGCTCAATTTTTTTGGGTACCTGTAAAATGCAGGGCACCCATGGTTGAGGTTTGCCAGAGAGTGAGAGAGTGTGACAGAATGAAACCCAACCTCAGATCAGTGATCTAACATCTGAAATTCCAATGCCTAACTACGCAGAAAACCGATAACTCAGCCAATGACCTTCAAGTACCAGCTGGCAAAGAGTAATCCCTCTGAAAACTCATGTTGTGCCAGTGCAAGGAAAGTACAATTATAGGCTAAGAAGTCCTGGAATGAGCAATGATAAATAAAGGACACGTGTAGCATGAGAGTTCCAACAGCCAAACAGCTACAGGGTTGTTAAATGGTGAAGGCCCTGTAATAAAGCAATGATTTTTATAGGGTAGATAAATGGTGAGGGAACGGTAACAGAGCAATGATAGCTAAGGATAAATACATAGCAAAAAACTGGTAGCAAAACATTGATAGGCCCTGAGCAAATACTGAACATTAGTTATAAGTAACACCTTCCCTCCACTTGTGTTCAAACTAGAATTCCCAACATCCCCAAGTCTTCAGTTGGGAGTTGTGACAATCATTTGGTGCATGACACAATTACAGAATGTAGTTATACCTGTACATACCACCACTTCACCAGTATCAATGATCCTTTTTTAATGGGAGTTCTCATCTGTTTAAAAGCAAACATCCAATTCTGTTATGAGTTTATAGAAATGCTACAACTTTGCAACTTTTATAATACAGCTGGTATTACACAGATAGACTGAGAGACGAAATACTGATGGAATATACTAATTATAATAGATTATTGTTGGAAGACAGTTAAACAAACAGAAGGCAGATATGTAAAAGGATAGAGTGATAGACATATAGAAAGATGATAGATAGATGGTAGATAGATAGATAAATAGATAGATAGATAGATAGATAGATAGATAGATAGATAGACAGATAGATAAGATGAAAATGAAAATCTTCATAGTCATCTATAAAATAAAAACGTATAGATAGATAGAGAGCAGGCACGATGGATGAATAGACACACACATGAGGTAGAAAACACACACACAACAATCTGTTTCCAGAAGGCATGATCAGTAGACTCGGCACAGCACAACGGCAAGGTAAGTACACCCACGGCACATGTAAATCCGCACAGCACATTTATAGTGATAGTAAACCCGGCCACAGAAATTTTACAAGAGAAAACTACAAATTGGCAGCAATAAAACCAACAGGGAACTGGATAAATAAACAGGAAATGAGTTCCCAATCTCCAGGGCCTGGAATAAATAAATGGCTCTAATTATAGGAAAAAAAAACTAACAATATAGATAATTGCTCCCCTAACATGGTACGTGGAACCCAGCACCAGAACCTTCTCTACAATGGGTGAGTTGTAGCACATCAGCGATGCTATCATGAGTACATGGTCACCTCACATTCAACTAGAGCACAGCTAACCCTAGGGCTAAATACTAGGGCAGGACAAACCCCTCTACTGGTGCATAGCTAACCCCAATACTAGGGCAGGATAAACCCCTCTACTAGGGCACAGCTAAGCCCAGGGCCGGATTTACATAGTGGGCACCCCTAGGCCCACTGCCGCTCGTCGCCCTTTTCTCACTTTATTTGTGCAAATTTTCATCATCTGGACTGGAGCAATGGTGATTGGTGCATGGGAAATTTAAAAAATTATTGTTTCACCAGCACATCCCCAGTGTTTTTGAACCAATGTAGGCCCGGGCCTAGGTGGTCTTTCCACAAATCCGGGCTTCGCTAACCCCAGTACTAGGGTAGGATAAACCCCTCTACTAAGGCATAGCTAACCCCAATACTAGAGCAGGACAAACCTCTCTACTAGTGCACAGCTAACCCCAATACTAGAGCAGGACAACCCCTTCTACTAGGGCACAGCTAACCCCAATACTAGAGCAGGACAACCCCTTCTACTAGGGCACAGCTAACCCCAATACTAGAGCAGGACAACCCCTTCTACTAGGGCACAGCTAACCCCAATACTAGGACAGGGCAAACCCCTCTACTAGGGCATAGCTAACCCCAATACTAGGGCAGGACACACCTCTCTACTAGGGCACAGCTAACCCCAATACTATGGCAGGATAAACCTCTGTGCTATGGCACAGCTAACCCCAATACAAGAGCAGAACAAACTCCTCTACTAGGGCACAGCTAACCCCAATACTAGAGCATAACAAACCTCTCTAATAGGGCACGGCTAACACCTCTACAAGAGCAGGGCAAACCCCTTGATATTAATTGTTAGCTAAAAGTGTATACATAAAGACAAGTAGCGGCATAGAGAATCACATAAAAACTCTTCTGTTGAAGAACATACTTATTTCTTTCCATGCTAAGCTGCAGAATATGAGCCCAACGTGGCCAAGCAGATATACAGAACTCTGCAACATTTCAGCTATACCTTAACACTTTTATGTATATGGAGAAGCAATGTATTAAACTATTCCATACCACTGGCTTTAAAGGGATATTTCACCTTTGAGTTAACTGTTAGGATGATGTAGAGAGTGATATTCTGAGACAATTTGCAATCGGTTTTAATTTTTTATTATTTGTGTTTTTTGAGTTATTTAGCTTTTTATTCAGCAGCTCTGCCGTTTGCAAATTCTGCAATCTGGTTGCTACGATCCAAATTACCCTAGCACCCATGCACTGATTTGAATAAAATATGAATAGGAGAGGCCTGAATAGAAAGATGAGTGATACCAAGTAGCAATATCAATGCATTTGTAGCCTTACAGAGCATTTGTTTTTAGATGGGGTCAGTAACCTCATTTGAAAACCGGAAAAAGTCAGAAGGCAAATAATTAAAAAACGATAAAAAATAATTAAGGAAGAGCAATTGAAAAGTTGCTTAGAACCGACCATTCTATAACATACTAAAAGTTAACTTAAAGGCGAACCATCCCTTTAACTTGCAGTGCAGCTAACCAATAATCAGATTAAGGCTTTATTCACATTAGAGGCCTTCGTGGAACTTTATCAGTCCTAGCTTCACATGATACCATCCAGCGGCCATACCTCACAATACTGACTTTCATTCAACTTGGTCAGGTTGGATTTAATCCGATCTTCCGATCTGGAAGTCAGAATTGTAAGTGAAGTCTTAAAAGGTTTCTTGCTCAGTGCCAACTGGTTTTTGGAAAGTAATGAGGATATATCCACTACCCAACCATTGAGCACAATATCCTAGTCCCTATTTTTGATACATGTAATGTTTACTCTTTGGCCCTTGTTGAATGGTGCATGGGGGTTAGTATACATAGGCAGGATTTGGGAAAGAATCAAAAAATGAATTGAGCAATGAATTGAAGTTGCATTACAGACTATGCAGAGACACACCAGTATCTCCCTACTGTGCAGACCCAAAGCCCAATCCAGTAGCAGTTAATGGGCTTTGCTGAAATAGTCAACATTGAGGGGCACATTTACTCGAGTGAAGGATTAGAATAAAAAATACTTTGAATTTCGAAGTATTTTTTTGGCTTCTTCGACTGTCGAATCGAATGATTCGAACTAAAAATCGTTCGACTATTCGACCATTCGATAGTCGAAGTACTGTCTCTTTAAAAAAAAAAAACTTCGACCACCTACTTCGACACCTAAATGGTCCCCATAGGCTTTCTAAGTAATTTCTGATCGAAGGAAAATCGTTTGATTGATGGATTAAAATCCTTCGAAACGTTCGATTCGAAGGATTTAATCGTTTGATCGAACGTTTTTTCCTTCGATCGTTCGATCGAACGAAATGCGGTAAATCCTTTGACTTCTATATTAGAAGTCGAAGGACTTTACTTTGATGGTCGAATATCGAGGGTTAACTAAACCTCGATATTCGACCAATAGTAAATGTGCCCCATAATGTAAGAACAGAAAGGGATAAAGTGATTGGAGGCTCTGCTCCCTAAGGCATGGATAAATACCACCAGCTAAAGCTTTGCCTCTATAGAACCATCAAAAAGGACATTTATGTATATATACTGTATACATGGGTTTCTGCATCATCTATAATGGGATTATCCCTCCCTGCAGTTTGAGTGGTCATATAAATTCTACAGCATAGCATGAATATGTCCATTGAAAACGTATGAGGGTCCCTTTAACCAACTGTAACAAAGCGCTTTTATACTGTAATGGGCCATTTCATGGTTAATGTGCATCCATTCAACAAGGTCTGAATTGTATCTATTTGGTTGCTCTTTAGCCCTAGAGATGTTGCTGCAGTCTGTTGCTATGACTGGTTCCATTTCACATTTTGTAGCTCTGTCGTTGGCACATGGAGGAAGCCAGAGTGCAGGGTTATGTAGTTCAGCATGTGCAGTTCTGCAGTGTGCATCTTGTACAAACAAAACAACTTGATTTTGTGTTGTGTCTGGTATGCATCACTTCATATTAAGCTTTGTAGCTAGAGGCATGTTGTGAGTCAGTAAAGGAAGATTGGAGTATAAAATTGCCTGTGCATGAGCCTCATCATTTTCGTATTTGCTCTAATAGACCCACAGCTGAGCACAGAATAGAACTGTAGGTTTATCTGTTAAACTGAGCTCCAAGAGCTAAAAACATTTACACCCAATATATGCCAGACTGTAGCACATATATACCCACTGTATGACTGGCTATGCCCTGTTGTGAAACATTTATACCCACTGTATGCCCTGATTGATACATTTATACCCACTGTATGCCCTGATTGATACATTTATACCCACTGTATGCCCTGATTGATACATTTATACCCATTGCATGGCTTGATTGATACATTTATACCCACTGTATGCCCTGATTGATACATGTATACCCATTGTATGGCTTGATTGATACATTTATACCCACTGTATGCCCTGATGTGATACATTTATACCCACTGTATGCCCTGATGTGATACATTTATACCCACTGTATGCCTGGCTGTGGCACATTTATACCCACTGTGTGTCTGGGTGTATTCCCACTGTGCCCTTATCTATTGAACAAAGGATTCTGTGGCACATCTCCACATTATCTATCTATAGCTACTTTATGATTTATTGTGGCACATGGTTATCCACAGTATACCTGCTAGCAGGTATATAATTAACTGTGGTGCATTTGTAAAAACGAAATGCTGGTTACTCTCTATATGCATGGCACATCAATACCTACAGCATGCCATACACACATACCCACTATTTGCTTGGCTGTGGCATACCTACTGCAACTGGCATGGGGTGAATCCCTGATACCCTCTGTACACCTGACTGTGACATATTTATTGTTATCTTGAACATACCTTCTTACACTTCGTTACCTCTTTCAGATCATTTCCTAATAAAGATTTAAGGACACAGGTTCCAATAAGGCTGCAATGTCAAACCTTCTTCTTCCAACTACATCTCCCAGCATGCTCAGTCAGCTGAACTTCCAGCGGCTCCAACCCCAGCGGTGCACACATCTCTTTGTATTCCATCAGTCCATCAGCTTTAACAGACAATAATCAGCCTATAAATCACTCTATAAATTGCTGGCAGCAGTACAAGGATACAACTACATCTATATAGCCTGTACTGAAAGATACTCTCTAGAGGCAGCAGACATCTCCCACTGCCTCTTTGTATCCTGGAAGATGAATATATGATAACTATGCATATCGTCTGGCTGCAGTGGGTTTATAATCACATGGCGCTGCTTGGCACTATTGTTGCTATTTTAATTTCTCCCCCCGACGTGTGTCACTTCTCTTTTATGTAATGTCAGGAAAAGCTTCGCTCAGGACATTATTTTTCACTTATACACCCACTTTCTTCTAATAATAAACTGTGCAGTTGCTTGATGGCTCCTATCAGAAATTGTTTATTGTGTTTGAATGAGGGGGAAATTCATGTGTGTTTAGAACTATCAGATGAGGTCTAGATGCAGGCTTAAGCTGGCCATACACTGGCTGATAAAAGCTGCAGACAGACCGAGTTGGCAGCTTATTGGCCCGTGTGTGAGGCCATCCGGCTAACCCGATCGATATGTGGCTGAATGTCGAGCAGATGTCGATCATTATACTCCGATCGTTGCGCTCTAGGGCTCACGATCGGATCAGCCTGATATTGCCCATCTCAATGTGGGCATATTGGGGAGAGGTTCACTCGTTTGGTGAAATAGCCAAACCAGTGGATCTCTACGGGTATGGCCACCTTTATGCAGATACTGTTCAATAGGATTTTTTTAACCTTTCTGTAAGTTATCGGTCTGATTTGTGCCTAGATTTGAGCCATTATCAAGCCCCCGTCTATAGGCCAAAAGCTGCACTGTACAGCAGGCTAATAAAAGCTGCCCACTCGGCCCCTCCAGAATGAGTCAACAACTTATCAGCCTGCGTATAGGGAGTTTGGAAGGCCTACTTGTCTGATATTTGGCTGAAAATCAGCCAGATATCTATTGGGCAAGTTGAAAAATCCTTTTGGATGAGGCTTGATGTGGTGCATTGATAAAATTCGCATCCGATGGGTCTCCATTGGCCTGATGTATGATCCAATCTTTAGTCTGAGCCTGATTTGGCATAACACATAGATTGCCAAATAGGTCAGAGATTGGCCATACCCTGTATAACAAGCTATGAAAGGAGTGTGTGTGTGTCATAGGATGAACTGTACAGTTATACTGTTTAAACCTTTTCATTAAAGGAGTGGTTCACCTTTAAGTTAACTTTTAGAATGTTATAGAATGACTAATTCTAAGCAACTTTTCAACTGGTCTTCATTGCTTATTTTTTTTTTTTATCATTTTTCCATTATTCGCCTTCTTCTTCTGACTTGTCCCAGCTTTCAAATGGGGGTCACTAACCCCATCTAAAAACAAATCCTCTATAAGGCTACACATTTATTGTTGTTGCTACATTTTATTGCTCATACTGTATATCCCCTCTCCTATTCATATTCCAGTCTCTCATCCACATCAAGGCATGGTTGCTAGGGTATTTCAGATCCTAGCAACTAGATTGTTGAAACGGCAAACTGGAGAGCCGCTGAATAAAAAGATAAATAACTCAAAAACCACAAATAATAAAAAATGAAAACCAATTGCAAATTGTCTCAGAATATCACTTTGTACATCATATTTAAAGTCAATTCAAAGGTGAACAACCCCTTTAACACAGTAATCTATCATAAATATATTTGATCCCAGCACTGAACTGTGTACAGCCACCATAATATATTTATATATTGTATGCGTGTCCCCTTTCCATAAAGTACAACCTATAAATAACATTGCCTTAATGGCATCTACAATACAAATCCTTCCCTATAATTAACAACCTATGTATAATGGCTGATGTAATGTATATCACTGCTGTAATTTACTGCTTTCATACAGTTTTGCATGTAGCCTACAGCTGGCTCTGGGCACAGATCCCACCTTATCAATGCCCTGAGAATAAACAATCTAAAAAGTATGCCTGGGGATGTACATAAATATTTGCCAGAATGTATTAGTATCATGTCCACTTATCTATTATTGCATTAATATCATAGGTGCTGCAATCTTCCCACGACTGCATAGCATAGATCTGCACATAACAGATTAACAGTTACTATAGGACCCATTGTCCTCACGCCATTTGATTGGAATAAGACTGGGTTTATATGATTTTTTTATCACACGTTAGATAAGGAGATCCATATAACAGAAAGATCCCTTATCTGAAAAACCCCAGGTCCAGAGCATTCTGGATAATAGATCCCATACTTGTCTATACAGACTATAAAAAGCAAAAAGCTATTACACATCAGTATTAAACTTGGTTCTTGGGATACAAATACTATAGCTGCTATAGAGATCTGAACATCTAGGGTGATACAGGTATGGGACCTGTTATCTACAATGCTCAGGATAAGGGATCTTTCCATAATTTGGATCTCCATACGTTGTCTACTAAAATGTAAACATTAAATAAATCCAATGGGACTGTTTTGATTCCAATAAGGATTAATTATATCTTAGTTCGGATCAAGTACAAGGTACTGTTTTATTTTTAAGTTTATCAGAAACGCTTTTTGACAGTAAAATGTAACATTTTAAGGAAACTGGAGTAAAAAACTTGTAAAAAAACATGTAACTGGCATTAAAATGGCGACTTTCTGTTGCAATAAACATAATACTTCACTTTCAACTCAATTTACAGGCTGATACAGGCATGGGGCCTGTTATCCAGAATGCTTGAGACCTGGGGTTTTCTGGATAATAGATCTTTCTGTAATTTGGATCTTAAGTCTAGGATGGGCGAATAAATTAGTCAGACACGAATTTGCTCAGAATTTCCACGTTTCACTGCATGCAAATTAATTCGCACAACCGCAGCGACAATTCGCTGGTGAAAAATCTACCCGTTAAAATAAGTTTGGCGCGCATCAAAATTGCAGCGCACATAAAAATTGTTGAGCATCAAAATTATACAGACGCCCATTGACTGTAATGCATTTGGACCAAAAAGTCGTCTAAAAATTGTCGCTTGCGTAAAAAACGGCACAGATTGGTCCATCACTACTACAAGTCTACTAGAAAATCATGTAAATATTACTTAATTTGTAAACCCAATGGGCTGGTTTGTCTCCAATAAGGATTAATTAAATCTTAGTTGGGATCAAGTACAAGCTCCTGTTTTATTATTACAGAGAAGAAGGAAATCATTTAAAAAAAATTAGAATTGTTTTCCGTAATTCAGAGCTTTACGTATAACGGGTTTCCGGATAATGAATCCCATACCTGTCTTTGCATAAACCTTGTTTAATAATGTCCGGGTTAAATCACAGGCTCTCTGCCCTCTCCTTGACACATTTCTCTCCAGCGAGATCCCTGGAATGTCCCAAGTCACAAGAAGGGCATGAAACACAGAGTTCTGCCCAGAGCTGATTGCTTAGGTGCCAAAAGCACCATCATTTATTCATGACAATGCGTACTGATGGACAGAGATAAAACATTCACACGGGAATGGGGGGGTTGTGGAATATAAAATATAGCAACTAATTATATCTCTATATTCCCTCTATATATAGCTTCAGGAGGCTTTCTAGGGAAAAGAACTGAGCAATAAGGAATGAAAAGGAAGGCAGAGAAATATGGGGGGGGGGGCAATATATATTACATAAATCTAGTGGCAGATCCATTATCTATATAATCATTGAAAAAAAGTCCTTTTTACTTTTCCTGCTATTTCTTCACCCCAAAGGCAGCCCTACATGCGCAGCTAATGTAGGGTTATTATGTTTTTTTTTATTGAAAACTCAACAACAGAAAATGAACATAATTCAGACTAACATTAATGAACGGAGGCAGGAGAAGGGGATACAAGGTAAGAGAGGGAGGATGGCTGGCAGAGAATAAAGAGGAGAGAAATCCTTACGCTGCCAATTTGTTTGATCCTTGCCCCTGAGAGTCTGATTAATAACGTGCAGCAAGGAAGCTGCTGCTTTTTCCTATGTCTCACTTAATTACAGAGGGTTGCAGCGCTGGGATAGACAGCAATGCATGCAGTGTGCAACACACTCGTCTCCATCCCTCTCAGTCGCTGCTGCTCAATGACAGCTGCAGGATGGATCCATTCTCTGGCTTCCCCAAGGGCTGCACTTGCCTCTGCTGCACAACATCTCCAATATGCCAGTCTATAATATCGCCAAGCCCTGTACCTGCTCTGCCAGTCTTACCTGCATACTGTGGGGCAGCCGGTGGCCAACAGCAGGGGGTCAAATCATTCTATGGCAAGGTCACTGCTCACTTAGCCATCACCCAGTGCAGATCCCATGGAACACTATGCCCTGCATCCACATAACAGCAGGATTATTCAGGCCTGGCCTTTGTGCATGATAGAGGCACCGCACTGTACATTAGGTCAGGAGGAGACATCTATTATTAATGTGACAGCTTGTCTCATTTATGAGAGGGGATTCTTCTCTCAGCAACTCACTGACATTCGGGAAATCTCAGCTCTGTTATTACTCAGCCATACAGCCACTTCATGCCCTCTACTAAACCCATGGGAGGGGATGTAAGAGAGCCCACCCATACTCACAGCTTCAGTAAAGGGATGGGGTGTGTAGGGCCACAATTACAAGTTCTTCTTTTGGAGGTTTTGGAATAAACATTTTCAGTGTAGCAGAAGCCGCATCTCCAGGTCTGTTAACCAGCTGCGTCAGCTACAATGTTTCAGGAGTGAGAACCAGCAGTGCAGAAATGGAAACAGCCAGACAGACGCCGCTTTCAGTTGCAGTTACCTTTACAAATAACGTTAAAGGCATCAGAAAAATGTTGCTAAGCGTATATATTTAAAAGTTAATTCGAATGACATTAAGCCAAAAAACATTTTTTGGGTGGAGGGACATTTTAAGCAAAATGCAACACAAAAAAAGACCTGTACATTTAGAAACCATTATATTTTAAATAGTATAAGAAAGAAGTACTAAATAGCAGTCTGGCAAATATATTTATATGTAATATATTTATTTATGAAACATCCATGGTGATTTTGGTGTATGTTTATAATGATTTTTTGCTTTTGCTTTAAAGAGGACAGATAGAGAGTACAAACAAGGCAAACATGTAAATGAAGCAAGAGCCACACCCTCCAGGAGCAAATATCACAAAAGATGCACAGGTATGGGATCCATTATCTGGAAACCTGTTATCCCAAAAGCTACGAATTAGAGACAGGTCATTTTCCATATCAGGGCAGGACTGGCAAATGCCAAAGGGGCTGCTATAAGGTGCCATAGAAAGTCATTATTTAGTGGGCTGGTGGTGTTTGGGCCTCTGTGTGCCTAAAATGCCAGGGCCCACATTAATTCTCAGTCCAGACCTATCCCATAGACTCCTTTTTATTCAAATAATCCAAATTTTTAGCAATGATTTCCTTTTTCTCTGTAATAATAAAACAGTACCTTGGATTTATTTTATGTTTACATGATTATCTAGTAGACTTAAGATCCGAATTATATCTGTTATCCGGAAAACCCCAGGTCCCAAGCATTCTGGATAACAGGCCCCAAACCTGTATTAGCCTTTAAATTGAGTTAAAAGTGACGTATTATGTATTATGTGTGCAACAGAAAGCTGCCATTGTAATGCCAGTTAAACATTTTTACTCTAGTTTCCCTAAAATGTTACATTTTACTATCAAAAAGTGTCTGCAACAATTTAACTCCATTGTTTTACTCCGGCATTAGTGTTATAAAGAAAAGAATTAATGCAAACACCAGTTTGTCATATATTGCTTTAAAATCTAGTGTTCGGTTTTTCTGGATGTTGCTGGACTACATCTCCCAGCATTCTTCAACATATAACCAAGGGTAAAAGCATGCAGGGAGTTGTAGACCTGCCAGTGCCATCTAGAGGTTTATAGTCCCTGATGCAAAATTTGTATCTACCCCCTGTCCCCACCACAAAGGCCATCCCCGACAACAAGCTGCAGAGGTGAAAACAGTGCAAAATGTAGTAATTAATAAAAGTAAATAAATTAATTTTAAGTAAATAAATGAATAATTAGTTTTCATTGTCCTGCTGAAGCCCATCGCTGCAATGATGAGGAGCTCCTGAGAGCAGCACTGTGAGCCTACTAGTGATCCCTACTACAGCCCACCTTTTGGTCCAGCAACATCTGAGCACCCATGACACCCGCCTATAAAATTTTTGTCTGCCTAAACCAGAGACATCAAGCCTGTCCCTCCCCCAGCTGTTGAACTCCAACTCCCAGAATCCCCTAACAGTCTTTCAGAGGATCCTTGGAGTTGTAACTCAACTACAGCTTGAGGGCGGGAGCTGGAAAATGAAATAGAGTGAAATGTCTGGAGCACAGGGGCACCATATCAAATCCTGACGTTGCTGCTTTCTGTTTTCTCTTTGCAGCCGCTGAGGTCACAGACTTTCATAAAACACTTCCAGTTGCCATTTGTGCTGGCCAAGCAGATTAGCGGTGATTTGTTGGCTCCCAAATGTAATGTCCCATTATAATTAATACGGCGGTGGATTGAGTGGCAGTGACAGAACACATTATTCCCTGAAATGCTGTGAAATATGAGGCGCTGTGTCACAGAACACTGGAACTTGCTACATCAGTAAGTGTGATGTTCTTCCCAGCCATTAATTAGCCGAAGCAGAATAAAAGCGCAGGGCCCAAATACATTTAATTGATGAGAAGATCAGAAGTTGGGCAGGTGTCAGCATGTGCCTCAGAGGAGGTAACCCAGAAGGAGCGTTCTGCATAACTCATCACACACAGCAGGTAGCAGCTGATTCAGTACCATGGAAAGCGCTGCTTGGATTTCAATGCCCAAGTAGGTTTGTAGGTGTTTGCTGGGGGGGGGGAAGGTCTTCCTATTCTGGCTCATCTATGGGGGAAGAGAAGCTCTGAAATGAGGTGCTGATCTGACAGCATAGAGTGTGAAATGTTGACAACTGAAAAAGGGGAAATTCAGCGCAGATAATAATCAATACAACTATTAATAAGTATAACTGACCATACACATTAACACGCATGCATCTAGGTTGCCAAACGATCGGATTAGGCACATAATGTAGGTGGCCAAATTGGCTTGGCTTTGGATCATCATGAGCACCATGATGCAGGCCCATTGGCAGAGGATTGCACCAGCAAGCCCCCTGTCTAACAGGATTTCCAAACTGGATTGATAGATATCTGGCAGATTTTAAGGCAGATATCTGTTGAAGAAGCAGTAATGGAGGACCAACAGATGGGCAGATAAGTGTCTGACTCAGTCTGAAGGGGCCGCACAGGCAGCTAAATTGTGCCTGTACAAGGCCAGTTTTACTTTAGCTGAGGTGGTAGAGGACTGGTTGCACATATACTGTACAGCAAGTGTTTTTATCGTGAAAGTCACCAGTTTCCAGAAATTTCTTTAAAAAAAGAGAAATATTTAAAGTACTTTTTTTTGGTTCGGTGGCTTCAATGCACATGCCCATGGTTTACGGCCTAGTCATTGTGCCACATCACATGCACCTCTCACCAAACATACAGGAACCCCTCAACTGAGATCCTAAAAACACTGGGTCTGATTCCGACTAAACTGGCTAATCTGAGACCTGGTTGATACAGGGCAAGAGTAAACGTGGTGATAAAAATAACTTCCCTGCATACAGTCTATAACGGAGGCTGACAGTACTGTTTACCAGTCCAGCAGGCACAGTCAGACTGGCTGGCCAGAGTATTTCCACCATTGGTCTATTTGACATCTATTAGATTTAGCTCTGTCTAGATCAAATTATTGTAAAAGAAGGTCCTCTGGTGGGCTCAAGGAGGCCGGGTTTAATACTGCCAGCAGTCTAGCACTCTATTAACCCAGCAGATTATTGAATGCATTATTTGCTGGCACTTTATATGTTTAGTGGTGTAGAGTGCTAGAACTCTTGGTCTGGCAGGACAGGGTACTGACATGTTATTCTAATACCATGTTGATTTAATATGTTCCTCATTTTCAAGGCACTTTATTTGCCAAGAGTATTTAAAGAACCACAGTAGACGTAAGCAACAAATGCCTAGGGTATTCATTCATAAATGCCCAACAACAGAGCATAATTACTGTAATACAGTATAACTGGAGCAATTGCAGTTCATAATTATTGCTGGACACCTTTCCATAGAGATCGTTGGCTTTTTATAAGCAGAAAAACTGAATTATGTATGCCTCAAACAAGCTGTATGAATGGGATCCAATGCAGCCACTACCAGACTCCCTGCAGAGCTCCGCCAACTAAATGAAGATATCAAAGACTACCCCCCTCGACTGCACCCTCAAGAGCAGAAATAACACAGAGGAGATACATCAACCAAGAACCAACTTTGCATATTTATTGCAACAGTTCTATGGTGTCTGATTTCAACTGCGCTGTGGGCACAGTTGGTTTTAGAGATAAGCCTCTCAGGGAAGAGCACCCCTTGTGGTGAGCTAAATATTCCATGTTTATTACTGGCTTTGTTGCGCTTCATTACATCATGCCGTATTATGGATAAGGCAGACCTCAGGGACTTTCCAGGTGTATTGTATTTGTGTGCATGGAAACCAGGACTGCACAATATCTGAACAGGAACACAAAAATATACAAAAGCTTATGAAAGATCTGATGCAACTCAGCATGTAAGCATATTAACAGGCCCAGCATTTCAGGAATGCTAAAATGTTAGCATGGTGAATTTCTTTTTGGCATAGGTGTTGTGGATCTATGACATCTACATGTTGCCCAGCCCTGGCTGGTAGGTAAACCCCAGAGCTCATCCTTTTATACCTGCACCAACTCAATGCACTGTTGTTTCTGTGATCTCCTGGAAACTGTGGAAGCTGAGAACTTTCAGCTTGTTGAGCTCAGATTGTCTTGCTTAGAGAACAGCCAAGGAGCATCAGATGTCCCTCAAAGAAATGTAGCCCCCCCCCACAATAGACTATTATCTCCCAGATAAGCAGCTGTAGGGGATCAGAGAAATCCTTCTCCTGTTTTTCTGTCTGTGACATCATCTAGCCCAGTTACAGGCTGGAGAGCCATCCGATCTCTTTGGGAGAGAGGGAGTGCCTGATTTTGGAGCCTTTTGTACAGGGTCTCTGACAGAGTTTAACAGGGGTTTTGTTGTGAAAGATCCAGCCAGGACCAAGTCTTGTGAAACTGGCCAAGCTGTTGAATCTGTGGAAGTACAGAGAGAACCCATCCTGTTACCTGCCAAGGTACTAGAGACTCAGAAGGAGAAAGGTGCCACTGCTGACATTGATCCTGCTGCAGAGTTGCCTGTAATCTCCAGTGTGACTGCCTCTGAGAGCACCTGCTGAGTGAGCCAACCAAGGGAGGATACTGGCAAGGATACAAGCGTGGGGCCCCAACTTGAGGACAGGTCTTGTGCATTTACCTGCTACATAGGAGCGGCTGCTAAGTTCCAAAGGGAGTGGTACTTTTGGGAAGGTAGCGCTACTTGGGTATAAGAGCTCTTGGGAGGGGACATTCTATTTGAACTGAACTGTGTGGTTATTAACCCTTCCAGAGGATTGGGATTATAATAAATAAATTATAATTGATAATAAAAAGGACTGTGTTGGAGAAACAGTCAGGTAGCTTATAGTGAGTTAGGTAGTTCCCACATGTCCCCAGTGCAGGAGTATATTGTGTATTAGATTCGTAAAGTTCTTTCTCTACTGTTTATATAAAGTTTATATCTATTTTATTTGTAAACTGTATGTTTTATTTTTCCTAGTGGCAATTCCCTGAGGTGTGCTCCTCAGTGTTCCCTAGGTGGAGTCACTGCGCTGTAAATTCCAGTTACCAGTATTTTCCATATGCAATAGGTACTCATGGCCCCTTGATTGCCATTTAATTGCGATTTAAAGAGACAGTAACCAAATCAGCCTCCAACCAGTGGCGTAACTATGCAGAGTGTTATCACAATTGGGCCTGCACCCCCTTGACGCTCACAGGATCAATGGATATGGTAATTTGCTGGTGCGAGGGGTGGAGTACTTGAGTGCAAGTGTGTGCACAAGGGGCACAAGTTTGGTGGGGGGCTCAGGTGTGCCTGCACCCGGGGTTCTTTTGTTACACCACTCTCCAGCCCCCTGGCCACAAATTACCATTTCTATAGGTTGCACCCCCCCCACTCACTTGGGGTCTACTGGAGCCACGGGCATGAGGGCTGGAGAGAATGGCCTTTCCTGCCATGAGGCAAGGTGAAAGGCTTGTCTCAGGCAGCAGTGTGCTGCCAGTTACAAGGGGCAGCAAAAAGCCACCTCCTGTAAGAGCCGAATTTACGGTTTTAAAACTTAGCTCCACAGGTGCAGAGAGTGTTATAGCCCTCATTGCACTAACAATGTAGCCCCTCTTTAACCTGCTCTGACACTAAAGTTTTAAGCAGGGGGGTGGTATCGGGGCTGCTGCCTCAGTATTGTCCCTGGGCAGAAGTTCGGGGGGGTGGGTCAGGTGTGCATTCTGCACCTGGGCTAAGGCTTCTTTAGTTACGCCACTACCTCCAGGCCCCCTACTTACAAATGACCATTTCCATGGCTCCAGTGGGCCCCGACTGGGTGTGGGCATGGGTCGAGAGGGCTGGAGAATTTGATCGCAAGTGTGTGCGCAGAGCAAGGGGCATAAGTTCGACAGAGAGACATCCTGCACCCAGGCTTCTTTGGTTATGACACAGCCTCCAACACATCCACAAGATCATGAAGGCTGTTGGACCCCAGACACAAAACACTAGGTTAGACACTATTTAATTGAACAGAGAGGCTTGCAGCAGTTATGGTGATTTGGGGACACCCTGATCCCTATCAGATATTGTTCTTAAAACTGTTATTGCATATTGTCTAGTTCTCATAGAAAACTGTCCGGGTCAACTTTAGGCTCTCCAGATGCTACACAGTGCAGATTTGGCACCGGCACAGTTCCACTTTCCCACAATACCGTTCTTGCTTGAGAGTAGAATGCACATCATGAACTGCCAGAAAGCAGCACTTGTTGTATGCTAAGTCTATTCTATTCAAGCAATGAGCACCACAATAATATCTTTGTGGCAGTGGCAATGTAGTAACAGGTGAAATATCTGCTCTATGTCTTGACACACTGCAGCCAATCAGATGAAAAATCAATCTCATGAAAAACAGCCGACCTGTATAAGTTTTCCTGGTTGCCATTGGTTATCAGATCTGGTTCATGTCAAGATGCTCAAGTTTAGAGAGAAGAACTCCCACTATACCTTAAAACGGCCCTGCGCATATCATAAAGAGGAGAGCCCTACATAGGTATATCGATCCTATTCTTTATTTTCGGCTGAGATGGTAAGATTTTAGCTTGCATGTCAGAAAGAATTAGAATTCCAGGAAACTGATGCAACCTGCTGAATAATGTCAGTCTGTAACCTGATTATGACTGTGCAAAACACGCATTTCTTCCCCAAGTATTTCATGTGTGGGAGATGGACCCTTAATATAATGCACATATAAAACCATAGAGAAATATAGAGCAGATTAATTTTAAGGGAAAACAATTATATGTAAGAACAGGATCACCTCTTATAGGAAAACAACACGATGAAGGGTAAATTATTACTGGAGATGCATACTGAAAGGCGGCATACAAATCTGTGCAGTCTGCAGCATCTTCTGTTGGCCTTATAAAAGTTTTGGGGGTTTTAAACTTGCACCCCAGCATTCACATTTACTATTGTATTTTAAATGAGCGCCTAATTAGCATTTCATAATTAAACACTCGAGGCGACCAACATCATGTGCCCAAACAGAAGAAAATACCAGTTAACCTTCAATGAACTTGAAACTGCGGAAGTGATACACTGTACAGTTATAATAGCATCTCTATGGGATTTGTGCCAATTTGTCATTGTTATAAATTTTCATGGGCTTTCAAATAAAAAGGGGGATAAAATCCAATGAATTGAATCAGCTGTGGTTAGAAAAGAGCTAAACCAGCACAAATGCAAGAGCCCGTGGGGCCCCCAACTAAAGGGAAAAGCAGAAAGTGAAATTATTACTTAACTTCCTATATAGAGTCCATCCTATTTTTTTTGCACTCTGCTATTCAAACACTGCTTGGTTTCTGGGGTCATTGGGAAGCCCAAGACCATTTAGCAGTTTCAGTTCCAGATACGGGCAGATTGTAAGATGGAGGGATACAGGTTGGACTTCCCTAAAGATTGTATAAATATCTAGTGTAGTTATATATAATTTATATATTCTAATATATATATATACTTATAGATCATTTGATCACTTTGCTAGGGATAGTTTCTTGCTAAGGTTTTGGGGCCTGGGGCCTCTTACTAAACTGCATGTAAATATGCCATGTCCCAGTGATGTGTGACCCTGACCCAGAATCAGGTCGTCTACGAATGATTTAGCACCAGGTTCCCCACGATGTGCGGTGCACTCCGGGAGCAACTTCCGGGTCCCTTTTATAGACCCATGCCTGCCCAGCCCTGCCGATGATGTCACAAAAGGGGTGCGCGTCTATAAAAAAGGAAGCCGGATGTCAGAAGCCGGAAGAAGAGCTCAACCCAAACCCCACCCCCAACCCACAAATGGGGGTGCGAGGTCGGCTTGAACCTGCACGATCCGCGGGTAAAGTGCCGGCCCTCACATCGCTAGTAGTGCAAGTAGTGCAAAACTGGATTGAATTAACTATGTTTTATCCACAATTCCAGTATAATATACATATTATGTTGCAGGATGTTAATGCACATCTATACTTTGCATTAATATGCACCTAAATATACCAGTAAACCCTCAAAGTAATGCTGCTCTGAGTCCTCTGTCTAAAGAAACACTGCATTTCTTTCCTTCTATTATGTACACATGGGCTTCTGTATCAGACTTCCTGTCTTCAGCTTCAACCTCCTTGCCCCGGGCATGAGCATGCTCAGTTTGCTCCTCTTCCCTTCCCCCCCTTCTCTGCTGTAAGTGAGCAGGGAGTGAGGGAGCAAGGGGAGGCAGGAAGTGATGTCACACCAAGCTAATACTGCAGCTGCTATCCTAGACAAGCTTCTAGAGATTTTTACTCAGGTATGGTAAAACATTCTACAGAATAAATATAGCATTCTAGCTTGCACTATTGCAGCTAATCTATTGGCAATAAAATGCCTCTGTGGCTTTCCTTCTCCTTTAATGCGTGCAGCCCTGCAGGTTATTACACGACACAGCTGTGTCCATCACAGCCGCCGAGGAAAGTGATAAATGAAGGTGTGTGAAGCTGATGGACTGTGCAGACCTGCCCTCTGTAATTCCTGCATTTTGCTGCACCAGTGAAACAGGCTGGCATTGGGAAGGCCGGGCTTCATTGCCAATGTGTTAGATACTAACGAGATTGTCACATGGCGGCACTCAGGCTGTGCGGGACGCACATTCTCAATGTCTGCCTCGGGGAAGCAGGGGAGGGCTGCGCCGGCACAGCTTTCATTACACAGTTATTTATCTCCTTACACTGGGGCTGAGAAGCAAAGTCATTTTCCGCATGAGAAGCTTTGTGTTTCACTTCTGCGCTGCTTCCCATTTACAAAGGGGCAACATCATTATTAAGGGGAATGAGAGGCAAATTAACATGGGGACATGGTATAAAAAACAATGTCAGCGACTATTCCCTCGACTCTTTCCCTATCATCATCAGACATAATCCCGGCAGCAGAGATCGAAATGTCCCAGCCTCCGGATCCATCCACCCATTTGATCCAGTCACAGATAAAGACGCTTCCGTTAAGATATTCCAATTATCTCCGCGGACCCTCCCACAGACTGTCTTTCTGCGTCTTCCTCGCAGCGATGGAAAAGCCACCACAGAGAGAAAATAAAAGCTGACATGAAAATAAAATCTTATCAGATATAATGCAGTATTACTGTTGTCTCTGCTGGGCGGTGGATGAGAACTCCATTCTCGCCTGTCAGGGTAAAACAAGCAGCTGCCTTACCCTTTGCTTAAAGGAGACATTGAACTTCTAGCCTGATATGTAGAGAGAATCCTGAAAGGAGAGTATTACTACTATTTATTATTGCTTCTCTCTCCGCTTGGGCAGTCGCCTTTTACTCGTCTTCCAGTCTGTCTTTCAAATCCCTGACTGGTGACAGAGTTAATCTGGGTTGAAAAAGGACAACTGTCCATCATGTTCAGTGTCTCTCCCGGCATTGATGACCCACGTAGCAGGGCAAGAAATAAAGATATTCTTATTTTAGCTGCACAGGTCCCATTTAAAAAAAAAATAAAAAATAAAGGGCACTATAATTTAATTGTTTTATTTGCCTGTTGTATTGAGAGAGAACATATAATTTACAGCCCCTATTTAGGCAGTGGGGTTTACCTAACAGTGGGTGGAATTTAGGGTAGACGAGACTCATTTTGGGTGTGGTCTAATCCATCCTCAGTGGGAAATCATAGGAGGAGTGTGAGAACATATAATGGTCTTTTTCTTACACTGCCTAGACACATTCTTTCTTATCTTCTCCCATAACTCTCTTATTATGTTATACTCCCGAACAAGAAGATTGCTCCCAGTGTGGCTTAATAATATAGGAGTTTTCTCAAACCTGCTATGGGTGATTGCACTGGGGTGTGTTTGTTAATAACCAGGGTCAGACTGGGCTGACGGGACACCGGGGAAAAAACCCGGTGGGCCCCCAGCTCTTGTGGGTAGGGTTGCCACCTGCCCAGTATTTTACCGGCCTGGCAGGTAAAAATGATGCTTGATCCCAATTTTATTAATAGGGTAAAAAGATAAATATATAGGATGGCCGGTATTTTTGGAAACCCTACTTGTGGGCCACGCCGACCAAGATCCGCACCCTGTGTTTTTTAGTCGCGTCAAAAACTCAATTCACGTGGGCGCGATATCGTACATGCGCACATGTGCGCATGTACCATGGCTTGATCTAATTATGGGTATAGACAGTTAAAAAAGGTGGTAAATATTCTACGACCATTTTTCGGTATTTATAAATGCCCCCCATGTACATAATGCACTCTCTACACCTTTGCACTCATGCAATGATGTTTTAAAGGAGATTACCCTAGAAGTTATATATTACAAGTGGGATACTAAGGAAATGGTGAGTTCAGAACCAAAACTCCCGGCACCTTCAGCTGTGGGGATTCTGGGAGTTGTAGTTCAATATCTAGAAGTCTATGGGTTGCCATCCTTTTAACAAAATCCCCTGTAATTCACATCAAGGGTTAAGAGAGAAAGAATAAGAAAGGAAAGCAGTAGAGTGGTTAAAGGCATATTTAAGCATTGGGCACCCTGGTAGGTAGGCAAGCAATGGAGGGAATGGAGCTGGCTGCTAAATGTATTCAGAAAGAGAGAGGAGAGCAATGTGAACAGGACAAGAGAGGGTAACAGCATGCAGAAAGGGAAGTGCACTTTGCTCGGTTAGAGTGAAAGATAGCACGGCTCAATATTCCACTGATCTGCTCTTAAAATATTTCCTTTTATTGTCAGAAAACAGACACAGGCAACGCAAGCGGAATATATAATGCTGGTGAACGTGTTGCAGGACTTTTTTGCTTGATTCTATTACTGTCGCTTCTAATAACAGACATGTTCATGGATTCTTCTGCTTTGTAAGACACGGCCTGTGAAACAAGGAGCCGCTCTGCCAGTTGTACAGGGATTTGCCCCACGCTGCTGTTATTAAAGCACTTTGGGCATCGTCCACTAGTCTAAGGGGTAGATTTACTAAAGGGCAAAGTGGCTAACGCTAGCGACTTTTAGCCAGAAATCACATTTTTGCAGGATTGCCTGCAAAAGTCCTAACTTGAACTTTTTTGGGTTAACGTTTTCCCCAGACATTTGAGGGCCATGGAACATTCATTTTACAGTGGGCTCATGTTTCGGGCATTATCTGATCTCTTTTGTGGACATTTGTAATTAAAAGTGGCCACTTCAAGCATTTGCACCAACATCTCTAATAAAGACGTCCATACAACTTTAATGTACCCGCACTATTCAAATTGACCTAAACGTAAGATCACTAGCGACTTTTCGCTAGGTATAAATGAACGCTAGTGAATCTTTGTTATGAAATGCTTGAAATGCGTAGTGGTAACGAATTTGCGTCTGGCGAGGTGGTGCGAATTGTGCAAAGTGGTCACTGGCAACAATTCGCCCTTTAGTAAAGCTGCCCCTAAAACTGTTTCTTACACACAGGGCCAAGAATAAACAGTTGTCCGTCAAGTTCAGCCTTTTTTCCATGGCATACTGTATCTAACCACGTTTTTCTATCCTTTTTCCTTATTTCTCTTAAAAACTGAGGAAAAATAGTCCAGCAGGAAACAGCAAGTCTGTATGATCATTGATCATATATCTGGTTTTAAATCATGCTTTATCCTTATATACAGTTTCAATAGAAAATTCTGTTGTCCCATTGGATTGCAGCCAGCGCATTGATGAGATATTGAGATACATTTCAGCTCCTTCTGACTTTTCATTAAGTTTCAGATTGATGCCATTTGAGTAAGGCCAAATCAGCAAATATTAGGGCACAGGACACCATTGGATAACCATAAAACTGAACAATGTGTGTCCACTGGAGGAGCTTCACCCTACATTTGGCCTGTCCCTAACAAAATGTAATCTGCCAGATCCTCATGGGGCATCAGCAGATAGAGATGTGAGAAGGACCACCGCTCTCTCACCCTAACGTTCAGCTCTGTATGTTTTCTGAATGATTGGATGCACATTATTTTGCCATCTGTGTACAAAACCCACATCTGTAGACTTCTCCACGTAAGTGAGCACCAACACTGAGCTTTTTCACACAGTTGGGGCCAATCTGGTATTTGTGCCTATTGCACATGTGCAAGAAGCTCTGAAGATTGCAGAAGAAAAACAAGAGCATCCAAAGATACAGAAGATGGGGCCCCCATGAGCTTCCCTGGGCTACTCTGCATGAATATCCCAACGTTAATGCCAGGAACACTTTTTTCAAGTAAGGTACTATGGAGGGAGAAAGCAGGGAGGGGAGGCAATGGAGAGGAGGGTATGGGGGATATAGCTTAGTTTTCCTTTAAGAATAGTGAAGGGCGAATTTGATGCCGGCGCCCGTTTTTGTTACACCGGCGCCCGTTTTTGACATTTTTTCCGGGCAATTTTCACGGGCGCTTTGCAAACTTATTCGCTGGCAGTGAATCGCGCAAATTCGCAGAATGAATTCGCCCATCATTATTTAAGAAGAATTTACTTTACTCTCTGCTGATTTTTTGGCCTTAATTGGAGGCAAGAGGGATACATTTTCCTTTTCAACCTCTCTTCTCTTATTAAGCAAGTTGTGACCTAATTTTACATATATATATATATATATATATCTGTGCAAAGGATAATGTGTAACCATGGAATTTGTATGACTTGTTCATGTATTCATTAGTGATACAGAGCATAAAGACAAGAAAGGTAAAAATAAATGGCAATAAAGAGTGACACTAAAGGCCAACAGCTGAAGAAAAGAAGGTAGCATAGACCCCAGGGTGAATAGGCGGTACACATTTTCAGGCTAAAATCTGCTGCCAGGCAATTTATTTGAAGAGCAATAGAGGATGAATGTGGGAAATTTGAGCTATCCAAAAAAGGTGGTGGGCCAAGTGTCCAGTTGATGCAGCCTATAAGCATGATGAGCAATGGGCATTGCTTTGTTCTTTCAAAGCCGCTCGAAGTTGCCTCGCAGGGAAACTTTGGAAAACTTTATCATGCATAGGTTTTACGGTTTTACGTTGTACATTTTTATTGCAGGCAACAGCCATGGCCCTAATGTTACCTATATTTCCAATTTTTGGTATTACTTGCCCTTTACTATATATTTTATAAGATATATATAATTACTGTGTTAAAAGTTGGTTCGTTCTATGCCCTCCGCCAATAACAGAGCCATTATAATGTTCTGCAACTATAGATGCATTTAATTGTAGTGCAGGGATGCAAAAAGCCGTATATTACTGTATATTACTGTATAGGCAATATCTGTTCAATTGTTCAAATTCCCACAGCTGACCAGTAAATTCTACATGCTGATTGAGCTGCTAGGGGTTACTAGACTTGGGTCACACATAGTGGTTTTTAAGTTATCTAATAAGAGCATTATGGAAACTGAATAATTCAGCACCTTGGACAACAGACGTAATTGTCTGAATGGGACTGTCTGCATGCTGTGACTTCATCAAGGACTTCCCAAATACAGTAAGTGAATGTGACCTTCCAACAGATTTTTAAGGCCACCAGTTTTCTCATGGGTTCTATGGACTTATTTGTAAGGAATCATAATTCTATGTCACTGCAGCTCACAAACAGTGATACAGTTGATAAGTGACCCGAGATGGACAGCACTGAGGGCCTGAAAGTCTAAAAACATAATTTCAGAAGGGTACAGGGAGACGTGGGACAGCTTAAATGTCAGGATCTAAGGCTTCTTTTGGAAACTGAATTTTTCTATGCGACCACAGCACATAAATATTTGAAGACTGTTCCGAACTTTAATGCATGAATCATTTGTATTATTCTCTGAATGCTGAGCCTGGTGTGAGATAATACACTGACCAGGCAGGCAGCAGAACTGCTGACCCATGAAGCTATCTGGGGACCTAAAAATTACCAGTATGCTGGTTCTATGTCAGATTGCTGGACCTCGGGAGATGAAAGATGGAGCTCACAGTTGGTGACCTCGTTCTAACCTATTTGTCTCAGCATCAGTTGACAGATCACTGGTGAGAACAGATTTCAGCCCAGAAAACTGCGGCTCCACAAAGATATTAATGTTCAGCTAAAAGAGACTTTTGTGAGGAAATTGTGCTGGTGATAATGAATCATAGGAAGAAGCAAAAAAAATTTACCATTAGATGCACCGTAGACTCCAGTCAGATAAGGGTGAACAGTTAACTCTTTAAAGGGAAAGTGAGGCTGCATTAGCTGAATCCCTTTAATCTACTTGCAGAAGACAAAGGGGACCCTATAATAAGACCCCATGCCCCATCTGTGCATTCCTCCCCTGTAGCACCCACTCGTAACCTACTCTGGGCCTGTAGCTCTCTGGTTATGCCACTTGTCCCATATGCAGATTATAGTAGCAAACATGTGTTGACCAGTCCGCTTACGAGTTGGAAAAATAAAAGCAACAATATAATTGGGGGCTATGGGCAAATGCACTTATGCATGTTTCCAAATCAGTCCTATAATCCATTTGGCATTAAGAAAAACTAGAGACAAATGCAAAAGAGAATTCATAGTTTAAATAAAAAAACATATCAGAAATATATTCAGTATATCTTTGAAGAAAGAAGTATAATGATACATAGGTCTACCATCAAAAAATGATGGGGCCTCACACTATTTAGTTGACAGGGCCTTCCCTTGGGTTATTAGTTCACTGTCTACCCAGTGTGGCCTATATAGACAACATGAGTCTGCCATGCCCTTTTACATATTATCAGTCCCTGGTCCCAACCCCCACCCACTCCCGCTAAGCCCTACCTCTTCCAGTGGGAACAAAGCTGGTCCATTGTATCCAGGGCCGCCATCAGGGGGGCACAGGGGGTACAAGTATACTGGGCCTGAAGGGGGAACCGGCTGTGCTGCACTTTTCAAAATAGCTGGTCCCCCCTTGACAGTGCCGAAGCAGTGCCACCTCTCCTGAAGTCCCAAAAAGCCGAAGCTCCGAACAGCCAAAGTTGAAGTCCTTAAAAGTTCAGTTCTAGTGAACACCAATGCTTTTTTTATTTTTTTAAATCCCCTGGCCACTTATGTATTATTTTAATACTCTATAGGCCCCTGCCACCAATTTTTTTTTAAACCCCAATTTTTTTTAATTTGTGAGAGGGGCCCTGGCCCCAATGTTTTTTTAAAAAAAAACAATTATGGGGGCCCTAGTGCCAATGTTTTTTAAAAAATATTCTCTGGGTCCCCAATTTTTTTAGTTTGTAAGGGCAGCCCTGGTGCCAATGTTCTTTTAAAAAAACAATTTGGGGGCCCTGGCGCCAATGTTTTTTTAAAAAATATTCTCTGGAGCCATATTTTTTTTTAACTTATAAAGGGGGCCCTGTCAACAATTATTTTTTTTAACATGTAGGGGGGCCCTGACCACCATTTTTTAGGGGGGGCCCTGGCACCACAGTTTTTATTAACTTATAAGGGGGCCCTGACCATCAATAGCTTTTTATAACTTGTGTGTGGGGGGTGGAATCTGGGGTGGGGCTTGAGGGCTGTGGATTTTGTTGTAAGGGGCCCAATTTCTAATGGCGGCCCTGATTGTATCTGTCCAGACCCCCATGAACAGGTCCATGACATGTCTTGTGTCTGCCCCCTTCTGCTGATATGATTAATACACACATACGTATGAAAAGTCCAAGAAAGTTCTACCAAGATACGTAACCAACAGAGGTCACAAAGTTAATGAATGAAACTCAGATTTAGTATACTTTGCATTTAAAACCTGTGCCAGGGCATGAAATGGCTAAGCTCACCAGCGAAGCTGTAGACTAGAATATATGAGATCTACTTGTAGTTACAAAAAAAACAGCCAGACTCTTGGCAATAACAATTATCGGAGAATACAATTCAGAAAATTACATGGTTGCCAGCAAAATAAACCGTAAAGCCATAGAAATGTATATAGAACATGTAATTTTGCATTTAATCACAATCCTTCATAAAACCTTAATGCAGCCACCGTTCAAAAGGCTATTAAGCTTTCACATACATAGTTGCACTAATGCACTGTATACATCTTAACTGTAATGGGGAATATGCTATCAGAGTACCTTTTAACAAATCTGGTTCATGGTCTGTGGGCTACATTTCTTAAAAGCGTACAGCATATATGCATGTTCCCTAAAATTACTGCAGAACTTGACAGTTCTAGTTTGGTCTGAAAAAATCCAGTTTAACAGTTTTAATGCTTGCAGTTCACATCAGATTTTCATCACCAGGTTTAAGGGATGAAGCAACGTAGGTGGTTCTTTACAGTCAGGACAGTGAGGTTGTGGAATGCACTGCCGGGTGATGTTGTGATGGCTGATTCAGTTAATGCCTTTAAGAATGGCTTGGATGATTTTTTGGACAGACATAGCATCAAAGGCTATTGTGATACTAAACTCTATAGTTCGTATAGATATGGGTATATATAATTTATCTGAAAGTAGGGAGGGGTGTGTGTATGGATGTTGGGTTTTCATTTGGAGGGGTTGAACTTGATGGACTTTGTCTTTTTTCAACCTGATGTAGCCGGTGTCCAGTCTCAGGTCCTCGTGGTTGTGTTCTTCTTTGGATCTCTCAATTCTTGAGTCAGCTTCAGTCCATATGCTGGCATGGAATACCTTAGGTCAGTGGTCCCCAACCAGTAGCTCGCGAGCAACATGTTGCTCACCAACCCCTTGGATGTTGCTCCCAGTTGCCTCAAAGCAGGTGCTTATTTTTGAATTCATGGCTTGGAGGCAAGTTTTGGTTGCTATAAGAACAGCTGTTCTGCCAAATAGAGCCTTCTGTAGACTACCAGTCTATGAAGGGGCTACCAAACAACCAACAACAGCCCTTAATTGACATCCCCATGGAATTTTCATGCTTGTGTTGCTGTCCAACTCTCTTTTACATTCATGTGGCTCACGAGTAAAAAAAGGTTGGGGGCCGCTGCCCTAGGTATTCTTTCTGCTCTCCTTGGTGGAGTCTCTGACTGCTCTACCAACTACCATAATCCTTTCTCTCAATAAAGTGATCAATTACAGGAGCTTGTCCTCACATTAACTTGCTTAACCACCTTCCTCTGGTTATTCAGCACTACACACTCCTTCAAGCAAAAGTCTAAAACTTAGGATCACCTCCCATTTATAGACTAAAAACCACACCTGACATGATTGACTGATAAGAAACCCCAAGCTTCCCCAGGGCATGTCTTATCAATAGTTGAGGAAACTCTCCTCTATGCGAAATCTCTACAGCAGTGATCCTCAGTCAGTGGCTTGCAAGCAACATGTTACTCACCAACCCCTCGGATGTTGCTCCCAGTGGCATCAAAGCAGGAGCTAATGTTTCAATGTATGGCTTGGAGGCAAGTTTTGGTTGCATAAAACCAAGTGTACTGCCAAATAGAGTCTCCTTTAGACCATCCACAGAGGGGATACCAAATAGCCAATAGCAGCCCTTATTTTGCACCACCCAGTAACATTTGAGTGCTTGTGTTACTCCCTAACTCTTTTTATACAGGTAAAAAAGTTGGGTATCTGTACATTACAGATTCAGACAATGGATGGAGTTTACTCCTTCCAGTAAGGGAAGGACTTAATCCCTACATACCTATATGTTGTGTTAGAAGAATTTTTGTCATGTTTCAGAACAGTATTTTGAGTATTTAATATTAAACGCTCCCTTCCCTCTTAGATGGCACTATAGGGATTTAATATAGTGCAACTTCAGCATCTCAATGAATAGGCTTAGATCAGAACTCCTGCATGACATGAGGTTCAAGTGTAGTGTCTACAGTAGCTTACATCTGATTAGTAAACCAGGATTGGAAACCACTTTAAACAGCCAAAGAATCATACAAGAAGCCATATGAGAAGACTTTATTGTTGCTCATATAGAGGAAGGGCAACTTGTATATGCTGATATGGTATATGACATATTTCTACCTGCTATAAGACAACATAGAGTGTAATCCTGAATGGAGAAAATGCCAGTCAATGTCCTGTTTAACTGGTTATGCCCAAAATTTCATCACAGAAAATCCATGGAACTGGACCAGTTGCCAATGTGCATGAAACCTACTGTGCTTTTTCCTTCATCCAAAAATAAAATGTGAAATGTTTTCATATCCTCCTTGTGGATATACCTGACTATTCCATCTCCATTCACATTAAATCAGAAAATCTGGAAACCTTCACAGAATAACAGTATCCAAAACCACCATATTCATCATGTCAACATTTATATGTATGGAATATATTATCAAGAAACCTGTTATGCAGAAAGCTCAGAAATATCCAATATTCCATTAAAACAAACAATTCTTCATTGGCTGAATTACCTTTTCATACATTGAGGCTCTTTTACAAAGTACAGAGCACTTTGCACTATTTTGTGCAATTCTGTGTATGCAGTATCCACCAGGAGCCCCTCTGATTTGGATGGAGTCTGTTCTCAAGGTAGCCTTGGTCACTAGTACCCTGGCCTTGAGGCAGAGCCACCTAATTGGCTATAAAAGCAGTTCTTTGTTTTTCTGTTCTGTGATTTCAGAATCCACAAAGCTTGTGTCAAATAAACTTTGTCTTACACCCCAATAGTCTCTGGTTCCTGAAATTCCACAGCATAAATATATTGTCCAAATGTATCTTGCAAGCAGACCCAGAAGGTTTGTGTGCAGAAGAGAACAGGCACAATCTCTGAATGTATGGAGCAGGCTCTTAGTGGTTAATTAAATGCTCAAATTCTGCAGTTATTAAACACTTAAGCTTCTTGAGTCTAATTAAGGTCTCTAGCTCTGAGTGTAATTAAGGGGCTTAAGCTGTGAGTATGAGTAATCAAGGGCATGGGCCCTGAGTGTGAATAACTTTGTGTAACAGAATGTAAGGACTTACATCTAACAGAAAGCAAATGCAAAGGTGCAAAGCTTAGGTAAGGCCCAAGCAATACATAAAAAGACCAGGCTTACTGGGGTTCATTGCATATACCCTATACAGTGCAAGAAAAGTAGAGAGAAGCTGTGCAACTTTGGTTTTAATTCACTGTATTACGTGATTAAGAGAATCATGAAATAAATAAGCCTTTAAATATTTATGTCATGGTTATAATGTTGAAGAATCTGTATTTGCACAGTATTTGATTTAATGATGGTTTGCACTGCCAAACAACATTGAGTGGAGTAAAAAAAAATATTAAAATATTTAACATCTATAGAGGCATGTATGGATATTTCCAAGAAAAAAACAGCCGTACTTTGGATTTAGCTGTAAAGTTAAGACACAATTGTACCGAGAAAGGGAGAGCAATGAAAAGTGCCATACTGAGTCATAGAAACACCGACAAGCAGAAATATTATTTTTGTTTCTAGGATTTCGACTGAGAGACATAATTTTCTAAATCCCCTTACTACTTGGAGCCCCCACAAAGCAAATACCTCATTCACAATCACACAATAATAATAATCAGCTTAGCCAGATAAAAGAAGCAATCAGCAGAGATGAGTATTCAAGGCTACATGCAACAAATTGCACCCCGAGGGAGGAAGCAAAGATGGATTTGGATCAGGGAAGTCTGTCCTGTAGTCCTACAGCTGCCACTGGACTACAGCTACCAGCATGCAGTTCAACAACAGCTAGACTGATATACATTGTGTACCATGGAACAATGGGGTCCCAAGTGTGAATGCACATAGGTAACAATGTTGAGAGCTGCCTCTCTTCTAAACATTTTACTTTGGCCCAACAAATGATTCCAATGTGGTATCAATATAAACAAAGAAGTGAATCACCATTTATTTACACCCTGCATCGCACTTTGCACCACTTGCAGTTTTCCACATGAATATAGCACTGCGGGTGTTTGACAGTTAGTAGGGACAGGTTTCAGGAGGCACATTGACATCCCACCATCTAAAATGCAATTTCTTTAGGCATACAAGTCAAGGAGTGTCAGGTGGAGGGTGCCAAGGAACTCTGTTCTTCTCATCTACCGTATGGCAGGTGGAAAGAATAAGGCTTGAGCCCCCCAGAACTGAATTCTGTACCTAGTGTCGACCCTGGATACATGTGCTTATTGGGACAATGGGCAGGCGTACAGTATGTGTGCCTAAAATAGGGAGAGTGAAAACTCAAGAATGGTGTCAAGGGTGGCCCCTGGAGCATTGAATCATGTTATAAATAGAGACAACCAAAACTGTTTTAGCGTGGTGCAATTAGTTGAGGTTCTGTGGCAAAGTGGAACAGTATGAGAAAAAGGTAGCAAGACTTAGGTGCTTTTGAAATAACTACTATTATGCATAAGTATAATGGGGCAGTTCTAAGATTAGATTGAGGTTATAGCTGGATAATAATGAAGAGTTTGCCTCCCCATAAAGAAATGGATAAATATATAAATGTTTACATTATATAATAAGTTCTCCAGTGGAAAGCCATCTATTGGATACCTTCCCAACAAAAATGTCCCCTTCTTCCCCTGATTGAGGCACACATATATTCGGTAGTCTATACAAGGGACTAACCACCAGTGCAGCCAATTACAAGATCCATGTAATGATCAGCCAGTTACAGGCACAGGATCAATTCACAAACAGAATACACCTGACTAGGCTAATAGGCCTTTCAACAAAGGTTTTGTAGCCTTTTTCCTAATGATCCTTTCAGAAAATGTCCTACGGGGCACCTGCTCCATTGGAAGCCACCATGCAACTGCATTATGGGGTCATGCCAACATCAGCCTAAAAATCCTGGTTACAAAACACGTTATAGGGCTATAGAACAAGAATAAATGCTGCCTGTGGATTGTGAGGAGCTTTGCGCCTGTTTGATAAATGGCACCCAAGATTTTTAATTAAGAAAAGGTGTCCATGTAAGAACACAATGTTTATCCCTTGCTACATTGCCCTAGTGCCACCAAGCCGTCCCTTACACAAGGGCAATGCACAGCAATGGGGGTTTAATAACACACACACACGTACTCTAAATTATTAACACTTTGCAACTATCTATCTCTTAACTCTTCTATTGCCTTAGGGACTCACAATGCCTTAATTTGCAATCCATTGCATGCCTTCAGCAGGAAAGGAAATAACAACATAAATAGATAATGAAACACCACCCGCTGGCCCCCCATTTACGTCTTGAAAGTATCTTCTCCTCAGCTTGATATCAATCCTAATTAAAGGTTTGAAATCAAATATTTCACCGATCACTGCTTTTGGTTATCGCTAACCAAAATATTATTGTTAACAGGTTATTTGTTTGTATACAGTGGTAGTCTGTAGCTCCAACATATCTTTGTTCACTATGTATCAATTCAGATACAGTGGGTGTCCATATAATCCCATTCTCAGGCAAGTATTATTAAGAGCCAGAGGTATTGAGATTTTGCTTGACTTTCTGGGCCCTCCTTGTGGTTCTTTCCCTGTTCCCTTAACAATAACCCTCTTTTATCACTTGCATTTTGGGAGCAGACAGAACAGCAGCCATGTTGACACACAGACAGCCCAGCAACGAAGCATAATGGCAGCCGCAAACCTGAATTGTCCCTAACAACGGCACATTGTTCCCAGTGGAGCTAATTTATCTCCAGCAGATTGTTTTAGCTTGTACAGATATGCCACATCCTTAAATGTGCATTCATGAATATTTTGTAAAGCAAATTTTCCATATAAAAACTTTCTGACAGTCTCACCCTTGGATCAGTCCCCAGCTCACCTTCCAATATGTACCATAAATATAAATATCTCTATATCAAATGGGTTATAGAAAAATGCAGCTTGTACTCTCAATAATATAGAGGTGCAATAGCCCAACAGACCAAGCCAGGACAAATCTATTCCTTGTGGCCTTAAGCAAATCACCGTAGAGACCTGAGACCTCCAGTGCTGTATATTAAATTATGAATTGTTACAGTATAGAGCAAACAACATAAATCCTAAAATAATATGCACCTTACATCTTGCAGTATAACAATAGGAAGCATATTATTATTTTTATACCAATTATATTGAGAATTGCTTTCACGGTGTGTAGCTGAGGAAATGTTTAAAGGGCAACTAAAGCATCAATTTAAACACTGTATATTGTGTTTCTGCTGGAATGTATCACTTATAAACGGTACAGCTTATAAACAGTACAGCTACTGCCTACTAATATGGGCTTGCATGCCTCACGTCCATAATGCCTTCTGCAGTCCGAGATCTTACTTATTGTGGTCTAAAGTAGGGCATTACAGAATCACTTTGCCTAAGGCTTAGAAAAGTAGGCAAGTCAGGCCAGAAACTGGAGAGTCATAGTTTCTGTTTAAGCACCTACGAAACAAACAGTCTCAAAGAAAACCCACAACAGATGCTTCATATAATACTCAAGCTCAGGGACTGGCAATTTATACATTTGCCCCCAAAATCAATTAAAATGTTTAGGGAGAAGATTGGTGGGCTGTGTATTACATGCCAAATAATTATGGTAACAGCAAAGAGAATCCCTGGGACACTAACTTCATCATACGCCCAAAAGGTAAATAGTGAAAATATAAGGGGGGGTTGGTTAACCTTTCATTAGCTATGCACACCCAAAATGGTAAAATTTATTTACACAATGTCTTAAAAGTTTGGGGTGCCAAGCCTTTTTCCATCACCATGGGAACCTCTCCCCACATCTGACCAGTCATCACCAGGTGTCCTTCTTACCCCACTAGCCCCTGCTTGTCACATGCCCTTTTCTTGCTCAAATCTTTGACTGGCCCCTCCAGGTACCCATTGGAACAATTAGCATTCTCTGCCAACAGCAGTAACTCAACTGTGGGAAAGATCTCTATAATTTTATAGCACAGAGTATAATTTCCAGATGAATTGACTGTACAGTCTTGTGCAACTTTGCTTGGAATGTTTAATCCAGGGACCAGCTGGCTACCTTTGTAAACAGACAAGGACCGCCTTCATCTTCCCAACCATTGTATCCAGTGGAGCATGGGCAGAGAACGGCACTGTTATTACAATCGATGTTTCACTTAGCAAAGCTGATTTTATATGCGGCAGGCACCTAGGTATCTGAAGCTGTTGCAGAACTACATTTCGCTCTATACAAGTTCCTGGTTATAGATCCATACTGTATATATGTCTTAAAACTATATCAGTTATTTATACTTCTTTGCAACTTTATTTTGTCAATGGCCCACAGAGCTCACAATCAGATTTTCAGAGTTCTGTAGCAGATGCTCCTTAAATAAGGAATAGATAAAGGGGGTTATTTACTAAACCTTGAATTTTTCTGATCAAGCTTTTTTTCCTAAAAACTCAAATTTTTCATGGGAAAAAAAAATCTATTCGAAATTTATTATACCTTGATGTGGCAAAAATCCTCTATCTTAGACCTGTCAAGGTCATGTATAAGTCAATGGGAAAGGCACCTATCACAGGTTTTTTTTTATTAAATAAGCTAAAATCAGGCATGGGAGTGTTTAATAAAATATGAGATAAATTTAAATTTTAGTAAATTGCCCCCTTAATGCAGCGCAGGGCCAAGATCAGCCACCACACCCCCCCTCAACTGAATGCATGCACATGCGCAGAAGGGTAGGGGGAGAGAGCGTTGGAAGGGAGAGGAGGGGAGAGAGATCCGGAGGGGAGGGGAGAGAGTGTCAGAAGGGAGGGGAGAGATTGTCGAAAGGGAGGGGGGAGAGCGTTGGAAAGGTGAGGAGGGGAGAGAGATCCGGAGGGGAGGGGAGAGAGCATCAGAAGGGAGGGGAGAGATTGTCGGAAGGGAGGAGAGAGAGCAGGAGGGGAGATAGACTGGGGAAGGGAGGGAGACAGAGGAAAGTTGCAAACATGGACTAGAGGTAAACAGGGGACAGCTACCTGCCCAGCAACCCCCTTTCATTGCGCCCTAGGCAGATGCCTTTTCTGCCTACCGCTAGTTCTGGCCCTGCCTTAATGTTCATACTACCTGATCCTGGCTAATGTGAAAGCTACAAGGGCATGCTACTTGCACCAATACTGAGATAAAAGTAATGAGGATATCTGGCCACTTCTTAACAGTGGTTGATGTGTGAGTTCAAACAAACCAACCGCCCCCTATAAGTGCAGTTCCATATGTCCATGCCACATCCCTTTTCTTTCTAGGTGGAGTCCAGTAATCTCTACCCAGTGGCTTGTGAACAACATCACCAACATCATTGATATTGCTCTCAGTGGCCTCACTGGCCTCTAGGCTTGGAGGCATAAAAACCATGTGTACCGCCAAAAAAGTTCCCAGTAGTGTCCTTGAAGGGGTTGTTTAGCTTTGATGTAAGTTTTAGTATGGTTTAGTGAGTGATTTTCTTAATAGAGACATTTTGCAACTGGTTTTGATTTTTTTATGTGTTGTTTTTGAGTTATTTAGCTTTTTATTTAGCAGCTCTCCAGTTTGCAATGTTAGCAGTCTGGTTGCTAGGGTCCAAAATACCCTAGCAACCATACACTGATTTCAATAAGGTACAGGAATACAAACAGAAAAGGGCCTGAATAGAAAGATGAGTAATAAAAAGTAGCAATAACAATGCCTTACAGAGCATTTGTTTTTAGATGGGGTAAGTGACCCCATTTGAAAACTGGAAAGAGTCAGAAGAAAGCAAATAATTCAAAAGCTAATAAAAAAAGAAAGAAAAAATGAAGACCAATTGAAAAGTTGCTTAGAATTGGTCATGGTAAAACATACTAAAAAGTAACTGAAAGGTGAACCACCCCTTTAAAGACTCATTTGGGAGGGATAACCAGTGAATACCTTATACAATAAGGGAGAAGGCATGGTGAGAGGAGACAGTAGAGCATCACTTGTAGCAAAGAGCTACAAAGGCCACCAATAAAGCACCGATCCAGGCCTCACTACAAAGGGACATGAAAGTGGCAATTTATGGATTGTTAAATCATTTTAAGTATGGTCTTTTATGATGAAAAAACATGGCTACTCCCACTAGTGATGTTATTTCAAGAAGTTTTTTTCTTGATCCATTCAATGTAACATTTTACGATTTATTCATGATAATTGTGCCACTAGGGTCACCGTTTTCCTAGAATCTAGCATCGTACAAACATGGGCAAACCGTGCCCAAGATCATTTTTAACCAATCAACATTTTTTTTACTGATGTCGTTCAGTTAGCAAATTAGACACAGACAGCTGACTGTTTGCTAGGGAAAAAACAGATGCTCAATAAATGAAGGTCCAAATTGGGCTTGTGAATATATGAAATCCATATAACGTGGGTGGCAATAATACAGCACATTATTACATGTTTTTTTTTTTTTTTAAAGGAAGTGTGAATTTAAATGCTAAAGATTAAGTTGCCAGATGATGTGTGTTTACTTGAGATTAAAAGTGCCAAGAAGGCAATCTTATTACCATGCTCACATTCATAACAGAGACCTCTCTAGGGAGCATCCAGTCTACTGGGAAAATAACAAAGGATTTGTTTACAAGGGAGAGGAGGATGGTATGATCTAACAGTCGACAATCTATGTATATTCTGCTAAATGACAGTTGGGTTCAAACCGAATGAGCTTTGATTAATGCAAGGATGAATGTACTTTTGTTTTTATTGGTGATTCAGATCCCGCTTGCTGTTTTGCATTAACTAAGCCTCGCTCTTATGGGTCTTGGCCCTGCAGTAACATGGTGATATAAAACAGCTATTCCCTCTCTTTGGATTTTAAGAGATATTCTTAAGAGAACAAACACCCGCATATACCACTGGGCACTGTTAGAAAAGTGCTTCGTAGTGCAGTACTGAAGCTTCGATTTTAATTGTCCGTTCCTGTTTTGGCACGTTCACTGCTTGTTTCCACAGTGAGGAGGAAACAGTGGCAGGACATGGAATATTGCCTGTTTCAATG
Organism: Xenopus petersii; assembly: GCA_038501925.1. Lineage (NCBI taxonomy): Eukaryota > Metazoa > Chordata > Amphibia > Anura > Pipidae > Xenopus > Xenopus petersii. Next base: position 132,788,111 of record CM076678.1, on the reverse strand, counting down.
GGTGCTATTATCTTAATAAGTTCTCTTCTGCTACAAGAGGGGAAGCAAAGATCTCTTGAGCCTTCATCTCCATGCCTACCAGAAGAAAGTCAAGATTCCTTTCTATATAAAAGAATTAACTCAGAAGGGTTGTTCATTTTTAAATTAACTTTTAGTATGATGTAGAGTATAGAGTGATATTCTGAGACAATTTGGATTTGGTTTTAATTTTTTAATATTTCTGTTTTTTATATCATTAAGCTTTACAGTTTGCAGTTTCAGCAACCTGGTTGCTTGGGTCCACATTATCCTAGCAACCATGCACTGATTTGAATGAGGGACTGGAATATGAATAGGAGAGGAACTAGCTAGAAAGATGAGTAAAAGTTGCACTAACAATACATTTGTAGCCTTACAGAGCATTTGCTTTTTAGATGGGGTCAGTGACCCCCCTTTGAAAACTTGGAAGAGTCAGAAGACAAAGGCAAATATTTCAAAATCTATAATCAAAAATAGAAAAATGAAGTTGCTTCTATAACATACTAAAAATGAACTTAAATGTGAACCCCCACTTTAATGAAATGCAATATATTAAAGGAGACATATTATTTATAAAAGAAGAATGTACTTGTGCATTTTACTCTTTTAGATATAGAAGGAATGTGCTTTAAAAAGTTGTGTTTCTGGTCACTTTATTGCAAATTTCTTTAAAACCCCTACTAGTCCTGTCCATCTACTTCCTGCTGCCTCCTTCCCAGGCTGTGCTGGGGAGCCGGTGGCATTAAGCACACAGCACTGTAGGACAGGAACCAATCAGCAGCTAGGCTGACCTTATAGGGAACTGAAGACTGTCTTTGCTTATATGACTACAGGGCTGTGATTGGTTGTCCCCCTCCTACTGTGCTTCTGGCAGGGACCTTTAGCAACCCATATTTGAAACAGGTACAGGGATGAGAGACCATCTATAGGGAGCTCCAATAAAGGGGCTTATTTTGAAGACAATATTAATTTACAGCCAAAAGTAAAACCAGCACCATATAGTATACATTACCACCTACAAAATTAGGAAGGGTTAGTTTATCCTATATGTCTCCTTTAACGTTTTATTTCCTAGACTTTAAATGTAAAATACATTAAAAACTCATACATATTTACCAGATCAGAGAACTTACCCAAGTAATAGTTAAATTATGTTTCTTTCCCCAAAATAATATTTCTAAAATATGACTGGCTAACACACGCGATGCCTCATTCCATTCCATAATAAACACAGCTGCCAGGCTCATACACCTCCCCAACCACTTTCCTCTGCCACATCGCCAATCAGGATAAAGTTCAAACTGCTGACCTTTAGGTTTAGAACCCTACCCCACCCTACATCTCCCAACATATATCCAAGTACTCACCAAACTGCTTGTTACCTTCTTCTACAGGTGTAGATCTAAGGTGTAGAGCTATACCTTAACTTATAACTCATTACCTACATTTTACACACATTCAAGACCTTCATAGAGCTGCCTCCCTTTTCTGAATTCCCTCTCCTGTTCCATCTAAATCTTTAAAGCCTTTAAATAATCACTAAAAATACATTTCTTTAGAGAAGCTTCCTCCACCTAGTCTACCATCCCTTCCCTATACTCTATACAGTATACCACTCTCATCTGCTAAAGTACAACACTAAACTTTCTCTCTCACGTTGCTAAATCTTGATCTTGCACATCCCACACCTTGTATCTTATGCCCACTTCTCCCATTAGACTGTAAGCTCTATTGCACATGTAGTGTTATTGTAAATTAAGTTCACTGTTCTCTACTAGGAGCTTCATCCCCAACACTGTGCTCCAGATGAGACCTTAATTATTCAGGGATTAAGTCCTCACAACGATGTGGTGGCAGGGTGTAGTATAGCTGTACCTTGGTGTAGTGTAGTATACAATAATTGGGCGCCAATGGTTCTTTTAACTTAACCAGAGAATATATTTATGGAACAGGATAAGCTACAAAGGGGTGTACATGGAGAGCAAGCAGGATCATACAGCAACAGTAGATAGGTATATACTCACAGCACCTTTGGTCAGTATCAGTCCCCGCAGGAAAGAGAACATGTACAACAACACCCAGCTTTCAGCCTTTTTCCTAAGTGGAACCTGAGGTGAATCTCTACATCTCTAGGTCTGTACACGTAGTCCCTACTTCTGGGCAATTAGTACCTGGGATCATAATCCCACTCACAATCTTTGGAGGAGCCTCATGCTGCTCGGCAAAATAACCTGTCTGTCTGTGACCTCTTAAGGTGAGTAGCCTATCCTTACTAGACCTGACCTGTCTAGGTTCCCCTGGAGCCCTGCCTGCCTGCTCAGGCCAGGGCTTGCACAAAATGGATCCTGAGCACATGGCTGACCAGGACTTTATACTTTAGTACAGTGTCATCTACTGGGCACTGGTTGAGCACCAAGGGGCATAGCTTTAAGCAGGATAAGGAAATATGTCCCACCTCCTATCTGTATTTTAGGACCCAGTTAGGTGTCTATAACACTAAGGGACTGCCTGCTAAAATATACTGGAAGACTAATTTACCAGTGACCTACACACACAACCTTTTTTGCCTCCTGTATTGATCAGTATTAGTATGTTTGATGTACTCTTCTAATGTCCATGCTACCATAACTACGGAAGAACTAGAAACCAACCAAACATATAGATTAGTCTACAGTCCCACTAACTGGGAGAAAACCTTTAGAACAGTGAACCTTAAACTTGTAGATGAACCTCTCTCTGTAGCAACTGGGTCACATTTTGGTTCTTTGAAGAGACTACATGATCATGATAAAGGCTTATATAGAGTACCAAGGGCAGCACTTCCTAGGATATTGAGATATATTTCACTATCAATAACCTAATTGGTAAAAGAAAATATAGAACTATGCATATTCAACTTTAAAGGTCAACAAAATGCCCCCCTTGCCCCTTTAAGAAATATAAGAAATGGAGGGTAGAGTAATTCATAAGCTGGGTGACAGCGGGTTGCATGCCCCTGATTTATACAAGACTTTCTCAGTCTCATAATTAAAATGTCCCTGGCTGTCTTCATGGTTGAATCTACTTGGGGACATGCAAAAGAAAAAGTGTTTACTGGAGTTTGCAAAAGTAATAATAGAAAGGCAGAAGCCCTGGGAACAGATTTGCTGACTTATAGGTACATTTAATGTAAAACTAATGGGCTGTCTTAGGATATTAATATTAAAAACTACATGGTGCCTTATATCTCCAATGCATGCCACATAAAATGTCTGATGATATGTACTTCCAGTAGGGTGAAATGTATTGCAGTAGTCAGACATCAGAAGGTTATATGTTTCCTCTTCTACTGGAGATATTTTCTGCATGCATTTATAATAATAATCACACTTAAAGGGAGACTGTCACCGGAATACAGAGTATAGTATGAGGAAAATGGTTTTCCTTTCCTGCACAAAAAGTTATTGGTACTTATAACGCTTACATTGCAGAAGCAACATTCTGGTAGCTCTGAAAAAACATAAGGCCATGTCCCAGAACTTGTCAGCCATGCCTTAAAGGAACAGTTCAGTGTGAAAATAAAAACTGGGTAAATAGATAGGCTGTGCAAAATAAAAAATGTTTGTAATATAGTTAGTTAGCCAAAAATGTAATGTATAAAGGCTGGAGTGAATAGATGTCTAATAAAACAGCCAGAATCCAACTTCCTGCTTTTCAGCTCTATAACTCTGAGTTAGTCAGCGACTTGAAGGGGGGCCACATGGTACATTTCTGTTCACTGAGTTTGTAATTGATCCTCAGCATTCAGCTCAGATTCAAAACCAACAGATATGACCTATGTGGCCTCCCCTCAAGTCTCTGATTGGTTACTGCCTGGTAACCACGGTAACCAGTCAGTGTAAACCAAGAGAGCTGAAAAGCAGGAAGTAGAGTCCTGACTGACTTGTTATACATCAAATCTCTCCAGCCTTTATACATTACATTTTTGGTTAACTAACTATATTACAAATATTTTTTATTTTGCGCAGCCTGTCTATTTACCCAGTTTTTATTTTTATACTGAACAATTCCTTTAATGAGGTCACGTCACACCCCAAACCTGTTAGTCTATGTCCCTTCTGATTTCTGGTAATGGGAAGAGAAAATGAAGTTTAAGACTTGCACATGTAGGGCACTTATGTATTTAGGGTTTGCCCAAGGACTATGCACTTATCATCCCTATTCTGAACCCCCCTTTGATCCCTCCATTCTTGTTAACTAGTGATGGGTGAATTTGCGAAATTCGCGAAATCGCCGGCGTCCATTTTTTTCGAAAAAAAATTTTGACGCCGGCGAATTTTTTTACGCAAATTTTCGCGGGAGTTTTGCGAATTTATTTGCTGGCGGCGAATCGCGCAAATTCGCCGCAAATTCGCGCCTGGCGAATAAATTCGCCCATCACTATTGTTAACTGCCATCTGATTTCTTTACTTGCTCTTATCTCTAAACGTATTGATGCTTAGTATATAACCAGCTGACCTGCATGGCTTGCTCGATCCCTACAGTGGTTTAAAGTCTACAGAAACCAATTTCACCAGTTATGAGCAAATGCCCCAAATCACTTCCACTTTCCAATACTCCTAGATCTCTCAGCAGCTTTTGACACCTTCAAACTCCATCTTTTCCTCTAGTCCCTCCATTCTCTTGGCTTTGTGAGACTGCCCTATACTGGCTTCCTCTTACCTTTCAAATAAATGTTTCATTGACTTTTAGAGTGGAGTTGTATCTTCCCTAAAGGCTCTGTCCTAGACCCCCTATTATTCCCTCTACATTTTTTCTTCTCTTGGCCAAATAAATTCATGTGGTTTCCTATACTCCTCTATGCTGCCAAAACAAACATTTGTCTCCAGTCCCAAAATCGTAGCCTAGATCACTTAACATGGGTCTCTTCTTTTTTGTCAACCATTTCTACTTAGATGGCCCAATGCCACCTCAAATAAAACCTAAAATAAAGAAATTATGCTCCTCCTCACATTCAACACCAATAACATTCTATAAATATCCATTACTATTAACACCGTCACTATCGCCCCCTTACCCCACGTCAAGCACCTGGATTTATCTTGATTCTGCTCTGTTGTTTACTTCTCATGTCCAATCAATAATTGAATTGTCACTTTATCTAAGGATTATTACTAAAATATGATCCTAATATCACACAAGATGTCACCAAAATTCACTTGCTCATTTCATCACATATTAACTACTGCAACTCCCTCTTAATCGATCTTACCTTCCACTCTAGTCCATAATAAAAGCAGCCAGGCTCACCACCTTACAAACTGCACAACATTGCTGTTCCATTCTGCTAGTGCCTTCACTGGCAACTGTTATCTTCCAGGATAAAATTCAAACCACTGACTTTAACTAGGTACTCCATTATTGGTTTTCTGTAGAATGTCTCCCTGCCAGCTGCCTTGGAATGATGCCTAGAATATGTGGTCATTAAATTTCCCAAATATTTGAGGAAATAATTTATGGAAATCCTAAAATAACATGTCCCAGGCACTGTACTGATTCACTTCTGCTCTGTTCTATACACATTTTTCGACTTAAAAAATGTAAACTATTGCTGGGCTACTTTTTAAATGGATTTGGGCAATCTTTGAATAGTTTTTGATATTTTTCATGGTTTTCCACTGAGCAACCTTGAAGTTGTGCCAAAGCATGTCTAGGCCTAATACATTTGCCCCAAACTCTGCCATTTTCAGAATAGCAGTGCTTCTTTTGGAACTGTACAATGGAACATATTGGTACTGGGACGTTTGCATTATCTTGACCAATTCCGTGGGAAGCTAATTTGTTAGACACTTTCCGGTGACTTAGTAGCTGACCTGGGATACTGAACCAACACTTCTGCCCCTGTTACTGTTTGTTGGGGGCCCCTGAGGTCAAGCTTATTTGGTGGTGATAGTCACCAGCTGGAACTGTGGTCAGTAGTAAATATTTATAGGTAATGTACTGGTAATTACACATGCTTTGTAACCCTCCCTGAATGGTACCACCATCCACCAATTTCTTTCCCTTATGACCTGCCCTGAACCCTCTAGAAAGGTCACGCCTTTTGGTGAGTCAATGGTACCCCAGTCCAATGTTGAGTGGCGCTGTAATAAAAATTCTTTAGAGAAGAGGATTGCAAGTTCGGGGTCCCAGAAGTGACAGGGTGGGCATGATGCACAAAGCTGAGCCAAAAGTAAAAGATTACTCCATTTCCCTTCTAATGAACAATCACAGGAATGCAACATGAAAGTAAACTCTAATAACTAACAAGGTTTATTGTCCTTTTAATAAAACCTTAAATACTACCCACAGCAACAGCCAAAGAAGAACTGCACACATAAAACCCAGGAAATCAATAGAAAATATTGTTTTAATTACAATGCAATAAATGGCTCTAAATAAATTTAAAGCACTAACTTCCCTTGGGGAGCAGGGTTTGGATTGGACTGTATTTACCATGGTTACATTATAGGTCACTAAACTAATTTCAGTGCATTATATCAAGCTATCTGTCTGCCTGTCTGTCTGTCTATAGCTACAATCTCCACCCATTTACCCATTGAAGAGTGGAGCCACAGCGTTAGTCCATTTCATTAAATCTGTATTGCAGCATTATTAATCATTGTCTATTGGGCAAAGACATTTCAGGAGTGATATGCCCTGTTTATTGGCTTCGGAGTGATTCTGAGCATCCAATCAGGGGGTGCACCTCTAATGTCTAATGTCAGTGATGTATGAAAAGGCAGGTCTCTAGTTATCTTAAAATTCTCTACATTGCAATGGATTTATCAGCGCTGGCACACAGCCAGGATATACTGCAGTACTGTAGGGTATATCATATAAACAAATATTTACATGCTGTACTTGTAACAGAAAGAGCTGAATAGGCAGAACACATGAAAAGGCATCATTTCAAAGAGTTATGGCGTTCTATTACCAAGCAGCCAATTTAAACAGGTATCGCTGCATATATAACCAATCAACTCCCTGTTGGCAGTCGTCCAGCTATTTATGAAGTGCAACTCCTGTCTGCCCACAGCCGTGCTGGGAGTTGTAGTTCATCTACAGCTGAGCTATATAGGTAATAACTAGACTTTATACATAATGAATAGCAAAGCTAAGGCTGACAAATATAGATATCCTTATCAAACAGCCAGTGTATCATGGGTAAAACCCTGCAACCCGCCAGCTATTGCTAAACTGCTCGGACGCAAATGACTGGAGGGCAAGCGATTAGATAGGGACATGTACAGGTAGTAGAAAGACAAACAGACAGGAATAAGATAAACATTGATACAGAAATGAGTACTGGGTGCAAATCAGATCATCGTAATAAAAGAGGGGGCCAGTAATTTGACTGATTGATCAATTGGCAGTACTTAAATACTTGACTATTAATTGTAGAAAAATATTAATTATAGAAACAAAGCTCATGCAAGTTAAAGAATAGACAATAAAAGATAGGAAAGAAGAGATTAAAAGATTTTACAGGGAGGGGAATGGAACTTTGCTAGTTGTAATATAAACTCAAGCCTGGAGCTCAGAGCCAGACAGTATGCCAATCAGTCTGTGCCATTCCTCTAGATGCCAATCAGTCTGTTCCCTGTGCCACCCAGACAGAATAGGGAGAACTCCTCGAGCCTCACCTGCACTGAGCACCGTCCTGTCTCCTCTTTCCTTCCCTGGCGCCTGCAGAGATGGGAGAAGAGTGGCACACACTGGGCGAGCAGCTGCAAGTGACACTTTACCAAGGGCAGTCAGACGGGACACAGAACTGGGTGGGAGAAGACAGAGTAGGCACGGACATTGAGCGTCAGAGACTTAGGGAGCAGGTGATGAGCGAGCAGAGACCTCCTCTTAGAGTAAAGGAGGATGAGGAGGGAGGAGAGAGGGAGAGAGACAAGGGGAGGGAGAGAGACAGGAGGAGAAAGTGGCAAGTTGGATGAGGCAGGACAAATAGGAGGGAGTGGAAAAACATTGACCAGGGTTTCCAGGTCTCATTCAAATCAAGCCAAGTATTGCCCAAAACTATTTAAGAAGCAGCTGAATGATAGTGACCTAACATCATTGAATACGGTACAGTGGCAGAATCGTGCCAGGGATTTATCAATCATTTTTCTGGTTTAAAAGGACATGTTTTATGATTTCCCAGACTGGGAGAATATTTGGGACACTGAGGTTTATACACAATATCATTCCAAGGGGGGTGGGGGTGGCAACCCACAGAAAGCCAATCACGGAGCCCCTGAGAGCGGCACATTATGATTCAGGAACTATCAGTTGGCACCATTGTAGTGTGTGTATATAAAACATATGTCCCCATATGTAGTAAAAGGCACTAGGTTCGCCCAGGAGCAGTAATCCATAGTAACCGATAAGATGTTTACTTTTAAACAGGCGACCAGTAAATTCTATCTACTGATTGGTTGCTATGGGTTACTGCTTTTATTACATACCCCCGTACATGCCTTAAGATTATTGTCATCAATTCAGTCGGCACTTGTATTAGTACAAGGTATGGGATCCGTAATCTTGAAGCCCGTTATTCAGAAAAAGCCATCTCACATAAATCCCTGTAATAATAAAACAGAAGCTTGTACTTGATTCAAACTAAGATATAATTAATCCTTATTGGAAGCAAAACCAGCCTATCGGGTTCATTAAATGTTTACATGATTTTCCAGTGGACTTAAGGTATGAAGATCTAAATTACGAAAAGATCTGTTATGTGGAAACCTCCAGTTCCCAAGTATTCTGGATAACAGATCCCATACCTGTAATTATATGATACAGCACACTTTATAAGCAGTAACCAGTCTATTCCAACACAATCATAACCCAAGAACTATCACCCTATTTGCTACATTGCACATTTAACCCCGTAAGCACCGCAGCTCAGACTTACACACTGTTATTATCAATACGTTGTGGGGCTTTACAGAACTAGGGGGTTGTATTGCTGGTATATAATGGAAAGATTTGTGCCAATGCCACATAGAAAAAAAATATATATAGCACTACTCAAAAAAATAAATAATAAGTCAAAAATGCAAAATCTAATATTAAATTAATCAGAGAGGATTTACTCACAGTTCACCCCAGTCCCCGGGTGCAAATCCAAAACAGTATTTCAAAAGAGATGTGAGGACCTCCAATAATAAAGAAGCAGTTAATTAAAAAATTAGAAAATTTTATTAGGACATAAAAACCTAACGTGTTTCGTGCCTATTAGGGCACTTACTCATATGAGTAAGTGTGGGGGTATGTAAATTTTCCGCACGTAGCGCAGTCACATTTTTTGACCATGCCCCTTTCAGTGACCACACCCCCTAATTACCATGTTCATTTTACAAAATTTGGCAGATTATGAAAGTTTGAAAATATTTCTCCTTATCTAAACTGTTTTTTTATGTCTCAAAATTGTTACAAAGTATCTTATTTGCACCTGTTAATTAAGTTAGAAACTTTGTTTCTTTTTCTGGCTGTTCAGTGCAGAGAAAATAGGGACTTTCCAGTACAAATGATGGACTGCAGGTTGAGCTGTCAAAAGAGGGACTGTCCCTCCGAAAAAGGGACAGTTGGGAGGTATGATTATCAGCTCCAGATAATTGAACACAGTCAGTATCTCTCGCGCTCTATCACAGCCAGCTCCAGGAGCAAGGAAGCCAAGATCTGCTGTGTCTAGTGCATGCTGGATATTGTAGTTTTACTTTGACCTGAGCATTGCACACTCACCGTATTATATTGTAGAAATTGGGGCAGGAATGAAGATGGGAGGGGGCAGCAGTGGCATTCACAGGTAGGGATGTCGCGGACTGTTCGCCCGCGAACTAGTTTGCGCGAACATCGACTGTTCGTGTTCGCCGAATGTTCGCGAACGTCGCGCGACGTTCGCCAATTTGGGTTTGCCTTAGCTGGCGCTTTTTTTTGCCATTTCTCCCCCAGACCAGCAGATACATGGCAGCCAATCAGGAAGCTCTCCCTCCTGGACCACCCCCACACCCCCCTGGACCACTCCCCTTCCATATATAAACTGAAGCCCTGCAGCGTTTTTTCATTCTGCCTGTGTGTGCTTGGAAGAGCTAGTGTAGGGAGAGAGCTGTTTAGTGATTTGAGGGACAGTTGATAGTAACTTTGCTGGCTAGTAATCTACTTGATACTGCTCTGTATTGTAGGGACAGAACTCTGCAGGGATTTGAGGGACAGTGAGTTTAGGTTAGTTAGCTTTGCTGACTTGTAGTAATCTACCTTCTACTGCAGTGCTCTGTATGTAGCTGCTGTGGGCACTGCTTCTGATCTCATCTGCTGAGTGCTGACTGCTGTAATAACCCAATAGTCCTTGTAAGGACTGCTTTTATTTTCTTTTTTTACTTTGCTACTATAAGAGCCCAGTGCTATTAGTCTAGCTGTGTTGGGGAGTGGGACTGGTGTGCTGCTCCTAGTAGTTCAGCACCAACCAGAGTAATTTTTTTTTTAATATATATATATATTTTTTTATTTTACTTATCTTACTGTTCTTTAACGTGTCCAGTGCTGTTTGCTGTTCTTCATAGTAGTGCACCAATAGTAGTGCACTTGCAGGCATTGTTTGCCCAGTGTGTTCTTCAAACAACTGCCACCTAGCTGTGTGAGCTTTTTCACATTCTGTCTAAATATCAATAATAATACTGTCTCCAGAACCACCACCTGAGTGACGTTTTTCAAGCAGCAATAATATATTCCGTATCCACTACTGTATACGTTGCCCTTGCAGGCATTGTTTGCCCAGTCTTTAACCATGTGCCACCTAGCTGTGTGAGCTTTTTCACATTCCGTGTCCAGAAACATCACCTGAGTGACGTAGTGTGATTTCTGCCCTTTACAGCACAAAACGCAGCGTTGTGTCAACAATGTATTTTTCAGATACATTTTTGCCCTTGATCCCCCTCTGGCATGCCACTGTCCAGGTCGTTGCACCCTTTAAACAACTTTAAAATAATTTTTCTGGCCAGAAATGTCTTTTCTAGCTTTTAAAATTCGCCTTCCCATTGAAGTCTATGGGGTTCGCGACGTTCGCGAACCGTTCGCATTTTTGACGCAAGTTCGCGAATATGTTCGCGAACATTTTTTCCGACGTTCGCTACATCCCTATTCACAGGAGCAAGAATAAAAGTTCAGCAAGTTTCTATATACCAACTCACATAAAGAGTGCAACCTGCAATTCTGCGACCTTGCCCTGGCTTAATGGGTTCTAAAGATCACCTATGTATGACCAAGAGAGCGCTATCTATCTATCTATTAATCATCTATTTATAGCATCTACCTGTCTGTCTGTCTATTTCTGTATATATTAATCATCTATCTATCTATCTATCTATCTATCTATCTATCTATCATCTATCTAATCTATCTATCTATCTATCTATCTATCATCTATCTATCTATCTATCTATCTATCTATCTATCTATCTATCTATCTATCTATCTATCTATCTATCTATCTATCGATCTATCTACTGTATCTATCTATCATCTATCTATCTATCTATCTATCTATCTATCTATCTATCTATCTATCTATCTATCTATCTATCTATCTATCTATCTATCTATCTATCTATCTATCTATCATCTATCTAATCTATCTATCTATCTATCTATCTATCTATCTATCTATCTATCTATCTATCTATCTATCTATCTATCTATCTATCTATCTATCTATCTATCTAATCTATCTATCTATCTATCTATCTATCTATCTATCTATCTATCTATCTATCGATCTATCTATCGATCTATCGATCTATCTACTGTATCTATCTATCTATCTATCTATCTATCTATCTATCTATCTATCTATCTATCTATCTATCTATCATCTATCTAATCTATCTATCTATCTATCTATCATCTATCTATCTATCTATCTATCTATCTATCTATCTATCTATCTATCTATCTATCTATCTATCTATCGATCTATCTACTGTATCTATCTATCATCTATCTATCTATCTATCTATCTATCTATCTATCTATCTATCTATCTATCTATCTATCTATCTATCTATCTATCTATCTATCTATCTATCTATCTATCTATCATCTATCTAATCTATCTATCTATCTATCTATCTATCTATCTATCTATCTATCTATCTATCTATCTATCTATCTATCTATCTATCTATCTATCTAATCTATCTATCTATCTATCTATCTATCTATCTATCTATCTATCTATCTATCGATCTATCTATCGATCTATCGATCTATCTACTGTATCTATCTATCTATCTATCTATCTATCTATCTATCTATCTATCTATCTATCTATCTATCTATCTATCTGTCTGTCTATCTATCTATCTATCTATCTATCATCTATCTATCTATCTATTTATCTATCTAAGTCCTGCTGTTAAAGCCTATTTTTTCTTTGGAAAAGATGTTATTACGTGAGTGGTTGGGGCCACTCTAAGCACCCACCCCTGAGAAACATCCAGACAAGCTCTTGCTAAATGCTTTACTGTGCACGTGCTAGGAACAAGTCAGATAATCAATGCTGTGACTGTGCACCAGATTTAACACTGTGCTCCTGTCGGGCATAAATTCTATTGGTTATCCGCCACTTGATCATTTTTAAAAATGCCCTTTTCGGAAAGCCAGAAAATGAAGTTCATGCCGCATCTTTTGTGAGAGAGGATTTTGTAACGTGCATTAATATTAATGGAAACGCTTTCATCCCCTTCATAGAACTTAAAGAAAAAGTACTGACACATGACATTTTATTCCTAATACATACAGTTTTCAACAAAGCATTTCCAGATTGTTAAAATGGTGTCACTTCTCTGAAACTTCTATTATGCTATTCCAGGGACCTGATATCCTGGGGCTGTCATTTTTTTGTATTTTGGTTTTGGGGGCTACAGCTTGTAAGCCCAGTCAATAAGGTACGTTCATAGGGTGCAACTGTACCTAGGCACAAAACTCCTCTTCCTGACAACCTTTAGTTATGGGCTTTTTGTAACTCTGATTGGGTCATTAAAGTAAAGCAGGGGCAGGGTTTCTTGCAGGAGCTGTCAATTTCATGTGGGGGAAGGGCATACATACTGTGACTGAGCATGGGTGGGTTGTAGGGGGAAAGCAGGGGGCTTGCCTGATGCCTTTACCATTTGGCCTGACAATGCTAAGGAGCAGTTTGGGTAAGCAATTCAAAACGAATCAGCAGTCCACTTAGAAGTCCTCTGTATAAACAAACTGCACCTTTCCCCCTGCTGAAGCCTTTGTTAAACTGTGAGATAAGGAGCAGCTCATTAAACAGAGAGCTTGTCAGATTTATTTTATTGTGCTTGTAAGAACCTGAAATATTATTTGACTTGCTTTTGTTTATTATGTGAATTATTAATTTATCACTTTTTTAAAAGTGATAAAACTTTTAAAACCTTATTTTTAAAAATGTTAAAGCTGTCATGGAATATCTCTCTGGGGTAGCAAGCAAGATGGCAACACTTACTGAACTATAAACCTGCAAATAAGAGAGAAGGAATATTCTGGCCATGTAATTAGTGTTTGGCATATCTGTCCAGTTACGATTCGCTGCAAAATTCAAAGCGGCAAAAAAAGTAAATTTTTATACGCATGGCTATTTTGTCCAATTTCATTAAAATCAATGGGCCTGCGAATAATTTAATGTGCGGCAATTTTTATGCGCACTACAATTTTTATTTTTTTTATTTTTTTTGCAGCGAATTTTCCACTGGCGAATTGATGCCTAGCCCATAACTACATGTAATGTTACACCCTGACATTTTATATCTATTTAATGAGTAGCATTAATAGTGTGTTTGTTGCCCTCCCCATAAGGGTTGTTACTTTCTATGAAGCTGTCAGGGAGCACAGGCACTGAGCTGAAGGGTGATTTGTGATGGAAAGAGCTTTCTTTAAGCAGAGCTAATTATCAGTTATTGATTAGGATGAACAAAGAGATCTGCCGTGGGGCTGAAGGTCATGGCTATCCTGGGAGCTGTGTCAAAATTTCACATGAAATGCTGGGTGAAAATAAAAAAAAACCCAGTGCAGCAGAGACAAATCTCCAGCAGCGCAGGGATAATTATGTGCAATGCTTGAGCGACTGTTACATTCAGGTTTCTATGCAAATGAAATGCACATTCCTGTTTCAGGCTCCTTCACCTACTCAGTTTTCCCTAGACAGGTGCAACGTCATTTAACCCTGTTTGGGCACAAACCAGATCTCTGGTGTTTTTGTGCTCAGGGTGGGTTGTATTTAGACTGCACGGCATTCTCTGGGGGTTTGCTCTCCTACAATGTAGGTCCTATAAATTCCTATAAATGCCTATAAATTAGCCCCAACTGCTTCCCAGGTCCCAGCACTGCTTGCTGCGACTCAAACACAGCCCCCTCCTTTTACCTTTCTCCAGTCACCATCCACAACTGTGCTGAGCTAAATTAATCCCTCGTGGTATTTTTCTCCTGTATTGTGCTTCTGGATTCATGCCCCCTGACTGTACCGTATACAATATTTTAAGATTCAGTAAATCCTATTGTTAATGGTGTTATTTAGCAGGAGACAGGAAAGGTTGACTTTAAAAATGCATTACATGATAATTGAGGGACAGGGAGAACTTGTGTTTCCAAGGGAAGGTATAGTCAGAGCAGACAAGTGGTACAGTCCAGGCAAGCATGCAGATAATACTTTTCTAGTGATGGGCAAATAAATTCACCTGGCATGAATTCGCTGCGAATTCCCGCGTTTTGCTGCCGGCGAATAAATTTGTGAATCTCTTATGAAAATTTGCCAGTGAAAATTCACCCGCGTCAATTTCCGATTTTCACAATTTTTTTGTGAAAAGGTTGGAATTTCTCGATTTTTTTGTGAAAACGTTCGAATTGCTCAATTTTTTCGTGAAAACGTTCGAATTTCACGATTTTTGCGTGAAAACATTAGATTTTTACAATTTTTTCGTGAACTTTCCAATTTCACAAATTTCACAAATATTCAAATTGCTCGATTTTTTTGTGAAAACGTTCAAATTTCATGATTTTTGCGTGAAAACATTAGAATTTCACAATTTTTTCATGAACTTTCCAATTTCACAAATTTTTTGCCATTCCCGAATTTTGCAAGAAATTCGCAAATTTTTCGGCGAAGCAAATGGGAGAGATTTGCCCATCACTATACTTTTCTCATTTTACCTTCTTTAGTTGAAGTTAAACCGCATTATAGCTTTGATTCTGTATCTCACAAGGGTCAAGTTTTATTGGCAGTTTTTCATTATTATCAGCAATTACCCTATGTATTTGAAGCTTGTCTTGATTTTGGAAATGCAGTTAATTTCCACTCCTATTCCAGTCCAGTTTTATTTTGATTGTATCACCAAGCACCTAATCAAACCATATTCATTTGCTTTGATACATCAGTTTCACTTTCCCTATGATAACCTCACTCTACCTACCACCCAAAACTTCCTGACAATGTGGAGCCATATCTGCTGACTTCATATTTAATCATACTTAGACTGACACACTTGATGTTCCCTATGGTAGCCCAATGAGCTTCAAATATTAAAACTGGAGGTGAGACCTGACGTAAATGGAGACAGTTGTAGTCAGATGACTAGGTTCTCAAGCTTTGGTTTGGGTTGTCAGTAGTGATTGGCCAAAAAATTCGCTAAACAGCAAAAAATGTGTGAAACGCATAGAAGTCAGTGGGAGTCAAAACAATTTTGATGCAAGCGACAATGCATTACAGTCAATGGGTGTTCTAAAAATTTTGATGCGTGACAATTTATGTGCATGTGGCTATTCTGATGCTTTGTTGTGGCAAAATTTCCACAGCAGTTTCACAAATCCATGCCTAAATTTGCCCATTGCTAGTTGTAAGTCATAACAGTAAATTACTCTTTGGAATCCAACACCCTACTGAAAATCTCATCCTTTCCCCCAAAATCACATCCTTTCCTCTAGGTGAAGACATTAGAGCTGTGTGTGAGCTGGTCCCATTTGGCCAACCGTAATAATGAAAATGTGGGCAGTGGTTCCCAAATTGTGAGATTACCTCCTTCCATTGGGCTCCTGGAACAGTAGCAGGGGTAGCGCATCTTTAAGGTATAATTGGTCTACTAATTACACGTAAAAGCCTATCCTGAAGATCAGTCAGGGTGAGATTTTCATAGAACAAGGCTCAATGACTGATACATCAATGTTTTTTCCTGTACTGGGTGTAGGATCCATTATCTGGAAACTCATTATCCAGAAAGCTCTGAAATATGGCAAAGGCCATTGCCAATAGACTCTATTTTAATAAATGAATTCGAATTTTTAAAAATGATTTCCCTTTCCTCGTAAGGTTAAAATAAGAAGACAGAACCTTCTACTTGATCCATACTATGATATAATGAATCATTATTGGAGGCAAAACAATTCTATTGGGTTTAATTAATGTTAACATTATTTTTTTAGCAGGCATAAGGCATGGAAATCCAAATTACACAAAGATCGCTTATCCGAAAAACCACATGTCCCAAACATTCTGGAGAAAAGGGTCTATATCTGTATATAGGCCTAGTCTTAATATTAGCTTATATGGCTGTTCCTGTTGGTGTTATATATTTGTAGTGAATAAAGTACCTACTCTTGTAAATTATAAGGATATTATAAGTTACCGAGGAGTTTCATAACCAAATAAAAACACGAGGCCATGGAACTCCGAGATAACTTCTAATATCCTCCTATTTTGCAACTGGTGGTACTTTATTTATTATAATACACAAGTTTCAGTGAGTCATGTGACAGAAATGACATCAGAACTCACCGTTTATAAGGATATAATTTACACGATATTCATGGCTTTTGTGTATTATACAGTATACTGTATATTGGGCTTGTTTTATATATGTATGTATGTATGTATATGTTTATTTGTAAAGGCTCCTCGAGGGCAAAGCACTGTACAGCAAAACAATAAATTAGTAGTAACAAACAAGGGGCCATTGGAATAAAAAGTAACAATAAGTGCATTATTAGAAATACAATTCACATAAATATAAAATATAATTACAATACAGATTAAGTGTTCAGTGTCAAGGAAACAAAAGGCTAGAGGACCCTACCCCATAGGGCTTACAGTCTAAATGGGAGGGTAACATACAGACACAATTCAGAGGGGTATTAAGGTGCTGTGGGTTATAGTTTGTTACACTGTTATATAAGTGCCAGTTCAGGTGTTATCCAGGTGCTCCCAGAGGAAGTCTTTGAGTTTTGTTTTAAAAACACTGAAGGAGGATTCTCTCTTGAGAGATTAAGGAATGGCATTCCAAATGTAAGGAGCTGCATGAGAGAAGGGTTTGATACAGGAAACAGCAGTAGTAGTGGGGGGTACAACCAAGCGGTTGCTCTGAGAGGATCGGAGGTTTCGGGCAGGAACATATAGAGAGACAAGAGATGAGATGTAGTTAGGTGCAGAGGAATGAAGGGCTTTGAAAGTTATGAGGAGGAATTTATAAGTTATTCTTTGTTTTATAGGAAGCCATAATAAGGACTTCAGCAACGGAGGGGCCTGTACCCTTTTGGATGAGAGGAGGATAATTCTTGCAGCAGTGTTTAATACAGACTGTAGAGGGGAGAGATGGGAGTTAGGGAGGCCAGTTAGTAGAAGGTTACAGTAATCTAGTCTGGATAGGATGAGAGCATGCATGAGCGTCTTGGATGTATCAGGTGAAAGGAAGGAATGGATTTTGTCAATATTGCGTGAGAAAAAGTGACAGTGGTGTTAATATGATCAGAGAAGGAGAGAGAGGAGTCAAAGATTACCCCCAGACAGCGAGCTGAGTTGACAGGATTAACAAGTATGCCATCAATAGAGATAGTAAATAGGGGAGTAGGACCAGGCTTAGGTGGAAAGATGATAAGTTCAGTTTTTGTTAGGTTGAGTTTGAGGTGGCGCTGGTTCATCCAATTTGAGATAGCCAGGAGGCAGTTAGAGATCTGAGCCTCTGTTTCATGAAGGGGTGGATAAATATATTTGGGTATTATCAGCATATAGATAATTAAAGCCAAATGAATGGATGAGATCTCCCAAAGACAGAGTGTACAGGGAGAACAACAGTGGACCAAGTACAGAGCCTTGCGGCACCCCCACTTTAAGTGGAACTGGAGATGAGTTTTTGTTATCATAGGAGACACTGAATGATCGGTTAGAAAGGTAAGAAGAGAGTCAAGATGCAGCCTGGTTACGGGTGCCTAGCGAATACAGAATCTGCATCAGGAGGGAGTGATCAAATGTATCAAATGCAGATGTTAGGTCAAGGAGGAGAAGGATGGAGAAGTGACCTTTGGCTTTGGCAACCTGAAGATCATTTGTAACTTTGCACAAAGCAGTCTCAGTAGAGTGACCAGGCCGGAAACCAGATTGCAGAGGGTCCAACAGATCATGGGTGTGTAGAAAGTTAGTAATACCGGAGAACACAATACGCTCTAGGAGTTTAGAGGCAAGTGGTAGAAGGGAGACAGGACGGTAATTTGATAGACAGGCTGGGTCAATGGTGGCCTTTTTAAGAATAGGCTTTACACACAGTGTTTGAGCAGAGAAGAAGGCATAGGGTCAAGGGGGCAAGTTGTGAGTGGGGAGGACAAAAGAAGCTTGGAGACTTCATACATTGTTACTGGAGGGAAGGAATTAAGACATACAGAAGGGGGCTTAGGAAGGAGGAGCTGGTTTACATTAGTAGAGGTAGGGATCTGATTGTGGTTGGACTCTACTTTGTCTTTAAAGAAATCAGCAAAGTCCTGAGGAGAGGTGTCTGGTTGACCAATACTGTTGATGAGGGATGGAGAAGAGTATTGAACAGAGAAAACAGGGTTGGATTTGTGATCGTTTATAAGGGTACTGTAGTACTCTTGCTTGGCTTTTGACAAGGCAGAATTGAGGCAGGACAATAGAAATGTATGGTGAATAAAGTCTGCTTGCGTATATATACATTATATCAAATCAGGGGTATTAAATAGTCTCACGTTCTATAAAATGTATTTTATCTATTTGCCAAGCTGCTGTTTGATTCCCCCTGGAAAATTATCATTGGCTTATACAACCTGGCACGGCTCTCCATTCCCATATGACACCGGTAATGACCACAACCTGCTCTGCTTAATCTTTACGTTGGGTCTCGGCGCTCAGTGTCAGTATCAGGGTAACAAACTGTCGGTTAATTAAAGCTGCAGCTATCTATCTCTGTCCTGCATTGCCCAGGATACCGCAGCTACGTGCCATTCTCAGGCTCTCCCTCTTTCATTATTTTTACGAGGAGAAATTCCCTTTAGCTAGCAGAGGATATTGATCCTGAGCAAAAATGTGGTGCAACACAAACATCATTAACCATTTGACTGCCAGAAGAACATGCAGAGGATTGAGCCGCACAGCTTTATTCCCACTCGTGTCTCAGTTTGTATTAACATGACATATTTTAAATTGCAATGCAATTGTTTGCTTTGTTCTACTAAGCATCTGTTTTATGTTTTGTCTCTTATCTCTTTAATGGCTGACAGGTTCCTTTAAGAGTATTATGCTTTTGAATCTCAGTACAGGTATGGGATGTGTTATCCAGAAACCCATTATCCGGAATGTTCCAAATTATGGGAAGGCCATCTCACATAGGGGTAGATTTACTAAAGATCGAAGTGGCTAACGCTAGCGACTTTTCGCCAGCATTGCCACCTGCAGGGACATTGCCAATTTACTTACAGGTGCAGGTGCCAATTCGCTAGCAAAACAGATCATCGCTAGCAGTCATTAGCATTCTATCGCCAGGTGACTTTTCGCTCTTCGATCGTTACTCCGCAGATTCACCAAAGTGCGGATTTAGTTGCCTTCGCCACCTCAGACCAGGCAAAGTGCTATAAATCAGCTAGATCTTCCTCAATCCTCTGTCACTTACATCATATCCTGTGAGCCGAAAATGCATCAAAGTTCAAAAAATGCTGGTGACTTTTCCTTTTTTCATCGTGATTGCCTGCAAAAGTCCTAGCAAACTTTTTTTGGGGAACCTAAAACACCTAGAACATATGGAACATTAATTTTACAGTGGGCTCATGTGTAGGGCATTATATTAACTCTCTTGTCTTTATTAAGGTTCCCTGGACATGTGTTTTAAAAAGTGGAACTTGTTAGTATTTGCACCAACATTTAACATAAAGATGTCCATACAACTTTAAATTTCCCGTCCTATGCAAATTGAGTTCAAGCTCACTAGCGAATTTTCGCTAGGCAGAATGCTAGCGCATCTTCACTTTGAAATTCTCGCACAGCCAAAGTAACGCTAACGAAAAAGCATTCGCCGCCCAGGACGAAACTCTGCATATTAGTGAATTGGCGTAGTCTGAGCGCATTTGCGTCTGGCTAAGTGTTGCGATGGGTGCGAAACAGACTCTGGCGAGAATGCTAGTGCATCTTCGCTTTGAAATGCTCGCACTGCCGAAGTAACGCTAGCGAAAGTCTCCAGCATTTGGCACCCAGGACGAAACTCCGCATATTAGTGAAATTGCGTCTAGCTAAGCGTTGTGATGGGTGCGAAATGGACGCTGGCGAAAATTCGCTGGATATCGAATCTGCCCCATAGACTCTATTTTAATCAAATAATTCCCATTTTTATACTGTATGATTTCCTTTTGCTCTAAAATAATAAATCAGTACCTTGTACTTGATCCCTACTAAGATATATATCCTTATTGGAGGCAAAACAATCCTTTTAGGTATATGTAATATTTCAGTGATTTTTAGTAGACAGGAGAACTGCAGGTTCCAAGCATTTTGGATAACAGGTCCCATAGCTGTACTATGCATATAAGGGTATTCATGGGCCTGATACAAAGTAAAACAGTCAGTAGTAACATTCTCACTTGCTGGCACAGCCACAAGTAGCCCTGACCTTCCAGTTCCAGGAAACCGATGCCCTGCTATTTATGGATAGAGTGTATTTTACTTTTATTGTTCTGAAAGGGTAAAAGAATAACGGCTTAGCTGCTGCCCAGCGTTTTAATTTACTTGCTAATTATATGATAATAACTCAGAGCGTTAGTGCAAATCCTTTCAATATTTTCTTAATGCTGGAAAAATGCCCGCAATCAGTTTTTTTAGTATATGATGGGAGTGTCTTAATTCCTACTAGGTGCATGAAGGCACATGTTTCTGGGAAGTCCTAACCATAGCTAGTCCTGTATAGCTGAGTTGTATGTGTTGAACTGCATGGAAACATATGTGTTAATTGATTTTATTCCTCCCTGGTGGAGGTCTCTACCCACAGTTACTGGACTACTTCCATTGGTGGAATGCATTAAAGATCACCTGTCACCACAAAATTGGTTGCCAGTTTTTGTTTTTTAAATGCCTCCCCCCTCCACCAGTGCTATGCCATCCATCGGGGGGGACAGGGGGGAGAGTTGTAGGGGGCGCGAGGGTAAGGGGGGCCTGGACACGCTGCACTTACTTGATTAGCCGGGCCCCCCTGCTTTTTGAGAGCTGCCGACTTCGGGAAGGCAGGGCAGGAGCACAGGGGGAGGTATCTTTTGTTCATTCCTTTCCCTTATTGGTCACAGAGTTTAAATCCCAGTTGAGCTGCTCAGGGATTGGATAGCTGAGGTTTGAACTTTCCCTCCAGCTCATCCAATCACCATGCAGCTTTATCGGGACTTGAAATTCTGTGACCAATAAGGGAAGAAAATGCTGTCACTGGAAGAAGATGCAGCCACCTGTTCATCCTTCTGTAGTTGGCAGCTCACTTACAGCAGGTGGGCCACACTAATGAAGTAAGTGTAACATGGCAGGGCCCCCCTAAAGGTAACCCTTTGTGGTCCCTGTTGTGTGGAGGGGCCCTGGGCACCAATTTTTTTTAAAACTTCTGGGGGGCAATTTTTTTACATGGATGTTTAAGGGGGGCCCTGGCCATCAATGTTTTTATAACGTCGGGGGGGGGGCCTGGACACCAATTTTTGTTTACAGTGTGGGGTCCTAGCCACCAATATTTTTTAATGGGGGGCCCTGACCATAAATGTTTTTTTTATGGGGGGCCCTGACCACCAATGTTTTTTTATTTTTTATAAACATGTGGAGACCCTAGCCACCAATGTTTTTTTTACTGTGTGGTAGGGGGTGAACCTGTGGGGTGTGGAGGGTGGGCTTGTGGGTGGGGCTTACAGTGGGCGCAGCCAAGAGGGCCCAGGAAATTTTGTCATACGGGGCCCTGTGATTTCTGATGGTGGCCCTGCCATCCACACTGGGATGGTCATGTTCTGAGTATGAGGCCAGAACTTTTGCTTGTCATGTGCATGCCTGTGATGTCTCATAACAAGTTAGGAGAAGCACTTATTATGCATGTGTGTCTAAACATTGTGCTTGCAGAGTATGGGCACTATTAGCCTGCACCGCTGGTGGGGAAAATCATTTTGGGGTGACAGGAGCCCTTTAAGGGCACAATGCAGCAAGTGCAGTTTGAAACACCAGTTGAACAGAGGCAACATTGCTTTAGTTGGCTGTGCATGTATATATATGTATATATATATATATATATATATATATATATATATATATATGTATAATACACAAAAGCCATGAATATCTTGTAAATTAAATCCTTAGAAATGGTGAGTACTGATGTCATCAATGGTGAGTACTGATGTCATTTGTGTCACATGACTCACTAAAACTTGTATATTATAATAAATAAAGTACCCCCTGTTGCAAAATATGAGGATATTAGAAGTTACCTCGGAGTTCCATGACCTGTATAAAAACACTCAACCTTGTGCTTTTATACGGTCATGAAACTCCTCGGTAGCTTATAATATCCTTATGATCTACAAGAGGGGGTACTTTATTCACTATATATATAGCTGGTTTAGTAGTAACAAACTCCAAAAATAAACAACTTCTGAATTACGGAAAGGCTGTCTCCCATAGACTCCAAAGTTGTGCTCACCACTAATTTTTTAAAACCATTAGGCGGGGGAGAAATGAGACTGTGACCATAAAATACATATAGACAATTACAAGAGTCCTCTGCACTCGAGTGCAATATATGGACAAACAATCCCTGTTTTGTTTAAAGGGTAAGGCATTTTTCAGTAGCAGTATGCACAAAATGTCTCAATGTCTTAAATATATTGATAATGGGTTGAGTGCAGAGGACTCTTGTATTTGTCTATATGTATTTTGTGGTCACAGCAAAACAGGACAAATTAGTCCATCACTAAAGGTGGGTAAGTGAAGATATACAGTAGGTTCAGTGAAGGGCAGGTCATTTTGCACTTAACATTTGCCTCCTGTTTCTGTGGATTGAAAGACTGACTGTACCAATCTCTATATTTGCTGATCTGGTTGACACTAAAAAGACTTGGTTTCATGACAATCCAACCTCAAATTCAAGTCAGAACGAGCCATTAATGTGTGAGAGGGGTCCTCTAAACAGCACCGAAACAGCCTATAAATGTCCAGCACAACCAACTACACTTGCATAACTTGCTGTACTTGTTATGGTTCCGAAGCTTTTCCTGTTATGTTTTCTTATTTATACCATCCATCATCTTAGCATTCTCCTCCAAACTGTTTGGATTTGATTAATGTCTCTGTGTTGATAGGGCCTCCACAACTGAATGCAATAATAAAGGTGAGGCCAGCCCTGCGAACTATTAAATGTCAATGTAACTACTCTATTTTCATAGCAATTGTAGAGTAGGACAGAGAGGACATTTGCCCTTGACCCCAACATCAGAGTGGTATAGAAATAGATAAAACTCATAGACTCCCTTTTAATCAAATAATTCACAATGTTAAAAATTATTTCCCTTTTCTCAGTAATAATTAAATTAAGATATAATTAATCCTTATTGGAGGCAAAACAATTTAAATGGGTTTATTTCATGTTTAAATAATTTTTAGCATACTTAACATATGGAGATCCAATACAGATAGACCCCTTATCCAGAAAATCCCAAGTCCTGATCATCTAGGTAAGAGGTCCCATACCTGTATATATATATATATATATATATATATTTATATATATATATATATATATATATATATATATATATATATATATATATATATATATATATATATATATATATATATATATATATATATATATAGTGTATTAGTGATGTCCAATCTGTCACCAACCTGGAAAATGTTTGTGTTGACGGATTCATTTATTTGTTTTTTCATTTCAAGAAAATATTCAGTAAAAAAGTGGAAGAGTATTTTTTTTTTTACAGCCAACTATGATCTGTTAGAGAAAATGTAAACCCTTGAAATGAATGTGAATTTGCTCTTCCGTGGTCTTTTGCAATTTTTAGTTTTCAAGATACTAGCCATTTTTAAAAGGCAATATAGTCAATTTGAAGCCCGCTGTTTAATTTTTCTGGACACAGTCGGTAGAAAATTGAGTTAGTGAGAAGAGGAAACTCTTCTGATGTCGCTCTGCTTAGAAATTACTACAGAAATGTTAGTTGTCTCTTCTCACTGGCTTCATTTTCTGAGAAGAGCAACATCACAAGACTTTCCTTTGTTCACAAACATAATTTTCTACCAATTTCAGCCAAAATAAACATCTAGTGATGGGCCAGGCACAAATTCACTGGCGAATGTGCGCCGGCGTCCAAAAAACGAGATGCCGGTGGGAAATTTGCTAATTTTCTGGCGAAATGAAACGCCCCAAATTCGCCCATCACTATAAACATCCATTGGCACTGTTGTTTTAAATTCATGACATTAGTGGTGTAAAAACTGCTAGTATATGGAAACTAGGGGGGGAATAATGAATTTAAAGTGCACACTGCTCAGAAGAGCATTCCAGGATAAGTGTTTCATTAGCACTTTCATTTGGGAATAGAAGCCTATAGTAAGTCTCAGTTTGTATCCAAGGCAAATTTCACACCATTAGGCAGAAATCAGCTGCTATAAAATGGCACTTTCTTTATGGCACTGCTTCCCATAGTAATCTATAGGAAATGTGGTATCTGAAGCACACAATTAGACCTATGCTCAATAATACTCAGCAAGAGGAGGTCCACTTGTCATGGCAGAGGAACACAAGTGCAAAGCAAGACCTGAAATTACTGCTGCAAGTGCAAGGGCACAAGTTCTTAGTTTAGGGGTACAAGTTTATTGCATGAACTGCAGAAAAACATTACGGCATTGGATCCTCCTCTCCTCCAGGGCCAGCCTATGTAGTATCTTGTCCAAAGTTTGGAAAGCAATGTAAAAAATATATACATTTTCTTATGTGTGTGTTAAGTACATCTACAGATGGGTTCTGGAAAATCTGGCCACTATGTGGGGGCCGATTTACTAAAAAAGAAATTCCATATTTTTTCTCTAATCTTTTTTTCTTTTACTTTTACTTTTATTTCTTTAGTACTCGAGAGATTGATTACGTATAAAAACCACAAAAACTTTAATTCAAAGCTTCTCCAAGTAAAAGCAATCAAGGCCCCATAGAGGTCAATGAGAGCTACGCTGATCCTAGCGGACCCTTTTTTTAGCAGTTTAGACCTTTAGAGGTTTTGGGATTTTTGATTTTCTATTCATGTTCTACAACATAGGCGCTTGATGATTGCTTGTAATGTAGCAAGGTGATATTTATTCTTAATGTAACTATTTATATTTAAAAAGCAAATAATGAGCTCTCTGTGGATGCCAGCTGCTACGTAGTTACATATAAAGAGATGCTGGATATAACATATATCGCTTACTAAATTAAAGGATAACTAAATCTTAAAAAATTACAATATGGCTTTAATGCTGCATGTTATATGTATAACTTATACCAGCAGTGAGGTTTAGCCGCCCTATAACATTAAAGATTCAGGCCTTCAAAGCTGTCCACAGGAGCTCGCCATGTTAGTTTTGTTAAACTATCTCCTGAGTGTCAGTGGTACTGCACATGCTCAGTGTGCTCTGGGAAGCTCAGTTTAGGGGTCATCACAAATTATCAAACAGAAAATCCAGGTTCAACTCTCATCTAAGCTGATGCGACAGGGGTGATTATTCAATTCTGATGCAAATCACACTTGTTTCAGAGCTGCCATGTAATTAGAATCTGAATTTATTACTAAACAGCCTTGTATTGTGAGATTTGTATTCTATATATATTACATTGTGAGTTAGTCCCTAAGCTCAGGTAAGGGACAGCAGCCCAGGGCATGTGCAGTGAATCAGCAGAAAAAAGATGGGGAGCTACTGGGGCATCTTCAGAGAAACAGATCTTTGCTGTTAAAGGACAGTGGTTGTGTAAGATCTCCTTTAAAACTTTTCCAATGTCTCCAAACACTAATCCAGGTATACAAGAAGAGAAATGATTACGGTGGTATGACTGTTGGGTGAGACTCATTTATATCACAGTCTGCTTTGGAAATAGCTCGATAAATGAGCAAAAATCCTTGCAGAGAATAATTAGGACAACAGAAAAAATTATAGGAAGTCCTCTTTCGCCTATTTCTCAAGAAGCAGGTCATTCGACAAGCAAATAGCATAGTGAGGGACATTCTTCATCAATCTCATATAAATAGTTTTATCTACTACAATAGAGTAGAAACTTCCGTAGTATTAGGTCTGTAACGGACAGATATTATAAAAGTTTTTTCGTCAAGCAATTACGATTTTGAACTCATTAATATGAGCAGGAACTTTTATAAATGGTGAGGGAATTCGCTTTAACTCAAATTCAAAGTCAATTCACTTGTCACTTTTTTAGATTGATGGAAATGGGCACTTTTTGGATTAAAATAGGCTTTGTATTACTTGCAGTAATAAATGTTCACCGGTACCATTCACATGACACTTTATGGAACGAAATAGGAATTTCGTAGAGATGAATTGATGAGGGGATTAGTTTTAAATAAAAATGTTAAAGTTAACACACTTGTCACTTTTATAAATTGATGTTAAATGTGCATTTTGGATTAAACTAGATTATGGAACACTTGAAGTAGCAAATGGCACTTTATGGATCAGGGAGGGCTGCGTCACATATTCGGGGCATTAGGTATTGAATCTTAATTTGCACAGGTTGAAATGTATATATGATATTTGGATTATATATAAATGGGTACATATTATAAATGAAGTAAAAGTTGTTGAATAGAAATAGCAAGACTTACTGGTGCTTGACTTTTCAACTTTGAACCCCCCTTGGATAAGACATTCTTAAAAGCAAAAAATAAAAAAGGGAAATCAAAATGTGAAACTTTTGAAAGTGTTACTATTATGTATTTGTTGTAAATGTAAAATTCTTTTATTTTCTTGAGGAGTCTTGGTGAAACGTAATTTCAATACACTGTAACAAGTTTATAGTTCGAATTGACAAAAGTATACTTGCATCCCTTGTATCCTTGTTATATATTATATATATATTATATATATATATACACACACACAGGTATGGGACCTGTTATCCAGAATGCTCGGGACCTGGGGGTTCCAGATAACAGATTTTTCCGTAATTTGGATCTTCATACCTTAAGTCTACTATAAAATCATGTTAACATGAAATACACCCAATAGGCTGGTTTTTCAATAAGGATTAATTATAATTTAGTTTGGATCAAGAACAAGGTACTGTTTTATTATTATAGAGAAACAAAATTGGATTATTTGGATAAAATATACACACATATATATATATATATACCTCCCTGTTCATCAATGTTAAATACACTTTACTTAAATGGCAGTGCTTTCTACTCTGGAAAATTAAGAGGAACAGAAGGAGTAAAAGAAACCTAAGAAATCAACAAACAAAAGAGATCATTAACACTGTGGATGGCAGTAAGCAAAGTGCAAAAAATGGGCTCAATCTAATATTTCTGCATTCTGCACATTGCATGTTTCAGAGCACGGAGGCCTGGATTGCCCTTCATAAATAAAGTCCTGCCTGTGTTTGCCAGAGCTGTACTTATTGAGGCAAGACCACCCCATTCCAGCTATTCAGAAATGCAATAACTGTCTCAAACTGTAAAATGCAGCTAGACCTAAAGCAAAAGTTCAACCGTCATGAGCAATAAAGGGGTACACTCTTGTGCATCGTTACTGCTCTTGTATTTCTGCCCCCAGTCTTGTTAAATGACCCCTATTATGTTGAGTGGCATTGGGTTATCTGGGCTTTACTTAATGGGAACTGAAATATGATTCCACTTGAACATTGGCACAAGGTCTGATGCAAAATAAGGAAGACGCCGCTAACAGCTTCTAAAGAGCCGTTATCTTCCAGACACAGTATCAGAGTACTTCTTTCCTAGCCATTTCTTATGAAAGAGCCACTTATGGACATCTGTTTTTTTAATTCCACTATGAGATTGATCCAGGGAAAATGCTGCCATCAGAACATGAATTAAACACCCACTCTGTTTCCTGGGATCCCGGCCGCAGCCAATACACAGCTGGCATTTATTTTTCTGGGTAATATTATACAAATATAAATAGGAAGCTATGGGAAGAATTAGCATTCGTCTCACGCGCGAGAGCTTCATATTGAGCATAATAATCAGAGCTGCACTCACCATACTGATGCTGTCCCTGCGTGCTTCAAAGGGTAACAAATCATTCATATTTATTAATCATTATATTGCCTGATCAAACTCAGCTCTTGAACTAGCAGAAGAACCTTGTTCTGTCACTAGGGGGACTTTGCAAAGAAGTAAATGACGGAGGGGAGTTTATCAAGAGTGCGGATTAAGAAGAGATTGAGGAAGAGTATATTTATATGAAAGGCACTGCTCTACATTTTAATATAAATAATTTGTTTTAATGCTCTGCTGCCTCTTGGAATAAATATCAAACTTGTAGGTTAAAAGGGAAATGAAGGAACCTTGAATAAACCCTAATGCAAGACTCCATCAACAGCAAATAATGTGGCTTAGAAAGTAATCCCTGCTTTCTACATGTTCATACATTACTAATGGATCATAAAGTTCGCTCTGCTCAAACACATACTAGGGACTTCTTCATACACGAATATACTATAAGCCATGTGCCATGAATTGTCTGTGATATTATTTGAACATAACTGAGCTGGACTGCTTTGTATAAACTATTCTGTTTATGCTATGCTAGGTGTTTTCTTACTAGTGATGGGCGAATTTGCGCTGTTTCGCCGAAAAATTCACAAATTTACAGTGAAAAATTCATGAAACGGCGCCGGTGTTTCGTTTTTGAAGCCGGCGTCCGTTTTTGATGCTAATGTCCATTTTCGTGGAAGCTTCGCCGCAAATTCGCGCCTGGTGAATAAATTTGCCCATTGCTATTTCTTAAATAATATAAAGAACATAGTCTTGTCCCAATAGCATTCAATCAGCAGGTAGCAATTACTGGTTTGGGGTTTAAAAGCAAAGATCTTATTGGTCGAAAAGAGTTACTGGACACGCTTTGCAGCTTTTGTCACATTACCACCTGGCTGTGATGCAGAAAATGATATCTTAAGGCAATTTGCTATGTTTATTTTCTGTGATTTGTGGGTTCTGTATTTTTCGCTTTTTGGTAACGCAGCTCTTCAATTTGGATTGTTGTCTGGGAGCCTTTTTGGTTAAAGAGGTCATTGACCCCAACAACCAGATAGCAAAACAAAACAGAAAGTTTTTTTATGAAGACCAATCGCAACTCATCTCACGGTATTACATCATACTAGTATTAAAATTAAAGCTGAACATAATTTCATTATAACACTGCACAGGGCACCTTTTCCCTGTTCCCTGTTGCCCAATTTTTTGGGGGCAGTACAGTATCCAGGTGTGGGAAGTGTTGGACTGGGGCACCAAGGGCCTACAAGAAAACCTTAAGGTCCCATTATCCACTAGGGAGCATTTGCTTTTTTATTTACACTGTGGACATGCATTCTGTCCATCACTGTTAGTAAAATCACATATAGTAGTTGTTATTTCTTGCACCAACTACTAATAACCAGAACACTGAATCCCACCATCATGGTTCATCAGATAAGTTGCTGGCGGATGAAAATTGATTACATGATAATAACTCCTCCTTGTCTGGAAACCTGAGACACAGAGCAGGTTGGGAAGGCGTGGGACATTATTTTTATGTTCATACCTTGCAGGTGCCAGTGAGTTTATACAGTCAGTATGAATGGTTGATGCAGATAATGCTCTTCCTCATCATAGTGGGGCATATTTATCAAGGGTCAAATTTCGAATTGAAAATTCAAATTCAAAAAGACTAACTGAAATAAAGTTTTCAATCAAACCGGTCCGTATTTAGAGTAGCGCATTCGATTGAATTTGATTTGAAGTTTTTCCCAAAAACAACTTTGATTTTACAAAGTCCACTAATTGACTCCAAATGAGTTCTAGGAGGTCCCCCATAGGCTAAAACAGCAATTTGGCAGGTATTAGATAGCGAATTTTTAAAGAGACAGTACATGATAAATTTAGATTTTCAAATTTGAATCGAATATGGACCATTCCCTAGTTCAAGTGCACAAAAAATAGCAAGAAATTAGATTTTTTTTTCATTCGAAAATTCACCTCAACCTTTTATAAATCTGCCCCTACATGTCTTTGTGTTTTGATAGACTAATAAATGGGTTTTAGGGCACGAAAAATGTATAAATATCTGTCAGTGATGAGCTGTCAGGTGAGCTGTGTGTCTGCAGTTGGCCTTTATAAACTGCTATAGTACCAGAGCCACTGTCCAGGGTGCTGAACTTATAAGATCCCTGTCATACAAATCTTTATACTTTTTTTTATTATTGGTCAGTGATTATAAGACTTTTTTTTAGTTCAAGTCTCACTTGAAAACCCAACCTTTGGCTAAGTGTCCCCTTAAAGATACATTTTCAGCTGGCTATGTAGAGGTTTCCATATGTGGTTCTGGCATAGCACGATGAGGAGTATAATATGCGAGCCATGCATTATTCATTTTATTTGGTGATATAACTAGAGGTCTAAAACACTCACCATTAAATGGATACTAGATATAGTTCCTTTACGACTGCCTTATAAATTATGAGCTGGTGACTGAATATTCATTTGACTCAGTCAGTGTTGTTCAGGCATAATCATTATTTGTGACTGTAGTAGGGTATTGAGGGGGTCAAATGTACAGTATTCAGGGCTTTCATAGATATAAACCAGGCTTTTACAGGCTTGGCAGTATGTGTCCTGATTGATTTGGTTTATTTGTATTCATTTAAAAATGTAGTTTGGTTGACTTCTTAGGGTGTGAGTGATCCTGCTCAGTGTACATTAAAGGAGTGGTTCACCTTAAAGGAGAACTAAAGCATAACTAAAATAGGTAAAAATATTGTACATTATGTTCAGGCTTCTTTACCAGCCCAAGGCAATCACAATCCTTTAGCAGTAAAGATCTGTGTCTCCAAAGATGCCCCAGTAGCTCCCCATCTTCTTTTCTGCTGATTCACTGCACATGCTCTGTGCTGCTGTCACTTACTGAGCTTAGAGACCCACTCACAATATACAGTACACATAGAATAGAAATGTCACAATATAAGACTGATTAGTAATTAATACAGATAATTACTACATGGCAGCACAGAAACCAGTGCAATTAGCATCAGAATTTAATAATCAGCCCTGTAGCATCAGCTTATATTACAGACACACCTCATTTTCTGCTGGATAATTAGCGACGACCCCTAAGCTTAGCTTCTCAACAGCTGCTCAGAGCCCACTGAGCATGTGAGTGTCACAGACACTTTCCTAGATGGTGACCCCCTGTGACAAGTTTGAAGTCCTGGATAGTGATGGGCGAATTCACAAAACGGCACCGGCGTCTCGCTGGCGTAAAAAAAAACAGACTTTTGACGCCGATGAATTTTCACCAGCGAATTTTTGTGGCCGTTTTCCGAATTTATTCGCCGGCGGCGAATTGCTTAAATTCGCCATGAATTGGCGCCTGGCGAATAAATTCACCCATCACTAGTCCTGGATCATTGCTGCTATTGACAAGCTGAAACTTTAGGCTGGTGCAATAAGTTCAGTATATATGGTAAAATATGGCGTTTTTAGCCATATTCAGTTTAGTTCTCCTTTAAAGTTAACTTTCAGTATGTTATAGAATGGCTAATTCTAAGCAACTTTTCAATTGGCTTTAATTTTTTCTATGTTATAGTTTTTTAATTAATTATTTGCCTTCTTCCTCTGAATCTTTTCAGCTTTCAAATGGGGGTCACTGACCCCATCTGAAGAAAAAAACATGCTCTGTAAGGCTACACATGTATTGTTATTGGTACTTTTTATTACTCGTCTTTCTATTCAGGCCTCTCCTATTCATATTCCAGTTGCTTATTTAAATACGTGTATGGTTGCTAGGGTACTTGGACCCTAGCAACCAGATAGCTGAAATTGCAAACTGGAATAAAAAGCTAAATAACTCAAATACAACAAATAATAAAAAATGAAAACCAACTGAAAATTGTCTCAGCATTTCACTCTTAACATAGGGATATGGAAATCAAAGGCAAACAGCAGAATACCTGCGAATCAGTTCTTTATTGTGCATCCACACGTGCGTCCTATGATTGAATCAATTCCAGTGGTGGCTTGACGGAACACCAGAGGGAATCAAGGCTTTCCAATAATGCTTGGCTTTATGTGTGTTACCTGAGAGTGATATCATAATAGCATACTAAATTACATACATACAGCATATTAAATTAATTAATTAAATAACTAATTTGAATATTTCCCCTGTTAGATAGGGATGTAGCGAACTGCCGTTAATGTGTTCGCGAACACCGTTCGCGAACACCGGCAAAAAAGCGAACAGTTCGCGAACAGTTCGCGAACTTCGAACGCTCGATAAAATCGTTCGATCGAACGATCGAAGGATTTTATTCGTACGATCGAAGGATTTTCGTTCGAATCGAACGATCGAAGCTATTCGATCGAATGATTTTAATTCAATCGAATGCTTATAATCGTTCGAACGAATGGAAATCGTTCGATTTTAGCGATTGAATGGTCGAATGGTCGAATGGTCGAACGAAATTTTACTTCGAATCGAACGCGAACACCAATTGGCGAACGTCGCGCGACGTTCGCGAACATTCGGCGGACGCGAACAGTCGAAGTTCGCGTGAACTAGTTCGCCGGCGAACAGTTCGCTACATCCCTACTGTTAGACACCATAATGCATTTTTCTGCCACTGTAACCATTAGTATTGTATTTGGCACTTACTATTCAGTGTCCTTGATTGGCCGGAGTATCATTCCAATTAAGCCTGCACAGTAACCTTGACATTTTTCTATCTTGCTGACATCTACAGTGTTTTTTGGGACTCTGACCCCGGCACAATCATACTTTGCCCATTTGCTTCTTGTTACTGACCGTTTCACTGAACAAGCATACCTTATTTTGGAAATAAAAAGAGGGACAACTTGTTGACCACGCCCATTTTTTAGGCCACATCCCCTAATAACCATGTTCATTTTACTAAATCTGGCAGGTTCTGAACATATTTCTGTGTTTTTTTCAGTTATTACAGTTTTGCTAATGAAGGTGAATTGCCCTTTAAAGGGATACTGTCATGGGTAAAAGGTTTTTTTCAAAATGCATCAGTTAATAGTGCTGCTCCAGCAAAATTCTGCACGGAAATCCAAAGAGCAAACAGATTTTTTTATATTCAATTTTGAAATCTGACATGGGGCTAGACATATTGTCAATTTCCCAGCTGCCCCAAGTCATGTGACTTGTGCTCTGATAAACTTCAATCACTCTTTACTGCTGTACTGCAAGTTGTGAGAGTGATATCACCCCTCCCTTTCCCCCCAGCAGCCAAACAGAAGAACAATGGGAAGGTAACCAGATAGCAGCTCCCTAACACAAGATAACAGCTGCCTGGTAGATCTAAGAACAACACTCAATAGTAAAATCCCATGTCTCACTGAGACACATTCAGTTACATTGAGAAGGAAAAACAGCAGCCTGCCAGAAAGCATTTCTCTCCTAAAGTGCAGGCACAAGTCACATGTCCAGGGGCAGCTGGGAAATTGACAAAATGTCTAGCCCCATGTCAGATTTCAAAATTGAATATAAAAAAATCTGTTTGCTCTTTTGAGAAATGGATTTCAGTGCAGAATTCTAGTAGTAATAGTAGCACTATTAACTGATGCATTTTGAAAAAAACATGTTTTCTGATGACAGGATCCCTTTAAGTTGTGAATCTAACTTTTCCCAAGTGACTTCCGTATCTAAATTGTTACAAAAACTTGTTTGCTTATCTCAAAATTGTTACAAAGTATCTTATTTGCACCTGTTACTTGTTCTTGGCGGTTCAGTGCAGAGAAAGTCGGGACTTTCCAGTACAAATGCAGGACTGCGGGTTGAGCTGTCAAAAGCGGGACTGTCCCGCTGAAAACAGGATAGTTGGGAGGTATGGAATAAGGTCTATTTCATATGCCACTAATAAGCAATGCCTTTGTCTGCAGTCGCTGCTCACCTCTTTTCTCCAGCTCACTCTTTGGTTAGTGAGTAATCTTCAGCTGTCAGCAGCCAGGGTTTTGTTTATTTCTGTACTCAAGGATATAATCTAGTTTTAGTATTGATAATGTTGCCTGTAATATCATCAAAGATGTTTTTTTAAAAAAGGAAATCAATGAAGAGCTCTTGTAAACATGAAACAGGCTTGTTGAGCAAAGAACTAGGAACTGTATAGCATACAGAGGGTGCATGTGTTGGTGGGGGTGCTTGGTTTGATGAACGTTGGACTGTTTGGTGCAGTAAAATATATTTTTTTCCTTCTTTATGATTATTAAACAGTATGTCCAGCACAATCTTGAGATATGATATTGAGGCACAGTGGGGACACTACACATGGTTCCTATGGAAGACTTTGCAAGCAGAAGCAGTAGCACAGAGGTATAGAGATCTGTTATGCAGAAACCCGCTATCCAGTCTCCTTATAGACTCAACTTTATCCAAATAATCCAAATTTTTAAAAATGATTTCCAGTTTCTCTGTAATAATAAAACAGTTCCTTGTACTTGATCCAAACTAAGATATAATTAATCCTTGCTGAAGGCAAAACAATCCTATTGGATGTATTTAATGTTTACATGATTTTCTAGTAGACTTTAGGTATGAAGATCCAAATTACAGAAATATCTGTTATCTCTAAAACCCGGGTCCAGAGCATTCTGAATAACAGGTCCCATACTGGGTTCGGAAAGGCCTACACTGTATAAGTAATGGGGTAAGTCTGTTTTGATGGCCCTATGACAGTCCTACTGTCTGAATATGATTGCCAATGGAACTTTCCATGTCTGCATTTTCCCTTTTCCACCATTAGGAGTTTTGTGTTGCTTGTTCCACAAAACTTCTAATGGGGGAAGCCTTAAATGCAAACATGGAAATTAGATCTTGCACCCAGGCAAGTCTCATATTGGCAGATTTACTAAAGAGCGAAGTGGCTAATGCTAGTGACTTTTCGCCAGTGTTGCCACTCGCAGAGACATCGCCAATTCACTAAAAGGCACAGGCACCAATTCTATAGTGAACGGGACCGTCGTTAGCGGTCATTCACACTCTATCTCCAGGCGACTATTCTCTCTGGCGAACGGATGTTACTCCACAAATGCACTAAAATGCGGATATTACTGAACGTTACCTCTTTTGCCAGAGTTGCCTTCGCCACCTTAGACCAGACGAAGTGCTAAAAAGCAGCTAGATCTTCATATTCTGTGAGCCGAAAATGCATCAAAGTTCAAAAAACACTGATGACTTTTCAGCGGGATTGGCTGCAAAAGTCCTGACTTACTTTTTTGGGTAATCGGTTTTCTCCAGACATTTCATAACATATGGAACATTCATTTTACAGTGGGCTCATGTGTAGGGCATTATATTAACTCTCTTGTCTTTATTAAAGTTCCCTGGACATGTGTTATATAAACCGGTAACTTCAACCATTTGCAGCAACATTTATAATAAAGATGTCAATATAACTTTAAATTTCCCGCCCTATGCAAATTGACTTAAGCGCAAGCTCACTAGCGAAAGTTTCGCTAGGCACAAATGAATGCTCGCACAGTCGACGTAAAGCTAGCGAAAGGTCGCCAGCATTTGACGCCCAGGACAAAACTTCGCATTTTTGTGAATTAGCGTATCAGTAGTGTATTTGCTCCTGAGGAAGTGGTGCGATGGGTGTGAAGCGGTCGCTGGCGACAGTTCGCCCTTTAGTAAATCTTCCCCATAGTCTCTTAATGCTGGGAATCATAGGAAAGTTGCAGTTCAATAAAGTGGGCCCTGGGTAGGACATCAGGCTTGTCAGGTTAACATATTGGAATTGTTTTTCAGTGGGATTTCTGGCAGCTGCAGGGTTAAACCCAATCTGTGCTTTTCTCTGCCACAGTTAAAGGAAGAGCAATTATTTTGGGATACAAAAACTTCATACTTTTGCTTTCACTGCAAATTGCACTGGAGGGAAACTGGAGCTGTATAATTAGCACTTTGTGGGGAATGTCACACTCTGCAAGTGACACCTGCCAAGCACAGCAATCAGACTGTGTCCCTGCCGCTCATTCAGCTTGGGCGGCTCAGGCAATTTAATATTCCATTTCAAAATGCGACTATATTAATATTGTATTACAGTGTCTTCAGTACTATAAGTATGTGCGACTGCAGTACGCTTCAAGTATTTAATAGCTATCTGGGATGTGATAAGAAGGAAGGTGTATGTATGTATGTGACTACATAAAACACTTTTATAATGGGACTTTTTACTGTAAAGCACTGTACCTACTGCTGTAGGGAGAACCCTATCTAGCAGAATGCATTCATCTACAGTATACCATTATTATTTTTGCATTCCAATTCCATCTCCTTTGGATTGTAAGCTCTTGCAATCAGGACTCTCTATTCTTCATCTTCTGCCCCTTCATAATTCCAGGTTCGTCTGATCTCCATTGTAGGGGAACTGTGGGCTGCATTGGTGCTTCATAAATAATTCCATTAAGGATAATAATATAATAATAGTGATTCGGTAATTACACATTAAAAAGGGCTCATTTACAAAAATAGGTGCTAAGCTGCACATGTACAGTTGCCCATAGCAACCGATGAGCAATAGTTTTAATCACTCTAATAGCAAGTAATAAAACTGGTTGTTTGTTGTCATGGGCAACTACACTGGTGCAATTTAGCACCTAACTCTTGTATAAGAGGACTATTTGAATATCAGATATACAATACAGGTATGAGACTTAAGGCTTTCTGGATAAGGGGTCTTTCCATAATTTGGATCTCTGTACTGTACTCTGTCTACTAAAAAATCATTTAAACATGAATTAAACCCAATAGGATTGTTTTTCCTCCAATAAGGATTCGTTTTATCTTACCTGAGATCAAGTACAAGGTACTGTTTTATTATTACAGAGAATTTTATTTTTTTTACATTTTAAATTATTAAATAAAGGGCATGTAAAGGCAAAAAAATAAAATCCCATTTTTACTTTCTTTAATGAAAAAGAAACCTATCTCCAATATACTTTAATTTACAAATTTGTTGCCATTTTATAAGAAACCTGACTGTATGCAGTGAAATTCTCCCTTCATTTACTGCTGTGGATAGGAATTGTCAGATGGTCCCTAACTGCTGAGCAGGGAAACAATCATACTGATGAACAGCAGGGGGAGCCCCCGCTTTACTTCCCAGCCATGCAGAACTCAAGCAGCTTTGTTTATGACGATCCCTAAGCAGCCAAGACCACACTGAGCATGTGCACAGTCTTAGTCTTGCAAAGATGTTTAACAAAGTTACAAGATGGTGACCCCCTGTAGCCAACTTTGAAAGCATAAATTATTTGTTTGATTAGATGCAGTAAGTTCATGTTTATATTTAGTAACAAAATACAGCATTTCTAGCCTTATTCTATTTTAGACTTCCCTTGTCCTTTAAAATATAATCTTAGGGAGGTGACCCTAATTCAGAGCTTTCTGGATAACAAGTTTCCGAATAACAGATCCCATACCTGTAAAGTTATTTGTATTTGGGGAAATGAGTGCATTCTTATAAAATCTGTCTCTCTATGAAATATGTTGTCTAGTGTCTACTATGCTGCTGAGCCCATGTTAAGAGGATAAGGATTAACTGTTATTCTGCAAAGCTGTAAATCCCAAGCTTCTACCTGGAAAAGTTTTCAATGGGAATTTTCATTTGGACTTTCACTGGCCATCACACAAAATGCCCCACGAGTGGCGACACACGACAGCCTTAATGATCAGAACATCTGGAAGCAGGAGGAGCTGCGGCTCCATGTGAAGAATAGAGCGCATCTCCAGGGGTGGGAGGCAGGCGTTCTCTATTAATATCCTTAACAGCATTCAGAATTTTTCAATGGTTATAGTTAGAAAAACATCTTAAAATAGCTGCCAAAACAACATAAACATTCATTTTTAAAGCTCCCCCTTTAATGTAGTTTGAATTAAAAAAAAAATCTCAATTTAGCATCTGGGAGGGTTTTCTGCTCTGGCCCCTGTTCCTAATCCAAGTAGGCTGTATAAATCATCTTAGACTCATTGCGGTGTGTCCTCTGCTGGACTTAACCCTAAAAGTGCTAATAAGACAAATAGAGATATGGGATCTATTGTGAAGGTTGAACCCTGGGGTTTTCCAGATAAGGGATCTTTCTGTAGTTTGGAGCACCAAGTCTTAACTACTGAAAAAAAAATCTAAACATAATAAAACCTCAATAGGATGGTTTTTCCACCTACAAATTTCGCAGCTTAGTTATCGGTAGTAGAAGGTACTGTGCCCTATGCTCCATGTGGAGGGGAAAATATTGCACAATTCATTGTACAGCTTCAGTGGCCCTCTGAGTGACATGCAAGTTTGAGGGGGTGGGAGGAGTTTGCGTTTGTGCCCAGTGTCAGACTGGGGGGTCTGGGACCCACCAGGATTGCCTCCTCAGGGTTATGCACACACACCCCTTGGGTACATTATTTTTCTTTTTGCAGCCAGGGGGGAGGTCAGGGTGCAGCACCCAGGGTTTCAGGCAGGGTACAGGTCTGAGTTGTCGGGCCCAGCAGGTGTCCCTCCAGCCAAGTCCAACCCTGTATGTGTCTTCCACCTCCGGCTCCTTATGGATACAGTGCTACTAAATACAGGCAGCAATGTATTCATGCACACAGATCCCTGTGCTTTATAATGGCACACAGAGATGGCAATTTATCTGTATGCAATGCAGGAAGCAACGTGCAAACAACATGGCAGATTGCACCCATCTTTTTGCACTCTGCACCCTTCCTTACACAAAGCAAATGAGTCCTAATTAGTAATGGGTGAATTTGCAAAATGCATCAACTTTGCCGCCTGTGACAATTTTTATACATGAGCCTATTTTGTCCAAATGCATTAAAGTCAATGGGCGTCCGAATAATTTTGACACGCTCGACTATTCTGACGTGAGCCCAAATGTTTCTCCGCAGCTTCGCAAATCTATTCACAGGCAGCAAAACGCGCCCCTCACTAGCCCTAGTGAATACCCTGTTTTTGTTTAAGAAGGGAAGCATCATCTAAATGCATTGACTTTGCAGAACAGGCATAGACCTATGACGAGATCAAGAAATAAAGGAAAAGAAGAGAAAACAAGACTTTCTTTAATAATATGTACGATCTAAAGCAGGATGGCTTTACTGCAGGGAGATCATGTCAGACTAATCTAGTTGCCTTTATTTGAAATCTGAGCACCATTGTGCATTCTAAATATTAGATGATGCTTTCTTATCTGATTTGTGGATCGAATACGCACTGTAAGAAGGTTGTTGTGACAAAGCACTACATGGGGGAAATTAAACATCTGCGTACTGTAAGTACTTGGAATATATGCACATAATGCTACATTTATTTAATGTATATGTATTGGGTATGATGAGGGTAAGAATAACTTTGCAGATAAGTAAATGGTGACTCTGTAGCTCCTTGTTACATCTCTGTTCTGATATAGATAATTCCAAATATGGAGGTTGCACCTGAAGGTGTGAATAGGTTTTTAGCAGTGAGAGCTGGGAATTTCTCCCTGGCAGATAGATTTGATAGCCTTAAGAAAGGGATAGGTGCCTTTTTAATAAGGGAGAAACACAATGTTTTTTTTTAAATGAAATGATAGTAAATGTTCATGGACTGGTCTGGTTGCCCTTCTGGAGTCAGGAAGGACCAGGCCTAGGGCAGCCATGTCACCCAGCCGCACTTGAAGTTTACTCTTATCTTGTGCGGGGGGGGAGAGTGGAAAAAGACACTGGTTTCTGGGTGCCATTAGTAGAAATTCAAACCTTTGGAACACACTAGTTCACTACTCATCAGAAGAGGCAGGACAGATAAACTGACACTTAGCACAACTATGCAGAGGTACAAGGGGGTAGGTTCAGCCTTAAAGGGGTGGTTCACCTTTGAGTTAACTTTTAGTATGTTATAGAATGACTAATTCCAAGCAACATTTCAATTGGCCTTCTTTTTATTTATTTATTTTTTTATAGTTTTTGAATTAATTTCTTTCTTCTTCCTACTGTTCCCAGATTTGAAATGGAGGTCACTGACTCCATCTATAAAGAAATGTTCTGTAAGGCTACAGAGTTATTGTTAATTTGTATTACTCATCTTTCTATTCAGACCCTCTCGTATTCATATTCCAGTGACTTGTTCACATCAATGCCTGGCTGCTAGGGTAATGTGGACCCTAGCAACCATATTGCTGGCACTGCAAACTTGAGAGCTCCTGAATAAAAAGCGAAATAACTGAAAATAACAAATGAAAAACAATTGCAAATTGTGTCCGAATATCGCTCTCTACATCATACTAAAAGTTTGTTTAAAGGTGCACACCCCCTTTAAGTAACTTTAATGAATTGGGTCAATAAGGGAGCAGCTATGAGTTCATTTTTTAGAAAACAGTCATATATATATCTTTATAATAGTTGCCTAGTGATGTCACCTGTGTCACATGACCCACCAAAACTTGTGTATTATAATAAACAATGCGGTGACTTGTAACATCCTTATACTTAGCAGAAAGGGGTGTTCAATTCTCTATATAATGCACAGTAGGAAATACGTTATCTCATATATAATTTCCAATAAAGGGACTATAACCCACCCCCCCACACACATACACACACACATATATATATATATATATATATATATATATATATATATATATATATATATATATATATATATATATATATATATCCTTTGACTTTATGTGTCTGGCAAGTGATTTAAGCCGAATCGAATGCTTGGATGTGGCTAAACGATAACCAAGTATTTTTTTTAATGATTAAAAAAAACAATCCTCCCACCCTTCATTAATCCTTAAGGAAATGTGCCTATCTGTACAGAAGAAAAGCATTGGCTGCTTTTTAAAAGCAGAAAATAGAGTGTTTGCTTTGTATATAGATAATTCACTTTCTTAATTGGCTTTGCAATCAAAATTCTGTTCTTAATCTAAGCTAAGTAATAAGTACATTGAAAGCGGGTAAATGTTATAAACAGATACTTGTCTGGGATCCGTTATCTGGAAACCGTTATCCAGAATGCTCTGAATTACGGAATCTCCCATAAACTTCCATAGACTCCATTATAGTGAAATAATCCACATTTTTAAAAATGATTTCCCTGTTCCCTAATAATAAAACAGTAACTTGCACTTGATCCCAACTAAGATATAATTAATCCTTATTGGAAGCAAAACCAGCCTTTTGGGTTCATTTAACGTTTGCATAATTTTCTTGCATGAAGATCCAAATTAAAGAAAGTTCCATTATCGAGAAACCCCAGGTCCCGAGCATTCTGGATAATAGGTCACATACCTGTATTAAGGAGTGCTGAGTATTAGACTTACATCTCATTAGGCTGCTCAATAACCTTTCAGAGTTTGAATCCAAAGTCTCCTTCTATGCAAATGGGACACAGTTGGCAACTTTCTGCTATTGAAATTTACAGCTCTAGGATGTCAAGGCAAAAAGACCCTTGTTCTTGCCCTGTCAGGAGGTAACTGGAGGAGCACTGATTAAGCTTTGGAGCTTACAGGAGCCAATCATGTCTGAGCATTGTCTTGCTAGTTGTTGGTTGTAAGATGGTAAAATGAGATTGGTTCACTGTGTGATTTTGCTGTAAATACATTTATATAACAACTTATATACTTTCAGTTTTACTAGCCCCTTTGGGGGAAATTCACTAATGAGCGAAGTGACTAACGTTAGCGGAGATAGACTCTAGCGGTACTTAGCACTCTTACGCCAGACGAAGTTTCCTCTGGCGAAAGAGCATTACTTCGCGAATTCACTAAGATGCGCCTTTTACTCAACGTTACCTGTTCCGCCAGATTTGCCTTGCAATGGAATGTATAGGGCTTCTTCAAAAAACGCTGGCGTCTTTTACTTTTTCAGGGTGATAGGCTGCAAAAGTCTGTAAATTTTTGTTTGGGTACCTGGGCTCCCCCCTACATTTCCTAACATATGGCAAATATACTATAGACAGGGCACATGTGTAGGGCAATATAACAACTTTATTTTATTTTATGTTATCAAGGTTTCCTGGGCTTGTGTAGTGTAATGTATTTGCTGCAACATATACGTCCATTCAACTTTAACTTCCCGTTGTATGCAAATTAGCCAACACTAGCGCAACTTCATTTCGCTTGGCGCAGTAACACTAGCACAACTTTGCCAGAGTTCGGCACCCGTACGGATTTTAGTGAATTAGCGTTGTCCTGGCGAATCTATGCCTGGCGAAGTGTTGCGATGTGAGCGAAGCGGGCGCTGGCGAATTTCTGCAGGTTAGTGAATTTGCCCCTTTGTTTTTAAGACCAGAGTTGGACTGGGCCGGTGGGACACTGGGAGAAAACTAACTCCATCTGAATCTGTGTGCTCCCTGACCTTCAACCCACCCTGATCAATATGTAAAAAGCAGATGGGGTAAGGGGTATGAGGAAGTGGTGGAATGGGGATGTGCAGGCCGCTGATGCACCGGGCCCAGTGGGCCTGGACCCCTTAGTCTGTTGCTGTTTAATATATATATTGAGGACTTGGCAACGTACTCATATCATTAAGCCACAAATAAGAAGAACATACTATATCCAAACTAGTAAATACATTTTAGCTTAGTTTAGTTTATAAACTGAATGAGGACTTGAGGACTGGATAACCGTACCAGCGAAATAAGACTAAACAAAAATATATTTGCTATTTTGAATACACAATAGGCTTCCTTTATTTTGGCCATGAAGATGTAGAATATTTCTGACCCCTCAGCCTCTGTAGGAAATAGAGGGTAAAAGGTTACTGATCACAAAAACATTATATTCTAATTTGCTGTACTGTTTCCTGTACTAAAGTGAAACTATCTTGATATAAATCTAAACTGCAGTGAAAGCTTAATACTCACAAATTGGCATAGCAACAGCAGCGTTCCTAGAGGGGGGCGGGCCCTGGTGCGTGATGCGCAGACGGGCCCGTCCCCCTCCGTACGGCGTGCTGTCAGGTTGATTTCAGTGGCGTGCGGCGCTGCCGGGGGCCCTGAGGGGGTGCGGGCCCTGGCCCGCTCGCACCCCCTGCTCCCCCGGTAGTTCCGCCACTGCATAGCAAAGTGCTGACACATGCTGGAATCAGTCAGATGAAGCAGGTAAAATCTGTCAGTGCCTCACAGCATGAAGGTGTTGGTTGCAGCAAGGTAAATAAAAGTTAGGTTGAGGAACTCATAAATAAATTGTTCAAGCTATCAACAATTGTAAGAAAAAACTAATAGATGGAATAGATTTATTTAACATCCACTACACTTGATGATATTCTCTTACTTGTTACTTACTCAGAGCTTCTATGGAGGGTTTTACATGCTCAGCTTGCATTATTATCCTTGACAAGTCTGCCGCTGTCTTTCTGCTCCCACTACCACCACCTTACATTTAACTTTTCATAGCCTTCATCTTGTGCTAAAATAAGTTTCAAAAGAGCTTCAAAGGAGGGTGTGTCCAAGCAGACAAGGAGGAGGTGGTCTGTTACCATAGGATGTGTGTCCATTTAAAAAAACCCATGAATGCAACATTAGCAGCAGGGATTGTTCTGTGTAAAAGAG
This sequence comes from Xenopus petersii, assembly GCA_038501925.1. Taxonomy (NCBI): domain Eukaryota; kingdom Metazoa; phylum Chordata; class Amphibia; order Anura; family Pipidae; genus Xenopus; species Xenopus petersii. The sequence continues at coordinate 132,743,985 of CM076678.1, read as the reverse complement.
CCGGAAAGAGAGATTCCAAGCTCTACACCAAGCTCCGATATTTCTCAGCACTATGTGCAGACTTATCTGCCCCTCCCCATCTTTCTTTTTACTTTACTATTGACAAGGTTGGCTTTTTTTTTTTTTTAGCTGAAACTCGAAAGTAACATTTCAGAACCTTCTTGCATTCAATTGATGTTCTTAGCGTTACAATGGGATTAAAGAAGACTTAACTTTGCAAATCACTTTAATGCATTAAGCCTTTGTATTTGCTGAGATAGGGACTTAATAAATCAAATTGCCCATCGAATTGTGCCCCTGTGGGGCAGCAGAAAAGCAAAGGGCTTTGAAAGTTAAAAGAAGGTTTTTGTAAAATGTACTGTATGTTGGGAAGCTTTGAAACAGAATTGAGTAGTAAACTTGAAGTTTTACTTTTAGTGAAGCGTGAGAGGACTCCAGTGGGTCACTTTAATATAGTATGAAGAGAAAAATAGACTGGGACTGGCAACGATGATAATAACCAAGAATTTTAGTTATTAGTTGGCTGCACAGGTTGTGAAGGATAAAAACATAAGGTTTGGTGGATTAGGGTTTGTTTGGATTAGGGTTGTCAACTGGACATTTTTTTTCTGACCATTTGGCACAACAGTCCAACCGATAAGTAGGGATGTAGCGAACTGTTCGCCGGCGAACTAGTTCGCGCGAACTTCGACTGTTCGCGTCCGCCGAATGTTCGCGAACGTCGCGCGACGTTCGCCAATTGGTGTTCGCGTTCGATTCAAAGTAAAATTTCGTTCGACCATTCGACCATTCGACCGTTCGATCGCTAAAATCGAACGATTTCCATTCGTTCGAACGATTATAAGCATTCGATTGAATTAAAATCATTCGATCGAATAGCTTCGATCGTTCGATTCGAACGAAAATCGTTCGATCGTACGAATAAAATCCTTCGATCGTTCGATCGAACGATTTTATCGAGCGTTCGAAGTTCGCGAACTGTTCGCGAACTGTTCGCTTTTTTGCCGGTGTTCGCGAACGGCGTTCGCGAACATCAAATCGGCAGTTCGCTACATCACTACCGATAAGAACATCATTCAACTGGTCAAAGCAGTTAAACACATTCTGATAAATTGCCAGTAGATATCAGGTATGAGAAATGTCCAATTTCTTGAAAAACTTTCGTGACTGTTGAGAAAATGTTTCCCAAGGTTTTGATAAATGTTTTTTTTATATATGGAACTTCTTGGAATCCTTCAGGATTCCCCAGTTTCATATTTTATAAATCAGCCCCATGGTCTTTTGAATTTAGGCTACATTAAGCAAATCGTGTCACCAGCCGCTTCTGCCCATGGCCCTTGGCCACACAAATTTTGATTAACACTAGAGGAGAGCTTTAGGATGATAATATGTGGAATGTTGTGGGCAGAGAGGTGGAGAGCAATTCAATAGGAAAATAATTATGCATTCAATAAGACAATAATTAAGACCTGTTTAATTGCCCCCATAGTTATATAGGAATAACTTTCCCGGTATACTGGCACCAGGATTTCATGACCCTACTCTATGCCTCAGTCCAGGAATATTGTAACTGTTGAATCAGACAGCTCTAGAGCTATTGGTCATATATATATATATATATATATATATATATATATATATATATATATATAGATATATAGATATATATATAGATATATATATACTGTATATATATATATATATATATATATATAGATAGATAGATATATTGTCATCTTATCTCCTCATTAGGATTCCCTGGGTTTTAGGACTTGTTATTCCAGTGGTATGAGGGTGACAATATTGTAGTTAAAGTGCATTGATGTGTGAAGCCTTATAATTGGTTTAACGTATACATGTCCAAATGAGTTTGAGAAGGTTGCAGAAGCTAGAGATAATTAATTGGTGGGTTTATGGACAGCAGAAAAGTGCTTAAGGAAAAGAGATGGCAATTGGTCAATGGATCAAATATTAAGCAGACAGGATAAAAGTAGCCAAGGACTACCTCAGACTGTCAGCCAGTGCCAAACCATGACTATCATTAAATGGTCTCTGGAGACCCAGTTTCCAATAAATTTCCTGTTTCCCCCTGCATTCAGCATGACGTCTGACTCACTTCTGGATCATTGATTGTCACTGCTATAGCTTTTCCAATACCCTATGATGAATGCATCCTTCCATCTTTATGGATTGTAGTCTCATAAGAGCAGAGCCATATGCCTTTGTTTCCTGTATGTTATAGTATGTCATCTGTCTCTGATTGGAACCCATTTTCTACTGTAGACCCTATATGCAATTTGTTAATTACCGTAGACGCAAATATATATAAATTATTTCCGATTTCAGCTCTTCAACATCCAATGGAAAGTTGACCATAGGAAGGATTTTGCTGTTTGTAGGTTGCAAAGGCAAAATGTACAGGAGATTCTAAAGAGTTTGCAAAACCATTGGGATTATCTGAAGTATGATTCATATATATATTTTTTTTAAATTATACATTTTTATTGAAGCTTTTTCAGTAAAAGAAAAAAGGAGGGGGTACAGAAAAAAAGGGAAGGGGACAGGTTGCACACCGTTATTATACAGCCAAACATCCAGATAGTTACCGTATATACTCGAGTATAAGCCAACCTGAGTATAAGCCGAGGTACCTAATTTTACCTACGAAAACTGGGAAAACTTATTGACTCAAATATAAGCCTAGACACAACTACAGCCCTGACTGCAATCTCAGCTACTTCCCACTGACTCGAGTATAAGCCGTATATACCCGAGTATAAGCCGAGTTTTTCAGCATCCAAAATGTGCTGAAAAAGTCTACCTCAGCTCATACTCAGGTCAGTGGTACCCGTCCCAAGTAGCTGAGATTGCAGTCACTTTTAATCATTCCTATACCAATAGTTCACTTGGGGAGAGACTGCAATATCCCACAATGCCCTCTGTTGGTTATATGAAAGAATAACAGTGTGCCCTCTGCTGGTTATATGAAAGAATAACAGTGACTGCAATATCACACAGCGCCATCTGTTGGTTATATGAAAGAATAACAGTGACTGCAATATCACACAGCACCCTCTGTTGGTTATATGAAAGAATAACAGTGACTGCAAAATCACACAGCGCCATCTGTTGGTTGTATGAAAGAATAACAGTGCGCCCTCTGTTGGTTATATGAAAGATTAACAGTGACTGCAATATCACACAGCGCCCTCTGTTGGTTATATTAAAGAATAACAGTGACTGCAATATCACACAGCACCCTCTGTTGGTTATATGAAAGAATAACAGTGACTACAATATCACACAGCGCCATCTGTTGGTTATATGGAAGAATAACAGTGACTGCAATATCACACAGCACCCTCTGTTGGTTATATGAAAGAATAACAGTGACTGCAATATCACACAGTGCCCTCTGTTAGTTATATGAAAGATTAACAGTGACTGCAATATCACACAGCGCCCTCTGTTGGTTATATGAAAGAATAACAGTGACTGCAATATCACACAGCGCCCTCTGTTGGTTATACGAAAGATTAACAGTGATGGCAATATCAAACAGCACCCTCTGCACATGGTAGTGGGACAGTGGGACAATGGGGTCACTTTGGCAGAATGTGCGCTGCTGGGAGACAGGGCTGTAGTTGTGTATAGGATTATACTAGAGTCAATAAGTTTTGCCAGTTTTCGTAGGTATAATTAGGTACCTCGGCTTATACTCGGGTCGGCTTATACTCGAGTATATACGGTATATACGGTAACTGTAATTTCACCTTTATATAGCACAAAAGCCAAACATCCATAGATTTAACTGCAATTTTTACATTGAGCTTTCTTATATGCACACATTACACCTTTATATAGTACAAAAACATTTGCAAGAGCCTACAATCATCTTATATTCATCTGTGAAGGCGAGTAGTAGACTTCCACCTAAGTGGTATTTGGAGTTTGGCCATGTTTAACAGATGTCTTTCCAGTACCCGGTCTGCAATATTGTCTGTATTACCCATGTCCCAAAAAAGTAAGATCTGAGCTGGATCATTTGGGATTTCACGATCTAGTACAGATTTACATAATTGCAAGATTGTTGACCAATATCTTTGTATTTCAGTACACTCCCAAAAATCATGTAACAAGGTGCCAGTTCCGGATTGATATCGCAAATAGACACTACTTGCTTGTGGGAAAATTTGTTTCAATTTACGAGATGTATGGTACCATCTGATTCATATTTTTTGTAAGTATATGTAGAAGAATCTATTTAGGTTTGAATGGACAAGGGAGGATTGTCAGTAAAGTATATAACAAGCACAGGAATGTTTCATGGTCAGTTGTGTGATCAGAATTTGGGGTAATTGGGTACAGGACTGATGCCTTTAGTGGCTTTAGAGGCAGGACGAGGTGAGATGTTACCAGACTAAGCATGAGACTCAGTATCCACAAGGGTGGAGGTGTGTGTATAGGAGTCTATGGTGGTTGGGAAGGAGATTTACTCTGTAATCCACAAACATAACAAACAGAAGACACAAACTTTTTTGGATTCCCCTAGTGACTAGATGTTTTGGCAGCACATAACACCAGGTGGAAAGGTTGAGTGACAGACAGAGGTATTCATCAGCGGACATGTGTTTCTAATTGAAAATTTGCAATTTTGAACTAATCAGAATATATTTCTCAGCTGTTTCCTTTCCCACCCCCTCTTCTCAGCAGCAGCGCAGGCACTGCGCTGGTCTACAAATAGCAAGCAGCAAATTGGCCTAAAAGCAGGAACATTATCTAAATTGGGAATTTTCATAGACCAGAACCTTGAAAAAAGATGAAAATAAACCATTAGGCATAAATATTTCTCACTCATTTGCTAACCTGTTTGTTGTTGTTCATTTGTTTTATGAAACAATTCTACACTTATAAGATGCTCATAAGGATTCTCAGTTTATTAAAATATAAAGTAACAAGAATTTTTATAAAATTGATTATTTATAGAGATGAGATTGATGGGGGTTTAGAATGGGAACAATCAAAAAAAAAAACAGTGACAGACATGGTTTTAAATGGTCATTAATATGAAAATAACTAGTAGTAGCTATGGGCTAGATTAAGTCATGATACAAAATTGAGCAGTGGATGATATGAGCTGAATTAGTTGATGATATGGGTAAAGCCATAGATAATATAAAATTGGTTTTTGGTTGATTTGGCATTTGATCTCAGTTCATTGGCTGATTTGGGATCAGAGTACCATAGTAGTTAATTGTCATGCAACAAGTTTATAAACGTGTTCCCATTTACTGATTTGGGGATTGTATGCAATTAACTGTGATTGACTTGGGCTAGTTAATATTTTCATATGTGACCGATTGGTGCTTGATATAGTGTTGAACAGTGGTGGTTATGGGATTTATTTGTAGCTGATCAGAGCGTAATATTTGCACTTGGAGCAATTCTGCTTGGCCTGGTGTCCTTCTACCCTTACTTCCCACCACCTGCTCTCCCACATCCCCCTGCCTTCTGTCTCATTGCAACACTGCTTGCACAAGCCTAACATGAACTCCCTCAGCCCACTCAAAAGTCATTTATTCCACACCCCTTCCATAAGCAGCTGAGCTACCACCATTGATCAATGTGAGTTAGATTAGTAGTCAATTTGGAATGTATTTGTGGTTGGAATGGTATTGACTGGGAGTTTATTTTGGCTATTTTAGTGGATGACATGGCTTATTTCTGGCTGATGTAATACACAGTGGTTAATTATAAGTTAATTGGGTGATAAGCACTACATAAGTGATCAATATCAGATTTATAACTGGAAGCCGTTATTTGGTAAAAATAGATTTAATGATAACAAGAAAGGAGGTTCAGCCTAAACATTTGTAAGGGCTTTGGCAGGACCAGCCTAGAATCAAACCCTTGTGTGTGCAGTTCTGGGACACTTGCACTTACCTTGTTAGCCACTGGAGGCTCTTGGGGCTGGTCTTAAACTCTTCATCTATGTTCCTGACTCTGCCTGTTTCCAGTATGTCTCCTCCCTGGTCTCCTCCCATCTAGTTACCCTCATGTGTTTCCCATTTCCATTAAGGTCCCCTTAATAAGCCCAGCTCTGACCCTTGCCTTGCGGTGCTTGGTCATAGCTTTTTCCTGCAAGACTTGCAGTCCTGATTTCAAGTTCTGTGTTCCAAGTTCCTAGTTGTGAGCCATCTCCCTGTTCCTGTACCCTTGTCCTGGTTTCCTGCCTGCTTTGTGTGGATCTCCCGGCACTGACCTCAGCCTGCTCTCTGGACATTCTCTTCGACTCCCTGCCTACTTTGTGTGAACTCCCGGTACTGACCTCAGCTTGTTCTCTGGACTTTCCCTTTGGACTTTGTTTTATCTCAGTTTATTCTGTTTATTCACTGGTTACTGTTTTGCACCTTTCTTCATTAAATCTACATTATCATGGATTTTAGACTCTGTCCTGCAATATATGCGTATACCCCAGGCTTCCTGCCTTACCTATTTCCTCCTGAGTACCTCTCTGCAGTGTCAGAGTATTACAGGTTTTTTTACAGTGAGAGCTGTGAAGATGTGGAATTCTCTCCCTGAATCAGTGGTACAGGCTGATACATTAGATAGCTTGAAGAAGGGGTTGGATGACTTTTTAGCAAGTGAGGGAATACAGGGTTATGGAAGATAGCTCATAATACAAGTTGATCCAGGGACTAGTCATTTTGGAGTCAGGAAGGAATTGTTTCCCCAGTGAGGCAAATTGGAGAGGCTTGAAATGGGTTTTTTTGCCTTCCTCTGGTTCAACTGGCCGTTAGGCAGGTTAAAATAGAGTTAAAAGGTTGAACTTGATGGACATTTGTCTTTTTTTAACCTAACTTACTATGTTACTATGTTATAAATGATTAGTCAGGGCTGACAGCAGGCCGAGGTCAATGACAGCAGTCAACAAGGTCAAGAAAGAGGCCAGAGGACACAGGAAACGGGAAGGGACACAGGAACCAAGTATCACAGAATTGCAGGCTTTGATGATCAAGCAACCGAGAGTCACAAGGGACATGCTTATAAAGGCCCAATTGCTAGATCAATGACATGTGGTTAACAAGGTAGGAGGTGGCAAATGAGCAGCATGGAGAGATATCAGATGCATATTGGAATACTGACTAATTCCAACTCTGGCTTCTAAGACTAATGTAGGAGCAGTTCATCACAAGGAGTTTGATTCCTGGTTTATGACCAGGAGTGGATTTGGGCAAGTTTAGTTGTTAAAGTGGGCTAGATGCCAGGGTCTCCAAACTTTTTTTTTACCTGTGAGCCACATTTAACTGTAAAAAAGAGGTAGGGGCAGCACAAGCATGAAAAAAAAGTACCCATGGTTGCAAAATAAGGGCTGTGATTGGCCATTTGGTAGCCCCCTATGCAGAATGGCAGCCTACAGGAGGATCTGTTTGGCAGTACATCTGTTTTTTATGCAACCAAAACTTGCCAGCCAAGCCAGGAATTTAAAAATAAGCAGCTGCTTTGAGGCCACTGGGAGCAACATCCAAGGGGTTGATGAACAACATGTTGCTCAGGAGTCACTGGTTGGAGATCACTGAGTATATACATGGTTTATAACTAGGCATTGATTTGGGCTAGTTTAGTTGTGGACAAAATTAAATACATGGTCCATGACCGGGGTTGCTTAGGCTAGTATATTGGTTGACATGGGCTAGAATAACAGTAGATACAGGGTTTATTTGTGGTTGATTTAACTAGTTATCTGCGTTATATGATTTTAAATCTTGGTTAATATTAAAAGTTCATGTAGCTAATATGTTTTTGAGTAGAGGATGACTTTGGACAGTTTGGTGGTTGATGTAGGAATTGTTAATGCCTGATTTGGGATTGTGCAGCAGTTCCTTTGGGACTGAATAGTGGTGCAATTGGTACTGAACACTGGCTGATGTAGATGTAAGAAGAGACTCTGATTAAGCAGTGGATGAGCCGATATTGAGATGTGATTGGGTAGTTGTTAAGGTCTGACAGAGCAGAGGCTCAGCTGTGTTTTAGCCATGATTGAAAAGTGACTGAGCCTGATTTAATACAGTATTTCATTTTTCATTGCACAGCATTTCTCTGGTTTCATCACTTTCTAGAGAATTAGCTGAGAAAAGACAGATAAAAGGACATGTATTTGGGAATACAGTACAAAAGAAATAATCCCACTGGGCCTACTTTCTTTCTAGGTCATAGCTGGGCTGTATAATGAGCGATATTCCTCAGTGGCTTTCTGCATGTATTGTCTTCAGCTACAATCCGGATCCCTGCGATACGGTTACAGGATGAGGCCGGCTCTGCTATCAGTGTGATACGCTAACAGAAATAGCTGTCTCTTTTTGTCCCCTGAGCTAAAACATAGAAATCTCTCTCCCGTCTATTACATATTTATTTTTTTTATACAATGTGCCCAGCCGTGTGAGATAGATTGCCCACCCACACCTAATTTCATCTGCACTGATCACTTACAATAAAAAAACGCAGCTAATGGATCGGGAAATTCCTGTGGCTCGCAAACATCTGCAGCACAGGCGGAATCTTGCCAACACACATTTTTAGTATTTTGACCTTTTTTTGTGTAGTGTTTATGCATATTTGCTATTGTGATATCAAAAAGAGATTTTGCACCTGGCGACAAGTGAAACAAAGTGAAATAGAAGCATTTCTATTGAGAGAAAAAGGCTTTAAAAGCGTGAAAGGGAATCTGTCGCTTCCAGCGGAGGAGCCGTTGGTTCCCAAAGGTGAAAGACATTATTTATGTAAGCGTGCTCTTATCTAAGGGTTTCACAAACATTCCTGGTTTAACATTTTAGGAGAAAGAACCTCTAAAAATAAATGAAGCCTAAATTACATTATGATTATTATTATTGTGCCATTCCCAAAGCCACTTTTTTAAAGCATTTTTGAGCAATATTAGTGCAATCATAACAAGAAATAAACTCTCACCCGACCACACCGTATCCACTCCCCCTCAAAACAACTGCCCAGAGAGACCCAAATACAGGTTCTGAAAACCTCAACAGTGTGGTGAATGCTATTATACCCCCAAAATTACCTTTGGTCAAAGCTTCAAATGCAACATGTCACTATAAAACCCTGCCATGATAAAATAACATGTAGGGCCTTATTTAGCAAAGTCCCAATTAGGGATGCACCAAATCCACTTTTTTGGATTCGGCCGAACCCCGGAATCCTTGGTGAAAGATTCGGCCGAATACCAAACCGAATCCTAATTTGCATATGCAAATTAGGGAAGGGAAGGGGGAAACATTTTTTACTTCCCTGTTTTGTGACAAAAAGTCACGCAATTTACCTCCTCCCCCTAATTTTGCATATGCAAATTAGGATTCAGATTCAGTTCGGCCTGGCAGAAGGATTCGGCTGAATCTGAATCCTGCTGAAAAAGGCTGAATCCTGAACCGCATCCTGGATTCAGTGCATCCCTAATTTTAATTTTAAAAAGTCAGACCAAACAAGAATCTACAATCAGAGTTTTTTCCGAATCACTCGATTTTTTCATCCTTTTTCCCGAAAAGCCCAGATTTTTCATATTTTGCTCGAAAAGTCATAAATAGATTTTCTGGCTAATTCCAGCGCGGACCACAGAAAATTCCAAATAGGATAGGGACCTTTTCCACTGACTTATATACAACCTCGGTAGGTCTGAGATGCTGGATTTTCTGATACAGACTTTTTCCATCCTTTGGGTTAATAAATCTTTAAAAAATTGAGTATTTTTCCCACAAAAAATTATGATATCATATTTTATATATTTTATATATTTTTCTCGTTTTTGGCATTCTGACTAATAAATAATCCCCTCAGTATGATGCAGTGATATTTTGAAACAATTTGCAATTGGTCTTCATTTTGTTATTATTTTGCTTTTTTTAGAGCAGTACTGTGGTTTGATATAGGGGTAGTTAAAGGAAAGGTAATGTAAAAACTCAAAACAAATGAATGTAAAATTGCCCAGCCTGCTCTATTTTCATAATTTTCAAGAAATGTTCAGTTTTTCATCTATTCAATATAATGACAAAATAATCACAGTCGGTAGAAAATTAAATGAGTGAGAAAAGGAATGTCTTGTGCTTTAGAAACATCAGATGACTCTGCTCTGCTCTGTTATGTCATTTTATGGGCAGAGCAACATGACAAGACATTTCTTTTCTCACTAGCTTAAAGGTGTTGTTCCCCTTACCCTAGCAACCACACATTGATTTGAATAAGACACTGGGATATGAATAGGAGAGAGTCTGAATAGCAAAATGAGTAATTAAAAGTAGCCTTACAGAGCATTTGTTTTTTTAGATGTTAGTCACCCCCATTTGAAAGGTGGAAAGAGTCAGAAAAAGAAGAAGGCAAATAATTTTAAAAATCTATAAAAAAAACAAATTAGAAAGTCCAATTGAAAAGTTGTTTTGAATTGGCCATTCTATAATGTACTGAAAGTTAACTTAAAGGTGAACCACCCCTTTAATTTTCTACTGCCAGTTCAGTCGCCTAAAGTAAACAGCAGGTAGTGAAGTAATTTCGAAGTAATTTTTGGGTACTTCGACCATCGATTTGAATTGTAAAACTTTGAATATTCGAATATTCGAAAATCGAACTACTGTTTCTTTAAAAAACTTTGTATTCGACACTTCACCACCTTAAACTTGCCGAATTGCTATGTTAGCCTATGGGGACCTCCTAGAACCCATAGCCAATATTTAGAAGTCAAAGTTTTTTTCTTTTGAAAATCGTTCGATTCGAACGATTTCTACGATCGATCGAACGATTTTAATTTGATCGAAAACAGCTAAATTCAAACAAAAAAAAAACTTCGACTATAGAATTTTTTCAATTCGATGGTCGAATTTCGAAGTTTTAGTACTTCGAAATTCGACCCTTAGTAAATGTGCCCCATAATTTCTGGATAGAGATAATTAAAATAAATGGAATGTTTATGATTATTCTTTATGTATATAGCGCCAACTTACACATCGCTGTACAGAGACTATATATCATTCACATCAGTCCCTGCCCCAGTGGAGCTTACAATCTAAGGTCCCTATCGCACACACTACAATCATTTTATATCATCAGCCAATTAACCCACCATTATGTTTTTGGAGTGTGGGAGAAAACCAGAATACCTGGAGAAAACCTGTGAAAGAATGGGAAGAAAATATACGGGTCATTTCTGATCTCCAAGTGGCATTACGGTCACACAATTTTAGGCACAGTGGATGAACAAATGGCATTCTGTAATGATACTCGTGTCCAAAGCCAATCCTTGCATTTCCCTATAGTTTTGCTTTGGTCCTACTGACAACTGAAACAGTCAAAGGTGAAAGTAACTACAGTGTTCCCAAAGCAGCCTGCACTAATTGCATCTAAACAATCATGAGCAGGCGTCATTTTGACCACAAGCACTGAAGGATACAAAGTAAATTGGCAGTAGATGGCTTTAACACATGTATGGGCAGCTTTGGTATGTATAAAAAAGAAGTGACTACTCTTTGACTGCGAGACTTTTTACTTAGCCTTGGAGAGCTCCCACAACCCCCCTCCTATTTTTTAGCAGGCTATGCTTCCATGTGGTTTGTAGCACCCCCCACACCCACCCCTTCAACAAAGGTGGTCTCATACCTTTAAAAATGGGTGTTGGTATTGGCAATCTCTCTCTTTCTTAAAAGCCACAAAAGTTAGTGGCGGGGGAGGATCTAGCCCTCTGATTGAAACCAATGCCAAGGTCAGGAGACACTGATCCCAAGGAATTCTACTGTTATACTATGACCAGAGGTAAACAGTATGGGGTTTACCTTGGCGTGGTATGGTGGCTTATCAGTTTTATGATCATAACTTTGTAACTTAAAACCCCTGTTTTTATAAACACATGCACTTGCATATTTACTGAGAGACAGGGGACCAGGGAATGCACATTGATTAACTGGACAAATCAAATGCGCTTCCATAGCATTTAAACACATTTTTACTTACTTGTGATACCCCTGCACTGGTTTAACATGATGGATAACAGCATACAGACAAGGAACTCTAACCCAATAAAATATTCTGATTACCAAAATATTCTAGTATATGCACAGGCAGTTATCCAATACAGTCTGTCCGAGAACCTCACAGATATATGGCCTAGCAATAAAAACACCAGCTAGAGCCAGGGCCGGTATTAAAAAAATTAATTTTGCCGGTAAATTTTCTGTTGCTCATCTCTCCCCCTCCCTAAAGCAGTTAACTGGTAAAAACTTCCCTTTTAAATCCTCCTTCTCATCTCCCATGGCTGACATTTCCAATATGACAATTTCGCTGCCCCTGATGTAATATACCCTTCTTATTTCATGCCCAGTGATGTCACCAGTCCACCCACTCCCCACACCTGTGATGTCACCAAGCAGGACCTCCTCCTTCAGGCCAGAAAAAAATGATCCAGAAAGGTGGCAATCCTAACTGCAGTTAGGCACCAAGTTTGCCTTAGGTCTAGTAACGCATTAGTGATTATTGTCGATTAGTGATTATTTTGCTATTGGTTACTAAATACGGGGCAACTTTTTTTTGCATATGTTATATAACTCTGATCTGACTGCTATATTTTCTATACTATTCCAGGGTCAATAGCAGTAAAAACATGAACTATTCTGCTATTCAGTTTATAGACACAGGCCTCCTTGTTCTATTTCATACCTCAAAGACCTGTTGAGACCCAATCCCAGAGATGAGGGAGGCACAAGTGTCATTTAGATGCACAAATTAGAGAGCAGCAGGAGACGCAAACCCCAATGGTCTGCTCCTGACATCGGATTTTCAAGGATTAGAGTTCAGCATTTCCAAGGGCACAAGTGCTTGTTAGATTAATACTAAGGGGTGCCCTCTTGTGCTCCATGGTGCTCTAACACTTGCACCCAGTGGAAAAGTAAATGACCCCTAACGTACTCCAAGAGCTGTAGGGCTGCAGCTCATACATCCCTGCTAAGTCCTAGTTACTTGTGCAGAAAGAGTTTCCATTTCTGTCTTTTCCTACTTAGTAAACAAGTGTCTGTGTCTCTCTAAATCCACGGAACACTTTGCAACATTTAGAGGAATTGTTGGCACTCAGCATGTTAATGGCCTCCTACTGACAGTAACACATCCTTCTCTGAGCTAGGTGGGATAATATCGCTTTCTGCAATAAGTGCAAGATGGTAATCTGAGCATTTACTATCTTGGCCTTTTAAAATAAGCTCTTATACATTTAATAATTCATAACAACACAACAACATATAATAGCTGCCTGCTCCCATAATGAGAAATCCTCATTGTCTGCTGTCTCTGCATACTTCCCCCCCCCCTGTGAATGGGCCAGGGGAGTTCTTCCTAATTGTTCTGTGGATGTTTGGGTTTTTATGGTAACAATGTGGGTCCAGCATAACCTTTATATGTTGGTTTAGGCCCTGGGGAATTTCCTGCAGGAATTTTGTAGGCTGACGTTCGACATCCCTAAAGGTATAAAGAGCCCAGCACCAGCCTGTCTGCCTCACTGCTTCCCTGGGAAGAAGGCAAGGAGCTGGTGATAATAATGCACAATAAGTAAATGGATTTATTGACACAGAAGCTGGTTCGGATTGCTGGATACGCTCTTCCCACGTGTGCTGTACTTCAGCCCTTCTCAGCACATCTCCTTGACTGAGTTGATGACTGTGCTAATCATATAATTACAGAGACATAACTGCCATTCAGTAATCACTACACAATCTGTGTTCAGTACACTGTGTAAATACTGCCCAACACACTGACATTTTAGCAATATGAAATGTTTACATGTTGCACCGATAATAAATCTTCTGCTCGAGGATGCCAAGCCAACCCACAGCCTTTAGAATGTTTCAAATACGACTCCCTGGGCAGATAAAGCGTGAGGGAAGGTTACGGAATGCATGGCTAGATTTTAGGATAGGGGAGAAAGGGGATTGTCCCTTAGTAACAAACTTAAGGGGACCATGCATGGGAATTAACTCAGATAGGATACATTGTAGGTATTTTTACTAAATATAGTAAGAAGCTCTAGATATCCCAATTGATATCTCAGGATATTTTAGACAGGATTTCTAAGGGGTATTTGTGTTAATATGGCTCAATAGTAGGCCAAACTCATTTGTGTTTGATAGTCCACAGTGTCTTCAGCCACAAAGGCCTGGACCTAGGGCGGCAAAAATTTAGTGGTGGCATGCCACCCAGTCACATAGGGAGGTGCACTAGGGATGCACAGGTACCCAGTGCTCCATCATATGCGTATGTGTGCTTGCAGGGGGGACGGGGCATGCGCGAGAAGGCAGACAGCCTCAAGGTGCTGCTGAGAAAAATCTGGCCCTGATGGCACCCTGAAGAAATAATAACCTGAGAAGCTAGCACTCCACAACCAAGGGCCCTCCAATTGGCGATGAACTGCAACTCCTGCCCAAAGCCATTTTCCAACCAGTGGACCAGGTGTTGCTGATATACAGTATAATTCCTGAAATACCCTCTTTCTCTCATTGTGATGGAGTTCTGTAGTTGAAGGATCTAGAGGACCTTCAGCTGTCCACAGTCAACTGTAACCAATTCCATTGAGATTGTAATGTTGATTTCGCATGCTTTAAGGAATGCACAAGAATGTGCAGTTATGATTCTTGTAAAGAATATAATTCAGCACAAGCAAAGTGAAGAAGAGCAAAACAGTTTAACACAATTTAAAATTCTCCAAACGGTACTGGGCCCACAAAGTAACCTGACATCCCTTTTTTGCAACAATGAGATGGAGATCATGCCAAATTGTTTAGAAATTATATAGAAATATGGTGAAATTAAGAAAGGGCTAATGATAAATTTTCCAGGCTGGGTCCCACTGGAGCCTTGGAACTCCTGGAGATCCTCTTATACCCTGGCAGGCTGGCCCTGTATATTTTAAAGTATTCAATCAAATTGTAACCCAATCAGCCATTGAGCACTACTACATACATGTTAGAAAATGAAAACTGAAGTTTTACCAGGTGGAGTCTACATACATAACTGATCCATCCAGTTACTGGACACTACTGCTGTTATTGGCTCTATGTTCCAGAAGGGTTTCCATTCACATTCCAATGCAGCAATTAGCAAGATGATTGTCACAATTTTTGTACAATTTTGGACACTACATTTTGTCTAAATTGTGCACACCTTGCAGCGCATTGACATTCTTGAAAAAGAAAAAGTAAAAACATTGCCATTTGCTTTTAAAAAATGTCTCTTTGCACATAACGCTGTGTTTGGAAATAAACCCAGATATTCATTATTACTGGACATATGGAGTCATTATGCATAGAATTATAATACAGTCCAGTAATACCCAGAAACTATTTGATATTCTTGTGGCTGATGACTCTGCTTATATTTTATTTACACCCAGTGTTTTATGTATTTACTCTGTAATATGGCCTTTCCATTCATTATGCACACTGCTTAATTTACTTAGTCCGCCCTCTGTGCTCTCGCTCACTGTTTCTTTGCTTTTTAGAAACAAACACAAAATCCTTCTTACAGGCCCAAATGTAAATATAACCAGCATTTGAAACCCCTGCAACCTCTGTAGCATGTTGCATTTCCCTGTTCATTTATTCAGAGTATGACGAATGTATCCAGTGTATCTGCAGCACATGCTTCCTATATTACAGTATTTAGTACAAGTGGTAAATGCTACCAAACTTGACTTCATTTTGGAACTATAGGGCTCATTTGTTAAGGTGGGTATGTTGCAAAGTGCCATGTTTTTCCCACAATGCACATTGTCCATGCTTAATTGCACCAAACACTATCAGGCTGAAATCTTGTGTAATGAGTGCCACCCCTTTGGTTTATGTAGCAAGCCAATGATCCAATAAAGTGACTGTTAGCTTGCAAGGGCAGCTCAGCAACCAGGTTAATGGTGTTGGTGTGGTTGGCCAGAAGATATTATTAAATTGATATCTTCTTATTCCTCCTCACATTTTCAGCAAAATGTGCCACATTATGAGACTATTAAATGCTGCATAACCCAAGCCCTACTGCTACAAAGGTCAGACACTGTCACCATCTATTGTCAAACATTCAAGCCAATCATGAAATAACTGTTTTAGGCCTTAGGTGCTGTGCTGCCATGCGTTATAAGTTATACAATTATATTAAATTATATGGGGAGATGACTGTTATCATTGAAGATTCCTGGAAGCAACATACATTGCTGGAGGCTCTCCGCCTTGGGCTCACTTGGTCTGTGCAAACCACAGTGACAGCTGCTGAGGTCAGCAATGGCAATTGGCACCGAGTCTGCTGAATGTACAACCGGCTCTTGGTTGAATAGAAATTTAATTACAAACTCGCTGCGTCAGACTTAAGGAGCCTGGATAAAATCTTAATCCTATGGTACAGACAATATAGTCTAAGCTGTATTAGTCCAGCTGTAATAGGGCGGAAAAGTGAGCAGTGTTGTGTTGAATTAACGGCAATGTCACATGGAGGACTTTCTTTGAAGTACGGATGAAGGGAAATGGTCAAAACCTAAATAGAGCTACATGACTGATGGTTTAATATCTTAAATACACATGACCACAATGGATAATAATCTGTTCTTTATGTGTGTGAATTGCAAATAAAAATGAGCCTTGACAAGAATCATCTGCAGTGTTCCATGGAGTCTGTCATATTGTTTTATGGTGTAGTTTTTATTTCTAGATTATACTGTTTTTTAGCCTGATTCTGAGCTGTCAGACAGAAGCAACACTTCACAATGAAACTGCTTTCAGATAAGATATTGTTTCTCCTACTCAATGTAACTAAAGGAGTCACAGTGGGACTTGGATTTTTACTATTAAGTCCTGTTCTCATATTTACCACTAGGTGGGCATGGGAGCACATTTAGTAATGCAGCTGCCAGGTAGCTGTTATCCTGTTATCTACCCATTGTTCTGTTGATAGGAGGCTAGGGGGAAAGGGAGGGGGTAAAAGAGTAAAGAGTGACTGAAGTTTATCAGAACTCATGCAGTTTATCAGAGATCATGTGACTTGACATGACTGTGGGCACCTGGGAAACTAAATGCAAAAAGGGAAAGGGGAACTAACTGTCTAGCTCTATGCCAGATTTCGAAATTAAATATAAAGAAATCTGTTTGCTCTTTTGAAAAATGAATTTCAGTGCAGAATTCCTCTGCAGCAGCACTATTACCTGATGCATTTTGAAAAAAAACAAACATATTTTCCACATGATAAAATACTATTAAAGTACATTACTCACTATGTTGTTGTATCAAATAGGGACATAAAAGCCATTTTACATTGATTACACAAGACAATGACATTAAAATTTACATTGATCACACAAGGTCCAATTCAAGTGCCAGACAATTGATTGGATCACAGGGGAGTTGTGATTCTTCATGACAACCAATGACCTTCTGCACAATTTTTGTAGACTGAATATCCAAATGTTTGTCCAAGCTCTCCACTAATACCCATCTATTATCAGCTGATTTAGTTACAAATGATGACAACTTGTTCTTTGTGTCTCCTGAATTTACTCTCAGTTCTTTGGACAAAGCAGCTCTGCTTCTCGAAATTAAGATACAAATAACTTTTCAGATACTGATCAGCGGCAATTAGAATGAAGAGAGAATACTGAACAGCAACCAGAAAAAAGACAACTAGAGTTAAACAAGACAGATATAAATATACACATAACAATCAGGGACAAATTAGAGAAATCTGGAGATAAACAGCCAGAAACATAGACCAGGACTGAGACACATACGTATAAATCTGGGATTTAAGAACCCTCATCCATATTTCATGGGCCAAAATAATATTTTTCATTTGAATTCAATGCTTCTCTTTGTTTTACAGTAAATTACCCTTTAATAACTGTGATTTTAAGATCCATTATTTGTGAGAGAACATGGTGTCTCATGGTTTTGTTTATAGTGCATGTGAGTTTATACGTTTCTTGGCTCCAGCAGTGCAAAGTGTGAATTAATAATATTGAAAGCCTCTGAAGGTGAGGGGGATTGGTTCCTTTAATTATAGAACTGTTTCTAAAGGTGCTGCTCTTCCCTGATGTTTAGACCTAATGGTTACATGTATCTCTTCTGAGACTGGGAAGGTTGGAGACATACCTTCCATATCAAGCCATTTTGAGTCTATTTGCAGTCTGCCCTTTTAGGAACAAGCATGATCTCTCAATAATATGCTTTTCTTTTTATGCTGACAGGTAGCAGGTTTCTTACCATAAATACAGTAATGTATATACTAGCTTTTTGTGTATAACTCCTTATGACCACCTTTATTTAAAGAAGGTTAGACGTTTCTATATCACAGGTTGATATTCTACCAATCCTCTAAGGATATTGGTGGCCTTTCCAGTAGCTATACAAGCAGACTCTATATTCCTTAGAATTGTTCTACTAATGTTATATCAATCCCTCCCAGCCTTTGGAGGAACTACAATTAATTATACGTCTACTGACCAGGAGGTTTATCCAAAACCTTTGTTTAAAAGGGTCAGGCTAAATAGGTCTTCAAAATGACACTTCCAGTTTTAAAGAGACAAGACACACCCTACCCTACCCAGTAGGGTCCCTACCTAGTTGTAACATTTTGGTAGCTTCTCTCAGTCTTAGTGCCAATAAAATCACTAGCAGCAAGTTCTGCATTTCATATTGCTTCTCTCTCTTCAATTTTAGCTTCTCTTAGTCCAAGAATATGAATGGTCTACTCTATCTGCTACTAATATTTAGGCAACCCCTGAGAATGTTTTAAGTGAGTTTGATATTCTACCAGCTCTATAAGGATATTGGTGGAATTTCCAGCTGCTATGTGAGCAGACTCTATATTCCTTAGAATTGGTCTACTAAGTTTGTATCTATCCCTCCCAGCCATGGAGGAGCTACAATGTATTGTAAGTCTACTGACCAAGAGCATTACCCAAAACCTTTGTTTTAAAACAGTGATCACTGACCAGTAGCTCATGAGCAACATATTGCTCTCCACCCCCTTGTATGTTGCTCCCAGTGGCCTCAAAGCAGGTGCTTGGAGGCAAATCTTGGTTGCATAAAAAACAGATGTACTGCCAAACAGAGCCTCAATGTAGGTTGACAATCCATATAGGGGCTACCAAATGGCCAATCACAGCACTTATTTGCCAGTCCAAGAACATTGTTCATGCTTGTGTTGCTCCCCAACTCCTTTTACTTCTGAAAAGGGTGGGGGTTCCTGTTTTAAAGGGTCTAAGTAGGTCTTCAAACTGACACTGACAATTTTATGGTGAAGGCACATCCTACCCTACCCAGTAGGATACCTAACAGTGGTGTAACAAGAGCACACCGGGCCCCCCCCCGCCAGAAAAAATTTAGAAGTGCCTGGAGCATAGGCATAAACTGCTAGCACCTGCCTGCAACCCCCCCTCACCTACTGCATGCTCGCTCAGAAGCAAGTGCTTCAATTTAAAGAAGACAAAAGTGGCAGGTAGGGGGATTTGAACGCTATGGAGGAAACAGACCCTTTGGTCCAGGCTCCCCTTTTTCCCCGGAACCCCCACAGAGTCTGCTTCCTCTATAGTTACTTTCAACATTCTTGTCAGCACAATATTCCCAGAATGTATTGCTGCACTTTCTGTTGTGGCCACAACTCACTGCAGAACAACCTTTATTGATAATGAACAGCACCTTTTTCTTAATGATAAAAAGCCTTTATTATGTCATGGCTCAGACCAAGTTCAGCAACGTTTCAAGCCGTTCCTCTGCTTTTTTTCAAGAGCTTGAAAAAAAAAGCAGAGGAATGGTTTGAAATATTGCTGAACTTGGTCTGAGCCATGTGATAATAAAGGCTTTTTATCATTACGAAAAAGGTGCTGTTCATTATCGGTAAAGATTCCTCTATAGTTACGCCAGTGATACCTAACCAGTTCTAACATTTTGGTAGCTTCTCTTAGCCCAAGAATATTAATGGCCTAGTCTATCTGCTACAAGTCTCTATTCCCCCCAGCCTTTGGAGGAGCTACAATTGATTGTAAGTATACTGACAAGGAGCATTAGCCAAAACCTTTGTTTAAAATGGTCTGGCTAAGTAGATCTTCATAATGACATTGGCATTACCAAGTTATAACATTTTGGTAGCCTTCTCAGCCCAAGAATATTAATGGCCTACTCTATCTGCTACAAGTAGGTAACATATTTAGCTGACCCTTGAGGATGTTTTAAGAGCTTTTAAAGATATCTCCATCAGTATATCTTAGCTATCGCAGATCTGCAGGCTCATACATGACTCCAAACCAGGGCTCATAATTTGTATTTTTTACCAGCCAGTTCTGATGGGTGGATATGAATAGCTTATACTACATTTACTGGCATTGCATGGTACTTTATCAACACACAAACTAGATCAAGCCTTTACTGTATGTAGCTAATGTATAATTGGGATTTTAACAGTGTCAGAACGTTTGCTAAAAGACCTGCACATAACTGGCATTTTCAGAGTCGTTTCTATGACAGTAGAGGTTGGGTTGTTGTTAGAATGACATTATAAGGAAGCATGCATCAGTGTCAGATTTTCTTTTTCTCGTATTCCTTGACTGATTTTTAGTTGCTTCTAGCGTTTGAGTGTTTGTTGTTCTATATACTACAGCAGGTGTTCTTGTGGGGTTTATAGTGCTACATTGATGCATTTATTATTAGCTTTTGGCTTGTGTTCTTTCTGCTTGAATGAGTTAGCCAGCATATGGAGGTAGATTTTCAATCTTCTGGGTCAGAACATATCCTGTGTTATCTGATGCATGAGTATATATTATAGAATTTTAGTTTCTTCCTCCCCCCAAGTTCCTCAGGAATCTGATTTGTACATCAACAGCAAACTTATATTTATTGGTATATACTGTAACTTGACACTTTGTTTTCTACCTAGGGTGCCACATTCATACTTGAACTTCATGACCTCAGCAAGTCAGCATCTCTCATCCTCATTAATCACCCCAGAGCAGGGACATGTATTGCTTTTCAGGAACTGCCACCTGGCTAAGAATTAAGTTAAACTAACATCTAAATATCAGGATGGCGGTATATTTTGCAGGAGGTCATTTAAGAAGGCTTAATGCGAAAATAATTGCTTATCCATACTTTTGGAGCTTCTTATCTAGTCCTCCACACTGCTGGTCAGACTTGATAAAGGTTTGAAACTGGGATTCCTAACATACCTATGTGGAGTACCATGTTTGCCCATGTTGTGGTGGTGAAGGACTGATAATCCTTGAACTCAACACAGTCAGATAAAGAATGACAAAGAAACATAGCCCTATGTGCACCATGCAACTTGCATTGCAACATTGTGATGCAAAATTAAAGTCATTGTAAAAGTGAATATGATGTCAAGAAACCAGCTTCACCAAAGATGTCCCAAGGTAAATGAGTACATAAGAATAATTTGTAAGGATCTTAAGACATCCAGAAAGCTAAGGCCCATTTTCTTCTCCTTTGCAACCCCTGCATGTTGTAATAGAACAGGAGATCATTTGGTTAATTTAAATGGATTGATTTGCATTCCAGGTCAACAGAGCAACTCAGTATCAAAATTTAAACTAATTTGAAGAAATTAAAATGTCTATTTGTTTAAAACTTTCTGCTATGGGGACCAAGTGAGACCATCTGCCAAGGTATAATGTCACTTTCCTGTTGGGTTCCACATAGTGTAAGATGTTTTGATAGTAGTAGACACAGAGTAACCAATAGACATAAAGACGTAAACATTCTAGTTCTAGAGGGTATCTACTGCTAATAATGTCAGTCCATGTTACTTTCCAAGCACCCAAGTAAGGAGATCTCCTGGATGTATTTGTCGCTTCAAGGGTTGTCAGAAAATCTAAGGCCTATGCTCTATTTAAAAGTATATTTTGAGTGCATTTCTGCCAGCCTTCCTGGTACAGTTTAAAAGTCCTGATCAAAATGTCTCTGGACACAACAAAAGGTGAAAATAACCCAACTTGCTGCGAAATTAGGATAGATATATGAATCTAGATGTAAAAGTGTCACCCATGTGAAACATATGGTTATGCAATGAGAGATGTTACATAGTAGTCATTATTTCAGACATTTGCAACCATAATTGTAAAAGTCTGAGAACCAGCACTTGGAGCATAGGTTAGAAGAAGGTGGATACGAGAGGTAAGAACCCATGGCAGAGGTTATGTGCCTGTGACCTAGGCTGAAAGAAATCAGTAAATAGGCCCGCAGTGGTAAAGCAGTTTAACACTGCCTGCGTATTGATCGAACCCTGCGATTGTTGTCTCAGCAGCCCTTAGGGGTAACCAAGTCAAAGGTCCCAGATAAGCAGTTTTTAAACTGTGAATACCTTTTAAACAGCTAAAAAATGGAAAATATAATTAAAACGCGAAAGTGCTCAGTAGAGCAATCTGATCATGTTAACTTTTGATTTTCTCTTTGACCTTCCCATATCTATTAAATATATACTGTATATATGTGAAGTGATTGCACTCGTTTTTCTGTTCTGAGATCTTTAATTTAATCAGTTACAGTAAGTGAAAGAGAAGAAATGAGTTGAGTCTATTTGTGAAAGACCAATTTAAAGCTATCATTTGTTTAAGAACCTCTGGAATCAGGCACATTTGTATCTGTTATCATGATAAATGCATCTCTCTGGCCTATACATAAATCTGCTTTGAATTGTTTTGTAGCCTGTGCTGTACACTAACCTGGCTGAGAAGAGTGTCTAGAAGTTTTCTAAGAGTACAATATGTCATTAATGGCGCTACCAAATGTGGTACACAATGTTAATAAATCAAATCTGTGCTAAATGTGAATTTATATTTATTTGTACTGATGTAAATTATGGGATTAAAGGACAAGGAAATTCTAAAATAGAATAAGGCTAGAAATGCTGTATTTTCTATACTAAATATAAACATGAACTTACTGCACCACAAGTCTAATCAAGCAAATAATTTATGCTTTCAAAGTTGGCTACAGGGGGTCACCATCTTGTAATTTTGTTAAACATCTTTGCAAGACTAAGACTGTGCACATGCTCAGTGTGGTCTGGGCTGCTTAGGGATCATCATAAACAAAGCTGCTTGAGTTCTGCATGGCTGGGAAGTAAGGCGGGGGCTCCCCCTGCTGTTCATAAGTATGATTGTTTCCCTGCTCAGCAGTTAGGGACCGTCTGACAATTCCTATCCACAGCAGTAAATGAAGGGAGAATTTCACTGCATATAGTCAGGTTTCTTATAAAAACGGTACACATTGTTTAAATAAAGTATATTGGTGATAGGTTTCTTTTTCATTAAAGTGGACCTGTCATCTACACATAAAAAACTGCATAATGAAAGTCCTTTCCAAATTAAATATGGAACCCCAAAAAATGTTTTAATTAAAACATCCATACCTGTTCTAAAGGTGTTTAAATATCTAAACTGTCAATAAAATATCACCTGCCCCTCCTCTATGCCCGTGGCATAGAGGAGGGGCAGTCAATTACTTTCACTTTCCATTCAGCACTTCCTAGATGTCACTGCTCTCCTCACATTCCCCCTTCCCTCCTCAGGCTCTATAATTGTGTAGGGCACTGCACATGGACATTAGGTCCCTCATTCTGGTTCATGCACAAGATTTTGGGGTGATACACAATTTCCCTTAATAACCGTGTCCACAAAATGGCAGCTGCCTGCTTGCTGTGATTGTATAATTCCGAAACAGAAAGAAACAAAATTTACATAATAAATACAGTGTAAGTAAAGTTTATTTTGCTCAACTAACATGATAGAAAAGAATTTGAAATTATTTCTTAGGGTGACAGGTCCCCTTTAAAGAAAGTAAAAACGGGATTTTACTTTTTTGCTTTTACATGCCCTTTAATGGAAGTATCTATGTTCCATATTTTTCATTTATTTTTTATCCCTTATTTTTTCATCTCCTGCCGCTCATGAAGAACACCATTTCTGGGGCCAACCTAATTGTCAAGATGTTTATGATATGCTGGAATGTTTTTGGGATAGAGTCAGGGGCCTTACAGATCTTATAACGGAGAAGTCCAGACCAAGGAGGAAGCACCCAATACAGGCAGATTTCAATTGGCAGGCAGCAAGGATCATAGTCAATGTCTATAAATATAAATATAAGTAAATATAAGTCAAAAGTCCAGGAAACAGGTTATAATGAATTTAGAAGGAATACCGTAGTAAATCCTATAAACAGGCATCGAACCCGTGACCTCGTCATCTTCTTATTTCATCATTTATTATATGATTTTCGCTGCCATCTTGGATGTGGCACTGGAAGAGACGTGATCGCCATAGGGCGCTGCTGACAGATACAGTGTAGATATCCTGATGGATAATACGTGAGCCTATTTGCTTCAATCCCAGGAGAAAACCCATTTGCTTGAGTGAGGACAAGCTCAATAACAACTGAACAAGTCTATAAAATGTATTAATACGGTACACCCCCTTCTATTTCTCAATTATTGCACAGCCAGATTGTGGGTTGAGTCCTGCCAATGGACTGGATTCTGTATGAAACATAATTAGTTTGATACAGACAAATGAAATTCTTTTTAAACCACCCTGGCAACCATGCATTGATTAGAATAAAATACTGGAATATGAATAGGAGAGCTCCTAAATAGAAAGATCACTAATTAAAAGTAGCAATAACAATACAAGTGTAGCTG
Organism: Xenopus petersii; assembly: GCA_038501925.1. Lineage (NCBI taxonomy): Eukaryota > Metazoa > Chordata > Amphibia > Anura > Pipidae > Xenopus > Xenopus petersii. Next base: position 132,719,268 of record CM076678.1, on the reverse strand, counting down.
GAGTCAGTGGCCCCATTTGAAAACTGGAAAGGGTCAGAAGAAGAAGGCAAATAATTAAAAAACTATAAAAAAAAAGAAAAAATTAAGGCCATTTAGCCATTCTAGAACATACTAAAAGTTAACTTAAAAGTGAACTACCCCTTTAATTAGGGCTGCACCGATTTCAAGATTTAGCTTGGGATTTAGGCACATGCTAGCCCTTTTGGCAGCCAAATGCTACTTTTTTTAGTGGAACAAAAACTTATTTTTTCTTGATTGATAATTATTTTTTGATTCTTCTCAAACATGTATATGTTCATTATGTTTCACATTCAGCAGTCAATCATTTGGTCAGGACTGCCACCAGTAAAAAAGTTCTAAAAACATAAAAAGATCATCATAAAAGCCATGTTAAAATATTTGGGGAAAAAAACACATTCATCCCAAATTTCCCTAACTAGATTGTTCATGCCTTGTTATTTCGCAATTGCTGTCCCACAGTTTGTAAATACAGGTTATCCAGAATGCTCAGGACCTGGGGCTTTCTGCAATTTGGATTCTCATACTCGAAAACCATGTAAATTAGGGATGCACCGAATCCAGGATTCGGTTTGGGATTTGGCAAGGATTCAGCCTTTTTCAGCAGGATTCGGATATGGCCGAATCCTTCTGCCTGGCCGAACCAAATCTTTTGCAAATTAGGGGTGGGGAGGGAAATTGCGTGACTTTTTGTCAGAAAACAAGGAAGTAAAAAATGTTTTCCCCTTCCCACCACTAATTTGCATATGCATATGTTTGGATTTGGTTCGGTATTCGGACGAATCTTTCGCAAAGGATTCGGGGGTTCGGCCGAATCCAAAAAAATGGAATTAAGTGCATCCCTAATGTAAACATTAAATAAACCCAATAGGCTGGTTTTGCTACTAATAAGGACTAATTATATCTTAATTATGATCAAGTACAAGGTATTGTTTTATTATTACAGAGAAAAAGGAAATCATTTAAAAAAAATGTAATTAATTGAATAAAATGGAGTCTATGGGAGACAGCCTTTCCATAATTTGGAGATTCTGCATAGTGGGTTTCCGGTTAACAGATGCCTTACCTGTATAACAATTCCTAGTCTTTTATACCCAAGGCCATTCCCTTTCCCACAGAGCCAAAGTTTCATCTTCTTGTTTTCAGGCCTTTGTGTAAGTGAAGTTCAGAGATTTCTGATAAGTAACGCAGCAGAACTGAAACATGAGGAAGAATCACACTGTGCAAAGGGAAAGGGCGCACGGAGGGCAGAAAGACAGCATTAGTAAGTAGAACTGGCAATTTATCCTGACACAAATGGGAGCACCTGTCTGAACAGATATCAGTGGAAGGAAAAATTCTCATTGACATAAATGGCTTTCACACTCTACTTACTCATGTACATGGAAAATGTTAATTAATCTGCAGGCTTCATCATATGAAATGAAAAGTGAGAAAACACACAAAAACCACACTTGGTAAATGCCCAGATGGACAGCATAAAATATAACAAGTTGTGAAGTGGATGGAAGAAGCGTACACTGTATCCACAGGGAGCGTAAGTAAAAGGTTTAGGTAATTTGATTAAAATCCTTGATTCTTGTACAGGTATAGGACCTGTTATTCAGAATGTTTGGGGCCTGTCAGGAGCGCTGCGGAGCGGTCCTGCTCCCGTCCACAGAGAATCCAAGATGGCGGCGCCCATGGTCGCCGCGTGGATTCTGGGTGCCAGTGCATTGAAGTCAAATTTGTGATATCGACGCCGTGTTTTGCCGCCAAATTCAAATAAAAGGACACCCAGGACGCCGGTTCAATGCCCGACTCTAGGATTTGTTTCAAGCAATCCTGGGTGTTCCTAAATTCGAGTTTATTGCATTCCTGGACTTTTGACCCTGCCTGTACCTTGACTTTGCTAATTATCTGCCTTCCTTATGAACTCCTGCCTGGACTTGACTATGTTTGTTCCTGAACTCTTGTCTGTTAACGTGGACTTTGGCCTAAAGCTTCCTCCTTGGTCCGGACTTCCCCTGCTGGGAGCCGATAGGCCCCCTGACAGGACCTGGGATTTTCCAGATAATGGATCTTTACATAATTTGGATCTTCATACGTAAGTCTACTAGAAAATCATGTAAACATTAAACAAACCCAATAGGCTGGTTTTGCTTCTAATAAGGATTAATTATATCTTAGTTTGGATCAAGTACAAGCTACTGTTTTATTTTTACAGAGAAAAAGGAAAGCATTTTTAAAATGTTGGATTATTTGGATAAAACGGAAGCTTTCTGGTAATGGGTTTTTGTATAACAGATCCCTTACCTGTACCATGAAGTCAAAAAATCTTTATAAAAAGGATTATTAGGACAATAGGAGAAAGTCATTGGCAGTCATTGAAAGTGATTGTCATTGACATTTGTCACTTAAAATAAAACAAATTGGCCTTGATTTTCAGTGAAACTACAGGCTCACCTATCCATCTTATTAACTAAGGGTCTACAAGGAAGGGGAAATTAACTGGAAGAATTTCTCCCATGGTGGTGAGATCCAGGAGATTATGTTGCATCTTTTAGGTCCCAAAAATGTATTACTGAGATCGTCATCAAGTATCATTAAAGGGGAAGGAAACCTAGATGGCGCAAAAACCCTCCCCCCCCGTGTGTTGCCCACCCTCCCTCCTCCCCCCTGGCCTACCCGTCCCACTGGGCAAATGCCCCTAACTTGTTACTTACCCTTCTGCGCAGGTCCAGTCCAGGGAGTTCACAGACGACATCTTCCACGCGATCTTCTTCCTGCTTTGAACTGCGTTTTGGCGCATGCGCAGTAGGAGCATTTCGCCGGTACGGATCTACTGCGCATGCGCCAAAACTCACAAAGTATTTTTGGCGCATGCACAGTAGATCGTACCGGCGAAATGCTCCTACTGCGCATGCACCGTTCAAAGCAGGAAGAAGATCGCGTGGAAGAAGATGTCGTCTGTGAACTCCCTGGACTGGACCTGCGCAGAAGGGTAAGTAACAAGTTAGGGGCATTTGCCCAGCGGGACGGGTAGGCCAAGGGGGAGGAGGGAGGGTGGGCAACACACGGGAGGGGGGGAGGGTTTTTGCGCCACCTAGGTTTCCTTCCCCTTTAAGACTTGTGCTGAACATACTTGTAACGCTAACTTGACTAAGCAGACCAAAAAGGGCCTAATGTCCAGCTAGTGCTTAGTGCATGGGTTACACGTGACTCAAACACTTCAGGCTAGGGCCTTCACTAAGTGGAAGATTCACAGTGTGGTCTAGTGCAACTGCAACTACTACAGGCCACTGTGCAATAAAAATAAGCATAATGGGCGCCAGGAGGTTCTTGCAGTATAACAGAATAACTTTTATTTGTCCGAGACAAATACAGTCAGAGTACAATACATCAGTACAGAGGCATTGGCAGCATACAGTACACCCCGCTCACACAGAGCTACAAAGGTAGATGCAGAATATGCAGACACACCTGCTCACTCAGAGCTTCCAAGGTAGATGCCGGGGAATTTCCTCCAGAAATAGCACAGTGGAACTCCCTGAGGCAATAGTGTCCACCTGGATAGAGGCACCCTCATGATCTCAGCACCTTGACCTGGATCCTTACACAGAGTATCAGGGAACTCACTAGACCTAATCCCTATTAGGCTGTGTCCCTATCTACAGGCCAGTCTTGCCTGAAAGGAGAGCTAAATCCTTGCTATCCCTCATAGGTGGAGCCAAACTGTTCACAGGGTTAGCTGCTACGAATTATCTTTCTAGAGGTACTGGTCCCTCTAGGTAGAGTCCTGAGCGGGTCCATTTTTTGGAACCCGTACCCACAACCTGCAATCTATAACCCGCATTCTTACCCGCTTGCACCCGCTACCCGACCCGCAAGTATCTTATCCACAACCCGGACCAGCGACTCGCTGACCATCAAGAATCAGGAAGTGCTGTCATTGTAAAGCGGAAGTGACATCATTGGAAGTAGCCGTGATCAGAAAAAAAGGAGTAAATCAGGAAGTGCTGTCATTGTAAACCAGAAGTGACATCATTGGAAGTAAGCGTGATCAGAAAAAAGGAGTAAAAATCGCTATTGAAAAGACCAGCGACCCGACCCGCAAACCCACAGAACTGCTGACCCGCGTCTATACCCGCACCAGGAACTCCTACCCGCAGGTTTTTGTGGGTAACCCGCTGGTACCTGACCCGCTGCAGGACTCTACCTCTAGAGTACATGGCTTTTCTGGGCCTTGCTGTACCCAGGCTCCCCTGGGTACACCCAGCTGGATCAGCATCTAGCAGCCAAAGAGTCAAGACCTACCCCTTCTCTCTCACTATATCAAATGTGATCGGGTATGGTCACAGAGCCTCCTGGCCAATAGCACAACTATGCAAATCACATCTAGCTATGTGGGCATCTGCTCAGCAACTAGGGAAATGAGGAAGTGTAGGGAATTAAAGCCATAGGGGACACGTTAACCCTATGAGTCCCTACATACTTTTTGCCAACTGTTTTAAATAGGAAATATTAACTTTTGTTTGTTATTCACTAAAAAGGGCAAATTTCATGTTTCATGGAGAAGTCTTTGTATAATGAGTTGCTCCTTATCTTGGAAGGATGGCTGCAGCTTGGGGAAGGGAGTGCTTTATACAGAGTAGACTTTATTTTCAATATCAGATTTTGCCTCATTACTTCAAGAAATAACAAAAATCAAACACATTTCCTAATTAAAACAATAGGCAAATAATATGTTCAGACTGCTATTGTAAGGGGGGGGGGTACAGTGCTTCTTATAATGTTCTAAGACTTCACAATCTACAGACTCTATGACTAGTCTATATGTGTCAGCAGGATGCACATGTAATTGACATCATTTATTGAGGTTTCAAGTACAGAGATTCTGCCATTCTTAATGTTTATGATTGAGTCATTGCTCTCAGACTGGATGGTCCCTTAGAGACTATAGACCACAAAATGGAAAATAAAGTTTTTAAAGGCAATTTCACTTCCATGTGGGTCTTTGATTGACTCTGCTGGTCAATTTGATGATCTATTCAGGCTTTCATTTACTGATATCCCCTTGACCGCTGAAGTATTCTACATTCTATCACAGAATCCTGGGTTTAAGATGGAAAATAAGACCCTCTTACCCCCCCCAAAGCATGTTTTTCTCAAATGAAAGTTCAGTTTTGTAGGAAGGAGATTGTGAGATATTGATCCTATTAAATGAAGTCTGCATTCGCTAGCACATAGCCATTGGATGTCAATATTACAAGTCGGTTAGGAATACCTATTCCCATATGTCCCCAGATTAAGAGAAAATTATCCTTTTGGCAGTTTTGTGAAAAAAAATGTCCTCCAGTTTGAAAAATAAAATTTTTAATGTTACTGCATTGTGTAGCCACTTTAAACTGATGACATCTAGCAATACAGGCTATCCCAGCTATATGCTTCCTCTTCCAAAAAGATAATCATAATAAAGCAAAGGAAGAAACACATGTACTGTCACAATGATATGTATGCCAAATCTTGGAACTTCTCCGTGATGTACTCAGGGTCACTTTCCCCTAATGCATTGCATGGTGCAGAGCACAGCATTGGCGAGTGCAGACCAGACCTGCCCATAACACCTGCAGGCAAAAAGTACAGGGCATTTTTGTGGCCTACACTTCCTAACTTGCACATCAATCAGACAGATATGGTAGTGGTGGGCCTTGGGTAGAGGGTGCCTAAGGCAAGTGCCCAGTCCAACAAGCTCCCCTCCACCCTGTGTGTGTCCACCACCACTACATGACTTATACACCTCGGAGGAAAGTAGGCAGAAGCGGTGTCCAGAGCCCCTCCAGTGTTGTGCCCTAGGAGAGTACCTCTTGTGCATAACCCTAGTTCCAGCCCTGAGGTAGGGGATGTGTATGGGCAGGATCTGCGGACAACTATATTCCTCTTCCCTTCCACCCCTCATAAATACAGCACTGCTGATCACAGGGAGTGCTATATTTATGAGGGCAGCTGGTTGTCTCATTGCTCCAAGAGCTGGGCAATTACTTAGGAAGAAAGTCAGGGTGAAAACTACAAAAAATGGCAGATTTTGCCTGTTTTTTGCACTTTGGATACTGCCTTCCCAGTTGTAAATTACCCCTGTTCTAAACTCTATTTCAGGTAATAAGATCTTTTAATTTCTCAATTAAATCAACACCTTTCCAAATACAGTATAATTAGTTAAAAATCTGTGCTGTTACTGAAATAATAATAAGTTAATCTTCAATATTCTCCTAACAACAATGGGTCTACATGCAGGAGTGACAGTAACGACAAATGCATTTGTGTTTGCTTCTTTTAAAATAACTGTCTTTAAAAATAACTGACTCTGACTCAAAACTGCACGTAGAGAGACAAAATGGTGAGTGGGAGACTCAGAAGAGTAATTTGATCATTTTAGAAACAAAAAAATGTAATATTTCGAAAATCTTCTATTGAAGCTTCGATTAAATTTTCATTTGATAGTTCTTAATTTAAGCAGAGCATTTACTAACAGTATGAAATGTTATGATCATGTTTGTGTTTTGTATAAAGCAGTATAATCAAATTGTTAAATCTCCTTTCACTCAGAACACAAACGTTTTGCCATTATTTATGGATGAGGGTCTGCATGTATTTATATTCATACTACAGCCACCCAAGATTGTATCTGAAACCCTGCGGGATTAATAAACCGATCATGAAAAGAAATTTATCCACAAAAGTTTGAAAATGTCATTTTATATTCAGCACTAATTAAAAATGCCTGCAAATAAAAGAGAAGTATTTTAAAAAGGCACATTTTAGGATCACAGTGAGGCAAAATTTTAAGATCAGGATTTGATGATTAGCTTTGATATATATACCACTATTCAGTCTAGAGAAACTAGGAGAATGCCACAATCAGAGCTTTAATGAGGGATGCAGGGATGTAGAGACCTAATTATATAGCTTGGAGCTGTTGTTCTACGACCTTTTCAGTTGGGGGGGCATATTTATCAATATCTGAATTTTTCTGATTATTTTATTAAAAAAAGTCAGAACAAAATAGAATCTATGATTTGACCTTATTTAATCAAATCATGTAAAACGTCGATAAAACTGAGCAAAAATTCGAACCATATTATTTTTTCTGATTTTTTAAGAAATATTTCCCGAAAAGCCCAAATTGTTTTGGATTTTTGCTCAAAAAGCCTAAAATAGTCGGACTTTTGGGCTATTTCCAGTGCAGACCACAGAAACTTCCAAATAAGATTGGGACCTCTCCCATTAACATATATACAACCTCTGCAGGTCTGAGATGCCAGATTTTTGGATACAGACTTTTTCCATCCTTGGAGTATAATAAATCTTGAAAAATGTGAGGTTTTTTTTTTAGGAAAAATTCGGATTTTATAGTTAAAAAAAATGAAATTCTTTAAGTTTTTTGGATTCTGACTTTAATAAATAACCCGCTATGTCTTACTTGAAGTGCCAGTCTTTGTTCAAGGCCCCTTATGCTCATAAAAAGATATGGGAAAATACTATTGTATCAGTCATTCATTGATAGTAACAAGCAGACTATCAATAATTTTTCAGGATTCATTGAGGTCTGGCATGATGCCTAGAGACTGGCGAATTGCTAATGTGGTGCCGCTATTCAAAAAGGGATCCCGTTCTCAGCCTCAAAACTATAGGCCAGTTAGTCTAATGTTAGTGGTAGGAAAGCTTTTCGAAGGGTTAATAAAGGATAAGATAATGGACTTCATAGCAAATAACAATACTATGAGTCTGTGCCAGCATGGTTTTATGCATAATAGATCTTGCCAAACTAACTTAATTTCTTTTTATGAAAAGGTAAGCAGGGACCTTGATTCTTGGATGGCAGTGGATGTGATTTACTTAGACTTTGCTAAAGCATTTGCTACAGTGCCACACAGAAGGTTACTACAAAGAGTGGTGGTAAATGGAACATTTTCTAATTGGACCAGTGTTGTTAGTGGAGTACCGCAGGGCTCTGTACTAGGTCCTTTGCTTTTCAAATTGTTTATTAATGACCTGGAGGTGGACATTGAAAGTACTGTTTGTTTCTATTTTTGCAGATGATACTAAATTGTGCAGAACTATAGGTTCCATGCAGGATGCTGCCACTTTGCAGCTGGGAAACTGGGCAGCAAAGTGGAAAATGAGGTTCAATATTGATAAATGCAAGGATATGCACGTTCGCAAAAATAATATAAAAAGTTATACACTAAATGGCAGTGTGTTAGAAGTTTCCTTAAATGAGAAGGATCTTGGAGTTTTTATAGATACAAGTTGTCTAATTCTGGGCAGTTTCATTCTGTGGCTACTAAAGCAGATAAAGTTCTGTCTTGCATAAAAAAGGGCATTAACTCAAGGGATGAAAACATAATTATGCCTCTTTATAGGTCCCTGGTGAGGCCTCATCTGGAGTATGCAGTGCAGTTTTGGACTCCATTCCTTAAGAGGGATAAAAATGAGCTGGAGAGAGTGCAGAGACTAAGTGCAACTAAACTGGTTAGAGGGATGGAAGACTTAAATTATGAGGGTAGATTGTCAAGGTTGAGGTTGTTTTCTCTAGAAAAAAGCTTGCGAGGGGACATGATTATACTTTACAAGTACATTAGAAGACATAATAGACAAATAGCAGGGAACCTTTTTACCCATAAAGAGGATCACCGTACAAGAGGCCACAGACTAGAAGAAATGAACTTTGGTTTAGAAACAAAGGTATACATATAGAGAAGTAAACAAAAGGGATACAGCAGTATATACAGAGTACAAAAAAACAATGCAATATCAGATAGCAGCACTGTAGGAATGTGCAGGTTGACTGGAAACCTGTTTGACCCAGGGGTTGGCCAGGTTCGGGTTGAAATTTGGGCCACTTTTAAAGGTTGGGGTTGGGCGTGTGTCAGACTAGGGAATTACACTCTTCCTCTGCTCCCACGCATCACTCTAGGGATGGGCAAATTTGACCTGTTTCATTTTGACAAAAATTCGCCGCCTGCGAATTGCCTACACCCATTAAAGTTTATGGACGTCAAAAAAATTTTGTTGCACGGCAAAAAACTTTTTTTTTTGACGCACTACACCATACAAGTCTAGGGGCTTCATTTTTGTGGCAAAACAAGGCAAAAAAATTTTGCCCATCCCTAATCACTACAGTAATAATGTTCATATAGTATAAACCACAGATCTAAAGTATCACCTTCTCACTTTCTATAATACAATCAAATATTATAATAGTTACCAATTCATATTACAGTCATAAATCTAATGAAATAACAGATGGGAATATGTATTGTGTACTGTTTAAGGGGAAGATTTATTAAGGGTCAAATTGAAAATTCTAATTCGATTTTTTGAACTTTTTTTTTATGGGCAAAACTGTCAAATTTGATTTTTGAATAATCCAAACTCGATTCGATCTTTAGTTCGAATTGAAATTTCAAGATTTATCACACCTTTTCCCTTTAAAAACTCAAATTCATATATTTGCCACCTAATATAATTCAAGTAAAAGTCAATGGGTGCGGTCCAGGGTCCAATTTGAACATGTTACTAACCTTCCAGACATTCAAGTTTTTTTTGGAGAAAAAAATCGATTAGAGTTTTCGAGCCGGTAAAATTCGTGTGAGTTTTAGATATTCAAATATTTTATTAAATAACCCCCCCCCAATAAAAGTTCAAGTACATTCAAATTTATTAGAAAACTCACATGAATTCGAAATTTGACTTTTGATAAATGTGCCTCTAAATGTCAGAACAACATGAAACAGGCAGCATCGGTAAGAATGTGAGATCAGACAATGCGGAGATTGTAAAAGCTGAACCTTGTGGAATACTCAACAAGTCAACCCCGGTATAAACAGTAGGGGAAAAGCTGCCATCTGCTGGGTTACAGAGGTGAGCAGGAATTCCTAGATAATAATTAGCAGAACACAGAGAAAAAGTGACTGAGTCTTTAGCCAGTGAACAACTTTTTATCAGCTCAGGCTGGGATATAAATGCCAATCATGGCTTAGAAATATCCCCGGGGGATTAGTTAAAAGCTTCTCTAAAATTTGAAGAGCCACTGACAGCAAACACAGCCACGTGGAAAATATTCACTGATTACCAAGGAGCCAGATGTATGCAAATTCCCGGCGTATTAAGTCGGTGATTCTGCTCTCCCTCTGATTACAGAAGTGAACGATAGAGGAAGAAAACAAGCTGAAATTATTAACTATTATCCACATGTCTTTGGTCCTTTAGCTGGCTCTGTTTAAATTATGAATGGTGTAATAGTGTTGGTCCTCCAATGCTTTGATTGGCTAAAGGTTTGTCTACCTAAGCATCTCATTGGCTACAGACTGTTTCTAATTCCACCCTCAAAATTTGGCAGAAACTGATGACAATAGGAACTCACAATCTTATACACCTAAAACCATCTGATTTATCTGGATTATGGAATATATATTATTGTAAGGGAGGTACTCATACAGTATGTAATGCCATTATTGATAGAGAAAAACACATATTTCCCCACTTCCTGACTTGATATATATAAATAAAGCCATCATGGATTGTACAATAAGGTTACAAAACAGCCTATTTATTGAAAGTCATGGTTGACTTGTGTGCCATGTTTGCCACATGCAAACATCACAGTAGTTCCATGTCCATGAGATTGAAGAATGGAGTTCAATCAGTTCAACCTTGCTCACTATATGCAACTGCCTGCACATGGCAAACCAACATTTTGGATGGGCATCACCTGAGCTAGATGGATGTAGATGTCCCCTGGAATGCCCTGGGCATGCAACTGGTGTAACTACCATGGGGGTAGGGGTTGGTGATAGTGCACACTATAATGTAGATAAGAGGATGGCAGGTGTTGCATTACATAGGGGTAACTAAATGCAAATTTTGCTTGTGGTGTTTATCTGCCTTTTACAGGGTTCCTTTGCAACCTTTAAGTCTTCTACTTGTGCAGAAGGCAACATGATGGCAAACAGCACCAACCACAAGCAGGGAGCAAGTTCTGGGTGCATGGGATTGAAGAGCTGCAAGTTTTAGCGCTTTAGTGCTCCAGTACTTGTACTGAAGAACTTTAATGGGCTCAAAATTTAACATCATGACACTGCTTTTATCATGGAGACGACCTACTGAACGCATGATAGGTGTAGGATATTGGTTTAGGAAGTTTGATACTAAACACTAATTAGTGTGCCACAAATCTTTGATGTATGAGTTTTTATAAACACGACTAGATTAAGAGGCAATACCTTTATAAGGGTCTAGCATTGCAGGAGACTTTTCTAGAAAGGTACCAACAGCAGACTGGAAAGCTCTACCATTGACACAATCCCCTTAAACAGCAAGGAATAAGCTGTGCATTTCACACATATTTAGCTGCATCGTGACAGTTCTTTTCCTCAGGCAGATTTGGACAATGTACACAGTGATCTTTCACATGCTCTGCTCATCTCTCCAAATATACTGCGCTGAGGAAGGATATTTTAGAAATTATACGGCAAAGCAATCAAAACAAAAGCTGCAAAATTAAGTAAATACCCGAGGCATCAGGCAGTAATTTTGGACATTCAGAGTCTTTTGACTTTTGACATGATTGAGCTTTTCAGGTAGGAAGAGTGGATAAGCAGTGTCATTTGGCTACATCATATTTTCATCCATCTTTGTCACAATGTTATATTGCTGAACAAGTCCAAGTAATGTAGTTACATGTAGGAGATCTGTGAAGTCTATGCTGTCAACCTAAATCATATATGAAAAAATGCAATGTGTGCTGCCAGAATCCATTTCTGTCTCTTATGGTGATTACATTATAAAAGGGCAACTGTAACATGCAACAAGTAGGGACATGACTGCTTAGGTAGGTTTTTGCGTATAATTATTGATACATGTATGCTGGGCCAAGGATCAGCACCAGTAACGATTAACCCTCCGCGGCTTTACCCCATAAGAATAACTGCAGCCATTCACCTAGAGACAAGCAAAGAGAATCCAGGATTTGAGATAAAGAAGGGCACTGCATTTATTAACAGATAAATATAAACCTACAGTAATGGTTAAACTTAAACATAGAACTAAAAGAAACTTCCTAAAAAGAATTACTGCCACTATTACCCACCAAGTCATTTCTGGCCACCTGGCCAGATACACTATTAAAAAAGGCAACCTCAGGGGTCCAACGCCTGAAGAGAGCACAACACTTCTAGTCATCTCCAAAAAAGTGTTTTGTGAATCTGACCTGTTTCACTTCGCCGAAAATTCACGAAAAGGCAAAAGTTCACCAAAACGCATTGAAGTCTATGGGCGATAACATTTTTTTGATGAGCAACAAATTTTTTGTTGACGTGCGACATTTTTCGCCCATTGGAGTCATGGGCATCATTTTAGCTTAATAATTTCACTATCAATCATGGCTTCTAATTTAAAGCCAAAATGACCTTTGATTTCCTAGGTGCATATCATTCTGGGTAAACATTTAAAGTGACAATACATTAAAAAAAATAACTTTAAACCACCTAAGGCGACCTATACATCATATCCATTACAATGCATGAGACATAACCATCAGTGAATAAAACCTTATCCAAAGAGACCCCACTGACGGATCTTAAATGACAAGTCCATAAAACAACTTCAGAGGGCGATGCAATAACCTAGCCTCTCTGGTGACATGAAATTGCCAATACGGCCTATCAATCCATCACATGATGTGTGAAGTTCACATTAGCATTTATCACATTATTATCTAAAGCTTCATATGCCAGTAAACTATATATAGTTAACAGGTAACTCACCCATGTACATTCACAGCAGGAGACCCGTGTTTCCCAATGACTTGCTGGCTCATGACCTCCAGTCATCTACTTTGCTGTAAATAACCCCCAAATAATTAAACTGTCAGCAAAAAAACACTCCACTCTCAATAATTGGTTAGATGGGAGGGATGCTCCTCCATAGACCAACACCTGTTGCAAGGCTACTTCTAGGGTGCTCCCATGCCATGATTATGAATCAATTGAAATATAATCTGTCAATGTTTACCATGCCATGGTGCAATTGTTTGGACTGTGGACCCTTGTCCAGTATCTATTAGATTATACAGAATCAGCCACTTATCTTTGCAGGCATGATAAGTGATCCTTATCTAAATGGCTAATAATTGTTTAATAGGCTAAGGAGATAAGACAGGTAAATAAATAAAGAACAACAATTATATGATTTTGTTTGTTTTCTTATCGCCTTCACTTTTCTTATGTAAATAAATCATTAGGCTGCAGGGTTGAAATATAAGAATGAACTAGAATCCCGGCGCTGGTTGGATGCCTGTGGTACATGTATACCAGGATACCAGGAAATATACAGGCAAATTGATAACAAATTGAATTTGACTAGAATAAATGTAATTTTCCAAAAATATAATAAAAAATATAAGTAATATAGGCAGATTTGTATTTGGTCGTTAAGTACGTGCCTTTTGAATCATTTAGCTTCACTAAACTGGAATATAAAACATGGGGTCAGATTTGCAGAATATCAAATTCGGGAATTTAGAAGAATTTACAGCAGTTTGAGTTTTCTTGTTATTAACGCTTTTCTGTCAGTACAGGTAGGAAAGCGTCTAAATTTAATTTACACATTTATGAAATCAGATCAATGTGTCAGCTTGTCACAATTCTGAGCTATGAGTAATGATGAGCGAATCTGTCCCATTTGGCTTTGCTGAAAAATTTGCGAAACTGTGAAAAAATTTGCGAAACGGTATAAACGGTAAATCGAAATCCATTGAAGTCAATGGGCGCCAAATTTTTTTTATGCATGACAATTTTTTACACACACAACAATTTTTCTAGCTCCAAATATATTAAAGTCAATGGACGTTTTTTTCTTATGCTGATTTTTTTTGTTCAAATGCATTAAAGTCAATGGGCGATTTTTCTTATGACGTTTTTTCTCATAGTAACTTTTTGTCTTGACGACTTTTTCCATTCTTTCTTTCCTTCTTCCTTGCATAACATCTCCATTCTTTCTTTCCTTCTTCCTTGCACAATAGCTCCAAGCCTTCTTTCAATGCACAAGAGTTCCATTCTTTCTTTCTACTTCCTTGGCCACAATCTCCATTCCTTATTTCCTTCTTCCCTGCACAAGATATCCTTTCTTTCCATCAATCTTGCACAAGTTCTCCATTGTTTTTTTCCTTCTTCCTTGCACAACAGCTGCATTCTTTCTTTCCTTCTTCCTTGAACAAGATTTCCATTCTTTCTTTCTTTCTTTCTTTCTTTCTTTCTTTCTTTCTTTCTTTCTTTCTTTCTTTCTTTCTTTCTTTCTTTCTTTCTTTCTTTCTTTCTTTCTTTCTTTCTTTCTTTCTTCCTTGCACAACAGTTTTATTTTTTTTCATTCTTCCTTGAACAAGATCGCCATTCTTTCTTTCCTTCTTCCTTGCACAACAGCTCCATTCTTTTTTTTTTTTTTCCTTGAACCAGATTTCCATTCTTTCCTTCTTCCTTGCACAACAGCTCCATTCCTTCTTTCCTTTTTCCTTGCACACAATTTCAATTATTTCTTTCCTTTTTCCTCGCACAACAGCTCCATTCTTTCTTTCGTTCTTCCTTGCACAATATTTCCATTGTTTATTTCCTTCTTCCTTGCTCAATAGCTCCATTCTTTCTTTCCTTCTTCCTTGCACAAGATTTCCATTCCTTCTTCCCTCCTTGCACAAGATAATCCCTCCTTTCTTGCACAAGATCTCGTCTGTCTTTCCTTCTTTCTTGTACAAAATCTCCATTCCTTTCTCCCTTCTTCCTTACACAAGATCACCATTCCTTTTACCTTGCACAAGATCTCAATTTCTTTCATTCTTCCTTGCTCAAGATCTCTTTTCTTCTTTTTTTCTTGCCCCATTCTTCCTTATCCCCTCTAGCCCACCTGTATTGTAACAATAAATGGGGAGCAACCAATTGCTTAAGGGGTATGACATGGCAGCATTGGCAGCATGGTCAGATGCTCAGGACAAGGTAGCTGCAGGAACACACCTTAGGTTTTATATATATATATATATATATATATATATATATATATATATATATATATATATATATATATATATATATATATTATTTATTTAAATTGTAAGGTTTATTTATGACAAATGTCCCCTTTAACAGAGGTTCCTTACATGGGTGCACTTGCATAGTAACAAAGTAAGTTAGGTTGAAAAAAGACACATTTTCATCAAGTTCAACCCTCCAACTCTATCTCAACCTGCCTAACTTGGATGCAATAGGTTTCCGAGCTCAATACCAAAGGCCATCTATATATTTAACTACATTTAGGTGCATGTTTGGTATTTTACAATAGCTGAAACATGATCACTGCTTGCATGGGGATAGTGTTAATATGTGTGTACTATATCTTTATTAGTGAATACAGAGCCCTTGTGTGCTTTGTACAATAACCTCTTTTGATGTTGAAGAAGGATGTGTCTCTTGCTTTCCATTTGTCCCTGAAGAAAAAGAGTTATGTTTCCAGGTTAGGGAAGGCTTTTGATGGGAACTCAGCATTTCAGGGTGTTTGAAGATCTAGCAAGATAGAAGAAAGAGCTCTTTTCATAGCTAGACTAGTTCTCTAGGGACCAGCTCATGTTAGTTTGAGTGCACATCGGATGTGCAGGGTTAAACAAGGTCAGCTGCACTACAGGCATAGGATATAGAGACTTGTTGGATGAGAATTCAGATTGGTTGTGTACTATGCCTTAAAAGAGTGATCTGCTATACAGAAATAAAAAATATTAAAAATAAAAAATGGATGCACCTTAAATATGCATCTGTCTAAACAAATGAGGAACCAGTAAATGAAGGTTATCTTCTTAATAGTCCCAATTCTAGTAATACAACTAATGATGCATGGTTCACACATGAGGAAATTCAAAAGAGACTAGAACATGTTAAGATTAACAAAGGTCCGGGGTCAGATGGTATTCATCCCAGGGTACTTAGCGAGCTTAGCTCTGTGATTGCCAAATCTCTTTACTCAATTTTTCAGGATTCATTGAGATCTTGCATAGCGCAGAGAGACTGGTGAATTTCGAATGTGGTGCCTCTATTCAAAAAAGGATCCCATTCTCAGCCTCAAAACTATAGGCCAGTTAGTCTGATGTCAGTGCTAGGAAACCTTTTCGAAGGGTTAATAAAGTATAAGATACTTGACTTCATAGCAAATCATAATACTATGCGTTTGTGCCAGCATGGTTTTATGCATAATAGATATTGCCAGACTAACTTAATTTCTTTTTATGAGAAGGTAAGTAGAGACCTCGATTCTGGGATGCCAGTGAATGTGATTTACTTAGACTTTGCTAAAGCATTTGATACAGTGCCACACAAAAGGTTACTAGTTAAATTAAGGAATGTTGGCCTGGAAAATAGTATTTGTACCGGGATAGAGAACTGGCTAAAAGATAGACTACAAAGAGTGGTGGTAAATGGAACATTTTCTAATTGGACCAGTGTTGTTAGTGAAGTACCACAGGGCTCTGTACTAGGTCCCTTGCTTTTAAACTTGTTTATTAATGACCTGGAGGTGGGCATTGAAAGTACTCTTTCTATTTTTGCAGATGATACTAAATTGTGCAGAACTATAGGTTACATGCAGGAGGCTGCTACTTTGCAAAGTGATTTGTCTAAGTTGGAAAACTGGGCAGAAAACTGGAAAATGAGGTTCAATGTTGATAAATGTAAGGTTATGCACTTTGGCAAAAATAATATAAATACAAGTTATACACTAAATGGCAGTGTGTTGGGAGTTTCCTTAAATGAGAAGGATCTAGGGGTTTTTGTAGATAACAAATTGTCTAATTCTGGGCAGTGTCATTCTGTGGCTACTAAAGCAAATAAAGTTCTGTCTTGCATAAAAAAGGGCATTAACTCAAGGGATGAAAACATAATTATGCCTCTTTATAGGTCCCTGGTGAGGCCTCATCTGGAGTATGCAGTGCAGTTTTGGACTCCAGTCCTTAAGAGGGATATAAATGAGCTGGAGAGAGTGCAGAGACTAAGTGCAACTAAATTGGTTAGAGGGATGGAAGACTTAAATTATGAGGGTAGACTGTCAAGGTTGGGGTTGTTTTCTCTGGAAAAAAGGCGCTTGCAAGGGGACATGATTATACTTTTCAAGTACATTAGAGGACATTATAGACAAATAGCAGGGGACCTTTTTCACCATAAAGTGGATCACCGTACCAGAGGCCACCCCTTTAGACTAGAAGAAAAGAACTTTCATTTGAAGCAATGTAGGGGGTTCTTCACAGTCAGGACAGTGAGGTTATGGAATGCACTGCCGGGTGATGTTGTGATGGCTAATTCAGTTAATGCCTTTAAGAATGGCTTGGATGATTTTTTGGACAGACATAATATCAAAGGCTATTGTTATACTAAGCTCTATAGTCAGTACTTTTGGGTATGTAGAATTTATGTAAAAGTAGGGAAGGGTGTGTGTATGGATGCTGGGTTTTCATTTGGAGGGGTTGAACTTGATGGACTTTGTCTTTTTTCAACCCAATTTAACTATGTAACTAACTTATGCAACTAACTATGTAACTGTGTATCATTTCATATGATGTAGACAGCGATATTCTAAGACAATTTGCTCTTGGTGTTCTTCTATATAATATGACCCCATGGCTACCAAAAATGAATCCCAGGTTCAGCTTTCAACTGTCACCTGATGCTGGAAACATCCAGAGGGTTGTGGGTTGGACAATGCACCTATAATGTTCTTCCACCTGGCAAGCCTGGGACAGTGAATGGTGAGGTCACTGTCCCAGGTGAGGTCAGTCAGCGTAGAAAAATAGGATTCATTTGAATAAATGGTAAAAGTAAGAAAACATTCTTCTTCTTAAATGTCCCAAGGTATGATTGTTGCTCACCAAGGACGTCTTGCTTCATTCCAATTCCCAAGATGTTCTCACCATGTGGAGATTTATGATATGATTCTAACTGGTTTATCTCAGGCCTCAGTAATTGTCTAGTAGTGGATAGCCTGGTCTTCCACATCAGCATTTTCAGCTCAGAAGAAACCCATGCCCTCGAAGCATGCACTGAGCCTTTCTTGGATTCAGCCTTTGCACACATTGCACTTTGTTCTGTGAACAAGTGGGTGACATGGACACTATTTTACAGCTGTTCATAGGCAAAAAGAGTATGCTTCCCTTCATTAGAGACTAATGAGTGACATTACATTTAAGTGCTCGCATTAGATCTGCTTCTTTGAATTTAATGATGGGGCAATGAGGCCTGTAATTAAATAATCAAAAATCTCCACTGGGAGAAACAAAACAAATTTATCCTGTCAATTCTTTTACACATAAAATGGAATTATTTGTGAGGCCCAAGGTTTTTACATCTAAATCTAAGATTCCAAATCGATTATGATTGTCGGAAAATTAAAGTTGATGTTTTCCATCTCTCGTCTCCGTTCCTTATTTCCTTTTCCCTCCTGGCCTTGCATTTCTTTGCAGCCCAGAGGTCACATCCAGAGATTATCCTCAAGAAAAAAATTATATTGCAGGGTCTCTTCTAGGGGTTATCTATTATTGAAGTATTGCGTGTAGTCTACCGGAAGGTGACAACTACATATGATGACATGGTTCATGGCTGGGATGTCCAACTTGTTGACTGCAACTGTCAGGGGTTGCTGACATCTGTAGCCCAGTTGCTGGGATGTGGGTGAGCTTGACATTCTTGGCATATGCCACTAAAATATAGATATATTTGCTATATTAAATGAGGAGTTTAGATGAAATATTTTGTTCTTCTTTGTCATCAAATTCTGTGTGTTTGTCATGCTTCACTCATACATTTCAGAACAGGTTCTCATTTAGATGGAGAGCTATACATCAATGGTTCCAAGTGAATCCTATCAAAGCAATTGTGCTACAGATTAAAGTGCTATTAGTGTGTTTGATTGTAGAAAGCCATTTCAAACATGTATCTACATAAAAGCAATCATGAAAGCATCATGAGAAAAGGAGACTTTGAAATCCCCAGACACAAGAAGGACGTTTTATATCAAATGTTATGAAAAATGCTTGCTTTAGCGAGACTGGCTATTTCTCACACTCTGCATGGTGATAAAATGGCCTTTTTATTCCCTTTGTATCTGTCCAATGAAAACATTAAGGGATCAATGATTAATCAAACTCTTCTTACAGGGCTTTCCCTATATTTTATAGAAGATTCCCAGAGCGATTTCAATATTCTTTTTAGATCTTCTACCTACACCATTATAAGCTCATCCCTTTTCCCACGGACACTAGTTCCAAAATTAGCAACAGCACAGATCAATTAACTGAAAAAATTACGGCCACCTCTATGTATAGAGGAACTTATTTTTTCTTACCCTAATCTGGAAGAGCATTACATGGGGAGGAAGGGTAAACACTGTTGGAGGAAGGGTAAACCATACTGAATTCACAAACACAGAACAAATTTTTCAATAACGTGGGCATGAGTTGTTCTTAAAAGAAATGGTAAATTGTTATTTTGCTGGATCACATACAATCTCTCTCTCTGGTGTTACTGCACAAATGGTACAAACTTCAGGTAGCTACTTTCCTGGATAGTATTGTGCACAGGCAAGATATTGGTTACAATCAAGAAGGATACTCATAGGGGTGCTTACTCTAGGAGCCTCTCTATCCCTAGCCTATGTGGGTGGATGTCACCCCAGGGTACTAAGTCTTCTGGTCTCCTTGTTGGAGCTTCTGACTGCTCCACTAACTATCCTCAGGTTGACTCTCAATCCTAAAGTGAGTAATTATAAGTTTAAAGACTAGGCAGGTACTCCTAAAACCCCCAGTCAATCATAGAACTGACAGGGAACAATAATCTGGAAAGGGAAACAGCTCCCTCTTCCCAACTCTGAATAATTGGCTGTTTTAACACGTATGGGCAAACTGTTTACCCTTCTACACAGAATAATACACTTATTTACATCTGATACACCTGAAAGTCGAATTTGAAGTTAATTTTAATTGGATTTGGGGCAAATACTTGCTTTCCTATGTATTCTTGGAACTAAACCAGTGTGGCAGATACAACTAATGTTTCCTTCATCTATTACCTTGATGAGCCCTTGGCAGTGGCGATCCTAGAGGGGGGTGGGCCCTGGTGCGTGATGCGCAGCCGGGCCCCGCCCCCTCTGTACGGCCGCATATGCTAGCATTCTCAGCGGCGAATGGACTGCCTGCTCCCCCGGTAGTTCCGCCACTGGCCCTTGAACCTTCAAGGGGAGCTTGAAGGGAAACTATTGTGAAAATGAAAATGTAATATAAGCTATCATCATACTAAAATAAGAAACAATTAAAAATTCTGCATTGCTTCTGAAATAATGAAGTTTATCTTCACTATCTCCCTCTTAGCATCTGTTTCTCTTCATTCTGTCATCATGCAGGAGTTGGGTGTCAGATTTTCATTGACAGATAGATCCAATATTTCTTAAAGGGGAGTTCCCTTTCCAGCAGAATTTTTAGAGCTAACTCAAATAACTGACTCCAGATCAAACAAAATCTAACAAAATTCTGCATGTAGAGAGACAGGATTTCTTGTGATTTTAATAGAGTGAGCTCTAATACATCTTCTAGGCAAAAGGAGCCTCCATTTAAGATATATTGGATCTAATTGTCAGTGAATATCTGATACCCAACTCCTGCATGAAGAGAGAATGAAGCGAGGCAGATGATGATAGGGGATACTGAAGCGTAACTTGAAAATATCAGAAATGATTCAGAATTGTTACATTTGAAACCTTCTTATTTCAGTATGATGAAGCTTATATTAAATTTTCACTTTCGTGATAGTTGCCCTTTAAACTGGCAGCGGCTGCCTCAAGTTAATGTGCCTGCTTTATTACTGTTTTTTGTTTTTAATTTTATAAAATAAACTGTTGAGCATCAACAGAATGTAGTACAATGGCATAGTTGTTTTAATATGACGATAGTTGCAAACTTTTCTTTTAAAGTATGCTTACCACAACTATATTGTAAGCTCCACAGGCAAGGGTGTCATTGTGCTTTGAAAACCCTCCGCACAACATATAATTATCAACAAGTTATAAGAGTAAAGATACATGTCTAACAGATTAATGGGTAATGGTTAAAGTAATTATTTTACCCTTATTGGGGTAACTGTGCATACAAGCAATAAAATATAATAAGAAAAATATTTCCACTGTAGAATACAGTTTTACTGCAGCTTTATTCTCACCCAGCTGCATTGTGGGAAGCCGGGAGCTGTTCTTGGATGTTTCAGGTATCTGCTAATTACTTGTTACCTGTGTCACAGCTTGTCACAATGGCATCTGTACATCAGGCTTGGCAGCTTTTGCTTCTTTCATTATGGGTGACAGTTGGGCCCTTGTTAGTCACTTATGTAAAAGACATTGTGAATCCTTCTCTCTGCACCTAAAATGATAATCCACTCCTGTCTCAGACACTGCTCTGCAAACAGTTTAATTCTCGAGCAGAATATATAGCATAATGCATCCTCCATTATTAATATTAAAGATATAACAATTCTGTGATTGTATAAAGGGAGAGGATTGCATATGAAGACTCATTAAAAAGACAATCAACTCAAATTTTAATATCCTATGCATATATTGCTAGATATGTTACACCTTATAATAAACATGTGAAATGGGATTTGTTATTCAAGCATATCGTAGGGGAAACGGGGGGGGGGGGGCCTAGGCAAAGCAGGATTTCTGGAGGCTATGACATAAAAAATTATTTAAGAATGTAGTTCAAATCCTTAGCTTTTTAATTGCTGTTTGATAACAACACCCAATCACTATGACTGATAATTGCCTAGAGCTGATAAGAAGGACCCTGCAGGCATGATTTAAGAATGAGTGGCAGAAATATTTTTGGGTAAGGGGCTGGTGAGGTTAAAGGGGAATTAATACGAGCGCCTCTTTTTAAGTAGAAGCCACTCTGCACCGATCCCCTTGAGCACCCACCCCATCTACCTCAGCCAGGCTCCCAAAATTTGCTCCTTATCTATGTCTGTTGAGGAAATACAGATCAGTGCAGTACAGATGACAGTTACCCTCTCTGACTGTATTACATTCAGTGCCAAAACTATGTTGTAGTGAATACAGGCAGAGAGAGTAGCTAGAAAAGACAGCCCCACTAGAAGTGAATATTTGTGGTAGAGTCCCTGGGCGATTGTGCTCCAGCTAGGGATTGAGAGTGTGTAGAACTAGGTTAGTGGCAGTCTAGTGGAGCTGTAGTGAGACAGCTTGGGAGAAGCTTTAGCCACTGCTTGCTGGACACTGCAGAGAAGCAGGGTGACAATTTATTGGGAGAAGGGGCCCCCTGAATGACTAATAACACTCTGCCAGTGCACTTCCATATGACAGAGGTCCAGGAGGCTTCACGGAAGGCAAACTGTGTTTGTGAGAATGAGTGGATGAGAGAGGAACCTCTGATAAGTGTAACTTGTGTAACTCATTCCTGGTCAATTCACTCCAATGCCCCAGTGAACCTGTGAGAGAGGGTGTTCAATAAACATTTGCCTTGGTTCATTGAATCAAGTGTGCCATGTCTGCCCTTGCTGGAAGTGTTCCGGTTATGGCAACCAACTTACACTGCCACATGTGGTAAGTTCAGTAAAGTAACAGAGACAGGCATATAAAAGAACAACTACCAGATCTACGTTTTGCCTTTAAAAGGCTTTGTCACCTCCCTGCATTTGCCAACATCCGAAACCCATAATGAAATTCTTGCCATTCCTGCTTTATTGTGTGTCTCTCCAGCGCTGGACTAGAATTCCTCCCCTCTCTGTCTCTGAAGGTGTCTTAACCCCGTACAGGAAAAAAATATTAAACGGCAACAGAAATATGATGAGATTGAGGAAATACACTAGTAATTCTTATGAAATGGAGACCAGGAAAATGAAAGGGAAAAGGCATTTGTCTGTCCTTCAGTTTCTGTATACAATTCATTCAATTGCTTTCGCACTGCAACAGGTCTTATTCTTGTGCTTCTGGCATTTCAGTGATTTGCTGTGGTTCTGGCAGTAATTCATCCGTGATCATGAACATTATTATCCCACTTAGGCCAGATAAAAAGCTTCTCACCACTTTATGACCTACTATTGCTTCTTGTTATTTCATACCCTCATAAGAATACTGTTGCTGCTCTGTGTGTTTGGCACAGCTACCAGCTGGCAACACGGACACTGTGCAAAATCAGCAGGTGGAAGAGCCCATATGCCATCTTTATCCTGATTATTTTCTGTATCATACACAAACTGGTTCACTACTTGACACCTACTGAAGAGCTTACAATTAGTTTAGTGTTTGAGGAACAGGAAGCTTTAGTGACCTGCCCCGGATCATGAGGAATGGACACCAGAACTGAACCCAAAACCCCTGAAACTAACGGATTTTCACAACCCTCTATTTTATAACCCCATTTTATTTTTTTTATCAGTTATATGAGCTGTTACTCAGGGGCATTTATTCTTGACTTTTTTGTGTTCCATGGCACTTCTTGCAGTTCCATGCTGTAGATTAGTGATGGCTGAATAAATTCACCTGGCACGAATTCGCTGCAAATTTCCACGTTTCGCTGCCAGCAAATAAATTTGCGAATCTCACATGAAAATGTGCCAGTGAAAATTCGCCGGCGTCAATTTCTGATTTTCAGGATTTTTTCGTGAAAATGTCAGATTTTCAGGATTTTTTAAGTAAAATCCTTCAAATTTCCAGATTTTTGAGTGAAATCCTTCAAATTTCATGATTTTTTAGTGAAAACCTTCAAATTTCACGATTTCTTAGTGAAAACCTTCAAATTTCACGATTTCTTAGTGAAAACCTTCAAATGTCATGATTTTTGAGTGAAAAGTCTGATTTTCTAGATTTTTTTGTGAAAACCTTCAAATTTCATGATTTTTGAGTGAAATCCTTCAAAATTCATGATCTTTGAGTGGAATCCTTCTAATTTCATGGTTTTTGTATAAAAACATCAGATTTTCTAGTTTTTTTCATGAAAACATTAGAATTTCAAGATTTTTTCGGAAACTTTCCGATTTCACGATTTTTCGTGAATTTTTCGCCATTTTGTGAATTTTGCAGGAAACTCGTGAACAGGAGAAATTTGCCCATCACTACTGTAGATCCCAACCGTCTTGCATAGCCAAAACGCCCTTTTACCTAATCTAAATGTATATCTGAACATAAATGTGCTATAGGACGTTATAACCTACATACATTATATACATAGAAAACAGTCAGTCAAGGTGGCCTACCAGATGTAGAACATTCTGCTCGTGCCTCAGTACGTATGCAGGCTACAGCTGTCAGCATATTCGTATAGATAAAAGTAAGCTGTGAGCATATGTGCACAGGGAGCCCGATCTGGCTAAGCGCCTGCAGCCACTTCCAAAATCGCCTTCAGCTAAACATTGGTACTGATCTGTAATGCTGGACCCAACATGTGATCACAGTCAGCAATACCAACGCAGCATCAAGGCCACTGGCATCAATCTGAAAGTGATACTGCTAAACTCTACTAACACAAGCTGAAGAATACATTGAAGAATTGATTGCAGAATACTTTGCAACGGGCTTTAAAAATGTTTTGGCCAGATTTTATTTTCTTGAACACAAACAGGCTGGATAATGGATCTTTCTGTAATTTGAATCTTCATACCTTAAGTCTACTAGAATATCATGTAAACATATAAACCCAATAAGCTGATTTTGCTTCCAATAAGGATTAATTATATCTTAATTGGGATCAAGTACAAGTTACTGTTTTATTAGTACAGAGAAAAGGGGAATCATTTTTAAAAATGTGAATTATTTGGATAAGATGGAGTCTTTGAGAGATGACCTTCCTGTATTTTGGATCCCATACCTCTACTGAGAAACAATTTGTTAAATAATTACTGCATTTCAGAATGGGGGTCAAAAGGGTTAATCTTACTTTTTGACTCTGCGTAAGGCACACCATTATAATACCAAGCCAGATTTTTAATTATCAGTTTACCAAGGTGCCCTAGGAAATTCTGGAATAAACTTTATATTAACAGCGGAAACAGGCAGTAGCGGCAAGTAAATGGCTTGTGGGTAAATATCATAACTTCTGGATATTTTTTTCCCAGTTGCTAAAGCCAAAAGTTCTTCAAATCAGGCTCCAATCCCATTGGTTGATAGGGAGGGCAAGGGAAAGATGAATGACGTCTACTAGGAGCAAAACAGAACCAATTTGAGAAATTCAAGTTTAGATTAACATTTAGGGGCCGATTCACTGAATTCGAGTGAAGGGTTCGAATTTAAAAAACTTCGAATTTCGAAGTTTTTTTGGGCTACTTCGACCATCGAATGGGCTACTTCGACCTTCGACTACGAAAATCGAAGTACTGTCTCTTTAAGAAAAACTTCGACCCCCTACTTCGGCAGCTAAAAGCTACCGAAGTCAATGTTAGCCTATAGGGAAGGTCCCCATAGGCTTGCCTGGGATTTTTTGATCGAAGGATTTTCCCTCGATCGTTGGATTAAAATCCTTCGAATCGTTCGATTCGAAGGATTTAATCGTTCGATCGAATGAAAAATCCTTCGATCGATCGATCGCAGGATTTGCGCAAAATCGTTCGACTTCGATATTCGAAGTCGAACGATTTTAGTTCCTAGTCGAATATCGAGGGTTAATTAATTAACCCTCGATATTCGACCCTTCGTGAATCGGCCCCTAAAGTTCACCACTGGCTAAACCTCAAATTGCACTATGAGACAATACTGGGTTAAAAGTTCACTCATTGCTAGTTACGATACAAAGCTGATAAGTAAATTATTCAGATTAGATGGCAGCACAGAAACCAGTGCAGGTTGCATCAGAATATAATAATCAGCCCTGTAGTATCAGCTTCTATGTCTGACAAACCTCGTTTTCTTCTCGACAATTGGTGACAACCCCTAAGCTTAGATTCTCACTAGCTGCCTAGAGCACACTGAGCATGTGCAGTGCCACTGACACCCCTAACAGAATCCAAAATGGGAGCTTCTGTGATAAATGTGTCGGCCTGAATTATTGCTGTTATAAAGCTATTGAACCTTTAGGGTGGTGCTGTGTATTAATATACAGCATTTCTAGCCATTTTAATGTCAGAGTTTAGTTGTCCATTATGTTCTGCAGTTACATGTGAGGTCCCATCCCCAACAATCACCCTGCTTCCAGTTCCTAGGCAACTGCATTATATTATTTAAATACTTATCTCTCCATTACCTCATTTCAAAACTGGGGGTGTTAATATAAAGTTCACCCTTCCTTTTCTTCTATAACAGCCTCTAATCTTCTGGGGGTGTCTCTCCACTAGATGTAGCAACATTATTGATGGAGATTGTCTCCATTCAGACACAAAGTCATTAGACTGGGCACAAATGTCGGCAATGAAAGAATTGCTGGCTCACAATTCCAATTCATTCCAACAGTTTCAGCTAGGAGTCATGTTCATCATGTCCCAACAAACCACTCCGTAGGGGAATTATGGTACTGAAACAGAAAAGGACCTTCTTGAAACCTTTGGCACAAAGTAGGGAGCCTACAATTGTCATGCCAATTATCATGTCAGTGCAAATGCTTTTCTGAGAATTTTTTCATAACAAAAGAGAATAACCCACTCTCTATCTGGAGAGAGACAAACAGGGATTTTACTAAACGTATGGATTTTATTATGAGGCATGCTTGTGGCATTGTGGTTTTCCAGATAATATCGATCACCATGCTTAGAGCCTACTAGAAAACACTGAAACATTAAAAAAAGGATTTCTTTGCTATCAATATATGCCAGTGTTGTGAAGATTAAGTATAAAGTACTGTGTTATTACTACAGAGAGAAAGCAGGTCTGTCAACAATTTAAATGGGACACAAAGGGAAATATTATCATTGTCGTATTTCCGGATAATAAAGTTGCTGGATAATGGATACCTCTGGCTAAAATAGTGTCACCTATTTAAAGAAACAACCCTTAGGGTAATGGCAAACAGAAGACTTTTGTGCACTTTTTTTTTTTAAATTTTAAATTTTTATTGATTTTTCCCAATACAGTACAGATTGCAGAACGTAATGCAACAAAAGGACATCGGCTGAAGTAGTAACAAAGGAGGTATCTAGACAGCAGATCAATAAATGCAGTTTCCACATATGAACCAATACCTCAAAAAAGCTAAAGTGACTGTATTGTCAATTATAAAAGGGGGGATAGGGGGTGGAGAAGGGAAAGATAAAGAAAAAGAAAAGAGGGGAAAGGAAAATAAAGAATGGAGAAAAGGTGTCAGAAATAGCAGCGCGTTCAACCATAGAAGTACATCGAAACGAAGGTAACGTGTCCTACACCGTCCAGGTGCAGTACCTCACATTGCTACATTTGTCCCCAGCTGAAGCACTTCCAAGTAACGGGTCCACGGATGCCACTCCAGCTCCTCCTCATAACTTCTATCCAAAAGCCTGGCTCGAATGGACTCCATCGCTCTGATCCAATTAACTTTTGTTACAAGGGTCTGTACCCCCGGTATTAGTGGCTTTTTCCAATTAGCTGCCAGTAAAGATCTTGCTGCTGTAAGAATATGTGTGGCCAGTTTGTGTGAACTTTTCGAGTGTATTTCTGGGATTTTCATGCCTAGAAGAAAGGTGTGTGGGGAGGCTTGTATAGTGACCTGGAGGACCTCTGAAAGCAGAGTGGCAACCTTTCCCCAAAATTCTCGGGCAGCTGTGCACATCCACCAGGTGTGTAAAAATGATCCCTGTTCTCCGCAGCCTCAGAAACAGTTAGCATGGTCTGGATTGCCGCTGAGTTTACTGATGCGTAACGGAGTATAGTACCATCTAAATATAATCTTATATGCTCTCTCGGCAGAGACTGCACAAATGGACGTCTTTCTGGCCGTGTCCCATATGCATGACCATGTTTTGTCCGAAACCGGAAAACCAAGGTCCTCCTCCCATTTCGTCATGTAGGGTTGGCGGTAAGTAGTGGTGTCTGATGCAATGGTGTTGTAGAGACTGGTGATTAGATGAGTCGGTATGATCGGTTGTGACAGATGGTTTCAAAGTACGTTAGTGTAGTGTTCGTGGCGGACTTAAGGGCCTTGTCCACGTAATGTCTGATTTGTAGATATCTGAAAAATTGTGAATGTGGTATGTCATGTTTTTCTCTACATTGTTGAAACGAGAGCATTGTCTGGTCTGTCAGAAAGGCAGTGAGGGTAGTCAGATTTGCCGCTATCCATGGAGTAAAATCAAGTGGAGAGCAACCCGGTGTGAAATCAGTATTGTGAAAAATAGTCCTAAATCTGGAATTAGAAGTACTCAAACCCGACTTTATAGACACTGCATCCCAAAGATCTAAAGCCTGTTGTGACGTGGGTAAAACATTCAGGGAGGCATTTCTGGAAGCTTTAGGTATCCAGAAAAGGTGAGCTAGCTGGAGGGGATAGATAAAGTGATTTTCAATTTCTTTCCAGGGTTCGCTGGTTGGGGCATGCACATGTATCATAGCCTCCAATCTGCTAGCTATATAGTATCGGTGTACGTTAGGGACCCCCAATCCCCCCATAGATTTCGGCTTAGTCATGATCTCCGCCTTGATTCTTGGTCTCTTACCACTCCAAATAAAATCTGATATTGACTTTTGGAGGATACGAGCGGACTGTTCTGGGAAGTTTAACGGTAGTGTTCTAAACAGATACAACAATCGTGGTAGTAATGTCATTTTAACTGCAGCAATCCTGCCAAACCAAGAGAGGTGGTAGGTGTGCCAAGTGAGTAAGTCCTTCTTAAGTTTATCCAACAGCTTGGGGTAGTTGGCCTTGTATAATGTGTCATAAGATGAGGTCAGTTGTATCCCCAGGTACGTAATGGAGTTAGTCTCCCATTTGTAATCAAAACTGAGTTGTAGCAACTTCAGTTCCGAGTCTGACATCTGCAGCGGGAGTGCGTGTGATTTCGTGGGGTTGATTTTGTAACCGGAGAGAGATTGGAATCTATCTAGAGTGTGGATTAAGTTTGGCAAAGAGGTTTGGGGGGACGTTAGCGTAAGAAGGATATCGTCAGCGAATAAATTAATCTTATGCATTTGTCCGCCTACCTGAAAGCCTTTGATATTGGGGTTATTGCGGATGGCGTGGGCTAAGGGTTCTAGAGATAGAGCGAACACCAAAGGTGATAGAGGGCATCCCTGCCGTGTCCCTCCCCTAATCTCTATATAGTCCAACTGGAGGCCCATGTTCACCACTCGAGCTGATGGAGCTGCATAGAGTTGTTGAAATCCAGTAAGGAAAGGTTTTGGTATTTGTATTTTCTCCAAAACCGCGAACATGTACCTCCAGTCCAACCTGTCAAACGCCTTTTGTGCATCAAGGGACAGGAGGAGGGAAGAAGTTTTCTCATTTGGGGCCAGACTTATTAAATTTATAGCCTTACGGATATTGTCAGCTGCTTGACAGCCCGGTACAAAACCCACTTGGTCCGGATGAATGAGCTGTGGGAGCGTTGTGGAGAGTCTATTTGCCAATATCTTGGCGAAAATCTTGACGTCGGTATTGATAAGGGAGATGGGTCTATAGCTATCGAAGTTTTGGGGATCTTTGCCAGGTTTCAGTATCATGATAATATTAGCCGATTGCATGTGTCGCGTCAGGGGTGCACCCTCCATGAGAGCTCTAAAAAGTTCTTTTAAATGAGGGATGAGGTGAGTGGAGAATTTTTTATAGTATTTGACGGTAAAACCGTCTGGACCGGGTGCTTTATTCGATTTGGAGCCTTTGATTACCGCCTCTATCTCCTCAGTCTCTATAGGTGCAGTTAGCAGTTCCTGGGCGTCCGCAGTCAAAGGGGGGGGAGTCCAAGCGGACAAGAAGTCCGAACAAAGGGCGATAGGTGCATTCGAAGCTTTGTCCGCAGTGTATAAGTCGGAATAGAAAGTGTGGAAAGACTTAAGGATATGTTGTGTATCTCTAGTCGTCGTCCCGTCTGAGGTTAAAATAGCATGTATGGTTTGTGAGGTCTGGAGGGCTTTGAGTTTGCGAGCTAGCATGGTGTGTGGCTTATTAGCGTATTCATAGTATAAGCTTTTAGTTTTCTGCATAACATATGCTGCCCTATCCGAAAGTACTTGGACCAGTTGGGCTCTAGTGTTCTGTATGTTCTCGAGGCTTTCCCCGTTGGGGTTACGTTTATGTGAAATAGCCAACTCATGTAGGCGAAGCGAAAGCTGTTGAATTTTGTCCTCCCTAATCTTTTTCAGTCGAGCAGCGTGCTTAAGCAGAATTCCCCGAACCACTGCTTTGTGAGCATCCCATCGGATCGCTTCTGATGTGTCTGATGTGTTGTTTAGTCTGAAATATTCCGTGATCGAATTTGTCACGTCAGTACAGGCGTCCACATCCAAAAGGATAGATTCATTCAGTCTCCAACTCCCTGACCCTCTTAGTGTATCCCAGTTAGCGAATACAATCTCAACCATACCGTGGTCTGACCAAGTGATGTCATGAATTGTAACCGAACGGACATATTGTATCTGTGTCGCTTTGGTGAAAATAAAGTCAATGCGGGAGTAAGTATCGTGAACATTAGAGTAGTAGGAATAATCCCTGTCTATCGGATGTTTCTCTCTCCACGAGTCCACTAGTGTTTCAGCAGTTAAATATTTAACCAAGTGTTTAGAGTCCCTGTCATAAGCGATGGGGGTCTGAGGATCTAAAACGGCTCTCGATCTATCCAAATTGTTGTTTAGAGTAGTGTTAAAGTCCCCTCCCACTATGACCCTGCCTACCGCGATCTCCGAGAGTCTGTCAAAATTTTTTTTGAAGAACGTCTGTTTAGAGGAGTTTGGGGCGTATACCGATGCCAGAGTGGTCAGCTGATTCTGAAGGAGGCCTGTGACTATAAGGTATCAGCCGTCTGGATCAACCAGTTTCTGTTTAAGATGAAATTTAATCTGTTTTGCTATCAGGATGGCCACTCCTTTAGTTTTGGTAGAAGAATTAGCAAGGTAAGAGTGAGGGTAATGTTTTGACAAATATTTAGGTGATGAAATTTTGCTAAAGTGAGTTTCCTGCAGCAGCAAGATATCCACTCTTTTTTTGTGATAGTCCGAGAATGCTATAGTGCGTTTTTGGGGAGTGTTGAATCCATTGACATTATGTGAGCCTACCTTGAGGTCGAAGGAGGAGGAGCTCGAGGGGGTCTGAGGGCCCATCGTAGGCTTGTCCGGGGAATGCCGAGATAAGATCATGGTGGAACGCAGCTGAAAGTATAAAGAGTAAAAGTTAAGAACAGAAGATCAAAAGTATAGCAAGTACAGGAGAGTAGTAATCAAAGTAACAAACAAAGTAACAAAAATGAACTGTGTCGTCTCTCAATATGAGGCGACTTCAGGTTTCCAAGGGGGGGAGCAAATCAATTGCAGCCCACTGGGAAAGCACTATCGTAGAGGGGGGGTCACGGAACGGAGTCAAGGAAGAGAGTACGCCCGTATAACCCGCCTAACAGATAACAAATTGTACTATAAACATATGACTAGAAGGTATTACTCCCTAACTGACCTATAGGTACCTGGGAAGCAAGAAATGAATCACAAGTGCATATAAATAGCTAGGCCATAGATCGGGTAGCCAGTAGCAGCTATGGTAATAAGGCTCGGTGACCTAGCAATGAGGGGACAAAGAAAAACCTAGCGAAATGAGGAAGGGCAAAGTCTCCTCGATGTCAGTCGGATGTCGAACGGTGTAAGTAATCCCATTCTGTTGATAAACCAGCTTGAATGGGAAGCCCCATCTGTACGGGATGTTTTTTTGGCGTAGGACATCTGTCAGAGGCTTTAGCTCTTTCCGCTTTTGCAAGGTTGTTTGAGCTAAATCAGCATAAATCTTCGGGTGTATCCCATCTAAGTCCACTTGAGAAGTTCTAGATGCCTTCAGGATCGCCTCTTTAGTTTGGAAGTAATGAAAGCGCACTATGATGTCTCTAGGAGGTGAATTCGGTTTAGGCCTAGCACGTAATGCCCTGTGTGCTCTATCCAATAAAATATATTTTTCCTCTACATCCGGGACTAGGGCTTTAAAAAGCCTGGGCAAAAAAGAATCTATGGATACAGTTTCAGGAATATCTCGGAACCGTAGATTGTTCCTTCTGGTACGGTTCTCTAAGTCCTCGTGTGCATCTTGGAGGTCTCGCAGCTGAAACTGTAAGTCCTGCACCAAGGTTTCCATGTTGGAGGAGGATTCTTGGAGCGAGCTGTGAGCTTGCTCCAAATGGTGCACTCTACCATCCATTGCTGTGAGGTCCGATTTAATCTCCGTGAGGGATTGTCGTATTTCACTTTGGATCTCGTCCTTGAAGCAGAGAAGGAGCGCTTTCAGTTCGTTCATGTCTTTTTTGGTGCTCGGGGTCTCCGAGTCCAATTCAGTGGTAGAGGCAAGTTGTCTCGTGGTCCTGGCCGTGGAGGCCCTACTTTTGAAGAAATCCGCCGTTCCCTCTGTGGGATTGGTAGTTTGTTTTTGTCTGCCACTGGCCATTAGGGATGTAGCGAACTGTTCGCCGGCGAACTAGTTCGCGCGAACTTCGACTGTTCGCGTCCGCCGAATGTTCGCGAACGTCGCGCGACGTTCGCCAATACGAGTTCGCGTTCGATTCGAACAAAAATCGTTCGACCATTCGACCATTCGATTCCTTCGACCGCTAAAATCGAAGGATTTTCGTTCGAATCGAACGATCGAAGCCATTCGATCGAATGAAATCATTCGATCGAATGGCTTCGATCGTTCGATTCGAACGAAAATCCTTCGATCGAACGATTAAAATCCTTCGATCGTTCGAATCGAACGATTTTGCGGATGTTCGAAGTTCGCGAACTGTTCGCGAACTGTTCGCATTTTTGCCGGTGTTCGCGAACGGCGTTCGCGAACACATAAACGGCAGTTCGCTACATCCCTACTGGCCATGATGGTGAATGGGGTTCGAACGAGAAAGCAGGCAGTGAGGAGGGTGATTTGCAAGCTTGTAGGCAGTATATAGGTCACAGTAAGTCCCAAATAGTCCGCAAGGTTGAGTCCAGGAAAAGGGCACAGACTCGCAGGTGCACTGTATGAGCAATCTCAGGGGAGATGCAGAGAGCGAGCGTCCGGCGTGCAGCTAGCAAATGTTGCGGGACTTGTAAGGCCCGTGGTGTGGATAACTGTAAAGGGGGGTGAAAAGCGCCCTGTAGTAATCCGGACCCCCAGTAGCGTGGAAGAGGAACCGCGTCTCACAACCCCAAAAACTGGTGATGTTGGCAGCAGTGGTGGAAAGGCGGGATTGGTCGAGCTATTGGCTCTGAGGGACTGGGGCCCTCTTTCCCAAGTCCCCTGCTGACCTCCGGACCGCGCCGGTACTCAGCGTGGGTGATCTTCCAAAAAGGGGGGCCTGAGAGGTTTGGGCGCCCCCACCGCTGCTGGCGTAGCTGAGGTGCACAACAGGGCCTTGCGTATTGCGCCGTGGGATTAGAGCTCACGAGCCCCCCACTAGACCTTGCAGCTTCCAATGTCCCCCAGGTTAAGCCTGGGCCTGAGGAGGCGAAGTCCGTGCAACTTCAACTCACGTGCAGTCTGGAGCTAGCTGGGCCTCCCCTCCGCCAAGTGGTGCCCGAGTCCGACAGTGAAAGGGCTGAAGGCGCGTCGCGCTCTTAGTACCTGCAAGTCGGGAGCCTCACTAGCAGTCCGTGAGCCTGGCTGTCAGCGTGAGCTGCCGTGGAGGAGGTCGCCGCTTCCCGCAGCGTTCAGGTGCGTAGTTAGGCGTGCGTCTCAGTGCGCAGAGCCTGCTCGTCTCCTGGGAGATGCGGCCGCGGTACAGCCGGGATTAGCTCCCCGTGCGACCCCGAAGGCTCCACAGTGTATGAGCGAAGCAGGGAAGAGAAGGCAAGCTAAATTATAGTGCTGATGTGGGCTCAAGGCGGGTTACAAAGACGGAGCTAAGTTTCTAGGCGGCCATCTTCCTCGGCTGCCAGGCCACGCCCCCTTTTTGTGCACTTTTTAATAACTTAACAATACAGAGCCTAAGTGCCCAAAACTGTCCCCCAATAGACTCACTCATAGATTCACTAAGAGCACTTGTCAAGTGATAAATATTTATATGAATTCCCATGCAATTACAGCATGACGGTCCCAAGCTCTTGTAGGTGATTTCAGTGTGGGGGCGGATGTGGGTGCTTTGGTGCTACTTAAATATTCACTGCCATTATGTTAAAAAAAGGTAGCCCCAAAGTCACACTGCTATAGCATCTATGGATGCACTTGTGCTCAGAAGAGGAGGCAAGGGAGACACAATGGTAATTGGTACATCCACACACGTCTTATACCCCTTCTCCTTTTAGACTGTAAGCTCTTTTGGTCATGGCCCCTTTAACCCTGTATTGGTTATCAGATTTTTTGTTGTAAATACTTCGTATACAGGTATAGGATCTATTATCCAGAAACCTGTTATCTAGAAAGCTCCAAGTTACAGAATGGCTGTCTCCCATAGACTTCATTTTATTCAAGTAATCCAATTTTTTTTAATGATTTCCTTTTTTTGTGTTTTTATCTCTGTATTTCATCCCAACTTAGATGTATAATCAATACTTATTGGAAGCAAAGCCAGCCGATTGTGTTTATTTAATGTTTACATGATTTTATAGTAGACTTAAAGTAAGAAGATCCAAATTACAGAAAGATCCATTATCTGAAAAACTCCAGGTCCCAAGCATTCTGGATAACAGGTCCCATATCTATATTCATTTTATGCACCCATTAATTGTACAGTGCTGTGGAATTTGTTGTTGCTTTATAATTACTTTCCTACTGCAAACAACTGTATGAAAGTGAAAGAAGTGTGTTTGGATACAAGTACCTTCAGTTAGTGCTGTCTAAATTTGTATCCAAATTTGTATTTGTATCCAAGTCTGAGATTGAAAATGACCTCTATAGGCTGTGTGCATGTAATTATTTGTTGCAGATAGTTGTCATATAGAGATCATTGATTCATTGACAGCTTTGGGACCTCTTACCCAGAATGCTCAGGACCTGGGGTTTTCTGGATAACAGATCTTTCCATAATTTGGATCTTCATACCTTAAGTCTACTAGAAAATCATGTAAACATTAATTAAACCCAATAGGCTGGTTTTGCTTCCAATAAGGATTAATTATATCTTAGTTGGGATGAAGTACAAGTTACTGTTTTACTATTACAGAGAAAAAGGAAATCATTTAAAAAAAATTGGATTAACTCTAAATTTTCTGGATATCGGGTTTCTGGATAATGGATCCCATGCCTGTATTATCAATGTTTATTTTGACCCTTCCAGCATTTTCCTTACACACCAGAAAGAGAAAAATAAGAAAACTGTACCCAACCAATGGAAACAAACAGAGAGTCTTGATTGGGAAAACATAACATAGAACCATGGCACATAAAAGCATGAAAGGGGTGACCTTATCAGGAGCTACTGTATATATAGGACAAAAGCCAGGCCTTGTCTCCATCATCCCTAACATATACCGTAATTACTTTTTCCGTATCAAAGTAATCTCCTACATTAGTACAACGTTGTTAGCATATAATTGGAATGTGTCACGTTATTGATCCTGCTTCCTGCTACAAAACAAGGACGATTTGGACCACAATGGCTCATGTAATTGAATTAACTCCCAAATGACATGCAGTTTATTAAAGGGTCCGTCCTTTCTATACAACTTGCTCTGATCTAGGTAGAGTATGCCTCACTGATAATCTAGTCCAGTGCTGTCCAACTTCTGTGGTACTGAGGGCTGTCATTTTTCTGCCCTATGTGGTGGAGGGCCAATAATGGAAGCCAGTGTCAACCACTCCCTGTTGTTAAACCACACCCACTTTAAACCACACCCATGTTACACAAGACCGTGTCCACATTATTGATGGTTGCACACAAAAAACCAAATGGTTGGTGCTCCCTGCAGGGATATCACTCATCACTCATATGTGAAAAGTGTAAGTTATATTATAACATACCCTTTAATCCATATGCATTCTCCTCCCTCGTGGATAACACAGCACCCCCAGCATATGTTTAAATATATAAGGGAACAACAATTTCAAAATGCTAACAAAACCCCAGAACAAACCCTGCCAGGCTTACGTCCCACAGGAAGCATAGGGCAGGCAGAGTATGACACACACAGGGAGTATAAGACAGGCAGAGTATGGCACATACAGGGAGCATAGGACAGGCAGAGTATGACACACACAGGGAGCATAGGGCAGGCAGAGTATGACACACACAGGGAGTATAAGACAGGCAGAGTATGGCACATACAGGGAGCATAGGACAGGCAGAGTATGGCACATACAGGGAGCATATGGCAGGCAGAGTATGACACATACAGGGAGCATAGGACAGGCAGAGAATGGCACATATAGGGAGCATAAGACAGGCAGAGTATGGCAAATATAGGGAGCATAGGACAGGCAGAGTATGGCACAAACAGGGAGCATAGGACAGGCAGAGTATGGCACATACAGGGAGCATAGGACAGGCAGAGCATGGCAGATACAGGGAGTATAGGATATGCAGAGTATGACACACACAGGGAGCATAAGGCAGGAAGAATATGGCACACACAGGGAGCATAGGGCAGGCAGAATACAGGGAAGCCTATCAAGACTACTACACTGACACAATGCTGGTGCCCCTTCAGCAGATTGTATGAATGTGAACAGGTGAGGTGAACAATGTGGCCAACAACAAATTCTGCAAATTCCAGTTTTGCTTCAGTTGACTGTTCATTGTTTACCTCCAGAATGATGACAGTATCCCCATGAGTAGCAGCGTAGGTAGCTTGAGAAGATGAAGGGAAACTAGACCACTAAACATTTTAAGTCCCTGTAAATATCTCACATAACACAGCCCATATGTAAAGCACTGTTTCTATTGTGCAATATGGAGCAATATTTCCGGCACAAAGGGTGCAGGCTGCTAGCATTCTTACTGTGCCTCAGTTTGCAGAACATCTAAACCAGGCAAATCGAGCTCCCCAGCACTGCCCTAAGTGCTTGTCACAATGTCACTGGCAGTGTCAGGCTTCATAAGGCCCTGCTCCTCACTGATAAGAAGCTTTATTCTTGCAAATTGACTGCCTACTGTGAGCCATTTTCCCACATTACTGCACTGCGGCCTCAGCAATATTCCTTTTAAATGGAAACACACCTCTCATTTATGTACCAGCCTCCAGTGATTATTAGGTAGAACCTGAAGTATTCTTCCATGTTCCGTACGTGCCTCCCATAGGAGAATGGACCTACCTTTCCAAGTCCTTGAGTCGTGTAATCATTAGGGATGTAGCGAACGTCGGAAAAAAAGTTCGCGAACATATTCGCGAACTTGCGCAAAAATGCGAGCGGTTCGCGAACGGTTCGCGAACCCCATAGACTTCAATGGGAAGGCGAACTTTAACATCTAAAAAAGACATTTCTGGCCAGAAAAATGATTTTAAAGTTGTTTAAAGGGTGCAACGACCTGGACAGTGGCATGCCAGAGGGGGATCAAGGGCAAAAATGTATCTGAAAAATCTGCCTGTGTGTGCTTGGAAGAGATAGTGTAGGGGGAGAGCTGTTAGTGATGCTAGATGGCAGTTGGTTGAATAACACACTGGGCAAAAAATGCCTACAGGGCAAATAATGCCTAAAAGGTCAACTTATACACTACTACAGTGGTAGTAAAATAAAAAAAAGTAAAATAAAAAAAAAATGAATATTAAAAAAAAAAAAATTAAAGTTGGTGCTGCTGAACTACTAGGAGCAGCAGATTAGCACACTAGTCCCACTCCCCAACACTGCTAGACTAATAGCACTGGGCTCTTATAGTAGTAGTAGTAGTAGTAGTAGTAAAACAACAAAAAAATAAATAAAAGCAGTCCTTACAAGGACTACTGTTATTGCAGCAGTCAGCAGATGAGATCAGAAGCAGGACAGCTGCCCACTGCAGCTACATACAGAGCACTGCAGTAGAAGGTAGATTACTAGCCAGCAAAGCTACCTAAGCTTAAATGTCCCTCAAACCCCTGCAGACTTCTGTCCCTCCAATAACAGAGCAGTATCAACACGATTACTAGCCAGCAAACTTTCAACTGTCCCTGAAATCACTAACAGGCAGCAGCTCTCTCCCTACACTATCTCTTCAGCACACACAGGCAGAGTGAAAAAACGCTGCAGGGCTTCGGTTTTTATAGGGAAGGGGAGTGGTCCAGGGGAGAGCTTCCTGATTGGCTGCCATGTACCTGCTGGTCTGGGGTGAGAGGGCAAAAAAAAGCGCCAACAATGGCGAACCCAAAATGGCGAACGTCGCGCGACGTTCGCGAACTTCCGGCGAGCGCGAACACCCGATGTTCGCGCGAACAAGTTCGCCGGCGAACAGTTCGCGCCATCTCTAGTAATCATGTGTCAGAGCAGAGTGGAATATCTGTGCTATTCAGTAGCAGAGATGTGGAACTCGTGTGCATCATCTGTTTCCAAGGGGCAACTCTTGGCTTTAGTGATGATCGAATCTGCGCCGTTTCGTTTTGCGTGAAAACTTTTTTATGCAAGGCATTTTTTTCTCTCTGCAAATGCTAGTCAATGGCCGAGTTTTCTTGTGGTGACTTTTTTATGTCAAATGCAAATTATTTTGTCAAAATGCAAATTTTTATGTTAAATGCCAATTCAGTTCACAAGTTTCGCAGATGTTACAGTGCGTCATTTCGGCACTAATCCATGCCTACCAAAAAAATTTGCTCATCACGACTTGTCCTCCTAAGGAACTAGGCTGGAATGATGGAGGTGCTGAACCTTGAACATAAGGATAGTGGCTCTCCGTGTGACCTTTAGTTGTGGCCAAGCCCAGAGAAAACAAATGCATAGTGCCATTATATATTTAAATACAGGTATGACATCCTTTATCCAAAAACCTGTTATCCAGATGGCTCCAAATTACAGAAAGACAGTCCCCATAAACTCAGCTTTATCCAAACAATCCAAATGTTGAAATATGATTTCCTTTATCTCTGTAATAATAAAACAGTAGCTTGTACTTGATCACAACTAAGATTTAATTAATCCTTTTAAAGGCAAAACAATCCTATTGGGTTTATTTAATGTTTACATGATTATATAGTAGACTTAAGGTATAAAGATCCAAATAACTGAAAGATCCATTATCCAGAAAACCCCAGGTCCTGTGCATTCTGGATAACAGTCCACCACAATCCACTCCAATCTGTGGCCCTTCATCTTAAGTTTACCAGATCACAATAATAAACAAACATTGTTCACATTTTAAAAATTCAGCTTGAAAAGTTGCAATCTATTTATCAATGTCTTTCTTTGGCACAATAAATCCCAGTTACAGGAAATGTGATCCCTCACGGTAGTGATGTGTGGGCTGGGCCAAAACCAGTGGGACCTGTGGGTTTACTCATGGATCGGGATTGTTCTTTCTGGCTACCTAAAAGATCTATAGGTTTTGATTGAGCTCACCCTTCCACTCTCCCTGCCTGTGACCAC
This sequence comes from Xenopus petersii, assembly GCA_038501925.1. Taxonomy (NCBI): domain Eukaryota; kingdom Metazoa; phylum Chordata; class Amphibia; order Anura; family Pipidae; genus Xenopus; species Xenopus petersii. Next base: position 132,679,652 of record CM076678.1, on the reverse strand, counting down.
CCCTTTCGTGATGGGGCTGGCACAGGTCTATAAATAGAGGGAACGGTGCGGGACAGGTTTGGGTTGGGAGAGGGCGGGTTAGGGTGCGGATTGAGGGAAACTCAACCCACACATCACTACCTCACAGATATATAAAACCTCAAGAATGCTCTTCTGAGCCCTTTTTCATTGTAAAAATAGTTGGGAGGCAAAACAAGCATGAAAAATGTCCCTGGGGGTGCCAAATAAGGGCTGTCATTGGCTATTTGGTAGCCCCTATGTAGGCTGGCAAAAATAAGCACCTCTTTTGAGCCAATTGGGAGCAACATTCAAGGTTGGAGAGCAACATGTTGCCCAAGAGCTACTGGTTGGTGATCACGGCTTTAGGGAATCTAAACGTGGAAGCAGTGCAGGCACAGTGAGGATAAAATTGCAAAAGTAGGGCAAATTAGTAACAGAAGAACCTTGTATGAGTGCTACACAGTGTCGGACTGGTCCACAGGGATACCAGGAAAACTCCTGGTGGGCCCAGGTGTCAGTGGCCCCTCATGCTTCAAAACATTTGCCCTATTTCATGGCCATTTCCTATTTCTATGAGAACAAAGAGACTAAATAGATTGAATAATAGGTTATAGCATGTAAAGAAAAGAGACTAGCAGAATAAAGCTTGCGTGAGGAGAGGAATTATAATAGTAGTGAAAGTGGGCAATCGTCAACAGTGACCTTCCTGGCATTCATTCTGGAATATTTCTAGTGACTTTCATGCAATTTAAGGGGTAGTTCACCTTTAAGTTAACTTTTAGTATTTTATAGAAAGGCCAGTTCTAAGAAGTTTTTTGATTGGTCTTCATTATTTATTTTTTTATCGATTTTTTTTTAAATTATTTGCCTTCTTCTGACTCTTTCTCTTTGACAGCTTTCAAATAAAGGTCACTGACCCCATCTAAAAAACACATTCTCTGTAAAGCTACACATATATTGTTATTGCTACTTTTTAGTACTCATATACTCATATTTCTATGCATGCCCTCTCCTATTCATATCCCAGTCTCTTAATCAAATCAATGCTTGGTTGCTAGGGTAATTTGAACCCTAGCAACCAGATTGCTGAAATTGCAAACAGGAGACGTGCTGAATAAAAAGCTCAAAAACTCAAACTTAAAAACCACAAATAATAAAAATGAAAACCAATTGAAAATTGTCTCACTCTTTGAATATCACTCTCTACATTGCACTGAAAGTTAATTTACAGGCGGACAACCTGCTATTCTACATAGAATCATGAACAAACTCAGCAACTTTGTCATCTTGGTGCAGTATTGATGCCACTAGTGATGAGCAAATCTTTCCCATTTTGTTTTGCCTAAAAACTAACAAAACTGCAAAAAAAATTGGCGTCAAAATTATTTTTACGCATGACAATTTCTTATGCTCACTATAATTTTTCTAACTCCAAATGCATTAAAGTCAATGGGTGACTTGTCTCTTCGATATTTTTGCCTTGGCGACTATTTTGTCAGGGCAAAATTTTCCACTGCAAATTTTTGGCACAGTTTCACGAAAAGCTTCAAATATGGTGGAATGCGGAATTTCGCTGCAAATCCATGGCTGATGGAAAAATTTGCTCATCACTAGGTGCAACCAATAGTGGTGAAACATTGCTGCAACTATTTACATTAGTTACATTTGGCACAGTTTTCTTGACAACCAGTTTTTCAACAACCAACCCACAACAACCAAAGAGCAGTCATCTCCAGCATAGTTACAATAATTAACAAAGACATAGGATTGGCTGCTATGCATAAAGCCATATAAATACTGGTGTGTCGCTCAATTTTTTTGACAGAAGTCAAAAATAAAAAATAAGAAAATTAAGAAAATTTTCTAAATATTTTTGAAAGATGATTTCTCCCGTTTTGCTTTGGTGAAAAATTCGCGAACCACAAATTCCGACGCCGGCGACAATTCTGACACTGGTGACAGTTCTGACGCCCATTAAAGTCAATGGGCTATGCAGACTGGAAACTATTCCACAGCGATCCACCAATTGACTTAGTTAGTCAGACTCTTCAACAGACACATAGGGGCACATTTACTTAGCTCGAGGGAAGTAATAGAATAAAATATACTTTGAATTTCAAATTTGTTTTTGGCTACTTCGACCATCGAATTGGCTACTTCGACCTTCGACCACGACTTCGACTTTGAATCAAACGATTCAAACTAAAAATCGTTTGACTATTCGACCATTCGATAGTCAAAGTACTGTCTCTTTAAAAAAACTTCGACCCCCTACTTCGCCACCTAAAACCTACCGAACCTCAATGTTGGACTATGGGGAAGGTCCCCATAGGCTTTCTAGCCAATTTTTGATCGAAGGAAAATCATTTGATCGATGGATTAAAATCCTTCAAAACGTTCGATCGAATGAATAGCGCTAAATCCTTCGACTTCGATATTCGAAGTCGAAGGATTTAACTTCGACAGTCGAATATCGAGGGTTAATTAACCCTCGATATTCGACCCTAAGTAAATGTGCCCCATGGAGTAGCCATCTCCACAACGGTATCATGTAGGATAAGGAAATCTAGAGAGTCTTTGAAAGTATGAACAAATGTAGTTTTTATTACCGCACTACATGTTTCGGACCCAACTGGTCCTTCCTCTAGTGACTAGAGGAAGGACCAGTTGGGTCCGAAACATGTAGTGCGGTAATAAAAACTCTACATTTGTTCATACTTTCAAAGCCTCTCCAGATTTCCTTATCCAACATAAAGTCAATGGGCACCTAGAATTGTCGCCGGCGTCTGAATTGTCGCAGGCATGAAATATATTTTGAAATTTGACTTTTTTGAATTTTTGCAAATTTATTCGCCGGCGCGAAGTGCGGAAATTCTCCGCGATTTTGCGCCTGGCGAATAAATTTGCCCATCATTATCTCTTACCAGTGTAACCCCCAGTCCAAGCGTTTGCTAAATTTTTGGGAAAATTCAAAGCTTTCAGATGTAGTAAGAGGTCGGTCATCTAGCAGTAAAGCAGTAGCCAAAGATATTTTTATAAAAGTAAAAAAATCTTTATTAGGACATATGTAAGCCTGACGCATTTCATGCCTGAGGTGGGCACTTACTCATAGACTAGCTATGCATGGCTGCAATGCATTACTAGATTGACGCAAGCTGCAAAACTCACCACTGCAGCAAGTCCTCATTTTGTGTAGACTTTGCAAGTGAAATCTCACAAAAGTAGTCAAGGTTAACTATCCCTAAGGCATTGCTGATGCACTTACCCTCATGTCTACTCAATTGCTGTGGCCATTACGTGTGTATGTATCTCACACTAGGTGGCATTTGACAGGCTTTGTTTGCGGTAGCAGTATTCCTGCATGCATAAAGATAACACTGTCACAGTTAATGTCATATTATGATAACACTCACAGTGATAGGTTTCTCACGTCTCCAGCAGCCATAGTATCATACAAGGACTGTACACATTGATGGGGTGTAATTATTATTTTTTTTAGCAAGCATTGAGTATACACGTCTATAAATATAATCACTTCATCACCCATATCTCCTTATAGAAGGAAACAGGTCTTGCAGAATACATTCCAGCAGGTCGGACAAATGGTGTTCTTCTGAAAGATAGAACCGCAATTATTCATCATAGTCCCAGAGGAAAACAAGCTCTATCTCAGCTAAATTAGGAAGAGCCACGATAAACTTGGCCAACCAGGAGCCGTAGAACCTTTTCTTACGATGACAGAAGTGAGGAGAGATATGCCCCACAATCGATGGAGAATATAAACAACGGCCTTATTTATAGATTTTACTTTTTGTTTTCATCAAAGATTTGCTGTCAGACGGCCTTGCTGTTCTGTCTGGCCTCTCCATGTCCTTGTAAACACATGATTTTTGAGTAAAATTTGGGAAAAAAAACCCTAAACATTAACTTGGTACAAGCATATCTGAGACTTGGGTTTTGCAAAGAGATTATTGTCTGGCAGATCAATGAGACCAGTAGGATCAGTTTTATAATCATTTGTAACACGGGTCACTGTTTCTCTGGAACCTAGAGGAGATATTTCATTGTGCCTTGACAGAGAAAGCAGTGTGGCATGTGACATGCATATTGCTATATAATTACTGACTGTACATATATATAGAGGAAAACAGATATAAAACCTATTATTGATTGTATATAGGGTCCCATCTGGCAATGGCAGGCGGGACATTCTATTACCTGCTCTAAAATCAACAAACCATCTAAAAATACTTCTATTTTGAAGTCCATCTAAATCTCCACCAATAAAATATATGAATCACGTAATCCTGTGGAAATACAGAAGGCAATTTTGTGTGATTACACTATTGAAATGCTTTACCGATGGAGATTTGAATGGATTTCAATACAAAAAGTTTTTTTTTTTACTTTTTTTCACCTGTGCTAAATTTTCGCTCAAAAACTCGATCAATTCGAGATTATAGGCTTTTTTTTTTTTGCATACTTGTGTTGCTATACAACTTTTTTTACATTTGAATTTGGCTCGCAGGAAAAATTGTTGGAGACCCCCATCCAGACTATTTTTAGGGTAGTCACCTTTCCCTGTCAGTAACTCTGGGCAGGGGGAATGACATAACGGGGAGGGACAATGACGTAATGGAGAGGTGACATTGTGACTCAGGGCATCATCATTTATGGGCAGGGCTATGATGTGGAGATCAGTGATTGGCTGATCACCACGTCAATCTTAGGAAATCCTGTCTGGTTTTCCGGGTTGTGTGAGTTAAAACTGGACAGGTGGTAACTCTAGCTATTTTTAAACATTGTGGAGCATATTGAGCATATCCAATTCGTATACTGTATAGCTGGCCAAACACGGAGAGATCTGCTCATTTGTTGATGTTGCCAAATGAGCGGATCTCTCTTAGATATCACCACATTGAGGGGGGCGATATCGGGCTGCCAATCTGTGCAGGTGGATCGCATCTACGAACAGATGCAGCCTGCGATCCGATGTGATTTTTAAGCCAACTTGATGACATCTGGCCAACTTTCGGCCGGATATCGTTCGGGTAAGCCGAGGGCCCCTACGTACGAGCCGATGAGCTGCTGACTCGGTCTGACGACAGCTTTTATTGGCCTGTGTATGGCCACCTTTAGGGTAAAGGCACACAGGGAGATTAGGGGAGATTTAGTCATCCGGTGGCTAATCGTGATAATCTCCCCGAACTGCCTTCCCGCCAGCTATAATAAAAAATTGCCAGCGGGATGGCACTCGCAGTGCTTCGTTTTCCGAAGTTGCCTCATGAGGCAACTTACCCTAAGACAGATCTTTTGCTTTAAGGGTAAGGGCACACCTGGCGATTCAGGGAGATTTAGTCGCCTGGCGACTAATCGCCTCTTCTTTGGGGTGAGGTGGTCTCCTCATGAGGCAACTTTAGAAAATGAAGTGCCGCGAGTGCCATACCGCAGGCAATTTTTCATTAGAGCCAGCGAAAGACAAGGGGGAAGCCGTCTGGGGAGATTAGTCACCCCAAAGAAGAGGCGATTAGTCGTCAGGCAACTAAATCTTCCCGAATCGCCAGCTGTGACCTTACCCTAACAAGCTCTGGTCTGGAGATGAAGATCCTGAGATAACCACAGTTAAAGGGCCTTGGCTTTAACAAACAGTGTATAGTGTATTTTTAATATATATATTCTAGAACATATTGAATGTATCTATTTTATGAACTGAATCCGTGTCTTTTATTCTCTGACTTCAAAGCGCATTTGTTTGTTCCCAAGTTCTCTGATTACCTCCTGCTGTTTGCTGAATACCTTAAAGGAAATGATCACAAAAAGATAAATCAGCTTAATTGAATGCCAGTGGCGTGTAACATATGCTTTCATTTGGAAAAGTTTAGGTGTATGCTGATTCATGATTAAAAAATGTTTGTTTACAGCTGAATCTTGTAATGATGTTGGTGCCATTCCTAGTTCCTCCCTCTTGCAGAACAGCAAATAATACAACTAGTATGATGAGCTTTGACTTGTTTGCATTTAAAAGGAGGGGTGGACTATGATGCCCTCTTGAGATATGTACAATAAACAGCACTCCTGTCTATGGAAAAAGGTATGACACATATATCTTGGAGTCCATGGTGGACACCAATATCTTTTCATTTATGGAACTGGAAAACTGCACCGGCCCGGGGTTATACCAGTGATCACCACGGAGAGATCTTCTTCCATCTTCCTCTTTCTTTGCGTGGTTGCGCATGCTCAGTGGAACGAAAAGCCGAACCTTAACTAAAAAGTTGGCTACTTTGTTCTACTGCGCATGCGTTTTGCCGGGGAAATTCAAAGCAAGAAGAAGTCAGAAGAGGATCAATCTGTGATGCTCACTGGTATAACCCCGGGCCGGTGCAGTTTTCTGCTGATAGGAACACAGGCCCGGGCTTTCAGTTAAGTAAATACAATCACTTGGGGGTGCCTAACATTTGGCACCCCCAAGTGCAAACAGACTTTCCTTCTCCTTTAAAGAATGTATTTTACTGGTACAGGTATGGGACCTGTTATCCAGACTGCTCCTGAGGTCCTGTATAAGTCAATGGCACAGGTTACTGTACATTTGCAACTTGAAGATATTATGGTCTGCGCTGGGTTTTGTACTATAATGCGAACATTTCAGGCTTTTCCGCTGATTCCATGAAAAATTCTGACTTTTCGGGCGTCAAATCTGAAAAATTTGCATTCTGAAAGAGTTACAGTTTTCATGCGACAATCTGAGAAAGTCGATTTTTGTCTCGATACGATTTTTTGGTGTTTTCTTTTTATGATAAATAAGGTTAAATAGTGGATTCTAGTTTGGTTGGACTTTTTTTATTTAAAACATGAGAAAAATTAGGACTTTCATAAATATCCCCCCTGGGGGTCATTTATCAATGCTGGGCAAATTTGCCCGTGGGAAGTAACCCATGGAAACCAATTAAATTGTTGCATTCATTGTTTTACCTGCAGCTGGCTGAAAAAAGCCACTCACGAATTGGTTGCTATAGGTTACTGCCCATGGGCAAATTTGCTCAGTGTTAATAAATGAGCCCCCTCATTTCGTGAAGGATTCGGGGGTTCGGCCAAATCCAAAATAGAGGATTCGGTGCATCCCTATTTAAATATAAAAATCAACCCAATAGGATTGTTTTGCTTCCAATAAGGATTAAGTATATCTTATCTGGCATCAAGTACAAGGTATTGTTTTATTATTATAGAAAAAAAAGAAATATATTTTAAAAAGTCAAATTATTTGATTAAAATAGAGTCTATGGGAGACGGCTTTCCCATAATTTGGAGCTTTCTGGATAAAGAGTTTACAGATAATGGATCCCATAAACAATTTGAGGTTCCATGACTATGAAGATTTTCATTCATCCAGGTCATAGTATATCTAGTATAGGTCAATCTAAAAACAACTGGACTTGCTGAGTAATCAATGAAGACGTTTCACTACTCATCCGAGCAGCTTCTTCAGTTCAACTGACTGGTGTGGGAAGTTCTCGGCATATAAACTCTTCCACTAATCCATTTACAATGGCACATTGTAACTCTTCAAAGAGGTGACATCTGAAGAAACTCACAGAGGTGTTGATTCTGTGTAGTTGTGATAGGATTATCCAATGTGTCATGCAACTCCTAGATACAGGTGTTACTTGTGAGAGTTGCATGAATGGATGTGTGAAGTGTTCTGAATCCGCCGGAGTACAGATGTTAGAACAGCATTGTATGTAGCAGACAGGTGGTGTCGAAGGCCCCCACCTCTGTTCAGAGATGGTCTCTCCACCTTGACATGAATCGCCTCTTTCACGCCTCGTTCAAACCAGCGGTCTTCTTTATCCAATATTTGGACCTTGCTGTCTTCAAAGGAGTGTCCCTTGTCTTTTAAGTGTAGAAAGACAGCTGGTATCATATGATGTCACTTCTTTGTTCACATGTATACTTACTACAGAGGCGATTGAGACTGTAAGAAATCGACTGTAACATGATAACTCCCTCAGCAGCAGAACGAAGCTCACTCCCAACCAAGTTTGTTTGTTGCTAGATTTGTGCCGTAACGCCACATACTTCAAGTACAAGAACCTTTTTTATAGACAGAAACATGGCTGTGCAATGGGTTCCCCAGTCTCTCCCATTGTAGCAAACTTGTACATGGAGGAAGTGGAAAGGAGGGCCTTACTTACTTTCAAGGGAACTACACCGACTCACTGGTTCAGGTATGTGGATGATACTTGGGTTAAAATCAGATCCAATGAAGTGGCGGCCTTCACAGAACACATTAACTCAGTGGACAATAACATCAAGTTCACAAGGGAAGATGTCCATGAGAACAAACTTGCTTTTTTGGACTGTTTGATATGTATCCAAGAGGGGGGTAACTTTGAAGATGGAAGTATACAGGAAACCCACTCATACGGATCATTATCTGTTGTTTGATTCCCACCATCCACTGGAACACAAACTGGTTGTCATTCGAACCCTGCACCACCAGGCGGAATGTGTGGCAACTGATACAGAGTCCAAAGACAAAGAGCAAAAACATCTCAGAGGAGCTTTGAAAGCGTGTGGCTACCCAGACTGGGCCTTTGTCAAAACAGCAGCAACCAAGCCCAACAGGAACATCAATAGAAATAACCGCCCGGAGACACATAGTAGGCGAAACATAGTCATCCCATATGTAGCTGGAGTGTCAGAGAAACTCAGGAGGATTTTCAACAAACACCATGTCCCTGTGTTTTTCAAACCTAGCAACACACTGAGACAAAAACTGGTACACCCAAAGGATCAAACACCAAAAGAAAAACAAAGCAATGTGGTATACGGAGTCCAGTGTAGCGAGGAGTGCACAGATCTATATATCGGGGAGACAAAACAACTGCTCTCCAAACGAATGGCTCAGCACAGGAGGGAGAACTCTACAGGGCAAAACTCAGCTGTCTTTCTACACTTAAAAGACAAGGGACACTCCTTTGAAGACAGCAAGGTCCAAATATTGGATAAAGAAGACCGCTGGTTTGAACGAGGCGTGAAAGAGGCGATTCATGTCAAGGTGGAGAGACCATCTCTGAACATAGGTGGGGGCCTTCGACACCACCTGTCTGCTACATACAATGCTGTTCTAACATCTGTACCCCGGCGGATTCAGAACACTTCACACATCCATTCATGCAACTCTCACAAGTAACACCGGTATCTAGGAGTTGCATGACACATTGGATAATCCTATCACAACTACACAGAATCAACACCTCTGTGAGTTTCTTCAGATGTCACCTCTTTGAAGAGTTACAATGTGCCATTGTAAATGGATTAGTGGAAGAGTTTATATGCCGAGAAGTTCCCACACCAGTCAGTTGAACTGAAGAAGCTGCTCGGATGAGTAGTGAAACGTCTTCATTGATTACTCAGCAAGTCCAGTTGTTTTTAGATTGACCTATACTAGATATAATTTGAGGTTCCATTTCTATTTCTATAGATCTATAAATGGCATCCATTACTCTTAAATCCTTTGGAGTTAAATCTATAAAACAAAAAAACAAACAAAAAAAGTCATAAACGAGCCTTGTTTAGTGTTTAGCATATCTGCAGGGTGGGGTTGTGCATTGCACCCTCAGCTGCGCTGCACATTCTGCTGTGACAAGCAACAGTTTTAGTCTGTGTTATAATTGTACTTGACACCCAATATGTTTTATTGCTTTTAGCTCAGTTATGTTAAAATCACATTTTGGTGATAGTTCCCTTCTTTATTTTAAAAAAAAGCAAGTCAACGTGACAAAATAACAATCAAAGGCGACAAAGCAACACCAATTGCTGGAGAAAATAATTGTGTATTTATAGGCTCTTGTCTGTGGGATTATTTCCCAGAATTGTGTTTATGGTTAAACAGACCCTTAATTAGCTGGATGGGGTAGAAAGAAAATGACTGCCTACACAGATATTCATTTTATTTCATTTTAGTTCTTTAATGAAGCATTGTGTTTTATTTCCTTAGAGAGGAGTACAGTTTAACAAGCTGTTATCCCATGTTAATCCCCACCATAGTCAAGGGGAATTACAATGAGGTGACTGGATTCTTATTGTTACCAAGCTATGAAAGATGCACAGTAGGCATTGTGTTCAGATTTTTTTGAGCATCAGCATTCTACAGAGCCCCAGACCAGCTTAATGTATGCTAGAGACAAGGTATAAGGGATACAGGTAGAAGATCTGTTGTCCGTATAAACCCATTATCCAGAAAGCTTCAAATTACAGGAAGGCCATTTCCTATAGACTCCATTTTATCCAAATAACCCACATTTTAAAAATTGATTTCCCTTTTCCCTGTAATAATAAAACAGTAGCTTGTACTTGATCCAAACTAAGATATAATTAATCCTTATTGGAAGCAGAACCAGTCTATTGGGTTTATTTAATTTTTACATGATTTTCTAGCAGACTTAAGGTATGAAGTTACAGAAAAATCCGTTATCGGAAAACCCCAGGTCCCAAGCATTCTGGATAACTGGTCCCATACCTGTATATGATGAAGCCACAGGCGATATACCTCATCGGTAGGGCACAGTCATGATTCATGAAAGTTTTGTAAATATCCAGTCATAAATGTATGGCCTATAATGTACTAACACAGAAATGAGGGAGAGGTAACAAATGGCAATTAATCATGTGCATTATTAAAATAAGAGATTTGACCTTTTTGTCTCTGACAGAAAAAAATCCACGGCCCCAAAAGGTAAATACTCCAAATATCTAATAAAAGACCGAAGCTCATCTGGCATAGAAATTGACCTGGGTGCAGGGCCCCAGGTCCATCTCTTAAGGGTTTAGCATTCTTGGAAAATTAATTCAAACAATATAAATGTTGTTTGCAATCACAGATGAAGAAAGGTGACTTCTTCCAGCTTTCAAAGGGAGGTGGTCGCTGACCCCATCTAAAACAAAAGCTCTGTATGTCTACGCATTTATTATTATTTCTAGTTTTTATTACTCATCTTTCTAGTCAAGTGGTCTGCTGTTCATATTTCAGTCTCTTATTTAAATCAATGCATGATAATTTGGACCCTAGCAACTAGACTGCCGAAACTGCAAACTGGAGAGCTGCTGAATAAAAAGCTAAATAACTCCAAAACCACAAATAATAAAAATGGAAACCAATTGCAAATTGTCTCAGAATATCACTCTCTACATTATAATTTAGGGTGAACAATCCCTTAAAAATGTCAACTGTGGCTCCTGACTACAGGTATCACTAAACAGTTTATTGTTAGTCTACAATCTGCCAGCGAAGAGACCAACAATGCTTTGCATATTCTGTGCTGAACAGAACTATGAAGAAGGACAATCATGGAATTGACCAAGTACTACAGTAAACAAGGAGAGAAGCCACCAGGTGCCCTAATATGGAAATGGCTACACCTAACCTAAAAGAGGTTAATCCTACAGCAACCGCAGTAACATATAATGGGGAATGTTTACTAATATTGGACATCTTTGGAAATATTGCCCATGGCAAACAATCAGCCCCCTACAAGTTAAAAAACAAAATCAAAGATCTGATTGATTGCTATGGGCAACATCTCCAGAGATCTCCGGAGATATTTATCTCCAATGTAAGCATGTGCCCCTAAACTAGTACCTGAGGGCCCTAACTAAGTAGGTCAGCCAAGGGGCTCAGTAGTATGCAACTCATCAACTGGGTGGAAAAATATCATAGGAACCCCAAAACACTAGAGCATGCATGTGTCAAGAATGATATTTTGACAGACCAAGAAAAGCCTTTTATGACAAAATATGTGTAGAAATTTATAACTCCACAAACTTCTACAGGGTATCTTGTCTACGAATTACATTGTGGATGGCATGAATGACATCGGGGATTGCCGGAGATAAGAAAAGACACCTGAAGTGGGTCAAGAGGCCATTAATCAAGAGGCGAGGAAAATATTTGACATGGGAGTCATTTGGGAAACCCATAGTGAACAGTGATGCCCAAGTCTCAATTCCAAAGCTATATGAGTCTATAAAGTTCTACCATGACTTCTGCAAGCTAAACAAGATCTCTAAATCTGATGATTATCCCTTGCCTCTAGAGGATGAATTTATTGATAAATTGAGTACAGCATATCATAAAACAACTCTGTTGGATTTAGCCAAGGGATATTGGTACTTGATACTGCATTGGTTTGCATGGGGCTCCTGCAACACTGCAAACTAAGATGGACAATAACTTGATGACACATAGACAATGTGCATCTGCCTACTTGGATGATGTAATTATACCAAGTCCATATGGGAAGCTTAAAAGTGTAGGATAGTCTTAGAAGAAGTTTCATACTTGGACTACGATGCTTAATTAAGAAATACCGTAATAAATTATACAGTAGCCCACACAGAACTGGTCAAAATATGCAACCAAAAGCGGGTACAAGCTTTTCTAAGAATCAGAGGTGTTTTAGTCTTTGATGCTGCACCTTCTCAGATCTTACTAATGGCAAAGGTTGTGTCATGGTTACATGGACCCCACATACATACAAAACCTCGGAGGTCCTCAAAACAAGCTCTTTATGCACAGCTAGTGTTGGTGACACCCAATTTTACCAAATACTTTGTGGTCCAAAGGGATTACTTGGAGTAGGGGCAAAATGGTCTTAAATTAAAAATAACAAGAAGCTTCTATTAGTTTACCTGAGTGGGAAATGTAATACACTTTGAAAATTTTATGCTAAGTAGAATAAAGTAGAACACGGCAATTAAATAGGCCTTAGAAAACTCAACTACTTTCTCTTGGGGAGACAACTGGCTGCAGATAATGCACCTCTATAATGGATGTGTGACAATAAAGAGAGAAACAGTTGAGTAACAAGATGGTTTTTAGCACTTCAGGCTTTTAAGTTCTCAGTAGAACACAGACCAGGGAGACTATAGGGATACGTTATGTGCTTTCAAGAGTCTATTGCTGATTCTCATATAGTGCTGCCGTTGCTCAGCCGAAGTGCCCTGAGTGTTGGGGAGGTATCAGGGGGTTGAATGTGTAATGTAAGAGCAGGAGAAATCATTGAAAGGAAAGAATGTTATGGGAAGAGTGTATATTTTAATCTACCAGATTCCTGTTATACTATAAGTCTGGTAAACCTTCTATTTAAGGCAGGCTATGGCTATTGGTCATTGTTTAGTAAAATGCACAGATTACAGCCTTTTAAAGTGAAATGTGTATTCAAGAGACTTCATATAACCATGGGGAGATTTTCATTAAGGCTTGGGGAGGCTAAGCATGATCTAATCTGTCTGGCACTTAAAAAAAAAAGAAAAGAGGGAAAAAAATGCTGTACCCTTACTAACTGCTGGTAAGTTTAGTCTCCTGATGGGGGGTGTTATTAGTAGCCGATGTGTCAGCGGTGGGACAGTTAATGCAGTGCCTGACTTCATTAAAAAAACTTTTCTTCTTTTGCATCTGCTGCAATTTCGGTATTGATGCTTTTCCTTTTATAGTCCCTGTACAGCTGCACAGAATCAGATTGGCTAGAGAGTGACCTTAGGACCTCTCTCCAACTAGTCACTGTATATGGGACTATGTGGGCAAAAGCAGCAAAAAGAAGATACTTAACCTAAGGTCAAAAAAATAACAAAAAGTGGTGTAAAGGTGATACTTTATTGACTAACTATGATAATCATAGCAAGCTTTCAGAACACCCATTGACTTTAATGCATTTAAAATCGCCATAAGAAAAAACGTCAGTTGACTTTAATGCATTTGGAGCGAGAACATTTTTTTGATGGCCATTGACTTCAATTTGCTTTGCGAATTTTTTGCAGTTTCTCAATTTTTCCCAATTTTTCCCCCAACTTAAAACTCACTCTCCGCCTATGCCCAATTCATCCCTAACTCATTGTTAGAAAGAAGTTGTATATAGTTATGGCCAGATTGGAAAGAGTTTATTTTGTGACTGTATTTCTTTTTAATGATTGAGGCAAACATGAAATAAAACTAGTTGTCAGTCAGTGTCAGCTGCTGCGGCACTATATCCATATTTATAGTTTATGCACAGAGGCTGGATATACACTGGCATGGTGACTGGACAGAGCAAGAGAGCTAAATGAGAATTTTAGGGGTAACTGCAGGAGACCTATGTATCTGTTTTGAATTCACCAGACTATGTAGGCCCGGATTTCTGATTTGGGTGTCTCTAGGCATGAGGGTCCTGTGACTGCTCCTCGCTGGAGCCCTGTGGATTAGGTGTGCAGGAGATTTAAAGGAACAGTAACATAAAAAAATAATTTTAAATAATAATTAAATATAATACCTGCACTGGTAAAACAACTGTCTTTGCGTCAGAAACACTACTATTGTTTATACAAATAAGCTGCTGTGTAGCAATGTGGGCAGTCATTCAAAGGAGAAAGGCTCAGGTTACACAGCAGATAAACTCTGTAGAACATAATGATGTTATCTGTTATCCACTATTTATCCTGTGCCATGTAACCTTATTTCAATTTCCACCATTGCTACACAGCAGCTTGTTTTTATGAACTATAGTAGTGTTTCTGAAGCAAACGGATCAGTTTTACCAGTGCAAGGCAACAGTACATGATATTTTCATTACTTTAAAACACATTAATTTTTTGGTGTTACTGTTCCTTTAAAGAGCTGTCAAATCTCCTGTGCCTCCCAAATGTTTCCAATACATTAGAATGCGGCTGGGTGGCAAGTCACCCCTAAAATATTGCTGGCCTGGGCCCGAACCTTTGTGGCCTTCCCACAAACCCAGGTCTGAGATCAAGTCCAACCCCATGCCACTGCTTCACTTTAATGGATATTATTAGCAGACAGCATCTCTACTGGTACATAGATTTATTGCTTTATCTATTTACTCTGTTTCCAAACTTGTAATATAAATAGGTAGAAACGTATCCACTAAACTGGGCCAGGCTTATTTTACTGTGCCTACAGTAACGCTCCAGAGGGACACTAGTGTTTACTACCACTGCTTATTCATCACACAGTTCCATCACTTCATCTCCTCTAGATGAATTTGGCTCCTGCATACATGTTATGGTGAAGGAGTTAAGATGTTTAGTGCACCCACCTGGGAAGGATTCCAGTGTAAACAGACAGTGTATATAAAGCAGACTTTTCTTATTGATTTAGCAGAAATCCGTTTCTAGTGCAGAGTGCTGTTCTCACCTCATCAGTGTGAATTATTTAGCTCTTATCTCAGCCTCCTAAGTCGGAGTGGGAGAAGCACCTTTTGGCAATTTTATTTCTGAGATGCTGACCTTGTGTCACATTGCAATATTATAAAATCATTAAACAACATCTGGACCAGACCCAAACCATAGTTTATCTAAAGGCTGTGCTTGTGACATGGAAAGCATTTTGTTTCCCCTCAAGAACTGCAGAGGTGATGTACTAACAAAGACGTTTTATTTACTAGTATGTTTCTCCGTCAGCTGCTTTGTGCATCTGCACAGACATACTGGGTCTTAAAACAGGGGCACATTTTGCTACCGTTGCAGGTTTGGGAAAGTCAGAAACAAGCCAGATTCCATGAGAAAGATAACAAAAGAACATCTTCTATTATTCCATTGTTCATCAGTTCTCTGAGGGTCGATCCTGAAAGGTAAGAATAATATGTGCTTGTGTAGAGTATTCAACCCTGC
This sequence comes from Xenopus petersii, assembly GCA_038501925.1. Classification (NCBI taxonomy): domain Eukaryota; kingdom Metazoa; phylum Chordata; class Amphibia; order Anura; family Pipidae; genus Xenopus; species Xenopus petersii. The sequence goes on along the minus strand of CM076678.1, from coordinate 132,663,989 downwards.
AAGCTGTAATTTCCAGCATTCCAAAATAGTTCATCTTCTTCACCAATGCCTTTTTGGACTCTTGCTTAATATTGAATATGCTACTCCATTTGGCCTCCCTGAGACCCATCTAGCTCAAGAACAAATTTAATATGTAGAATCCAGCCAACAGTCAAGGAAGGCAGAAACAAAGTGCAAGGCAGAGGCCAGTGTAAGGAGCAGACAACAATTGTGGTCAAGGCCCAAACAAGGCCAGTAAAAAGTGATAACCTCTTTTTTTTCTTTTTTAAAGGCTTGTAATGTATAGAACACCCATGCTCTGGGAAGGAACATGGTAACCTTGCTTGAATTTAATAGCATTGCTCAAAATTTTCGCCTTTAAAGATAAAGAAAGAGGTACCATCTTGGAATAGGGCAGAAACCAATCAAATACAACTACCAGAAGAATAGAATGTGACTATGGAAAGTATGTAACGGGGCAAAGAGAGAGCCAGACTATTAACCCGTTGTTACCTTGATGAACCACTGCCCATTGGGTGGGGGAAACCTGGAAGAAGACACAGCGGGCAGGGAATTGCAGTCAAACACGTCCTTCTTTATTAGTCAGGGCATACATCAGCACAGCAGTTCACAATTCTTGAGGGAGAGGACAGAGTTGGTTAGAGGAGGAGGAGAATGGATTCTAAGTGATTAAGTGGATGCTGCAGCCTTACTGTTAACCTTTTAACAGTGGCAGGTATATAAAGATTTCAAAAAGACTGTTCACTGATTAAATTTGTGTGGGGGGTTTACTTGCCCTTTAAATCAACCGTACACATCTGATGAAAGGCTCTTCCATGCTGAACACTTTGCACAGGATTTCTTTAAAACAGTTTGACAAAGCTTTCTGATTCAGTGGTGTATGATTCCTCTTGGTGGAACAGTCCCCGGCAAGAAGTCTGGAGCACCTGAGAATGCCAAAAGATTTACAAAGGGAATATATAACTTGGCATACATGTAATGTTCTCAAAAAGAAGCGTTAAGTCCCTCTGGGTATCAGTTCCTTTTTTTTTTTTTTTGCAAAGCAGAATAATTTGCCTGTATGACTGATTTACTCCAAATGATTTTGCAGCTCTTATAAGTTATAGAAATGTAAAAAAAGAGAATTGTATATATCATGAGGACCCTAAATGCAGACTGCAGCTATCATGAGGTCCCTAACTGAGAATTGCATGTATCATGAGGTTCTTAAAGGACATGTAAAGTCTAAAATAGAATAAGGTTAGAAATGCTGTATTTTGTATACTAAATATAAACATGAACTTACTGAACCACAAGCCTAATCAAACAAATAATTCATGCTTTCAAAGTTGGCTACAGGGGGTCACCATCTTGTAACTTTGTTAAACATCTTTGCAAGACTAAGACTGTGCACATGCTCAGTGTGGTCTGGGCTGCTTAGGGATCATCATAAACAAAGCTGCTTGAGTTGTGCATGGCTGGGAAGTAAGGCGGGGGCTCCCCCTGCTGTTTATAAGTATGATTGTTTCCCTGCTCAGCAGTTAGGGACCATCTGACAATTCCTATCCACAGCAGTAAATGAAGGGAGAATTTCACTGCATACAGTCAGGTTTCTTATAAAAACGGTACACATGTTTTAATTGAAGTATATTGGAGATAGGTTTCTTTTTCATTAAAGAAATTAAAAATGGGATTTTATTTATTTTCCTTTACATGCCCTTTAAATGAGAATTTTATCTATCATGAGGTCCCTAACAGAGAATTTCATGTATCTTGTGGAGCCTAAATGAGATTGTTATATATCATTAAAGGAGACCTGTCACCCTAAGAGATAATTTCAAATCCTTTTCTACCCTGTTAGTTGAGCAAAAGAAACTTTACTTACATTATATAAATCTTGTCTTCTTCAGTCTGGGAATCCACAGCAAGCAGGCATTTATTTGCCATTGGTTTTAATTTTTTATTATTTGTGGTTTTTGAGTTATTTAGCATTTTATTCAGCACTTCTCCAGTTGGCAATTTCAGTAATCTGTTTGCTAGGGTCCAAATTCCCCTAGAAACCATGCATTTATTTGAATGAATTGATTTGAAGAGACTGGAATATGAATAGGAGAAAGAGGAATAATACAAAGTACAAATAACAATACATTTGTAGCCTTACAAAGAATTTGTTTTTTTAGATGGGGTCAGCGACACCCTTTTAAAAGCTGGAAAGAGTCAGAAGAAAAAGGCAAATAATTAGTGATGGGCGAAACGCAGAGAAAATTCGCCAGCGAAAATTCTCCGGCGCAAATTCACTGGTGAAAATCCTTTTTTTTTCAGAAAAATGGACGCCGGCATCAAAAACTAGACACTGGTGCCGTTACACAAATTTTTGGCCGTTTCACACGAAATTTGCGAATTTTTCGGCGAATCAAATCTCCACCAATTCGCCCATCACTACAAATAGTTAAAAAACTATAAAAAATAAATAATGAAGGCCAATTCAAAAGTTTTTTTTTCAGAATTGGCCATGCTATAAAATATTAAAAGTTAGCTGAAAGGTGAACCATCCCTTTAAAACAAGCTTTGTATCACCCCAAAATCTGGTGTATGTACCAGAGGAAACTCAGTGCACACGCCCATACACAGGCCACACAATTATAGACCTTGAGGAGGGGGATAAGAAGGCTGCAATGCCATCTGGGAAGTGCAGAATTGAAAGTGAAAGTAATTGCCTGCCCCGCCTCTATGTCTGAGTCATAAAGGCAGGGCAGGCAATTTATGATTGACAGTTCAGATTTTTAAATACATTTATGACAGGTATGGACATTTTAATTAAAAATAGAATGTGGGTTTTGTGTTTAATTCGCAAGGACCTTTTTATTATACAGTTTTTTATGTCTGGGCGACAAGTGCCCTTTAAATATAAATATAAAGAAATCTAGCACTTGCTCACAACATATTTTTATGTTTAACACAAGATGCTGCAAGGCTTATGTGCTGTTGCTATAAAAATGAATCCTTGAATTCAAATGGGCATGTCATGTTTTGAGCAGAAAGAATTAAGCAATGAATATTTTAATGAATCATATGAAATGTTTTCCCCACCAAGTATCACACAAGTCGCTAATCACCGATCAGGGATACAGTAAATGCATCAGTCGAGCAGACCTAGCGCTATTCTCCCAGTGACCCGACCCGAAACTAAGCGAATGAGTGAAGCGGACGTGATTGCATCAGCAGACAGTATCTAATTCGATTCAGGAGGGTCATTTGTCCCAGCTGTTGGAAGGTAAGCAAACATATCTTTGTCTCCCTTCCCTACTTACTGTCACATCTCATTTCAATCTTATATTTACATCCCAATGAAGGACATTCGCATGTTATACTTGTTTTTATATTTGACATGACTATGAGCCATCCTTTTGGTTTCAGAGTTTTTACATTTAATTTAAATAAATACACATTTCACATCATTTTTTTATTATGAAATGTGATTTTAGAAGGGCTATGTTTTTGCATTCATGCACAGCACAGAATTTGATTTGCTATCGATGCTTCTTGTTTTTCTTAAGATGAGCAAATGCATTGGTTGCTGAATCGGTCAGCCCCGTGAGTGTTATTCATATGGAGATTGGATTGAGGAACAAACGCAAGTGCAGGCACTGTATCTATGTTAATGTATAGTGATGGGCGAATCTGTGCGAAACGCATTAAAACTATTGACAATTTTATACGGGCGACTATGTGGTCCAAATACAGTAAAGTCAATGGGCATCTGAATAATTATGACAAGCGGAAATTTGTATGCGTGCGACTATTTTGACACGTGTCAATTTTTTTTTGACGCAGCAGATTTTTTTTGTTGTTGCAGTTTCACACATTAATTCCCTTTACGGCGAAACTTTGGGCGACTTTATTCTTTATTCGCCCCCATCACAATTAGGGGCAGATTTATCAGGGGTCGAAGTGAATTCGAGGGAATTTCGAAGTAAAAAAATTCGAAATTCAAAGTAATTTTTTGGATACTTCGTCCATCGAATATGCGATAATCGAAGTACTGTATCTTTAAAAAACTTTAACTTCAATACTTTGCCAAATTAAACCTGCCGAAGTGCTATGTTAGCCTATGGGGACCTTCTAGAGCATTTTTCTACATTTTTTGAATTCGAAGAAAAATCTTTGATCGATGTATGAAATACTTCGTATCATTCGATATGAAGGACTTCATTGTTCGATAGAACAATTTTACTTTGACCGAAAAAAATGTCAAATTCGGTGAAAAAAACGTCAACTTCGAAGTCGAAGTAAAGCCATTCGATGGTCGAATTTCTAAGTATTTATCTCTTCGAAATTCGACCCTTGATAAATCTGCCCCTATATGTAGCTTTTCTTTCTATTTAAAGGGTTTGTTCACCTTTAAGTTAACTTTTAGTATGTTATTGAATAGCCAATTCTAAGCAACTTTTTTTTTTTTTTGTCATCTCATGGTTACTAGGGTAATTTGGACCCTAGCAACAAGATTGCTGAAATTGCAAACAGGGGAGCTGCTGAATTAAAAGCCAAATAACTCAAAAACCACAAATTATGAAAAAAATTAAAACCAATTGCAAATTGTCTCAGAATATCACTCTCTACATCATACTAAACGTTAATTTAAATACCCCCTTGACAAAAAAAGATATTGGTGGCCAGTAGTATGGTAATTAAAGGAGATTATGATTTATATCACTATATCTCTGCCACAAAATAAGTTTTTCCAAGCATAATACAAGCAATGTATACCACTAAATTGTGCACATGGGCAGGTAAAGGAAACCACATAACACAGAGGGAATATCCACAAGTGTAAAAAAGTACCCTAAAATTTACATCTGAAGACAAACAATTCTTTGAAGGTGAACACAATGACACAACTGCAACACTGAAGAACTTTTGGGGAGCTGCTGGTCTATTAAGCCAGAACAACCAATCCAATGTCAAAGAGGGGTAAATCTAATGAGCCACAAAGGTTTAGGAGGGAGAGGCCCAGGGACTATGGAGCACTAAGGTATCTCTGTCAGTGAAACTTAATTCATTTGATTAGATGATTTAGGTTAGACCTGGTTCTGACTGGTAACTAGAGATTGGCGAATTTGTCCCTTTTCACTTTGCCGAAAAATTTGCGAATTTACCAAAGCGGCAAAAAATTTGAGAAACACATTGAAGTTAATGTGTCTCCAAATTATTTTGACCAGTGTCAATTCCCGACACTTTTTATACAAGCGCCTATTTTGTCCAAATGCATTAAAGTCAATGGGTGTCCGAATAATCTTGATGCGCAACAATTTTTATGCATGTGACTATACTGACTTGGCCATCATGGGTTACTGCTCCTGGGCAGATATAGTGCCTTTTATTACATAACCCAATACCTAAGTCTAAATATATACATGTTTTCACTTTTGGTTGGTTAATAAAAGAATATATTTTCTGTTTCCAGGCTGCTGGCAAGTGCTGGGTGCATGCTTTCCCTTAACACGAGCTGATTAAATGAGCCCATGCCGTGGCCCAGGTCTTTGGCAGGTCATTAATCCTTTATTACTGTGCTGTACAGATTATTAATATGCTGTTTACATTTTATTTTGGCTTTAATATAATTGCAATAAAAGAACAAGCATTTACATTCTCGTGCAATTTAAATGGGAAATATTCCATTTCTGAGGCTGCGTATAAATAATGCAGGCACAGCATGGAGTGAGCACAGCAGGCAGAATGCTAAGGAATAAAGGAGAAGTGAAGTGTACAGTGGGCAGACAAGAGAGCAATCACACAGGCACAGTAACACAATGATGGAAACTGGCATTGCATTTACACTGCAGTGAAACAAAGTATGGCACAAACATGAAATAGAATGAATGGTAAGTGGAAGGCATCACTGCAGAGTCAATAAAACCCAATGCAGGAATGGCAAGTACCCCCCCCCCCCTGAAATCAAAGGAAAAGCAACCACTGTTGAGGGATGCTGGGAGCCATAGTTCAGGAACAGCAGTGCTGCCGAATGCTGACATAGTTACAGGAAGAATCTTGCATTTTGAAGGGGAATAAAAAAAATCGAAATCATCCCATATTATTCAGTATAAATTGCCTGCCATGATCACAAGTGGTAGAAATGCACTGGGATTTAGGAGAACACTTGAGAAAGGGGGTAGATCCCTTGAAACATTGTGTGGAGATCTCAATGAACCAAACATATTTAGAAAATTTTGCATGCGTGAGTGCCATCTGATTCCCTTCTTGTTCTGGCTGTAATAGGAACCCCTGAGCAACAGATTTCCCAGACAGAGCACCACCTAAGTCACCAGGCAGAATCTGCATTTTTGTAAAAATGCACAGGGATTTAACCTAAAATGGCCAATTTTTTTTATTTTTCTTGTTTTAATTGATAGGCCTCAGGGTGTGCTTCTGACGATGATGTAAAGGTGGCCATACAAGGGCAGATTTAAGCTGCTGATTTGGGTCCTATAGACTGGTCTGCCTGTGTATGGGGCCCTCCAACAGGCCTTCTGTAAGGAGAGTACCTGGTGGTCTAGCGGGGTGCAACAGGGAGGTCTCTGATGAAGTGCAGTGACACGAAACACGTCAGACCTCATGGCGCTGTATTATTTGGTGTACCAAGATGTGTGAATAAAGGAAATCTGTATTAATGCTGAATTAAAAACGAGCGATTCTGTTCTAAGAGGGCTCTGGAGTGCGCCGCCCAACCAATATACTGCAAGGGTGCAACAGGGATGCACGTTGTACCCAAGGCAGGGACACCAGCTACGTTCTTCTTCTCCCCATGAGTGCCAATGCACACTCCCTTGCGTCTGAATAGTAATGACGCACATAATTTGCTGCTTCCGGGTTTGATCGCCGCTGCATGTAATATCATCCCGCAGCAGCATGAAATTCAAATATAAGTGTTTATTGCCCAATGTAGATCTATCTTTGTAGTTCCTGGGGTGTCACTTCTAGTTGTTTATCCTGTGTCTGACCTTGCCTGTCCATGTTATTGCCTATTGCTGCCTGTCCTGTCTCCTGCCTGTATTTGACCATTCTCCCGGATCCTGATTTAAACCCACTATATTGGTATTCCGACTCGGCCTGCACTCAGACTATACTCCTGTCTCTCCACTCTTTACTGTGCTGCCTGATTGGTATTCTGACTCAGCCTGTGACCCCAACTACGCTCTCGCCTCTTTGCACGTACGGTTCCCTTGCTCGCCCAGAATCTTCTCCTTGGTCCTTTTACATTAAGACCTGGCGGCATCCGAGTAGTGAATGACTCCTCCCAAAGCGAAAGGTGGTTGTTAAAGGCACAACAGTCAGCCGTGACCGTGACCTTGTCATTTGTTCTGGGTTCAGGATACCTAACATCACACCTCCCCAATCGATATCTGGCCAAAAATCAACCTAATGTCGATCAGGCAGGCTTAATTTTTCTAGCTCATTGATGTGGTCCTTACTTTGACTTTAGCATGAAATCACCCACCCAAGGTGGACATATTGAGGGAATGATTTGCTCGTTTGAACAAATCTTACCAAGTATGGACACCTTAAGCAATGGATAGAAGCAGGGCTTGGATGCAGCCTGACCCTGCTCTGCCTCTTGAAGTGCCCCATGATTAGTATAGAGGAGATTAGCATTGAGGGGTGGATTTTCCTGTTTTTTGTTTTTCGTAGGTGTCTCTCATGTGGACTTGAAGGGTTGTGGGTATTGGTTAGTCAGCTAAGAATTGTGGGGATGTTAACAGGAAGGTAAAACCAATTGTTCTTTGTAAAGGCTTTCTTGGTGGGCCCTTGTCAGCTTGCCAAAGTGTTAGCTGGTGCCATGAGCAGGTATATGTTGGGGTAGTGGCTTAAACCATAAGGTGGGTGGTCATAGCTGGTTGTGATTATATGTGAGATGTGTTATTGTTATTGTTAAATATATGAATGTAAGCATTTACATGTATGTTTTTATTATGTACTGAATGATCGGTTGATTGCACTTGTTTGTACACAATAAAGCTGTGTGCAGTATCAATCCAAAAGATGACTTGTGTCTTGTATTTCAATTGTCAGCTAATTAGGTGAGTATAGGGTAGATGATGCAAGGGGCATGTGTTTCTATGTAAACCTATAGGCCTATGTATATATTAATCAATGTTTGCATTGTGGGCTGTATATGTAATTGTGTGTACAAATAATTGTATCATTGCAATGAATAGAATTTGAAGCCAAAAAAGCCATGTAATATCTTTTGAAATATGTCATTCCATCTGTTTCTAAACGCTTGATAAACAGCAGAAGGAATGTGTGTGCAAGTGTCTTTGTGGGAGCGATAAGAAGAAGAAAAAGGGAAAGAAATTTGCCATAATCGTCTAAATGAATACCTTAAAGCCTCAACAGATAAAAACGGCAATGGTATTGTAATTCTTAATGCAAAGCAGAGACACTATTGGATGGGATAGACCTTACTTCTGTCAGAGGCTCAGTTATACTGGGGGTTCTGGTCAACAACAAAATTGCGAAATGGGTGTGAGTAGATGGGGGGTGGGATTCGTTGGATGGGGACGAGTCTACTATAAAATCATGTAAACATTAAATAAACCCAACAGGCTGGTTTTGCTTCCAATAAGGATTAATTATATCTTAATTTGGATCAAGTACAAGCTACTGTTTTATTATTACAGAGAAAAAGGAAATCATTTTAAAAAATAGAATTATTTGATTAAAATAGAGTCTATGGAAGATGGCCTTTCTGTTATTAGGTGCCATAATTAGGCGTCCCATACCTGTTGTTATGTTAAAGCTAAATTGCCGTTAATAGATTAACTTTGTCCTTTTCAGCCGAACGTGAAGTCTTTTTGAATGTGTTAGTAAGGAGGGTATATTTTTGAGAGGTTTGACAAAAAAAAAATCCTCTGCATTGATGCTGGCCTTGCCATGATATCTATATCACCTAAACTTCCCTCTCCCCAAGGCAGAAATGCCTTCAGCTAATCTATTCTAACAGGAAATGGCTGGAAAATAACATTATCAGAAAAATTCAATATCCTGAAAATAACAGCCAAAACATTTTTCACACAGACGTACTTAGTTAAATATATTGGTACCTGGATGAATTTACATTTGTATTCCAGTCACATTACCAATCTAATTAGAGTGGTGGAAAATACATAACCATGAAGGAACATTGTTACAACATGACTTATCTTTAAACATTAAAGCTATTCATTTATTTCCCGCTGACTGAAGTGAAGTTTTACAAGGATTTACTGCTCCAGCAGGTGTGGCCTGTTTTTTCCTTCAATATAATTATAATGGTACAAAGCTGGTGACATGGATTATATGACTTAAAGGGCATGTAAAGTCTAAAATAGAATATGGCTAGAAATGCTGTATTTTGTATACTAAACATAAACATGAACTTAGTGCACCACAAGTCTAATCAAACAAATTTATGCTTTTAAGGTTGGCTACAGGGGTCACCAATTGTAACTTTGTTAAACATCTTAGCAAGACTAAGACTGTGCACATGCTCAGTGTGGTCTGGGCTGCTTAGTGATCGTCATAAACAAAGCTGCTTGAGTTCTGCATGGCTGGGAAGTAAGGCGGGGGCTCCCCCTGCTGTTCATAAGTATGATTGTTTCCCTGCTCAGCAGTTAGGGACCGTCGGACAATTCCTATCCACAGTAGTAAATGAAGGGAGAATTTCACTGCATACAGTCAGGTTTCTTATAAAAACGGTACACATTTTTTAATTAAGGTATATTGGAGATAGGTTTCTTTTTCATTAAAGAAAGTAAAAATGGGATTTTATTTTTTTGCCTTGCCCTTTAAAGACACAGTAACATTCTGTAGGGGTCATTTACAAAATGCCTTCTGCTATTGCAGGTGATAGGCCTGAGGCTGCTCAAAACCATATAGTCTTGTCTGTGTTTGGCATTGCTTCATTCATGAGGGACAGGAGGTGAAAAGTACCTTGGTGTCACCGCACATTAAAGGGGTGGTTAACCTTTAAAGGAGAAGCAAACCCCCCTCCCTCCTCCCCCCCAGCCTAAGTGTTACCCCGGCAAATGCCTCTAACTCTTTACCTACCCCTCAATGCAGATTCAGGTTTCGGCATTCACGGGCGCCATCTTCAGCCGCTTCAGTAATCGCTGGAATGAGAACGGTGCTTCAGCAATTTTTGTGAGTTTTTGCGCATGTGCAGTTGTCCTGAAGCAGAAAATTACTCCAACTGCGCAAACGCTGCTACGCCGGTCTCATTCTGAAGATTACCAAATCTTTGCTTGTGAAATCCGATGCCTGAATCTGCACTGAGGGGTAAGTAAAAAATTAGAGGCATTTGCCCGGGGGAACACTTAGGCTGGGGGGAGGAGGGAGGGGGGTCTATGTAGGGCAGGTAGGGTTTTTTTAACTTCAGGGCTTGCTTCTCCATTAAGTTAACTTTTAGGGGCAGATTTATTAAGGGTCGAAATGAAAATTCAAATTTGAATTTGAAATTTTTTTATGGTCAACACTGTCAATTTCGGCTAGGCAATTATCAAGACTCAATTCAAGTTTTTTAAAAAAAAATTCGATTTTCAAGAATTATCATACTCTGGGCCTTTAATAATTCAACTATTCGCCACCTAAAACCTTCCAAATTACTGTATAAGTCACTGGGAGAGGTGCAGTGAAGTTGTTTGTCGCCTTCCATGAGGAAAAACTCAAGTTTGGTCAAATTCGTTTAAAGTTTTCGAGTCAATTAAATTAACATACATATTTGATTTCATTAATAAATAGTCTATTATTTGAATTTCGAGTAAATTGGAATTCCTTTGAAATTCAACCCTTGATAAATATGCCTCTAAGTATGTTATAGAATGGCCATTATAATAAAAGTAAAAAAATATTTTTTGACTCATTATTATTATCAATCCTAATTGAAAGCAAAACAATCCTATTTTTGTTTAATTAACATTTAAATTATATTTTGGTTGACTTAAGGTATGGAGATCCAAATTATCCAGAAAGCCCAAGGTCCTGAGCATTCTGGATAACAGGCCCTATACCTGTACCATGTTTACCACCAACCTCAAGTAATTTGAGGTGTATATAGTGTTTATTGAAATATAAAGAACAGCTGGTCTTTAACCCCTGACAAACTTCTTAAAACAGAGGTGTAGGTTCATGCCACATTTTTTGGGGCAACATTTGGTTGAGGCTATTAATATTATTATTATTGTATAAACATCCAACATTTCTTCTCTGGGAGCAACAGGAATGACAAATTAGAACTTATTTAAGCCTCACACTAACTGGCCTTTAGAGTGTCCTCCATTCACTGATTTTTTTCAGGGAGGCAGTCATATATTTTAGAAACCACTGTCTTAGGTTTTTTCTCTTGCCCCACCCGATGGCATTGGACACATTGTAATCTTCATAATATTACTATTGATTGGGAAATAGATGTGCGCTGAGATATACAACTCCTCTTAGTTAGAGCAGCATAGAGGTACCTTATGCCATATTATTACCTTTGCTAATGAAGAATTGATTGCCAAAGAGAATATTTCTGCTGCTAATGACATCTTTTGAGAGTATTTGGTCAATTTATTCTCCCCGGCGTTTTCCAAGCTCCATAAAGCATCCTCAGAATTTCCCCTGCTCCTCTATACATTTGTAAATATGTGTGAATTATTTGCATGCCACAGTTGGCAGCCATATCTCTGCATGAACTATACTGAATCAGCAAAACCCTACTATTGATGGGGCTCAGCATGGAGATATGCAGCACAAATAGTGGTATTGTCCTAACTGGGGTTCATTGTCCAGCAGGAAGGCAGTCACATTTTTTAAGAACCTCAATCATAGAATGTTCCCTCTTGCCTGGCTCCCTATAGTAATACAGGGACTGGAATCAACATGGCATTATGAACCATGTATGGTGGTTTTGTCCTCTATTGAAATTTCTCCTAACTGTCCTCTATTGAAGATCTGAGGGCTTGAGTCAAAAATATTGCCTTTTACCTTTTACCAGAAACAGCTTGTTTGGCATTCCCCCATTTGATGATATAATCTGCACAATGCAAGGCATTCTCTTTGTTAACATGTCTGGGATATCTAGAAACTGAAAGCCTTCCAGTTTACCTTTCTGTTCCCCATAGATAAGATAAACATGAATTGTTTGTAAGAGATTTGCTGCATTCTCCTTCAACTTTGTAGACCTGCTTTACAAAATATGGGGTTCATGGATGGATATTTAATGAGTGTCATAAATCCCTATGTTTCTTTAGAACAGAAAAAAGAACAAAGTAAAAAATGGCAATATAAATGTAAGCGAAGACCAATAGCAGCAAAACAAATTATATGCAATCAGAAAAAAGCATAATAACTTGGCATCATCTTATAGGATACACAATACACTATTCTGCATATTGTCTTCCCTATGCAATTTGCTTCTTATTGGGGTAAATGTGGGGTCACTGTGTAATATTGTCAGTAATTTTTGCGGTAACCCCGTTGACATGTTGCAGCTTTGTTAATCTCTGTGGCCGTTCATATTACACATGGTCATGATATTTAATTTCAGTGGTAATCACTGCTACTTTCCCCACTGTAAAAAGATCATTTCCAACTACATTTTTCAGCTATGTAACACAAACACTTACCCGCTGGCATTGGACACGCTGTAATCTTCATAATATTACTATTGATTGGGAAATAGATGTGCGCTGAGATATACAACTCCTATTAGTTAGAGCAGCATAGAGGTATGCCATATTATTACCTTTGCTAATGAAGAATTGATTGCTAAAGAGAATATTTCTGCAGCTAATGACATCTTTTGAGAGTATTTGGTCAATTTATTCTTCACATTTCTCCCCGGCGTCTTCCATGCTCCATAGAGCATCCTCCGCATTTCCCCTGCTCCTCTATACATTTGTATCCATTGTTTGTGTAGACTAATGTCTGCTAAATATGTGTGAATTAATTGCATGCTGCAGTTGGCAGCCGAATCTCTGCATGAACTAGACTGAATCAGCAAAACCACATTTGCCATTTACAGATGCAGTGACCTCTGCGACACCTCTCAGCGTGCATAGGGAAACTGGTAACACGCAGAGGGATCTCAAGGATTTAAAAATAGGATGGGAAAATCATAAAAAGACAGAGCAAGGGGAAATTGTATGTTTCCGCTACTGAATGCTATTTGTGATGACAATGGAAAAATTAAGTTTAAGATAACAAATGATAGGATAAAGAGCAAATATAAGGAAGGCTGAGTACTTCTCTTCGCCATTCCATGTGATATATTATTTCAACTCTCACTAAAATGTCACACTAATTCAACATAAATCCTTTTGGGGGGTTGGCTCCGGCCACCAATAATTTTTTTAACTTGTAGGAAGAGGGCTCGCTGGCAATACATGCTCATGTATTTGTGTTTTTTTGACTGTGGTGTGGGGGTGAATTCTAATGGTGGCCCTGATTGTGAGGCAGGGTGAAAGGTGCAAAAAACAGATGCAAATCAACTCCACATTAGTGTTCATAGATGGTTCCACCATAGATAGGGTTTATAGATAGTTCCACCATTCAGGCACACAGGTTAGGGAGCAATAATTGGTGGAGGAGAGCTGCATCTTGAAGCTTGCACCAAATTTAGTGCAAGGTGCAAAGAGCAATCCCCAAGGAGAGCTGCATCTTGAAGCTTGCACTAAATTTGGTGCAAGCTTCAAGACTCAGCTCTCCTCCACCAATTATTGCACTTCTTAGTGCTTGAGCACGTGACTTGACTCATTTAATAGTTATAAGTAAAAAGCCCAAACTTAAATGTAAGTTCTAGTTGGAATTAATCACAGGCAGTTTTGCACTGGGACTCCTAACATCCTACCCCTGAGTAAATGAATTGAGTTTGCCACCACTATTTAGGCAGGTATAGTAAGCTCATTCTTTGTGTTTGGATTTGCTCACGTCATGACTGCATGATTTATGGCACTGCTCGTTGTTTAATGCATAGAGGTCAAGTATGCTGTACAAATAATTATTTCATGTGCTATGCAGTCATTGCATGTTTTCTGTTACAAATCAATCACTTTGGGAACCAAGTTACCAACATCATGAACAGTTGTAAAGCTTTACTGGATATGAGGACCTGAGGTCATGGCGCAGAAATTCTTCCCACACTGTTTGAGTGGTCTAACAAATAATAATTTTAATTACAAGGCAGAAGTACATATTACGAACATGGGCTTGGAATGGTGGAACTAACAGGGGAAATGACAGGAGTTGACCTTTACCATTTGAGTTCCACAGTATTAGTTCTGAGGAATATTCTTTGGAAACCTGGCATTTCTAAAGTCAAGCCTCTAGGGCATCTCTAAAGAGTTCTTAATAAAATGCTGTAAATATATATATATATATACATTTGTCCACCAAAGTCAACCTCACTCCAAAAGAATGGCGAATATATTAACAATCCTATCAGGAAAGGGGAAATAAATTACTTCCTGGATGTAACAGTTGCTGGTATTGTTCCATGATGGAGAACACCATCTTAATCCCATTAGGAGGAGGAACATTTATTTACAATCTATTTCAGTTTTCGTGAATTATCTTGTTTATATTGCATGTGTATTTTAATATGATTCTTTGTCAATTAGACAGAAAAGCAAGGAGAAAAAAACATCAAGACATTGGGACATCAAAGAAAAAGAGAGTACAGACAATATGGGGATAATAGTCTCCATGGGTTGTTTATGCTCTACAGATTATTCTTTATGTTGATTTCCTTTCATGCTATTCAGATATTAATACAGAAAATAGAAGAACGTGAAAATGTTATATGTGGAATGTTACATGTTTTTTAAGATTATCACGTTAGGAAAAACAGTTCACGTTTTAGCTAGTTGGAATTATAGATAGGGTAAATCCTTTTGCAAAAGATATTTGAGTTGAATTTTGAAATCACAACTAGAGCATGAGTGACTGGGAATCTATCCTACAGGAGTGGAGAGATAAGAGGGAACTGGACTGATAAAAAGGAACCAGACTTGCTTGGGTAGAGTGGAAAGGCTTACAGGGATTCAATAAAAAGAGAAGAGATGTGCTGGCCTGTGAAAGTAATGATTGGTTTTTGTTTATTCTACATGAACCAGGAATAAACTCTAAGCGGCAGATTTACTAAGCTCGGGTGAAGATTTTGATTTTCAAAGTATTTTTTGGGTACTTCTACCATTGAATTGGTCTCATTCGATCGAATCCGATCTAATTGAACGATTCGAAGTAAAATCGTTCAACTATTCGACCATTCGATGATCGAAGTGCTTTCTCTTTAAAAAATACTTTGACTTCATACTTCGCCACTTTAAACCTACTGAGCTGTAATGTTAGCCTATGGGGACCTTCCCCAGCACTTTTCTAAGCTTTTTTTGATTGAATAAAAATCCTTTGCGCTTAAAATCGTTCGAATCGTTTAATTCGAAGGATTTTATTGTGCAATCAAAGGATTTTTATTTGATTGTTCAATCAAAGTATTTGCGCTAAATTCTTTGAATTCGATATTCAAATTTGAAGGATTTAACTTTGAGGGTCGAATTCGAGGGTTTTTTAACCCTCGAAATTCGACCCTTGATAAATCTGCCCCCCCAGAATTAGGAGAAACTAAAGTAAGATGAGCAGGAATTCATCAGTTCAGCATCTTGTATGGATTCTAGGTGGGTCCAACCATTTGTTCTGAGACAAGAAATAATAATGTTGGAGAAACGGATGGAAAAAAAACTGAATCAGGGCATTTATGAATGATTCAGTAGCAGAAATATCAGAGGGGGGCGGTGTAATACCTGTGCTTTGAAGGGAAAGGTAAAATTCAGGAGAAGAAAGAGTAATCAGACATCATATTGCTGGTGAGATTTGGTAGATGCCCATGAAAGAAGGAACCAGGGGCAACTATTGTAAAAGAGACATTTTTATGCATTTTTTGAATCAAAAAATAAATGAAAATATAATGAATCTTATTCTTTAGGGGGTATGCACATTTTTTTTCTTTGCCTGATCTATAGTGTTGCTTTTGGATTATTCATTTTTTTGGCAATGGTGTCTTATTATTCAAGTTATAAATTCTTCAATAAAGAGAATATTCAGAATGATAAACCAATGGTTATTTACTAAACAACGAATGTATCTGGTTGGGCTTTTTGCGGCAAAAATTTTAAAATGTTGTGGAAAAAAAGACTTGAATTTTTCTAGATTTATTATACCCCAATGCTGCAAAAAGTCCCAATCCAAAAATCCACCATCTCAGACCTGTTAAAATCATGTATAAGTCATTGGGAGATACCCCTATCCCAAATGGAAGTTATCATGGTTTGATCAGGGTTTAGCCCGATAATCCAATATTTTAGGGGTTTTCAGGCAAAACCCAAAAAACATTGAGCGATTCAGGAAAAAAGCCAGAAAAAATCATACAATTTGTGTTTCCGTTAGATTTTATCAGGTTTTTTTCCCGATCGGATTTATTTGAGCTATTTTATTAATAAATAAGGCAAAATCTGGGTTGGGAGTTTGGCCAAGCTTTTTTTTTTTAAATTATGAGATAAATTCAGATTTTAGTAAATAAAAAACTGAACTATATGCATGTTTGCCATCTTTTTTAGTTTCACTAAATTCCTAGTTAATTCCAGCAACCCGTTACACCCTACTGATGCGCCATGTATGTGCAAACTAATTTTAACTGTAATCTCACACATTAACCTAGTTATCTCATTCACCCCTCATTGTCATGGTTACTCATTATTAAGAAAATATATTTATTATGCAGTGCAAACATCATTCCTAAACTTACCTGTCTTTGGATTGTATTTTTAATGAGGAATTGTACCCTGGAGCCTCTCCCTGACCTTAAAAGGAGTATAATTCTGACCTAGATGTAGGGCTATTATTGGTAAACCCAATCAGAGAAGACAAACCTCAAACTCAAGGTGAACATATACTCATAAATCCAGCAATATTATGGAAAAATCCATTGAAGACCTCCTAGCACTTTCTCACCAATCAAACACAGGACTGAATTCCATATCTATTATGTAGTCCAAACTCCCCCCATACAATTAAACAATTAAATCTGATCTAATTCTAACAAGCTCAGCAATAGACTCCAATTATCATTAGCCATACCAGCTCCCACCAATTTTTGCCTAAATCAGAACCTTATTGAGTTAAGTCTAAAACAACTGGACTTTCTAAGCTTTTTTGAAAATGGTTTACCATTCATCAGCTGTTTAACTAAAGAAGCCACTCCGATGAGCGGTGAAACGTTTTTAAGATTACAGTTGTTTTAGACTTAACTCAACTATATACTGTTTATCATGACCTGGATGAATGAGAAAATCTCTATAGACTTAAAGGACGTTCAGTAGACATGAGTTCAATTATACTTTGTATAATTATTATTGTACTGAAGATACAATAATAAGATAACCCGACTAGATTCTGCTTTGTACTTATTTATTGACTCTACTCTACCAACTGAACCTCAAGAAATGATAATAAGTTTTGTTCCTTTTGCTTGTGGTTTACTGGATTATACCAGAGGTACCTTTATAACAGTAAGGGGGCTATTTACTAAACTCCGAATGAAAAAAATCACAAAAAAATTGTGATTTATTTTTAATAAAAATCATGGATTTTTTGGAATTTATTAAACCCTGAGGATGTAAAAGTCGAGTCTGAAAATCCGGCATCTCAGACCTGTCGAGGTTGCATATAATTCAATGGGAGAAGTCCCAATGATTTTTTGATGTATGCTGGCAATACCCCGAAGTTGTCTGAGTTTTCGCGCAAAATTTTTTATTACATTTTTATCAAATTATTTATTAATACACTTTCTCGAAAATGTTGTTTTCAGGTGAAAAATCCGAAAAAATCTTGAAAATCGCATGAAAAATCCAAAAAAATCATGAAAATCTGAAATCTGAAATGTTTTATTGGATTTTTTCCCACAAACAAAATTTTCAAGAAAGTGTATTAATAAATAAGCCCAAAAAACCTGTGAAGATTTATAACCCCGTACTGTTATAAAGGTACCTCTGATATAATCCAGTAAACCACAAGCAAAAGGAACAAAACTTCTTATAATTTCTTTGGGGTTCAGTTGGTAGAGTAGAGTCAATAAATAAGTTGTTTTTTTCAAAAATATTGAGATAAATTCAGACTTTGATTAATAACCGCCTAAGGTTCAGTGCCCTTAAATTTCTCCTGTTTTCTATCTTTTGTAGTCATGATCATTTGTGACGTGATTTGAGATAATCACAGCTAAAACATCACAAATTCTAAAAAAATATTTTGCAGCTAGTCAACGAGAGGTGCATTTTCGGAATTCAAGTGATTTAATTTTTCAGGTTTTTGAAAATATTTTTACAGGCTCAGATAATTGGAATACGATTGAGTTTTTCTTATGTAAGTTTTTCATAAATATTCTAGTGTTTGAAAGAAGTTTGATAAAGTTTTTCTGTGATTTGAGTAATGAAAAATTGATAAAATGGTATCAAATATGTCTTAAAAAATGCAATATTTTATTTTTGACTTCCATCTAACTTTTTTTCCTGCCACAAACAGCTCACTGGTGCTGTGAGTCACAGACTGGTTTCCTCTGGTCTAACAAGGCAACTCCTGTATAAATCAACCTTATGAAGTGCCCAAATGGCTTACAAACAGCATGACTTAATCATCTGCCAAACAAGGGATATAGGGAGAGAACCATATCTGAGAAACTGACTTATGGGTGCATGTTTGTAACATGTATTGTTAGTTATTCTTTATAAATACATTTCCAACCTGTTGTCCCTCCTGCTGTTGAACTGTGCATCCCACTGAAAGACCAAGACCAATTTTATTTTAAGTAAATATAAATTTATATAATTAAACAACAGAAGGATAGACACACATGACCTCCCTAATTAACAGACCCTCTGCTGTCTTTCATTGTTCTGACCCCCTCTAGGTCTGTGTCCCTTCATGGTCTTGATCACCGGCAGTTTACTTTTCCACTTACCGATTATATGCTCTGCTGTATGAATAAGACCACCCTAGCTGTAATCCCTCATCCACTTCTGAGCAATACTGCCAAGTCTAATTAAGTCCTCCTAATTAAATCTGTGTGAGAGGAGAAGAAATTAATGGCCCCATCTCTGCTATTTGTTTCTCTCGTTTGAAAGTGGCCTGGAAGAGAATTATTGCAAAAATCTCCCAGATGCCTTATATCTTGTCATGTCCTTTAGCCATTGGATAGCTATTTCCTTTCTTATATTAGCTCCGATAACTTTCCCTTCATTAAATCCCTCATTTAGTTGTCCACTTCCATTGTTCTAACATTCATTTCTCTTTGATTATGTTTTCTAATGCAGGGAAGTAGATTAACCAGTGTCCCTAGCCTTTCATCTTTTAAATTGGGAAAAAAAATATTCTTTTTTTAAGTTGCTGCAGAGCAATGTATTATTAAAGCTCGACTTTTTCCCTTATATCAGTATTGTGTTGCCTTGAATCAAAATGTACACACACAATTTTTTTATTTAACCTGGTCAATTTCTGACGAATGGTATGATACTCAAGTGCTTATGTTGCCTGCTCCCCAAATAATTTGCTAATATCATACTGTAGTTTGTACTTGATCTAAACTACAATATAATTAAAGGAAAACTATACCCCCCAAAATGAATACTTGAGCAACAGATAGTTTATATTATATTTAGTGGCATAATAATGAATGTTATCAAACTGGAATATGTAGTTAAGTAAATATTGGCCTTTTACATCTCTTGCCTTGAACCACCATTTCGTGATGGTCTGTGTGCTGCCTCAGAGATCACCTGACCAGAAATACTACAGCTCTAACTGTAACAGGAAGAAGTGTGGAAGCAAAAGACACAACTCTGTCTGTTAATTGGCTCATGTGACCTAACAAGTATAGTTTGTTTGGTTTGTTTGTGTGCACAGTGAATCATACGATCCCAGGGGGCGGCCCTTATTTTTTAAAAAAAGTATATTATTATGAAAATTGTTTATTTACATGAAACAGGTTTTTATATATGAGCTGTTTTAAGCAATATCTTTTTATAGAGACCTACATGGTTTGGGGGGTATAGTTTTCCTTTAATCCTTATTGGAAGCAAAATTGACCTATTGGGTTTATTTAGGGGCCGATTCACTAACTTCGAGTGAAGGATTCGAAGTAAAAAAAACTTCAAATTTTGAAGTGTTTTTTGGGCTACTTCGACCATTGAATGGGCTACTATGACCTTCGACTACGACTACGACTACGAATCGAACTATTAGAACTAAAAATCGTTTGACTATTTGACCATTTGATAGTCGAAGTACTGTCTCTTTAAGAAAAAACTTCGACCCCCTAGTTCGCCATCTAAAAGCTACCGAATTCAATGTAAGCCTATGGGGAAGGTCCCCATAGGATTTCCTAAGTTTTTTGTTTGATTCGAAGGATTTTATCGCACTATTTGCGCTAAAATCCTTCGACTTCGATATTCGAAGTCGAAGGATTTTAATTCCCAGTCAAATATCGAGGGTTAATTAACCCTCGATATTCGACCCTTTGTGAATCGGCCCCTTAATGTTTACATGATTTTCTAGTAAACTTAAGATATGAAGAACTAAATAATGGAAAGATCTGTTATCCAGAAAACCACAGGTCCCAAGAATTCTGAATAACCTTCTATTTATTTGCAGCTCTTCTACAATAATGGTATAGGTATGGGACCTGTTATCCAGAATGCTCTGGGCCAGTGGTTTTCCAGATAACAGATCTTCCCATAATTTGGGTCTTCATACTTTGTCTACTAGAGAATCAAGCAAACATTAAATAAACACAATATGATTGTTTTCCTTCCAATAAGGATTAATTATATCTTAGCTGGGATCAAGTACAAGCTACTGCTTTATTAATACAGAGAAATAGGAAATTATTTTCAAAAGTTTGGATAAATTAGATAAAATGGAGTCTATGGGGGGTATTGGGGCATATTTTCGCCTTCAAATGCTCTGCCACACTCAGCTAAACAATGACAAAGTTTCCCAAGGCTTAATTCGGCAGTGTGAGCATATCAGACCAAACTTTCGCTAATGTTCCTTTGTGCTTAGTGAAATTTTGTTAGTACACTTACGCTTACGTCAATCTGAATAGGGCAGGTACATATAAGTCATATATATTAATATATTAAATAAATATCCAAGGAAGCAAAATAAAGACAAATGAGATCCTCTAATGCCCTAGACACGAGCCCACCCTAAAACAAATGTGGCATGCCCCTCAAATGGTAAAAAAAAGTTAAATACAAACATTTTTAATAGTTACAACTTTTAAAGACAATCCCACTTTAAAATATGAAAAAATGCCAGCGTGTTTTAATCATTTTTATGACTTTTTGGCACGTAGGATATGATGTCACTAAAATAACATGGCGGAAGATGTAGCTTCATCTTATCAGTTCGCCTGGTCTAAGCAGGCGAAGGAAACTCTGGCGAAAGAGGTAACGTTCTGTTGAATTTGCGTAACGATCATTTGCAAGAGCAAAAATTTGCCAGGCGTTAGGGCATGAAACTTTGTTAGCGATGAATTCTTTCACTATGCTTGTTGGCGATCTCCCTGCAGATGGGATTTATGCAAATTTTCACTAGCGACGGCCATTTAGTAAATCTGCCCCATTGTGTATTTTATTGAATATCCTGGGAAAAATACAAGGAGATGTGCTGCTCATTCACTCACCCAAGATGAAGGAGGGAAGCCCAATAGACTGGAAAAAGATGTGCTACACTGCTCAGCAAACTGTACCCTGGACTGGTGCATTTTTTATATTTTGCGGGAAAATTTTTCTAAGCCCCAAAAAACGCTGGCGACTTTTCATTTTTCACGGTGATAGGTTGAAAAATAGCGATACATTTTTTTGGGGTAACCCCCTACATTTCCTAACATATGGCACATAAACTATACACTGGGCTCATGTATAGGGCAATATAACAACTCTATTTTATTAACGTTTCCCAGGCTTGTGTAGTGTAATGTATTTGCTGCAACATATACGTCCATTCAACATGAACTTCCCGCCGTATGCAAATTAGCCAACGCTAGCGCAACTTCGCTTTGCTTGCCGCAGTAATGCTATCGCTACTTCGCCAGCGTTCGGTGCCCTGGACTCAACTTTGGATTTTAGTGAATTAGCATTGTTCTGGTGAATCTACGCCAAGTGTTGCGCTGTGAGCGAAGCTGTCGCTGGCGAATTTTCGAAAGGTTAGTAAATTTGCCCCTTAAAGTCATGTGTAACCCGCTTTTCTGTCATGCTAATCCACGTGACCCTCTGGTCTATACACAGCCAGTATAGGGATAGTCACTACAGCAGGCATCAAGCGGAGTCACCATAACTTTATAATGTTTTATTGATGTGCACCTGTCTGGGGACCTGTAAAACAGTAAGAAGAGCACTGGCACTTTTAGGTACATCACTAGAGATGGCGCGAACTGTTCGCCGGCGAACTTGCTCGCGCGAACATCGGGTGTTCGCGCTCGCCGGAAGTTCGCGAACGTCGCGCGACGTTCGCCATTTTGGGTTCGCCATTGTTGGCGCTTTTTTTTGCCCTCTCACCCCAGACTAGCAGGTACATGGCAGCCAATCAGGAAGCTCTCCCCTGGACCACTCCCCTTCCCTATAAAAACCGAAGCCCTGCAGCTTTTTTTCACTCTGCCTGTGTGTGCTGAAGAGATAGTGTAGGGAGAGAGCTGCTGCCTGTTAGTGATTTCAGGGACAGTTGAAAGTTTGCTGGCTAGTAATCGTTTTGATACTGCTCTGTTATTGGAGGGACAGAAGTCTGCAGGGGTTTGAGGGACATTTAAGCTTAGGTAGCTTTGCTGGCTAGTAATCTACCTTCTACTGCAGTGCTCTGTATGTAGCTGCAGTGGGCAGCTGTCCTGCTTCTGATCTCATCTGCTGACTGCTGCAATAACAGTAGTCCTTGTAAGGACTGCTTTTATTTATTTTTTTGTTCCAATACAGAGCAGTATCAAGCAGATTACTAGCCAGCAAACTTACTATCATCTGTCCCTGAAATCACTAACAGCTCTCCCCCTACACTATCTCTTCCAAGCACACACAGGCAGATTTTTCAGATACATTTTTGCCCTTGATCCCCCTCTGGCATGCCACTGTCCAGGTCGTTGCACCCTTTAAACAACTTTAAAATCATTTTTCTGGCCAGAAATGTCTTTTTTAGATGTTAAAGTTCGCCTTCCCATTGAAGTCTATGGGGTTCGCGAACCGTTCGCGAACCGCTCGCATTTTTGCGCAAGTTCGCGAATATGTTCGCGAACTTTTTTTCCGACGTTCGCTACATCCCTATACATCACCACCAGCCCACCTACATTACAACAGGCAGTTAATTCAACATATCCCCATTAACATATTACAGGATTTTTAAAACTGGGAGAAAAAGCAGCGTAGCTGATATACATGACAAATTATGATATAGCAACCTCAGCACATTACAATAGGCAGATTACCACAATCAGATAATAGTGTGAAGATTAAAGCCTACAGTTTTTTTCCATGGCAGACATTTTAGATACATGTGCTCGGCCTGTCTCCATTACAAACTTTTGGTAATATGCTACACACTACTAAAACTTCTAAAAGCATGACGTTGCTATAGCTGGAGGTAAACAAGTCACTTCAGCAATGAAATAACCTTTAAAATCAACTGTGTATAACATTTGAGGTGATTAGAGCATTCCAAGACATTTTACTTCTGTGGAGCTGAAGCACTGAAGAGGGACCAGACCAGGGTTGCCAGGTCTAATTTTCAAAACCTAAGTCAGCTACAAAACCAACTCAAAACTAGCCAAGAGGCACTTCAAAAGTAGCACAAAATAGCACAATATGTGCAGTGAAAAAAAAGTCTAAAAAATAAATGAATATTCAATTTTCACTGATTTACACATTTTTCCATAAGGAAACTGGGAAAGATTCGCCCCGTTCAGCAGGGGCGTAACCACAGAGGGGGGCTCAGGAGGTATATGAGCCCCATGAGGCCCTAATATATATACAATTTCAATAAATATTGTTAAAACAATTCAACCTCTAGACATTTTAATGGCCAAAAGAATTTTGCCCCAAAATTATCTGAAATTGAGGAAAGTCAATAGAAAATGCAGGAATACAGAGCCCAAAATCTGGTAATTCGCATCTTCTACACAAGTTAGTCCCATTGCATGCTGGGTATTGCATGAAAATTTGCCAGTTGGCAAATTATTATACAAAAGCTGCATTACCCAACATGCATTGGGAGACGAAGGCTTGGCACATAAGGGCAAGAAAAAACTTTGGCGGGTTTCCAAAGTAAAAACCAGCCAAAAAAGTAGCCCAAATCCGTACCTTGGCAACTTTCTACTTTCAAAACCCGCCTGGACTTTAAATTAGTAGCCCAATTTGGAAATTAGAAACCAGCCAACCTGGCAACTCTAGATCAGACCAATTGACAGGACATACAAGGGGTTTTAGGGAAAGTCCATTAAGGATTATAGTCTGGCAAAGGTTCTGCTCAGTGTGTGGCTATGGTTTTCACATAGAATTTAACTGGCCTGGAACTATTTATTACTTGATTAGAACCTAATAAACAGCAAAGCTTACAAACGTATATGTTGCACTCCTGACCAGTATATTTGTACAATCCAAATGAATCTTCCTGACAGGAGTTTAACCTTTTACAGATCAGAGATATTTGGCGAATATTCATAATATTTAAGTCAACTGTTTTACACATAGTCATTCCTAACTATGAAACAATGGTTTATTAACAGTGTTGTACTGGGATGCCAGGGGCCCACCAGAAAATCTGGTGGGCCCACTTTCCAAACTATTATTCCTCCTCTCCTTACTTAACCTCTTTATTATTTATACTCTTATTTATACTCTATTCGTCATCATTACGCCTATTTTTTCCCCATAAAGAAATATGGAATGACATGAAATAGGCCAAATAGTTAGAAGCAAGAGGCCCACTGGCACTTGGGCCCACCGGGAGTTTTCCTGATATCCCTGTGGGCAGGTCCAGCACTGTTTATTAAATAAAAAAGTAATTTCTTTGTATATCAAGTATTTGATACAATACAGAATACAGACAGAATGTACTAAAATATTTAGCTGGGTGGTCATGGATAGGATGAAAATATAATCTCCAAGACAGGATGGACGTCACAGTGAAATGGACCCCTCTAGTAGAAGCCTCTATTCAATAAACATAGCCTAATTCCCTTTCCAGCTGTGCTCCCTACACCAAGCTCTTGCTTACTAGCCCTGACTATATTACACCCCTGGGGTGTGTTATGACAGGATTTAAGTCTGTCATTGTCTGGTCCTTGTTTATTCTCTCCATGCACCATGGATTTACTAAGAGTTGGTTAGTCTCCTCTACTGAGGCTTACCTCCACCTCAGACTCTCTAGCAGATAAACCTCCTGTATTATTTGAGTCCAGAAAGAGTGAGCACATTTTTCATCCCCTTTTTTACAGTAGGGAACTGGTACTCTACCTCTTGGCCACTGGGAATACTCCAATAGGAGAGTAGGTTATTGACCAGGGATGGTAATTTGTTATATCTTCATATGACATCTAAATGACTAATATATAATATATAAACAATTTACAATGCTACAATCTTTTCGGCATTTGTAGATTTAGAATAAAAAGACCAAATAATCACATTGCTGGGATATGCCTACATGCTTCAAAGCCCTGTTTTATATGGCAAAACATGTCACTATTCTAATGCTGTTTTAGAAATAATCAAGCTCATGCAACCACAGAGATTGGAATTCTGCATTCTATTACCCCTGAAAAAAAAAAGTTATTAGTGTATCAAAATGATTGGTGTATTCCGGGGGGAAATGTGGAGCTGGAATGGGTAATATATTTATCACAGGTATGCTACATGTTTATATAAATGACATTGCTCCCTGAGCAATAAACTACAGTTTTTACTTACCAATCAGATGACCATAGTATGCCCCACTATTACCAGCTCTATGTATATGTGCCCTGTGCTCCTGCTTTGATTCATGAATTTGACATAACCTTTGCCTTCTTATAGCATAAATGGCTTAGACAGAGGCAAACTAGTACAATTTAGGCTGTGTTGCTAGTTTACTAAGTGTGTTTGTGCCTTATCTGTCGACCATCGGCCATTCAGAAAAAAAACTCTCTGTTACTGTGTCTCTGTGTTATTATATAGTTCCTCCTTCCATCCGTCCCTTCAAACTCTTGGGGGCAAATTCACTAACCTCCAGCGACGGGCTTCGCTCACATCGCAACGCTTTGCCAGGCGTAGATTCGCCAGGACAATGCTAATTCACTAAAATCCGAAGTTGCGTCCAGCTGCAAGCAAAGTTGCGCTAGCGTTGGCTAATTTGCATACGGCTGGAAGTCAAAGTTGAATGGATGTATATGTTGCAGCCAATACATTAAACAAGCCCGGGAAACCTTAATAAAATAAAATAGTGTTGTTATATTGCCCTACACACGAGCCCAGTGTATAGTTTATGTGCCATATGTAAGGAAATGTAGGGGGGAAGCCAGGTACCCCAGAAAAAAATGACAATCTTTTGCAGCCTATCACCCTGAAAAATGAAAAGTTGCCAGTGGTTTTTTGAGGAAGTCCTATCTACTCTATTGCACTTCGCCTGGTCTGAGGTGACAAAGGAAAGTCTGGCGGAACAGGTAATGTTCAGTAAAATTAGTGAATTTGCGAACTAACTCTCTTTCGCTAGAGTCTATCTCCTTCGCTAGTGAATTTACACCTGCGCCCATTAGTAAATCAGCGAAGTAATGAAATGACGTCACGCTGGCAAATTTTCATTAACGTTAGTCACTTAGCATACCTTTAGTGAATTTGCCCCTTGGAGACTTATTTACTAAAATTCAAATGCATCGAATTTTTTTCTGAAAATAAAGAATTTTATCGAATTTTCATGCGAAAACATTACTTTTTTTGGATAATTGGGCAAAAAAACAGACTTTTTCGGATTGTCCAGAGCAGATCACTATGCCAAGAAACAACTTCAGGGACATCTGCCATTGACTTCTACATGACCTTGACAGGTTTGAAATGGCGTATTTTCGGATTTAAAAAAAAAAAAAAAAAAAAAAGACTTTTCACCCTAAAAAACAGAAAAAATAAAGTAGTGTAATTTTCCTTTATTTCCTAATATCTTTCAACTCTTCTCAACATACTCTTTGAACCATTTTAGACCAGTGCCAGTCATCATAACTTGGCCTCAATTCGTCTCTTCCAACAAGGTCCATAATCAATTGCCACCATATTCCCATCAGTATTAGGACTAAGGGTTCATTTACTAATGGTAGGTGCAAGTGCTATGGACACTGATGAGCAAATTAGAGTTCGTACCAGAAGCTGGTTATGCTTTTAATGGTGCATCTTCTGTAGTGTGCAGAGCACAGCACAAGTGTACTCCTGACTTATGAAGACAAGTGCAGGGTACCCTTCCTTTTCTTTCTTCCTGTTTTTTTTCTGCCACCTAACCCAGCATTTAAACCCCTTTATCCCAACTCCCACCATGTAAAGATCCCCAACCCATCCCTGATATGCCCATTCACTACCTATGTGACAGCACCAACCTGCCTCCTTCCCCCAAGGTCAGTACGGTGCCAATGGAAAAGTTTTTAGGATTCTAAAGAATCTTGAATCCTTTGTGAAATATTTGGCTGAATACTGAACCAAATCTAAACTCAAATTTTCATATTTAAATTAGGGAAACAAGGAGGGAAGAGAACTGTGTGCGCAATGTGCGGCTAAAAAATTCTTGACTGTCTTGTTTGTGTGCCATGTGATTTTTCAGATTTGGTTCACTGGGCACTTTCCTGCTAAAAAAGGACGAATCCTGAACCCAAACCGAATCCTGGATTTGGCGTACCCTATTGAAAAGTGGCAACCCTATATGCAACAATTGTTTTTCTAAACTAATTTCAAGTTTTAACTGTGATATAATAATTGCAGAGTAGCAATTTTAATCATAATCAACAATTTGAGAAATTATGAAATAGGTGATCCAAAGTCTGAATGGCGCACCTGGGGACTGGGTTTAGCCCACAAACAGGAAGAACACCAATTAAATCCATTAGATATTGGTAAATATGCAGCGACTAAAGCTTTCTAGAAGGATCTAATGAACATATGCTCATCTCCAAACCAATATTTCATGCTTTTTTAAGTAAACATTAATTTACTGTTGGGGTAACTTCTACAAACTTTATTCAAGTATAGGATTCAGTTAATTGATTGTGGGTTATAAAGAGAACTTTAGAAGAGAACGCCATGCTGTTGATCCCACCAAGGGGATAAAAGAGCTGAATAGGTTTCTATTTACTCAATAAAATAATATGCATATTGACATTAAGAAGTGTATATGAGGTTGTAATCCGCCTCTTCCCAGATGTTATTAATTAAAGAAAATTATTCCCTAAGCTTCTCAGAAACTGACAATTTTATTAATATACTAAAGATTGTTCTCACATGTTCAATCTGCAAAAATACTTGTCTGTGAAGAATGACTGTCTTTAGGTCTGTGAAACACAAAGTGTTTATACCGTTGGCTGTGTTGGAAGTGCTGCTTCATTATGTTGTGATATATTGGGTGGCCAGTTCATTCCTCATGACACATAAGACCCACCTGTCACCAGTTGTCCTAGAGCAGGGGTCCCTAACCTTTTTGTCCCGTGAGACACATTCAAATGTAAAAAGAGTTGGGGAGCAAATACGGCTGTGGTTGGCTATTTGGTAGCCTATAGGAGGCTCTGTTTGGCAGTACACCTATTTTATGCAACCAAAACGTGCCTGAAATTTCTAAATAAACACCTACTTTGAGGCCATGGGAGCAACATTCAAGGGGTTGGGGAGCAACATGTTGCTGACAAGCCACTGGTTGGGGATCACTGTACTAGAGAAATATGTGAGAAATACAGCTTAACAAGACAATTAAACTTGAAATGCAATCCATATCTCCTGACCTTTTGTACCAGCCTACCACTACCAGAGCACTTTAGCCGTGAAGATCTGTGCCATCAAAGCCAGGTCAACACATTGGGGAGCCCGAACCAAGTCCCTGAACAACTGCTTCTTCCAACCTGGAAACTACTCTCTAAAACTGCCAGTTCTACCACCCCCCCCACACACACTCTCTCCTACCAAGTTCCTGCTCTGCAACCTCTCTTTTCTACCAGGTTCCTACTAACACCTCTCTCCTGTCCCCCTGGCATGACACTCTCTGCCCTGGCACCCCTGCATATGTCCCCACTATCCCCCTATCTTTATTTATGCTGATTAATTCTCATGCTCTGGGCTTTTGATCAGTTACCTGACCTTAAAGACCAACTTACATTATATAGTATATATAGTATATGTAACTATGTAACTATATATAATGTAAAATTCATAATAACAAGTTGTTTATTTAGATGTAACCTCATTTTCGGTTAATGTTTTTATGACCCCTAAGCAGCCCAGAGTATGTGCAGTGACACCATCTCAAAAGATGGCTTAACAAGATCCAATATTGGGAGGTCCTGTGTACAAATTTGAAGGCCTGCATCATATTATAGGGTTGTTGAACCTCTGGGTTGGTACAGTAAGTAGAGTATATGAAAAACAACATTTCTAGGGTTGGGCAAGGGGTATTACAGGGGAGGTGTATGAGCACTGATGTCACCATGGGGGAGGGGACCTGCATAAAATTTGGCCCACCCCTGGTACTCCTGCCTAAAGCACATGTAAGCCTGGGAGTCACATGGATAGGGTCTGATCCACATATCACTGCAACTTAGATATTGCATCTCAGTTTTTAGAGCATAAATAGCCAGAGAGCTACTGCCCCTGAAAATGCAAAAGACATTTAGTAATTACCCAATCAATAGCATTAGCTCTGAGAAATTCATTAGTTTCTATAAGGACAGATTAGGCAGAGCAATAAAGTAAGCAGCCTTAGAACAGAAAGGTCTGAGTGGTCCATTGCACCTTCAATTTAACAGCAGAAGATGCAAGAGGCTCAGCTAATTCACACAATAAGGCCTGTTTACAGCTTTCGATAGTTAATTGAATTAATCCCCATATCTTACTCTCATTAGACCTTTATCCTCCTTTTTATTCACAGCAGCCAGAGTTTAATTGAAAAAGCTTGATATAGTATAAAGCAAGTGGTTGGCCAATTTATAGGGTTCCTGTCATCAAAATAAAAATCTTTTATTTGGGATTGAAATCAGTTTGACATATCCAGTAAAGTCCCTTGCTTCAAAAAAAGTTATTTGTATTGGAAAAATTATAGCCGCTCATGTGACTTTCTCCATTTCCTTCCCGGCAGAAACAAAAAAAGAACAAGTAATACAGTTTTATAGACATTTGGCTAGATAACTAGATACAGAAAAGCGCAATTGTCATACTTAACTAGCAAATCCAGGGTTTGTTTATGTAAAAGGATAAGGGCAATGGTCCACACGGAGATACAAATTTCCTCTTCTGCGGGAGACTAATCTCATCCAAATGCTTTCCCACTGGCAATGGAAAAACTCATATGTCGCATCAATCTTCCGAAGTTCCTGAGGTTGCCTCAAGAGGAAACGTCAAGTTATTTCAGAAGACTAAAGGGACACATGGGTTTTACCACCAGTGATTCAATTTGTCACTGGTGGGAAAGCACTTGGAGGAGGTTATTCGTCTGGAGAAGAGGAGATTTGTAGCTGGTGATTAATCTCCTAGTGGACCGCAGTCCTTGCACTGCTGTTGCTGCTGCTGGTAGGAAACACTAAGACAAGGTAGAGGACCTTTGCATTGACTCAACCACACCTGCCAACCTTCATTTATACAGAGCAGAATGCGCCTAAAAGAGGCTGAAGAACTCCAGTTTCCAATGAGATAATGGCAAAAGGACAGATAAGGAAAAGGAGGTGGAGAAAAGAATGGCATATGATTCACATGGCATGGACAAGAAAATGGCAAAAAGGACAGTGGAAAAGGGAACTGGAGCAACAGGGCAAATAGTAATAAGAAGACACACAAAAAAAATTAAGGATAAAGTGGCACATGGTTACATAAGCAAAGGGGAAATTGGAGGCAATGTGTTTGATGAAGGATATTATAATGGTGCATGGGGAAAAATAAATAAGAGAAAGAGGAGAGAATTGTGCCACTGGAGATAAGGAATGAGGGGGAATGGCTCAAGGTGGCAACATTGAGAAAGTAGGAGGGCAAATACATGATGAAGAAAAATGTAAAAATAATGGGTGAAGAAGAAGGAGAGAATAGCACAAATTAAGATGAGAAATAGAAAGGACTGAGAAGGAGAAAGAGAAGAGCAAGAGTACTGGAGGAGAGAATGAGAATGAGGTTTTGGGGGAAAAGGGATGGACAAGAGAAAAGTATAATGGAGACTGGGAAGAAAAGTTGATAATGTAATAAAAAATATGGTATGAGAAAAGAAAGAGAAGAGATGATAAAAGGAGAGAGCAGAAAATAAATAGGGGAAAGTGAATTAAGTGGTATACATGAACCAGACTAGACTAGGAAACACAGACATGAAAGGGTAAAAGAGAAGTAGGGAGCAGAGAAGAGAACATAGATCAGAAGTAGAAAATGAGATGTACTGTATATAGGTGCCATATGCATTTGCATTAAATCCATATTAGTACAGTACCATAAGACCTTCAGCATTTTCCTTTCAATGGAGCAATATGACCTGTTCCCCACCATATTTAATTGCAGTACATATTTTGGTCAGGTGTATCTTAGTTTACAAAAAAAATATATTGAAAAAATTGGAGAAAATTGCCCTTTTCCTCCCTGGTAAATACACTTCGTAGTGCTTAATGTAATTACAGTATAATGGAGCTGCCATTTATCATCATCTGTTCACGCAATTGACGTATGGATGAAATAATTGCTGGTGTGTATTTGTGATCTACTCATTAATCATTTGTTAATAACCCCATTATTTAATTAATTTCATTTAATTATTTCATTAATGAATGGGACAGTTTCGTTTCTATAATTAGTTTTAGGGGTTTCCTATCTGTAAATGGTTAGTAAATAGCTGCCCAGAATAACATGTCTATTATTGGGTCTTCTTTTGTTCACATTACCCCAATGCTAATTCCTACAAAAATAAGCTTTGTGAAAACCACTTTTTGAGATCTAATAAGTGTTTAGATTTTTTCAGCTCAGCACTTTCCCAGGGCCCTTTCACTTCAGTTTTCTGCTTTATGAAAGTTTGATGGATGAGACTGCAGAAAACCGAGCTGTGGGATATGTAAACATTAAGGTTGGGGAACACAGGTAACGGAAATGGAGGATTCCCATAGAGCAGGTTCATCATCAATTAGAAATGAACATAAGCCCTTCTATTCCTTGCTTTTTAATTAAGGCTGAAACATTGGACAGGTTCATCTGCATAGACCTCAGCACAGACTGATCCAAGTTGTAGGAGAAGTGGAAGAATTTTTTAGCTGCTTTTCTATAGCCGAGTTCCTGAAAGGATAAGCTCCTTCACTGAGAAAAGAAATACATAATTAAGGTTGTGATTTTTTGGATTAGTCACCTGGAACCTTTTGTTATATCTAAATTCAAATCAATATATAATTACTCCTAATTATACATACAGTAAGTGCATCTTCTATCAGAGGAAAATGCCAATACTGGAAGAGATTAGGGATGTATCCAAAGTTTCCTCCACAGAACCTCAGTTTGTAGCATAAAGATACACTTGAATCTTGACAGTGGCTTAATTAGTGTCCTCCAGTCTCCACCACAAATCTTTGGAGGGGTCCAACACACAGCAATCCCTGTAGTCATCATCTGTACAGTAAAGCTCCACTGAAAATGAAAGGATGAGTTGGAGTTTATTTACGCAGCAGCCAAAAGATAGTGGAAAACAGCAGACCTGATAAGCATAGCACAAAAAAAAACTATGGGGGGGGGGAGGTAACAAAAGTGATCAAATAAAATGTATTTGTATTAGTAAGAGCAAAATTTAGTATTTTGCCATGCAATGTTCTGGCTGAAGATTCGCCGTAAAAATTGAACATTGTGCATATTTTTTTCCTTTAAAGGGCATGTAAAGGCAAAAAAATAAAATCCCATTTTTACTTTCTTTAATGAAAAATAAACCTATCTCCAATACACTTTAATTAAAAAATATGTACCGTTTTTATAAGAAATCTAACTGTATGCAGTGAAATTCTCCCTTCAATTACGGTTGTGGATAGGAATTGTCAGATGGTCCCTAACTGCTGAGCAGGGAAACAATCATACTTATGAACAGCAGGGGGAGCCCCCACCTTACTTCCCAGCCATGCAGAACTCAAGCAGCTTTGTTTATGACGATCCCTAAGCAGCCCAGACCACACTGAGCATGTGCACAGTCTTAGTCTTGCAAAGATGTTTAACAAAGTTACAAGATGGTGACCCCTGTAGCCAACTTTGAAAGCATAAATTATTTTTTTGATTAGGCTTGTGGTGCAGTAAGTTCATGTTTATATTTAGTATACAAAATACAGCATTTCTAGCCTTATTCTATTTTAGACTTTACATGCCCTTTAAAGGAAATGTAAACCCTCAAAGCAAACTTGCTCAACATGCACTTTTGCAATTTACACTGATTGTTTAAAATGGTTTACACAATAATAGTAGTTTTTACACAAAATAATGAATTTGAAACAATAGCACTACCAGGTTTTTTTGTTTTTTTTTGAAAATCGGTAGAAAATTAAGTTAGTGATAAATGGTAAGTCTTGAATAGCATGAATATATAAAAATAAATCAATACTTTGTCAGGTCAGATAAAGAATAATCATTTAATTTGTTGTGCTACTTTTAAAGCAGAATTAAGCATTTAATAGTCAGGCTAGAGGGACATGTTGCCTCCGTTGTGCCACTGTATTCTAAGCTTCTAATAATAAAGTTATAAATGCTCCATATAAAATCCATGTTTCTGTAATAAAGTTAAAAAACCTACTGAATAGCCATTTAATTGTCATTTACTTCTGCATTTACCACAATTCTGCATCAGATTTAGAAAGGATTATTGCTTTATTAAAAAGGAACTATCTCAGATGAAAAGTTCTAATTTACTTTAAAGAAACTAGTCTACTGTAATTATAAATTCAGAAGCTATAAATACTTTAGTTCAGTGCATTCCAAATGCTTTTTTTTTTCAGGAGGTTCTTTCACCCTCCCAGCTCAGATAAGGGAACGTGACATATCTGCTCTACTGTGAGCTGCACAAATATTAATTTCCTTTAGTATAGGCTGGCCCATGTGCTCTAAATGGAGATATCTTTTGCAGATATCCCTCAAATATATATGTGTGGCACCCACAACATAGGAATTTTGGTCAGCTGTAATTGTTAATTAATGTAGATTCTAAAAAAAAAAGGAAGTAATGGCAGCCTGGCGTTTCCTGCCACAGAAGAGACCAAACTGTAGGTAGACAGAACGAATACAACAAGCACGAAATTGTCACTCAAATAAAGAATACAATAAAAAAAAGCCCCTGGATACTCTCCCTGCTTCCCCCCACATAATTCATTACCCCTCAAAGTGTCCTGAATACATTGCTCATGTATCGGTGCAGAGTAAGAGTAGCGGAGCTCATGAGTAAATGAGTGCCATATTGGTGCATGCGCAGTTGGAGCAGTCTTCCAGTTCGTAGCAACTGCGAATATGACAAAAGTGCTGTGAATTGCCGAAGGGAAGGAAGAGGACCCGAAGAAGACTGAAGACCCCGTTTGAGGCACAGCGCCCCTGCTGAAGTGGAGGAATTGGCAACTTAAATCTGCCCGTACATGGCCAGTTTTATACTTAAAATAAATAGTTTTTCACATATGTAATGAGTTAATATACTGTAAGTTGTCACTGAAGC
Source organism: Xenopus petersii (assembly GCA_038501925.1). Lineage (NCBI taxonomy): Eukaryota > Metazoa > Chordata > Amphibia > Anura > Pipidae > Xenopus > Xenopus petersii. The sequence goes on along the minus strand of CM076678.1, from coordinate 132,629,063 downwards.
AGCACAGTTGTTCTACAACACAACTTGATTTTACAATGGTGGAATTATAACATTGATTGAGCTCATTGTGACTAGGTTCCTCCCAGGGGCTGAGACAACCTCCTACACCTTCTCTTCTAATGGGTTTTGGAACCTATTACATATGTTTTGGGAAATGCCGTAACATTTTACATGTCTATTGAAAAATATCATAATATGACCTTTCCTATAAAAACAATTTGCCTTAAAGTTTTATGTTGCCTTTGAACTATGGTTTAAGTTTCCCAGCTGCGTGAGTTTTTATAGAATTACACATATTTCCAAATTGTTGTTGTGCTTGCTTTGCATTTGTTAACCTTTCCTCTCTCTCCCACACTGATATTTAATTCTATTAAGGTTTCTGCATGTAATGGTGCTGCAGACAATGTAATAACTGTGACTTTCCCGACAGAGAATCATTTATCTTGCCCTGATTGTTACTTGCCTGTGTACTCTGTTATAAAACCGAAATAAAAAAAAAATCCAATAAAGAGCAAGAGGATCTGCTCTGTCACCGAGTGAAAGACTTAGTGGTGGTGCCAATAAGTTCTTCTATACAGGAGAGATTATGAATACCTGGGAACATATAACAAATGAAATAACAGGAGCAAACAGAGTTGGAGAAGTGAGATAAAGTCCTGTCCTTTGCAGATGGCTATGACAAGGCTGAAATACAAAAGTCAAATAAAAAGTAAGAATTCTAGGGCCTCATAATAAAAGAACTGTGTTAGTATTCCCTAAAGCTCTCAACATTTTAGATGTATATACTTAAAATATCTCGCAAATGGAACATAAAATGCACTTTGTACTCTTAGCATTTTTCTTGGATGGCAATATTCTATGTAATAAAAGTTCCAAAGAGTAAAAAATGGACAAGCAGGAATAAAAATTAGCATTTCACAATGTTATACAGTATTCTTAATAAGACCATTAATGCATTGCAAAAAATGCATATTTGCAGATGGGCAGTAACCCATAGCAACCAACCAGTTACTGTCATTTTTCAGCCAGCTGCAGGTTGAACAATAAAAACAAACATTGTTTATTATTGAGCTCAGTCCAACAACTTATTCAGTAAGAGGTTTTATTACATATGCAAACTAGAAAATTCCCAATTATCTTTCACTGTCGGAAATGGTCGCCAAACAGTTTCCAGCAAAGAGAAATCTTTTACAGAGGCATACATTTTCACATTGTGAATATTTTTGGCAATTTAGGGGTAAATTTACTAAAGGGCGAAGTGACTAACGCGGGCGAAAATTCACCAGCATGACGTCATTTCGGTACTTTGCAGATTTACGGTCGCTGGCGTAACTTCGCTAGCAAAGGAGATAGACTCTAGCAGTACTTCCCTCCCTAACGCCTGGCGAAGTTTCATTCTGACGAATGGACGTAACTACGCAAATTCACTAAGATGCGGATTTTACTGAACGATAGGACTTCCTAAAAAAAATAGTTGAACATTTGTTTGGGGTAACCAGCTTCCCCCTACATTTCCTAACATATGGCACATAAACTATACACTGGGCTCATGTGTAGGGCAATATAACAACTTTATTTTAGTTTATTAAGGTTTTCCGGGCTTGTGTAGTGTAATGTATTTGCTGCAACATATACGTTCATAGAACTTTAACTTCCCGCCATATGTAAATTAGGCAACACTAGCGTAACTTCGCTTCACTTGCCACAGTAACGCTATCGCTATTTCAACAGTGTTCGGCACCCTGGATGCAACTTCTGATTTTAGCGAATTATCATTGTCCTGGTGAATCCACACCTGGCAAAGTGTTGCGATGTGAGCGAAGCAGTCGCTGGCGAATTTAATTCGGAGGTTAGTAAATTTGCCGCATAGACTTTTATTCTCCATATGCAGGCACCTTACAGTGGCTCAATAATGGTATTTCTGTAGTGTCATAGTCATGTACTGGCAACTTATATGTCACAAAGGTCTCCAAACGCCAAAAGCTTCTGTAAATAGCTTTGACCTACAGTGCTTAGTTGTCTCTGCTATTGTTATTGTTCCCTAGTTGTTATTCATTCTCACTGACTGTTGGTTCCATATCTTGACTTGTCTTAGAGCAAGGGTCCCCAACCGTTGTTAACCAAGAGTTATATTCAAATATAAAAAGATTTGGGGAGCAACACAAGCATGAAAAAAATTCCTGGGCGTACAATATAAGGCCTGTGATTGACTAGTAACCTGCCCTATGTGGACTACTGTTTGGCAGTACACTTGGTTTTTATACAACCAAAACTTGCCTCCAAGCCTGGAATTCAAATATAAGCACTTACTTTGAGACCACTGGGAGCAACATTTTTCTATAATAATAAAACGGTACTTTGTACTTGTTCCCAAGTAATCCTTATTGGAGGCAAACCCATCCTATAGGGTTTATTTAATATCTAAATATTTTCAAGTAGACAAGATATGGGAAGTCCAAATTATGGAAAGAGCCCTTTTACAAAAAATCCCAGGTCTTGAGCATTTTGCATAACAGGTGCCATACCTGTAGTACATGTAAAAAAGTAAATTTCCTGTTTTTAATCACCGGTCCCAATTGTATCCCAGTTCCTATATCCACTCTACAGTCATTAAGGGCCAGTGGCTCCTGATATAATTTTATGGTTAGTCTCATGGTCCTGACAAATGGCCAATATAACATCCCAATCAAAACTAGTCCTTCTGTCATGCCAAGTCCCCATAAAAGTGCTGTAGTTGCACAGTCATAATCTTATCAGCGTTAGGGAAGAACTTATATTGCTTGAGGTCCAAAACAACAGATGCGCCGGCATATGAAAATGACTCTAGTAATGATTATTAAATAATGCACAAAGTCTCACAATGAACATAAAAATTTACAGGATGCACCTGATTCTGAAATAGCTTTGCTAAAAGGAAAATACATCTATTCTTTAGCTCTGTTTTCTTTAAAAAATTATGTTTACATTATATTTAAAGAAATATATGAATGTATGGTTCACTATGTGAATTGTCTTAATCGAGATATCTGAATAATTCATATCTGTATATACTTACATTATGCTACTTAAAGTATCCTGACACTTACCTCTTCAGCATCTCATTCTACAACAAACAGTAGATCATGATCATGATTATGAAGCTGGTTCTGCTTTTGCTGTTATAAAAGCATCTAATTTACTAGGAAGGCTTTCAACTAGATTTTAGAACATTGTTGATTGGAATTGCTTTCCATTTAGGCACAAGAACATGAGCGAAGTTGGGCACTGACGTTGGGGATCAGGCCTGGCTTTCAGTCTGTGTATCAGTTCATGCCACTTGGGTTGATGTTGGGACTCTGTGTAGGCCAGTCCCATCTCAGCAAACGTTTTGTACATGGAGGCATTATGGTGCTAAAACAGAAAAGTTCTTTCCCCAACAAACTTTAAAGAATTGTCAAAAATGTCATTGTAATGGGCCGTTAGGCCATTATAAGACCTGATTTACACCCACAAACGCTGTGAGCAAAGTACAATTTGAGTTTTTCCCATAATGCTACATTTTCCCCATACAAGGGAGATTAGTGCCTGATGTAATTGCTGGCAACATGTCAACATTAGCATAATTGCACTTTAACGTCACTGCAATTGTGCTAAACATTCTGTTTTGTTGGCGTCATTTCCAGGGATGTGTGCATCCTAATATTGAGATGCAAGTTGGCTGGGCCAATTGATACAGGTCACTGAAGGAATCCTGGAGCTACTGCCTGGTCCAGAGGTGGCAGTAGCTCCAGGGTTCCTCGGCATCAATACATGAAGCAGCACTCAATTCGGTACAAGAAGGGGGAAACTCTATCTGCAACAATACAGTGTAAGGAGCACATTTTGACAAAAGTACATTTAATGAATGGGTTTATAAATGCAACTGACTGCAGGGAAATGTGTGGTTGTAAATTTGCCCTACGGTGTTTATGCCTATCATTGTTTGAATTGTATAAATAGAAAAAAAGAAATTTGGGGCAGGTTATCCAATTCTGAATTTACCACCTCTCAATGTCCAAGATCAACTTGTTACACACAGTACAAAGCCACATGACAGTTTTTATGTAATAATACAATTAAGCAGAGATGTTATTCTCTGTGTACCCAGTAGAACTGAAACATGTTCATACCCGGCTGCTCATGAATAAGGACCACTTTATCCAAGTCTAGGCTGTATGGGAGCCGCAGGTTGTAAATGACTGCAGGAAAGTATAAGAACACAACGAGTAAAAAAATATCTTCTGAGGCCAACGTTTGAGAAAATTTCCCTTGATTCCCTTAATTTCATTTCTACCCAGAGTTTAGTTTTGGCAGCCTTTTTACACCAGCAGGAGAAAGAGATGCTCCGCGGTGTTTGACATTGGATTAAATGGCTTAAAGATTTTTTTCGAAAATAAGAGGTTGGCTGGGGGAAAGGGCCATGGTGCTAACAACACTTAAAATTCCTATTGGCCATCTGCCATTTACTGAGTGCTCATCAATAGGGATCTGTCATGCAATTAACTGCTAATAAATAGCCACAACAGGGCTGCCTCACTTGGCAAGAGTAGGGCATTGGAAGAAAGTGTTTATTTTGCACCTGCAGGCATCACGGTGCAACATCACCACTTACGATCAATATGCCCTCAAAAAGTTGGAAGCCTTTTCTTGTGTCCTGAAATATTGAGTATAATGTTGGGTAATATATGTGTAATGTGACATTGCGTAACGCAAAGCGGTATTGTATTTAATTTTTAAGGACCAGAGGCAGAAACAATGGATTGGAAAGGACGTCTGAGATTCAATAAGAAAATAAAGTTTGTATTTGTACCTGATAGACCAAGTGCAATGTTTAATAAGACAGTGACATTTAGAAAAATGATTGGATATATTGGCTGTACAAAAAGTTTGTGACAGAGAAGTGACACTAAATGGTTAAGTCGCCTTCCTTTCTCTCCCGATGCAGCAGTTTTATGATGCTTTATGCATGAGACTAGAGCTGTGACAGAGCAGTCTCACCACAATGATCCAAGATCCTGCCTGAACCACCTCCTCAACAGTTTGATGGACATTTAGAGGCAGAAAACTCCCCAGCACTAATTAAAATTGCATTAAAAAAAACTAAAAACTGAAAAGAAAAACAGGATGATAATAGCCCTTTAAACCATTTATGTCTGAAAATGTAGCTGGCTGAAACAATCATAATCACTATCTACCTATAGTATCCTCAGGGGTGAGTCTAAATCCTGATGTATATAATCATGTGTCATTTGTGAAGAGGTTAGCATGTATAGCCCAGATAGGAAAAGGGAAAGAGGGAATATATTACAGATATTAAGAGGTTTCAGGAAAGAAGCAATTTTTCAGAAGGGACAGAAAGAAAGATGTACAATAGAAATATATCAAGTAATGTATAAGTATTTGTCAACCCATATGGATCTGTGAATCCTTTTGCATTTAGAAAAACTCCAGTAATACAGGTATGGGGGTCTATTATCTGGAATGCTTGGGATCAGGATAAAGGAATTGTTCCACCATTTAGATCACTGTACCTTAAATCTACTAAGAAACATTTAAACATGAAATTAAAGGGGACCTGTTTGTCACCCTTAGAAATAATTCCAAATCCTATTTTATGATGTTATTCAAGCAAAACAAACCTCATGTACACTATATAAATTATCTCAGTCTTGTTGCTTTTAGTCTTGAAATTCATAATTACAGCAAGCAGGCAGGAGCCATTTTGTGGACACTTTTATTAAAGGACAAGGACAGTCTAAAATAGAATAAGGCTAGAAATCCTGTATTTTGTATACTAAATATAAACATGAACTGACTGCACCACAAACCTAATCAAACAAATAATTTATGCTTTCAAAGTTGGCTACAGGGGGTCACCATCTTGTAACTTTGTTAAACATCTTTGCAAGACTAAGACTGTGCACATGCTCAGTGTGGTCTGGGCTGCTTAGGGATCGTCATAAACAAAGCTGCTTGAGTTCTGCATGGCTGGGAAGTAAGGCGGGGGCTCCCCCTGCTGTTCATAAGTATGATTGTTTCCCTGCTCAGCAGTTAGGGACCATCTGACAATTCCTATCCACAGCAGTAAATGAAGGGAGAATTTCACTGCATACAGTCAGGTTTCTTATAACAGTACACATTTTTTAATTAAAGTATTGGAGATAGGTTTCTTTTTCATTAAATAAAGTAAAAATGGGAGTTTTTTTTTTGCCTTTACATGCCCTTTAATGCACTCAAATGGGGGGGGCACCTGATGCCCATGTACTGGCTACACAATAAAATGATGAGGAGGGATGGGCAATTTGAGGAGTGCAATGACATCTAGGAAGTACAGAATGGAAAGTGAAAGCAATTGACTGTCACACCTCTATGCCCAAGGAAGGCATGATTGAAAGCTGACAGTTTTAAATGATTTTATTAGAGGTTTGAATGTTTTAATAAGAAAAAAAAAATAATGTGGGCTTCATGTTTCATTTAAAAATGACTTTTATTATATATATTTTACTGATTGGGTTACAGGTCCCCATTAAACCAACAGTATTGTTTTGACTCCATTATGGATTTGTGTAGCTAAGTTACCATTATGTATAAGGTATTGTTTTATCATTATAGAGACAAAGGAAGTAATCAGAAATAGTAGAATCATTTGTTGAAAATGGCCTCTGTAACAGAAATGCTGGGAAATTGGTTGAAGGGGTGTATGTATCATCCAGATTTCTGTCATACTGTTTTTAAGCAACCAAGTAAATGTACATTTTTTCACGGGTCTGTGGCTAGCTGTAATAGCCGGAAAAAGGACCCGGTTTACAAGAGTGTTGAGTGTTGGGCGGGATCCGATTCCAGATGGTCCAGGTTTTGCCCAACACCTGAGAGAGGAACAGGTGTTCTCTCTCCTTAAGTAGGTAAGGGATTGTGTGTGTCTCTCTCTCAATCCTGGGGAAAAGAGCAGGCAGTGCAGGCCTGTGAGAGAGCCAGATTCATGTGAGTACGTGCTGTGCCACAAATACTGTTTTCTGTTAGGTGCTGGATGTTAAATCCTCACCTAGTTAGTTAGGAGCTGATTGTTTAGTTAGTGCTGGACAGGCAAGGTTTTATTTTCATTTTTGTATGTTTTGATTCCTGTCTTCCTGCCAACCAGACAAATAAAACTGGTTGTGGCCAGTTGCACATTACCAACCCGTTTTGTGTTGTTTTGCGTGGACTCCAATACTGCTGTGCACCCATCTACCCCCAGGATATGACGACCCTTGTACCTCAAACGGTTACACCTCCCTATAGTTCAGAATTTTCTAGATGCCAGGGTTCTGAACAGGAGATCCCATACCTGTATTGAAATAATTCTGTATGATATATTGGGGCATTCTTCAGATATCCCAGTCTCTCCCCTTTCAATAGTTCTTGTTCTTCTAAAACGTCTGTCATGGCCGGCACCCGATACCAGAACAAATGCCAAGCACCCTGGTCTCGGCTCGGCTTCACCAGTAGTGTGATGACCGTTGGGCTTCGGGAGGAGCCCTCAGCTTACTTGGGTGCCACCTGAACTTAACGAGGGGAACAAGGCGAGATGTTCTGGCTGGCGAAGGGGCACGGCTGTTAGCAGAGTCTTTTGGGCCGAAGGTCACGGTACAAATGGAGCAGGCAAGAGAATAGTCAGACAGGCAAGGTCGAGGCAGGCAGATATCAAGAATTGTCAGGCAGGCTAGGGTCAAACCGGGTTGTCAATCAAGTAGTTAAGCAGGAAGAGTTGTCGTAGGCAGGCAGGGTCAGGATACAGAATGCACAATAGTCAGGAACAGGCTGGGTCAAACACGGGTAATCAAACAGACTAGATTCAGAACAGATCAAACGCACAAGGCTCAGGAACCACTAGAAACAAGTTCTATCATGGGCACTGGCTGGGAGTATGAATGGTCCTTAAATACATTCAAATTTCACGCCAAAACGCGTGCCAATGCGCGCTGGCGTAATCGCGTCAGCGCGCCTGTACCTTTAAAGGACAACTAAAGTCTAAAATAGAATAATGTTAGAAATCCTTTATTATGTATACTAAATATAAACATGAACTTACTGCACCAGCAGCCTAATAAGACAAATGATTTATGCTTTCAAAGTTGGCGCAGGGGGCTGTCATCTTGTAACTTTGTTAGACATTTCTGCAATATCAAGACTCGCACATGCTCAGTGTTGTATGGGCTTCAGTTGGGAGGTTAAGCTTAGGGATCGTCATAAATTATCAAAACAGCACAAGTCAAATAATATCTATATCTATAATATATTAATAATCATAATATAGAGACTGCACTGCGTCTCTGGATACAAATCTCTACAGGGAATACAACAATGCTGCTCGAGTTCTGGAAGTAAGGTGGGGGGGCTCCCCCTGCCATTTGAAAGTATGATCGTTTACCTGCACAGCAGTTGGGGACCATCTGACAATTCCTATCCACAGCAGTAAAAGAAGGGGGAATTGCACTGCATACAGTCAGGTTTATGATAAAAACTGTAGACATCTTTTAATTAAAGTATATTGTAAATAGATTTCTTTTTCATTAAAGAAAGTAAAAATGGGATTTTATATTTTTGCCTTTACATGCCCTTTAAGAGGCGCGCAGGCGCGCCGCGCGCCCCAGAGATCAAGATGGCGCTGGATCCAGCGCCACAGAACCACGGGGCGGGCGTGGTAATATTATTACATTACCCCCCCTCTAGGGGGGCCACTGGACCCCCAGGCTTCTCAGGAAATTTTCGATGGAATTTCTTTCTGAGTTGATCAGCCTTGATGTCATCGACTGAGACCCAGGAGTTCTCCTCTGGGCCAAAGCCCTTCCACTTAATAAGATACTGGAGCTTACCCCGTACCAAACAAGAATCAAGGAACTCCTGGATCTCAAATTCAGGCTGACCTTCGACTAACACTGGGGGAGGAACAGGAATATGACGGACTTGAGTAGCTGGTTTTAGGAGAGAGACATGAAAAGAATTAGATATTTTAAACTCTGCAGGTAATTGGAGACGAACAGAAGAGGAATTGATTATTTCAGTTATTGGGTATGGACCAATGAACTTGGGCCCCAGTTTGAGAGAGGGGACATTCAACTTATTATTTTTGGTAGATAGCCAAACAGAATCTCCCACCTTGTATTGAGGAGCCTCTTTACGAGATCTATCTGCAGCTTTCTTTTGAGCAGAGGAAGCTGCAGAAAGAGAATGATGAACTTGGGATCAAACTTTAGAAAAATGATTGACAGAGGAATTAGCAGAGGGTACAGAGGAATCTAAACCAGAAAAAGAAAATGCTTTTGGATGTAGCCCATTTACAATAAAGAAAGGAGACTCCCCAGAAGAGGAGTGAGTGGCATTATTGTAGGCAAACTCTGCCCAGGGCAACAATTCAGCCCAAGAGGACTGGTTATCAGATACATAACACCTGAGATATTGCTCAAGGGATTGATTCACTCTTTCAGTTTGTCCGTTGGTTTGGGGATGGTAAGCAGTTGAAAAGGATAAATCAATGCCAATTAAAGAGCAGAAAGCTCTCCAAAACTTTGAGACAAACTGAACACTTCTGTCAGACACAATGTTAACAGGAAACCCATGTAACCTGAAAATATGAGAGATAAACAGATCGGCTATGTTTTGGCAGAAGGGAGTTGTGGAAGGGAAACAAAATGGCTCATTTTACTAAACCTATCCACCAAAACCCAAATTACAGTTTTACCCTGAGAGGGAGGCAGATCTACAATGAAATCCATCGAAAGATGGGACCATGGCCTCTCAGGGATTGGTAACAGATTTAACAGACCTTGTGACAATTGACGAGAGGATTTAGACCGTTGACAAATTGGACAAGAATTTACGAAAACCTTAGCATCCTGTTTAAAAGAAGGCCACCACACATGACGGGCTAACAAAGAAATAGTTTTGGAAATGCCAGGATGCCCAGCCATTTTGGAGTTATGAACCACTTCAAGAACTTGTTCCCTCAGCTCCTCAGGCACAAACATTCTCCCAGCGGGAGTGTCTGCTGGAGCAGAAGATTGGACAGGGGACAACAAGGTGGAGAGGTCAGAATGATGGGGATGCACTCACTAGAGTCAGAGGAGGTAGATTCAAAACTCCTAGAGAGTGCATCAGCTTTGGTGTTTTTAGATCCAGGCCTATATGTTAAAGAAAAGTTAAACCTGGTGAAGAGCAATGCCCATCTAGCTTGCCTAGGGTTATGCCGTGTGGCCGATTCTATGTAAAGCAGGTTTTTATGGTCTGTATATACTGTTACCATATGTTTAGCACTTTCAAGTAGATGCCGCCATTCCTCAGAGGCCCACTTGATAGCCAACAATTCACTGTTCCCAATATCATAGTTTGCCTCTGCAGCCGAAAACTTCCTAGAGAAAAAGGCGCAGGGATGTAACTTGTTGGTTATCGGGTGCCTTTGGGAAAGGACTGCCCCAGCACCCACTTCAGAGGCATCTACCTCCACAATAAATGGTAAGGCAGTATCTGGATGCTGCAAAATAGGGGCAGAACTGAACTCTTTTTTGAGGCGTTCGAAAGCTTGAACTGCTTCTGGGGGCCAAATACTAGGGTCAGCACCCTTTTTGGTCAAGTTGGTGATTGGAGCAACTACCAGGGAAAAATTCTTAATGAATTGGCGGTAATAATTTGCAAAACCGAGGAATCTTTGGGTTGCTCGTAAAGAAAGGGGTTGGGTCCATTCCAGGACAGCTCTCACCTTCCCTGGATCCATCTCAAGACCCCTGTTAGAAATGTTAAACCCCAAAAACTGAACAGAAGTCACCTCAAAAGTACACTTCTCAAGTTTTGCATACAGATTATTCTCTCTAAGTCTACGCAAGACCTCACAGACATGATTCCTGTGTTCACCCAGATTAGAAGAGAAAATAAGAATGTCATCAAGATAGACCACTACGAATATCCCCAGCAGGTCCCGAAAGATGTCATTGACAAATTCCTGGAACACTGCGGGGGCGTTACAAAGACCGAATGGCATCACCAAATATTCGTAGTGGCCATCCCTGGTGTTGAACGCTATTTTCCACTCATCCCCTTCCCTGATACGAATGAGGTTATAAGCCCCCCTAAGATCAAGTTTAGTATAAATCTTAGCATACTTGATCTGATCAAACAACTCAGAGATCAAGGGAAGAGGATAGCAATTCTTAATGGTGATCTTATTGAGACCTCTATAATCAATACAGGGACGAAGGCCCCCATCTTTTTACCCCACAAAGAAAAACCCAGCCCCAGCAGGGGAACAGGAAGGCCGAATGAAGCCTCTTTCCAGGTTTTCCCGCATATATTATTTCATAGCCTGGGCTTCTGGCAATGAAAGAGGGTAGGTTCTCCCACGAGGGGGTGTAGACCCTGGGGTTAGATCAATTCGTATGGCCGATGTGGGGGTAAGGTTTTAGCAGCCTTTTTAGAGAAAACATCCTCAAATTCAGCATAAGCTGCAGGTAACCCTTCTAGCTACTACCTGAGGAATACAGACCCCCTCACACCCTGAACCCCATTGAACTACCCTCTTTGAAACCCAATCAATTAGAGGGTTATGCCTCTGGAACCAGGGTAACCCCAAGATGAGAGGAGAAGTAGCACCCTCAATGAGGTACTGTGTAGTGCTATCTTCTCACCATGCAGATGATTCACAGTCATAGTTTTCTTAGACACTATACCCGACCCTAAGGGTCTTTTGTCTACTGCCCAAATTTTCAGGGAGGAACTTAGAGGAACCAATGGAATGTTATGTTTGGCTGCAAATGCAGCGTCCAAAAAGTTCCCCTCTGCCCCAGAATCCACAAAAGCGGACACCCTGACAGAGCCCATAGGCCAGGTTAGTTTGACTGGTAACAAAACCTTAGAGGCAGATTGGGGAGAGGAAATTCCTGCACCCAAATGGAGCTCCCCATCTCCATTTAGGCTTTGGCGTTTCCCGGCCTCTTAGAGCATTGGTTTAGAAAATGTCCCTTTTCACCACAATACATGCAAAGACCCAGGAACGCCTGCGTGCCTTCTCCTCAGGAGATAGATGGGATATGCCTAATTGCATAGGCTCCTCCTGAGGCAAAGGCACAGAGGGGTTAGAAGATTTTACATTGGCTACCACATTAGATCTTAGATTAGTAACCCCAGAGAAGTTTGTACTCCTCTCACCCCTTCTCTCCCTTTGCCTTCTATCTATCTGGATAGCGAGGGACATGAGATCATCCAGGTTAGAAGGTAAGGGATAATTAACCAGACTATCCTTTACAGAATCTGATAACCCCAAACGGAATTGACTCTGTAGAGCGAAATCGTTCCAACCAGTTTGTACTGCCCACCGGCGGAATTCGGTGCAGTACACCTCCGCATCCCTTTTCCCTTGGCGCAATTTACGAATCACAGAATCGGCAGAAGATGCACGATCTGGGTCATCGTAAAGAATTGCCATGTTGTTAAAGAAAGTATTAAGGGAATAACGAGCAGGGTCAGAGGAAGGCAGCCTTAGGGCCCAAATTTGGGGGTCACCCGAAAGCAGGGTCATGACGAATCTTACTTTCTCCTCACCTGATTGGAAAGAGTGAGGAAAGAAACTAAGGTACAACTTGCATGCCTCTTTAAAGACAAAAAACTTGGTGCGATCCCCACTGAACTTTTCAGGGAACACAATTTTAGGTTCATGGTGTTTGGTTGAACCCACAGGAGGAGGAAGAGGAGCAGAAACAGGAACAGATTGCTGCTGGGAAGCTTGCGTAGTCTCCAGCTGTCGGGTTAGGTTGTGGAAACCCTGCAGGAGATAATTTTGCTTCTGTTCATTGTCCTCCAAGCACTGTAACAAGGTGGTAAGAAGCGCTTCAGTGGAAGTTGGAGGAGCAGCAGCAGCAGCTTCATCGTGACTTTCGTCCTCCATGGCCCGTGATAATGTCACAGCCGGCACCCGATACCAGAACAAATGCCAAGCACCCTGGTCTCGGCTCGGCTTCACCAGTAGTGTGACCACTGTTGGGCTTCGGGAGGAGCCCTCAGCTTACTTGGGTGCCACCTGGACTTAACGAGGGGTGCAAGGCGAGATGTTCTGGCTGGCGAAGGGGCACGGCTGTTAGCAGAGTCTTTTGGGCCGAAGGTCACGGTACAAATGGAGCAGGCAAGAGAATCGTCAGACAGGCTGGGTCGAGGCAGGCAGATATCAAGAATTGTCAGGCAGGCTAGGGTCAAACCGGTTTGTCAATCAAGGGGTTAAGCAGGAAGAGTTGTCGTAGGCAGGCAGGGTCAGGATACAGAATGCAGAATAGTCAGGAACAGGCTTGGTCAAACACGGGTAATCAAACAGACTAGATTCAGAACAGATCAAACGCACAAGGCTCAGGAACCACTAGAAACAAGTTCTATCACTGGCACTGGCTGGGAGTATGAATGGGCCTTAAATACATTAAAATTTCGTGCCAAAACATGCGCCAATGCGGGCTGGCGCCTATACCTTTAAGAGGCGTGCAGACGCGCCCTAGAGATCAAGATGGCGCTGGATCCGGCGCCACAGAACCACGAGGCGGGCATCCCCGCCGATGGCGTGTCGGGGGACCCTGCCGCACAGGCAATATTATTACAGCGTCTTACTTACATTCTTCCTGTTCAATTTGTTCAATGGCAGGGGGTCAGAATCCCAAACGGTACTGTGCGTCCATGTTGTTTGGAGAATCGAGTCACCTCTACAGAGTAACATAAACAGAGCAGTGCATAGGTAGAAGAACAATGAAGGGCAACATATGGAAACACCTCTTTAGTGTTGATCACTGGCAATTATAAGATGTGCTGAGAAATAATACAGTGAAATGCTGAAAAGAAAATGATTGTATTTAAGGTAACAAACAAATAAAACTATTGGAAAAACAACAGAAAAAGGACTATAAATGAGCCCGTTATTATGTCATGAAATTCAGTTGCAGTGGAACCAGATAAGCAGCTGTTGACTCGGAAATGATCGTCTCCCTTTTAAAATAAGAAGTAAATTATGAACAGGATTAAATGAGCGGGAATAAAACCCAGCTGCTGCGACACCTCTTGTGAAGGAAGGAACTTTCATATGCTTCTGGTATCATTAAGCAGTAGAGTGACTGACAGTTTTTCCTCCCAACAAATATGAAGTCACCTATAGGCTTATTATTACACTGTGTTGTAGATAGGCCCCCATGCCCGCACGGTGCAATATCTCATCAGTTCAAAGCACATCTCCTGTCCCAGACATCCAATTATCATCACCCTCTTCTCTTTTGATATGTAGCACCAACATTGCTCTGTATATCCCCCAGTCTCTGACATATGTCATGGTGACAGGAATGAGGGCATTAGTAACCGGCTCTATGCATGACAATACTGTAAACGCCTGTGTGTTTGTCACCGAGCCTCCGAGGAATTCTATATCTTTAGATCTTGTTTTGTGTTATTTGCACATTGTCAATCTGAACGGGGAGATGTAGGGACAGGATAAGATCGGTGTCATTATGGTTTATTAATCAACAATGCAAACTGTTAGTAATCCATCTGGCTAAGTGGCTCCTTGTAATGTAAACATTTCTGAAATGGCGGGGCAATCACGAAATGATATTTATCTTTTCCTCCTCCTTCCTCTCTTTCTCGCTCTGTGCATTATGTGGCCTTTCAGATTGCTGAGCAAAGCAAATGAGTATCAGAAAAGCGGGATACTGGGATAATGTCATCTCCCTGCCACTATGTATCAGAACGGATCCGCAGCTTCTTTGGGTAAATGAAAGTTGTTTAAGACCTTCTATGAATCATCACTCCCACCGAGTAGCAGAAACTGCTTGTTAGCGATGATATGAAGATAATATTTAATGGCTGCAGAAGTGAAAACCCTTGATTTACTGATCAGAATGACACACGAAAAATTGAAAGGGCTTCATATATGTTTATATCGTATGTACTCTGTTGAGCAAAAAACCCAAGTTATGATTTTTCCACTGAAATTTCTTTATTAATCAAAGTTCAGAAATAATTATACAAAACCGTATAAAGCTCTTTACCATGGAAACAGTAAGTTGAAGTCAAACCTGTATCAGTGCCAAAGTCAAACATACATAAAAGAGGTGGTTCACCTTTAAGTAACTTTTAATATGTTATAGAATAGCTAATTCTAAGCAACTTTTCATTTGGCCTTCATTTTTTATTGTTTATAGTTTTTGAATTATTTGCCTTTTACTTCTGACTCTTCCCAGCTTTCAATGGGGGGTCTTTAAAAGAGAAATGCTCTATAAGGCTACACATGTATTGTTATTTCTACTTTTTATTACTTATCTTTCTATTGAGACCCTCTCCTAATCAATTGCAGTCTCTATTTAAATAAACAAATTTTTGCTATGACAATTTAGACCCTAGCAACCAGATTGCTAAAACTGGAGAGCTGCTGAATAAAAAACTAAATAACCCAAAAACCACAAATAATAAAAAATTGAAAACCAATTGCAAACTGTCTCAGAATATAATTTTTTAAATCATACTAGAAGTTCATTTAAAGGTGAACAAAACTGATGGGCGAATCTGTGGCGTTTTGCTTCGCCGAATAATTCTTGAAACAGCAAAAAATTTTCGAAACAGCGCCGGTGTCTTGTTTTTGACGCCAGCGTCCATTTTTTTTATGATGGCGCACATTCGCTGACGAAAATTTGCCGGAGTCCAAAAAAACTTGACGTCGGCGTACATTTTTTTGGACGCTGACGAATTTTTACGCCGGTTTTGCGAATTTATTCGCTGGCAGCAAATCGCAGGAATTTGCACCTGGCGAATAAATTCGCCCATCACTAGTTAAGGTTTAGGTAGCAATGTCATTGAAGTTCGGGGTCAGAAGTGAGCAACCATTCCAAGTCCAGTTGAAGGGCCATTGGGGTGAAAGGGGACAAAGCAATGTAAAGAGAAACTACAACAAATAAGAGGTTAATTAAACTGTGCTAAGGAGATACCAAGTACTAGGGAGAAAACTGACTAAGAGAATATATAGAGAGTAAAGGGCTGGAATCTGCAGACCAATACCTTGTATATAGGTGTACATTGAGCCATAGAATGCAGGATACCATTGGAGGCAGTTGTTGAGAAGAATTGTACACTCTGATGGTGTTTGGAGACAGCAATACGGGACAGAGTATAAAGGAGCAATTTTGGTTATGGGAGCTTGAGAGTGTCAGAGAGAAATGGATAAAACAGAACATCACAGATTAGGGAAGACTGGACAATCCAAGAGCTAGGGAGTATGTGGAAGAGGACTGACAAAAGCAATAAAGTCAAGGGATGTCTATAGAGTGCTGGAAAGAAGAGTAGAGTTAGAATGACAGGACAGAGAGCATGGGAAGTGGGATTGAGATACAGAAATGCTGGAAAAAGTATTGAGCCACGAAGAGTCCTCCTTTACACCAGAATCTGAAATATGGGTTTGTTTTCCCCCATAGTTACTTCCCTGTCTTCAAATGGTATATAATTAAAATATATATGTGCTTTCTTAAGCCTGTGCTTCTGTTTATCTTTACGGGGGTAATGTCAAAAGTCTTCAAAAGTCTTCTTCCCAAAAAAATTGAGTTTTCGAGGGTAGTATTCAGTTTTTCGAGATTTATTATTCCCCGAAGCTGGAAATAGCTTGAATCCGAAAATACTCCAGATAAACCTGTCAAGGTCATGTAGTAGTCAGTAGCAGAGGTCCCTTGAACCATTTGAAGATGTTTGTAGCCTTCATGATGTTTTCATTTTTTTACCCCAAATGTACTGATTCGAGTTTTTTTCATTCGATTTTTTTTCATAAATAAGAAAACATTTGAGTTGTGATTTTATTCAAGGTATACACAAACCTCACAGACTTGACCTTTGATAATAACCCCTTAAGTGTTTGTAAGACCAGGGATCACCCATATTGTGGTGTTCATGTAAGGTCACAGAACACCTAGCATAGAGATATTTGTAATTAGCCTATACTGCATGTGTGGTTGCTGGAGTATGTTTTATGACTTCTCTAAATAAATTCATAGGAGTTTCCATCTATATAAGTGTAATTGATATTACTAATTAGTAAAATACATTCTGTAAAGAATATGTTCTGCAAAGAACTGATATATTATAAGTCAAACCCCATTCCCAAGAACTTTCCTTTCTAGAAGCCCTGTCCCATTATATTCTTTTAAAAGATACAACCAAATTCTACCCTCTCCTCATATTTTTTGCCCCTGCACCATCTCTAAAATATAAAACTCTACCCCAGTTTTTTTTAATTTTGCTCCATTTCATCTGGAAAATTGTTCTGCTTCTGCTGTTGCCTTCTCCAGCTCTTCTCCCATTCTTTCCACATCCTGAACCCTCACCTTTACATATAAAAATTTAGCAATATTATGGAATGCTTTTTCCTTCTTAAAGCATATTAAATTCCAGGTAGATTTGCCAACTAGGAAATGAATATGAATTTTGATTCTCATTATCAACCCTTTCCTGGCTTCTACCTATGCAAGATATAAAACATGCCTGATGCCTATAAATTAAACAATGCACAGAGGCATTGGGAGTTTGTCTATATAGGTATATCAAAAGGCAGGCATTGACTTTGCTCTTTACACAAAGGTCAGCTACAACCCCCACCCTCAAGGGCCATGGCAAAATTATTCACAGTACAAAAGTCAATATTAGTAATAATTAATTGGTTTCTGTATTTACTTCCCAACCCAACATTCCTTCACCCCCTCACATATGCTGTCCTAGTTCAATATTATACCCACTTACATTGTATATACACTAGCAGCTCTATCACTATTGAGTGGCACAAGGATGCACACTGATGAAGATAGCACTGTGAAAAATTATGGTTTTCATGCAAATTGCCAATCAACGTTTTTCTTGGAACACATCGAACATAGAGAATGAATCAATATATCTTATATTTTTGCACAATATCATCAACCTCAGCATGTATACTCCACTTTAAAGTCAGAAAAGCCAGTAATGAAACAATACATACAAGCTCATTCCCAAAGCCATAGTTCTATGCATTTTCAAATGCATTGTCTAAATTCCATTGCATAAATATATTTGGGTAATTGAATCACTTTTTGTTTTGGTTTAACTTTTTTCTGAGCTTCCCCATTGTTACCATCCTCATTCTTATTTTAGTCGTTTAGTCTTAACTAATAATATAGCCCAGGGTGAATTTGGGTCTAATTGGGCCATCACACAGGTCACTGGACAATGACTGGATCACACTGTGGGAGAACTGAGACTTATTGTGCAAGGACCATTTCAACACTCCAATGAGGTCCTTGTTAGATGGGATTTTAAATCTGTTTATAGATCAAGGGTCCCCAGCCTTTTTTTTTACACATGAGCCACATTCAAATGTAAAAAGAGCTGGGGACCAATACAAGCATGAAGACGTTTCCTAGGGTTGCCAAATAAAGAATATGGTTCGGATCTGGTAGCCCTATGTTTATTGGCAGCCTACAGGAGACTCTGTTTGGACATGAACCTGGTTTTTATGCAACCAAAACTTGCCTCCAAGCCAGGAACTGAAAAATAAACACCTGCTTTGAGGCCACTGACAGCAACATCCAAGGGTTGGTGAGCAACGAGCCATTGGTTGGAAACCACTGCCATAGATATTTTCATCCAGATCTTGGCTGGCAGTACAAACCTCTCCATTGTCTGGTGTGGACGAGTCAGCAGAAGTTATCCCCCATATATAGACAACTTAATACCTTCTCAATGTAGGGCCATGAGTTTTATGGGTAGCACAGAAAGAACTTATTATGTAAGAAGAGACATAAATCATATAGATGGATGGATGTTCTTAGGGGTGTTATCAATCACAAAAATAATTTTTTTGAGTACAATGTAAAAACCTTGTACCCTAGTGAATAAATCCCATTGTATTTAGATTTGAGGTAGTTAGCGATGAGTATTAATGCATATACAAGACCTGCTTGTAGGCCTGAAGAGCCTTAATGCAAAGAATTACAACATCCTCCAGTGGGGGGAAAAAACTATCATGATGTATTCTATTGCTAGCATTGACTTAGGGCTAAACACATTTTCTGCTACATAGAACTATGACTTTCAATAAAAGTAGGAGACAATTATACTGCCAGGAGCAGGGTTTCTGTAAATTCACATGAGAACTTCTCCCTGCAGTCTCCGTCTTCTATAAAAGTTGCATGTACTGACTAATCTCTTGACTACCAGGAGCTAAGCTTCAATAAATTACCGGGTATGGTGGTCTAACCTGACCCAGATCCTGACTGCATCGCAGACATCAGCCTAATGGAATGAAATATAGGTGAAGAGAAGAAATAACTTTTGAAGTGAAGGGAGTAATTACCTTGGATCAGGACCTATTTAAATCATAATAAACCCTATATATTAACGGAGAAGGCTAACGTTCAAGTGAAAACTTAGCTGCCTTTAAGCTCATAAACTCCATATACTTGGGCATTGCATGTGGTGCAGAGTTATCCCTATCACAGTTGTGATGTTGCTCTTTGTTTCAGTCTTCTGTTGTTCATTGCTATGGATTTACATTCTATGTTACGTCTGGTTAAGCTTGACGTTCTGTAAGGATCCTCTCTGTGTCACCTTTCCATTTATATCAGTTGTGAATCTGATGTTCCGTTGCAGTTGAAAGTTGATTCTAGCCAAGTGCTGGAGATTTGCTTGATGCCACAGTTACATTTACTGGCAGAGTCTCATGAGAATCTCAACTGATGAAAGATCCTTCTCAAATTCTCTGTGAGTTCTGACGAAGGGGATATCTGTTTTCAGAGGAAGAAAGGGGCACATGTTTTGAAAATGCTACCAAGGGTCTATGAAGTGAACTGATGCACTCAAATAAAGTTAGTGTCACTGTACTGCCCTACTTCATCTGCTTTCTCCCTGCAATAGTCCCTTCCCGGAGACTATTACCCCACTACTACTATAGGAACTATCTCTCCCTACCATACCAGCTATCTCACAGTCACAGTCCCTTCCTAAAAACGCGTATCCTACTGTTATTATAGGCAACATCTCTCCCTGCTATACCTGCTATCCCACAGCCAAAGTCCCTTCCCAAAAACTATTATCCCCACTGTTACTTTAGACACCATCTACCTGCTATCCCACAGTCACACTCCCTTCCCAGAGACTATTATCCCACTGTTACTATAGTCACCATCTCTCCCTACTATACCTGCTATCCCACAGTCACACTCCCTTCCCAGAGACTATTATCCACTGTTACTATAGGCACCATCTCTCCCTACTATACCTGCTATCCCATAGCCACAGTCCCTTCTCAGAGATTATTATCCACTGTTACTATAGACACCATCTCTCCCTACTATACCTGCTATCCCACAGTCACACTCCCTTCCCAGAGACTATTATCCCACTGTTACTATAGACACCATCTCTCCCTACTATACCTGCTATCCCACAGTCACACTCCCTTCCCAGAGACTATTATTCTACTGCTACTATAGGCACCATCTATCCCTACTATACCTGCCATACCTTTTCTAAAGTATATTATCACCACTGGCAGTAGCATAACTAGAAGTTTCTGGCCCCCTCAACAAATTCAATTTAAGGCCCCAGAAATATTGATAAATTGGCCTAGTCTATCAAATAGATTAAAATTGCTCATTATTATGGAATCACTGCCTCCCCCCAACTGAAAGGTTTTTTCCTCTGTAGTTACTCCCCTCGCCACTGGTATAATATTTAGGGCTGCCTAAAAATTCAGGAGTATTACTTCCAACACTTTTCCTTTCTGCATATGAGGAACCCCCACACCTATAGACAGCTCCAATTATTACTCTTTTATAAACTTATTGTGAAGCAAAAACTCTAAAGAATTCTGTATGAAGAAGGCATCATTTAACTGCCTCTATATTAACAGACCTTGCAGAAAAAAATGGAACAATATCTTAGCTGGAAAAACATAATATGGTGAGATTTCCTCAAGTTAATTGACAGACTGCTGTGAATGTTAATTGTCACAAGGGGACTCAAGAAGTGTCCATATTCCCCATTTCTAGTTCTTTATTGAGTTTAATGACTATTATGGTTACTTGTGCTCCAAGGCAGATTCTCATTATCCAGCCTGATGCTCAGGGTTACGCGTTGAGAGAGAGAGAAAAAGAATCACAGCCCCGCGAGCATGAAGCAAGTTCAGTGATTGCTGAACACGGTATCCTGTGGCTCCTAAAATAACTATCTGCTCTGTGGGGACCCTTTGCTAAGTCCATAGCATATCATGGCTCACTTGGTTAAACCAAATGCATTTATCCTAAAGCTACATTGACTCTTTTTGATGAAGCTCTCCTCCTTCTGAAATGCTGAGATTTGCTTCTTTATAAATCATTGTGATGCTATCTAGAGATCAGGCAATTACAAATGATATGGAAATAACATATTAGTTCATTTGCAGCACTGTCAATAATTGCTAAAGTTTAATATAGAGTCTTGTGGTCCCCTATTCCAACTTAATTATGACGGAGTTTATGGTTATATTTAATTGGTAGGGTTGGATTGCCCACCATTCTAAGTGACCACTAGTTGTGGGTGCTTATGGGCCTCCTGAACTGTAACCTTAGGCTTGAGATTTG
Source organism: Xenopus petersii (assembly GCA_038501925.1). Classification (NCBI taxonomy): domain Eukaryota; kingdom Metazoa; phylum Chordata; class Amphibia; order Anura; family Pipidae; genus Xenopus; species Xenopus petersii. The sequence continues at coordinate 132,607,425 of CM076678.1, read as the reverse complement.
TCTGCAATGCTTGCAGCAAGATGTTTGCCCCTAACATCAAGATTGTGCTCTTGTGGGGTACAGATAACCACTACTTGGATGGATTCCATGGCAACACATTATAGCAAATGCAATGTCAAAACATTGGATTAATTGTTTGCAGGGTGTCTTGCAATAGGGAGACACCAAGTATTTGCCTATAGTTCTTTATTAATGATTCACCAATTGTGCTATTGATGGTGATGCTATAGAGATAAAATCAGATTGCCTCTTTCTCCGAGGCTGTTCATTTAACATTGTGGACAGGCCAATGCAAGAGAGGGTCTCAACTGCATCAAAGAAGAACTTAGCAATTAGGTGGGTCACTTTGGACCATTTTGGTGGGTCCTTGCAAGGTCCATAAGAGTAAATGGCAGACCCCCAAAGTGATATTGATCCTTATTGTCCTTGTTGGCAGATGGCATGTTGCATATTTGTTTACATAATTATACTTTTTGCATTTTGTCCCCTCCCCTGCCAATAATCTCTGATTTTTTTTTTACTAATAGGGCCCATTTTGGTCAAGTAACTTACCATGTTTGAAGGCCAAACCTGAACTGCAACAGAAATGTATATCTTAAAAAAATATTAGGCATTGTATGATTATCAAAAAGTGATACTATGTAAATCCTTATTTGCAAAATAGATAAATAAAGCACCAACATATTCCACAGTGCTGTACAATAGAAGAGTGTGTACATTTGCTTTGTGGTGCAATACTTTCCATTTAGCAGTACTGCACACAGGAGGGGCTGTAGGTGTGTGGCAGGTGGGAGCCCCTAGAATGTCTCTAGGTTGAGCATCCAAAAATGTGCAAGTTCCAGTGCAGAAAGCTGCAAGGCAGTTCATTGCAGAGTGATTACAGGGCTCACTTGGGCCTGTATGAGTTGTGCTCTGCATCTTCCATTCAACTAGTAGCCCAATGCAAGGTGCTGCTGCCAAAGGAAAAAGTGCAAGTGCTAAATAGAGAGGCTTAAGGGGCCATTAAAGGTACTTCTGTGCAATTCAAAGGTGGTGGTAGCTCCACTGTGCTAGGTCAAGACTTGAGACTAAAGATTTAGATGCATAGGTTATTTTAAGACAAAGCACCATTAACAACACATTCCGACTCAGCGCATTGGACACAATTGTACCAAGCATTCCGTAATTCACCCAGTGATCTACAACCGCACTGTATTTGGCTCACAGTCTGGGGGGGGGGGGATTTTGCACCTTCTTAATGCACCAGCAATTGTGCCCATAGATTTAGTAAATGAGCTTGTATATGTTAACCCTGTTTTCGTTCCACATTACAAAAACATCCATTTAGGTTAATGACTTTCTCAATAAAGTAACCTAGTTTACATGTGTGTTATTGGCATGAGCTAGGGAAATTAGACTGCAAGTTCCTTGCGGCCAGGAAAATATATGAACATTTAGTTTTTTTTTTTTATTAAAGTCCGAATGTCAATAACTCGAAAAATGTAAGGTTTTTTTTTTTACTATAAAATCCGAGTTTTTTGTTGGAAAAAAAAACTCAAATTTTTTCGAGATCTATTACCCCCCGAGTATGTGAAAAGTCTGAATCTGAAAATCAGGCATCTCATACCTGGCAAAGGTTGTAAATAAGGCAATGGGAGAGGACCCTATCCTTTTTGGAAGTTTCTGTGGTCTGAGCTGGAATTAGCCTGAAAATCCAAAACTATTTCGGAAAATCCAAAACACCGTTTACTGTTTTCCAAAGAGCCCAAAAAAATCTAGCGGTTTGGGAAAAAAATCGGAAAAACGTATGATTCTGATTTTTTTTCTGAGTTTTACCCTGATCCGATTATATCATGCTTTTTAAATAATAAATAAGGCCAAATCATGGATTCTAGTTTGCTCTGACTTTTTTTTAATAAAATTATCAGAAAATTTTGGATTTTGATATACAAGGACCCCCATGTCTCTATAGGACTATAGCAAAAGTTCTACTTGTATAAATAAAGAATCATATTTAAAAAATAATGATAGCTCTTAAATTAAGGCTTTCTAATATTTATAATAATAATAATAATATAATATTTCTAGCCTCTGCATTCAGATCCAGCATTTCTATGATGTATATTAATCAGGGTGTCCCCACCATAAACACATGGATCTTTCTTGCTACCCTTATGCACATGGCATTCGTAGTAGAATGCAGAGGGAGGTCATTGATCCAGAATTGCATTGTAGCCCTGCTCAGCCCCTTGTAAATGGTTATTTTGAGTCACATTGAAGAGCGAATGTAAAAGAGACTTATGTTAGGGTATGTAGGTCGCACACAGCTCTCCAACCTGCATTTTCTTGGTAAACTTGCCCCTTTCATATAATTATCTTGCCACTTCCCTTCTGTAAACCATATAAAGTAATTGCAAATCCCTAAAAATAAACCTTGAGCTGGTTTATAGCCAGAAATCCAGTCTCCACCTCTCCCTACACCTCTGTCCAAGTTCCCATTGTGTTTAATGTAGTGAGAACGGGGAGGACTGAACTCTTCCAGCTTTTGTTCATCACATCCCCGGTGGCCCAGACAATTACCAGCCACTGCACCTGATCCTCAGGAGCTCAAGTGAATGCATCGGCATAAAGAGCCGCCCTTGTTTATTTGCCTTTGCAGAGAAGATTTATTCACTCTTTTGCTTCAACCTACTTCCCTTTCTTATCTCTTCACTTCACTGTTCACATTTTACCCAGCTGATTTTTTTTCTTCACTCCCAGAAGTCAAATTTATTCAGGACCGTGTGTGAGCGAAGTCTGAATGCTCTGGCCGTCCCTGGCAAGTGGAGAAATGTCTTCCAGATGAAAGGAGAAAAAAAACTGGGATTTGCCGAAGTATCTCAGCGCTTAACTATTTCTTGGATTTAGAAGTGTAAATAGAGATGCTCCACTTCCTTGTTGTTTGTAAAAAGCAAAATAAAGGTTTGCAGGAGCCAGGATCTCGGCACAAGCACCATGTAGGTCACATTATAAATTAATATATGGCAAAACAAGTCCATGAGGAATGACTAATGGGCTAGGATTTAGTCCATTAAGAACACCTGTGGCCTTCAGTTGTTGTTGAACCAATTCTGCTGCTGTATTTGCTCTAGCTGGAATCTGCCAAAAGGGGATGCAATGCTATAATGCTAGCTGAAATAGCACAGCACTGCAGGGCTCATTTAATAACAGGCAGTGAGATATTCACTAAGCCTCTTCCACAGTTAGCACCAGGGATAGGTGTTCTGGCACCTAAAGGAAAGTCATTAAATGTGCCACCCTCTCAAAGCATTCACAGCAGAGACACCAATACCCTTGTACTGAGACAAAGTCACTTGTACTATATTAAAAAATCACACTAAAAACAGGTGTGCGTGGCCTCAAACAGGTACAGTAGATAAAAGCTTTTTTCATACTGATATGTAACTGCACGTAAACACACAAAAGCACTCAAACAGAAGACACATCTATGTACTTTCATATCCACCCAGACTCACTAATACACAGTAGATTACCATCAGATACCTCCTAGTGGCACATTGATGATATGAGGCCCCTAGGCTACACATTTCACAGCCCCCCTAGCAAGGTGTTATCATGGTCTGGTATAAATTAAATATGGAGTAGACCTTTAGGCTGGGGCCACAGAGGGGCCAATATCTGCTAGCTGAAATAAGTAGGACTGATTTTCTGTAATGCATCAGAAGCAGTTGTAAGGCACTAGGACCTGGCAGCCGCGGTCGTCCCCGCTGTGGTCGCGCTGGAGCCGTTCGTGCGTGCGTCGGTCGCGGCGTGTGCGTCTGCGTGCGCGGTGCGTCGGTCGCGGTGCGCGCGCGTCGGTTTCGGCGCATGCGCAATGCGCTTAAAAGGACGCCGAGGCCTGCACTTCCTTGCGAAGTGATCATTGCCTACTAGTGTGACGCTAAGCCTTATTACTGCCTGATATTTCGTTGTTGACCCCTGCCTGTTATTCGGATTCCCTGCTTCTAATCTCCTCTGCTGACATCTGCCTGTCTCCGGTTATTGATTCTACGCTGCCTGCCTTCCGACCTCGGCCTGTTCCTGACTCTGCCTTGCCTGACGATTCTGTACCTCGATTTCTGGAAGTGTTCCTGTTACAGCACTTCTACCACTCCTCCACGTGACCAGTCCTGTTCCAACCCTCAGGGTCTGCCTCATTGTGGGAGGTGTAGGAGAGGCTTCTCTTCGTCTAAAAGTTCCAACTAACAGTGAGTACCGTGACAGCAGTGCAAACAGACCAGCAGTTTTCAGCTCAAAATGCAGAGACTCGCAGTTCTTTGCCGAAATCAGCCGAGTCTGCTTCTGATTCATTCAATACTTCTGAATGCTGAAGAGAGAGAGGAGGCTACTGCCCGCAAATCACCCAGTGTATTTCATTTAGTGAATTTTGGACCGCTGTGTAGCCTTACCCTTGAAGCCACTTTTTATAGTGCAGGCAGGGGTAGATTAACTGTGACTCTCTGGGGCTCATTTATTAACGCATCGCAGCGCAAAATTGTACGCAAAATAGTGACTGCGCCATCAGGAGCGTGATCACAAGTATATTTGCGTGATATTGCGCATTCAACAGAGCTTTTGCACTGGTTTTGTTTATGCGCATTGTGCAAACATTTGGGCAATGATGTCGCAATCTAAGCCGTGTTGGAGAGGGGCGTGGCTGGGGGCGTGGCTAAAAAGGGAAGACATTGCGTTTGTCGCACATTTGCGTCCATACGGGCGCAATCATGCGCTAGGAAACAAGCACTATATTTTTTACGACTGTCTATTCCTGGCGTAATATAAACGCTCACTAAAATGCGCACTTATGTGAAGCTGCGCAACTATTTTAATTCATATTCCGGACCTAACTGTGCAAAAATATGTATGTAGGTGTCACACTCTGTTGCGCCCAAGCCACCTGATATTTTATATTACACATCATTGAAAGGTGCACAGTATAGAGTGTCAGAGTTCACAGTCTAAAAGTTATCTGGACACAATTCACAATTGAGTGTGAGCAATGTACTTTAGTGCAAAGGCCATCAGGCAAGGAGACACAAGTGTTTATCAAACATGTTGAGACACGAATTGCAACCCAATATTACACTTACACAAGCGGAAATAATAAAGCTATACTCAATTGCAGTTCATATGAAATCCCCTTCCCCCTATCATGTTTGTATTAAGCAAAGTCAATTTATAGATGTGTTCTACGTAACCTAAAAACCTTTCAAATACTAATATTAGCGCATAAATGAACGCATCACCATCACATAGTTAGCGCATAATGCGCCGCTAGTAACGCAACTATTTAAAACAGCACATCTATACACGCACAACAAAATAATTAGTTCCTTTTTGCGGTCTATGCACATCATTTATTACAACCATTGCGGCAGAAAATGTGCAAATTTAATCATCGCATTTGTTTGCGACGAAAACAGCGCACACATCACACTTTTCAAGTATCGTGCGCTACATTAATAAATACACGCATGCGCAAGGGAAATGTTGAGCCTCTGCGTGTTTTTTAGCCCTGCGATGCGTTAATAAATGAGCCCCTCTGTCTTTTTTAATTTGCACTGGGTCAGGATCATAGGTGCACATGGAGACACAAAAACCCATCTTGGTTTTTTTACAATAATTATTTGTATTTTCCTTTATATATTTTTAATTTTTTTGCACTGTGCGGGGCCTGGGTGATGTCATTGGTGAGCACCCAACATAATGTGCACAGAGATTGTGCACACACACTATACAGACACTCAGGGGCGGATTCAGTGGGCGGGCGCCCTGAGGTAATGTGGTCCTGGAGCCCGCCCGTATACCACCCTCTGGTGCGAGCGCACATACGCGCCTGCACTGGAGAGCTGTGCTCCTCGGTAATCGTCTGGGTGCCATGCCGCCCCTATTATTCTGCCGCCCAAGGCCCAGGACTTTGTGGTCTCGCCACAAATCCGGGCCTACAGACACTGCCAGAAGCAGGTCATATTGACATCCCGAACATTTCACAGCTTAGTATGCGCGGAGATAAACTGAAGAGATGGCTTGCGTCACTCTGCTGGATGAGTACTATGCGGAAGTGACGAATGCGGATGTGATACCCGGAATTCAGTTACACACGCAAAACTGGAAAGGTTAGCATTTGGTTACGTAGGGTATTTAAGTTATTGCCAATTGCAAGCACACCAGTAGTGATAGATGAATTTATCCCATTTTGCTTTGCCGAAAAATTTGCGAATTTCCCGTGAAATTATCGAAACAGCGAAAATTAGCGAAAATATTTTGAAACTTGAAAATTGTCCGAAAAGTCGATCTCGTCAATTTTTACGCTGGCGTTAAAGTCAATTGTCATCCGAACAGTGTTGACGCTCAGCAGTTTTGACGTGAGTGACTTTTCAGACGCGTGTCCAACATTTTTTGACGCAGGCAAATTTTCAACGACTAATTTTGGCGGGAGATTCATAAATTTATTCGCCAGTGACGAAATGCGTTAATTTACCACAAATTCAATACAGGCGAATTTATTTGCCCAATCACTACACACCAGAATTTTCCTTGATAAAGGCTTTTTTGTCGAAACATCGGGGTGATTCTCATTCTCTGGCAAGAGCGTCTGCTCACTTGTTCTGCTTAGTATTTGAGTTACAATTTGCTGATATGTAAATGCAAAACATTTTTTTCTAATATGTTAAATGCTTGATTTACATTGATTGTACAGAGTACTATGTGCATGCATTTATATTATATATACAGTAATTCTATTGTCAGATCGTGTTGCAGCGTTGATGCAACGTGATACGACTGTCGGATGCAGACGCTGCACCTGCATCCGACAGTCATGCTGTGTCGCATCAACAATGTGACACGATCCCACAATAGCATTACTTACCTTATTTCCGTCACATCTGATGCGATGCCTGCAGTTTTGCGCAGCATGTCGGATCGTGGCGGAATCATCCGTGGAGTCCGACTCGTTGCACAAAATCGCAGGCATGACATCGGATGCGACAGAAATAAGGTAAGTAATGGCAGTGTCGGATCGTGTTGCATTGTTGATGTGACATGTGCAGGTGCAGCGTCTGCATCCGACAGTTGTGTCGCGTTGCATCAATGCAGCGACATGATGCAACAATTGAATTACTTACCTTGTTTCCGTCGCATCCGACGTGGTGCCTGCAATTTTGCGCGGCAGATCGCGGCGGAATCGGCCGTGTAGTCCTGCCCTTACTGTTAGTATGATGTAGAAAATGATATTCTGAGACAATTTGCCATTGGTTTTAATTTGTTTTATTGTTTGTGTTTTTTTAAAATTATTTAGCTTTTTATTCAGCAGCTCACCAGTTTGCAGTTTCAACAATCTGGTTGCTAGAATCCAAATTACCATAGAAACAATGCATTAATTGGAATGGGAGACTGGAATATGGGCCCAAGTTAAAGATGGGTAATAAAAAGTAGCACCAACTATAAATTTGTAGCCTTACAGAGCATTTTTTTAGCCGAAAAGAGTCGGAAGAAGAAGTCAAATGATTCAAAAACTATAAAAAAGAAACCATGAAGGCTAATTGAAAAGTTGCTTAGAAGAGCAATACTATAACATACTAAGGGGCAAATTTACTAAACGACAAAGTGGCTAACGCTGGCAAAAATTCACCAGCGTGATGTCATTTTGCCACTTCGCTGATTTACTAACAGTGGCCCTGTCGAAAATTAGCCAGCGAATTAGATAGAGTAACGCAACTTCACAGCCTAAAGCCTGGCGAAGTTGCACTCTGGGGAAGGGGTGGAATTATGCAAATTTACTAAGCTGTTTTTTTTATGACCGTTATCTCTTTCGCCAGAGTTGACTTCGGCAGGTTAGACCAGGTGAAGTGCAATAGAGTAGATAGGAGTTTGAAAAAAAAAGTCCCAAAAAACGCTGGCGTGTTTTACTTTTTATAAGGTGATAGGCTATAAAAGATCAATTTTTTTTTTTAGTTTGCCCACCTTCCCCCCTACATTTTATAACATACCAGACATTAAGCCCGTTAAATTAACGGGCGCTAGAACATATGTAGTCATCAAACATTTATAAAAACAGAATCTACTCCGCTCATCAAAACATGCAAAAACTGACTTTTGTTACTACGAAATGCAGTTTAGCAACACCCAGTTCCGCAGGGTGGACTATTCCCCAGTAATGGCCCTTTCCACCATCTTGTCCAAATATCCCTCATGTTACTCACATGGCACGCCAGCAAGATCTGAGTGAGAATAACCGGGGAATCCTCCGCCGAAAAATACTACAGATTCCTCCTCTGCCGCCTGCTGATCCGGGGTGGTTTGTGTCCATTTTAATATGGTTTGACACCGTTCTATGCAATAATACCAGACTTCACCCTCGAGCCACCAAAATCTCCTCTCTGACCTCTTCAAGCGCAGCCATAAAAGAGACCATTTCCGCTTACGCAATTCGTCTTAAACGATTTTCCTGTTTTCTGCATTGAACTCATTTTCCGGCACTACATTATTTCCTCTTCGCAAGTCATTACGAATAGCCAATGAGAGTACGGAACTCCCCACAAGCATAGTCGAATTGTGGTGCCCAAAAATTCGCCAGAGACAGTCCGTGGGGCACATGCGCAGTAGCGCAATCCCACGGACACAGGGACTGGACGCAGAGACACTTCAACTTCATTATATAGGATGGCACTTTAACTATACTGTGGGCACGTGTGTAGGGCATGAGAACACCCCTATATACTTTTATTAACTTGCCCTGGGATTGTGTAGTGTAATGTGCGCTGCAGCATACATGTCCATTCATGGCGCTGTATGCAAATTAGCCTTCGCTAGCATAACTTCAAATGGCTGATCGTACTATCACTTGCGCAACTTTGCAAGCGTTCGGGAACCTGTGCGCAACTTGCGATCTTCGTTAATTTGCGCAGCCTTGATGAATCTACACCTGGCGAAGTGCAGCGAAGCGGATTTTCAGAGGGAAGTAAATTTCCCCCTAAAGTTAACATAAAGATGAACCATCCCTTTAAAGGGGTTGTTAACCTTCCAAACACTTTTTTCAGTTCAGTTATTTTCAGATTGTTCCCCAGAAAACTTTTTTCAACTGCTGCCTTTAATGAAACCCAGAGATTCTGCTCAGCAGGGACAATGATAAGAAATGTATCAACTAAATATATCAATTTAGAACAGTTTACAGGGTTGGCGACCCCCCCACCTCTTAGAGTTGCTTTAGTGGGTGAAAAATGACTCTTTACACTTCAATATTAGAAAAAATGGCGACACATAGAAAATAGAAAGAATTTGGAAAAAGTCATTATTTCTGGTGATCTATCTGAAAACAACCAGTTGTTTGAAGGTGAACAACCCCATTAAGTCTACTAGAAAATAATGTAAACAATTACTGTATATACTCGAGTATAAGCCGAGTTTTTCAGCCCCCAAAATATGCTGAAAAACTCTACCTCGGCTTTTACTCGGGTCAAAGGCAAAAACGGTTGCCGGCGTCTAAGAATAGTCGCCGGCGCCTAAGAATAGTCGCCGGCCTCCAAGAATAGTCGCCGGCATCCAAGAATAGTCTCCAAGAATATTCGCCGGCATCCAAAAACGAGACGCCGGCACCTCCAATGGGAGCAGAAACCCTCAATTTTTTGATTGAAACTTACCAGAAGCTGCTGCATTTCTCACACTAGGCTTATACTTGAGTCAATAAGCTTTCCCAGTTTTTGGAGGTAAAATTAGGTACCTCAGCTTATACTCGGGACGGCTTATACTCGAGTATATACAGTATTAAACCCAATATGCTGGTTTTGCTTCAAATACGGATTAATGATATCTTAGTTGGGATCAAGTATAAGCTACTGTTTTATTATTACAGGGAAAAAAGAAACCATTTTTAAAATTTTGAATTATTTAGATAAAATGGAGTCTATGGGAATGACCTTCGTATAATTCGCAGCTTGCTAGATAGCAGGTTTCCAGAAAATGCATCCCATACCTGTATGATTTGTTAAATACTTTTCTGCCTGGCTGGTAAGTCTTAAAGGATGTGATTAAATTTGAACTGTTTGAACTCTATAGTTCAGTAAATAAATTTACTTTTTTTGACATTCAGGCACAAACAGGTACAGAACCAGACATTCATCAAAATGATATTTTGGGCAATCATACACACATTTCCATGCAATTATCCTTATCTGGTCTTTCTAGCTAATCGACAGGGAAAGAGGAAAATGCCACAAACAATCTACCATCTTAATTTAAAGGTACTTGTTAGACTCTTGATTATTTTGAAAATTTTCCTTCAAACTGTTGCCCAGGAGACAGACGAAGAGCTTTGCTTGCATGTGGTGCTGGCCAGTCTGAATCCAAGATCGAAGCTAATTGGCACGGAGCAGGATTCTCATCCTGAAGTTGTACGAGGTTTTCTGCTTTTTGCTTGCTTGCCCTTTTCAAACCTTGAAAACAATAGATGTGACTGTATGTCTGTCCTGCAGGCCCATAAACAATCGAATGAACTGCAGGCAATAGGGATAATTGTATTATGAAAACCGGAGAAAAATCCACTTAGTTTTTTTTCCTTCAGATTTAATAATTAAACCCCCAAGACTTAATTAATTTGAAAGTGACAGATCACATTTCTTTTTGAAGAGCCACATACTTGGCGCCGTGTTGGGTAATGTGATTGAAACAACACAATGAAAAAGTCCCAGCAGCCGAGAATAGAAGCAGGACAGGTCTTTGTAAATTGGTGACATGAGGAAATGGCAATACAATGCTAAACAAATTTAATGTATGACCTGTATTTTATGGAAAAACGGCATTTCACACTCAACAATCTTCCTCCATCTGATCACCATCACTCCCTACTATATCTGCTATTCCACAGCCACAGTCCCTTCCCAGAAACTATTATCCCACTGTTACTACAGGCGCCATCTCTCCCTACTATACCTGCTATCCCACAGTCACAGTCCCTTTCCATAGACTATTATCCCACTTCCACTATGGGCACCACCATGTGGGCACACATCAAAGTAGGCATTTGAAAGCAAACTTCTCAAAAAAACTTAAAGCCTATTTAAATATATGTCTGTGTGTAACAACCTTTGACATGGAAGGGTCTAGAACCAACCGATAACCATACAGTATATCACATTCATTCTAATACAATTCTACTTGCTCAGGTCCCTGCCTCAGAGATCCTAGGAATAAGTACAATCACTGTAATAAACCTCCATCTACCTGGATGTCCTGGATTTTCCACACAATACAGTAACTGTCCATCCACTATCAGGAAACCTGTTAACCAGAAAGCTCCAAATTAAGGAAAGACCATTTCCCATAGACTTCATTATAATCAAATAATCCAAATTTTTAAAAATGATTTCCTTTTTCTCTGTAATAATAAAACAGTAGCTTGTACTTGATCCAAACTAAGATATAATTCATCCTTATTGGAAACAAAAACCAGCCTGTTTGGTTTATTTAATGTTAACATGATTTTCTAGTAGACTTAAGGTATCAATATCCAAATTATGGAAAAACTTGTTATCAGGAAAACTCCAGGTCCTGAGCATTCTGGATAACAGGTCCTGAGCATTCATAACAGATCCCATTCCTGTACAGAACAATTTTGAGTTAATTAGAATACTCTCAAACATTAAAAGAACCTACTGCCAACTGCAATTGAAACTAAAAAAAAAAAAAAAAACGTGAAACAAATCTCTGGCAGACAAAGTTCCAACTTGTTTTATTTTCAGCACTTTATTGGCTGCCAACCTACTGTATAAGATGCTGCCAACCTAAAAATGTTTTTGCCTCACCTGGAAAAGAGTGTAACCCGAAACAAACACAAGAGGCAGAAGAGAATACAAAGAATGGAATTAGAATATGCAGAAGAAACAACTAAACAACAGAGGGAACATTTAGGGCGGAAGAACGGGACTAACACGAGAACAGTGATGCAGAGAGATTTAGATTAAAACAAAGCCATAAAAATGATGAATGGTTCCGATAAAGTGACACTCGTCTTACAAGGCTGGAGATTTAATTTGAGTAAAATGTCACACTTATGGTGCGTTAGCTTGGGGCTCCTATGAATCAGGCCTGGCAGTTTTATTTCTTTCCAAGCAATGGGCTGACACAACAGTGACCAGAAAGTAATTAATGACTTTAATATCGGAACTTCAACATCTGGGCTTCTGTACAGCAAAAGGGAGAACTGAGCTCTTTTCATTCTATGTTGAAAACAGAGCTGAGTGGTTACTGTATATGTACGTGACACAGAGGCCATTAAGAACTTGGGGGGGGAATCTGCTGCATTAATGACTATACAGAATACTTACACTGAAAGCAATGCATCTTGCTGACGGCCCAAAACTAGGAAAATTAAATCCACCCAGGATGTGACATTGTTGCAGGGGGGATCTTGACAAACTGCGGTCTGGGAGGATGAGATTCAGATGAGATAAATACTGTATGAGGATTAAAATGTGGGATTTAATACCCCGACTATTGGTATTCTTTGTGGGACTAAGTTAGACAAGTCCTTGATGGAGGAGGAGGTTGGGGTAAATGTGGACAATAAATTTATCTATAACTAGAAGTACCAGTCAGCAGTAGAATGGGACTCCCAGGAAGAGAGGATCATTTTTAGCTTCTACAAATCATAAGTAAGGCATATGCAAATTAGGGGCAGGGAGGGAAACTGTGTGACTTTTTGACACAAAACAAGGAAGTAAAAAATGTTTTCCCCTTCCAATCCCTAATTTGCATATGCAAATTAGGATTTGGATTTGGTTCGGTATTCAGCCAAATCTTTCTCGATGGATTCGGCCGAATCCAAAATAGTTGATTCAGTGCATCCCTATTTACCCAGTTTTTATTTTTTTATACTGAACACTTCCTTTAAGTGTGAAAAACATGAAACACTCATCTAAAGTACGTCATCGAAAAGCTGCCATGTAGAAGTCAGTGGTGCTCATTCACTAAAGAGCGAATTGTGTTTTCCTGGCGAATGTTTACTAAAATGACAATTCACAACGACATTGCCTATTTACTAACACAGTTCACTAGCAAATTAGCTTGGCACTGGCAAACTCTTGCTGTGTTTACCCAGGCAAATTTTCACTAAGGCGAATGATTGTAAATCCACTAATTTATCAATGTGTGAAATTTTAAATTTGTTACCCTTTTAAGCAAAATCTATTTTGCCAGGTTCTGACTGGCGAATGAATTCAATGAAGCTACATCCTCAACATTATTATGTCAGTGACATCATTTCCTGTATTTCAAAAAAGTTATTACTGGTAAGTAAAAAACTCTGCTGGAGACTTCTAAAGCGAAAATTAAGTAAGTAATGTGCCCCGATGGGAGCTGTCCTTAGCAAACTTTAAAATAATTAGAGACCCATTTACTAAAGGGCAATTTTTAATGGTATTAGAGCTTTTTCAAAACACACAAACTCATTTTCTCTAAAATCACAAATTTATTAAAAGATCAGAATATAAAAGAGTTTTTCAGGTGATTAATTAATAGCAAAAAAAAAAATCTGAAAACTCTTTTATAAGCCTGAATGGCTAAAAAAAAATGGGATCAGCAGAGCACCCATTGACTTCTGTAGGACTTTGACCCTTGTTACTTAGCAAAGTATTGTATTAGGGTTTTTTTGGGGTTTTTAAACTTAACAAATAAAGTTTTAGAGAAATAAAAAAAAGCATGAATTTGGAATTTGGATTCATGAAAAAAAAAAATAGAAATATGAATGTTAGTTAATTGGCACCTTGCAGGGGAACTAAATTCTAAAATAGAAACATGCTAGAAATGCTGTATTTTGTATACTAAACTTATTTATGAAACATAAAAATAATAATAAAACAAATGATTTATGTAGGTTATATAGGTTTCTTTTTAATTAAAGAAAGTAAAAATGGTATTTTATTTTTTGCCTTTACATCCCCTTTAATTAATTTGAGGTTTAGAATTTTTGAAAGTGTTTTCCCTTGTTAATGCACAACAAATTGGAGTAAACAAGGATTTTGAGGTTTTCACATCTTTTCTTTAATCAGCATTTTTATTCATTTCTGCCTTTTATATTTTCATTGTTTAATAAATAAATAGACATTTGTGCATTTTTAAAATGTGACTTTAGTCATGGTTGAAAAAAAAAATCTAAAACTACACAAATTAGAATTTTAATAAATAGTCCTCAATAATGTGCTTGATTTCTTTGATCATTTGAACACCACTCTGTTCTATGGGGTGTCCAAGTCCAGTGATAGTGCTGAGCTCTAATATCCCCCAGCATCATTAATCCCTGATGCAAGTTGCAAGGGTGGAGTAACAATTCACAAAATGATTTTCGGCGCTGGAACTAATCGTTACAGCGCAGAGGATATTGATAAATCTGAAATGACTAGTATTTGTTTTACCGAACAGTAACCAACTATTGTTATCGCTCAATAAAAAATATCAGATGGTTGGTAAATCTTCCCCATAGACAATGTGTGCAGCTCACAGGTATTGATCTTGGAGTAATTTGAAGGAAGAACTGTTGATACAGCACTTCTTACTGAATTTCTTCAAGATCAATACATTGCAGCTGTATCTACTTTTTTTACTTCAATTTTTTCTGGTAGCCGCTGTTTAATTCAGAGCACAGGTGCCACATCACTGCAATGGACGCGTGAGTTCCCAGTAATGCTAAATGTTTTTTTGTGGAAAATTAGACCAGGCTTCTATAGTACAAATCCCTAAAATGTAAAGCATACAAGCAAATATTACATGCATTTTTTCTGGTTGCTGCTGTCTAGTGATCTGATCTGAATCTGTCCAGTTTCGCTGAAAAATTCACAAAAATGTAAAAAAATTCACAAAACGGAAAAATTTGCAAAATGCATTGAAGTCAATGGGTGTCAAAATAATTTTGATGGGCAACAATTTTGACGCAAGCGTCAATTTTTATAAACGCAACTGTTTTGTCCAAATGCATTAAAGTCAATCGGCATCCGAATAATTTTAACGCGCAATTTTTTTGCTGGTGAATTTTCACCGCAGTTTCGCGAAAACATACGCCAGCGGCCAACCAAGGAAATTTGCTGTGAATCCATACCTGGCAAATTTATTTGCCAATCCCTACTGCTGTCCAATTCAATTTTTTTGTAAATTTTTTCAAGGAAAAAATAATTATCACAAACAAACTCAATTGAGTTTGTGGCTTTTTTTCCCCCAAAATCAAGTTTTAAAGAAGTTTTGAAGAAACTTGAATTAAATTAAAACTTGAATTGAATTAAAATGAGGCTAAAATATAAAAATGCAACAAAAGGTATCAGAACTAAGATAAAGTAATCTAACATTTCTTGAGCGGAAAATGTTTTAGAGATTTAGAAAAACATTCTTTTTAACACTTTGTTTTGGCAGCAGTTCCTGGGTCAACTATTAAGAAATAAATCCTCCAGGTCTGGGTTGCTGGAGGGAATTGCTTTTCAGTTATTTCTTCTCATTTATTAATTTATTGAATTAGCTTTGGAGCACAATACCCCACCCCTTTTTTATAGGCTTTAAGGTCTTGGACTTGACAATCAAAGTGAATTATCTAAAGAGAGAGAATAAAACCCTTCACCTAATGTGAAAGACAGTCAACAAGGGCAGCGGTTAAAGGGAAAATATAACGGAAGAAAAGAAAGACTTTAAAGATAATAATCATAAAAGTTGCCACAATTGCTCTCTCTATATAGATGACATTATGAATACATGGTGCATTTTGGGCTCCCATCTAACAAAGGTTATAGAGGAACTAACACAAGGTTCAATAACTTGATGATCTAATTAAATAATGAAAGACTTAGGAGAGTTTACAATTGTTTATGCCTCTATAAAAGAGGTATGTAAATGGAGATATGATCAACGTAGATATATACAAAAGTTTCAAATTTAATTGTCTAATTAAGTTTTCTTTTCATGGAAAGTTGAAGGTAACATAAGAGCATCCACCAAGATTGGAAGGAAGAAAATGTCACAAAGAGCACAGGAGGTTTCTTTTCTTTACTTTACTTTAAAGGCCGTCATATTATGAAATTCCTTATTTATTATTTTATTTTCTCTACATTACACTGACAAAAAAGGTAAAACGTGAATTTGATTTTTGAAAACCCTGAACAAACAATGGATCCAACAAACAAGGAAATTGGAATCTAGTATTTAATCTAACCCCATCATGTGATAAAAGGCACTACAATTGCTATTAGACTTTGACAACCAATAAGATATTTGCTTTTAAGAAGGTGACCAGTAAATGCTACCTGTTGATTGGTTACTATAGGTTACTGTACTATGGCAAACTTAGGGGTGATTTAAGAATGCCCATGCCTTCAAGCACGAGTGTGCAGCTACTAAAAATACACGAGAGTTCTTAAACTCCTAATTTTTGTTATTGGTCCAGTGAAAAGCACAAAGATCAGCTCAGATGGGCATAAGGCATCCCTACCATGAGCAGCACCTTGTGTCTCCTAGTGCACCCCAGCTTACATATTTTCTGTATTTGTTTCAGAATGCAAAACATTGCAATAGACATCTTTTAGAGCACTGCAATTTAAGGTGAAGAAAAACAAAACAGCATTTTTATTAATATTTCTGATATTTTTCAAAACTCACTTTTTAGATATTTTACAAATAGAAAAGTTACTTAACGCTGTTCAGAAAAGTTTTGGAGTGAGGTGGAGGGGAGAAGTGTGTGAGTGGTGGGATGCTGAGCAAATGTATATTGACACAAGAGAGGACTGTGCAAACAACACTGGGGATATCTAGCGCTTAAGAGAGGGAGTGTGGAAGGGGACACCCCATACCAAAACAACCATCCTTTGAATCGCTTAACAGTCTTGTGTCTAGTTACATAATTAATTGGATCACACTGAACACATTTACTAAGCTCGAGTGAAGGATTCGAAGTAAAAAAATCTTCGAATTTCGAAGGTTTTTTGTGGGTACTTCGACCTTCGACTATGACTTCGACTTCGAATTGAACGATTCAAACTAAAAATCGTTCGACTATTCGACCATTCGATAGTCGAAGTACTGTCTCTTTAAAAAAAACTTTGACTACCTACTTCGCCACTTAAAACCTACCGAGCACCAATGTTAGCCTATGGGGACCTTCCCCATAAGCTTTCTAAGCAATTTCTGATAGAAGGAAAATCCTTTCAATCGTTCGTACAATCGAAGTCAAAGGATTGTACTTCGATGGTCGAATATCGAGGGTTAATTAACCTTCGATATTCGACCCTTAGTAAATGTGCCCCTATGGGTGTAATTAAGCACCAAAAGATTCTTAAAAGTGTGGTTCTTATAGATGTCTATTAGACAAGGAGCTTGATACCATTATTATTTGGACAATTTGGAGACTTTAAAAACTATTATTTTTTAACTGCTTACACTCCACCCTGGTTAGTTATTAAAGGAAATGAAATATAACGTTTTTGATTAATTATTCATATGAATTGAAATGACCAAAGATATTTATGAAATAATGTTTTAGTGGTCTTACACATCATAAATAGTTCTTAATTTTTATTTATTGGTCTGGCCAGTCAATTTGTTTTATTTTTTAGTTCATTTATTGTAAAGGGGACAATAACATTGAATTTAAATATTCATAAATTGGTAATTGGATTATCTTACCCATGGTCTTCTTTTTAAAGTATTGTTTGAAGAGACATTGAGGTAGCTGCTGATCAAAAACATTGATAGATTAAAAATCATTTTTAAAATATTTATTATCAGTTCTTATATCTAGGGATGTAGCGAACTGTTCGCGGGCGAACTTGTTCGCGCGAACTTCGACCGTTCGCGTCCGCCGAATGTTCGCGAACGTCGCGCGACGTTCGCCAATTTGGGTTCGCGTTCGATTCGTTCGACCATTCGAATTCCTTCGACCGCTAAAAATCGAACGATTTCCATTCGTTCGAACGATTGTAAGCATTCGATCGAATGAAAAGCATTTGATCGAATGGTTTCGATCGTTCGATTCGAATGAAAATCCTTCGATCGAACGAAAATTCTTCGATCGAATGGTTAAAAATCCTTCGATCGTTCGAATCGAACGATTTTAGCGGGTGTTCGAAGTTCGCGAACTGTCTGCGAACGTTCGCATTTTTTGCCGGTGTTCGCGAACGGCGTTCGCGAACATCAAATCGGCAGTTCGCTACATCCCTACTTATATCTTATATCTTATCAAAATTCTATGGAGATGTTAAAAAGAAGGTGGGGGATAACATTGTCTTGTTCCTCTGTATATAATTTAAAAGATGATCCTTCTACTGTAACACTGGCTTGTGGGTTAGTATTCAGAGACTTTATTAATTTAGCAAATAAAGCCACAATACTGTATGACAGTGTATTGAAGAAATGTTTCCAGGAAATTATATCAAATGCGTTTATAAATCAATGAGGAATTATGACAAATTGTGTCTGCTGTCTTGTTGAAATAGACAAAAAGTCCAATAGGTTATAAACATTTTAGTTTTTACTACTTGTTACTGGAGAATTTAATAATTTCAGGTCCTTCAATGAGATTTTTGGAAAACCTGTCTGTTGAAAGGACCTCTATCTTAATTGTTTTGGGAGCTTAGAGAATACAGTTCTGATTATATTGTCTGAAGATCTTAACTACTTCTATAGGATTCAAAGTTTGATATTCATCTTTTTTTGTCTAGATATTGGGTTTTCTTATTTCCCAGTTCTTGTTGAGATCGGAAAGGAGCTTGTTGGCTTTATATCTGTGCTTAAATATTATGCTTTTTGTTTGGCATTAAAGAAATCGTTTTAAGCCACTTTTATTGACAATTTCAAATTCCTTTCTAGTTTCTTTATTAGCTTTTATTTGAAATTCAGTGTATGGTTTTCTTAAGTGCTTAGATGTTGAATAAAGGAGTTAATTGTTTTCTCAAATAATTATTTCTTAAAAGAAATGATTTCCTCTCTGATGACTGCCTTTCAAGTATCCCAAAATAATGCTGGATAATAGCAGTGCTTTCTATTTTTTGAAAGAATTTTTTCCATTGAATCATCACATTAAAATCTACCGTATATACTCGAGTATAAGCCGACCCGAGTATTAGCTGAGGTACCTAATTTTACCTACGAAAACTGGGAAAACTTATTGACTCTAGTATAAGCCTAGACACAACTACAGCCCTGTCTCCCAGCAGCGCACATTCTGCCAAAGCGACCCCCCAGCGATCAACCGGACTTCTTTGCAAAGTTGATGGTGACAGAGAATTGCCAAACGGATTACTGTGTGCATTGTCCCACTGTCCCACTACCATGTGCAGAGGGTGCTGTTTGATATTGCCATCACTGTTAATCTTTCGTATAACCAACAGAGGGCGCTGTGTGATATTGCAGTCACTGTTATTCTTTCATATAACCAACAGAGGGCGCTGTGTGATATTGCAGTCACTGTTAATCTTTCATATAACCAACAGAGGGCACTGTGTGATATTGCAGTCACTGTTATTCTTCCATATAACCAACAGATGGCGCTGTGTGATATTGCAGTTACTGTTATTCTTTTATATAACCAACAGAGGGTGCTGTGTGATATTGCAGTCACTGTTATTCTTTCATATAACCAACAGAGGGCACACTGTTATTCTTTCATATAACCAACAGAGGGTGCTGTGTGATATTGCAGTCACTGTTATTCTTTAATATAACCAACAGAGGGCGCACTGTTATTCTTTCATACAACCAACAGATGGCGCTGTGTGATATTGCAGTCACTGTTATTCTTTCATATAACCAACAGATGGCGCTGTGTGATATTGCAGTCACGGTTATTCTTTCATATAACCAACAGAGGGCGCACTGTTATTCTTTCATATAACCAACAGAGGGCATTGTGGGATATTGCAGTCTCTCCCCAAGTGTACTGTTGGTATAGGAATGATTAAAAGTGACTGCAATCTCAGCTACTCGGGTCTCTGACCCGAGTATAAGTGGAGGTAGACTTTTTCAGCACATTTTGGATGCTGAAAAACTCTGCTTATACTCGGGTATATACTGTATCCGGGATGATAAAGAAACCCAATAATTTCCACAGACTATTACATTTCTTTACATTGTGGATAGTATGTCTTTTTTTATTGGAGAATATTTGGAGTAGTAAAAATGACCTATTTCCCTATTCCTTATTTTTTCTATAATATCTACAGTGGTGAGATAAAGAAAACATTCAAAAATATATGTTTATGGGATTTCCAAACATCTTGGAAAAACTAGAAACAAGTTTGAATTTCTGAGAGGGATGCTGATTGATTAGTTTTATCCAGGCCAGGATTTGTGGCAAAGCCACAAAGACGTGAGCAGTAGAACTTCCAGGGCGGAACACAACCCATCTTCATCCAAATCAGGAATGAGCACTGGAGACTTGCGTGCAGGAGATTTTAAAATCGTCTGCATTACTCTAGTGCTGGACCAATTAGACATGCACATGCCTACACACAAAGGAAGGGGAGGAGCAGGGGACAGGGAGGGCAACGGGCATAGCAGACCTAGGGGTGCATGTTAGTAAATCCAGGCCTGGTTTTATCAAGTGACCAAATATAGACTTTATTGAAATCATTATTTGGAGAGGATATATTATACGGATCATGGAGCGATTAAATTTAAGTTTGTTTATTTTGTCATGCCTCTTTTTTCCCATTCGTGTAATAGCAAGGACATTTTAGTTGGGCAGAATATTTCATTTATGGTCCATGAAATCAAATGTTAAGAGGGTTGAAATTTTGGAGGATTTTTATCATGAGGCTTTTCTGAAAATCACTGGGCAATACAACAAAAGCATATAATAACAAAAGAAGAAAATGAAGGTGTGAACAAAATATTAGAACTAGTAACTGTTATAAAATAAAGGTTAATTTTCTTTTTTTTTTTTGCTGCAATGCAATTATTGGGCTTTAGTTATTAAGTGGTAGCTGAGCATTGTGGTCTACAGAGTTTTGGAGTCTCAGCTGAGTATGGCTTTTTTAAAGCTAAGGGCCAAATTCATCAAGTGTCGAATATCGAGGGTTAATTAACCCTCGATATTCGACTGGGAATCAAAATCCTTCGACTTCGAATATCGAAGTTGAAGGATTTTGCTCAAATACTTCGATCAAACGATCGAAGGAATACTCGTTCGATCGAACGATTAAATCCTTCGAATCGAACGATTCGAAGGAATTTAATCCAACGATCGAAGGATTATCCTTCGACCAAAAAAAACTTAGCCAAGCCTATGGGGACCTTCCCTTTTTTTTTTTAGACTGCTAATACTAAGCTTTTTAGCTCAAGTGAGAGTCAGAAACCCAAAGGTCAACTGAATAGAGGAAATAAAAATGTGTATAGTTAAGGTCTCTGACACTCTGGGCCTTCAAAAAAACTGTTGAGCTGAAAGACTGTCTAGCAGCATAAAACAGTCTAAAACTCCTAATCTCAGAAACCACTTAGGGGCAGATTTATCAAGGGTTGAATTCCGAAGTAATGGGAGTTTTTTTGAACTCCCATAACTTCAAAATTTGAATCAAAAAAGACCATCCGAAATTTATTAAAAAAATCAAATTTTATTTTGCGGGTAAATAAGCTGTATTCGATCATTCGATTCAAAGTATTTAAAAAAAAAAAAAAACCTTAGACTTCTCAAAGTCCGCCAAGTGACTCCAAATAGGTTCTAGGAGGTCCCCATAGGTTAAACAGCAATTCACCAGGTTTTAGATTGCGATTTGCGAATGGTCAAAGTCAAATTTTTAAAGAGACAGTACATGATAAATTTCAATATTCAAATTTTCGAATCGAATTTGGACTATTCCCTAGTCGGAGTACAGAAAAATAGCTCAAACTTTGAATTCTTTTACTTCGAATTTTCAATTTGACCCTTGATAAATCTGCCCCTTAATATAGAAAATTGATGAAATTGCAAGAGCACCCTAAGTTTATACAAATTTATTTTTGGGTTAAAATCCTCTTGTATGTTGTGATGTTTTTCATAATTTTAGAACATGAAACCAACATTTCATAAGAAATCCCCAAGGATTCATGCCAATTTCTGTGGTCTCTCCCTCCCCCATAAATCTTTTCCATAATTGGTTAGTAGGGAAAAAGCTATTAATACAAAAAAATGAGTAAGCAGAGAACAGGATAGTTTCTCTTATCTCAAGAATTATTATCATCTACGGTTAAATTCACACAGAGAGAGAGAAAACTTGTAATGAGAAAAAGGAATGATTGGAATAGTGGATGATATATGGGCTCTCAACGTATTTGGTGGAAAGTGCCTCGTTAAGAGCTCATTTTCCTCATCTAAAGGTTCACCTCAAAGAGAATAAAACATTGACTATTTCTTATTAAAACATCACATCAGTTTTATCACAGAGAAACAACTGTATCCATTCTCAAATTGTGCAATTCATGTTAGAATCCCATTCTGCCTGCACAAATTTGCATTATAGTAATTTGTTTCATCATTGTACTTTGTGCTGAATATATGGAATCTTGTTTATCTGTCAATCTATCTGTAACACAATTGTCATTTGTCTACTTTTCTATCTATCTTTTATCTATCTCTTGGAAAGTTATTATGAACGTTTTGCTCACAAAAAAATGGTATAAAAGGAAGAAGGGCAATGAAATCTTTATAATAATTAATGAACCCTTGAAATTGTCCATATCAATATCTTAGAAGCCTAAGGCACTCAAGTTATAACCTAGCTACCATACACAAATGTTGCCCCTTTAACACTATTGTGGGCTAATCCATTTTGTGCAAATCATTGGGGCTAACATTAATTCTTTTTGCATTATATGCACAGAAGATTTACACCAGAAAGTATTTTACTTCTGGTTATTGTAAAGCCTAAATAATTACATTCAAGAAATTATGAAACATAAAATAGCCCCAGAGGAGATAATAAAAGCATGATGAATTGCTTTATCCTATAAATATTATAGCTGTGGCTTATGCAGCAAAAATGTTATCTAATATCCAATGTGACAAAATGGAAAAAGAACAAAGGACTGCAAGTGGAGTAAGATGGATATTACTATCACTAGGTGGCAGTTACTACTTGGGGGCAGATTTATCAAAGGCAGAGATGAATTTTTGAATTAAAAAAATTCGAATTTCAAACAATTTTTTGTCTTCATTTGACTAGGGAATAGTCGAAAATTTGAATATCAAAATTTATCATGTACTGTCTCTTTAAAAATTTGACTGGCCATTTGCTATCTAAAACCTGCCAAATTGCTGTTTTAGTCTATAGGGGACCTCCTAGAACCTGGAGTCAATTGGTGGACTTTGAAAAATCAAAGTTTTTTGGGGAAAAACTTCTAATCGAATTCGTTATTCTTTCGATTCGTATGATTTGAATTCGCCCGAATACGGACCTATTCAATCTAAAACAGACCTATTCGACCAAAAAAAACCTTAATTTTCGGTTGGTCTTTTTGATTTCGAATGTCGAAGTTTTTTGAATTTGAAATTCAACCCTTGATAAATATGCCCCTTGGTGTCGGTTTATAAAAGAACTGCTTCCTTACAGTTATGCTTGAGCTCAGGGGCGATCCTGGCCCCTCTGCTGCCTGTGGAGGCTTGCTGCTGCCACCCCTCCCCCCTACAATCACCTTATTGGACCTGGAGTGGACACAGGGGAGGATCCACAATGCTGCCAGGGGGTGCAGGATGCACATTTTTGGCTCTCTGCACTAGAAGAGACACATTTCCAGTTTGAAAACTGGAAGTTTGATTCTTAAAATTACAAGGAGCAGAATTTTTGCCGCCCCTGGTAAACAGTGGGGCACTGCTGCCTGAAGTGAGCTTCTCAACGCGCCTCATTGATACAGCACCTCGCTTGAGCTATTATTATCACTTATACCTGTTTTCAGAGTTGGACTGGACTGGTGAGACACCAGTAAAAAAACAAGGTTGGCCCCGCCAACCCAGGCCCTGACAAGCCGGGCCCTCTCTCCACTGTGCTAGCAGCTGCATGGGGGACCCTTGAGATTGTAGCCCCAGTGGGCCCCAGACAACCCTGTTGGACACTCCCTTTTTTTAAAAAAAAAAAAGAATGTTTTTATTTACATTTTTCATAACAATATAAAATAAACAGTCATGTAGGATTTTGGAGGTACATAAATTCCGTTGTCATTAGAGTCTTGACGATTAACAATAATAATCAAACTATGAAAACAACTTAGCTTAATAGAATATTAATCTTCCCATCAATATTTCCCACATCCAATGCCCAAAGGTGCTAATTATAAACAACTTGTGGCTAACATCCGATTCATTTGGTGACTCCTGGGGGGTAGCCGTGGGTTCTGTTCCTGTAGTCGGTGAAGATTCTGAATATATAGGTCTGTTTCTTGTGCTATAAAGTTGTTAGATAATAATTCTGTATCATACCAAGAGGTGTGTCTGAATGCATAGATTGTAAGATGTCTGATATATGTAGGGAGTGAGGATATGTAACCCATCAAGGTTAAGAAAAATTTTTCTGTATGTTGTTCTTTGTTTGTAGTAGATTACAAGCAATCCATGTGAAAAATATAATGTCATTTCTGTTTAACTAGTGAGAGCAGGGCCGTTCCTGCCATGAGACAAGATGAGCACCTTGCCTCAGGCGGCAGTGAACGGCTAGTTACAAGGGGCCGCAAAAAGCCGCCTCCTGTTATTTTAAAAGACGAATTTCCATTTTTTAAACCGGAAATTCGGCTCTGCTAGTGCAGAAAGCGCAGTACACTCTCGTTGTACTAGCGATGCAGCCCCTTTTTTTTTTGTAACTTATATTTTATCTTTCATCAAAAAGAAAATACAAAGCAATAGCAAGTTTGGTACACGTGGATCAGAAGGAACAATATGAGGTCTCAGTTACACATCAATGCCCAGTGCTTATTCTCACAGTCCGTGTTATACACGCTAGTCAGCAGTAAACAGTTATATAAAATTATACAATAAAAGAAAAAAAGAAAAAAAAGACAGAGAGAGACCAACTAGAGAGAGAGGGTCGTGGACCAGTAGGGAAGGGGGTCCTAGTTCGCTAAATACAATTGATATTGCTAAACTGTTTGTTAGCTAAGTATCTTGTAGAGTTGAATTTGAAAGTAGTTCCCACGGAGACCAGATCTTGAGATATATAAGGGGACTTTATTTTGCAGTCTAGCCAAATTATATTCATGATGCAGCCCCTTTTGACCCACTCCGACGCTGAACTTTTAAGCCTCAGGCGGCAGCAGCCCACGGATCGCCCCTGAGTGAGAGTGGGGGTGCAGATGAAGAAAGCCAGTGATGGAGGATGGTTTTGCTAGCTGCCGCAGTTAATCTTTATGCCAGGCATCTCTTGGAACCTGTGAGTTTATTTATTGGGGGGGGTATTCCAAAAAGTGCCCATGACAAAGTAAAGGGACTTATCTGCTGTGTTAGAGATTTCCAATATTCCTGAACTTGCTGCCAAAATTGTTGAATTTGGGAGCAAAGCCACAGGCAGCGCACATGATCAGCTTGGGTTGATGGCATCTCATACATTTACCCGTAATTAAGGTACCCATACGATGCCTCCTAAGTGGTGTAAGATATGAATGTTATAATACAGTATCTGTAAAGACATTTCCTGGTATTTACTAGCAGATAAAGTTTGCATAGTTTGCATGATATCAGTTTTGTCTACTGGTAATGTGGTCCTGAATATACGATAAATTTGGGATATCTTTTTCCCGTATTACATCTAGGCCATAGTGTGTTTAACGGATTGTCTTTATCTGCCCGAGAGAGGTGTTGTAAAACTTTTGTAGTATAATTTGTAATTTGGATAGAAAGCATACAATCATTTGTCAAAAATGGAAATTGCCGAACATTTTCCTTGGTTAGAATAGTAGATGTATCACTAATAATATCTCTGACTGATCTTAAATTTTGACTTTGCCAATCTAAAAGAGTCTTGTTGTTTTTCCCTATTGGAAACATTGGATTACCGAACCATGTAAGATAAATTGAGTATCCAGGTGTCAATTTAAATCTACGCCTTACTGAATTCCAGGTTTTGTAAGTATCTATAAATAAAGGGTATTCATGTAAATCTCAGGGAATGTCTTTTGATGATGAATGAATGAGAAAGTTAAGGGAGAGACCTGCTGTCAAGAGTTGGTTGAGTTCTGCGGAGGTATATGTCACTCCCTTTTTTGAACATGAGGAAATTCATGGCAACTATTGATTCTGTTTGCACATTTCCTTGATTTGATGACTGGTAATGGGCAAATCTGTTCAGTTTTGATTTGCCGAAAATTTTGCAGTTTTTCAGTGAAATACGCAAAACGTCAAAAAATTTGCGAAACACATTGATGTCAATGGGCATCAAACTAATTCTGATGTGAGCGACAATTTTTATACATGGGACTATTTGGTCCAAATACATTAAAGTCAATGTGCGTCTGAATAATTTTGACATGCGACAAATCTTATGTGGATTTTTCGCTGGTGCAAATTTGTGTTATCACTATTGATGATCTCTCCTTTTACTGGCCTTGGCTTCATCAAACTAAAAATGGGGAATCGAGAAAGATTTGACCTAAATTTCTTTTAGCAACACATTCCTATCTGCCAGGATAAATATTCTGAAAAAGCATTGTTGAACCAGTGCAGTTACATGTGTCAATTCATCATGTGCAAATCGTATGTGGGGTATCGCATTTGTAATGAGATACCCATTATTGATAAGTTGGCCTCTTGCTAGTTTTTCTTCCTCCAATTTTGACAGTTATTTAAAGGGGTTACAGCGCATTGCTTCAATTGGTAGCACTTCTGCCTTGGAGTGCTGAAGTCCTGAGTTTGATTCTGGCCTGGGTACCATATGCAAGGAATTTTTTATGTTGTCTGCATGGGTTTCTGTCAGGTACTCTGGTTTTCTCCCGCACTCCAAAAACATACAGGCAGCCTAACTGGCTTCTGATTGAATTAAATAATTGGTGTTTGTGATTGTGATAGGGACCTTAGAGTGTAAACTCCACTGGGGGCTGATGTGAATGATACACAATCTCTGTAATGTGCTGAATAAATATATTGGGACAGTATACATAATAAATACAGTTGGCATTGTGCAAAAGCAAGACAGTCAGGTGAGTATTTATTGAACTGAGGAAGTGGATTAAACCCACCTTGAGTTATAGCCACGGAGTACTCAAGGCAGAACAAGTTTAAGAGAGAGATATAGCAGCAGCAAGTGAGTTCATAGCAGATACCAAAATGTTTTTTCCTTTTTATTGCCATTAAAGAATGGTCAGTAAAAAACTGGGGGGACAAAAACATAAATCTCTTAGCAAGTGAAGTCAGATACTTGCCATGACTGTCCATTTCACCTTATTGCTGAAGCTTCTCTTTACTGACGCTCTAAAGGAATTCTGCAGATTTCTGTTCATGGTGAATTTTTTGTGCAAAAGGTATTTTTTTCTACTGAAATGTATATATATATATATATATATATATATATATATATATATATATATTTTTTTTTTTTTTTGTCTTTTTTTTTTGTATATGAAAGCAGCATGCTGGCATTGTTTCTGATGGAAGGGCATAAGGAGCAAGGTTACAGGACGCCAGAGAAGTGAAGCCTGGAAAGCAATTAATAAGGAAAAAGAGCAGTAATGATGCATGGAAGCCAGCATAGGAGCAAGTGAGCACAGGGCAAAACCAGGGCCTAATTGGCAAAGAAATGCTGGAGTGAGACATGAAACGGCACTGAAATATGCCACATGGTGTGCAGAAAGCACAGGGCACTAATGAGGTGATGAACAAGACAAGTGCCACAAATGGTTGGGAATAATGCAGGAAGAGGACAGATAGCTCTAATAACAGAAAATTATATAATATTAAAATAAATAACAAGTAGGGTTTATTTGCCATGTATTTCCATAGGAAGGCAACTAAAAGTCAAAGACAATAATACATGTGTGAGTATTAAAAAAAAAAAACCCCATCATCAATGTTAATTTTAATTAGTCTAAACTAAAGCAAATATTAATAACTGGATTGACAAGCTGTCACGAATCGGCACCCAGAATCCGGAACCAATGCTAGGCTCTATGGTCTTGGCTCTTGCTTCCACATTTAACAGCCGCCTTTCACCTCGGAGGAGCCCTCGGCTAATTGGATGATAAGAGAGGAGCCAAGCGAGGGTTCTGGACGAGCAGAGGGGTACGATCGTTTAGCAAAGTCTTTTGGGCAGAAGGTCACAATTCAAGGGATAGACGAAAGCATCAAAACAGGCCGGGTCAGTGCGGGCAGAATTCATGCGGAGTCAGGCAGTCAAGGGTCAAAACCGGGAGATCAATCAAGAGTGGTCAAACAGGCATGGGTCTGATTATGGAGTGTAGAATAGTCGTATAACAGGCCAAGGTCAGGATGACAGAAGTCAGGAAAAGTCAGGCAGGCAGGGGTCAAAAACAGGAATCAGATTATCAGGATTATCAGAAATAGCACCCAGGAACTCACGAGGATGAACCAAACAACTGACAAAGGACTATATACTGAGTTCCCTTCAAATAGGGTTAATTTCACGCCATTGCGCTCTGACGTCATCACGCCAGCGTCAATGCGCCTTTAAAAACCGTCAGTGCACGCCGCTGTGCCAGATAAGAGGAAAGACCATGAGGCAGGGTGTCGGAGGCCGGAGTTGAGGCGGGTGTTCCTGCAGACCCCTTGTTACACAAACACTGCCAATGTCAAAGTGGGTTTCCTAGGGCCCACCAGAGAGCCTGACATCCTTGGCCCACACTCAGAGCAATTAGATATAGATAGTGACAAATAATATAGGTTTTCTATTCATGCTCATGGTTAAAATTGGCCAATTAGTGTCGGACTGGGATGCAAGTGGTCCACCAGAAGACCTTAGGCTGAGGCCCCACTGTCCAAACTAATATACCTCCTCTTTTCACTCAACCTCTTTAATCTCCCAGTCTCTTTTCTCTACATACTATACTCCATTATTAATCCTCTTTGTTCCCATAAAGAAATAGGAAACAACCATATGGTTAGAAGCAAGAGGCCCACTGACACCTGGGCTCACTGGAAGTTTTCCTGGTATCCTGGTGGGCCAGTCCGACATTGGGGCCAATGGTCATTTTTATAGACTGGACTAGACTGGGAGATCTGGTATCTTGGTAAACCAGCCAAACCTTAGTCACTGCCTTTTATGCTTCTTCCACAATAATACATACTCTTATGGTTTTATGAATCCCAGATAATTTATCATCAATTTAACATCTCTCAAAGTGTTCATAATACACAATGTGCTGCCCTGTGATGCTGGCACCAAAGTAGTACAATGTAAGCTTTGCCTTAAAGGAAAACTATACCCCCCAAACAATGTAGGTCTCTATAAAAAGATATTGCATAAAACAGCTCATGTAAAATCCTGCTTCATGTAAATAAACCATTTTCATAATAATATACTTTTCTAGTAGTATGTGCCATTGGGTAATCACAAATAGAAAATTGCCATTTTAAAAAATAAGGTCCGCCCCCTGGGATCGTAGGATTCACTGTACTCACAAACATACCAACATACCAATTAACAAACAGAGTTGTGTCTTTTGCTTCCTCACTTCTTCCTGTTACAGTTAGAGTTGAAGTATTTCTGGTCAGGTGATCTCTGAGGCAGCACAGAGACCATCACGAAATGGTGGCTCAAGGCAAGAGATGTAAAAGGGCAATATTTACTTAAATATATATTCCAGTTTGGTAAGATTCTATAATATGCCACTTAATATAATATGAACTATCTGTTGGTTAAGTGTTCATTTTGGAGGTATAGTTTTCCTTTATGGTGTGGTTCCCCTTTAAGTTAACTTTTAGTATGTTATAGAATGATCAATTCTGAGCATTTTTTCAATTGGTCTTCATTAATTCTTTTGTAGTTTTTTTTAATTGTTTGCTTTTTTCTGACTCTTTCCAAGCTTTCAAGTGAGGGTCACTGACAGCATCATGCTGCTGGCCATAGAAACCCTTTGTAGGTAGGATCATTTCGCCGGTACGATCTACTGCGCATGCGCGTGACTTTTGGTGCATGCGCAGTAGATCCGTACCAGTGAAATGCTCCTACTGCACATGCGCCAAAACGCCGTTCAAAGCAGGAAGAAGATCGCGTGGAAGAAGATGTCCTCTGTGAACTCCCTGGACTGGACCTGCGCAGAAGGGTAAGTAACAAGTTAGGGGCATTTGCCCAGCGGGACGGGTAGGCCAGGGGGGGAGGAGGGAGGGTGGGCAACAAACGGGAGGGGGGTGGGGGGTTTGCACCGACTAGGTTTCCTTCCCCTTTAAGTAAGTAAAGTAATAGGAATGTCGGAGGTTGTCACATTGTGCATCCGACACAACAGTACTTTCAGATGCGAACGCTGCATGTTGCGTGTTCATCCGACAGTCATGTTAGTGCGCTTCCTTGTGTCGTGTTGGAACGGAAGGTATCGGATGTCAAATCGCCTGTGTAGTTCTACTTTTAGACTTAATAAAAAAAATAAAAGGGCATTGTTTTATATCCAATTCAAGATGCAGTAATTCAGTATACATGTTAGATTTACAGAAATCTTGGTCTTTCCATTTGGGGAAATGTATGCCCAGTTAAAGGGGTGATGACTCTTTTTAGCTTTCAAATGGGGAGGGGGTCACTGACCCAGGCAGCTAAAAACTATTGATCTGTGAGGCTACTGCGTGCTGATCGGTTTAATGCCTATTCAGACATAGGCAGGGAGGAAGGACTTTAAAGGGCATGTAAAGTCTAAAATAGAATAAGGCTAGAAATGCTGTATTTTGTATACTAAATATAAACATGAACTTACTGCACCACAAGCCTAATCAAACAAATAATTTATGCTTTCAAAGTTGGCTACAGGGGGTCACCATCTTGTAACTTTGTTAAACATCTTTGCAAGACTAAGACTGTGCACATGCTCAGTGTGGTCTGGGCTGCTTAGGGATCGTCATAAACAAAGCTGCTTGAGTTCTGCATGGCTGGCTCCCCCTGCTGTTCATAAGTATGATTGTTTCCCTGCTCAGCAGTTAGGGATCATCTGACAATTCCTATCCACAGCAGTAAATGAAGGGAGAATTTCACTGCATACAGTCAGGTTTCTTATAAAAACAGTAGACATTTTTTAATTAAAGTATATTGGAGATAGGTTTCTTTTTCATTAAAGAAAATAAAAATGGGATTTTATTGTTTTGCCTTCACATGCCCTTTAAACTATAAGTTTAATGTGTTCTCTGTGTTTTCTTATTAATGAGTCATGATACTGATACTAAATGTATGACTATTGTTATAAGTCAGACAAGTCCACTTTGCTTCTTACAGATGCTTAATTCAACTGTTATTGATTAGTAAAGCCAAGCCAGTCTCTTATTATTTTTTCATGATGATTTGGCCACTGGGGGTTACTGTTTAGTTGGATTAGATTGTATTTGACCTCAGCAAGGAGCAGTTTGTCTTCTCCCTCTTCTTAATAAGGCCCTCTGTGCAGAACAGCCCTTTGTTCTACATATTTACTGCCAATGAAAGGAAAGGTGATTATAAATATATTTCTCATATCATATGGAACTCTCAAGGAAAAAACATTTGGAGATATGTTAAAACAGCCTGTCAGAGATATGTATTTTATATATATATATATACATATATAATATCAAAACAGGGGGGTTGTGGGGGCACTCTAAAGGCTTTAAAGTATATATATATATATAAGTATAATAAATGCTATTGCATATATACCCAAATAGGGGTTATTTTGTTACAAAGTTATGATCATAAAATTGATAAGCCACCATACCACGTCAAGGTAAACCCCGAATGGTGGTCCCTAACTTGTTTTATTTTTATGTGCATTCTAGCATTACCTGTAATCAATGTCCATTGAACGCTGTTTTTTCACTGAGGGCTAAATCCTCCCCAGCCAGCAATCAGGCTTTTAAAGGAGAGATATTCCCAAAACAAACGCCCAATTTTAAAAGCATAGGATCACCACTAATTTAAAGGGGGGTATGGGGTGCTACAACCACTGAAGCTACGCCACAGCTTCCGGCTAAATATACAATATCAAAACAGGGGGGTTGTGGGAGCACTCTAAAGGCTTTAAAGTATATATATATATATATATATATATATATATATATATATATATATATATATATATATATGTATAATAAATGCTATTGCATATGTACCCAAATAGGGGTTATTTTGTTACAAAGTTATGATCATAAAATTGATAAGCCACCATACCACGTCAAGGTAAACCCTGAATGGTGGTCCCTAACTTGTTTTATTTTTTATGTGCATTCTAGCATTACCTGTAATCAATGTCCATTGAACACTGTTTTTTCACTGAGGGCTAGAAAAAACAGCGTTCAATGGACATTGATTACAGGTAATGCTAGAATGCACATAAAAAATAAAACAAGTTAGGGACCGCCATTCGGGGTTTACCTTGACTTGGTATGGTGGCTTATCAATTTTATGATAATAACTTTGTAACAAAATAACCCCTATTTGGGTACATATGCAATAGCATGTATTATACTTATATATATTTAAAGCCTTTAGAGTGCTCCCACAACCCCCCTGTTTTGATATTGTGTATATATATATATATATATATATATATATATATATATATATATATATATATATATATATATATATGATACAAAATGATGGCACTCGCAGGATTTTTTTCTTCTTCTACACCCTTGTTTCCCTTTGTCGAAAAATCCTGCGAGTGCCATCATTTTGTATCCTGCATTTACTCTCCTAAGCTTGAGCACCCAGGTAGTGATTTGCTTTAGGGTGTGCGGCTCATACCCACCAGTTTATATATATATATATATATATATATATATATATATATATATATATATATATATATATATATATATATATATATATATATATTGTATAATGAAACTATAGAATTCTTAATGAATCTGATGAAAATTGAGCATAGGACTGGTATGTATGTAGCATGTAGCAACTGCACATGCACCAAAAGTGATGGAAATTGCCAAACGAAGGAAGAGGACCCGAAGAAATCCGAAGAGCCGGAAGATGGCGCCCACAAGTTCCGCTGCACCTACTCTGCACTTATTGGCGTTAACATAGGTTAATATAGGTTAAAGATTAGGGGCAATTACAGGTGTTAACACCTCTGCAGGGGGAGGGGGACTATGTAGGGTACTGGCGAGGGTTTTTTATTTGTGGGGGGTAGTGATGGGCGAATTTATTCGGCGAAATCCCGCAATTCGGGCAAATAAATTTGCGAAAATTCGCCGGCATCAAAAAAATGGACGCCGGTAAAATTTTAGCTAATTTTTCACAGTTTCGCGAATTTTACAGGAAATTCATGAATTTTTCGGCGAAGCGAAACGCCCCAAATTCGCACATCACTAGTGGGAGGTTGAGTTCTCCTTTAAGAACTGGATCATTATTACATCCCAGATTTGTTTGTCCGCAACCATACTTATCACCTGACTGCCTTAACCAGTTCTATAATCCCTTTTTATGAGAAGTCAACAAGCAGATTGGGGGCATAATGATAGGCTGCACTGATCACAATAATGCTGCTGAGATATACCAATAAACTCTGTACCCTATACTAAGCACAATCCATCTATAAAGATTTAGAGCCATGAGGCCCTTTAATTAAACATTTTGAACCATTAAAGTGTTATATGTAGTTCATTTTACAGCAGCATTGGATAGTCATTAGACCTCCCTTGATTTACAGCAACACTTGCCATAAAAATTAAATTAAAACCTTGTTGTTAAAGCAAGACTTTTTTAGCCTTTTTATGGCGACACTTTAGCAAACATCACCTCGTACAACTGGGTTTGTGAGCTGTAAATCAAGAGACACAGCACTGGTGGAAAGTGAATTCAGAAGGGAGTGTAAAGGATGGAGGGTAGGCAGAAATAACCGGGCTGAAACGATTATTTAAGAATATATCCTTTCTTGTCTGTGTTACAGGTTTTAGGAAATGTTTAAGCTTTTAATATTTTGGGGTTAAAGATACAGGTCCAGTTAATCATGGCCTCATTTAAATACAATAATCATGGGAAGACATACAGTACAGCTTAAAGGGGTGATTCAACTTTAAATTAACTTTTAATATGATGAGTGATAATTTGAAACAATTTGCAATTGGTCTATATTTGTTATTATATGTGGTATTGGAGTTATTTAGCGTTTTATTAAGCAGCTCACCAAATTGCAGGGGTTTGTAATTCATCACCATCAGTCATTTCCTATTATAATTAAAGCTCTTATATTATAAAGCGGGTACCCTGATAACTTCTGGCATGCATTATGCAGCTATAACCCTCTCGGCTCCCAGCCCTGCATGACTTGTCTCGTGTCTCACAGCTGCACCATTTCTGCCTTCTAATTAGCCAATTCCTTTTCCAATCACTCCTTATTGTTCCCAGAACTTTTCTTTGCTTTTTACAGAATTCTATCATTTCCGATTAAGTTTACATATGTTTGATAAATGGAAATGTTTTTGCCTGTGAGGCTGGATCACAAGCCACTCAATTTATGGCTATTGTATATCACTTAAATGAACTGTAATTTAGAAAGGAGGACTGATTCTGTAAACTGCACCTTTCCAGCTCTCTGTATCATTACCAGGAACCAGCAGCAGGAAATCTCTATCCTAGATCCAGACTAATGGCTTTACATAAATTAGTGCTTCTGTGCTGCTCCAAGCTAAGCATTGTTTAGCCATGGATGTCCAAGCACCCCAACAGTCAAATGTGAAATTTACAGAAAATAATTTGGAATATAGCACCAGTAGTATGGAACTCACATTATATGTGTTGCCCAATATGGAGCTATAAATTGGCAGTACAGTGGTGCAATGGGGTGGCGGGGTCCTGGGTTTAATGCTTGTTCTACATCAGTGCTGTCCAACCGGCGGCCCATGAGCCCCCCACATGAAATTCTGCCTGCAGTGACTGCTTACCTTGTGTGAGCTTTAAAGGGTGTCAGTACTGAGATGAACTGGCCCCTGCATTATTTACACCTCAAATTCAGATTGTAGCCTGCATTGTTCACATGTGTAACACCTCTATTGTTTACACCCTAAAACCCTGTATTGTTTACACCTCAGACCCAAGATTGTACCCACATTGTTCACCTGTTCACACTCATACAACCTGCTGGAGGGGGACCAGCATTGTTTAACTGTATGTAGCACAGTATGAACTGTTCATTTTAGAGTGGTCCTGATAGATTACCCTGTTTCCTGCTATATTCTGCCTGCTCCATGCTCCTTATGTGTGCCATACTCTGTCTGCCTTGTTTCTGCCATACTCTGCGTTCCCTATACTCCCTGTGTGTGCCATACTCTTTGTCCTATACTCCCTGTTTGTGTCAAACTTTGCCTGTTCTATTCTCCCTGTGTGTGCCATACTCTGCCTGCCCTATGCTCCATGTGTGTCCCATACTCTGCCTGCCCTATGCTCAATGTGTGTGCCATACTCTGCCTGCCCTGTGCTCCCTCTGTTTGCCATACTCTGCCTACCCTATGCTCCATGTGTGTCCCATACTCTGCCTGCCCTATGCTCAATGTGTGTGCCATACTCTGCCTGCCCTGTGCTCCCTGTGTTTGCCATACTCAACCTGCCCTATGCTCCCTGTGTATGCCATACTCTGCCTCCTCTATGCTTCTTGTGCGTGCCATACGCTTTCCTGGTTAAAAATGAACTCTAGATTGTAAGCTCCCCTGGGTATGATATATGATCTCTGTAAAACACTATGGCATTTGTTAGTGCTAAATAAATAAATAAACAATGATAACAATGCTAGTGTCCGGGCCCGGCAGCCTTCCTAAGGTGACCAAGTTAGGACCAAGTAGGAAACTGTAGCACAGGCAGACAGAAAACGTCCAATATGTGGCACACTAAGGGTTAAGAAGCTCAACTTTGAAATCCATGCAGAAGTCAGGGCAAGAAGTGATGAGTAGTCTGGATCAGAGTAGTCGGAATCAGAGCACATGGTGTGGAACCAGAAATCAGGGAAAGCAATTTATACATACACAGGAACTCACAGAAGTAAGATCTATGTTTGAGCATTGAACCCAAGTCTTCTGAGTCTGAATCTTTAGGTTTTTTTTTCCTCCAGGTCTATGCTCCTTTATGGGAAAGAAATGCAGTGGTCCAAGGAAGTTTGTACTGCAGTGCCACCATCTTTTTTTACCTTTCCCAGACATTCTTCATGAAGACAAATCAGAAGATTTTACTCTTATGTGCATACACATGTCTAAGTCATCTTAGAGACTCTTGGGAAGGGTAATAAAGATGGCTGTATGACACTGCTGTAGGAACTGCCACTAGATGCTACAGTACATTGATTTCTGTAAACATGCTGCCAACTTTCTTTAAGAGCCCTTTAGCACTGGAATGCCAAATGATTGTTTATTTTTTTTTTTAAATTGGACAACGAAAACCCTCATGCTCAGAGTTACCAAAATCATCTGATGATTGGAGGACACTTTAACAAAATGCGATCAATAGTAGTTACAGTGATTGCAAGCTGATGGCATTTGGACTGACAGCAGGGGGAGGCTTTACTTCTTGGTTATCCTATCAGAACAAATACAAAGACAGTGCTGTACTTACACATATTTTGCTGAAAGTATTATCACAAGGGAGTTTGATAATATTTTAGGATTTTTTCTACACCATGCACAGTAAATGAATTAGTATTTAGCCATGCAGCCTGAGGCTTTTATGTGCTCCTTGTTTTAAAAGGGTGGTGCTTGTCAGGGAGCCGGGATGCTCCCACCAGGGAGGTTGTCAGGATCAAGGAGGAAACCCACAAGGGAATCAAGGTCGCGGTATCCAAAGGGTAATCAAATGGTTCATCAAAGTCCAGGCAAGAGTTCAAAAGGCAGGCAGAACAACAAGCGAAGTCCAAAGTCCAGCCAAGGGGTCAGGCAACGATCAGAAGCAAGGTAATATCTTAATTAGTTCACAGGAAACCCAGGAAACATGTAGGAAATGGATCCTATAATTGGGCGCCATTCTGGCGTCTTGGTAGGGTTTTTATATTTGAACTTGGCGCCATAGTGACATCATCGGCGTCCTTGCACCGACATCGACGCGCTGACATCATCGCGCCATCGCTGCTACCCACGTGGCGGCCATGGGCGCCGCCATTTTGGGAGCGATGCCGGCAGGGGAGGACACGTCGCCCGGAGCTCCTGGAACTCCTCCGGGCGGCGATCGTGACAGTACCCCCCCTCACGGGTGGCCTCCGGACCACCAGGACTTGGCTTCTGAGGAAATTTGGAGTGGAAATCCCTCACAAGACGTGGAGCATGAACATCAGAGTGTCCTTCCCAGGAGCATTCTTCACGGCCAAAGCCCTTCCACTTGATGAGATACTGAAGAGAACCCCTGGAGACTCTGGAGTCAAGGATCTTTTCCACCTCATATTCTTGCTGACCATCCACAGAGATAGTAGGAGGGGGAGGTTGGACAACAGAACAAGCGGTTGGAGGTAGCGGGTTTCACCAAGGAGACATGAAACACGTTGGGAATTCGCATCTCAAGGGGAAGCTGAAGTCTGACAGCCACAGGATTGATCACCTCAGAGATGGAGAATGGACCTACGAACTTCAGACCCAACTTAGGAGACGGTACCTTCAACCAAATGTTCCTGTAAGACAACCAGACTTTATCACCGACCTTGTAGGGAGGAGAGGGTCTACGTCTACGATCTGCAAACGTCTTATGAACCAGAGCACTCTTCTCCAAGTTCGACTTGGTTGCAGCCCAAATAGCAGACATGTGGGCTGCATGGTCATCAGCGGCCGGAACATCAGACAACACAAAGTCCTGAGGGAAGGCTTGAGGATGTTGACCATACACCGACATAAATGGGGACCTTCCAGTGGAAGTGTGGCAGGCATTGTTATGAGCGAATCATCGATCAGACCAATCATCTTGACAAAGGGAAACGTGGTTCCTCAGGAACTGTTCCAAAGCTGGTTCCTCAGGAACTCGTTCAGCTGCTCCATTTGTCTGGGGATGATAAGTGGAGGAGAACTGGAGATTAATATCCAGATCTTTGCAGAGGGAACACCAAAACTTCGCCGTGAATTGGGAACCTCTGTCAGAGACGATCTCGGCCGGGAAGCCATGCAGGCGAAAAATGAACTGAATAAACAACTGTGACAACTCCACTGCAGATGGAAGCTTCCGTAGAGGAATGAAGTAGGCCATCTTGCTAAAGCGGTCAATGACAACCCAGATCACGGTGTTCCCACTGGAGGGAGGTAGTTCAACTATGAAGTCCATTGCCAAGTGCGTCCAAGGATGAGAGGAGACAGGCAGTGGCTGTAGTAACCCGCTACGGCGAGAATGGCTAGACTTGGAAGTGGCACAAACGGTACAGGCAGTAACAAAGTCTTTGACATCTTTACTGATTGTCGGCCACCCGACTAGACGCCGTAAAAGTTCAAGAGTTTTAGCAGGACCAGGATGTCCAGCTTGTTTGGAGCTATGAGTCTGTTGCAGGATAGGCAGACGAAGTTCAGGAGGTACAAATGCCATTCCGATGGGGGTATCAGGAGGGGCAGAAGATTGACCAGCCAGAATTTGATCAGCAAATTGAGGGTACAAAGAAGCGATGATCTTGACTGGAGGAATAATTGGCTCTAGTCTTTCAGGAGAATGAACCACTGGAGTGAAACTTCGAGACAGAGCATCGGCTTTCCGATTCTTGGAGCCAGGGCGATAAGTCAAGACAAAGTTAAATCGGGAGAAGAAGAGAGCCCACCTTGCTTGTCTGGGTTTCAGCCTCTTGAGAGATTGAATAAACATAAGATTCTTGTGATCTGTGTAGATCGTGACTGGGATCAAGGAACCTTCAAGGAGGTGACGCCACTCTTCTAAGGCAAGCTTGACAGCCAGGAGTTCTCGATTTCCTACATCATAATTCTGTTCAGCAGGAGAGAACTTCTTAGAGAAATATGCATATGGGTGCAACTTTCCATCAGAGGGATGTCTTTGGGACAGGATAGCTCCAGCTCCAACTTCAGAAGCATCCACTTCGATGAAGAAAGGTAACTGGATCAGGATGACGGAGAACCGAAGCAGAAGTGAAGGCGTCCTTCAAGGATTGAAAAGCTTCAATAGCAGATGGGAGCCATGAACTGGGTTTACCCCCTTTTCGGATGAGGGCCAGGATAGGAGCTATACGAGAAGAGAACCCCTTAATGAATTGCCGGTAGTATTGGCAAAACCACGAATCTCTGGATAGCCTTGGTGCTCAGCGGTAGTGGCCATTCCTGGATTGCAGACACTTTCACGGGATCCATCTCGAAACCCTCTGGGGAGATGATATAACCCAGAAAAGGAATCTTGGACACTTCAAACACGTATTTCTCCAGCTTGGCAAAGAGGGAGTTCTTCCTCAAAAGAGAGAGTACTTCCTTCACCTGGGAGCGATGGCTTGCAAGGTCCTTAGAGAAAATCAGGATGTCATCACGGTACACGACCACAAACTTTCCCAAGAGATCCTGGAAAATGTCATTCACGAATTCTTGAAAGACAGCGGGGGCATTGCAGAGACCAAAGGGCATCACGAGGTATTCATAGTGCCCATCACGAGTGTTGAATGCTGTCTTCCATTTGTCACCTTCTCGGATGCGGATGAGGTTATGCGCCCCATGGAGATCCAACTTAGTGAAGATTTTAGCCCCCTTCAGTTGGTCGAAAAGTTCTGCAATCAGAGGCATGGGATACCGGTTCTTAATGGTGATTTTAATAACACCCCGGTAGTCAATACAAGGACGTAGGCCTCCATCCTTCTTCTCCATGAAGAAGAATCCAGCACCTGCAGGAGAAGTAGAAGGGCGAATAAACCCCCGCTGGAGATTTTCTTGGATATATTCCTTCATAGCAGAGGTCTCTCCTGGGGAGAGAGGATAAGTGCGACCTCTAGGAGGCATGGTTCCAGGCAGGAGATCAACTGGGCAATCGTAGTGATGATGAGGAGGGAGAAATCCTGCAGACTTTTTACAGAAGACATCGGAGAATTCCTTGTAAAAGGAGGGAAGCGTCTTCAAATCAGATGTAGAAATATTCACCCTCTGGATGGGTTCAGCAGGAAGGCAGTGCTGTTGGCAGTATGGACTCCAACGGGAAACCTGCCCCGAGGACCAATCAATGATAGGGTTATGCAGGCGTAACCAAGGAAGCCCCAAGACGACTGGAACCGAAGGACAGGAAATAATCTGGAACGATAATTTTTCTTTGTGTAAAGTCCCAACCTGCACAGGCAATTCCCCAGTCGTCATAGAGATAAACTCGGATTCAAGGGGTCGGTCATCAATGGCGGTTACTCGAAGTGGAGAAGTCAATGGAAACAGGGGAACATTCATATGCTTGGCAAAGAGAGCGTCCATGAAATTTCCGGCAGCTCCAGAGTCAATAAAAGCTGAGCCAACAATGGTCTTAGTGGACAGACGGATCTGTAAAGGCAGAAGAAACCTGTGAAAGTTCTCTTGTGACTTGGGAGTAACACCCCCTACATGAGTCTTTCCAAGGTTACCTTGAAGAGGGGAACTCTGAGTCTTCATAGGACAGGAGTTGGCAAAGTGAGATTGACCCCCACAGTTGAGACAAAGTCTAGCCGTACGTCTCCGGAGTTTCTCCTGTTCAGAGAGACGAGCTCTTCCGACTTGCATAGGTTCCTCCGGAGGAATAACAGAAGGCTGCTGGGGGGTAGGAGGTAATAGAGGTCTTTGAAAGCGAGGAGCCAACATGGGTTGAAATTTCTTGACTCGGTCCCTATCAGCTTGATGTTGTCTCTGACGAGTGTCCACCTTGACAGACAAAGCAATGAGGTCTTCAACCTGCGTGGGTAATTCACGGGAGACCAGGTCATCTTTGAGGCGGATAGAGAGACCATTGTAGAAGGCAGCATGATAGGCATCATTGTTCCAACAAGTCTCTGCAGCGAGAGTACGAAATTCAATGGGATATTCTGTTACACTGCAATTTCCTTGGCGGATCTAGAACAGACGAGAAGCAGCGGTCGCCACCCGACCGGGAGCATCGAACACAGTCCGGAATTCTTGAAGAAAGGCTTTGGAATCGTCTATTAAAGGAGACTCCTTCTCCCAGTGCGGAGATGCCCATTTGAGCGCTTTCCCTGCCAGACCAGTGATCACGAAACCAACCTTTGCTCGCTCAGAGTTAAATTCTGCAGGTTGCAGGGTGAACCGAATCTGGCACTGATTCACAAAACCACGACAGGCTTGAGGGTCGTCACTGTAGAGAGGCGGTGCAGGAATACGTGGACCAGAAGTGGAGGACTGTGTAGCCATGTCGGCAGCAACTAGCGTGGTTGTTGTCGGCATTGGAGTAGTCGGCGTCAGCATGGATAACTTTTCCAAAATCGCCTCCAGCGTGCGTCCGACTTAATTTTTCCGAGCTTCGTACGCCTCCATGCGAGTATGCAGACCTCGAAAGGCCCTGCCAAAATCTGGCTGAGCTTCCTCAGTGGGATCCATGGCCCAAGTATAATGTCAGGGAGCCGGGATGCTCCCACCAGGGAGGTTGTCAGGATCAAGGAGGAAGCTCACAAGGGAATCAAGGTCGCGGTATCCAAAGGGTAATCAAACGGTTTATCAAAGTCCAGGCAAGAGTTCAAAAGGCAGGCAGAACAACAAGCGAAGTCCAAAGTCCAGGCAAGGGGTCAGGCAATGATCAGAAGCAAGGTAATATCTTAATTAGTTCACAGGAAACCCAGGAAACATGCAGGACATGGATCCTATACTTGGGCGCCATTCTGGCGCCTTGGTAGGGTTTTTATATTTGAATTTGGCGCCATAGTGACATCATCGGCGTCCTTGCGCTAACGTCAACGCGCTGACGTCATCGCGCCTGCACCGCTACCCACATGGCGGCTATGGGCGCTGACATTTTGGGAGCGACGCCGGCAGGGGAGGACACGCCGCCCGGAGCTCCTGGAACTGCTCTGGGCGGCGATCGTGACAGTGCTGAGGTCAATGCATGTAGGGTGAATTGGCCCAGGAACCTATTTTTGGGGACATTAAAAAAAGAAAAAACATGATCTTTTCTGATTTTGGGAACCAAAAGTAGTAGAGAGTGTATAGAGGGATCCCCGACCTTTATTTTTTTTTTTCTTACCTCTGAAGCACATTAAATTGTAAAAAGAGTTGGGGAGCAACAAAAGAATGAAAAAAGTTCCTGGGGACGCCAACTAAGGGCAGTGATTGGCTAATTGTTAGTTCCTATCAGGGCCTGAACTAGGGGTAGGCACAGCTGGGGGGCCGCCAGGAACGTAACTTCTCTGTCTCCTACTACTAGTCTGGCCCCCTCTCTCCTCTCTGGACTGTGTGCATCAATTCGCGATTGCGCTTCTACTTCCACGTCAATTCGCATATATGCTTCTGCGTAAATCTGCGCATGCATGCACCCAGTCAGCGCCGCAGCCAGCCAGGTTGCCTAGGGCGTCTGGCCGGCTGGGACTGGCACAGGTTCCTGTGTGGACTGACAGTCTCAGTGAGGGTCTGTTTGGCAGTACCCCTGGTTTTAATGCAACTAAAACTTGTTTCCAAACCAGGAATTCAAAAATAAGCATCTGCTTTGAGGCCACTGAGAGCAACTTTTAAGGTGTTGGTGAGCAATATGTTGCTCACAAGCCATTGGTTGGGGATCACTGGTTTATAGTAAGACAAATGTCAGGTACAATTTATGCCAATGTAGTCCAACTTGCAGCCTTCAAAGGGGTCAAGGGAAACTTGGCCCTTAATTTCCCCTGGTGGCTTTTATCATTGGCTGTATCCTGTATTTGAATTTCTCCTAGATTCACACTAAGTGCAAAAAGTATATTATGGCAGCAAAAAAGCTTCCCTAAGTAGTCAATTCCAGGGATCCCATCAAGAAAAATTGATAGTGCAGATTTGGTCATGGGCAGGTTTGGTCACAAAAATGCTATAGGCAATATAAGGCCACATGAATAATGTTCTGTCTAGCCTTTCTGAGTCTCAAATAGTAGGGACGGGATCATGGGAATAAGGCACTTGTGAAGCCAATTGGTGGCATAAACCAGTATGCTCATTTTGAGGGACCTTAGGAACTTGATTGTTTGATGAGTCCCTCATAATTTCCCTCAAACACAAAATTTTGGACTATGGAATGCTGATGGCTACACATGGGAAATGTAAAGGTCTGGTCGAACTTAATAAAAAAGTACATACTTATATATCTAATTTGTCATCAAATATATTTGCTATAATTTTGTTCTTTAAGCGTCTCTAACTAGGGTTGACACCTTTTCTGAAAAATGAATTTCAATTACCTGTCTCTGCTATCTTCCTTCCCTATTAATAACATTGGCATTAAGCAGTATTTGTACCTGCTGGGCTGATAAAATACTGGCAGGTGGCCACTGTATCCCAGACCCCAGCCTGCAACATACTATTCTCTAATGAATAATAACAATTTTAGGGAAATGGAACAAAAGTTGTAAACAGAATAAAAATGT
The DNA here is from genome assembly GCA_038501925.1 of Xenopus petersii. Taxonomy (NCBI): domain Eukaryota; kingdom Metazoa; phylum Chordata; class Amphibia; order Anura; family Pipidae; genus Xenopus; species Xenopus petersii. The sequence goes on along the minus strand of CM076678.1, from coordinate 132,563,841 downwards.
GCTAAGTTAAAATAGACAATGCAATTCTGGTTGTTAGAATCCATTAATAATTATTTAAAAACCTTTATTGAATTTATTTTAACTATGCGAGTACTGGGTGGAATAGCGAGGCAACTCGCAGTCCTACATTACATAGCTGCACTGATGGCTCAGCTCAATCTAGTCAGTGGCTGACTCAGGATATGATCCATAAATCTTTAAAAAAAATTAATGTAAACAAGGCTCCAGGGCCCGATGGCATACACCCCCCGGGTTCTGAGAGAGCTTAGTTCAGTTTTAGACCAGCCCCTACTTCTGAATTTCTCAGATTCACTTTCATCTGGTATGGTACCTATATAGGGATTGGTGATGTCATTCCAATATTTAAAAATGGATTACGATCTCAGCCTGGCAATTATAGGCCAGTAAGTTTGACATCGGTGGTGGGCAGATCATTTGAAGGCTTGTTTAGGGATCAAATTCTCAAGTTGTCCTTCTCAGCATTTTATTCGTTCAGATGGGCTTTGGAGCGGCTTTTTCGGTTGGAGACAGCAGATGCCGGTTTTGCTGCATTGCTTCCCGCACGACCACTTGAAGGTGATCTTTAGAACCAGAGGTAGGAGTCAGAAAATGCTGGTCAGAAGGGAAGGTTTGTGTGCTGCTAATGGTCGCACGCAGTATTGGAGACCTCTGGTTCTAAAGATCGCCTCCAAGTGGTCGTGCTTTTTCTTGTCAGATATAGAGATCGAAACACTGTTGTGCACCTATTCCCACTGACTTTTTTAATTCACACATGGACCAGTGGACCCACATACTATAGATGCTGCTCGAATACCATTTTGGACAAAATTGCGGTTTCTTCACCATTTTATATATAGACTTTATGAAGAATAGGTAATATCAGATAAATTGGATTGCTTTTTATGATGATCCTTGCAACAGGATCTTGACAAACTGGCAATTTGGGCAGCTAAGTGGCAAATGAGATTCAATGTTGATAAATGTAAAGTCATGCACCTGGGATGTAAAAATATCCAAGCCACTTATACCCTTAATGGGACTGCACTAGGCAAATTCATTATGCAACAGGACCTTGGACTCCTTGTAGATGATAAACTCTCTGTAATGCTTTATTTACCAGTAGGTATTTCCAGCTGACACATGGTCATCCATTGCGATTAGAAGAAAAGAGGTTTCACCGAAATATTCGGAAGGGGTTTTTTACAGTGAGAGCTGTGAAGATGTGGAATTCTCTCCCTGAATCAGTTGTACAGGCTGATACATTAGAAGATAGCTCATAGTACAAGTTGATCCAGGGACTAGTCTGATTGCCATTTTGGAGTCAGCAAGGAATTTTTCCCCCCTCTGAGGCAAATTTGAGAGGCTTCAGGTGGGTTTTTTTTTTGCCTTCCTCTGTATCAACTGGCAGATAGGCAGGTTAAAAAAAGTAAAAAAGTTGAACTTGATAGTACTATGTATTAAACTCAGACACATTAGGCCACATGTACGTACACAAATGCAGTGAACAATGGGGGTCTCTGCAGGAGCGGTGATAATCCTGCACCCAGCCCGCCATTGCCTAGTTATACCACTGGAACTTATTTTGATGCATCTAAAGAAATTGGTTTTATTCTCAGCTGACTGCAGGGACCACAACTGAACCTGCAAACGTACATGAGCCATCTAGAATCTATGGTGCTAACATCTGTCAGTGCTGTAGATTTGTGGGGTTAGGACTGGGTGCAAAGTGCAAAAAAATTAGTGCAAACTTATGGCCTGCCATGCACTTTTCTTACAGTTGACAACAGACACAAGGGATTTTTAAATGAGAACTAAGGGGCATCATTTTGCATTACTTTTTGCTCTAGCACTTGTGTCCAGGGTCATAGTAAATTACCCCTGTAATGGTAGACAGACAGTAATGTATTCATGGAGGCATAACCCCAACACCCCCACCCATCCCCTAACTTTCCCATCATTCAGACTTGCCACAATGGAGCCCTGGGCTTACCAGGTACCCTATGGCAAATTATACTTGCAGAGCAGCCTTGTGCGGAGCAGAGATAGACCCCAGGCAAGTGCAGCTTTTGCATCCCTTAGTGCTCTGGTTCTTGCATCTGGGGTCATAGCAAATGACCTCTTTTATATTCTATAACAATAAGAGAGTATAGTGCACATTGGTGCACAACAAATGTGCAATCAGAGACAAGTTAGAAGAGTGGCTAAACCTTTTTGCAGGCTTGTATAATTGATAATAAATAAATGATAATACACTCAAAATAAACATTGTTAGCATTGGGCATATTTCTTCGATTAATGACTTGTACTGCCTTCTCCCCCATGGAATCTCTCCCCACATCTGCACTGACTCTTCCTAGCAGTAACCCACAGGCCCATCAAATAAAATGAACTTCATATTACACCAGGCATTTCCAGAAGGCAAACAACATCAATAAAATAATAAACAAGAAACAAGCATGTGAAATACACCAGCGCCAACTGTTTTAAATAAGAATCCTACGGATTTAGGATCAGTAGGTAACAGTTTTGCAATTCATATAATTGTGAGGTGCTGAAATCTAAATAGAGAACTGCAGAGGCTCAGCGAACAGCCAGAGCTGCGAAGCTGTGGGTCTAGGGTTTTGTGTTTATTAACTAAATTACAGTGTCAGGAAAGTAATGGGATGATGGGGCTAAAGCTTTCTTTAGGGGGGCCAAGCAGGACCCTTGTGCCCTTGGTCCATTCATTTTGTCCCTTGATATGTTACCTTGGCTGTCAGAGGACACACACACTTAAACATGCACATATTTACATTCTTTCCCCCAGTATCCAATATATTAAGTCTATTCTCTCTTTCCAGGATGGAACCAGTGTGTCTTAAATTATACTTCCCTTTACAAGCACAAAAAGTGACTTGAAATGAGAAGTAAAGGTTAAAACACTAGGGAGTTGCAACCCCCTATTGATTTAAATTGCATAAGCTTGCGGTACAGGTATAGGATCCATTATTTAGAAACCTGTTCCAAATTACGGAAAGGTCATCTTCTATAGACCCCAAATAATCCAAATGTTAACAAAGGATTTCCTTTTTCTTTGTAATAATAAAACAGTAGCTTGTACTTGATCCCAACTAGGCATGTAGCGAACCGCCGATAATGTGTTCGCGAACGCCGTTCGCGAACACCGGCAAAATTTGCGAACAGTTCGCGAACAGTTCTCGAACTTTGAACATCCGAAAATCGTTCGATTCGAACGATCGAAGGATTTTAATCGTTCGATCGAAGGATTTTCGTTCGAATCGAACGATCGAAGCCATTGGATCGAATGATTTCATTCAATCCAATGGCTTCGATCGTTCGATTCGAACGAAAATCCTTCGATTTTAGCGATCGAATGGTCGAATGGTCGAACGATTTTGACGCGAACGCCTATTGGCGAACGTCGCGCGACGTTCGCGAACTTGCGGCGGACGCGAACAGCCGATGTTCGCGCGAACAAGTTCGCCGGCGAACAGTCCGCGACATCCCTAATCCCAACTAAGATATAAATAATCCTTATTGGAAGCAAAACCAGCCTATTGGGATTATTTAATGTTTTACATGATTTTCTAGTAGACTTAAGGTATAAACATCCAAATTACAAAAAGATCAGTTCTCTGGAAACCCCCAAGTCCCAAGTGCAGTGAGGAATGCTCAGACTTATACGTGTAAGAAACCAAACAACCGTTACACAACCGTATGGTGCAGCAGAGGAGAGCCAGCTCTTCTGGTCAGGACTCAGCTGAGTACCTAAACCTTAAGGAAGAAGGACACACGTTTGAAGTTTAAATTCTGGACAGGGAAGAGGATTGGTTCAAAAGAGGGGTGAAAGAAGCCATATATGTGAAAACGGGAAAAACCAAGTTTGAACAGAGCCGGATGGGGTTAAACATCTATTGTTGGCCACATACAATGCTGTTTTGGCACCTCTCCCTGGATTCTTTTATACAGTAACACCTCTTAGCTCCAATCATGTTAATACCATCAACACTTTTCCTTCATGAGGCCTCTGACCCCATGCTGGTTTTGCTAAATAGATTATGCTGATTGGCATAAGATTCCAGGGTATATATAACCAGAAATATTTTGATACAGGACATGCTGAATTGAGAAAGATCGGTTGATGAATGAATGAGAACCTTCACAGTCACACAAATCCCAAGCATTCTGGATAACAGGTCCCATACCTGTACTAGGTACAGTATCCAGATTCAATTCAGTATACACCCCTATAGTTAGATGATTTTGGAGGTGTGCCCCTTTGTAAAATGTTGTTTGGATTGAACACAGTCACATGAAACTCTTCAAGAAAGTACCTGGAGCCTGTGCAATGTTCAGAATAATCAGAATAGTAGCGAGCATAGAAATTGTTGCGCGTCAAAATTATTTTGACGCCCATTGGCTTCATTGCATTTCACAAATTATTTTTTGGTAAATTCGCAAGTTTTTCGGCGAAATGGGACAAATTCGCCCATTACTATAAACAACACCTTGGCTGAAGGCATATCTAGCTTTTGCAACCTCTGCCTCTTGGCCAATTAATACACAACTTGCTTCAACTGACAGAAATGCAGCAAAAAAGTGGGTGAAAGATGATAGAAAAGAAAGACATAAGAGTTTCAGGAATGAGTCTGAGTGATGGAAATGAGAGGGTGAAAGGGATAAGGGCAGGGTCATACTGGGTTGTTGGGACACTGAGAAAAATCCCTATGGACCCCAGCCCTCATGGGCCCCGCTGGCTCAGGCCCCCTCCCACAGCCGCATATATATACTATGATACCAGTACCCCTTTAAATGAGAGAGCAGGAAAGCCCAAATTGATTCCTTCATCTGCTTTCCCGTGAGTCTATATTTAGTGCGAAATACTGAAGTATTGTAATTGCAAACATAAAAAAACATTGGCAGGTAGACTCTACTGATGGCAAAAACTGTAATTCAGCACAGATTAGTCTGTTGTGTATTTTCTATGGGAAAACAGGAACTTTAATCGAGTTAATGGCTTTATATTGGAATGCTGCCAGCAACCTGGGAGTTTCTAATGACAACGCTGGACACATGCATCTGACAAGGGAAAATATAAAGATAACGTTATAGTTTATGGGGAATACTATTGTTTTTTGTTTTTACATAGCACTGTTGTGACCCACCTAAAGTAACTGCATGTGACAGTGCTGCTGTGGTTGTACTGGAACAGGACAATAACAGTGAACATAAAAGTCATCCAGAATATTGCTAAGCATTGTACTTACTCTATATAGTAGTTTGGATATAGTTATGCAGAACAATAGTTATCTGGCAAACAAATTCGCTCATTAGTGTTACCTCTTTCTAACATGTTTGTGCTTTAGCTGCTGCTAAGGTTGCCCCATGGCTGTTATGTACCGGCTTGACCAGTAAGTATGATGCTTGATGCAAATGTAATTAATGGAGAACTGTCAAAAGTAACAAAGTAAATCAAAACTGTAATATGAGGTTTTTTTCTGTACTCAGCAGTCTGTGCCTCTATATTTGGGCTTTTAGGCAAATGTAATAAAAGTTTTGCTTTAAACAGACCAGTAAATGCTACCTGTTGTTTGGTTGCTCTAGGTTTACTAGATCTGTAGCAGATTTTGAAACACTTATTACAGTGCACCTTTACCTCAATATGTAATAGCATAAGGTGTTTGCTACTAAACATTCAACCGGTAAATGCTACCTGCTGATTGGTTGCTATGGGTTACTGCATATGGGCAAACGTAGTAGGTACATTGATAAAGTGCAAGGCAAGGTGCCATCCACACTTTACTTTCTACACGTTCTGCAGTCCTCACTAGGAATGAGTGACATATGTTGCCATGTTTTGCAGCAAAAAAACACCCATATAGACTCTAAGGTATAGTTAACGTTGCCACTTGTCCAGTATTTCACCAGCCTATGTAGCTGCCGGTAAATTTGTAATCATTAGTCAATCTACATCACCACGCCCCTGTGACATCACTGGCCTGCCTATTTCACAATCCTCCCTCTCACAGCCCCCCCCCCGCCCTGGCTGGTAAAGATTTCCCAAAAAGTTGGCAACCCTCAGAAAACACCAATTCCATTTCACAAATATTTCCTCTCCCACCCTATGTGTCCCTTAACTTGCGAGTCATTCAGATGTTCAAGTTAGTTCAGTGCTGCCAGATAAAGGCTGCAGTGGAACCCTTTCTTTACTGCCTGCCCTATAGGGATTGTCCACCCAAATGATTATTTTGTTCTATCATCATATTTGACCAATAAATGTAAGCAGCTCCTGTCCAACTTCAGCACTAATCAGCTAGAGATCTAGTAGCTACTGTGTCCTTGGGAATATTCTGGAACTGTGTGGGAACCAAACAAAGTTAACATCCTTGGTGTGGCCTCCTGACCCCCCTCCGAACCACACCACTGCATTCTCCCCAATACTACCAGATTAATTATTTCCTGCGCAGAGTAGTGCAAGGTTGGAAGGTGCCATCTCGCTCTGCTTAATCTCCTTCTGCAAGCGACTGTTGATACTGAGCATGCTCAGCTGATGCTGAATCGGACCGACTGAGCCTACTCTCTGTTTGTAATCAGTCTGACCTTTATAAGAGGCCCACAGATATTCTGTTGACTCAGGTTAATCAGTGGAGTGGAGTTCTAAAAGGCTTTAAATCTATATTTTATACATTAGCATTCTAACCTATTACCTACCTGACTATTCTCTGCCCAGTGTGAAAGATGAACGCAAAGCCTAGCCATGGAACGGGCAGGTGCAAGGTTCAGAAAATTCAAGTACAATTGCATTTCTTTATGACATTGGAGAGTTTAAACAGGTGGGAAGGGCATAATCGTAAAGTAACAAACAGACAAAGTTGTAGTCTGCTCCCCACCATTATGAGCAAGGATTGACTAAAACAAAGGAGCACAATATTTGTTGTCTATTTGTAGAACGATGCTTGCAATTACAAATGATAGTGGTAGAAAACAGTAGGATGAATGTTTGTAATTATTGTAAATAGGAAATGTATAATTTATTTTAGGATGTAAAGTAATTAGGCTGCTTATTACAGTATATTTGTGCAACGACTCTCCGTGCAGAACAGCAATGATGGAAATCCTTAATTCTGCCAAAATTATAAACAATTCTAATTTCGCTATCAATTCATAATAACTCTTAGAAACCTATCCACTGATATTAAGCCGACAGCAGAGCATGATTAATGTGTCCCTCAAGATGTTCCTGAATTGCAACTACCAGAAATAACCAGCAGACTGTTGATGGAATGCTGGGATTTCTAGTTTTTCAGGAGGGCCATTTGTTACCTCAAAATGAGGTCACCAAATGAGTCCAGAGGTGGCAGTAGCTCCAGAGTTCCCACAGATCAATGTGCAGACAAACACATTGGCGACCATTGCATATTTCTGGGTTACTTTGTGGTTAGTGTAGTGTAAGGGTCTCTAGGGTGGTTTTCCCCAACCTTTTATACATGTGAGCCACATTCAAATGTAAAAAGAGTTGGGGATCAACATAAGCATAAAAAAGTTTCCAGGAGTACCAAATAAAGGTGGCCATACACGGATAGATCCGCTCGTTTGGCGATGTCGCCAAACGAGCGGATCTCCCTCCGATATGCCCACCTTGAGGTGGGCAATATCGGGCAGATCCGATCGCAGGCCCTAGGGCCCACGATCGGATCCTAGCATTCACAAACGGGCTGTCGGATCGCGGGACCGCAACAACGAACAGATGCGGCCGCGATCCGACGGGATTTTTAAACCCATCCGATCGAGATTGGGCCGACTTTCGGCCAGATCTCGATCGGGGAAGCCCGTCGGGGGCCCCCATACACGGGCCAATAAGCTGCCGACACGGTCTGTCGGCAGCTTTTATCGGCCCGTGTATGGCCACCTTAAGGGCTGTGATTGGCTATGTGGTAGCCTCTATGTGGACTGGCAGCCTATAGGAGGCTCTGTCTGGCATTACACCCGGTCTTATGCAACCACACGTGCATCCAAGCCATGAATTCGGGAGCAAAATCAACAAGGGGTTGGTTGGGGATCATTAAACAATAATATTAGTCTTTTGCAAAGTGCAGAAGAGAATAAAGTTCCATGGAAGGCATGGGAATTATTAAAGCCACCTATCACAACCCAAACACATGTTAATTTTTTTTAAAAAAAGTTCAAAACCTTTATTCTCGTAGCATGGTTTTTATTCAAAGGAGGAAGCACATTTTTTTAAATAAACCTTGATTTTTATTCATTTTAGGGAAACAAAAATTCAGAAGCACAATCTGAATGGAGTGTGCAGAGGAAGTGAAGAGAACATGGTAAGGCCCATGTTACATAAAGAATAATCCAAGGTGGACCAGCAAATATTCAATGTAAAACAACACTGTATCAAAAAGTGACGGGAGATCACCATGTTGGAAAATCCCAACCTTAAAATGGAAGGAGATATCGAAGTGAGTTCATGAAATATGGGTCAGCCCTGGACACAAGTTTAACCATTATCATATTGTATTAAAAATTACCTGGGATCTGAAATAACAATCAACATCTTGGCCTGGGGAGATAATGTGAGGGGGTCAGGGAATTTATCATGGGTATTTGAGAGGACACAGGTCAGCTTTTTGTTAAAAATAGAAATAAGTTGAGCCTTGAGAAGAGGGCTAAGAGGAAGAGTATACGCCATGGCCTGGCTATGAATTGCTTATCCGCAGTGAATAAGAAAGTCATCAGTCTCCAGGAATGACAGTTTGTATTTTGCACTTGTACCTTCTTTTCTTCTTCTTTAAAGTGGGATGGAGGGATTATACATTATGTACAATGGAAACACCTTGGGGAGTTTTGGAACAAGGTACCAACATGATAGTTCTTTCTAGGGGCTCTCAAATTGGGCACTTTACCAGTTTATCCCACATTCTCTGCTAGGCTTTAGGGACAAAAATTTGGCCCAGTTCCTGTACCCAGCATTTAACATAAGAAGATACCATGCTATCCGCTGTGTCAATAAGCGATTGATGAAAAAAAAGACAGCAATACTTTAGAGCAGTGATCCCCAAAGAGTGGCTTGTGACCAATATGTTGCTCCCCAACCCCTTGAATGTTGCTCCCAGTGGCCTCAAAGCAGGTGCTTATTTTTGAATTCCTGGTTTGGAGACACGTTTTGGTTGTATAAAAACCATGTGTACTGCCAAATAGAGCCTCATGTAGGCTGCCAGTCCACACAGGGTCTGTTAATAGTCAATCACAGCCCTTATTTGGCACCCAGGGACTTTTTTTCATGCTTGTGTTGATCCCCAACTCTTGTTACATTTGAATGTGACTCATGGGTAAAAAAGGTTGGGGACCTTTAGAGGAAGGAAAAGAAACATACTGTGTAGGTGGACCTACTGTAGGTGGCATGTAAGGACTTCTATAAAAAGGAGACATAATGGTATAACTGATAAATATCGTATTTCCTAGGCAGAAAGCTCATGAAGCTCATGAAAAAAGTTGAATGGAGTTATAAAGTTGCAAAAAAAGCAGCTTGTCACATGTATTTGCTGAAACTTATGTGCTTCTTTCCATATACAAACTTCCTTGCCGACAAAATGGCTAATGGCTGATTGTTTTCCCGGATACTACAGTCATCTCCCCATCCCCATGTTCCATATGTTACTGGCAAGTATTTACCTGCTGTTAATTAATCTTCAAAATCACATTTCTATAGTTTTAATAACAGACGTTAAATCTGTGGGGGATCTTCCCACTTTCCATTGAAAAACCATTATGGATGTGCTTCAATGTGCGGCATGCTGTTACATAAACTGTACATATTACATACATAAATTGTTAAAGGTTTCAGAATCCGTTGCAATGTTGACTATATTTTAATATAGGTGTAGTTGTATTGGTTAAATGCTGACTGTGGAGACTGTCATAAACATCACTCATTAAGTTTAATTCAATCTTGTGCTGCTAATGCTACAGTGCCTCCTGTGCAGTTTATATCAAAGGAATGGCATCGATTATCTGGAAAACCGTTACCCAAAAAGCACCGAATTACTAGAAGGTTCTCATAGACACAATTTTAATCAAATAATCCAAATTATAAAAATGATTTCCTTTTTCTCTGTAACAATAAAACAGTAGCTTGTAGTTGATCCAAACTAAGATATAATCAATCCTTATTGGAAGCAAAAAACAGCCTTTTAGGTTTAATCAATAAATTATTATTTAGTAGACAAAATATGTAGATACAAGTTGTGGGAAAGATCCCATATTTGGATCCCCACGTTGCAAGCATTCTTGAAAAGAGATCCCATGCCTACACAATCATGAAGCACAAATCAGGTTTAAAGGAGAACTAAACCCTAAAAATGAATATGGCTAAAACTGCCATATTTTATATACTGACCTTATTGCACCAGCCTCAGCTGTACCAGTTTCAGCTTCTCAATAGCAGCAATGATTCAGGACTTCAAACTTGTCACAGGGGGTCACCATCTTGGAAAGTGTCTGTGACACTCACATGCTCAGTGGGCTCTGAGCAGCTGTTGAGAAGCTAAGCTTAGGAGTTGTCACAAATTATCAAGCAGAAAATAAGCTTTGCCTGTAATATAAACTGATGCTACAGGGCTGATTATTAAATGCTGATGCTAATTGCACTGGTTTCTGTGCTGCCATGTAGTAATTATCTGTATTAATTACTAATCAGCCTTACATTGTGACATTTCTAATCTATGTGTACTGTATATTGTGAGTGGGTCCCTAAGATGGGGAGCTACTGGGGCATCTTTGGAGGCATAAATATTCCCTGCTAAATGGCTTTGATTGCCTTGGGCTGGTACAGAAGTCCAAAACTTAATGTACAACATTTCTAGCCTACTTCTATAGTTTAACTTTCCTTGTCCTTTAAATCAAATTTGAATCTAAATATTTTTTTTCTGACTAAAACCAGTTCAGATGGCTTTGCATCATCATAGCAGCTCAATTTCTAAATATTATAATAATAAAATCAGAAATAATTATTTTACTAAAACAAGACTTTTATTATTCTCTGCTAAATTCAAAGTAATGGACAGGAACAGCACACATTTTATTTTGTATATTGTACTATGGAATAGATCTTATTCTTCTTGCCTTGCAATTATACTGTAAAACCTATGTAATGTAGCCTTAGTCTAAGGGGCAGATTTATCAAGGGTCAAAGTAAAAGTAAAAATTCTAATGAAAAAAAAAATTGAATTTCAAGCTATTTTTGTTTACTTCGACTAGGGAATAGTCGAAATTTATCATGTACTGTCTCTTTAAAAATTCGGCATCGACCATTCACCATCTAAAATTTGCCAAATTGCTGTTTTAGCCTATAGGGAACCTCCTAGAACCAATTTGGAGTCAATTCGATGTTACTTTGATTTTAATTCAAACAAAAACGGCCTATTCATCTGAAAAAAAACCTCTATTGTTTAAATAAATTTCTGTTGGTCTTTTTTTATTCGGATTTTGAAAAAAAATTTTATTCGAATTTCGACCCTTGATAAATATGCCCCTTAATGTATCATAAAGATTGTTTGTTCTTTGTGGGACCTTCATTTTGGTGGTTAGATGTTAGGGCAAATTACAGTCATCATTGTTCAGCTAGTTTTGAGCTAATAGTTAATGGTGACCTAAACACCTGCTCCATGTCTACTAAAGGGCCCAAGCCTAAAGAAAAGATACATAGGATATACAGTATTTTACACTATATGGTATGTGGAAATCTGTCTGTCCAACATCTCCTTCCATTACCATGAATATTAAAACAATGTTGGCCCTCAGTGATGCTGGGAATCAGACCTGGTGAGCAGTCAACATTCCAATACATCTCACAGGTGTTGAGTTGAGTTTAAGTCAGGGCACAATGCAGGCCACTCAAGCTCTACAACTTCCATTTCTGCAAACCAGTTCTGTATGGACTTATTTTGTGTATGGGCTTATTGTCCTGCCTTCCCCAAACTCTTGACACAAGGCACTGTATGAAACACAGTTTTGTCAAGAATGTCATTGGACCATGTTGAACTATTATTGACAATAATGGGTGTGGCTTAAATAGGTAATGACAATTAGAACAGGTAAACAAAACAATTCTAAACAGTTCGATACAAACAATTATTTGCTGTACTATAGAAAATACTTTATATCATTCCATGGATTTGCTACTTTGACTTAAAGGGGGAAAGAAGAGAGACACTGAAAGCAAATTTGCTAATGAAGGCAATCTATTTCGCTGTGCCTGCCCCAGGCATTTGGATCTCAAACCTCTGAATCTACACTTATCATTTACCCTATTATACATAACATTCCATATGGCCTATAGATTTGGGAGCTCTCAGTTTATTATAACCATATGTCACTGCATTGGATTTTATATTAATGGGAATGAGTTTTATATTGTTAATTGCATCTTTTATTCAATTTGAATATACAAATAGATGACAGATATGGCAGATGCTAATATATATACATATATATATATATATATATATATATATATATATATATATATATATATATATATATATATATATATATAGTAAGAAAGCACTCACAGCAAATAACTGATAAAAGGAAATATAATGCTTTACTGCATCACAACAAATTGAGTCTCAGTTGTTGTGATGCAGTAATTATATTTGCTTCTATCAGTTATTTGCTGTAAGTGCTTTCTTCCTATATATGAGTGCCGGTACCAAACATATGTACATATATATATATATATATATATATATATATATATATATATATATATATATATATATATATACATATATATGTATTTATTCTCCCATTACTAGGGACCAGCTTTCTGGGGGTGAAGCAGCCCACTGCACAGTCACAACTTATGAGAGTGTAATATCTTTCAGGCAGTTTATTTTGACATGCAACAAATAAAGACAATACACAGTTCAAAAAAAAATCTGCACCACAATCAAACAAATAATTTATGCTTTCAAAGTTGGCTACAGGGGGTCACCATCTTGTAACTTTGTTAAACATCTTTGCAAGACTAAGACTGTGCACATGCTCAGTGTGGTCTGGGCTGCTTAGGGATCGTCATAAACAAAGCTGCTTGAGTTCTGCATGGCTGGGAAGTAAGGCGGGGGCTCCCCCTGGTGTTCATAAGTATGATTGTTTCCCTGCTCAGCAGTTAGGGACCATCTGACAATTCCTATCCTCAGCAGTAAATGAAGGGACAATTTCACTGCATACAGTCAGGTTTCTTATAAAAACGGTACACATTTTTTAACTAAAGTCTATTGGAGATAGGTTTCTTTTCATTATAGAAAGTATAAAAATTGGATTTTATTTTTTTGCCTTTACATGTCCTTTGAGTGAAGAACTTTGTCAATCATAGAGCTAAGCTCACTAAGTACCCTGGGATGAATATCATCAAGACCCGGACCTTTGTTTATCTTAACATGTTCTAGTCTCTTTTGAATTTCCTCATGTGTGAACCATGCATCATTAGTTGTATTACTAGAATTGGAACTATTTAAAAGGAAACCTTCATTAACTGGTTCCTCATTTGTGTAGACAGATGAAAAATATGAGTTCAGAATCTCAGCTTTTTGTTTGTTCTCATCAACCAGCTGACATCCCTCTGATATTAAGGCTCCCACCCCTTCCTACTTCATTTTTTTACTCATGTTAAAAAAGATGTATAGTGATTGGTGAATCTGACCTGTTTTGCCAAAATGCATTGAAGCCTACAGGCGACACAATTTACTTGATGCACGACATATTGAGCAACAAATTTTTGACGGGCAACAATTTTTTTTCAACCACTGTTGTCTATGGGCGTCATTTACGTGACAAAACTTATTGAATGATTTCGCTCAAATTTAGAGTCAAATATTAATCGGCTGTAGGCAACACTTAATCACTTGTTAAGCTTCTTGTTAAGCTTAATGTGATATTGACTTCAGTTCTTGTAACTCTCCCTATACGTGCCACCAGGATGGACAACCAGCCTGTTGTCAACATATCTTTGCTCCACTCCAAATGAATTTGTGCCCCCTTTCCTTTAAATCTGCCACCAAGAAAGCCAGCTGTCAGAAAAAGAATGGCTCCAGTACTGATTATTTTCTTTTCTTACAATACAGTTTATGTCTCTCATGTTTTTGCTTTTGGAAACATTACCTTCACCTCTTACACTTGCTATGGTTTTGAGCTTACTGTATTTCTTTTCCTAAACATACTGTACCTCATGTTAGGTCCTTATCTCTGAGCAACAGTCCTCGCACCTTCTGATTATCACTGTCAATGACCAGTCTGTGAATCTGACAACTGAATGAAAATAGTCAGCTGTTTAACTTCTTCTTGGTTTCAGTTTCTTCTCTTTCTTTTTTATGTGGAGACTTCACCCTTGAGCCAATCTCTCATGTGTCTTATTCACTTGGGATCACAATATTCCTGAACTTCTCAAAGAAATGATATCTGTTATCTTCATCCACTTGAAAAGAATTGGAATATTTGCAGGTAAATTCTTCACATTGTCCATAACGATAATGGGTAGTGGTTGTAGCCAAAGGCTTTCTGTAAGAGTGTTCCCTCAATGGTGATTGATAGAATAGATTGCAAGACTTATTTTAATGTCAAATAAAGGTTGATATCAAGAAAATAATATGTAAAGATACGGTGTTGATCGCCATGCTATTTAATAGCAGAAAGAGACTAGATACAAGTGTATTGACATCTTTTGCAATTCATTCTAGCATTTAAGCACTTCTTCTTGCTGTCAGTTTTGACAGTTCACAGAGAGTTTATAGAATTTTGCAGACGAGATGCTATTGAGTATTTTCAACTTGTAAAGTTAAATGAAATGCCTGGTCTTCCAGGTTGTTTAAACGCCTTAGCTATTCTTTTTATACACCCTCAAAAATGAATCAGCACATGAATAACAGTGCCATGCACCCTATGATTATTGCATTTCTGTGAGTACCAGGTTTTGTAAATAATGTATTTTCTTAGCGACAGGGGGCACTACTAAATCTATATGCTCATGACATAAGCATACTTTGCTCAGGCACACATAGCCAAAGCAGCTGATCAGATATTTAATTTCATCTTTCTAACTGCACTTGAACCCAATGCTCTTCTGTAAACATGAACTGGGCCAGGCTACTGTTAACGGTGTAGTTCACCTTAAGTTAGTTCTCCTAATCTGGGCAACTTTCCAGTTGTCTTTGTTTTATTTATTTATTTGTTTACTGGTGTTGTTTTGAAGTAACTTGCCTTTCTCTTCTGTCCTCTCTTTAGCTCACAATGTAAAAATGCTATCTGGTTGTTAACGGTCACTGCGGATACAATTTTATTAAAAACAGCTTAAAATTGCAAACTGGAGAGCAGCTGAACAGAAAGCTAAAATAACTGAAACAAAAAAAGACAAAAAATAAAGACCAGCTGCAAATTGTCTCAGAATATGACTCTTTACAGCATAATACAAGTTAATGTAAAGATGAACTACCTGTTTAACATGCAGTCTAGCAATCAATGCAATATACAGTAGTGGCATCCATGAGTCCACTTGGTAGTACAACCTTTCTCCTATATAAAAGATTTTTTGTGGCGACTATGTCATTGTCAGCGTGACCATGTGCTTATTTGCTCCTGCTGCAATTCAGACACAAGATACACAACATTTTTCAGAGTGCGTATTGGCTCATTTCTGGCACTTCATTAGACCAGACAGACTCATTGGCACTTGGCACTTTGCACAACTATACGGAAGTTCAAGGAGAACGTTTGGACTCAAGTACCTTTAATGCAGTACTTGATACCCAACATTTGCTTACATTTTAGTATTTATACTTGTAGTCTTAAATGAGATGTCTACTTTCTTAATAGTATGAGAACATGCACTAGCCTACTGGTAGTATTTGCTTGTACATTGTCAATTTGGAATGTAGCTTGCAGCTGCTATCTTGCAAATTATTCAGTTTACTATGGGCTTTGGCCAGCGTCGGAGTAGGCTGGGGGGGTCTAGGTCCACTGGGGCTACCACATCAGGGTCCCACCTCCACACCACGGGCCCCCTGCCCCAGCCGCAATCCCTTCTCCCACCAGCATTTACCTTCATCTTCATGTGGCCATGATCGAGCAGGAGGAGGCACGGGAGTAGTGCACAGTTTCAGGTGGCCATGGGGAGTGGGTTTAGGCTGGCCAGCCCAGTCCGATCCTGCCATGGACATCCCAATTATCTCCTCCATTCTTAGCTGAGCAAGGGCCAGTTCCTTCCTGCTTTTTTATGGGGACTCAATAGTTCACATGTAAGATTATGCATTGTTTTTTTATTTTGAGATGGAAAATTTGCTCTACTTTGGGTGTTAAATATCATGGGCTGCTTTTCTTCCCAGTATCTTTAGTTCAAGGCTTCCAACTGACCTTGCCTGACACCTCTACATTCCAGTCAATTAGACTGCTTCCTGCTTGGTGACAGTGCTGTCAGTGGTGACTGGGAGCACTAAGGCATGCCGTGGATTGTAGGTGCAAGTTTGGTCAAGACCTCTATGCTACAGTATGTTATACCAAGTGTCCCTCACATTTTGCGTTTATTACACTGATTCAGTTATATCATAAAGCATACTCAAGCAGAATTATATTATCCAATATAGTTGAGTCTGATTGTTGAGTACACATCAACAGCCTTGTAGGATAGGTTCTCCCACAAGATTGCTTATGCCTTTCAAAACAATAAAAAAAAATCATCTGTCATTCGTGTGGATTTCTCTGAAGTTACTGAACTCTGCTGTCCACTTTGATGTCCAAATACCAGAAGTTTAATTTTATAACTCTGTACTGGAGCACATTGACTTCTTAACCAGCCTGTTATCAAAGTAACCCAAAAGCCCCTGAGAACTTGACCTCTCAGTTAAAATTGAGATTCTCTGAAGAATCTGTTGAGGGAGCAGAACATTCTCTGCTAGGATATATACATCAAAGTTCTGTTTCTATTATGTTTACTCCTGAAGGGTCTCAGAAATATATATACAATATATGGACAAACAATCCCTGTGCTGTTTAAAGGATAAGGCATTTTTTAGTAGCAATATGCACAAAATGTCTCTGTCTTAAATATATTGATAATGGGTTGAGTGCAGAGGACCTCTTGTAGTTGACTATATATATATATATATATATATATATATATATATATATATATATATATATATATATATATATATATATATAACAAACAAGGGAAAGTTGTTGCAGGTAAAACTTAGTCCCTTTGTAAAATGTATAATTAAGCAATTGAATTCTTAATGAATCAGATGAAAATTAAGCATAGGACTGGCCAGATAAGGAATGACTTTGACGTAGTTGGCCAGCTTAAATATATTGCAATATATGGACAAACAATCCCTGTGTTGTTTAAAGGGTAAGGCATTTTTTAGTAGCAGTATGCACAAAATGTCGCTGTCTTAAATAAGAGTCTGTCTGAGTTATAAAAACCTCATTGCTTTTAAACAAGGATTTCCAACTTGAAGGCTCCAAGCTGATGTTGAAATTCAGCTCCCAAAGTCACAGCTGAGGCTGGAAATAATGCATGAATGAAAGGTGCAGAGGTCCGCCATTCCTATTTACTGAATAAGGATGAGGCCCTTTTATACTGTGTTTCAGGAACTGCTTAAAACATAGAAATCAGCTTTGTGCACATTTATTTGGATCCGCATCGGCCACTGGCATATTACCTCTGCATCTGGTTTATTATTGCATTCCCTCACCAGTTTCTTGTTGATTGTCTGCCTTCCAGTTACTTGTCAACAGGACAAGGCCTGCCACCTCCTGTTATCATTTCCCTTTGCTCTACCTCTTCGTGTCCTTTTTGTCATGCTGCTCTGTGTAATCCAAGGCATTCTGGGCATTCTCCCATCAGCACATTCATTACTGATACTTTCTTTATGCTCTCCCTACAATCAGCCCTGGAAGATTAGGAAATGCTATAATATTGTTCTGGGACACTGTATTCTGCATAAACAGTCTGTCTATTTGTATAATGTGTACATTTTCTATCGCCTGTCTACCTCTTAGCTCATCGTGTATGTCTGCTTAGCAACACTACAGACATTAAAGAAATACAGTTTAAATACTAAGGGGTGGTAAGAAGATAAAATATCTGCTTAAAGGAACAGTAACGTCAACAAATAAAAGTATTTTAAAGTAATGAAAATATAATGTAGGGTTGCCCTGCACTGGTAAAACTGCTGTGTTTGCTTAAGAAACACTACTATTGTTCATAAAAATAAGCTGCTGTGTAGCAATGGGAGCAGCCATTCAAAGGAGAAAATGCTTAGGTTACACAGCAGATAGCAAATAAGCTCTGTCTGTCTAATGGTGTTATCTGTTATCCATTTGCTAACCTGTGCCATATAGCCGTTTTTCAATTTCCGCCATTGCTCCACAGCAGCTTGTTTATATGAACTATAGTATTGTTTCTGATATTTTAAAATAATGGTTACTTATCTTACTTATCTTTAGTAATGATGAAATATTTCCCCTTTAAGGGATATTTCAGGAGTGAAAATTATAATCTGATGTTCTTGATATATAAGAAAGTCCCATGGAACTTCATCTCTGATTACAAAACCCACGTTACACGTCACCTGCTGCCAAGGAAAGATGTATGGTTGTCCTAGATATATCTCTTTTCTCTTATGGAATCAGCTTCTCTTGGGTCTTGATATAATTTCACAGCTAACACAATGATAACATATCCAAGATGTCAACCTCAGAGCCGCCCATCTGTTGGAAAGTACACCTACTTATCTAGTGTGGAATGTAGAGATCACAACAGCTGGAGGGAAACAAGCTTGACAGCCCTAAAGTGGACAATTAATATATTATTAGTATAATTTATAGAACTAAAAGGAGTTCAATTGCATAGTGCAGTGCTGTTAAAGCATACAGGAGATAGGCAGCAAAGTTCCATATAAAGGTCTTACAATGAAACATGAAACCTACAGGGCATTGCTTGCAGTAGATTATAATTGAAAGGGTCAGTAACAGTTTGGTCCCATGCACAGCAGCTGATAACTGAAAGGGTTGGGAATCGTTGAAACATAAGGTTGCTGCTGGCAAGTTTTTATTATGTCATGGAGAAACCATACTGTGCCATATTTTCGCCCTTGAATGACAATTTTCTTGTAGCCTAAGGGCAAGTATGCGACATGAGTGGAAGACACCTGTGGTCAGAAGCAAAGCATTGGCTGAATGTATTTGGAAATAAGGAGTAGAAGAAGAGAATCTCGCAACCACGGTGGCACAGTGGCACCCGAGCGTTTGGCCAAGTATGATCCATCTTTAGAGAAAATCTCTTAAACACTTAAAACTAACATTCAGAAAGCTCTGAATTATGGAAAGGCCATCACCCATAGACTAAATTTTCAACCAAATAATCAAAATTATTTTGTGCTAATAAAACAGTACATTGTACTTGATCCAAACTGCGATATAATTAATCCTTATTGGACGAAAAACCAATCTGTTGGGTTTATTTATTGCTTACTTCATTTTCTAGTAGACTTAAGGTATGAAGATCCAAGTTGCAGAAAGATCCATTATCCGGAAAGCCCCAGGTCACGAGCATTCTGGATAACAGGTCCCATACCTGTACTGCAGTCTGCGGCAGCAAATCAGTATGGTGTTAGTGAACTGGGGTACAAGACTGTAAGGGAGTAGATACTAAAGTGTGAATTGTCTCCTTGTCTAACTACTCCAAAGTTCACCTTAATAGTTCAGGTGCATTTTTTCATATTGATTTAAAAATGTATGCATGTTGTTGTGAGAGTAATGTGGCACATTTTCTTTTGATGTAAATTCTCTGTGAAAATTCACAAGCATATCTTCCCCCCAAACAATTGTACTAGTTCTTCTGGAGAAAAGTTTTTGCAATAAAGAAAAGAGGTATGTGGGATATTAGCATAGAGAAGATGATGTACATTAGTGATCCCCAAACATTGGCTCATGAGCAACATGTTGCTCACCAACCCCTTGGATGTTGCTCCCAGTGGCTTCCCAGGAGCTTATTTTTGAATTCCAGGCTTGGAGGCAAGTTTTGGTTGTATAAAAACCAGATGTACTGACAAACAGAGCCTCCAGACTGCCAGCCCATTTATGGGCTACCAAATAGCCAATGACAACCCATAATTTACATCCCCAAATACATTTTAATGCTTGTGTTGCTCCCGAACTCTTCTTTCTTTTGGCTGTGGCTCACAGGTAGAAACAGTTAAGGATCACTGATGTACATAATGAGGTAATTTGGAAAAATTATTGCCCAATGGTCTCATGGTGATTTGAGGCTTCATAATGAACTTAATGAACTTTACTTTATAGAAGAAGGTGAATGCTTTGTTTATTAGGCTGAAAACTCTTTTCTCCAGTGCTACAGCAGCAACAAGAGAGAGAACAAGATGTATGCAATATGTGTTCTTCTGAGAACAGCAAAGGAAGGGACCACAAAAGCAAGACGGTTTCCAAAAGAGAGTTAAACTAGTGAAAGCCTTTAGAACAGACTGAAATGCTGAAAGGTGGTTGCTACAATCCGAACAAAGTAGTAAGTTGTTCTGGTTCAGCTGGGAATTGATAAGATTTCCTGTCTACTGTGCTTGTCAAGATCTCCAAATACCTGACTACTCACCTATTCCCATAATTTTCTATATACATTTGATAACCAGATATTTCTGCTCACCTTTTTAGAAGCTTGCCTACAACAATATGGCATGAACCACTTCGGATCTGAATGGCTTCAATAACAATTCATTTCCTGCCCACAGCTTACTCACACCAGTGCTCCTCAAACCCTGGCTGCTTCATGCCAACGTAAACCATGAACAAGGAAAAGAAGAAGGTATATGGAAATCTTAGTGGCCTATTACCATAATGTATTTATTGCAAAACAGAAAAAGAAGGCATAAGCTTTAAAGGCAACCTCCTATGCTTAGGCACTGAATTCTCCCCAAAGGGGGGCAGCGAGTTCAGGGGGCAGCAAGTTGTAAGCATAGTGGACCGAATAGTATAGCATATTGGATATACTGTATATCACTAGGTACAATAATGTGCAGTCATTGTCATTACTAATCATCAAATCTAAATGATGGAAATGATACAAATCCCTTCTTAAAACCTTTAAAAAAAAATAATGGAATAAATGTAAATTCTCTGTTATCGTCAGTTTAAGAAGAGCACATTTTGAGCCTATGAAGGACTTACAAAATAAAATTGGTATAATTTGTCCCTTCTTTGATAGCCGGTACCTGCTGAGAAATCCCTTTAAACTGAAACCCGCTCCCTATGGATTTTTCCAATTGCAGATGATCATTCTTGCGAGGTGATAAAGTGACTTATTTTAGCAGTATTAGACATTTTAAGAGGACTAAAATCTTCTCAATCTCTATTTTTATTACCGTTCTTATTTGAATCCAATAAGGTTGCGGTGAAGCACCGGTGCTTTGACAGAACAGGCTTTCATCTAATGAAGCCCTGTAATATACATTATGAAATGCTTTTGTAGACGATACTTGTGCAACATATGGTTAGTTTCAGTGCTGGAATCTCATTTCCACTTCAGCAGCATCTTCTGCTGACTCCCCACTGATTTCCTTCTAACGAAAAGGCAAATCTGTTGCGAGATGTGAGACAACCTTGAGCAGCAGAACAGGGCGTTTATGATTTTTTTTTTCTTTTTTTTTCATCCAATAAAAATATTTGACCCACATGCTTTGGCAGTTTCAATAGAATTTGTGATTTGTGTCCTGCCGATGTTATTTAAAATCAGGTTACGGATGCGCTGTGTCAGTGTAAACCCATGCTGTCAAAAAAGCCTTAGGATAGGATGGTTCAGGACAGACTTAAAGAGCAGAGAGTTTTCAGAGAGTGTTTGAAAGTTAGAAAGACGAGGTAGAATCTGAATCTGTAACCGCTGAGTTCTACAGTTGCTATGCAAGTCCCAGGAAACTGAGCTACAAGAGATTATAAAAAGAACATTCCGCAGGAGAGAGGAGAGAGATGGGAATGATTATTGGAATATGGAGGTAAAGGAGGAACATTGCAGATAGGTCTCTGTTTACTCCTATACTTTACCACTGTGAGTAGTCAAGCGTTATATAGGGCACACTATCCAGTGCCATGAAATATAAAACTAAAATGCTATCCTGGTTATCTTATCTTGTAATGCAAAGGTCAGATTTTAGTGGATTTAGATGTGTTTGAAACCACGACTAAACTCACTTTCTCTAAAACCACTGACATGATGAAATTTACTAAAAGAGCCCAATAAAAAAGTAAGAAATCCTCTAAAAATACATGTTTTTTGGACAATCCCTAGCAAAAAAAAAAATCCAAAAACCTCTAAAAGTCTGAATCGATTTCAAATGGTCCAATAGGATTAACGCAGCTCCTGTTGACTTCTATAGGACCTCCACAACTTTTACCTGGTGGTGTTTTGTATAAGTGATTTTTGTGGTTTTTACACTTAATACACGTTTTTAGAGCTAAAAGAATGAGGAAAAAAACATTTTTGTGGAGTAAATTAGTAAATGGGCCCCATAGTGTTAGAATCTTAAAGATCATTTAAACCCCAGGCATGGTCATGAAGTCATAGGACCAGAGGTACATACAGTGCTGTCTTTAAGAGGTCAAAAGAGGGAGCAATGTTTATGACCCATAAATAGTAGGGCTCTGGTCAAAAGTTTTAGGCAGGAAAAATGAGAGACAGCAGGAATGATAAGGCAAGAAGCAAACATAGGGAAATAGGGCACTAAAACTGCCCAACCATTGCCTTATAGTTATTTTAGAAGAGGAACTCCAAGCACTAAAGGCAGGGGTTTATTATGTATACTTTTCCTGTGATATTACTGGTTGGCTAATGGAACTCACAAAATAAATATATGTACAGAGATCCGATAAAAATACCTATAGAAGGATATATAATATAGATTATAGAATATTATTAAGAATCTTTGTGTGACAAGAGCTGAAGTAGTTCAGAATATCGAGACCCAATAGGAAGCACCCAGGGAACAGCCTAAAAAGAGATCTTAAAGGGGAACTATCACAGAAATGAAAATTGAATATAAGCTTCATCAGAAGAAACTTCCTAAATACAATCAATCAAAAATGCTGTACTGTTTCTGAAATAATCAAAAATAACAAATAAAAAAACAAACAAATACTACGTATTGTAGAAGTGATGCCTATATTGGCTAACAATAAAAAAAAATACATTGCAAGCTGGATTCAGACTCGATTCAGACTACATTTGATCTCTATCTATCTGTATCTTTTCACTGATATAACAGTATATATGCTGTGCCTTTCTAGCTTTCATTTGTATTTTGCCTGACGAAGGGGCCTTGGTGCTCCGAAAGCTTGCAATGTATTTTTTTATTGTTAGCCAATATAGGTATCACTTCTACAATACTTTTTGTTTGTTTTGTTATTTGTTATTTTTGCTACTGGCTAACATGGTACCACGGTTTTTGTTTTGAAATAATCAAGTCCATCTTCACGATTCCTCTCTCAGCATATGTTTCTCTTAATTCTGTCTTCATGCAGGAGTTGGGTGTCAGATATTCAGTGACAATTAGATCCAATATATCTTATAGGGGGCTCCTTTTGCCTAGAAGATGTATTAGAGCTCACTCTATTATTATTATCAGAAATCCTGTCTCTCTACATGCAGAATTTGTGCAAAAACAGTTATTTTGTTAGATTTTGCTTGCACTGGAATCAGTTATTTGAGTGAGCTCTAATACATCTGCTAGGAAAGGGAGCCTCCCTATAAGATATATTGGATCTAACTGTCAATGACTATCTGACACCTATCTGAAAACAAACAGATGCTGAGAGAGAGGGATAGTGAACATAAACTTGATTATTTCAGAAACAATGTTGAATATTTAACTGATTGTATTTACAAAGTTTCTGATTTCAGTATGATGACGCTTATATTAAATTTTCATTTTTGCAATAGTTCCCCTTTAAGGACAAGCAGAGCTCACTAACTGTTAATCAAGCAATTAATGAAAGGGGTCAAAAGGCAGATTTCCTAGAGTCAGGAAACATTGCAATAGAAGAAGTATTTAATGGGACCAGGGCAACTGAGGCCCAAAAGATTATAACAAAGTACATTTTTAGTACAGGTATGGGATCCATTACCCAGAATGCTGGGGACCTGGGGGTTTAGGGATAACAGATCTTTCCATAATTTGGATCTTCATAAATTAAGTCTACTAGAAAATCATGTAAATATGAAATAAACCCAATAGGCTGGTTTTGCTTCCAAGGATTAACTATATCTTAGTTTGGATCAATTACAAGCTACTGTTTTATTATTAAACAGAAAAAGGTAATCATTTTTAAAAAGTTGGATTATTTAGCATGCAACGCTCAATACAAATGTTATATAATATGCCATCAAAGTTACTCTTGGTTTATTTCCTTTCTCTTCTTTAATAGATCGGTCCACTGGATTGAGACAGGACCGGTTCCATCTCTACTCTTCTCTCTCTCTTCATTCCCTTTCTCTAAGTAAATACTTGATGTTATTGCATAACTGTTATAACTACTTATTCTTCTTAAAATGTGAAAACTCAATAAAAAACTTTTTATTGAAAGAAAAAATTGGATTATGTGGATAAAATGGAATTTATGGGAGACTGCCTTTCTGTAATTCTGAGATTTCTAGATATCAAGTTTCCTGATAATGGATTCCATACCTGTAGCTTAAACCGAGGAAGCCCTTGTTACTAAAGAACCATGGAAGTGCCAAGTGATCCTACATACTTTTGATCTTTGCTTTTATGTCTATTAAGGAGCTGCCATGATTCTTCAGCTATTCAATTCCTTCCTTCACGAACTGCTGAACATGGCTGTGTGGCTACTGTATAGTAATAAAATACTATCAACACTGAGATATTGAATTAAGAAAACAGTCATTTTAGAATTAAGTACAGCTTCATTTTTTCAATGGTCTTACACTGGAACTGTATTTGTTTTCCTAGAATAGTCCCCATTTGCCATGTTTTGCTATAGTAAATTGTGTGTATTGTACACCACTATTGAGCTCCACTCCCAATAAATGTGCCCCGGATGAGACCTGTAATCTTGTGAGCCCTCGCAACGGTGTGGAGGCAGGGTGTAGTGCAACTGTAACTGTATTCAGGGTTTAATAATTGGGCACCAGTGGTTCTTATAACTTAAACATGAACTGATTTATTGAACATACACAATCCTCAGTGGAGTATACAATAGAGGATGACAGGATTTGGTATCACATTGAATAAGCAATACTCACAGCACCTTTTGGTCAATATTAGTCCCCACAGGCAAGAGGACGTGCTCAACAGCAATAAAGGTACAACCAGCTTTCAGCCTTTCCCTAAGTGGAACCTGAGGGGAATCTATCTACCCTGTTCCTATACACTTAGCCCCTACTTCTGGGCTATTAGTACCCGGGATCTTAATCCCTCTGACTCTCCTCGTCGGAGCCTTGAGCTGCTCAGCTAAATAACCTGTCTATCTGTCACTCCTAGAGTGACCTATAATGGTGAGTAGCCTATCCTGACTAATTCTAAGACAATCAGGTTCCATTCAGACTCAGCCTGTTAGCTCAGGCTAGAGCCAGCACAAAATGGACACTGAAAGCATGGCTTCAGAGCAGAAAGAGCAAACATTACCCCTCCCAACTGTATTTTAGGACCCACAAATAGGGGTCCATAACATTGAGGGACTGCCTGCACAAAATACTAGGGGTGGTTATTTTACACATCCCTACAACAGTATTTATTTTATCATTTATATTGTAAGTTGAACATAGGATGCTTTCATGCTCTTTACTTTAAATAGTGTAAATAAGATTGGATCTCGGTAGACAAGAAAAACATGACCTTTAGTTGTCAAAAACTATCGTCTACCATGGCTGCAACTTACGATGAGAAGATCTCTCCATTTTCAAATGGCAGTTTTGTCATTGATTTTCATTTTAATGAATGTGAAGTTTTCAGACAACTAAACCTTGGCTGGGAGATAATTCTGGCTAAAGCAATCACTTATCCTAGCATCCCTGTACCTGAAACAGAATGTGTATGCATTCAGTGATCTTCTCAATTGCATGCGTCCCAAACATCATTTTAAAAACAGTAAAAAAAAAAAAATTAGCAGAAAAAATGAAGGGTCAAATTTATTACATTTCGAACTGGGGAACCTAGAGTGATCCTTGAGCAGCTGGATATTTTACCAGTCTGTAATGCTTTCTTGACTCCCAGGAAAAATGTTTATTTGAGCTAGGGATGCACCAAATCCAGGGTTTGGTTCTGATTCAACCATGATTTGACCTTTTTCAGCAGGATTCAGATTCAGTCAAATCCAAGTGCCTGACCAAATAACGTCAAGTTTCATCACACAACCAAGGAAGTAAAAAAAAATGTAATTTCGCAATACAAGTGTGGTTCTCTTTCACACTTCCCAGCCCTAATTTGCATATGTAAATTAGGATCCTGCCCAATCCCAAAATAGTGGTCGTTGCATCCCTACTTTGAGCAGTTCCAAAACTGCAACCAGAGATTAAATATTTGGAGAATTCTAATTGTTAAATATGACACATTCACTATTTAACCATCATTGGGGACAAAAAAAAAAGACCAACGTTTCATAAATCAGACAAAAATAATTAAATCATTTGTACAAAAATAAATATAGATTTTTCCAATGTTCAGAATATTTTCAGAAAATTATACAATTGCTCATAGACACTGCAATGCTTTGCAAATGGTGCTGGGTATGAGCTCTTTTATTTGCCAGAGAGTGCATAAATGATATTTGCCCACAATATATATGCACACATGATATTGAATAGATTCTGCATTTGGGATTATAGAAGTTTTTAGTTCCTGTGAGCCACATTCAAATTCAAAACATATTTGGGGAGCAACACAAGCTTGAAAGCGGTGCAAATTAAGGGCTCTGATTGGCTATTTGGCTATGTGGACTGGTAGCCTGCAGGAGGCTCTGTTTGGCAGTGCACCTTGTTTTTATGCAACCAAAACTTGCCTCAAAGCCAGCAATAAAAAAAATAGCTCCTTCTTTGAGGCCACTGGTAACTTTCAATGGGGGTAACTTTCAATATTGCTCACAAGTCACTGGTTGGGGATCACTGTCAAAGTCAAAGTCAAGTCAAAGTAAACTTTATTGTCATCTCAGCAGTATACAAATATACAGTGAGACGAGACGACGTGGCTCCAGCTAGTACATATCACAAAAAGGCACTTAAAAATACACAATAAATATGTAAACATGAAATGTGCAATATATTGGCAGAAATTGGATATATACATGTGTAAACCTTTAGAATTGTGCAAATAAATTAACGGTTCACAAAGTTAAGTTCACAGTTGAGGTGTGTCTGGAATGTAGTGGGAGGGCAGGCAGTGAGTTGAGGAGTCTGATCGCTTGTGGAAAAAAGCTTTCATGCAGCCTGGTTGTTCGGGCTTTAATACTGCGAAAGCGTCTGCCGGATGGGAGCAGCGTGAACAGTCCATGTGAGGGGTGTGTGGAGTCCAGTGCAATGCAGGAGGCCTTTCTTACACAGCGCTTGTGGAAGATGTCCTGCAGTGATGGAAGAGCCACTCCAATGATGTTGCCAGCTGCTCTGACAGTCCGCTCTAGACTTTTCCGGTCAGCAGAGCTGGCATTTCTGTACAAGATGGAGATGCAGCTCGTCAGGACGCTCTCTATTGTGCCCCTGTAGAACACTGTGAGGGTTTGAGGCGGAAGGCTGGCCAGTTTCAGTCGTCTTAGGAAGTGAAGACGCTGCTGAGCCTTTTTGGTATTGGAGGCGGTGTTGGTGGTCCAGGTGAGGTCATCAGAGATGTGGACTCCCAGGAATTTGGTGTTCTTTACTGTCTCTACTGTGGACACACTGGTGTAGTGTCTATGATTTGACCAATGTAGGCTTGAATAACAATCCTCTATAAATTGTAATTAGGGATGTAGCGAACTGCCGCCGATGTGTTCGCGAACGCCGTTCGCGAACACCGGCAAAAAATGCGGACAGTTCGCGAACAGTTCGCGAACTTCGAACATCCGAAAATCGTTCGATTCGAACGATCGAAGGATTTTAATCGTTCGATCGAAGGATTTTCGTTCGACTCGAACGATCGAAGCCATTCGATCGAATGATTTCATTCGATCCAATGGCTTCGATCGTTCGATTCGAACGAAAATCCTTTCGATTTTAGCGGTCGAAGGAATCGAATGGTCGAATGGTCGAACGATTTTTGTTCGAATCGAACGCGAACTCTTATTGGCGAACGTTGCGCGACGTTCGCGAACATTCGGCGGACGCGAACAGTCGAAGTTCGCGCGAACTAGTTCGCCGGCGAACTGTTCGCTACATCCCTAATTGTAATAATGCATTACAGGTAGTGATGAGCGAACACATTTAAGTCAATAGGCGTCAAAATCTTTCTATGCGTGACAATTGTTCTCTCTTCAAATGCAAGTCAATAGGAAATTTTTCTTATGGCCACTTTTTTTGTCGCAGCAAATTTTTCCGTGGCAAATTTTTGCTGCAGTTTCGTGAAAAGATTCAATGTCAAAATGTGGAATTTCACCGCAAATCCATGGCTGGTGAAAAAAATGTGCTCATCACTAATTACAGCTCACGCCTGCAATAAGACTAGCTTCTTGACTAGATAATACTGAATTCCAGACCCAGTATATTATAAGCTGTCACTGTACCCGGGATACCAAGGATAAAAGCATAATACTGTACATGTAATTGGATATCCTCCTGGTATGACATTAGCCACAAACATCACTCCAGAGTTAATTTGCTAGCCTTCCTGTCTTGCCTACCTCTAACATGGGGATAATGATCTCTATACATGCAAGAGGCTCCACTGTTACTAATTATCACAAAGTTACTACAGAAATAACTGAGATTAATGAAGCATTCCTGACATCTAGACTGCCTCACACACTCCGTTTCTTTCAGGGCCCACTCTCAAAGGTCAAACTAGGAGGTAAAAGCTTTTGTAACCAGCCTCCCCATCCACTGTAGTTGTCACACCTTGTCAGTACTTCTTAGTGAAGAACTGAGCCTATGTTTTGTGTATATCCTTCTGAATACATATTGGCTTAACGAAAACTGGAGACAATAAAAAAAACAATTTCAAGGGGTGGTTCATCTTTAAGTTAACGTTTAGGGGCACATTTACTATTGGTCGAATATAGTGGGTTTTTAACCCTCGATATTCGACCCTCGAAGTAAAATCCTTCGACTTTGAATATCGAAGTCTAAGGATTTACCGCAAATGCTTCGAGCGAACGATCGAAGGAAAAATCGTTCCATCGAACGATTAAATCCTTCGAATAGAGCGATTCGAAGGATTTTAATCCATCGATTGAAGGATTTTCCTTCAATCAAAAAAAGCTTAGAAACCTTATGGGGACCTTCCCCATAGACTAACATTGGTACTGGGTAGGTTTTAGGTGGCGAAGTAGGGTGTCAACGTTTTTTTTAAAGAGACAGTACTTCGACTATCGAATGGTCCAATAGTCGAACAATATTTAGTTCGAATCGTTCGATTCGAAGTCGAAGTTGTAGTCGAAGGTCAAAGTAGCCAATTCGATGGTCGAAGTAGCCAAAAAAATACTTCAAATTTAAAGTATTTTTCATTCTAATCCTTCACTCGAGCTAAGTAAATATGCCCCTTAGTGTGTTATAGGATGCCCAATTCTAGGCAACCTTTTGATTGGTCTTTGTTATTTATTTTCTATATTTTTTTTTAATTATTTGCCTTCTTCTTCTGACTCTTTCCAACTTTCAGATGGGACCCCCATCTAAAAACAAAGGCTACACATGTATTGTTATTGCTTTTTATTTCTCATCTTTCTATTCAGGCCTCTCCTATTCATATTCCAGTCTCTAATTCATATCAATGCATGGTTGCTAGGGTAATGTGGACCCTAGCAACCAGATTGCTGAAATTGCAAACTGGGGAGCTGCTGAATAAAATGCTAAATAACTCAAAAAATAATACATTATTTAATTATATTATAAATTCTAAATAAATAAAATGAAAACCAATTGCAAATTGTCTTACACTATCACTCTCTACATCATACTAAGGGGCAGATTCAAGAGTGAAGTGGCTAACGCTAGTGACTTTTCACCAGCGTTACCATCCGCAGCGACATTGCCAATTCACTAGCAAAAGAGACCGCAATAGCGTTCATTCGCACTCTATTGCCAGGCGACTTTTCGGTCTGACGAAAGAGTTTTTACTCAGCAAATTCAGTAAACTGCAAATTTTACTGAACGTTACCTCTTTCGCCAGAGTTGACTTTGCCTGCTAAAAAGAAGCTAGATCTTCCTCAATCTTCTGTCTCTTACATCATATCCTGTGTGCCAAAAATGCATTAAAGTTGAAAAAACGCTGGCGACTTTTCCTTTTTTTTTTATGCAGGATTGCCTGCAAAAGTCCTCACTTGAATTTTTTGGGTAACCTTTTTTCTCCAGACATTTTATAACTTATGGAACATTCATTTTACAGTGGGCTCATGTGTAGGGCCTTATATTAACTCTCTTGTCTTTATTAAGACATTTGTAATTGAAAGTGGCAACTTCGAACAAACATTTATAATAAAGACCTCCAACTTTAAATTACCCGCCGTATGCAAATTGACCTAAGTGCAAAATCACTAGCAAATTTTCGCTTGGCACAAACAAACGATAGCACATCTTTGCTATGAAATGCTCGCACTGCCGAAGTATCGCCAACGTTCAACTCCCAGGGCGCAGCTTCGTATATTAGTGAATCACCGTAGTGCTAGCGAATTTGCAGCTGGCAAAGTGGTGCGATGTGTACAAAGCGGTCGATGGCGACAATTCGCCCTGTAGTGAATCTGCCCCTAAGAGTTAACTGAAATGTGAACAATTTCCTATGGCCAAGCAGCAAATATGGTATGAAGGTTCAAGCAAAAAAGGAAGTCCAAATAACTGGACAGTGGAAGAGGCAAGCAATAGGCAAACAAGTCTATATAACAGGACAGGGGTTGACGAGGAGATCAGAATATAGAGGATAAAGACAATCCAGAAACACACACAGGACTCAAGAAAAGTTCCCAGGAAAACTGTGCAAGTTATAGACCAGACAGGCCCTGACACTCCAGCTATCAAGTGGTAGCATGAAAATGAGAGGGAAACTTCAATATGGGGAGAGTACCATTTAACAACCTCTTATGGCTGGTCAAATCAAAATGCTTACATTTAAAGAGATCCAGCAGCCCATTATTACCTACTAATGGCCCTGTTTTCATGGGAAAGACGTCTTAAAATTCAGATCCGATAAAAGGTATGTGACTTCCTGAGAAATGGGTGGGGTGTTGGGGCTTAATTCTGTGAGGTCTGGATGGGCCAGGGGCATGGATTAATATGTCTTGAAGTTGCTAATGCAAGAAATAGTACCTACATATTTCACACCACTTCTTTCCATTATTAGAGGAAAGTAAAATAGGCAATACCAATAATGTTTGGAGACCTCAAACTTCCAGCATATTTCTAGTAGCACATACTCCAATAGTATTGGCTTCAAAAAAGGCATGCGGTTCAAAAATCTGACATGTTTCGAGCTTATATGCTCTTAATTAATGGGAATTATTATGGAAATTGGGAAATATTAGAGAATAGTAAAATAAAACAACACACGTAATTATTATAAACCAGTGTGGGGTTTACAGAGATGAATCTCTGGTTCTCTCTGGGTATATTTAGTGGACATACTGCAAAAGGTGCTTTTATGTATCATTTGAAATGCTGTAGGTTTCATGCTGAACTAGTTAAATACCAAGGGTAAAATGAAAGACATTCAATTAGTAATTTCTTTCAAGCATTTTAAAATTGATATTTCCCATGTCTGCATTCCACCAGGGCAAAGAACAATCTTTCTTGTCAGCACATCTTTGAATCACTCTCTCTCACTGAATATAGATTATAAGGTATCGACTGAAAAATCCTGTCATAGCAAGTGCAATTAATTTTAATGATAGACTAATGTATTAAGGAGGCAGCTAATGGTACAGCAAGATTAGTTGTGGACATTTCCGTTGGACAAGTGTTCTTTGGCAAAGCTCTTTGGATCCCTTGTTAATTATGATCCGTTTTTCCTGTGCCAGTATTTCGCCCAGCGCCGTGCAATGTGGGAGTAATATATAAAGGCAAATAAGTAATCATTCAAACCAAGAGCAGATGGGTGAAAGCCGGGTTTGGACAATGTAGGATTAAAGGACCAGAAACACCAAAAATAAAAAAAACAATTTTTTGACCATGACAAATCATTTATTGCTATCCTGCATATTAGGGTTGGTTTTTAAAGAAGAACTCACCAGAAGAAGGGCAATCATCAGACCTCTTGGGAGGAAAGTCAATTAAAGAATTGTACAACCATAGTGATAAGCTGTCCCATTTTGCCGCGAAATTACGAAAAAATAGCGAAATGGCAAAAAATTGCATAACATGTGGAAGTCAATTGGCGGCAAAAAAAAATGACAAGCAAAATTTTTTCGTGCTGACAATTTTTTCATGACCAAGAATTTTTTCATGCAGACAAGTTTTTCATGCGCAACAATTTTTTCTCACTCCAAATGCATTGAAGTCAATGGGGGCGTCAAAAAAAATTTCGCAGCACCAGTTTTGTCTTGGTGACTTTTTTGTCTCAGCGACTATTTCGTCTCAGCGACTCTTTTGTCCAAATGCATTAAAGTCAATGCATTTTTTTACAAGCGACAAATTTTAACTTTTTTGTCAAGGAAGATTTTTCCCATAAAAATTGCAGGTGGCGAAATTTGGAAGTTTGCCGCAAATCCATGCCTGCAGAACAAATTTGCTCCTCACTATTTGGAGGTTATATACCCTTATACTGCCAGAGTGAGTCCTAATATACCTGCGCATCTCTGAAACAGGGATAAACCATCTTACTAAAATTTAACAGGCACTCAAAAAAAAATCCCAATATCACAGGCCAAATAAAGTAAAAAATATATATTTTCTAATACTTTATTTGGCCTGTGACACTGGGATTTTATGAGTGCCTGCTAATTTTTTGCAATATGGTTAATTCGCTCCCTCGCACTGTTGATTTGGGGCTTACCACCCAAACCCAATAGTTATCTTTTTCATTTTTATACCCTTGGTTATCTCATACTAATATACATTTCTGCTATGTAAATGTTACTTAAATATTACAGATAAGAGAGGTCTAAGCTGACAGGAATGTAATGCAGACAAGATTAAAACAGAAATTCTGGCGAAATGAGATTAAATAAAAGTACAAATATGTCATAGTCAATAAAGCGAAAGAACGGATGAGTGTTATTTAATATAATACCATAATACCAGTGAACTATGTAACAAGATGAGTGTTCATGCCTTTAAAAGATGATGAGCTCAGCTTCTTAATATTCTCTTCTATTAACCAGGAGATTGGGAAGGCTGCAAGAAATCAGGCAGATGAAAACATGAATTGGTCTATAATGTAAGCCATTATGCTCCTGATGCTATATACAGTAATTTTGCATTGGCTTGGTATTGAGGATGTGCACAGTATTCTGTGCGACTGTATGCTGGTTTATTACACAATATTTTGTATTACTGCATGCTCATTTACTGCACATAATCCTGCACTTCTTCATGCTGGGCTACTGCACAATATTCTGCACTACTGCATGTTAGGTTACTGCACATGAGTCTGTACTACTACTACTACATGCTGGGTCACTGCCCATGAGTTTGTACTACTACATGCTCGGTTACTGCACATGATTCTGTACTATTGTATGCTGGGTAACAGCACAACATTCTCTACTGCTGTATGCTGGGTTACTGCACAGGATTCTGTACTGCTGCATGCTCAGTTACTGCATGCAGCAATATTATTTGCACTTTATCTGTTGAACCTCGCCACGACCACCATACTTCCACCCCAGCTACCTGTACCTTGTTTCACCCCTTCCAGCCCCATTGACCTGGGTTCCTATGCCCCAGTACCACTCCATGCTCAATTAATGCACATGATTCTGTACCACTCCATGCTCAATTACTACACATGATTCTGTACCACTGCATGCTCAATTACTGCATATGAGTCTGTACCACTGCATGCTCAACTACTGCACATGATTCTGTACCACTGCATGCTCAATTACTGCACATGATTCTGTACCACTGCATGCTTAATTACTGCATATGAGTCTGTTCCACTGCATGCTCAGTTACTGCACGTGAGTCTGTACCACTGCATGCTCAATTACTGCACATGATTCTGTACCACTGCATGCTCAATTATGCACATGAGTCTGTACCATTGCATGCTCAATTACTGCATGTGATTCTCTACCACTACAAGCTCAATTACTGCACATGATCCTGTACCACTGCATTCTCAATTACTGCAAATGAGTCTGTACCACTGCATGCTCAATTACTGCACATGATCCTGTACCACTGCATTCTCAATTACTGCAAATGAGTCTGTACCACCGCATGCTCAATTACTGCACATGATCCTGTACCACTGCATTCTCAATTACTGCAAATGAGTCTGTACCACTACAAGCTCAATTACTGCACATGATCCTGTACCACTGCATTCTCAATTACTGCAAATGAGTCTGTACCACTGCATGCTCAATTACTGCACATGATTCTGTACCACTGCATGCTCAATTACTGCAAATGAGTCTGTACCACTGCATGCTCAATTACTGCACATGATCCTGTACCACTGCATTCTCAATTACTGCAAATGAGTCTGTACCACCGCATGCTCAATTACTGCACATGATCCTGTACCACTGCATTCTCAATTACTGCAAATGAGTCTGTACCACTACAAGCTCAATTACTGCACATGATCCTGTACCACTGCATTCTCAATTACTGCAAATGAGTCTGTACCACTGCATGCTCAATTACTGCACATGATTCTGTACCACTGCATGCTCAGTTACTGCACGTGAGTCTGTACCACTGCATGCTCAATTACTGCACATCAGCTGTACCACTGCATGCTCAATTACTGCACATGATTCTGTACCACTAAATAGTCCATATGACTCTGTTCTGTATACTTCTGCATTGTTCGATATACTACAGCAAGCTATGTTACTGCAAATTAGTAGGTACAATGTACACATTTACAGAAGTACAGTAAGTCATTGCAAACAATCAGCTATTTGCTTACATTGATTTTTCTGATGAATGGTTATCATTAATTGGTTGCTATAGATTACTGCCCAGATGCAAATTTGCTCAGTATTATGAGCCCAAAGGCTAAAGTAAGCATCTTATCTGAACTGAGTGGGGGAGCCAAGACCCACTGAATGAGGATTTAGTAAGTAAGAATACCACAGGGGGTGTATTGCAGATCAGGATTAGTGAGTAAGGGCAGTTCAAAGCCCCATCGAGAAGTACAGTAGTTGGGTATTTCCCAGATGATACTTGCCTGATGTAGGGACCTAGAACTCTCTAGGTTCTCTCTGTGGGAACCCCAGGATTAGCAACCTGTGCTTCCATCTGTGGGTAAGAAGCCCTGATTATTACTGTGCAGAATTGTGTGCTACAGAATGCTGTGTAACTGCACAATGTCCTGTTGTGAAGCATGATGCTGCCCTTAAGTGAACTGCTGTATGGTTTTGGCAATAAACAATATTCTTTTTTGCTGCTTAGTTAATACATGGGATTTTGTACTGTTACATGATACGTTACTGTGCATTGTCTGTGCTGCAATATGGAGTGTTGCTGATGCTGCCCAATATCCTGTACTGCAGTATGATGTGTTACAGCACTCAGATGCTCATCTAACCCACTTTCTGTTTAATATCAAGTCTTGCAGTGAATATACTGTACTCTGGCCTAGTATTATATTTGAACATATTTTAGCATGAGATAATTCCTCATACCCCAATTCTCTATTGGATCAGATACTGCAATTTGTTGCATAACACCCCAGGATTTTATAATACCGTAGGATAAGGTAGTGCTGT
This sequence comes from Xenopus petersii, assembly GCA_038501925.1. NCBI lineage: Eukaryota > Metazoa > Chordata > Amphibia > Anura > Pipidae > Xenopus > Xenopus petersii. The sequence continues at coordinate 132,527,769 of CM076678.1, read as the reverse complement.
AATGCTGTATATCTGCATATAATCAATTATCTCATTCTACCCTACTTTAATATTAGATGTTCCTATCTCCTGTTATCCCCAGTTGGATAGGTATTGTACACCATTAAGTCCATGACATTGTTATTGTATCATACTATATCTACTGCATTTTGCAAGGTATTACATCATACTTATCTGCAAGTTGTTCTTTTATTTCAACAATGCATAAGTGCAGGTTATATTGTATTATTCAGTGACAATGAACAGCTCAGCCAGATTTAATACAGGTATGGGACCTGTTATCCAGAATGCTGGGGGCCTTTGGTTTTCCAGATAATAGATCTTTCCATAACGTGGAGAAGAAAATCATGTAAACATTAAATAAACCCAAGAGGCTAGTTTTGCCTCAATAATGATTTATTATTACTTAGTTGGGATTAAGTACAAGGTACTGTTTTATTATTACAGAAAAAAAGGAAATCATTTTAAAAATCTGTATTATTTGGATAAAATGGAGTCTTTGGGAGACAGCCTTTCTGGATAACCTATATCTGTATTAAGTTTGGGAGGTGCTTTCACATTGCACTCACACAGCATCATTGCTCCTCTAATATACAATGCAATTGTGTGCCTAATTAGTAAAGTCTATGCTTTGTTGAACAATAACATGTATGCTGTGATTACAAGCTATTTTCTAGCCTACTATTATTTTTCAGGGTTTTTTTTTTTTCATCTGGGTGCCAATATGTCTAGAGTCAGCCTGGAATGTAGCCAATACATTAACTCTAACTGAGGTGGTGGCTGAAAGCAAACCAACATGTATATTGTTTTCTGACCAATGACCTTTTGAAGCCCATTATCTGGCCTAAATAAAATGTAGGGTAATTATCTTCTTATAAAGTATAACTTATCATCATGGTGTGATACACAGAGATTTGTCTTTCCTTTGCAATTACTCATTTATGGAGTTTTTTTCCATACTCCTTCTCCAGTGTTGCTTTGGTACTCAATGGGTATTTTACTGTATATTATTATTGTATAAATGCTTGGAAGATTAAAGAATGAGTACCATGGTGCCGAAACGCAGAAATTCTAGAAAAGAACTAACAGGCCCATTAGTCACTGTACTCACCTCTCTACCCAAATTCCAGTTATTCCTACAGTATTATTCTTGGCTGCTTCTGCTGGAAGTGAATTCTACCCATTCATTACCCTTTCAGGAAAGCAGACCTTGGTGTTATTACAACTGAGAGCTTTGGGCCATTGCTTTTTGTTTTATTATTCAGCTGCCACTGAAGTATGCTCCCCTTTTGAACTCATTTGATGTGTTTCAATATTTAATTTGCTTCTCCCTTCTTTATGCCACGCTGTGCTTGTTAAGTGTTTATAATGCACCTTGAACGTTCTATTATTAAGGCCATGTATTTTTAAAGTGAGCCACAGTCAAATATAAGAAGGGTTGGGGAGCAACATAAGCATGAAAATAGTTCCTGAGGATGCCAACGAAGGGCTGTGATTGGCTATATGGTAGCCCCTATGTGAACTGGCAGCCTACAGAAAGCTCTATTTGGCAATACATCTGTTTTTACGCAACCAAAAGTTTCCCCCAAGCCTGGAATTCAAAAGTAAGCAACTGCTTTGAAGCCACTGGGAGCAACATCCAAGGGGTTGGGGAGCAACATGTTACTCACGAGCTACTGGTTGGGGATCACTGCCCTAGACATAGCAGTAAATAAGGTGCCAAAGGCAGGCTCAGCTCAAGTTTGTTAGGTGTGGAGCTATTTCATTTTACTAAGCCCCCTCCTTACTCCCCATATGTTTATATGCTTTTAGCCAAGTTATATGGGTGGCCATTCAGATGGTTTGCATGCCTGATGGCTGGCCGAGTGGTCATATTAGTGCCATGCTCCATTTCCGAATCTCGTCCTAACCTATTGGATACAAAAACTCCCCTGCTGTGCAGCCCGCCATATGCCTTACTGCAGCTCTGGGATGACCCAAGGGATGTAGCTCAGGTGCAATAGTCCCTCTGCACCACCAAGTAGTTAAGCCACTGGTCACTATACACTACAGGAATTTATGTAATAAATAGTGATTTACCAGGCGCAAACTTGTGGCGAATTCCATGTTTTGCCGTCAAAAATCTTTGTATGCATGACGGAAAAGTCATTCGCGTCACAACCATCGCACGTCAACATTATTTGGACACCCATTGACTTTAACGCCGGAGTCAAAATTGACGCGACAGTCAAATTGGTTTCGCTAAGTTTTAGCCATTTCGGACAAATTTGCCCATCACAAGTAATAAATATTAAGCTTAGTTCTAAGGCATGGACTAAAATTGTCATTCAAGTCAATAGCGGGCAGCTAGGTCAATGACAAGTGTTTTTCTGCCAGTTTGTCATTAACTATAGATAGATGCCTCCTTGTATAAGAGGGCACAACATTAAAGGGGTAGTGTTACATGGGAATGGCATTTTTGATTGCTGCTCGCTTGATAATATCACAGACCATCTTTAAAAATGTATCTGCCGTGTACAATGATAGTAAGCGTCCTTATTCTAATAATGGCTATGTGTTGTTATATAATACTATGTAATCATTAAATACAACCAATCCTTTTAGTATTCCAAACAAAAAAAGCATCTAGTAATTGTTTTCACTCACGGTGCCAATATGTCTAGAAGCAGCCCAGGGAATGTGGATTGTTCAGAGCAACAATATGTGTATTTCTGTCTGATTGTGAACTCTCACTTATCTTTGGAGCCCTGCGCTAAATATGATGCAGTGCAATTACCTTCTGATAATGTAGAGTTTCTCGTAATAGGTGGGAAAACAGTAATTTTACCTTTACACTGCAAAGCTGTTTGAACACGGTTTATGATATTTTCCTTTTATACGAGCGATTGTCTATGCAAGGAAAGATGAGGTGCTCCAATGTTATCGTATACTAACATACAAAATGCACATTCCATTGGCCCCTATTTTACTAGTTATTTAGTATCTTTGAAATGTATATACTTTTAAGAGCAGGGTTTTTTTTAGTTGCAAGGCTATGATCATAAGTAAAGCACATAGTGTGGTCCTAACTATTTACCTCTAGACATTCTTCATAGGCTGGCATCTTCTTGCATAATAGCATTTCTTGGGATAAGTATCTCTAGACAAAGTAACTGGTCTCACAAAGCGTAATGCTCCCCCACCATTAGCTTTTGAAGGAGAGATACTGCCAAGGTTAAAACACAGGTTTAACGGGCATAACCCTCCTGACTTCCACACAAAATTTCTGGATTGCAGGCGGGTTTGGGTTGAGTTCTTCCTTCCACTATCCCCTCCAGGGATCTTACACTTCTGGCTGCCTTTATTTATAGGTGCACCTTGCACCAGCCTGCCCCATTTCATGAGCGGTGGGGCAGGCTCAGGACTCTAAATAGAGGGGACTTGCTGGGTTTGGTTTGGGCTGAGTGCAGGAGGGTTCTGGTCAACCCAAACATTACTAGCCAGACCACCACCTATTTTAAAGGCAGAAGACCACCATTAAAGGGATGGGGTGGGGTGATCCTTTTTTTATGTTTGTAGCTAACTTGGCCAGATCATTAGGCTATAAGCATGTCCATTGTATTTATGTTTTGCTTAGCCTTGGAGTGCTTCCACAACTTTTTGGTTATCATTTACTGACTAAATGTTGCTGCATCCTTACAACAACTGGAATGACCACCTCTTTAATACTCGTTTCTTATCCTGAACATGTATACTACTGTAGGGGCCCCTATGGGTATGGGTTAATCTGCCCTGCAGCTTTAAGGCCCCCACTTTTTTTTCTTAGAGTGATCTGCCAGGAGAGAATGACACTCCCTTGCTACACTGCTATATAGTGTGTGTAGGGAGTGGCCACTTCCTCTTTGGCCTGTGGATGGTGATCCAGCTGGGTGTGCTCAGGGGAGCCTGGGTACAGCTATGCCCAGAAAGGCCCATGTGCTTTTGGAGAAGAAGTCGGGGACCAGGTAAACCCCGTGAATGAGGAATAGTTACACTAGGGCAGACTTGTCATAGTCTCTCTAGGAGAGAAAGGCAGAGGGGTGAGAGAGAAAGAGCAGCTGAAGCTCCAACGAGGATTTGCAGTAAGGGAGGAGCTTCCCAGAGGCTCTGTGTGTTGCCTCCAGTCAGGGACCTCAGTGAAGAGGGACTGTAGGGTAGAAGCTGCTTCCTGACAACTTCCAGGAGGGAATGTGTGTAATACTGCAAATGCCTAATGGAGACCTTTCCTCTGTGAGAAATGCCTAATGCCTGCAGCTCTGTGTGAGAAATGTGCTATTACCTCAGCTCCTGCGTGAGTACTAAACCTGTGGTCACTTGCCTCGTGCATAGTTAAATAAACCGTTTCTGTTTTACTGCAAGAACCTCCTGGCGCCCAATTTGTTTGTTGTATGCACAGTAGCCTGGGGGATGTAGTTGCACTACACCATAGAGGGAACACTTCCACTTGGCGAAGGCCCTGACCCTGTTGTGTGAAGTCGCATGTAACCCATGCTTCTACTGCTAGCTGGACAGTTTAACTATTTGTGTGCTATGCAGCCCAAATAGGTGTTACACTACATTTCTGCATTTGCTCTTTTTAATGCCATCAGCAAGGTGTCAGAAGTTTTTAAAAAGTCTAACAGAGATGCGATAAATTGAACCAACTCTCTAGACTTGTAAGTTAGATGGTCTTTCGTCAGAAAACAGTAAACACTATAATCTTTTATTACATTCTAGTAGTTAGTTTGTCTTTTAATGAAGTGTCGAACTAGGAGGAAGATCAGACTTAGACAATGGCCCACAAGCAAAACACTCTGACATCAAGCTTTTGTGGAATGAGTACAGAAAGCTGGTGGAGTGGAGAGAGGCTGGGGAGGTTGAAGCACCATGGAGTAAGCAAGTGGAGGTCAGAGAAGCCGAGGTCAGGACTAGGGATGTAGCGAACTGTTCGCCGGCGAACTAGTTCGCGCGAACTTCGACTGTTCGCGTCCGCCGAATGTTCGCGAACATCGTGCGACATTCGCCAATTGGAGTTCGCGTTCGGTTCGAAGAAAAATCGTTCGACCATTCGATTCCTTCGACCGCTAAAATCGAGCGATTTTCGTTCGAATCGAACGATCTAAGCCATTCGATCGAATGAAAGCATTCGATCGAATGGCTTCGATCGTTCGATTCGAACGAAAATCCTTCGATCGAATGATTAAAATCCTTTGATCGTTCGAATCGAACGATTTTGCGGGTGTTCGAAGTTCGCGAACTGTTCGCGAACTGTTCGCGAACTGTTCGCATTTTTGCCGGTGTTCGCGAACGGCGTTCGCGAACACCAAAACGGCAGTTCGCTACAACCCTAGTCAGGACAGGCAGACTTTGATTGCAGTGAAGAATCTGGCAGGCAGCAATCGAGGTGTGTGTTATGTACTTGGCATTCATGCATACCAGTGGACTGAGGAATACACATGCACCAGACCACATATTGGAAGGTCAGTTGGAAGTGATTGAAGAATGACTAGGTACATTTTCTGTCATGAACATTCTTACCCTTTAACTAGTTTCAAACAATTCCTCTACCACTGATGTCACAGGCCTGTAGCCACCTTATCTCTTGACAATAATGCACCATTACAAAGTGACTGTGCTGGGAGTGGTGGGGTGGATGAATGCATCTCCTGCAGCTTCTTATATTTGGATTTGAAGTAGAAGAACAGATTACGGTATAGAGTGCTGAGCAAGGTAAACATATGAGTACTTTTCTGCACTATAAGGTACATATGGCCACCATCATACTGGACACTGAAAATTGCAAAAGCAGATCAATATCTTGATTAAAAAACAGGACAAGGCATTGACAACATAAAGGAAGAATGTGATCCTGGTATTTATTCAAACCTGCCAAACAACAATTTCACAGAGTGAGTTGAAAATCCATGTTCAGTGTGAATGAAAGTGTTTCTATTCTCCGTGCTCTCTGAGCTGCTGTAAACTGAAGAAGGAAACTTCCTAAAATTTACCTTTGCTGTACGGTTTAGAACAGGTCATTAACTTTCTACAAGCCTCTCAAGTCACCTCATTCCCAGTGCAGTCTTTTGCTCCACACAAACACAGTAAAAAGCAATTCTTGGCTCAGAACTTCACAGACGGAACATTAGTGATGCTTCAAGAGAAAGGCCTTGGAGCTGACTTCATTACTCTCATTGAAAGATGAGATATCAATAATAAAACCAATACAAGACATCCGCTGGCACTTTGGGTACAGTAATCTTCATATCTTATGATCCTGATCAAGTTAGTATTATTGTGAGGCATAAGGGGTCATATTATATCTTTGGTGTTAAATGATACACAATATAATTCCACTAAATAAAAGGTGTCTAGCGAAGAAACATTCTATGGCTATCTGGGTCGCTGTGTTCTTTCAACTTAGACAAGGACATAATTAATATAGTAGCTGGTAGTGACGTGTTCCAGAAGCAAAATAGGCCAGAGCAAATTCTGACCATTCCATGTCTGGTCTCAAAGGCCTTTTTTACTTGGTTATTGTCAAATAATCTCTCCCTTGAGTTCTCACTGAGTCCCTTTTATCACTTCATGATCCGGAATGTAACACAGGGTCATTAGGGTAATCAAAAACCTTTTCTAAATGTTGCATTGTAAGCATCTTTTAGTAGCACGTGAGCACTAATTGTGTCCATTACAAAGTGACTGTGCTGGGAGTGGTGGGGTGGATGAATGCATCTCCTGCAGCTTCTTATATTTGGATTTGAAGTAGAAGAACAGATTACGGTATAGAGTGCTGAGCAAGGTAAACATATGAGTACTTTTCTGCACTATAAGGTACATATGGCCACCATCATACTGGACACTGAAAATTGCAAAAGCAGATCAATATCTTGATTAAAAAACAGGACAAGGCATTGACAACATAAAGGAAGGATGTGATCCTGGTATTTATTCAAACCTAACACAGGGTCATTAGGGTAATCAAAAACCTTTTCTAAATGTTGCATTGTAAGCATCTTTTAGTAGCACGTGAGCACTAATTGTGTCTTTTGTTGTATAACCAAGTGTAACCAACTCAGACGTTGGTTGGAAAACATTCAGCCTGTAACCAAACATTACAAATCTCACAGACAATTAGAAATATTAAGAGTTTAATGCAATACACATAGCAGAGACATTTGCTTCATATGCAATTTACCAAAATGTACACAAAAGTCATGTTAATAACTTATGAAATATCCTTAGATACATACAGTACATGACCAGCATAGTCCTAGTTTTTTATCTTCAAAATCGAGTATTGGATTTATGTGGCCTGGATGGAAGCCCTTGGCTACTTATAATACATAGCAGCTCTCTGATGTCAGATCATGCAAAAAAGAGAATATTTTCTTGATGATTCAATATAAATCCAAGAAGATTGTCTTGCTGTATCTACCCAGCAGGCAATCGGTGTTCTCCACATAACTATACTGCTTCATCTATATGTTGAAAAGTAAAAAAAGTAAAGGAAGCAGGATTGATGGTCATTACCAGAAGCATGCCTGCCTTGCACAGTCTATTCAGTGCTGCCTAATCTCACGGATTAAGTGGGGTGCCCCTGTACCAAGCACGTTCAGCAGCACCCTACATCATCTCTACATGGGAAAACCTTATGTATTACAATAAAAAAACAAATCATACTTCCATAAAGACACGTATATACAATATAAAGACATTTATGTGAAAGATTAACTCAACTTTTACTTCTACTTTATTGATTAAAGACAAAAGTAAAGCTACTGGTCCTCACCAGATACCCATTTTCTAAAAGTACTCAAGAAACCACTCGTTAAGCTCTCTTATAACCTTTACACAAACTTTCAAGATTTTGTTAGTTTCCCCCTCTCTGGAATTCCCTTTCATGCCCCATCAGACTTTCTCTCAATCCTGCTTCCTTTAAATCATCTCTTAAAACACATTTCTGATGAGCTAAACATTGATTAAGCCTAGTTTTGGTTGTCTAAAGACCACGTGAACTGCCAAACAGACCCATCTGTAGTCTGCCAGTCCACATAGGGGCTACAAGATAACCAATTACAGCCCTTATTGGTCACCCCCTAGGAACTTTTTTTAATGTTGCACCCCAACTTTTTTATTTAAAAGAACAGTAACACCAACAAACGAAAGTGCAAATCTAATGTACTGTTGTGTTGCACTGGTACAACTTTTGTGTTTGCTTCTAAAAGACTATAGTCATACAAACAAAGCTTAAAAAGGAGAAAAGGCACAGGATACATTGCAGATAACAGATTCCTTCTGTAGTACACAATGAGATTCTTCAGAACTCTGATATTTACTGTCTATCTTGCACTTTAATGGCTGCCCCCGTGTCAACACAGCAGCTTGTTTATATAAAGAATAGTTGTGTTTCTGATGCAAACACATCAGTTTTACCAGTGCAGGGCAACAGTGCATTATCATCATTCCTTTAACTTTTTTGGTGTTTTTGGTGTTACTGTTCCTGCTCATGGGTTACAAAAGGTTGGGGACCCATGTTCTATGATTTATGAAACCTTCCTTTATCCAACACTGTGGTATATGTTGTATATATATATATATATATATATACATACATATATATATATATATATATATATATATATATATATATATATATATATATATATATATATATATATATATATATATATTCATAATAATAAGGCATGCATTTTCCTTAATATAGTTTACATTACACGTACATGCCCTTACACTTTCTAGACTCCTACAGACATTGAAGTCATTATCTGCTGATTATTAATTTGAAGGCTGCTGCTCTATGCTTCTGCTGTTGCAATGGCCCCCACTGTAACATTCTGATTTAGGTCACATTTCACATTCGTCATCAAACATGTTCTCCCGCTACTTTTTGTGCAAACGGCACTGCAAATATTTCATTATCTCCGCTCACAGTAATTATTCATAGGTGGAATTAATAGTCCTGTCAAATTTTAATAACATTAGTTGCAAAATAATTAGATAATTACATTTACGGTTATTCGTCACATGAAGGTAACTTGCCAAAACTAATTACTTCTTCACCTCGTCTGTTTGCCAACTTCTTTTGTAAGAAATTAAAAAATAAATCCAAGCAGATAGCTGGTGCAGAGTTTTAGTACAAAGGCAGGTATATCTGAGAACATGTATGTAGACTAAGGCTTGGCATTCTGGGACATATACTTAGAAGGCATTAGTGCTCAGTCCTCTGCCTTGTCCACTTATAATATGCCTGCCCAGAAGCAAATTAGATGCAAGACTGGCCTATAAGCGATCTTATATATAAAAACCGATCCCTTATAGGCTTAGAGGACTCCTTTATTTATTGGGAAGGGAGTGTGTTTCCTTGGTGCTTTATGAAATGTTTTGTCATCACTAGTGATGGGCAAATTTATTCGCCAGGCATGGATTCACCGTGGAAAAATTTGCTGCGACAAAAAAATTGACGCCCGTCAAAATTGTTGCATGCCCAAATTATTCGGACACACATTGACTTTTATTCATTTGGACAAAAGAGTTGCGCATATAAAAAATGCTGCTCGTCAAAATTGTTGCACGTCAAAATTATTTGGACGCCCATTGACTTTAATGCATATGGACAAAAGAGCCGCATGTGTTAAAATTGTCAGGCACACAAAAATTGTTGCCCGTCAAAACTATTCAGATGCCCATTGACTTTAATGGATTTGGACAAATGAGTAGTGTGTATAATAATTGTCACTTGTAAAAATTTTGACGCCCATTGACTTCAATGCATTTTGTGAATTTTTTGCCGTTTCGCAAATTTTTCCAGCAAATCGAAATGGGACAGAATCACCCATCACTAGTCATCACTGGTCTGCCCAGTCCTACTCTCACTCAACTCATTGATTATTTCTTCATACATTTTACAAGGATTAAGTTCTACCTGCACCTTGCTTTTCCAAGGTTAGAACTTCCAATTGTTTTTTAGACACCTCAGGGATCACCACATTCAATTAAATGAGAAGAACTTATCCCATGGTTTATCTCATGAAACCTCAATAGAAAAGATAAACCATGAGACCACAATTCTAGCCCAAAGGGATTGAATCAAAACATATCTTCTAATTTACTTTCTGATTTCCCCTTAGACTTCTATTCAGTTTTCATAAGAAAACCAGAAGATATGTTTTTTCTCATTAATCTGAATCTAGTCCTTTGTTCAAATAACTGCTAAGAAAATGCCCTCCCCTTGAAACAAAACTGGGATTGTTTGCCCATATATTGCAATAGAATAAAGCTGTCAAAGTCATCCTGTCTGGCCAGTCCTACATCCCTGCTATCAAGTTAGTATCACAGTACTACGCAACATGTTAATAATAATAATAATAATATCCAATAAAAAGAGCAAACTTCTGGAGGTTTAACCTTATAAAGCAAGTTACAGGTCTCTATTGAAAAGCTTTACTGGGTTGGACTGGACAGGCAAGGCACAGGCCAAAAAAAACAGTGAACCCTGGCCCTCGTGGGTCCCGGTGACCAAGACTCACTCCCCATAGCTGCATGTAGTGATGGGCGAATTTTTCGGCGAATCGAAATGGCGCAAATTCGCCCATCACTAGCTTCATGAAATTGTTGTGGCTTATGGAAGTAATGGAAGTAATGGAAGTTAGGGTGTGGGGCCTGGGCCCATGATGGGGCACCCCCAGTCTGATGCTGGAAATGCATAAAAATAATAGAATTCTAAATAAATCAGATAAAGGTGAATGAAGGATTGGGATGTCTTTGACCTAGTTGGCCAACTTGAATATATTGCAATAAATTGACAAACAATCCCCATTTGCTTTAAAAGGGGGTCGATTTTTTGCCCACTATATTGACAAGGATAAATACAGAAGATTTATTTGTATACATTTGAAAACCAGATATTGGCTTTCCAACAGCAGACCACTGAATGCAGCGTGCTGATTGGATGTTGTAGTATGGCATGATATAAATAAGAAAAAGTCATGGGAATTTTATGGGCATTTTACGACCTTTGATTTTATCCAAATGGCAATCCCTACACTCACCTTTACTTTGACCTTCATAAAGGTGCATGCTGGGTGCTGGTGAGCCTGAGCACCATGAGATTGGTCTCTATTCAAGGAAATTATGACACTTTTTTTATAATAAATGTGCATAAAAGTGAGGGACAAAAGAACTTGCAAGTCTTGTGTCCTTCTCAAGTATAAACCCACTGACCTGCTCCTCTACAGGGAATGGCATTCCTGCTGCCAAGCACTCTCTTTATTCTCTTTGTATGGCTTTCTTTCTTTTTTAGTATTATCTCCTGTATTAGCTGATTTTTCTGTTGAGCTCATTTGCATCTGTTCCTACTCATTTTATAACGAACAACCAATTATAGACTGAATTTTCTAAGACTTTCACAGATATTATTATGAGAAGATCATAACATTTATATATGCATTTGTATCAATTTTATAAACATTTGTTTGAAAATCCTTATTAAATATATTAGGTGTATAAAACAATGCTTAGGGTGCAGTGTACAACCATGGTATGTGGGCACCAGACAGGCAATTAAGGACCTTAATAATGTATGCCGCATTCTTGTATTAGCTTTAGCATCAGCAAACACACGTTTTATTAGCTACTAATTTACTCAATATGCCTCTCTTTACATCCCCGGTTCTCATTATTTTCTCTTTAAATTATGAATAGTTAAGCACATTGGAGACAGTTCTCCTGTTAATATTGGCTGTTACTGTATAATGGGTAATAAGCAGATGAACTTTCTTACTCAGATACTGTACTTATTACCTTTGTTTTGCCTGGGATAATTCTATATTAATATGAGTGCTGAATACACACAAGTTACTGTGTACAACAAGGCAATTGGAAATACTTACTGCGATCACAGTGGATTTATTATCCAATTATGCAAAAAGCTACATTTTACTGGATGGTAACTAAACTAGTATTAAGTCAGGTTGGAACAAAGCAATGTTTAATTGTTTTTAGCAGCTTTAAGGAAAATGAAAGTCATAAAGAATTATTTACTTATAGTAGTGTCAAATGCAATTTCAGATGTTGTCCGTTGTGTGTTTGTGGCCATAATGCAGCATTTTTTTCAACAATTCCAGTGTAAAGTGGTTGGAGGGGCAGTAGCATCCAATGCTTCAAAACTTGTGCAATTGCACTTGTGTTTTACTGTGAATTGAACATAATTGCACTGAAACTATAATTTCTTATATTTAGCGTCAACATGACATCAGTACCTGATTCTTTATCCCTAAATACGCTGGGTATTTTGACACGGCGACTTTGGGAAGCCAACATTTACTTCCAGCTCAAGTGCCTTTAATAAATAGCACCTATTTGAACACTGACTGTGGACATTTTGGCATAAATGATCCCTTTAATCACCGATTTATTAGGCACCCCCAGTGATTATAATCATAACGCTCCTCGTTGATAAAGAAAAAAAAGACAGTGGCCCAGTGTACTGCCTTAGTGAGCACTGTGCTGGCAAAGTTTATTTGACACAAGCTCTGTGGATTCTGAACTCACAAAGAGTCAGAATGAGGAAATCTGGGTTTTTGTAGACTTGTACAAAGGGAGTTACCAGTGGGAGAGCATAGAGCAATTGCTCCACTGCACAGAGAGAAAAAAAGAACTGCTCTTACAGCCAAACAGGTGGCTCTGTCTCAAGGCCAGGGTACTAGTAACCAAGCTTAGTTTAAGAACAGAATCCATCCAAGTCAGAGGGGCTCACAGGAGAATCTGCATACACTGAATTTCATTATATCTGAATTGCTAGTGGCAGTTGTGTAGTAGAGCACAACTTCCGTTTTCATGTCTAAGTTTGGTTCAAGGTATCCTTGAGAGAATTAAAAAGATGGCAGTGCCTTTTTCAGCAAAGAGGACTGTTTACCAGGAGCTCTGAGGTTAGCGATTACAGGTATGAGATTCATTATCCGGAAACCCGTTATCCAGAATGCTCCGAATTACGGAATGGCTGTCTCCCATAGACTCCATTTTATCCAAATAATCCAACTTTTTAAAAATGATTTCCTTTTTTTCTGTAATAATGAAACAGTACCTTGTACTTGATCCAAACTAAGATATAATTAATGTTTATTGAAAGCAAAAACAGCCTATTTGGGTTTATTTAATGTTTACATGATTTTCTAGATGATCTAAGGTATGAAGATCTGGTCACAAGCATTCTGGATAACAGATCCCATACCTGTGTAAGCACTGGGAGACTCCTAACAAAGTAAACCCCTAGTGATTATGACTGCTTCTCCTTTAAGGAATGATGCTCTAGATCACAGAAAGAGCCTTTATTTTGAAAGTCCACTGTTCTAAGATTCCATATCTGTAAAAAAAGGGAGGAGGGACTATCTCTGACTATCTATTTTATTAAGAAGGCAAAATGTGCAAAGCTAGTAAGCTCCAGCTTCCTGTTTCTTGCTCTGAATTTACGAACCCTGAGGTTATGTCCACCAGAGGCATTAGAAACAACAAACAAGGTTAATGTCATTATATAATACAGTCTATAGAAGAGTGAGGAGCAACTGGACTGGTGAAAAGCCAACTTTATTGAAGAAAATGGTCTTTCGGAAACCCCAGACCAGTGTGCTTATTAAAGGCGGAGGGGAAACTAATTGAAAGGAGCATTAAGACTCAGCAATAGACTGTGGGAAGCAAAACTATTATGGCAAATCAATATGGTTTTATGAGACACTGGTTTGGCGAAATTAAGATAATGACCATCAGTGTAGACTTTAGTTAGAGTTTAGACAAGACTAATGCATTAGGTGGAGTCTGTTTGCATTTCACAATGGCATTTGATGAGTTGTCTTACATTAAGCCGGTTCTTAAAAATAAAGTGCTCAGTCAGTTTGTATTTGCACTTATCGAATAAGAGAATCTCTGCATGTCTTCCTTGTAGAGCCAAGTAAATCTGACTCCATGCATTTCCCAGCTGTTACCCTGGAAGCATATACCTCCCATAAATTGCATACGTACACTTCTCTTACATGGGCTACCTGTATACTCTAATTTATTTTAATAAAGTCAAATAACAATCTGTTTTTATTCTAATTCAAGGGAACTGGCACACTCACAATATATTGTGTATTTTTTTAGTAGAATTACTGAACCCACCAAAACCCTTTCCCTGAGCCAGATTATTAATTGTACTGATCCTTATTGGAATGGGTTGAGAGTGCAAAATTGGTTCAATACCATTGTTTACACATAGGGGGTTATTTATGAAAGTCCAAATTTATCTAAATATTTTCTGCTACAAACTCCGATCAAACCTGCTTGGGTTTTTAATGCTTATTTATTATTACATTTTCCCTAAAATTTGCTTTGCAGGAAAAAAAATCAGATGCTAACAAATTTTTCGGACTATTTTTTCGTGATTTTCACCCGAAAACTCTGAAAACTTTGGGGTATTGCCAGAAACCAACCGCACATCAAAAAATCATTGGGACTTCTCTCATTGACTTATATGCAACCTCGACATGTCTGAGATGCCGGATTTTTAGATTTTAACTTTTCCATCCTTGGGGTTTAATAAATTCCAAAAAATTTGTGTTTTTTTAAAAGTCAGATTTTATAAAGAAAAATCATGAATTTTCTGTGATTTTTGCATTCGAAGTTTAATAAATAACCCCCACAGAATTTTAAAGTCTTCACTTTTGCACTCAGATGCAAAATGTGGGAAGATCTGAAATTTAATAAGATGGGCCAGATGATGAGAAAAGCTACTCATTCAGCTTCTGATATTCCCTGTCCAACGCTGGATGCACATAAAAGATGTTAAAGGAACAGTAACACCAAAAAATTAAAGTGTTTTAATGGAATGACAATAAAATGTTGTGTTGCCCTGCACTGATTAAACTGGTGTGTTTCTTTCAAAAACACAACTATAGTTTATATAAACAAGCTGCTGTGGAGCCATGGAGTCAGCCATTCAAGCACAGGATACACAGTAGATAACAGATACTGTAGGTTCTGAAGAATCCCATTGTACACTACTGAGATTATTTGTTATCTGCAGCTTGACTTGGGCTTTTTCTCCTTTTTCAGCTTTGAATGGCTGCCCCCATGGCTACACAGCAGCTTTTTATATAAACTATAGTAGAGTATCTGAAGCAAACACACCAGGTGTATCAGTGCAGTAGAGCAGTACATTATATTTTCATTGCTTTGAAAAACTTTAATTTTTGGTGCTGCTGATCCTTTAAATTACTTGTAGCTTCATCATACAGTATATCTGCCTCTGTCAGGTTAACACTGGTTCAAGGTAAAACTTGGTCCCTATAAAAATTAGGGATGCACCGAATCCAGGATTCGGTTCGGTATTCAGCCAGGATTTGGCCTTTTCAGCAGGATTTGGCCGAATACTTGTACATGGGTGAACCGAATCCGAATCCTAATTTGCATATGCAAATTAGGTGTGGGAAGGGAAATCACGTGACTTTTTGTCACAAAACAAGGAAGTAAAAAAAAAAATCCTGCCCCTAATTTGCATATGGAAATTAGAATTCGGATTCGGTATTCATCCGAATCGTTCACAAAGGATTCAGGGATTCGACCAATCCCAAAAAGTGGATTCGGTGCATCCCTGATGAAAATGAATTAAATATATATGAATTCTTACTGAAAGAGCTGTCTTTAATACTGTATATTTATATGGATGTATATGGATATGTCTTGTGTTCCAAACCCAAATGAATAGAGTCGCTGCTGGTGTGTGAATTGGTTAAACACAAGTGTAGCGTTATAGCTGGTATCTTGCCAAGCTATCGCAGGTAACAAAATATTACAAATTGTGTAATATTTTAGCCTACAGGCAAAAACAATTGTGTTCCAATATAAAGATGAGAATCTGGGCTGTTATACAGTATGTTTTACTGCAATAGATACTCCAATAGATATATGTCATTTGTATTTTACAGGTAGCAGCAAGAGATGCTTGTGGCACAATGGAACTAACTAAAGTCAAGTAACGGATGTTCTAATAGTTAATGGTGATGGTGACTTGTTTAAGCAAATAGGGGGTAGCACATATCCTCTATAATACCACTGTTGAAAGTAGCACACCTCCTGCTTCCCTTATATCGATTTCTCCTGTTGTACCTTCAATAATTCAGCAGGAAAAATATTGACTTCAATGGATGCAAAAAATGGTCGCGTGACAAAGAAATTGACGCTCCACATCACGAGACAAAACAAAATTGACACCCGTAGACTTTAATGCATTTTGGCAATTTTTCGCCGTTTCGTGAATTTTTGGCGATGCGAAATGGGTCAGATTCGCGCATCACTAGAGAATTTAAGAAATGGTCATTTGTGGATTTTATATCATTGTATCTACATAGTTTTTACATTTGCATTCACCTATCAGGGCAATATTTAGAGTAATGGCACATGGGGTTTATTTGGGAGCTTTGAGCGCAACTCAGAAACATGGTGCCAACACACCCAGAACTGCCCAGTTGACTTGCAAAATGTCTTTTGGAGAACCCTGGAGCTACTGTACCACCACCCTGGGCATGGCAATAGTTCCAGGGTCCCCACAGGAAGCTGCGTCTATAGGTAGAACAGACTTTTGCCAAAAGAATCACACACTAATGGTGTTTTAAAATCACACTACTGTTATTATGTAATTGACCCTCTAATGGAAACCTGAGTTTGATTTACAGATGTGTATGCACAATTGTTTTTGTTTTAATGCATTGGGACCAATGATGGAAGAATCAACTGGAAGCCTTCCTGCAATTACTCCTTTTGGATTTCCCAGTTTGGCTTATAATATATCTGCTCCTAAGTACAAGCAATGTCAGACTGGTATACCTTAGGTTCACTTGAGAATTGAACCTCAAGGGCCCTCCTGCCGTGAACATCATCACATTCCCTGCAGTCCTCCACTAAATCCCACCTACCACTTCCACACACTTTGGAGAGCCCCCTGTGGAGTCCAGTGCCCAGCAGGAACGTGTCCCACCGGGATTTTTTTCCATTTTCCTAGTGGACCAATCCTATCCTGAGTACAGGACTGACTGTGTTCTCTGAACATTGTGCCGTATGTGTGAATAAAAACAGCACTGCTGAATGTTTTGAACGGTAGACTAGTGCACCATGCACCAACCACTGGTAAATATGCAAGGAGTAAGCAGGTCTGGACTGGGAGTGAAAATAGGCCCTGGCATTCCAAGCACACAGAGGCCCAAATTGTCCTCCACCAGCCCACTATATAGTGACTGTCTATGGGACCTTACAGCAGCCCCTCTGGCATTTGCCAGAACCCTCAGATTGCCAGTCCAGGCCTGGGAGTAAGTTCCCCATTAGACACAAAACGCATCAGGCTCTCTATGTTCTTATAAAAAGCTGTTTTTACTTTTAATTATTTTGTTCAGAATACTTTTTCTTGGGGTATCCATATTTTTGGTATTTCATTGCAGCTTGCCCTTCAACTGGGGTTATCCACATTGGCTCCCAAGCATTTTTTCTCAATCATTAATTGCATTTTCAATAACTCTCTTTTCTTCTACCTAAACACCTTTACAAGCTTATTATTACAGGTATAGGATCCCTTATCCGGAAACCCGATATCCAGAAAGCTCCGAATTATGGAATGGCTGTCTCCCATAGACTCCATTTTATCCAAATAATCCAAATTTTTAAAAATGATTTCCTTTATCTCTGTAATAATAAAACAGTATCTTGTACTTGATCCAAACTAAGATATAATTAATCCTTATTGGAAGCAAAACCAGCCTATTGGGTTTATTTAATGTTTAAATGAATTTCTAGTAGACTTAAGGCATGACGACCCATATTACGGAAAGATGCATTATCCGGAAACCCCCAGGTCCCTAGCATTCTGGATAACAGGTCCCATACCTGTACTGGTAATTAAGAGCTATATACACTCATTATATGTACAGTATACTTGAAGGAGAGAGTTGAAGATTAAAAATAACACACATTAAAATGCAGCTATTAAAGAGTTAGATTTCAATTTAATGCTATAGAGGAGTTTCAAGTTGTAGTATTCACAGTAATATCCTTTGATTTGATTTTGAACATGCGGTTGAATGAGTATTATGAATAGCTAGTCAAAGACACTGATTCTTGGGGGAAAGGGATTAATGACAGTATAACTAAAGTAATTGGGAATCCTGTATTCAAATATGGGGAATAAGATGACGGTGGAAATGTGATTTGTTGAGTTTTAAAAGACTAATTTTTATGAACTTAGAGGTCATTCATTTTGACAGTTTAATGATAGAGTCTCGGGAGAGGAAGCAGATGGGAAGGAGAAATAAATGGGTGTTTTATCTCTGTATCAGTGGAAATTTAGACCAAAGAAATGTATTCATTTTCCTAAAGAAACATTATATATAGAAAAAAAGGTGGGGGCCAGGTGATGAACCTTGAGTGACTCCAGCATTTAATGGATTTGGGAGAGATGTGGTTTTAAGATAGGATACTAAGAAAGTGTGGTTTGGTAGGTAACATGAGATCCAGAAGAGAGCATCGTATCCAAGAACGGGAAAGTGTAGGGTTTTGAGGAGGAGGAGGAGGGGGCCCATGTACAGTGGTATGTGGATCACAGAGAATATACTACAATGACCTTTTTGTTTGGGAGTAGATATCATTTTTGATTTTGAAGAGCGATGTTCAGGGAGTATGTAATTGCCAGAAGCCAAATTGATTTGGGGCTTAAAAGGTTGTTATGTGATCAACATTGTGATAATTGTGTGTATGATATACACCTGAATGATTCTGAGAAGATGAATAGTGACAAAATAGGATAACAGCTTCACAGCTTAGAATACCTGGGTAATCATGCATTTTGTGTGCCAGCAGAGTAAATACAGAAGAGTGTGCAATTACATGTGTTGTGCACGGCATAAATATGTCAGGTGCATGCCTATGATTATGTACAGTATTGATACTACTCAAAAGACTTGGGGCACATGTCTGCAGCTAGAGCGATGCATTATAAATACTGAGCTCTTCATCACATATGGTAACATTTATGGTAATATGGACAAATTCTAATATTTAGTAAATTTATTTCAGCTTTATGTGTACATGAAAAATAATTTTAATACTGGAGACTACTGTTAAAGAAGCTGAGTGTTGCAAATTACCCCTAGATCAGAGGGGTAATTTACAAAGTTCAGGGTAGGGAAAAAGTGCAAAAAAACAGGCACAAACCACCATGTTTTATGTATACATGCACCTTGTACCTTTCAGCATTGCCGCAAAGGGAGGGCAGAGACTTATGCGGCCCCATTAATACAGCACTGACTTCATTTAGTAGTGATATATTAAAGTGATACTGACACTTAAAATTTTCTTTTTAAAAAATGAATCTACATCAAAAGTTACCTATAGGTCATGTTGATCATTTTTAGCTGATAGTTTTGCTTTTGTAAGTAATCGTCAATTAAGTTCCTTAGCCAACCTCAATGTCCCTTTTTAGTTTCTAATGCTTACGGAGTACTACTGCACAAATATGGCAGCCCCCTCATATAGGAACAGGGTAGTAAGAAAGGTAATGTAAAAGCATCAGGCAAATACTTTTATGGTAAAATTATAGATAGCATTCAAAGACAATGTTGTGATAGAAAATAAAAAAAAGGTTATATTCTGATGTCAGTATCTCTTTAATGAGGGGCAGTCTGGGGGAGGCATGTAGACTGACTAGTTAGGGAGCACGAGAAGCTTGTACTTAACACTTGATCTATGTCAGAGCTGCCTTGCCCCCAATAGTGCTTCACTCTGCACCCAGCAACAGATTTGCAATTCAGGAGTTACTGTAGGTGTAAAGAGCAGCCGGACCGCAGACATAAGTACTTTTTGAATAAGCAGCTAAGGGCAATTCTTTTTTCCCCTTTAGTGCTTCAGAACTTGCAGCTGGGGTCATTGGGAATGGGCATGGACAATGGCCAACTGTTTAAGTGCATTACAGCATGTGTATTGTAAAGTTTGTGAGCTGCATATGGTGAGTATGGTTTGTGTTGAATTCAATGTACCATAGACTATGTTACATTGGATAGTGATTCAACAAGGATTCTCTGGCAGATACTTTACTATTAGGAATCAGTGGATATATAGCCTGCTGAGATATGGTATGTAGTGTCTGTCCTGTTTATCCAGTTGTATGTACCATACGGTATTATTTCTAGGTATGCCCTTTTGCTCTGATTTCAAACTAGGCTATTTATAGTGCAACAAGGGTTTTTTTTGTGGTTGCTCTTGAATTACCATGCATTATTCGTGTTTAGAATCCTGAGTAGGGACATAAGGGGTTAATGACAAGAGTTTCCTTTTTTTGGCTAGTGGCTTACTCCAAATAATTTCTTGCATGGGGCATTGGTTATGGCCCAGGATAAATACAAATTCCCTATGTCCTCTGTAGACTTCCTCTGTATTGAAGATCTGGTACACAGGCCCAGATTTGCGGTGAGGTCACAATGTCACGGCCTAGGAAGCAAAGTATTAGGGACGGCATGCCGCTCCGGCCGTTTTGTCGCAAGAACTAGGGACGCACAGCTCCCCAGTGCTCCGGCTCCTCCTCTATGCATGGGTAGAGATAGTGCGGGCAGCCTAGGGGCACCCACCCATGAAATCTGGCCCTGCTGGTAGATGTAGAATGTTAACAATGGTATGTTTATTTTCCCTACTAAGAAATCTTTTGTTGAGAAAATAGATACCCTATTTCCAATAGTGCTCTTGTGGTGGGCACATGGTTGGTGCAGCTGTGCTGGTACGTAGCAGAGGTGAGAAGGTGATATTCTGTGTTACTATCTTCTTCTCTTTCAATGGCGTTAGATCTCTCCTTTTAGGTGGAAGTGTCAAGCTGGTTTTACACTCAGCCTCATTACTTGTGTGGTGTGGGCTTTGCCTCTAAATAGACCTATTTCTTTTTCTTACAGTCTGTGTTTCTTCTGCAGAAATAGAGTTTTGTAATAGGTGTTTCTCACATGTGTGGGGGTTTCATTCTTCATGGTTTTATCTGGAATTGATTTCCTATTGTGGAACAATTACCCTCCTATTTGGGGAGGTTAGCTTGCTATGTCCCAGTAAGAATGACATGAAGTTGGCCAGGGAAAATGGAAAATTGAATCATACTTATAGTGATTTTCCTTTCCTGGACAACTACATGTCATAGTTTCCCATTCTTTTTCGGTGGTTTCTAGAAGCTTATCACTAGTCATCAGATTGGGGATGGGCTTTGGAGAAGGTGTTTCTGATGAGAGCACCGGGGCAGGGCTATCCCAGTAAGTATGGCATGGAGATGTC
Source organism: Xenopus petersii (assembly GCA_038501925.1). Taxonomy (NCBI): domain Eukaryota; kingdom Metazoa; phylum Chordata; class Amphibia; order Anura; family Pipidae; genus Xenopus; species Xenopus petersii. The sequence continues at coordinate 132,506,433 of CM076678.1, read as the reverse complement.
CAGGAAAGGAAAATCACAGTAAGTATAGTACAACATCCCCTTTTTCCCTTTTTCCTATTGCTGGCCAACAAAACTTTTTTTTTATGTCCACTGTTTCCCCTCTGCAAACAAAATAATAAACTATGCTCTCCATATTTTACCCAGCATTACAAAAATCACCAAAATCGTTACTTACCAAATGTCTGTTCCCATTTGATATAATATGAGCAAAATATGTGCACTGAGCTTAATGAGCAATTGGTAAAACCTGCAGCAGGTCACATTCAAAGAAAATGAATGAGTGCTAAGATTTCTAAGATTGTAAGCTCCTTTTCATAGGGAGATAGAAACCAAAATGTATACTGTATCTATTTAAATGTATTTTGCCCAGTTTTTTTAGTTTCAGCTCTGTAGCTAAATGTGACTTTAAGAGCATGGGCTTTTGGGAAAGGCAGACTCACATACTTAAGTAACATTTAAAATGATGTTCATTATAACTCCTGTTTTCAGAGCAAGCAGTCAGAGGGGCAGATTTACTAAAGGGTGAAATGGCCTCTCTAGCGAAAATTTGCCAGTGATCCCATCTGCAGGGACATCGCCAATTTACTAACAGGTGTAGTGGATTAGCAAAAGAGACCGTGGCTAGCATAGTTTTGTGCCCTATTGCCAGGCGAATTTTACAGAACGTTTCCCAGAGTTTCTTTTGCCAGTTTAGACCTGGCGAACTGATAAAATGAAGCTACATCCTCCTCAATCTTATGTCAGTGACATCATATCCTGTATGCCGAAAAGTCATAAAAGTTCTAAAAAACGCTGGCATTTTTTAATATTTTAAATGGAATTGCCTTCAAAATTTCTAACATCTGGTGTTTACATTTTTTTCCAACCATTTGAGGGGCATGCTACATTTGTTTTAGGGTGGGCTCATGTCTAGGACATTAGAGGATCTCTTTGGTCTTTATTTTGCTTCCTTGGACATTTGTAATAGTAAGTGACCAGCAGGGATGTAGCGAACTGCCGAATTGGTGTTCGCGAACGCCGTTCGTGAACACCGGCAAAAAACAGTTCGCGAACTTCGAACACCCGCTAAAATCGTTCGATTCGAACGATCGAAGGATTTTAATCATTCGATCGAAGGATTTTCATTCGATCGAATGCTAAAATCATTCGAATCGAACGATTAGAACGATTTTTAGCGTTCGATTGAATGAAAATCATTCGATCGAATGCTTACAATCGTTCGAACGAATGGAAATCGTTCGATTTTTAGCGGTCGAAGGAATTCGAATGGTCGAACGATTTTTATTCTAATCGAACGCGAACTCAAAATGCGAACGTTCCCAAACGTTCGCGAACATTCGGCGGACGCGAACGGTCGAAGTTCGCGCAAACTAGTTCGCAGCAGAACAGTTCGCTACATCCCTAGTGACCACTTCAAACATTTGCACCAACATATCTAATAAAGACATATATACGATACGACCTATATGTACCGCCCTATGCAAATTGACCTAAGCATAAGAGTACTAACGTTTCTCTAGGTAGAACTGAATGCTAGCAAAAGATCACTATGTAATGCTTGCACTGACACATAAACACTAGCGAAACTTCGCCAATAGTTCTGCTACAGAAATGCAACTTTGCATTTTAGTGAATTAGCATAGTGGTAACAAATTTACGCCTGACAAAATGGTGCTAAGTGTGGTGGAGCCTTCACTGGTGAAAATTCGCTCTTTAGTTAATTTGCCCCAGAGTGTAGAGTGACAGCCTGAAATGAGGTAGTTGAATATTCCCTGTTTTGTATATGTAGTTGGGCCATTATTGGGCATTATTTGGCTATTAAGTAGCCAAAAATATTTTTCTTCTGTTTTTGTTCTGATTTTTTTTTTGCTCTTCAAATAAATTTACTTTCCAACAACTGATGGCTCCGGATCTTTGATGAATGTAGAAGAACTTACATCTCAACAGATACTGCACCAGTGGACATTTTTTGCAGGTTTAGTAAATGAGCTCCCTAGGCGCTACTGTTATTGTGCTATGCTTGCATCTCTTCTGTTGCTCACCGTTAGACCAGGCCCATGTCTTCTTGCCACAGGCTGCCAATTCCCTCCTCCACCGCATTATCAGTGTGCGTGTGAACCCATGCATGGTGGGTGCAAGGTGGTCAATCAGGTTTGTTTAATATAATGTAGGCATAGTTTAAAACCGCAAGTGCAGAAATCATAAGTAAGTACAGTATATTGAAACATAGACAATGCTTAGCACTCTAACTATATAACTACACAAATAATGATGGCATCCAGCAATGACTAAAAGACAGATATTATTGCCTATATTGTGCAAGGGGCATGCAAGGCACACACCTAATGATACTTTAAGCTTAAGAGGCTGGTTGTGTATAGAGGACACTGGGCCCTAAGCTCAGGACAAATTGGGTTTTTTTGGTTATTTACTGTTTCTTGAATGATGTGGCCTTAACGCTGTGATGATTAATGAGTCTTGTTATAACCTGATTAATGATGGAGGACGAGCAGATCACAATGAATAAGGAATATAATCAGGTGGAACTGCATGCATGAGATTGTGTTATTTATAGAGCAGTCACTCTCTTCTCATTCCTACTCTTGTACCTGCAAATGACATCAAAACCCTGTTTTCTTTGTAGCGAAAAACAGATGAACCGCCGTCCAGCTTAAGCCCCTTAATTCATTGAGATGCAAATTTCTGCTCACTGAGAGTTTAAGTGTTGCACTAACTGAGCAGAAGGTGACAATGTTCAGGGTGAGCTTCAGCATCATTATCACGTTTATTAACACTTGCAATCTTCTTGCCTGCGTCTTCACTTTTAATTTAGAAAAAAAAACTTGGTCTCACAACAATTAACATGGTTATTTGTATAATACATATAATACGAGTCATGGCATAAATAAATAAATAACCATGTAAAACTAAGGAATTACTGGTTTGGAACATTATAGTTGTAATTTTGTGGATATCAAGGTTTTCATTTACAAAGATTCTATATGCTAGATGTACTTCCAATAAACTCAGGTTTGGAGTAAAATAACAATTATAGAGAAAATTGGCATGAGAGAAGATGTCAGTACACCCCCATGCATGTATACCTTACACATTTAAAGGATAGCTAAACTCTAACAATGAATATGGCTAGAAATGCCATATTCTATATACTGAACTTACTGCACCAGCCCAAAGGTTCAAATAGTAACAATGCAGGCCTTCAGAGTTGTCACAGGAGCTCACCATTTTGGATTCTGTAAGCAGTGTCAGTGATGCTGCACATGCTCCGTGTGCTCTGGGCAGCTATTGAGAAGCTTCATCAAGCAGAAAATGAGTTTTATGTGTCATAGTAGCTGATGCTATAGGGTTAATTCATAAATCAATATGCTAATTGCACTGGTTTCTGAGCTGTCATGTAATGAGAATCTGTATTAATTACTAGTCAGTTTTTTTAAATTTATATTGTTTATATACAGCATATATTGAGTCAGTGCCTTAAGTGATTTAGGTGACAGTAGCCCAGAGCATGTGCTGCGGATCAGCAGAAAAGAAGAGGGGGAGCTACTGGGGCATCTTCAAAGGCACAGATCTTCACTGGTAAAGGGTTGTGGTTGTCTTGGGCTGGTACAGAATTCCAAAACATAACAAGAAGAATTTCTACCCTCCTTTTCTGTTAAGCTTTTGCTCTACTTTAAAGGAAAAATGTCACCACTGGATCTGGAAGTGGAATGAAAGAAATATGCTGCAATGAAATTGGCTAATTATTTATAAGGACCATATAGCAAATATTTACATTACCACGTTCCAATTATTATTTATATTGTAAGCGCCTGTGGTTCAAACAGTCAGCGACCCAGGGTAATGATCCGGCACCGCGTCCTTTCTTTGCTTCCCTGAAATGAAGGCACCCCTCTCTGCTCCCGCAGAAGGAAGACAAATAAAACCTAATAACATGCTGTGAATGTGGCTCGCAAGTGCGTGCTTTAAATTTTAATCTTCCGCCTCCTGTTCCCATTTCTGTTTATTTTCTTTTATCTCGGCAAAGAAGCGATCTCCAAATATTTGAAATATTTAATCACTTTGGAGCCACAGCTTTTGATAGACACAAAAAGGTATGAGGGAGAGAAAGAAAAAAAAAACTCCTAGCAATTTACATGAGCTGCGGAATAAAGAAAACATCTCAGACGCCTGGCAGTATCTTTTGAACTCTGCGGATGGAAGTGGTATCTGAAGCAGGCAGCAAGCAAAGGGAAACTAGCAAAGTGAAAATGAAATGCCTTTTAGATGGGGAGCAGGGTAACCTTCTGTACTTACGGAGGTTTTCGCTGAATACTGACCTGCTCAATAAAGGCGACTGATGCAGGGTCTATTTATTAAGCATCCATCTGATTTTGCATTAATATCTTTCCACCCCTGCTTGCAGATCTTCATGTCAGGGAACATATTTAATACATTTCTCTGTGCTTTGCTGCCTTTCACTGAGTTTTCTGCTCCTTTCAGTGCTTTTCCTTGCTTGGCTGCTTGCTTCCAGTAGAGCACACATTACTTGGATGCACTTGAGGCGTGGGACAGGCCTGAATATACTGTAAATGAACAAACAGATGCAGTCTGTATTATAATATAGACAGCTGGGTGTCAGCTGAAATTTAAAGAGCCACTATACCTTAACTGTTTTATTTCCCTTTGTATTTTCTAAAAATATGAATCAATTAATGTTTGATTCAGACTGGGGTGTCCAAGGCCTACCTGGGTTATGACCCCAAGGGCCCTCCTTGCCATCTCAAGGGCCCACCATCCCGACATCTACCGCTACCCCGCCCATGCCGCATAATGTATTTTTTAACTTCTTAATTCGTGGGTGAGATTAGGGTTGCCACTTTTTTATGAAACAACAATAGCATTCGGGTGAGGGTCATTGGTGACGTCATTGGGATGGGGAAAGGGGCGAGGTAGGCGGTAAAAGGAGCGGGGTAGGCGGTGTAATAGGTTGAGAAAGGAGAAGGTAGAAGGGAAAATGGGCAGAGTTGGCAGGATAAATGGGCAGATCATATGTGGGGCTTTCCTTATAAGAAATGATCTAGCAACGAAATAGACAGGAAAGAGTGGGATTTGTGGAGTATTAAAAATGTATTGGCTAGTACAATGCCAATAATTTGTAATTATGGCCCCAGCCCTAATTTTACCAAATACCAGCTGAGTGGCAACCTGCAGTGCCCTAAGTCAGTGGGCCTGGGTCAGTGGGCCCTACAAAGGGCCGGCCCTTCGGTTTTGCCGCAGTGTTCTGCCGAGCCTAAAATTTAATATATAATAATTATTGCACCCCTATTTAGATTTCCCTATCTCATTTAAAAGTTTTAATCACCTTGCTTGCTCAGATTTTCTAAGACTATGTTTTGAGTCATTCATGAATAACCGAGCAGTGCCAAGTGTGATTGCACTAAAATGGGAGCAAATGTGGCAATTATTGATGTTAATTAATAACAGCCAAACACATTGCCTTGCACTTCCACACAGCTGTATTGAGTGCATTTCCATCCATTCTGCTTCTTCTTCCTGTTCCCGATGTCTCTATTGATCCCTGAACATGGTGATAATCCCAGAGCAGCGGATTGTGTCAATAGGCTCAGCATACTTGCACCACAAGAATCATAATGTCATTTTCATGGCAGAAGTTACACAATTCCAAATGAAAACGTTAAATTCCATCTAATTTGCTACCGTGTGCCCAATTTCATTTTTTTTTTCTGTGTTTTGCACAACTCCTCATGTGGCCAAAATTACACCGGAGTTGTTGGGGGGAAATGCTGCTTTGTGGTTAAAAAAATGGTGCTTTGTGTCAGAAATTGCACTTTGTACTTGCTTAAGTAAATGAGCCCTTGTTCTTCATAAGTGACCCCAATAGACTTTGGAACCCTCTAAGATATAACATTAATTTGGTTACTGTCTGTTTAAATAGCAATTTACCCTTGGTAATCCAGGGGCCCTGAGTCCCCTTATGAAAAGTACTGTGAACTGGGAATTACAGCGCAGTGCCTCCACCTAGTGAACACTGAGAAATACACCTCAGGGGGGTTCCACTAGGAATAATAAAACACACAGTTTGCAAATGAACAAATATAAACTTTATATAAACAGTAGTAAACAACTAATACACTATGCACTCCTACGCTGGGGACACGTGGGGCACTACCTAAACCACTATTAGGTGCTTAACTGTTGCTTTTACACAGTCCTTGGTAAATATCACAGTCCCAATTCTCCAGAAGGGGTTAATAACCACACAGTTCAAATGATTGTCCCTTCCCCAGAGCTCTTATTCCCCAGGTAGTGCTACCTTATTCCCCAAAAGTACCTCTCCCTTTTGAAGTTGGCAGCAGCTCCCTCTTAGCAGGTAAATGGTTAAAGGGCATGAAAAGTCTGAAATAGAATAAGGCTAGAAATGCTGTATTTTGTATACTAAATATAAACATGAACTTACTGCAACACAAGCCTAATCAAACAAATAATTTATACTTTCACAGTTGGCTACAGGGGGTCACCATCTTGTAACTTTGTTAAACATCTTTGCAAGACTAAGACTGTGCACATGCTCAGTGTGGTCTGGGCTGCTTAGGGATCGTCATAAACAAAGCTGCTTGAGTTCTGCATGGCTGGGAAGTAAGGCGGGGGCTCCCCCTGCTGTTCATAAGTATGATTGTTTCCCTGCTCAGCAGTTAGGGATCGTCTGACTATTCCTATCCACAGCACTAAATCAAGGGAGAATTTCACTGCATACAGTCAGGTTTCTTAAAAAAACAGGCAGACAAACAGGGGAAGGATTCCTCATGTCCCCTACAATATTATGACAAGGGACTTATATACCCTAACATGGAAGGAATACAGCTTGCTTGATATGTTATAGGGAAAGAAATTTACATACGTTAATTACGTAATAAAGAGTGGAAATTGCTTTCTCCATGCACCTATTATCATTCAACAGTTGTACCCAAAGTTCAGTAATGTGCCAGGGCTTTTTACTAAATCGCTGCTGAGAATTACCTTTCTAATAATCTCTAGATGACACAGAATAAGTACAATTTACAATAAAAAGAGAAAGCCCATAAACAAAAGCTAGAAATCTCGGCAGATCTGAGCCACTTAGAGCCTCCAGTGCTGTGTACATTTAACTGCCAAATGTAAATATATCCCTGAGATTCTCCTGAGGATGATTTGAATCATCCATCACTAGTTGTCTTACTGTAGAAAAATACAATGCTAAATTTGCTGCTATGCACAACATCTGCCTAAGAATTTAAACTGACCCATTTACAGTAGTATAAATAAATTATATATTATCCGCACGTTATGCTTTCCTTACTGTATTATTCTAAACCAGAGGCCTGGCGCATCTCAGCAGTGTTAATGTTTAGGTACTGTAAAAGTCAGGCACATGATATGAATTTAAATGAGATGGGATGGATTCCTGGAAAGGTAATTAAAGTCTCCAATATAAAATTCATTTTTCCAGCATTGACAGTTGCATGCTTGTGCTAAAAGTCCCAGACTTGAAGACATTTTGCTGGAAGCTATTGTTATCTGTTACCGGCCGTCTAAAGGGCCCCTAAACCCTAATATTTTTTTGAACAATTGTGATTAGTGTGCTGAGTATTAACCCTCAGCTGAATATTCTAAGGTGTCATTTATGAATGCATATATATACAGTATATATATATATATATATATATATATATATATACTGTATATATATATATATATATCTAGTGGCATTTTGGATGCAAATTGACATTTTTTACCCATAATGCAGCTATTCTTTCCATAATTCCAGTGTATTTGCTGCTGCTATGGGTCCAATGCATGAAAAGGTTTGCATTACTTCTAGCGTGCCCATTCGAGACAGCATTTGCCTCTGATTCTCTCACGACAAATCTAATTGTACCTTTTGATGCAATGTATTGTGGGAAGTCTGGAGCTACCACCCAGTCCAGAGTGGCAGGGTCCCCCAGTATCAAACGGCACATCTGCACACCATTCCTCAAAAGATGCAGGTTGGACTGGAACCTTAATGAATTACATCAATATTCACTCCCCATTCTGTCTATGTGAGAGTAATTGAACTAGCGCTCATAAATGACCTCTGTTATGTCCCTAACACACTAGCTATTCCTGAGTGACCCCAGTATGGCTGAGCTCATCATGCCAAGTAACTGCTGATGTAACAATCTTTGTGGCACCAACAAATGACCAAATTGCCCATAAGATATGATAGCACTGAAACCCATAGAGAATAGTAAGTTTTGCCTCTATTTTTACCAAATTGTGCAAAACTATACGTTCCATGTAGAAATGTTGCACTTGGCCACTTTGCAGAGTGATTTGTCTAAATTAGAGAACTGGGCAGCAGATTGCACGAGGTTCAATGTGGGTAAGTGCAAGGTTATGCAGTTTTATTTAAATAACATTAATGCTAGTTATATAGTAAATGGTAGTGTGTTGGGGCCTCCTTTATTGAGCTGGATTTGACGTTTTTGTGGATAATAAACTGTGCAACTCTAGGCATATTTTTTCCCTTGTAAGGCCTCATCTTGAATATGCAGTGTAGCTTTGGGCCACAGTCCTTAAGAAGAATATAAATGAGCTGGAGAGAGAGAATTGTGCAGCTAAACTGGTTAGAGGGATGGAAGAATTAAACTATGGTGAAAGAAATTGGGTTGTTTTCTTTAGAGAAACACTTGCTAGGGGACAGTATTACTCTTTACAAGTAAATTAGAGGACATTGTAGACTGAGAGCAGGGGATATTTTTTCCAATACAAAAGATCAATGAACCAGCAGTCACCCCTTTATACTCAAGCAACTGAATTTTCATTTGAAGCAGCATATGTGGATCTTCATGGTGAGGGTAGTGAAGTTGAGAAATGCCCTGCCAGGCCATGGCTGATTCTATTAATGGTTTAAGAAGGGCTTGCATGGTGTCTTTAATATCCAAGGATGTAGTGATCCTGAGACCCATAGTTAATTTAGTAATGTATTAGTATATATAGTATATATTTGTGAGTGCGTGGATAGATCTGTGTAGGTATGTGTACTGGGGGGTCATTTGGAGGTGTTGAACGTGACCAACTTTTTTCAACCAAAATTAACTATGTAACTATATATTAAAACCCCACACAGCACACGCCTGCCTGTTCCTCGCCCACTGCTGTCCCTCTCCTGCCCCCCTCAGCCCATTGTGATGCGTCCCTGTGCCCTCCTTCAATAGAACTATAGAGGAAGTTCACCCTGTGGTCCGGGTGCCCCTTTTCCTTTGGTCCACCCACGGCTGCAAGGTTTGCTTCCACTGTAGTTACGCCACTTCTTAAGCAGCATGAGAAGAGGATTTTTAGATCACAGTAGAACTGAACCAAGACCTAGAAATGATCTTGTACATGAGCCATGGCTAGATAACCACAGGTTGCACCTACATCCCTGCAAAGATATGCAATGCCAGTGGCAACTGTGCTACTGAGTCTGCCTAGATCAGAACCGCAGCATATTACACACCGTTGATAAAAATGAATAAGATACAGACTATGTGATTCTGACATCCAACGAAATCTAATCAATAAAAATGCTCATGTAAACAGGCACTTATAACAGCAGGACAAACCTGCGATTCATCAGCTGAACATTTTTAAAGCAACTGATAAATATCTGCTTCAGTATTTACATTAAAAGAAGGGAAATTTATTTTACATGTAAAGGGTATTTTTTTTTATCTTTAACTCAATTACCTACAGGGGAATTCATTTTAAAAAAATATGCCTACTGCAATGTGTTTTGTTGTTCCTTGCTGCTTTGTCTGGATGATTTTCAAATTAGCACCAGTTTTGCTTTGTCCTAAATAGTCCTAAATAATGTTATACTTTATTGACTGTGTGACGGCCATACTCCACACCTGCTCCTTGTAAGGGTAATATTTCATTACAACAGAGCTTGATTATAAAGAAAGTGATGAAGGAGTGTGACCAGAATGCAGTGAACAATGGAGATCTTGTAAATGCAGAACCTGCAATGTTTTTAGCACCTATATAAATGCTAGAGAAATATGAAAAAAAAAAAAAATAAGGCAGAGGTCTTGTCTTAGGTATGATGCACCATTTTGGGCACCATTCTATAAACATACACAGAAGAACTGCATATGACAGGTAGAAGAGCAACCATATGAATTAAAGAAATGGTTCTACTTAGAACAAGAAGTGTTCTTGGGGCCTATTTACTAACTACTAGGATTTTTTTTTTCACAAATCGTATTTTTTCTCTAAAAACAATTTTTTTTGTTTGTTTTTTAAAAACCAATACAAAACTTTGGCAAGTAAAAGTAGACAATGTGAGCTGTACTGATCCAATTGAACCTTTTTTAAGTCATTCAGACTTTCAGACAATTTGTTTGCTAGTAATTTTGTATTTTTTAGTGCATAGTTTAGTGTTTTTCCCATTTTTACTTCTTATAATCAGATCTTTTAATAACTTTCATGGCATTCGTGGTTTTAGAGAAAAATTGTTTTATCGTGGTTTAAAGAAGCTCTAATACCACTAAATAAATGGGTCTTTTAGAGTGGATTTGTTCAACATTTATGAGAATTACATTTTCATTTCAGTATCATTATCACCAAAGTAAGGGCTTCTTTAATGGGAATGAAGTAGGATAATTCCTTACTAAAAAAAAGTAGTTATAACAATTAGCTGAATGCCTTTTCATACAAGATCATATATAAGTCTGCTAACCAAGGCCTGTTTACCTGGAGGCCTGTGAACAGAATGTTAGCCTCAAGACACTCAAGACTTGGATCAACCTATTTGGTTGACATCATTTAATGAAAATCTGTAGGGATGGACAAATTTTTTTGTCTTGTTTCACCGAAAAAATGACGCCCATAGACTTGTATGTAGCCGTGCGTCAAAAAAAGTTTTGGCAAAAGGAAACGGGTCAAATTCGCCCATCCCTAAAAATATGGCCTACAAACTTGAAGAATTGTAAATAGTGATGAGCAAAATTTTCTTTGCCTCTAAAATAACACCCATAGACTCCAATGGGATTAATTATATTGTTGCGCATCAAGAAAAAACAGTTTGTCGCCCACAGACTTCAATGTATTTCAGCAAATTTTCACCGTTTCACAAATTTTCAGCAAGGTCCCCCCAGGTCCCAAGCATTCTGGTCTCATATATGTACCTTTCTGTTCAAGAAATGTATTGTTTTTGGTTAAGAACCAGTATCTTTGGGAGATTGAATGTGTTGAGAGTTATAGGCCAGCCTGGAGAGCCTTCCACCAAAACTTCTGCAAGGGCCAAAGTAAATGGAGGAATAATGTTCTACTCCTGATATTCTGTTATTATAGAGCAGAGATCCCCAACCTTTTTCACTCGTGAGCAACATTCAGATGTATAAATTAAGTTGGGGAGCAACACAAGCATGAAAAACATTCCTGGAGGTACCAAATAAGTGCTGTGATTAGTCATTTGGTAGCCCCTGTGTAGACTGGCAGCCTACAGGAGACTCTGTTTGGCAGTACAACTCTTTTTCATGCAACAATTTGCCTCCAAGCTAGAAATTAAAAAATAAGCACCTTCTTTGAGGCGACTGGGAGCAACATCCATGGGGTTGATAAGCAACATGTTGCTCATGAGATACTGGTTGTGGATCACTGTTATAGAGCATATAAGAAAGGGTTACAAGAGAATTCACCTCAATGAAAATGATCATTAAATGGCCAAGCTGGTGAACAGTGACTAAATTATCCAAATATTTTATGGTTTCCCTCGGCTGACAAGCAGTTAACTGTTTATACTGTGTGTTTATATTAAGAGCGTTAATCACTGGAATTAATATGTTCCTTTCATCTCTCAGGTTCAGAGCAGTATTTTACCTCAGCAGGCAAAAGCTTTGCTTCACGTTACTAAATTAAATGACTGTGATAATCACTAAAAGGAAAAAAAAACGAAAAAACAAAATGGGAGGCAGACATTAGCTGATTAATGTGGCTTCATAGACAAAGTGGATATAATTCTATTGATATTTCTCTCTTGCTCTCCCAGCATGGGGAGTCAGGCATCATTTTATGATGAGCACAATTGCAGTTTAATTTCACCATCTCCCTGTGTATCACACTGAGCAAACTAATATTGTAACCTAATCAGAATCACTGTACGGCCTGGATTACATTCTATGTGCACAATAGAATTAAGAGTATCTAGGGCTTCTCCCCTTGCACAATAGCCAATGCGTTTTTACTTCCAGCCATGTATAAATTCTGGTTCCCTCGTTCCTTGTAAGCTTCTTGTGTCCCAAGTCCCTAAACAGCTTTTTTTGCTCTGTTTACTGATGGGTAATAGAAGTAAACAACCTCTCCTGATTCTAACACCCTCGCCTTGGAGATGTGCCAACATCAGGAGCAGCACATTTCTTTTGCTGACTCCCTTCCCCTGCAAATGAACTGGTAATTAATTAACCTTTTAGATATTTAAAGCCCCTGTACACTCATCTCCCAGCATAGAAAAAGACTGAAGATACCGTATCTGTACAAAACATCCCTCCTCCAGTGACAAGTCCAGCACGGTGACAAGCTCATCCTCGGCACAATCACAGAGCTGGCAACGGACTGAGCCAGAATGGGAAATTATTTTTGGGCTGTAAATGTCAGCATTTATGAGCTGATATCAGTGAAACCACCAGGGAAAGAGACACAGGGATTGTGGAATCTGTTCTCTTGGTAGAGAAGTGCTGAGATGGTAGAAACCCTTGTGGTGATTAAGCTTTTGCAAAGAGGAGCTGAAGAGAAGGAAAGGCAGGAAGGAGCCAATGGGATTATCTTTATGAACCACTTGTGCTTTAGGCTTAACAAAAATCAATTTTCTCTTTATTATAATTTTTCAAGATAAATAGAATAAACTACATGCATTTTACATCTAGCGATGCATCTGGAAAATCAAGAGCAGTTTATTCCTATTTCTTCATTTGCAACAGATAGATTTAAACTAAATGTTTATATTATTTGTTTGAATCTTACGTTTAATGTTATATCTGGAAACAGCCATATTGGTTTATGTGACAAGCAATCTGGGGACTACTATACCTTCGATTTTCCTACAAACCGGAGCATACCTATTGCAGGCATATAGATATATATATAGTATATCAAATGGGATTCATTAAGAACCACCAATTGTCCCTGCTATAGAGAATGCCATTTATGGGCCCTGTCAGCTGACTGCACCACAGTTGAGATCATATCATGTCTCTCAAGTGTAAATTAAGGAGGGGGAGCAATCAGAGAGAGGGAGAGGGGAGCAATCGGTGTGGAAGCTGTAAGGACCTTGCAGATGGGGGGCTGATTGTCAGTAATGTAATGAAGTTAAGACCAAGCACCCAGGGGATAGAGGAACATGTAGAGTGGACATCAGGTCAAGCAGTATTGCCTTGGGTCGCAGTTCTACTTGGCTCAGCTCTGCTTGACTGTTCAACCCCATCCACCTTTGGGTTTCTTATGGTGCCCTGTTTCATAACTCCCCAGGTGCAAAACTAAAACTTCAAGCTTGCATTGACCCTTGAGTCTATATTGTTGGATGCTGAAAGTTGTTGTCCAACAACATCTGGGACTCAAGCTTAAGACACAAGGGCACATTAACCGACCTATGGCAGTAAGCAAAGTGCAATTCTGAGTGCCTTTGCCATGTTTTTTCCAACAATGCAAAACTCCCCCCCCCCAGAATTATAGTGTAATTGTGAGTGCAAGGGGGCGATTTGCTTGGCGCAACTGTGCTGTACCTACCTCAACTGCAACTAACTGCAGGAAAAATAAACTCTACATTGTTGTAGTGGGATCAGAATTCAACAGGAGCTCTATGGGTGGCAACAGGAAACTTGTAGGAAAGGCTAGATCTGTAACCTTTCAGTAATACCTTCAAACAAAGTGGGGGAAACATATGTCAGGAAACTAGCCGGTCAGGCAAGTCTTCATACCCTTAGGCGAGCTGGCTGGCAGGTCCACTTTCCTGCACATGCCCATTGAGGCTGGCGTGAAGTTGCATTGCGACGTGCGCTGTGATGTCATGAGATATGATATAACCTCATGAGCATTGTTCGTACACAAAACAGAATTTTACTATTAATTGATTCCCCAACCTGTCCTAATGTTTATCACCTTGCTCTCTCCCACTGCACTTTGCCCAAGCTGGCTTACGGTTTCTCAGATCCTTCTCAAGCCTGCATTAATTGCTTAATTGTTTTTTTTTTTTACTCTCTACCTGAATCTTGCTGCCCACTCTGACCATGGGCTGTTCCTGTATACGTCTCCGCTTCTTCTTTTCCGTACTGCTTTTGCTCCTGATGTTTGAAGGTTCCCTGTCTACCCCGCTGCAGAAAGTACCAGGGCCCCAAAAGGGCATTGGTGAAGACCAGGGTTGGCAAGGGTTCTCCTGTACACGGAGGGATAATTCACTTCAGCTGTCTCCCAGGGTTCCTTGCTAAACAGACTGTTATAATATACTTAATATTAGTTCCATAGGGGAAATAAAATACACCCATAGAGTCTTATGAAACAGCATCTGCATTTTCACAAAAACTTACAGAAAGCTTTATAGATTAGTGTCAGCTTACAGATTTTAGGCTACATTTTGGCCAATTAGGGATGTTTTTCAATAACTATCTAGCCAGAATTACAAACCAATCGATTACAGCACAAGAGCAACAGGATCGAGCAGATCACAATGAATAAGGAATATAATCAGGTGGAACTGCATGCATGAGATTGTGTTATTTATAGAGCAGTCACTCTCTTCTCATTCCTACTCTTGTACCTGCAAATGACATCAAAACCCTGTTTTCTTTGTAGCGAAAAACAGATGAACCGCCGTCCAGCTTAAGCCCCTTAATTCATTGAGATGCAAATTTCTGCTCACTGAGAGTTTAAGTGTTGCACTAACTGAGCAGAAGGTGACAATGTTCAGGGTGAGCTTCAGCATCATTATCACGTTTATTAACACTTGCAATCTTCTTGCCTGCGTCTTCACTTTTAATTTAGAAAAAAAAACTTGGTCTCACAACAATTAACATGGTTATTTGTATAATACATATAATACGAGTCATGGCATAAATAAATAAATAACCATGTAAAACTAAGGAATTACTGGTTTGGAACATTATAGTTGTAATTTTGTGGATATCAAGGTTTTCATTTACAAAGATTCTATATGCTAGATGTACTTCCAATAAACTCAGGTTTGGAGTAAAATAACAATTATAGAGAAAATTGGCATGAGAGAAGATGTCAGTACACCCCCATGCATGTATACCTTACACATTTAAAGGATAGCTAAACTCTAACAATGAATATGGCTAGAAATGCCATATTCTATATACTGAACTTACTGCACCAGCCCAAAGGTTCAAATAGTAACAATGCAGGCCTTCAGAGTTGTCACAGGAGCTCACCATTTTGGATTCTGTAAGCAGTGTCAGTGATGCTGCACATGCTCCGTGTGCTCTGGGCAGCTATTGAGAAGCTTCATCAAGCAGAAAATGAGTTTTATGTGTCATAGTAGCTGATGCTATAGGGTTAATTCATAAATCAATATGCTAATTGCACTGGTTTCTGAGCTGTCATGTAATGAGAATCTGTATTAATTACTAGTCAGTTTTTTTAAATTTATATTGTTTATATACAGCATATATTGAGTCAGTGCCTTAAGTGATTTAGGTGACAGTAGCCCAGAGCATGTGCTGCGGATCAGCAGAAAAGAAGAGGGGGAGCTACTGGGGCATCTTCAAAGGCACAGATCTTCACTGGTAAAGGGTTGTGGTTGTCTTGGGCTGGTACAGAATTCCAAAACATAACAAGAAGAATTTCTACCCTCCTTTTCTGTTAAGCTTTTGCTCTACTTTAAAGGAAAAATGTCACCACTGGATCTGGAAGTGGAATGAAAGAAATATGCTGCAATGAAATTGGCTAATTATTTATAAGGACCATATAGCAAATATTTACATTACCACGTTCCAATTATTATTTATATTGTAAGCGCCTGTGGTTCAAACAGTCAGCGACCCAGGGTAATGATCCGGCACCGCGTCCTTTCTTTGCTTCCCTGAAATGAAGGCACCCCTCTCTGCTCCCGCAGAAGGAAGACAAATAAAACCTAATAACATGCTGTGAATGTGGCTCGCAAGTGCGTGCTTTAAATTTTAATCTTCCGCCTCCTGTTCCCATTTCTGTTTATTTTCTTTTATCTCGGCAAAGAAGCGATCTCCAAATATTTGAAATATTTAATCACTTTGGAGCCACAGCTTTTGATAGACACAAAAAGGTATGAGGGAGAGAAAGAAAAAAAAAACTCCTAGCAATTTACATGAGCTGCGGAATAAAGAAAACATCTCAGACGCCTGGCAGTATCTTTTGAACTCTGCGGATGGAAGTGGTATCTGAAGCAGGCAGCAAGCAAAGGGAAACTAGCAAAGTGAAAATGAAATGCCTTTTAGATGGGGAGCAGGGTAACCTTCTGTACTTACGGAGGTTTTCGCTGAATACTGACCTGCTCAATAAAGGCGACTGATGCAGGGTCTATTTATTAAGCATCCATCTGATTTTGCATTAATATCTTTCCACCCCTGCTTGCAGATCTTCATGTCAGGGAACATATTTAATACATTTCTCTGTGCTTTGCTGCCTTTCACTGAGTTTTCTGCTCCTTTCAGTGCTTTTCCTTGCTTGGCTGCTTGCTTCCAGTAGAGCACACATTACTTGGATGCACTTGAGGCGTGGGACAGGCCTGAATATACTGTAAATGAACAAACAGATGCAGTCTGTATTATAATATAGACAGCTGGGTGTCAGCTGAAATTTAAAGAGCCACTATACCTTAACTGTTTTATTTCCCTTTGTATTTTCTAAAAATATGAATCAATTAATGTTTGATTCAGACTGGGGTGTCCAAGGCCTACCTGGGTTATGACCCCAAGGGCCCTCCTTGCCATCTCAAGGGCCCACCATCCCGACATCTACCGCTACCCCGCCCATGCCGCATAATGTATTTTTTAACTTCTTAATTCGTGGGTGAGATTAGGGTTGCCACTTTTTTATGAAACAACAATAGCATTCGGGTGAGGGTCATTGGTGACGTCATTGGGATGGGGAAAGGGGCGAGGTAGGCGGTAAAAGGAGCGGGGTAGGCGGTGTAATAGGTTGAGAAAGGAGAAGGTAGAAGGGAAAATGGGCAGAGTTGGCAGGATAAATGGGCAGATCATATGTGGGGCTTTCCTTATAAGAAATGATCTAGCAACGAAATAGACAGGAAAGAGTGGGATTTGTGGAGTATTAAAAATGTATTGGCTAGTACAATGCCAATAATTTGTAATTATGGCCCCAGCCCTAATTTTACCAAATACCAGCTGAGTGGCAACCTGCAGTGCCCTAAGTCAGTGGGCCTGGGTCAGTGGGCCCTACAAAGGGCCGGCCCTTCGGTTTTGCCGCAGTGTTCTGCCGAGCCTAAAATTTAATATATAATAATTATTGCACCCCTATTTAGATTTCCCTATCTCATTTAAAAGTTTTAATCACCTTGCTTGCTCAGATTTTCTAAGACTATGTTTTGAGTCATTCATGAATAACCGAGCAGTGCCAAGTGTGATTGCACTAAAATGGGAGCAAATGTGGCAATTATTGATGTTAATTAATAACAGCCAAACACATTGCCTTGCACTTCCACACAGCTGTATTGAGTGCATTTCCATCCATTCTGCTTCTTCTTCCTGTTCCCGATGTCTCTATTGATCCCTGAACATGGTGATAATCCCAGAGCAGCGGATTGTGTCAATAGGCTCAGCATACTTGCACCACAAGAATCATAATGTCATTTTCATGGCAGAAGTTACACAATTCCAAATGAAAACGTTAAATTCCATCTAATTTGCTACCGTGTGCCCAATTTCATTTTTTTTTTCTGTGTTTTGCACAACTCCTCATGTGGCCAAAATTACACCGGAGTTGTTGGGGGGAAATGCTGCTTTGTGGTTAAAAAAATGGTGCTTTGTGTCAGAAATTGCACTTTGTACTTGCTTAAGTAAATGAGCCCTTGTTCTTCATAAGTGACCCCAATAGACTTTGGAACCCTCTAAGATATAACATTAATTTGGTTACTGTCTGTTTAAATAGCAATTTACCCTTGGTAATCCAGGGGCCCTGAGTCCCCTTATGAAAAGTACTGTGAACTGGGAATTACAGCGCAGTGCCTCCACCTAGTGAACACTGAGAAATACACCTCAGGGGGGTTCCACTAGGAATAATAAAACACACAGTTTGCAAATGAACAAATATAAACTTTATATAAACAGTAGTAAACAACTAATACACTATGCACTCCTACGCTGGGGACACGTGGGGCACTACCTAAACCACTATTAGGTGCTTAACTGTTGCTTTTACACAGTCCTTGGTAAATATCACAGTCCCAATTCTCCAGAAGGGGTTAATAACCACACAGTTCAAATGATTGTCCCTTCCCCAGAGCTCTTATTCCCCAGGTAGTGCTACCTTATTCCCCAAAAGTACCTCTCCCTTTTGAAGTTGGCAGCAGCTCCCTCTTAGCAGGTAAATGGTTAAAGGGCATGAAAAGTCTGAAATAGAATAAGGCTAGAAATGCTGTATTTTGTATACTAAATATAAACATGAACTTACTGCAACACAAGCCTAATCAAACAAATAATTTATACTTTCACAGTTGGCTACAGGGGGTCACCATCTTGTAACTTTGTTAAACATCTTTGCAAGACTAAGACTGTGCACATGCTCAGTGTGGTCTGGGCTGCTTAGGGATCGTCATAAACAAAGCTGCTTGAGTTCTGCATGGCTGGGAAGTAAGGCGGGGGCTCCCCCTGCTGTTCATAAGTATGATTGTTTCCCTGCTCAGCAGTTAGGGATCGTCTGACTATTCCTATCCACAGCACTAAATCAAGGGAGAATTTCACTGCATACAGTCAGGTTTCTTAAAAAAACAGGCAGACAAACAGGGGAAGGATTCCTCATGTCCCCTACAATATTATGACAAGGGACTTATATACCCTAACATGGAAGGAATACAGCTTGCTTGATATGTTATAGGGAAAGAAATTTACATACGTTAATTACGTAATAAAGAGTGGAAATTGCTTTCTCCATGCACCTATTATCATTCAACAGTTGTACCCAAAGTTCAGTAATGTGCCAGGGCTTTTTACTAAATCGCTGCTGAGAATTACCTTTCTAATAATCTCTAGATGACACAGAATAAGTACAATTTACAATAAAAAGAGAAAGCCCATAAACAAAAGCTAGAAATCTCGGCAGATCTGAGCCACTTAGAGCCTCCAGTGCTGTGTACATTTAACTGCCAAATGTAAATATATCCCTGAGATTCTCCTGAGGATGATTTGAATCATCCATCACTAGTTGTCTTACTGTAGAAAAATACAATGCTAAATTTGCTGCTATGCACAACATCTGCCTAAGAATTTAAACTGACCCATTTACAGTAGTATAAATAAATTATATATTATCCGCACGTTATGCTTTCCTTACTGTATTATTCTAAACCAGAGGCCTGGCGCATCTCAGCAGTGTTAATGTTTAGGTACTGTAAAAGTCAGGCACATGATATGAATTTAAATGAGATGGGATGGATTCCTGGAAAGGTAATTAAAGTCTCCAATATAAAATTCATTTTTCCAGCATTGACAGTTGCATGCTTGTGCTAAAAGTCCCAGACTTGAAGACATTTTGCTGGAAGCTATTGTTATCTGTTACCGGCCGTCTAAAGGGCCCCTAAACCCTAATATTTTTTTGAACAATTGTGATTAGTGTGCTGAGTATTAACCCTCAGCTGAATATTCTAAGGTGTCATTTATGAATGCATATATATACAGTATATATATATATATATATATATATATATATATACTGTATATATATATATATATATCTAGTGGCATTTTGGATGCAAATTGACATTTTTTACCCATAATGCAGCTATTCTTTCCATAATTCCAGTGTATTTGCTGCTGCTATGGGTCCAATGCATGAAAAGGTTTGCATTACTTCTAGCGTGCCCATTCGAGACAGCATTTGCCTCTGATTCTCTCACGACAAATCTAATTGTACCTTTTGATGCAATGTATTGTGGGAAGTCTGGAGCTACCACCCAGTCCAGAGTGGCAGGGTCCCCCAGTATCAAACGGCACATCTGCACACCATTCCTCAAAAGATGCAGGTTGGACTGGAACCTTAATGAATTACATCAATATTCACTCCCCATTCTGTCTATGTGAGAGTAATTGAACTAGCGCTCATAAATGACCTCTGTTATGTCCCTAACACACTAGCTATTCCTGAGTGACCCCAGTATGGCTGAGCTCATCATGCCAAGTAACTGCTGATGTAACAATCTTTGTGGCACCAACAAATGACCAAATTGCCCATAAGATATGATAGCACTGAAACCCATAGAGAATAGTAAGTTTTGCCTCTATTTTTACCAAATTGTGCAAAACTATACGTTCCATGTAGAAATGTTGCACTTGGCCACTTTGCAGAGTGATTTGTCTAAATTAGAGAACTGGGCAGCAGATTGCACGAGGTTCAATGTGGGTAAGTGCAAGGTTATGCAGTTTTATTTAAATAACATTAATGCTAGTTATATAGTAAATGGTAGTGTGTTGGGGCCTCCTTTATTGAGCTGGATTTGACGTTTTTGTGGATAATAAACTGTGCAACTCTAGGCATATTTTTTCCCTTGTAAGGCCTCATCTTGAATATGCAGTGTAGCTTTGGGCCACAGTCCTTAAGAAGAATATAAATGAGCTGGAGAGAGAGAATTGTGCAGCTAAACTGGTTAGAGGGATGGAAGAATTAAACTATGGTGAAAGAAATTGGGTTGTTTTCTTTAGAGAAACACTTGCTAGGGGACAGTATTACTCTTTACAAGTAAATTAGAGGACATTGTAGACTGAGAGCAGGGGATATTTTTTCCAATACAAAAGATCAATGAACCAGCAGTCACCCCTTTATACTCAAGCAACTGAATTTTCATTTGAAGCAGCATATGTGGATCTTCATGGTGAGGGTAGTGAAGTTGAGAAATGCCCTGCCAGGCCATGGCTGATTCTATTAATGGTTTAAGAAGGGCTTGCATGGTGTCTTTAATATCCAAGGATGTAGTGATCCTGAGACCCATAGTTAATTTAGTAATGTATTAGTATATATAGTATATATTTGTGAGTGCGTGGATAGATCTGTGTAGGTATGTGTACTGGGGGGTCATTTGGAGGTGTTGAACGTGACCAACTTTTTTCAACCAAAATTAACTATGTAACTATATATTAAAACCCCACACAGCACACGCCTGCCTGTTCCTCGCCCACTGCTGTCCCTCTCCTGCCCCCCTCAGCCCATTGTGATGCGTCCCTGTGCCCTCCTTCAATAGAACTATAGAGGAAGTTCACCCTGTGGTCCGGGTGCCCCTTTTCCTTTGGTCCACCCACGGCTGCAAGGTTTGCTTCCACTGTAGTTACGCCACTTCTTAAGCAGCATGAGAAGAGGATTTTTAGATCACAGTAGAACTGAACCAAGACCTAGAAATGATCTTGTACATGAGCCATGGCTAGATAACCACAGGTTGCACCTACATCCCTGCAAAGATATGCAATGCCAGTGGCAACTGTGCTACTGAGTCTGCCTAGATCAGAACCGCAGCATATTACACACCGTTGATAAAAATGAATAAGATACAGACTATGTGATTCTGACATCCAACGAAATCTAATCAATAAAAATGCTCATGTAAACAGGCACTTATAACAGCAGGACAAACCTGCGATTCATCAGCTGAACATTTTTAAAGCAACTGATAAATATCTGCTTCAGTATTTACATTAAAAGAAGGGAAATTTATTTTACATGTAAAGGGTATTTTTTTTTATCTTTAACTCAATTACCTACAGGGGAATTCATTTTAAAAAAATATGCCTACTGCAATGTGTTTTGTTGTTCCTTGCTGCTTTGTCTGGATGATTTTCAAATTAGCACCAGTTTTGCTTTGTCCTAAATAGTCCTAAATAATGTTATACTTTATTGACTGTGTGACGGCCATACTCCACACCTGCTCCTTGTAAGGGTAATATTTCATTACAACAGAGCTTGATTATAAAGAAAGTGATGAAGGAGTGTGACCAGAATGCAGTGAACAATGGAGATCTTGTAAATGCAGAACCTGCAATGTTTTTAGCACCTATATAAATGCTAGAGAAATATGAAAAAAAAAAAAAATAAGGCAGAGGTCTTGTCTTAGGTATGATGCACCATTTTGGGCACCATTCTATAAACATACACAGAAGAACTGCATATGACAGGTAGAAGAGCAACCATATGAATTAAAGAAATGGTTCTACTTAGAACAAGAAGTGTTCTTGGGGCCTATTTACTAACTACTAGGATTTTTTTTTTCACAAATCGTATTTTTTCTCTAAAAACAATTTTTTTTGTTTGTTTTTTAAAAACCAATACAAAACTTTGGCAAGTAAAAGTAGACAATGTGAGCTGTACTGATCCAATTGAACCTTTTTTAAGTCATTCAGACTTTCAGACAATTTGTTTGCTAGTAATTTTGTATTTTTTAGTGCATAGTTTAGTGTTTTTCCCATTTTTACTTCTTATAATCAGATCTTTTAATAACTTTCATGGCATTCGTGGTTTTAGAGAAAAATTGTTTTATCGTGGTTTAAAGAAGCTCTAATACCACTAAATAAATGGGTCTTTTAGAGTGGATTTGTTCAACATTTATGAGAATTACATTTTCATTTCAGTATCATTATCACCAAAGTAAGGGCTTCTTTAATGGGAATGAAGTAGGATAATTCCTTACTAAAAAAAAGTAGTTATAACAATTAGCTGAATGCCTTTTCATACAAGATCATATATAAGTCTGCTAACCAAGGCCTGTTTACCTGGAGGCCTGTGAACAGAATGTTAGCCTCAAGACACTCAAGACTTGGATCAACCTATTTGGTTGACATCATTTAATGAAAATCTGTAGGGATGGACAAATTTTTTTGTCTTGTTTCACCGAAAAAATGACGCCCATAGACTTGTATGTAGCCGTGCGTCAAAAAAAGTTTTGGCAAAAGGAAACGGGTCAAATTCGCCCATCCCTAAAAATATGGCCTACAAACTTGAAGAATTGTAAATAGTGATGAGCAAAATTTTCTTTGCCTCTAAAATAACACCCATAGACTCCAATGGGATTAATTATATTGTTGCGCATCAAGAAAAAACAGTTTGTCGCCCACAGACTTCAATGTATTTCAGCAAATTTTCACCGTTTCACAAATTTTCAGCAAGGTCCCCCCAGGTCCCAAGCATTCTGGTCTCATATATGTACCTTTCTGTTCAAGAAATGTATTGTTTTTGGTTAAGAACCAGTATCTTTGGGAGATTGAATGTGTTGAGAGTTATAGGCCAGCCTGGAGAGCCTTCCACCAAAACTTCTGCAAGGGCCAAAGTAAATGGAGGAATAATGTTCTACTCCTGATATTCTGTTATTATAGAGCAGAGATCCCCAACCTTTTTCACTCGTGAGCAACATTCAGATGTATAAATTAAGTTGGGGAGCAACACAAGCATGAAAAACATTCCTGGAGGTACCAAATAAGTGCTGTGATTAGTCATTTGGTAGCCCCTGTGTAGACTGGCAGCCTACAGGAGACTCTGTTTGGCAGTACAACTCTTTTTCATGCAACAATTTGCCTCCAAGCTAGAAATTAAAAAATAAGCACCTTCTTTGAGGCGACTGGGAGCAACATCCATGGGGTTGATAAGCAACATGTTGCTCATGAGATACTGGTTGTGGATCACTGTTATAGAGCATATAAGAAAGGGTTACAAGAGAATTCACCTCAATGAAAATGATCATTAAATGGCCAAGCTGGTGAACAGTGACTAAATTATCCAAATATTTTATGGTTTCCCTCGGCTGACAAGCAGTTAACTGTTTATACTGTGTGTTTATATTAAGAGCGTTAATCACTGGAATTAATATGTTCCTTTCATCTCTCAGGTTCAGAGCAGTATTTTACCTCAGCAGGCAAAAGCTTTGCTTCACGTTACTAAATTAAATGACTGTGATAATCACTAAAAGGAAAAAAAAACGAAAAAACAAAATGGGAGGCAGACATTAGCTGATTAATGTGGCTTCATAGACAAAGTGGATATAATTCTATTGATATTTCTCTCTTGCTCTCCCAGCATGGGGAGTCAGGCATCATTTTATGATGAGCACAATTGCAGTTTAATTTCACCATCTCCCTGTGTATCACACTGAGCAAACTAATATTGTAACCTAATCAGAATCACTGTACGGCCTGGATTACATTCTATGTGCACAATAGAATTAAGAGTATCTAGGGCTTCTCCCCTTGCACAATAGCCAATGCGTTTTTACTTCCAGCCATGTATAAATTCTGGTTCCCTCGTTCCTTGTAAGCTTCTTGTGTCCCAAGTCCCTAAACAGCTTTTTTTGCTCTGTTTACTGATGGGTAATAGAAGTAAACAACCTCTCCTGATTCTAACACCCTCGCCTTGGAGATGTGCCAACATCAGGAGCAGCACATTTCTTTTGCTGACTCCCTTCCCCTGCAAATGAACTGGTAATTAATTAACCTTTTAGATATTTAAAGCCCCTGTACACTCATCTCCCAGCATAGAAAAAGACTGAAGATACCGTATCTGTACAAAACATCCCTCCTCCAGTGACAAGTCCAGCACGGTGACAAGCTCATCCTCGGCACAATCACAGAGCTGGCAACGGACTGAGCCAGAATGGGAAATTATTTTTGGGCTGTAAATGTCAGCATTTATGAGCTGATATCAGTGAAACCACCAGGGAAAGAGACACAGGGATTGTGGAATCTGTTCTCTTGGTAGAGAAGTGCTGAGATGGTAGAAACCCTTGTGGTGATTAAGCTTTTGCAAAGAGGAGCTGAAGAGAAGGAAAGGCAGGAAGGAGCCAATGGGATTATCTTTATGAACCACTTGTGCTTTAGGCTTAACAAAAATCAATTTTCTCTTTATTATAATTTTTCAAGATAAATAGAATAAACTACATGCATTTTACATCTAGCGATGCATCTGGAAAATCAAGAGCAGTTTATTCCTATTTCTTCATTTGCAACAGATAGATTTAAACTAAATGTTTATATTATTTGTTTGAATCTTACGTTTAATGTTATATCTGGAAACAGCCATATTGGTTTATGTGACAAGCAATCTGGGGACTACTATACCTTCGATTTTCCTACAAACCGGAGCATACCTATTGCAGGCATATAGATATATATATAGTATATCAAATGGGATTCATTAAGAACCACCAATTGTCCCTGCTATAGAGAATGCCATTTATGGGCCCTGTCAGCTGACTGCACCACAGTTGAGATCATATCATGTCTCTCAAGTGTAAATTAAGGAGGGGGAGCAATCAGAGAGAGGGAGAGGGGAGCAATCGGTGTGGAAGCTGTAAGGACCTTGCAGATGGGGGGCTGATTGTCAGTAATGTAATGAAGTTAAGACCAAGCACCCAGGGGATAGAGGAACATGTAGAGTGGACATCAGGTCAAGCAGTATTGCCTTGGGTCGCAGTTCTACTTGGCTCAGCTCTGCTTGACTGTTCAACCCCATCCACCTTTGGGTTTCTTATGGTGCCCTGTTTCATAACTCCCCAGGTGCAAAACTAAAACTTCAAGCTTGCATTGACCCTTGAGTCTATATTGTTGGATGCTGAAAGTTGTTGTCCAACAACATCTGGGACTCAAGCTTAAGACACAAGGGCACATTAACCGACCTATGGCAGTAAGCAAAGTGCAATTCTGAGTGCCTTTGCCATGTTTTTTCCAACAATGCAAAACTCCCCCCCCCCAGAATTATAGTGTAATTGTGAGTGCAAGGGGGCGATTTGCTTGGCGCAACTGTGCTGTACCTACCTCAACTGCAACTAACTGCAGGAAAAATAAACTCTACATTGTTGTAGTGGGATCAGAATTCAACAGGAGCTCTATGGGTGGCAACAGGAAACTTGTAGGAAAGGCTAGATCTGTAACCTTTCAGTAATACCTTCAAACAAAGTGGGGGAAACATATGTCAGGAAACTAGCCGGTCAGGCAAGTCTTCATACCCTTAGGCGAGCTGGCTGGCAGGTCCACTTTCCTGCACATGCCCATTGAGGCTGGCGTGAAGTTGCATTGCGACGTGCGCTGTGATGTCATGAGATATGATATAACCTCATGAGCATTGTTCGTACACAAAACAGAATTTTACTATTAATTGATTCCCCAACCTGTCCTAATGTTTATCACCTTGCTCTCTCCCACTGCACTTTGCCCAAGCTGGCTTACGGTTTCTCAGATCCTTCTCAAGCCTGCATTAATTGCTTAATTGTTTTTTTTTTTTACTCTCTACCTGAATCTTGCTGCCCACTCTGACCATGGGCTGTTCCTGTATACGTCTCCGCTTCTTCTTTTCCGTACTGCTTTTGCTCCTGATGTTTGAAGGTTCCCTGTCTACCCCGCTGCAGAAAGTACCAGGGCCCCAAAAGGGCATTGGTGAAGACCAGGGTTGGCAAGGGTTCTCCTGTACACGGAGGGATAATTCACTTCAGCTGTCTCCCAGGGTTCCTTGCTAAACAGACTGTTATAATATACTTAATATTAGTTCCATAGGGGAAATAAAATACACCCATAGAGTCTTATGAAACAGCATCTGCATTTTCACAAAAACTTACAGAAAGCTTTATAGATTAGTGTCAGCTTACAGATTTTAGGCTACATTTTGGCCAATTAGGGATGTTTTTCAATAACTATCTAGCCAGAATTACAAACCAATCGATTACAGCACAAGAGCAACAGGATCAATAGACACCTGCTGAGTGAAGATAAACATTTTGAAGCTTCTAATATTCAGGAAAGCTTTAGTTGGAAACATACAGCTCATTTATTTAAAAAGCACTATGTGCAAAATATTGGGAATTAGAAATGCCTATTGGTATTCCCTTATACTGTAACTATTTTTCCACACTAAGGGCGTGTGTTTGCAGCAATTTGCATACATCTCTAGAGATGGGTGAATTTATTCGCCATGCATGGATTCGCACTGAATTTCCTCACTTCAACGACTGCAAATGTTTTTGCGAAACTGGTTGGAAAATTTGCAGTGGAAAAATTTGCTGTGAAAAAAAAATTGTTGTGCGTCAAAATTATTTTGACGCCCATTGACTTTAATGTATTTGGACAAAAGAATCAAAATTTTTGCACGTCAAAATTATTTTCACGCCCATTCACTTCAATGCTTTTCTATAATTTTTCGCCATTTTGCACGAAACGGGACATATTCACTTATCACTATAAATCAAAGTAAAAAATTGCTGATTTTTGCCACAATTGTGGTTTTTTTTCTTAACCACAATTTTATTTCTCACGATTCCTAAAAAATATTTGATCATGATCTGCACTTAGTGACAGATTTATTCATTGTCGTGGTTTGCCATAATTCATATTAATGGATGCTAAAATTGCACGCAATGTTTTAGTGATCAAAATTTCAGCCAAGATTGGATATTTTTTTCCTGCTTTTATCATTTTTTTTCAGAATATTTTTAAACCTGCATCTTGACAGGTTTTAGGTGACAAGCCTTTTTATTTTTTTTTATTGTTTTACTTTTTTTCTATTTCAATTTAAAAAAAACAAAAACAATCTTGGCAAAAGCATAAATATAATCATTTAATAATAGTATCCCTTAGGGGGTAATTTATGAAGAAGCAAATTAAGATTCATGAACTGTTTCTGATATTATGGGAAATGTTCATGACATGATTGCTATTTGTAGGTCAAGCTAAGCATCTTCATGGTTCAAGAAAACAAATTGCAGATTTTATTTATCTTATTTTGTAAACCCAGAACTGGTCTGTATGCAAGGATTTAAACAGGATGCACTATTTTATTAGGGGCATTTGCCTGCATTACTAATACAGGTATGGGGCCTGGTATTCAGAATGCTTGGGACCTGGAGTTTTCCGGATAATTTAGATCTCCAAACCTTAATCTCCCCGAACTGCCTTACCACCGGCTATAATCAAAATCGTCATCGGGATGGCACTTGAAGTCGCCAGAAGTTTTCTTGTGAGGCAACTTCGGGCGACTCTGGAAAACAAAGCTCTCACGCCAGGAATTTAAATTCTGGTCGCATGGGAGGCAGTTCAGGGAGATTAGTCGCACGAAGAAGAGGCTATTTGTCGCCACACGACTAATCTCCTCGTATCTACTTGCCTGTCTCTGCCTTAAAGGGATACTGTCATGGGAAAAACAATTTTTTTCAAAATAAATCAGTTAATAGTGCTGCTCCAGCAGAATTCTGCACTGAAATCCATTTCTCAAATAGCAAACAGATTTTTTTATATTCAATTTTGAAATCTGACATGGGGCTAGACATATTGTCAATTTCCCAGCTGCCCCAAGTCATGTGACTTGTACTCTGATAAACTTCAATCACTCTTTACTGCTGTACTGCAAGTTGCAGTGATATCAACCCCCTCCTTTTTACCCCCCAGCAGCTAAACAAAAGAACAATGGGAAGGTAACCAGATAACAGCTCCCTAACACAAGATAACAGCTGCCTGGTAGATCTAAGAACAGCACTGAGTAAAAACCCATGTCCCACTGAGACACATTCAGTTACATTGAGAAGGAAAAACAGCAGCCTGCCAGAAAGCATTTCTCTCATAAAGTGCAAGCACAAGTCACATGACATGGGGCAGCTGGGAAATTGACAAAATGTCTAGCCCCATGTCAGATTTCAAAATTGAATATAAAAAAAATATGTTTGCTCTTTTGAGAAATGGATTTCAGTGCAGAATTCTGCTGGAGCAGCACTATTAACTGATGCATTTTGAAAAAAAATTTTTTTTCCCATGACAGTATCCCTTTAAGTGTACTAACAATTACTTTAAATATTATCTACACCCAATAGTATTATTTTGCCTCAAATAAGGGATTCATTATATGAGTCTGGATCTGTATAACTATCATTAACTTTTCTCTGTTTAATTATCACAGAGAAAAAGGGAATCATTCTTAAAAAAATTTAATTATTTCATTATAATGGAGTCTATGAGAGAAGCTTTCTTGATAATGAGTTTCTAGATAATGTAACTAGAATGCCGGATTACTGTAATGCCTGTAACAGGGCATAACAAATAGAATTACACATATAAAAAGGAAATACCATGTGCAGAATGAGCAATTGCTTCACTATTGCTTGGGTTAATGTATACTCTTTTTTTAGGTATTAATGAATGCGTAGCATCTGCTGATTGATTCCTGCCAATATTCTGGTAATGTATACACATATGCACAGTTTCTCCTGTAACAAAGCTCGTCCTGATCGAGAATATTGCTTTCCTATCTCCATCACACACACTTGACTGCTCTCTCTACCTCAATGCTTATTAACAAACATGTATCCCTTGCCCACTCTTACACCTGACATTTTTTCTGCAGCCCATTGACAGTTCTCAAAAGCTTATGTAAAGGGCATGTAAAGGCAAAAAACATAAAATCTCATTTTTACTTTCTTTAATGAAAAAGAAACCTATCTCCAATATACTTTAATTAAAAAATGTGTACCGTTTTTATAAGAAACCTGACTGTATGCAGTGAAATTCTCCCTTCATTTACTGCTGTGGATAGGAATTGTCAGATGGTCCCTAACTGCTGAGCAGGGAAACAATCATACTTATGAACAGCAGGGGGAGCCCCCGCCTTACTTCCCAGCCATGCAGAACTCAAGCAGCTTTGTTTATGACGATCCCTAAGCAGCTCAGACCACACTGAGCATGTGCTCAGTCTTAGTCTTGCAAAGATGTTTAACAAAGCTACAAGATGGCGAACCCCTGTAGCCAACTTTGAAAGCATACATTATTTGTTTGATTAGGCTTGTGGTGCAGTAAGTTCATGTTTATATTTAGTATACAAAATACAGCATTTCTAGCCTTAGTCTATTTACGACTTTCCTTGTCCTTTAATCCCATTAACACTTTATTCTTGGCACTGGCATAAACTGAAAGGTTTCGATTGATACACACACACATGCTTGTGACATAAGATAGTTAAATTCAAATCCGTTGTTAGTCCCCATTACAGGCATCTTGTATTTTTATCTTTCTTTACTATTAATAACTTTGGCATTAAGAATAATTTCTTATCGCCCAAGCCGGTGAAATAAAATACCATCCAGGTTGCAACCCTGGTCCTCATGCACACAATAATGCGCTTAGCTGGGTTTTCATTTGGAGGGGTTGAACTTGATGGCCTTTGTCTTTTTTCAACCAAATTTATCTATGTAACTATGTAATAGGGTATCTGCTAATAAGCTGTTATCCAGAATGCTCGGGACCTGGGGTTTTCCGGGTAATGGATTTTTCCATAATTTGGATCTTCATACCTTAAGTCTAATAGAAAATCATGTAAACATTAAATAAACCCAATTGCTTTAAATAAAGATTAATTAAATATTAGTTTGGATCAAGTACAAGGTACTGTTTTATTATTACACAGACAAATAAAAGAGGTCCTCTGCACCCATTATCAATATATGATACACAAGAACCATGAATACCCTGTAAATTATATCCTTATAATACACAAAAGCCATGAATATCTTGTAAATTATATCCTTATAAATGGTGAGTTCTGATGTCATCAGTTATAAACGGTGAGTTCTGATGTCATTTCTGTCACATGACTCACTGAAATTTGTGTATTATAATAAATAAAGTACCCCCAGTTACAAAATATGAGGATATTAGAAGTTACCTCGGAGTACCATGACCTGTATAAAAGCACTCAGCCTTCTGCCTCGTGTTTTTATATGGTCATGAAACTCCTCGGTAACTTATAATATCCTTATATTTCACAAGAGGGGGTACTTTATTCACTATATTAAGGACATTGAGATATTTAGTGTCTTAAAGTAGAACTAAACTCCCCCGTGCAGCCATCAAATGAGCCCATCACTATCAAAGAACCCTATTGAATTGGCTTATGCAGTACATATCAGCCACCGATTAGGGAATGTCTTAGTGTTCACTGCTAACAGGAATATGTACCAAAGCCCTTGAGCTATAAGCACAGGCATCTGACAAGGCATCCAATTGACCAGCAGCCAGGTTGTACGGATTTTTGTTTAAAGATTGGTAAAATCAGATGTAGCTGTGATTGGGTAAAAAATAATTAGTTAATGGGGTGATTCACCTTTTAGTTAACTTTTAGTATATTATAGAATGACAAAATCTAACCAACTTTTCAACTGGTCTCCATTATTTATTTATTATAGTTTTTTTAATTATTTGCCTTCTACTTCTGACTCTTTCCAGCTTTCATAATGGGGTCACTGACCCCATCTAAAACAAATGCTCTGTAAGGCTACAAATGTATTGTCATTGCTACTTTTTATTACTCATCTTTCTATTCAGGCCTCTCCTATTCATATCCCAGTCCCTTATTCAAATCAATTCATGGTTGCTAGGGTATTTTGGACCCTAACAATCAGATATTGCAAACTGGAGAGCCACTGAATAAAAAGCTAAATAAGTTGAAAACCATACATAATAAAAAATAAAAACCAAAGGCGAAATGTCTCAGAATATATCTCTACATCATACTAAAAGTTAATTTAAAGGTGAACAACCCTTTTAAGGCAGGGGAAAGCTGGGCTGAGGGCGGAGAAAGAGAGGGGTGTGATGTCAAGGGAAGAAGCAGTTCACTTCTTTATCTTCTGAGCAGGTGGAAACATCCCACCCTCCTCCTTTTTTGCATAGTTTGTGAAATGTCAGGGGGTTCTCTTCTTTATGTTCTCATATTATTTATTAATAACTCAATGTGGATCTTTTCCTGAATGCTCTGTCGGACTGGCCCACCGGGATACCAAGAAAACTCCCAGTGGGCCCAGGTGTCAGTGGGCCCTCCTGCTCCTAAACAATTGGCTTATTTCAAGGCCATTTCCTATTTCTATGAGAAGAAAGAGGCTAAATAGATGGAATAATAGGTTATAGTTTGTAAAGAAAAGAGAATAGGCGAATGGAGGTTGAGTGAGAAAATAATCTTAGAGTGGGCCCCTGGTCTAAAGGTTTTTGGGTGGGCCCCTGGTCTAAGGGCTTTTGGTAGGCCCCTGGTGTCCCAATCTGACACTGCCTGAATGCACTGTTATATTGTGGTTTCTGTACCAATATACAGTATAAACATGAGAGTCGGCATTGTATTTATTCATGCTTGATACAGGGAATGTTTCTGACCACCACTGGAGTCAGGAAGGATTTTTTTCCCTCTTGAGGCATTATTGGCACTGGCTTCAGGCTGAAGTTTTTGCCTTCCTCTGGATCAACACAGTGGATCTATGATAATGTATTTTATGTTTTATTTGTCACAGCAGTGGTAGGACTTTGCCGGAGAACTGCACAGGAAATTTTAGAAGAGGGAGAAAGGAGGCTCTCTACTGTAACTACATAGTGGGTTGGTTGATACAGACACTACTACTGATTGTGCTAAGTGACAGCCTGCTTGGATTTCCTATCATCGAGATAGGGCTGCTGAATTTCTCTCATGGTGGGAGATGCAGCTCCTGCTGGTAGCATATTTGGAGGCCATCCTCTCTGTAGGTAAAGGTAGCCTAATACTCAGTGGTGAATATAATAACATTGTGCTGATCTCAAGTCTTCAGTGAAGAACGGCAGAGCACAGTTATGATCTCTTATGGAATTCTAGTTTAGAATATGGCCTTGGGTGGAGGCTGGCAAGGTCCTATTTTTCTAATGAAATGTGAATGAATGCTGTGGCTATTTTAACCCATTTCTGGCTCCTGGTGTTTAATTAAGGTATGTAACAATGGAGTTCAGTGGGATGGCTGAAGGAAAAGGGTCAGTTGAGGAGTCCTCTAGTTTACAATTATTCAGTGAAAGGAAAGAAAGAAAAGGGAGGAAAAAAAAGAAAAGAGAGGGAAGGAGAGGAGACTGAGAGAAGAGACTGGAGACTGCGGAGACTTTATGTCACAGCTAATTAGCAATAGGTTTCCCCTATTCTCAGGTGGTTTTAGGAGAAAAAAGTGCATTCATACAGGTTCATCCTGTTGATTTCAGCTTGTATGTGTGCAAGATGCGGGAGACTGGTCTGTTTCCAATGTCGTGCCAATAAACTTCTGCTGGCTAGCATAAGTCTTGTAATATTCCTTTGTGTTGCTGCGTCTCTTAGTACCGTCTCATAACCTAAGAGGGCCATTATTTTGACCCTTGAAAGCCATACATACATTCTCCCTGTATCATACATAGGGATGTAGCGAACTGTTCGCCGGCGAACTAGTTCGCGCGAACTTCGACTGTTCGTGTCCGCCGCAAGTTCGCGAACGTCGCGCGACGTTCGCTTCAAAATGGTTCGACCATTCGATCGCTAAAATCGAACGATTTTCGTTCGAATCGAACGATCGAAGCCATTGGATTGAATGAAATCATTCGATCCAATGGCTTCGATCGTTCGATTCGAACGGAAATCGTTCGATCGAACGATTAAAATCCTTCGATCTTTCGAATCGAACGATTTTCGGATGTTCGAAGTTCGCGAACTGTTCGCGAACTGTTCGCATTTTTTGCCGGTGTTCGCGAACGGCGTTCGCGAACACATTGTCGGCAGTTCGCTACATCCCTGATCATACACAAGACTGAAAGATACAAATCAAAGCACAGAATTGCCGTGTACTTAATACCTGGCTTGTGAAAAGGTATTCAGAGACACCCCGTGGAAGTAATTTTGGTCAAAAAACATAGCACTTTTGGGTTATTCTCTTGCACTTTTCACTTGATAAAGAAAGCCTATGATTTGGAGCCTAAGTGCACAAAATGCATAGGGCTTTGTTTATTATTTGGCTAATAAAGTCTGCAGTTCCTATACTTTGCCTGTCCGTGGGATGTGTGAGTGCCTGCTGTTTTTTTCTTTGGTCTGATACCTCCAATTTCATCTGGTGAGATTTTCTACTTTTACAGCTATGCACCAAGAACGTTTTTGCTTCTCTTGATTTTATAAACCCTATAATCTTTAAATATAAACAAAGTATTTTCACTTTCTGATGTCACTGGTCCATTAACGCAAAAAGCACTTTAAGTGGAGTAATAAAATCTGTGTCACATCAGTACTGCAGATTTAATTATACTAATTTGCTTTTTCAAGGCAAAAAGTCTTGTATTTTATACATCTTTTGAATAAACTAGACTTACAGACTGTGGGAGATTGCCCTCCAATTTATTCTTCAATTTATTTCCTTTTTTTCTGACAATGCGCTCACATAATGCATAACATTTCTCTAATACTTACATACGTACACAACATTTGCACATCACCCACACAAAGAAAACAAAACGCTTATTATTAACATAATTAAGTTGATTTGTCATTTAGTCTGGGCTTTTGTCTTCTGCATTTTGTGCTTTTGTCTAAACAGAACAAGACACACTTTAATAATTCAGTAAAAAATGTTTAATTTCTCCCTAAATATTGCACATTAGCTGGATTACATAACACTGGTCTTGTACCGAAACTCATAAACGACTTGTCAATGGGCACCATTTGGGTCTCTTATTCTCTTGCCTCCATCCCTTTTATAATGGTGTCTTACAATCCAAACACATCCACAGAACAACCATCATCATGTTAGATGGTTTAAAGGTTTTGTTGTGAAACACCTTTATGTCACATATACATAGTTAATATATTTTACTAAAGTCTGGATGGACATTCATAACACTTCTGACAAACATAGCATACGGTGTAATGAGAAATAACCTCCACTTTGCCCATTTTCCATCAAAGTTTTTAACAAACAGGTCTCTGGTCGAGGAGAAAGGCCTACAGATGTATGTTTGTTCTGAGATTGTTATTGTCATTCCTATAATACGAGATCTTCTTGAGTTGGAAGGATGGACAATCTACAAGGGACCATACACACTATAGGGCCAATTAATTAAGCTCCACATTTTTCGGATCAGGCTTTTTGAAACCAAAATTCTGAAAAAGCTTCTGGAAATTTTTTTTTTACTTTTTTGGGATTTATTAGGTGATAAAACTGCAACAATTCTGAATTAGAAAATACTCCAGCTAAAACCTGTTGAAAACGTGTAGGCCGCTGGTGTTAGGCCACTGGTGTTAGGCCGCAGGTGCCGGTTCCATAGGGGGCGCGCCTCTGTGTATTTTAAAGGTGCAGGCGCGCTGACGTGTGACGCCAGTGCGCATTGGCGCGAATTTCAAGTACTATTTTAAGCACAGTGGGGCTTGTGATTGTTGCCCGTTATAGGATCTTGTTCCTGGTGCTTTGTGCTTTTGAGCTTCTGCATTCTGATTCCCGTTTTGACTCCTGCCTGGCTTTGACGATTATACTCTGTATCCTGACCCTTGCCTGTTTACCGACTCAGATTCTGCTTAACCCTCTGATTGACTTCCTGGTTTGACCCTTGCCTGCCTGACTACGAATACTTTCCGCCTGCCACCGACCTGGCCTGATCTGACTACGATTTTGTCTAAACACCTTGTACCACGACCTTCTGCCCAAAGACTTTACTTACAGTTGTGCCCCTTTGTCTGCCCAGAACCCCTCGACTAGCACCTCTTGTTTTAAGACCTGGCGGCATCTGAGTAGCTGAGGGCTCCTCCCGAAGTCAAAGGCGGCTGCTACAGGCAGAAGTACGAGCCGAGACCAGGGTGCTTGGAATCGGTTCTGGGTTTAGGGTGCCGACCATTACAATTGTGTAACGTTGTACAACAATACATATAATCTAATATCAAATATCTAAAATATTGGGGAGAACGACTTTTTAAAAATATGCCTAGGGGGAATATTAAGTTCCCTGGTTCAGTAACCTATAGCAACCAAACTTCAATTAACTTTTTTCTTGTAGAGTAGAAGGATGAATAAAAACACAATATTTAATGATTAATATGAATTACCCTATGTATGTTCAATAGATGTATTGAGACTGCACACAGTTATTAAATAAGCAAAATAAGGTTTTATCTGTATGCAGGGGAAGGTTTTTTGTACGGAGAGAGTTGTGAATTCACTCTGAAAATGTTGTGATAGCAGATATATTATACAGTTTCAAGAAAGGGTTGAATGCTTTTTTTTAAGCAAGTAAGAAAATAAAAGCTTTCTATAATGAAATCTGTACAACCTAGTACAGTATTGATCCAGGGACTAGTCAAATTGCTCTTTTGGAGTCAGAAATACTGATGAGCGAATCTGTCCCAGTTCACTTTGTCAAAAAATTTTTTGAAGTCAATGGGAGTCAAAACATTTTTTACACACAACAATTTTTTATGCATGCAAAAATGTTTCTTGTTCTAAATGCATTAAAGTCAATATTTTTGTCGTGACTTTTTTGTTGCAGCAAATTTTTTCACAGTGAATTTTGCCCGCAGTTTCACGAAAAAATTTGCAGTCTGCCAAAAAATTAGTTCATCATTCGTCCGTCAGAAAATAATGATGGGTGAATCTGGCCCGTTCTGCTTCGCCAAAAATTCATGATATGTTAAAAAAGTTGCCAAACACATTGAAGTCAATGGGCTTTTTATGTGAGACAATTTTTTTAACTATTATAGGCTATGGGCGTTTTGCGAAATATTTCACTCATCTCTAGTCAGAGAGTCATTTTATAACAACATAAATATGGCTCAATGTGGGTAATAAACTTAGCTGTAAAAAACAATACTGAACCATATCAGCAAGGACCAGCAAGATCTTTTTTCCTTGCAGTTAATGGATGTTTTTTCTCACGCCAAATGCACTGAAGTCAATGGTAGGGATGTAGCGAACTGTTCGCCGGCGAACTAGTTCGCGCGAACTTCGACTGTTCGCGTCCGCCGCAAGTTCGCGAACGTCGCGCGACGTTCGCCAATAGGCGTTCGCGTCAAAATCGTTCGATCGTTCGACCATTCGACCGCTAAAATCGAAGGATTTTCGTTCGAATCGAACGATCGAAGCATTCGATCGAATAAAATCATTTGATCCAATGGCTTCGATCGTTCGATTCGAACGGAAATCCTTCGATCGAACGATTTCAATCCTTCGATCGTTCGAATCGAACGATTTTCGGATGTTCGAAGTTCGCGAACAGTACGCGAACTGTTCGCAAATTTTGCCGGTGTTCGCGAACGGCGTTCGCGAACACATCGGCGGCAGTTCGCTACATCCCTAGTCAATGGACATTTTATCCTGCATGAAAAAATGCAAAAACTTTTCTTCTGACAAAACACAACACATGGCAAAATTTTGGGAAAATTTACAAAAATGCAAATCTGTATAAAGTGAAAAGGGGAAGGGAAGTTTACCAAAATAAAGACAGTTAAGAGAATCTGACCACTCTATGGATGTATCAGTTATGAAAAAGGCTGTCCGAATTGGCAATTGTTTAAATGATTAATTATTTTGCTTGTGATCTCCTTTATCTCTATAATAATAAAACAGTGATCATAAAACAAGTACCTTGTATTTGATCCCATTAAGATAGAATTAATCCTCACTGGAGGCTAAACAAGCCTGCTAGTTTAAATGTTTACTTTTTTTAGTAGACTTAGGGGTACATTTACCTAGGGTCAAATATTGAGGGTTAATTAACTCTCGATATTCGACCATCGAAGTTAAATCCTTCGACTTCGAATATCGAAGTCGAAGGATTTAGCGATATTCCTATGATGGAACGATCGAAGGAATAATCGTTCGATCGAACAATTAAAACCTTAGAATCGAACGTTTCGAGGGATTTTAATCCATCGATCAAAGGATACTCCTTCGATCAGGAAATTGTTAGGAAGCCTATGGGGAACTTCCCCATAGGCTAACACTGGCCTTGGTAGGTTTAGGTGGCGAAGAATTTTTTAAAGAGACAGTACTTCGACCAGTCGAACGAGTTTAAGTTTGAATCGTTCGATTCGAAGGTCGAAGTAGCCATATTCGACCATTCGAAATTCAAACTATTTTTCCTCTACTCCTTCACTCAAGCTAAGTGAATGGGCCCCTTAAGGTATGGAGACCCAGAAAGATCCCTTATCCGGAAAAACCCAGGTTCCAAGCATTCTGGGCAACAGGTCCAATACCTGTATTTAGGTCGATCATATAATAAACCTTCTCATGAATTAGGGGGGCAGATTTATCAAGGGTCGAATTTCGAAGTTAAAAATACATCGAAATTCGTCCATCAAATTAAAATACTTTGAATTCGAATATCGAATTCAAACTTTTTTCATCGAATTTGGCTATTCTGCGGTGAAAGTAAAATCGAACGAACAATTTTATCGTACAATCGAACGATTTTTACTTCGACTTCAAGAACGTAGAAAAATGCTGTAGAAGGTCCCCATTGGCTAACATAGTACTTCGGCAGGTTTAATTCGGCGAAGTATTGAAGTTGAAGTTTTTTTATAGAGACAGTACTTTGATTATCGAATAGTCGAACAATTTTTACTTCGAAGTCAAAGTAAATTCGAAGTCGTAGTATCCTATTCGATGGTTGAAGTATCCAAAAAAATACTTCGAATTTTGAATTTTTTTACTTCGAAAATTCCCTCAAATTCACTTCGACCCTTGATAAATCTGCACCATACACGGGATGATAAAAGCTGCTGACAGATGATGTTGGCAGCTTATTGGCCCATGTAGTGGGGCCTCCAAAAGACTTCCCTGATCGATATCTGGTTACAAATCTGCTCAGCTTGTTTGGTGAGATCATTTTGCCTTTTTGAGGTCGTCTTTGCATGTATGGCCACCTTTATTCACCCATAGATCTCCACACAGGATCACAAGCTGTGATAGTAAATCTTTTACATAAAAATAATATTAACAGATGTAAAAAAAAAAAAACCATGGAGTCATGTTAAAGTATGGATACAAAATGTTAATGGCTTTCAATAAAATGAATACATGAATGAATAATTTAGCTAGAAAGAAGCCTTGGGATCTGAAAAAAATATCCACATGCACAGCATTAGACTGTTAGAGCAAGGTCAGAAAGGTGCACCCAGTCTTACTCCATCTACCAGTAGACTGTTAAAACAAGGTAAATAAGTTTAGGGGACTGATAAACTTATCCCCATTTACTTTGTATTGTCCCACAGCTTGAGCTCAAAGGGGAACCTTAGTCTAAGGGAAGGGGTAATTCCCCATTCCCTAAATCAAAGCATGACCCATTGGCCATACAAGGGCCAATAAAACTGGTGACATATGATGTTGGCAGCTTATTGGACCGTGTAGGGGGCCCTCCAACACGTTTCTTTGATAGGTACCTGGCCAAAAATTGGCCAGATATGTATCCAACAGGTTTAAAAATGCTGTTGGAGTGAAGCCCTCATCAGTTCATTGATGCTGTCCTTGCTCCGAACTCCTGTATTCCTGTCAACCTCAAGGTGGGTATATCAGGGAGAGATCCACTCGTTTCGTGAGGTCATTTTGCATTTAGTGAGGTCACAGGACAGGACTGGATATTTGGCTAAAATATAAAAGGTTTTTACCTTAAGGTAAAGAGACAGTGCAGGAGACATCAGAAGAACTTCATCCTGCCTCATGATCTTAAGTGCTTTCTTTCTTCAATCAACTTTGCTGGAACACCATATAAAACAGTGCAACATTTATATTACAATAAATAACTGTATCCAACAGAAAAGTTGTTGACATTGTACAGATAAAGCCAAAGGTATACCATTGTGATCTCCCAAATCTCTTTACTTCATCTTGCCAATTGCTGTTGCTTCTCTGACTAGCATTCAGATTGAGGCAAGCGAGACTTCAACAGTCAAACGGTTATATTTTTAGAATGCATAACATATTTACAGATGATAAAAATGGAGGCATCCCTACAGACTCTACAGTAGCAGTAAAGAAAACAAAACATATATACCAGTAAAGGGAAAAACTTTGCATAAAGCATGTCAAGAAAATCAAAAGATAATAAGGTAATATGTTTATCTAGAGAAGTGTCAGGTAGCATGAAAGCTAAAAGGCAGCAAATATAGATTCATATCCTCCTTGTTTTGTTTTGTCTGTATTCCTTATAGGTTACAAAGATACTGGAAAAATTCTGTGATCAGATATGCCGAGGCACAAACAAAAGAAAAATTAGCCAGGCTGTCAAAATACAAAGACTGTGTCTTGCTGTCTTGGAGGATATAATATATACAAGAAGCAATAGGATATAAAACGATGACACAGGACCCATGTTCAAGATAAAGCAAATAGGTTTGGTAGGGACAGAGGATCACAAGCTGTGATAGTGAAGCATTTACATAAAAATAATATTAAAAGATCTAATAAAAACATGGACTCAAAATGGATACAAAATGTTAATGGCTTTCAATAAAATAAAATTAATAATTTAGCTAGAAAGAAGCCTTGAGATCTGAATAAAATATGCTCAGCAGTAGGATGTTAGAGCAAGGTCAGGAAGGTGCACCCAGTCTTACTCAATCTACCGGTAGACTGTTACAAGAAGGTCAAAAGTGTAGGGGACTGATAAATGTATCCCCATTTACTTTGCATTCCCCCACAGCTTGTGCCCAAAGGGGACCCTTAGTCTAAGGCAGGTCCGGACTTGCAATCTGTGGAATCTGGCAAATGCCAGAGGGGCTGCTGTAAGATGCCATAGACATTATCTAGTGGGCTGCTGGGGGGCTGTGCGGGCCTATGTGTACCTTAAATGCAAGGGCCTATTTTGAATGCCAGTCTAGACCTGGTCTAAGGGAAGGAGTAGTTCCCCACTTCCTGGGTCAAAGCATGACCCCTAAATATTCCAGGTTTAGATAGCACTGTGTCATACTTAGACAAGGTCAGGTCTAGTAAGGATAGGCTAACTCACTTTCATATGTCTAGGAGAGATCGATAGCTATTTGTATAGTTCTATAGTTCTATATGAACTGCCTTACTCTCATCAATAAATAAGTTGTCTGCTTAAATTTCTAAAACCACTGGCGCCCAATTATTGTGCACTGCACCCATTTATAGTTGTACAACACCCTGCCTCCACCCCATTGCAAGGGCTCAACCCCTAGGAATTGAGGTCTCATCTGGAGCACATTATTGGCGTAAAGCTCATAGCTAGAGCAATGGTGCTACTAAATTTACTATAGTCATTGTTTTTCAAACTTACTCCATCTGTACATAAGTATGTGTGTATATTTTTATTTGTAAAGCACTCCTTGAGGGCAAAGCACTGTACAGTAAAACAATAAATTAGTAGAAACAAACAAGGGATCACTGCAATAATAAGTAATAATAAGTGCATTATTAGAAATACAATTCACTTAAGTATAATAAATAATTACACTATGGGGCAGATATATTAAGGATCGAATTAAAATTTTTAATTTTCGATTTTTTTATGGTTAAAACTGTCAAATTTGGCTAGGGAATTATCCAAACTCAATTCGAGTTTTTTTAAAAATTCAAATTCCATTTTCGAGATATATCATACTCTGGCCCTTTAAGAATTCAAATTCGACTATTTGCCACCTAAATCCTGCTGAATTACTGTATAAGTCAATGGGAGAGGTGCAGTGACCAATATGAAGTTGTTTGTAGCCTTCCTGACATTCGAGAAAAAAACTCAAATCGAGTTTTATGAACAGCAGGGGAAACCCCGCCTTACTTCCCAGCCATGCAGAACTCAAGCAGCTTTGTTTATGATGATCCCTAAGCAGCCCAGACCTAACTGAGCATGTGCACAGTCTTAGTCTTGCAAAAATGTTTAACAAAGTTACAAGATGGCGACTCCCTGTAGCCAACTTTGAAAGCATAAATTATTTGTTTGATCAGGCTTGTGGTGCAGTAAGTTCATGTTTATATTTAGTTTAGAAAATACAGCATTTCTAGCCTTATTCTATTTTAGACTTTCCTTGTCCTTTAAATAAACCAAATAGGATAGGATCCAATAAGAACCAATTTTATCTTAGTTGGGATCAAATACAAGGTCTGGTCTGAGATGGTGAAGGCAAGTCTGACAAAAGAGGTAATGTTCAGTAAAATCTGCACTTCAGTGAATTTGCACAGTTACGTCCACTTGCCAAAAATTTGCATGGCGATAGAGTGTGAATGACCCCTAGCGTCTGTCTCTTATGCTAGTAAATAGGCGCCTGTGCCCATTAGTAAATTGCCGGAGTCCCTGCGGGCGGTAGCGCTAATGAATTGTCGCTAGCGTTAGCCACTTCGCCGTTTAGTTTTAGTAAATCTGCCTTAAAGGGCATGTAAAGGCAAAAAAATAAAATCCCATTTTTACTTTCTTTAATGAAAAAGAAATCTATCTCCAATACACTTTAATTAAAATATGTGTACCGTTTTTATAAGAAATCTGACTGTGTGTAGTGAAATTCTCCCTTCATTTACTGCTGTGGATAGGAATTGTCAGACGGTCCCTAACTGCTGAGCAGGGAAACAATCATACTTATGAACAGCAGGGGGAGCCCCCGCCTTACTTCCCAGCCATGCAGAACTCAAGCAGCTTTGTTTATGATGATCCCTAAGCAGCCCAGACCACACTGAGCATGTGCACAGTCTTAGTCTTGCAAAGATGTTTAACAAAGTTACAAGATGATGACCCCCTGTAGCCAACTTTGAAAGCATAAATTATTTGTTTGATTAGGCTTGTGGTGCAGTAAGTTCATGTTTATATTTAGTATACAAAATACAGCATTTCTAGCCTTATTCTATTTTAGACTGTACATGCCCTTTAAGGACTGCAACCATGCAATTTTTTGCCAATATCATTTTGCAACTAGTACAATCAGATACTCTCCATAACCAAGCAAATACCATAGGTTACCTGATGAAATGGTCAAGAATTTTTTATTCAGTAACAAATGTCCACCATGTAGGGGCAGCTTTAAACCGGACAGGTTTTATATACAAAATCACACACACACATTTAAAATGGCATTGGCTTTTAAAACAAAACCTATTTCTCTAATGGATAGGGTTGAGTACAATTAGGCTCTGCATAGGCTCACCCTGTATCCCCATAATGATTGATTAGAGCAATATGCCTAGTTATAGCACCCCATGTGAGTTCTTCCCCATTCCAATAAATCTGTGTGCATGTAAAGTATCTCATCTATGAAAGGTCTTTGTGTAATTCTGCTGAATATCTCCGGCTGTGATTGCACACGTTGACCTTCCGCTTACTGCAGCTTTCATGGGCCAGCGCCTGACTGAACAGATATTAATGGAAATAAATGGAGGTTTTACTCTGTAAGCTATTCATCCTTCAAAGCAGCAGCCCGTGAAGCTAACAAATGATTATTGTTTTACATTTCAGACACAGATTTAACAGGGGCAAATGATTTTCCTGAAGCTGCCATTTAGGGTTAGAATATTTCAAGCAACATTTTTCGCAAGATGAATATTTTCATTTCAACGGAATGAGAAAGGAACTGCGGGGCTGTCCTACAGCTGAAGAGATTTCTTTCCCTCCGCTGTCAGAATTATAGAATCTTTCGTGCTGTGTTTGATAGTCCTTGTGTTCTGCTTCTGTCTTTATTTTTCACCTTCTTGAGAGCAGTAACATCATTAGTTCAGTTATTCTGTGCGCTGTAAATGAGCAGCGGTCTATGAAGCAGCGATACCAACCCGTGACCCTTATTCCCTTTTATGTTGCCTTTAATAATGTAGTGTCATTTTATGTGTCATTTTATGTGCCAGGGATATTCCTTCAGATTTGTTTATGCCCACTATCCTTCTTCTTTGCTAAATAGCAAATCATTTAAAATAACATTCCCTTTGAGGAAACTTAGGGCCTGTAACTGCAAGATGAAAGGCTATGGCTAAACATCTTTATACAAACTTGAATAAAACTCACTGAAATGGTAATAAATGTTCCCCTTGAAATGTAAATGACAAATATGTAATA
Organism: Xenopus petersii; assembly: GCA_038501925.1. Lineage (NCBI taxonomy): Eukaryota > Metazoa > Chordata > Amphibia > Anura > Pipidae > Xenopus > Xenopus petersii. The sequence continues at coordinate 132,462,415 of CM076678.1, read as the reverse complement.
ATATATTATTATCATTATTACAATGAATTATGCTGACATGAAAAAATGCCTGTTTATTGCAGTGGTTTTCTATCAGGTCTTCTGTGTTTAGGAATCTTTAATCTGTTTCAGAACAAACTCTCACCACTATTATATTCAACAGAGCCATATTATTGTTATTATAATGTTAAACTGTTGTCAAGTGGGTTTAAACTCCTAGCAACCATATGAATAGTGTGTTTACCAGAATGTCCTGTTCTAGGCTTGGGTCTTTAAGCTGTTCCATGGTATGTTCATGTAATGATTATTGTGATTGAGTCTATCCATCTTGTTGCTGATCCTCCTCTTCCTCCTCTCCCCTTTTCCATACATAGTTACATAGTTCCATAGTTACATAGTTAAATTGGGTTGAAAAAAGACAAAGTCCATCAAGTTCAACCCCTCCAAATGAAAACCCATCATCCATACACACACCCCTCCCTACTTTTAATTAAAATTCTTTATACCCATACTAACTATAGAGTTTAGTATTACAATAGCCTTGGATATTATGTCTGTCCAAAAAATCATCCAAGCCATTCTTAAAGGCATTAACTGAATCAGCCATCACAACATCACCCGGCAGTGCATTCCACAACCTCACTGTCCTGACTGTGAAGAACCCCCTACGTTGCTTCAAATGAAAGCTCTTTTCTTCTAGTCTAAAGGGGTGGCCTCTGGTACGGTGATCCACTTTATGGGTAAAAAGGTCCCCTGACATTTGTCTATAATGTCCTCTAATGTACTTGTAAAGTGTAATCATGTCCCCTCGCAAGCGCCTTTTTTCCAGAGAAAACAACCCCAACCTTGACAGTCTACCCTCATAATTTAAGTCTTCCGTCCCTCTAACCAATTTAGTTGCACGTCTCTGCACTCTCTCCAGCTCATTTATATCCCTCTTAAGGACTGGAGTCCAAAACTGAACTGCATACTCCAGATGAGGCCTCACCAAGGACCTATAAAGAGGCATAATTATGTTTTCATCCCTTGAGTTAATGCCCTTTTTTATGCAAGACAGAACTTTATTTGCTTTAGTAGCCACAGAATGACACTGCCCAGAATTAGACAACGTGTTATCTACAAAGACCCCTAGATCCTTTTCATTTAAGGAAACTCCCAACACACTGCCATTTAGTGTATAACTTGCATGAACTAGAATCTCTCATAACATGTCTACAATAAGACAGATTTAACCTCATCATTTGTTTTCCAAGTGGTAGGTCAGGCTTAATTTGGACAAGGATCCATTAGTTTTTTTTTCTTGACGACCATGGAATTCTCAAAAATCTTTGCCAATACTTGGGGGGAGGGGTTAATTACTAAAACTTAACTTTTTCTAATTTCTTTTATTGAAACAAATAGACTTCCATCTATGAATTTAACTAATTTATCAAAATATTAGCTTGAAAAAGTTGGTGCGATAAAACATTGCAGCAAAATCGAGCGTCAAATCGAATTGTGTGACTTTATGCCCCGAAAACTCGACTTCTTGGAATTGTCGCCACGACAACTAATTTTTTTTTTAGCAGCTTTGAGTTATAATTAACCTCTAAAAATGATAGGTTTTTTTTTTCCTCTAAAATTGAGTTTTCCCCTTTTAAAACTCGACCAGAACAATTTAAAGTTTTATAAATGGGCCCCTTAGGGGCCCATTTACTAACAATCGAATTTAGATTTTTTTCCCACAAATCTCTAAAAATTTGTGGTTTTCCTATTTTCTAAAAATTCAAGATTGTAAAAACCATGAAATCTTATAATACAAAACTTCATCAAGCGCTTTATTTGGTTAAAAAACTATGTTCAATAAAGCTCCTCCACCCAATAAAATTAAACTATGTGTTTTCTTTATTCTTTGTTTGTTTAACATATGAGCAGTATGTTGTACCCTAGAAAGCACACATGCCTCCTCACAGCCAATTTACTAACAAATGAATTTCTATTTATTCCACAAATCACTAAAAATATGTGTTTTTTCTATTTTTATTAAAAGCTTTAAGTGTAAAAAACACAAAAAACTGTAATACAAAACTTTGGCAGGTAAAAGTTGTCGAGGTCCTATAGAAGTTAATGGGAGCTTCACTGATCCTATTGGACTTTTAGACGTTTTCGGGGTTTCTTTTTTTGGAATTGTCCAAGATACTCAAATTTTTATAGGTTTTAGAGGCATTCATATTTTTTTCCAGATCATCCAGCATCATTTTCCGTTTGTGCTTTTTTATTCTGATCTTTTATTTCATGCATTTGTAGTTTTAGAGACAGCAAGTTTAGTCGTGGTTTTAAAAATCTCTAATGTCACTAAAATGAGAATGTAGATAAGTAGGTCTGTCCTGACCTTGTCCCCTTTCTTTTTTAAACTTAAGGCTCTTCGGTGTAATAAAACAATAATACTTTCTAGAAATGCTGCAGAGGGAGACACCCAAGTTGGGGAAATCTCAAATAGTGGCAATTGCAATAGAGATGGAGCAAACCTTTGCAGATGCATTTTCCCACATGACCTAAAATTTTAGTTGCTGCGAATGCCAAATCCTATAACAAATATTATACTCAAAACAGATACATACAATGCATTTATATAAAATACTACTGTATGATATGTTAGTACATGGAATGTTTTTATTGCATAAACTACCATCAAAGTTTATACAGTACAACATCATAAGCTCACATTTATATAAAATATTAACCACCTACTCGGCCCAGATGTCTATTGTATCATAATTTATACATATGAACTAAAGTTCAAGGCTAGGTAAACCTTGTTGAAAATGTTTACACCTGTATCTAAGATTCAAGGCTAGGCTAGTCTTGTTTATGATATAAGAACCTGCTTATATTTTCAAGTCTGAGCCAGTCTTTTCTATGGTTGAAGTTTGTACGATTGTCTTGCACCTGCTCATAAATCAATTAATAATTCCTATGCCAATATCTTGTAGGACATCTGGGCAGTGTCATTCTGTGGCTACTAAAGCAAATAAAGTTTTGTCTTGCATAAAAAAGGGCATTAACTCAAGGGATGAAAACATAATTATGCCTCTTTATAGGTCCCTGGTAAGGCCTCATCTGGAGTATGCAGTGCAGTCCAGTCCTTAAGAGGGATATAAATGAGCTGGAGAGAGTGCAGAGACTAAGTGCAACTAAATTGGTTAGAGGGATGGAAGACTTAAATTATGAGGGTAGACTGTCAAGGTTGGGGTTGTTTTCTCTGGAAAAAAGGCGCTTGCGAGGGGACATGATTACACATTACAAGTACATTAGAGGACATTATAGACAAATAGCAGGGGACCTTTTTACCCATCAAGTGGATCACCGTACCAGAGGCCTCCCCTTTAGACTAGAAGAAAAGAACTTTCATTTGAAGCAACGTAGGGGGTTCTTCACAGGCAGGACAGTGAGGTTGTGGAATACACTGCCGGGTGATGTTGTGATGCTGATTCAGTTAATGCCTTTAATAATGGCTTGGTTGACTTTTTGGACAGACATAATATCAAAGGCTATTGTGATACTAAGCTCTATAGTTAGTATAGATATGGGTAGATAGAATTTATGTGAAAGTAGGGAGGGGTGTATGGATGGATGCTGGGTTTTCATTTTGAACTTGATGGACTTTGTCTTTTTTCAACCCAATTTAACTATGTAACTACCATTTTCAGTATTCTCATCTTGTCAAGAGAGTATTAGGGTTCTACAGTTTGAGGGACTGGACATGTTACAAAACAACTTCTGCTAAGTTTTACTGCTAAGAAGGTACCTACTCAGCAGCATGGAAATGTGAATAAGCCTGGAATTACAAGTATGGGACCTGCTATTTAGAATGATCGGGACCTGGGGTTTCCAGATAATGGATCGTTCCATAATTTGGATGTTCATACCTTAAGTCTACTAGAAAATCATGTTCAAGGTCAAGGTCATGTGCAAATACAAGGTACTGTGTTATTATTGAAAATATTTTTTTAAAATTTGGATTATTAGGATAAAATGGAGTCTTTCTGAGCTTTCTGGATAAAGGGTTTCCAGATACCTGTATAAAATCATGAAATATTCCCATTAAAAAGGATACTTATGAACACAATATTCTGTGCAGGGCTAGAGAAACCCTACAGAGCAACATGGGACACATTGGCTCTTTGTCTGTAATAAATCCATTTTGTATACATAGGACCTGCACACAATGGCTGAAGTAATGGCTACTTGGACACAGCTGAAACTGCAAGCTAAGAACACTAATACCTTCACAGGAGCTTGGGGAAATAAAGCAAATGGAAATAAAGTCAGCTCTTAATATTTCCTTTAGGCAAAATCAATTTGGAGAAATAAAAATTAAGCTATAGAGGCCCAATAAACAAGATCTTCATTCTTATAAACACACTTCCCGGATAGTGAAAGCAAGTTAAACTGAAAGATTATAGGTTATGTATAGACATTTTCAAGAAGCGGTTTAGCATTACACCGTGTACAGTACAGCTATTATAGATATGTGTGTGTCATGATCCCCTTTCTCATTTATAAGAGAAACTGTTCTTCCAAATGAAATTGCTTGTTCTTTTATGTCAATGTCAGAGCCTTCTGCAATATCAAATCTATTTCCATATCAGAAATAAAAATGCATGTTGCAAAATGCCAGTTTTAAGCTATGAATGCTTGCTGAATATATAGTTAGTAGTTATGCGTGGGTTGGGTTTTTCCAGACCCGCACCCGACCATAACCCGCCCTCCCTTAGCCCGCACCCGCATCCGAGTTCCTTTTATAGACCTACGCCAACCCGCCCCGCCGGGGACGTCACAAAAGGAGCGGGACAAGCAGGCGCAGAAGTCGGCATTTGATGGTGGCACCCGCGAAGAGGAGTGCGGAGTCGGCCTGAAACCGCGGGTCCTGCAGATATCGGGCCGGCCCGCACATCATCAATAGCTAGTGTATAAATTATAATTTGTGCATTTCGGTCTCATACACTCTGTTAACAGAATGTAGCCAAATGGGGGTCTGGTGAAGCCTGATAGGTAATCACTGCAATGCTGACCTTCTTATTAACACCCTGTGACCATGAGCAGGTTCTAAAGAAGGTTCTTCAGCATCTCAGATGCCCATTGGAAGAATAAAAGGTTGATAATATCATAGAGCATATGAACTGCTTATACTTCAAAAAAAATGTTATAGGCCCCAGCTTTTCTATAAAGCCCTGATCTTCCAATCCTTATATAGATATAAAATGATTATGCAGTTGAGTTAAAATTGGCTTCTATACATTTATTACAAATCAGTAAGGTCCCTTGTATGATGTAATACAGGTATGGGATTCGTTATCTGGAAACCAGTTATCCAGAATGTTCCAAATTATGGAAAGGCTGTCTCCCATAGACATTATAATCAAATAATCCACATCTTCAAAAATTATTTTCTTTTTCTCTGCAATAATAAAACAGTATCTTGTACTTGATACAAACTAAGATATAATTAATCCCAGCCTATTGGGTATATTTAATCTTTACATGATTTTCTAGTATATTTAAGGTATGACGATTCATATTACGGAAAGATACGTTATCTGGAAAACGCAGGCCCTGATTATTCTGGATAACAGGTCCCATACCTGTATAGTAATCCAGCAGAGGTGCATTTTTTTCTCAAAAACAAATACCCGGAAAGCTCCCAATTACGGAACCGCCTTATCCCATAGACTCAATTTTATTCAAATAATCCAATTTTTTTTTAATTATTTCCATTTTCTCTATAAAATAATAATAATAAAACAGTACCTTGTACTTGATCCCACCTAAGATATAATTAATCCTTATTGGAAGCAAAACCAGCCTATTGGGTTTATTTAATGTTTACATGATTTTCTAGCAGACTTAAGGTATGAATATCCAAATTCTGGAAAGATCTGTTATCCAGAAAACCCCAGGTCCGGAGCATTCTGGATAACAGGTCCTATACCTGTACATTGGAAGCTGGTCCATTGTGACTGAAAATAAGGATCTGGTGTAAGGCAAGTCACATTTATTTCAGAAAAAGGATAGTGCACACAATGTTTTGTGGAAACAAACCTTCTCCAGGTGAAAAAAGTTAAAAAAACGTTGTGCACTATCCTTTTTCCTGAAATAAATGTGGCTACAAGTCTTGCACCTTCCTCACTTGTGTTGCCCCATGTTCCTTTACTTTCTTTTGGTTGCTGAAATATTTCCACAGTACTTCCAGATGCTGTTGGGACTGGCAGTACCAGTGGAAAATATACGGAAGGTTGGTATTATTAGATGTGCTTACTCTATTTTTCAATTGATTCGGGTCTGGCCATTCTTGGGAATTGTGACTATAAAAGGGATTGGATGACAACAGACCAATATTCACGCAGCTAAGAAGTCAAAGAACCTTTGATACCCTTAAGCAGATCATACATGTGCAGATAAAAATGACTAACAAAGTTTCATTTTAATTGTCACATGTGTTTGCTGGCCAGACTTTCAGGCAATACGCCAGTGTATATTCCTGTGGGAGTTGCAGAAGATTAAGAGAAACTGAGACATAACTCTTCTCAACTACCTGCAATTCCAATGGTACAGTCACTAGCCCTTAACTAACAGAACAAATGAATGGTGGCCATACCATGTGTAGCCATAGTGCAGCAGTGCCCATACTTTACTAATGTGAGGTCTACTTTTAGTGATGTTGTCCCATTATGATCTACATCCATAAAAGCATTTTTAGCATTCTGTTCCATTTTTTCTGTAACCTTAACATAATAAATATCTGAATGAAAAGAATTCAACATAGGTGGTTCTTCACAGTCAGGACAGTGAGGTTGTGGAATGCACTGCCGGGTGATGTTGTGATGCTGATTCAGTTAATGCCTTTAAGAATGGCTTGGATGATTTTTTTGGATAGACATAATATCAAATGCTATTGTGATACTAAGCTCTATAGTTAGTATAGGTATGGGTATATATAATTTAAGTGAAAGTAGGGAGGGGTGTGTTTATGGATGCTGGGTTTTCATTTGGAGGGGTTGAACTTGATGGACTTTTTTTCAACCCAATTTAACTATGTAACTGTGTAAAGCATGAAATAGGAGGGTGATATAGACAAGCTGCTTGTTGACAGTGTCTACTGATCACCAGCTAAAGGTCGACTGGTAGATCCCTGCCATAGTGTATACGTCCATATACAATTGGTCAGTGTAGCCACCTTAAGGAAGTGCTGTCCTATTAAAGTAATAATAACACCAATTAAAGGAATTTAAAGGAATGTACATTAGGGGGGTTATTTATCAAAATCCAAATGTTTCACGATTTACCCTTATTTTAAAAAAACACAAAAAAATCTGGAAAAACCGCAATATTTTCGGATTCAAATTTTTCTTGTTTGAAACCTAAAAAGTCATAATTTGGCTTTATTAGCACTTTCCCTTGTTTGTTATAGTTATACAGGAGCAGTGACCAGCTCCATGTTGTAGCTCCCACCCTTCCCAGCTATAGTCAGGTGATCCCACTGGTGTCTAATAAAAGGGCAGCCAAGTTTGGGAGTTTTACTTTGAAAGCAGCAAGTAAGTTGCAGGTAAAATTTAGTCCCTTTGTAAAATGTATAATGAAGCAATAGAATTCTTAATGAATCAGATGAAAATTGAGCATAGGACTGGCCAGATATAGGATGACTTTGACGTAGTTGGCCAGCTTAAATATATTGCAATATATGGACAAACAATCCCTGTTTTGTTTAAAGGGTAAGGCATTTTTTAGTAGCTGTATGAACAAAATGTCTCTGTCTTAAATATATTCATAATGGGTTGAGTGCAGAGAACTCTTGTATTTGTCAGACCGGATACAGCAACGTTTCAAGCCGTTCCCCGGCTTTTTTTCAAGCTTGAAAAAAAGCCGGGAAACAGCTTGAAACGTTGCTGTATCTGGTCTGTATCTGGTCTGAGCCATGTTTAAATAAAGGCCTTTTTATTTCTTTACAAGGTGTTGTTCTTTGCCTCATTGGATTTGCACATTTGAAGAGCCTGCTTGTTGCCATTTTGCTAGAAAGTGCAGCGATAAGCAATATGGTGGCACTCTAAGGGTTAGTTCAAACGAGGACATTCAAGGATATTTTGTTGCCTGGCGACTAATCACCTCGTCTTCTGAGCGACAATCTCCCTAAATTGCCTCGGCTATAGGCTATAATGAAAAGTTGCTGTGCTAATGCACACGAGGGGATGCGTTTTCCATAGTTGCCCGAAGTTGCCTGAGGCCTTCAGCTTATATACGATATGGTAACGGTCAAATAAGAAGTGCAGGCTGAGAATCTGCTCTCCCGCTGTTCTTCTGCAGCTCTGCTGCACCCAGAAGCATTGTCTCCACTCAGGTTCAGGTAAAAATGGTAGATTTCAGCAACAAAAAACATGACAGTTAACATTTCACAGATAAAATTCACATATCTGCCTGCAGCTGAGTGGAGACTATGCTTCTGGGTGCAGACACATCAACCAGAATGCATGTGTATAGAAAACGGATCCGCACACACACTGGTTAATGCAGTCGGGGAGTATCCCCTTTTATTTAGCCACCAAACATTCAATGAATGTTGAATGGCTAAATAAAAATGTTTGGTGGCTATATAAAAGGGGAAACTCCCCGACTGCATTAACCAGTGTGTGTGCGGATCCGTTTTCTATACACATACATTGCTAAGGGACCCGGCCGGGTCAACGGAAGAAACGCACCACCAGTTGCAGGATAGGTGAACTACAGGTGTGCGGTAGGAGAAATTACATTGTACATCAACCAGAACAACAGCAATGGATTCTCAGCCTGTGCTTCTGTGACCCTAGCCTAGAGGTAAAGCACAAAGAGCCTTGCAAATGGCAAGCCCTACCCTCCTTATTAGATAAGGGTCAGGACACATCATAATATAGGGCACACCTTCCCTCCCATAGGCATGGGTCACCCCCTATGGAAATTCCAGTAACAGAGAAAAATGTTAACTATCAGATCCTAATAAAAAAAATGATATTTATATTTAAAAATAGCTGTTGCTTCTTTTGGCAGGCTTTTTGGAAAAAAGTCATGAACGTTATTGAGGCTCCATTGCTTACAAGAAGGAGTATTTAAATATATATATATATATATATACAACAGATAATAGATAATAACAGATAATAGATGGCTTAACACATCAAAAGCTAGCAAACTCACTGGAGAACATCCTAGGAAAGAAAAATAAATTCCACACACTGGATAGAAATTCTTTTATTACAACACAAATAATGTTCATTTTTGGATGTTAGCCCTTTAACTACAGTATTTTCACTTGAGAGAAGTGCTATTACACATATTTCTCCTAGTTAGAAAATGCTGAGACATTAATCTACCACATTTGCTACCTGTTTTCCCACTTTTCTAATCATTTACTAATTTGCATTTAACCGATTTTGACGTTTTATAAGGACTTTTTACCCGTATTTGTGCCAAATTTATCTTGGAATTGAAGCTGGGCTAACACGTTCTGTTCCATGGGAAGATTGCAAAAAGTGCTGATCATCAGATCAAAATTAGGAGTGAAATGCCCCCAGTGAGTTTATAAAACAAATAACCTTTTGCACAATGAGGTCAGAAATATAATAGACCTCCAAAAGGAATTTGGGAGCAACATTTTTTTGCTAGTTTTTGTTGTTTGCCAAAAAAGTTTCAAAATATAATAAATGGGAAATAAAATGAAATTCAGAATAACTTTAAAGGGCATGTAAAGTCTAAAATAGAATAAGGCTAGAAATGCTGTATTTTGTATACTAAATAGGGATGTAGCGAACTGTTCGCCGGCGAACTTCGACTGTTCGCGTCCGCCGCAAGTTCGCGAACGTCGCGCGACGTTCGCCAATAGGCGTTCGCGTCAAAATCGTTTGACCATTCGACCATTCGATCGCTAAAATCGAACGATTTTCGTTCGAATCGAACGATCGAAGCCATTGGATTGAATGAAATCATTCATCCAATGGCTTAGATCGTTCGATTAGAACGGAAATCGTTCGATCGAACGATTAAAATCCTTCGATCGTTCGAATCGAACGATTTTCGGATGTTCGAAGTTCGCGAACTGTTCGCGAACTGTTCGCATTTTTTGCCGGTGTTCGTGAACGGCGTTCGCGAACACATTGTCGGCGGTTCGCTACATCCCTAATACTAAATATAAACATGAACTTACTACACCACAAGCCTAATCAAACAAATAATTTATGCTTTCAAAGTTGGCTACAGGGGGTCACCATCTTGTAACTTTATTAAACATCTTTGCAAGACTAAGACTGTGCACATGCTCAGTGTGGTCTGGGCTGCTTAGGGATCGTCATAAACAAAGCTGCTTGAGTTCTGCATGGCTGGGAAGTAAGGCGGGGGCTCCCCCTGCTGTTCATAAGTATGATTGTTTCCCTGCTCAGCAGTTAGGGATCATCTGACAATTCCTATCCACAGCAGTAAATGAAGGGAGAATTTCATGGCATACAGTCAGGTTTCTTATAAAAACGGTACACATTTTTTAATTAAAGTATATTGGAGATAGGTTTCTTTTTCATTAAAGAAAATAAAATAGGATTTTATTGTTTTGCCTTTACATGCCCTTTAAGAACACCAGGAAAGAAGCCAAACACTTTTTTGAAACAGCCAGGGTGCATAATTTCCACCACCGTTCTTCAACTAGCACAGGAGCACCTTAAATTCCACTTGAGGGAGGAAGACGTTATCTTATTACAGAAGCTCTTTTACACCATGCTACAACTGTTCACCACTGAAAAAAAGGATTCCAAACACAGTGTCCTGAGAGCTTAAATAGACTAGGGAAGGGTTCCAATTCCAATAATTGATGTGGAAGGCACTAAGTAGCTACCCATGACATCAGTGTGTATGTGTGTGTGTGTGTGTGGGGGGGGGTTCTGTGTAACAGACGGCATTTTGTTTTTGAGCTATACACAGCATGACGAAATTCTAGAGTGGATTTGCCAAGATCGACAAACCGGGAATTTTGCAGTGAAACTTTACCAGTCAAAATGTGCCATACAGTGATAATAAACAATCGATTTACTACAATCCCAAGCACAGAGGAAGACTTTCACCCATCAGGAACTAATTCATAGTAACATAGTATAGTAAGTTAGGTTGAAAAAGGACACACGTCCATCAAATTCAACCTTTTAAGTCGATATAAAACCTGCCTAACTGCTAGTTGGTCCAGAGGAAGGTGAAAAAAAACCTTTCTAATGCCTCTCCACTCCAATTAGCCTCAGAGGGGGGAAAACTCCTTCCTGACTCCACGGCGAATTTGGGCGTTCCACTGACCAGCAAACAAACCTGCAAAACGTTAAAAATTGTCATGGGCATCAAAATTGATGCGTCAGAATAATTTTGACGCCCAATGACTTTAATGCATTTCGCAAATTCACCCGTCACTACAAGATATTAATCGGACCAGTCTCTGGATCAATTTGTACTATGAGTTATCTTCCATACTAGCATCGTTTTATTAGTAGCAGAGATAAATTAATCTACTCACTGCTACCAGTAAATCCCCAAATTCTGGCACTTCCCAGCCCCCCAAAAAGGAAATCTTAAAGACAGAAGAGAGCTTGGGAGATATATTTTCTATCCTAAATACTTTATAAACTACTAAGAATGAGTGCCTAGAAGTTATGTTTAGGACTACAAAGGGTGGCTAAACTCCTAAGTTATAGATTGTTTTATCTCATGAGCGACTATAAGAGCAGAGGAACACCTAACTAAGCTTTAGGCCTTGTAAGTTCTATCTAATTATAATTAATTAATTTATAATAGGATCAAAGCAAATCTACTTGTGCATAAAAATGTTACTTTTGGTTCAAACCATTATTTCTTTAGAACAATTAAATCTCAGATTGGCACAATGACCAAGAGATAGGAATAAGGCTGCAGTACCTGCATTCACCTCGTGCTTATTAGTCAAAGAAAATTCTATCCAAATGGCATTTTATTAATTATTCAATGTATTATACACATAGGGATCCTCATATATTGTATGAGCAATTTCTTTGGGAAGATGTTTTAATAATCCCTCGTAGTGTTTATTAGCATGGTTTTAAATGATGCTGCAATAATTAATTTCCTGACAAAAATAATTTCCTAGGAATGAGCTCTACAAGAGGCTAAAAATCACTTCTAATTAGCTGATTGTGACTGAATATGGAAAATTGTACTTGAAATTGTTTTACCCTCCTTAACATGCATTCCTTCAAGGAATGTTTCCTTGAACAGATGGATTGCATAGTTGTTATTAAAAAAGAAAACATTATTTTGCTTAATGGCTGCTTCAGGTTCTCCCCTTGGCTAATCATCTAAGAGGCACAATAACAATCCAGTTAAAACGCTTCACTACCAACATTTAGTCCAATGCCTCATTATAATTTATTTCTATTCAATGTTAAGGATCAGCTGAGTTGTGTTTAATAACTTCACATGTACTGTATATACACCTAGTTACACACTTACAAGCTGTAAGACTCTACTGGGACTCAAACACAGTAGCTTCTGATTGTTGGCTGCTCTACCCAACCACTGGGCCAGGAGAGCTCATCTGCCATTTATTCTTCTTGCCAACGTTAAATCACCCAGTAGACTTATTGGCTAGGTGGGTGGGGTAAGCAAATCAGTGCTGACTTTGTGCTATATAAGCCCAGTCCTTATCACTGTCTGTAGTTTAGCATTTTCCTATGCAACCGAGCACTGTGGCTTGTCCCTAGCTCTCTGTTCCTTTCTCTGGCTTTTTTTCTTACCCCGCCCCTGCTCAGTCCTGTTCTTGCTCCAGTGATATTCTGTATGCCTGCTCCGTTCTGTCATTGGTAGTTCAACTGCTCTGTCTTGTTTTAGTCCTGGTCTCTATGCCTGCTCCTTCCTGTCACCGGTTCTTTACCCGCTCTGTTCTGTTCCAGTCCTGGTCTCTACATCCACTCCTCTCCCTATCACCGTTCTTTGCTGTACCTATCTGTACCTATCCTGCCAGACACTGAATCTTTGCCCTCATCACCCTGATCTTGTTCTTGTACTTTTATTACTCCTTTTTGGCTCATGTGTGCACAATACCTGTCCCTGCCTGAGGGACACTTTCACCACTTTCCATAGTATCCCTTATACAATCTTCTTGCATGTGTTGATTGTTGCAGAAGGTATTTATAGGCATTCCCTGCATTCCCACTGGTCCATACTCTATGGGTCACATGTTTTTGGGTGCTTCCACTAAGGAATGTTTCTCTTGAAACAAATATTCCCATACATTAACTTTAGAGCTTGGAATCATCCGTTGGAGCAGAATCTTTTCCAAGTAAAAATGGTGCTGGTGTTTTTTACCAGATAGAAGAGAAGTGGAAAGAAAGTTCTAAAGGGAAATCCAATAACCATAGAGAAGGTGCAGTGAGTACAACGATGGTCATCATTTTTTTACTAATGTGTTTATCATTACAAATGCACTTTTTTTGGTTTTTACTCAAACATGCAAGGTTTATAAATACATAAATTCATTGTATTCAACACTTGAATTGATCAGGGTAAGGAATTAAAACTCAGCTGCAAATTCAGCTTCAAAGTGGACGGGTGAATACCTTCCCCAAAATGTAATAGGTTTGCCCCTCTCTGAGTAGAGAAACCAAATAATATATGACTATCCATGCAGTAATGAAATTATTCCTGTGCTGAGATTGAAACCTCCAGTCATACGACTGTTTAAATATATTATAAATATATTATTATGTTATACATTTTAATATAATTTTCCATCTTAATACAAACCATAACCACTGGTCCCCATTGGGGGGGGGGTTTCATTTTAAAAAAACGATATAACCTTTTTTACTTTGGATCGTTCAGCACTTTTTTTCTATTCGTAATTTTTATATTCAGATCTTTTAAATTTCATGGCATCTGTGTTTTTAGAGAAAATGGGTCTATTCGTGGTTTCAAAAACTGTAATACCACTAAAATCGACTTTTAATAAACGGGCCAATAAATTGTTATAGCTAGTGATGAGTAAAACATCTTTGTTCTGTCTGAGCAAAAAACTTGTGAATCCGCAGAAAAATGTGAAATGGCTGAATTTCACCAAAATGTTGTCAAATTCATTGGAGTCACTGTGTTTTTTGCTACTTTTTTCTTGCCATAATGCATTAGAACCAATGGGTAGTTTTTTTTGGCATCAAATACATTTGTGTAAATTGGCATTTTTTCCCATATGAAAAAAATCGCTTTTTTTCAGTGTAGCACTTAATTCTTAGGGGCTAAGCCATCACAAATGGTGTAGAGGCAGGGTATAGTAAAACTGTAGGAAGTGCCGGTATAACGGCAAGAAACGCGTAATTCATACAGCACAGCATACCCACCGCTTGTTACAATCCACGATGTTTGAGCCATAATAAAGCCGACTTTTTATGAAGACTGTGTCTCAGCATTATTCTACCGACTAGCACCAAAGATGCGAGAGAACAAGTTACGCAAGTACTATAACGGCACGGAGTAGCCGGCGTCTCGCAAAGGCGGCAGCGGAGAAGACACAGCTGTCGGGTGAGCTCTGAAATTGTCCGCATTTTTCTTTCTCTTTCTATAGTAAAACTGTAACATGGTGCAGTTTGCAATAATTGGGCGCCAGTGGTTCTTATAACTTAACCAGAGAATATATTCATTAAACAAGATAATCCACAAATAAGTATACACGAAGAGCAAGCAGGATCAACAGTGGCTGGGCATATACTCCAGCACCAAAGGTCAGTATCAGTCCCCACAGGGAAGAGAACATATACAGCAGCAAGGAGGTACAACCAGCTTTCAACCTTTTCCCTAAGAGGAACCCTGGGGAATCTCGACATCCCTAGGTCTGTACACTTCATCCCTACTTCTGGGCAATTAGTACCTGGGATCCTAATCCCACTGCTTAGCTAAATAGCCTGACTGTCTGTCACTCCCAGAGTGACCTCTTAAGGTGAGTAGTCTATCCTGACCAGACCTGACCTATCTAGGTTCCACTTTACCCTGCCTGCTCAGACCAGGTCTTGCACAAACTTGACCCTGAGCATATGGCTGCCAAGGAATTCATACTTTAGAACAGTGCCATCTACTGGACACTGGTTGGGGGTATAGCTGTAGGCAGGATAAGGAAACAGGTCCCCCTCCTAACTGTATTTTAGGACCCAGTTAGGCATCTATAATACTAGGGGACTGCCTGCTAAATAATACTGGGAGACTAATTCACCAGTCCCCTACATTAGCAAAATAAAATGCACAGCAACATTTTAAAGTAGATTCACTAAGATTTTGTCAATAACAAAAATGCTAATTTATCAGACAAAAATATATGCTTTTCTATGTAGATTCAGTAACTTAATACCAACACATATTTGGTAAGTCAAGATTGAACAAAATAGAGATTTTCAAAGTTTTGGGCATTGGGCAGATATTAATAACAACCATAGTTAAACCCTAGATATGTAATTGATTCATATATTGATGTCACGAACTTTAACTGTATGCAGATGAAGCAAAGACATCTCCCTATACAAGAGAACTTCTTTTACTAACATCCACATGTAGTGCATTCCAGTACCAAAAATAAAGAAAGCTATGCAGGTTTCTTGCATTTTTCTAATGTGTGTCTCTAGGTATTATCCAAATTGCTGTTTCACATCTGTTCCTCTTTAGAAATGCCATGTTTCTGCACATCCTATTGTTTAACATCTCACATAAGGACGCATAGACCAGTGGTATGGACATTAAAAGGGCACAATGGCTGCTATACTGTGTATTATTCATGGCTGCTGATTAATAAAGAATCACATCATGCGGTCTCACTCTGAAAAAGTCACTGTGCCAAAAAGTCATAAAACAGCAGGTGTATGCAGTAAATAACAACAAGTATTTCTTATTGACGTTGGCATTTTGATTTAAAAACAACAGAAATTCTAGTTTTGCATTCACATCAGAATAACCATTGCCGTATCATCTACATTCTGAATATAAAATTAGAGTGACTATTAAGGCCAGAAAGTTTCCAATTGCTGTTAAGTTACTGTATAGTTCTACAACAGCTGGAGAGCCTTGATCTCTGATTTAAGTCAATAACAAGAAATTGCATAAAGGAACAGCTTTGCAGATACATTAAATTAGAATCTCGTTCACATTGCATACGTTAATACTGTGTCTAAAAATCCCATCATACTGTATGTATTGAACACTGCTTTCAGAGGCTTGTGAAACTGTCAAGAAAAAAAGGTTTTTGGAAACGATATACAGGTATTCAGAATGCTCAGGACCAGGGGTTTTCCGGATAAGGGATCTTTCCATAATTTGGATCTCCATACCTTAAGTCTATGAAAGAAATTATCTAAACATTTACAAACCCAATAGTATTCTTTTGTTTCCAATAAGGATTTATTATGTATTTTTTTTTATAATTATATTATAATTATTTGATTATTATATATGGGAGACTGACTTTTCTGAGCTTTCTGGATGACGGTTTTCTGGACAATAATATCTCATACCTGTAGCTGCATTCATTAAAAGATTTTAATAGATGCTGCTTCCTGTCCATTTACCATTGTTCACCAGTGAGTAGTGATGAGTGAAATTTTCACCCAGGTTTTGCCTCAAAAAATACCCACAGACTGGGTAACAATAGCGTAAACTAGTTTAGTATTTGTAGAAGAGCTGAATGGTAGTGATGGGCGAATTTCTCCTGTTTCGCTTCGTGAAAAATTAGCGAAATTGGCAAAAAATGAGCGAAACTCGAATTTTGATGTCCGCATCAATTTGTATAAATTTTGATGCCAGAGTTGAAGTCAATGGGCATCCCAATAGTGTTGACTCGCGACGTTTTTGACGCGACTTTTCCGACGCACGTCCAAATATTTGCGGGAGTTCCGCAAATAGCGTGCAAATTCTCTGCGAATTCGCGCCTGCCGAATTTAATCTCCCGTTACTACTGATTGGTAGTATTTGATAAATGTCTAATAAATACTCTGCCAGATGAAATAGAGAAGTCTTATTTAGATGAGCTTATGTTGGTCTTAATTTGGTCATTAAACCCTCACCGTGAGTTTTTTTTTATGTCAAAACAGCTACAAAACAAGCTTTTTAAAAGTTTCCAGTGTTGATTAAACTGAAATTTTCCAATCACCTTTTTGGTGCAGCAAATAGCTGGCAGTTTGCTCATCTCTAATTCATTGCCATTGTACCTTTGTCATCATATCTATAAGAGCCTGCCTCATTAATCCTGTCTTTTATGAACTTTTATGCCAAGATTTTCATCATTGCCACCTTGATTTTCAGAGCCTGAAGAACGCAGCAGAGATGTTTCTTCTCTATTGCTGTCAAAGGATCTTAGCACTGTTCTCGCTTTACTGTCAAGGGGTTCTGAATATTGCGATGAATGTTATGTAAGTATTGTGGAAATTCAGACAAAAAGCAGGAGTGATAAGAAGGAAGAGTCAGGGTAATTTTAAGCAGGTATTTGTTTGTGTTATTTACAGCGGGGTTTTTTTATTTTACAAAATAAGGCACTTTCCTATTTTTATACAGAATATGCAAGCAACAAATCCAAGTCAAATTCTGGGCAGGTCCACTGTGCAACCTGTATTCTATTATGCCTCATCCACTACAAGGGCTAATTAAATTTAATAATCCGAAGATAGTGAGGAGCAAATCTGCAGAAAAAAATCAATGGATTGTGACTGCAGATTGACTTTTTTTCAAGTCAGTAGACATTTTTTCATAGTGACTTTTAAAGCACCATTTTTCGTGGTGGTGATTTTTTTTAATATGCAGTTTGTTACCACATTTTTTCATGGCAAAGTTTTGCAGAAACATTTGCTGATGGCAAAATGCATAATTCTGCAGCTAATACACCTGCCAAAAAGTTTAACTCATCACTAGAAATTAAAAGGGGTGGTTCAACGTTAAGTTAACTTTTAGTATGTTATAGAATGGCCAATACAATTTACCTTCCTCTCCTATCACTTTCCAGCTTTCAAATTGGGGTCACTGACCCATCTAAAAAACAATGGCTCTGTAAGGCTACAAATGTATTGTTATTGCTACTTTTTATTACTCATCTACTTACACCCTCTCCTATTCATATTCTAGTCTTTTACTCAAATCAGTGCATGGTTTCTAAGGTACGTTGGACCCTAGCAACCAGATTATTGGAATTACAAACTGGATACCTGCTGAATAAAGAGCTAAATAACCAAATGTGAACAACCCCTTTAATACAATCATTAGTTTTTCCTTTTCTATTCTCTTTCAAGACCCCACATGCTAGTCCCTTATTTTCTGCCCCGCAGGTGATGATTCATCAATCCCCCCATATACCAGTACTGGCATTTTCCAGCCTTATTGATCACAGCCCCTGTTATTCTCCCCATTTGCTCTTATAGAGTATTCTGGATACCTCCCAACTGTCCCTTTTTCAGAGGGATAGTCCCTCTTTTGACAGCTCAACCTGCAGTCCCTCATTTGTACTGGAAAGTCCCTATTTTCTTTGCACTGAACAGCCAGGAAAAGATACAAAGTTTCTAACTTAATTGGCTTTTGGCAGAGAGCCAAGAACAGCTAACAGGTGCAAATAAGATACTTTGGGGCATGTTTACTAACATTGGAGATAAATATCTGGAGAGATTTCTGGAGATGTTGCCCATAGCAACCAATCAGATCTTTGCTTTTGTTTTCTAAGTTATAGATGGCTGTTTAAATCTAATTGCTGATTGGTTGCCATGGGCAACATCTCCAGAAATCTCTCCAGATATTTATCTCCAATGTTAGTAAACATGCCCCTTTGTAACAATTCTGAGATAAGAAAATAAGTAATTGTAACAGTTTAGATAAGGAGAAATATTTGTAATCTTTCATAACCATCCAAATTTGTAAAATGAACATGGTAATTAGGGGTGTGGCCACAAAATGGGTGTGGTCAACAAACATTTGCCACGCTACGCCCGCCAAATGTTTCTGTCCCTCTTTTTCCTTCCAAAATGTTGGGAGGTATGTTCTGGAAGAGATATATCGTCCCTTCCGGGTCCTCTGTAGCTAAAATGTGCTGTATATTAGAGTCTGCTGATCTTAAGTCTGCAGGTCCTACCTACAACAATATACACTGCTTACCCAGTAAATCTGTAAATTGTTTTCATTAACTATGTTGAGTAATTGAGTTACCAGTTATTTCTTTTAGGCTCACCCTACATTAGGTGGTTTCTCCCACAGCTGATTTTATCTAGAGTAGGAAAAACGTCCACTTTCCGAGGATTTAAATAGGGATGTAGCGAACTGTTCGCCGGCGAACTAGTTCGCGCGAACTTCGACTGTTCGCATCCGCCGCAAGTTCGCGAACGTCGCGCGACGTTCGCCAATAGGCGTTCGCGTCAAAATCGTTCGACCATTCGATCGCTAAAATCGAACGATTTTCGTTTGAATCAAACGATCGAAGCCATTGGATTGAATGAAATCATTCGATCCAATGGCTTCGATCGTTCGATTCGAACGGAAATCGTTCGATCGAACGATTAAAATCCTTCGATCGTTCGAATCGAACGATTTTCGGATGTTCGAAGTTCGCGAACTGTTCGCATTTTTTGCCGGTGTTCGTGAACGGCGTTCGCGAACACATAGTCGGCGGTTGGCTACATCCCTAGATTTAAATAGGAACTGATGGACATCACTATATGATAAGATGTCAGTTCAAAAATGTTCTAGTGTACACTTTCAATGGGATGTAGCAGAGGCAGTGCAAGACGTTCCTCCATCATTTGTAATACATTGTCGGAGAACCTCCTCGTATAACTTGAGCCTTAGATTCTCCTGTTTCAATGTGTCTGATCTCATTGTCATAAGGATGCATAACTCTGCTGCATACCTGTCTTATAAAGATGCATGAAATTCTGATTTCTATTTAGCCAATACCATACCAAATCCAAACCAATAATAAAAAACATAATATAACATTATTTTAAACCACTGGAGCATATTTCTATTTGCAAATGGTGCCATTTATATAATTGTATTCAAATTTACATTTAAAAATGAAGGTTTGGATGCCGATGGGTAGTCAAATACATTTGAGGAGAATTTTGGATTCAAGCTAATCCGAAATTATATATTTAATGCATTCGGAATGCTTAATGTTATATCTGGCTCATAAAATGCGCAAGGTTCACAAATATAGTGTATTCAGAGCCAGTAGTGTATATTCAGATGAGATGCTGCATTTGTCAAAGGATGCAGTCAGTATTATACAAAATATGTTTTATGTTCTACAATTATGAAATAACTCAAAAGTAGGGGAACACTAACACATCTATGTTAAACATTTGCAAAGTTTTCTCCTATGTACTCATTATAGAAGTACTTCAAACAAAGAGTTAAAAATTGTGAAATGCAATAAAGTACAGTAGCTACTGAAGAATTATAAGGATCCAATTCAGAAGCTTGAGACAGATCAGATATATTTAATCATTAATAGCAGGTTTTTTAGTTCAGCACATTAATACATGCACTTATAAAGTTCAATTGCTTAGAACAAGACCCTAAATAATTATCTTGCAAAGACCAGGACCATAAAGTTTTTTGTCACTCTGTCTCTATCTATAGACCCCAAGGTAGTCAATCAAGCCATTTGTTCATCAAACGCTACAGCTCTGAGAATGAATTAGAAGCAAGGTGTGATAGTGATTACAATCATTTTTAGAAGATAGAGGATAAGGAAGAGAAAGTGAAATAACAAAACTACCCACAAGGCAGTAGGGAGAATTCCTTTGCAGAAGACAAATCAGTAGTGACAGCAAAAATGAAAGTGTGATTTGCACTAAAAAGAATGGTATGAGAAAAAGGACAGAACTTTGCGCCTGCAAAATTTTCATCTGGTTTTGATCATGAACTTGATAAGTATAGATTTGCCAGTGTGCTTTGCGTCAAAGAGTTTTCTGATCACAGCTGTGGAAATGCCATTTCTTCCTGTTGGATATCAAAGCTTCTCCCAAGGAGACCCTTTGATCCCAAGTT
The DNA here is from genome assembly GCA_038501925.1 of Xenopus petersii. Taxonomy (NCBI): domain Eukaryota; kingdom Metazoa; phylum Chordata; class Amphibia; order Anura; family Pipidae; genus Xenopus; species Xenopus petersii. The sequence goes on along the minus strand of CM076678.1, from coordinate 132,441,373 downwards.
CATTAATTCTGCCATGAAAGCGTTCCTCCAGGTAACGACATAAAAAGAAAGGATTAACCAAAGAGGAAGAGCTAGTAATTGAATCAAGCTAGGAATACTTATATGACAGGCTACAGTGGTGTAACTAGATACAGCTGGACCTCACAGCAAAATTCTTTTAGGATCCCTAAAACTTAGGGAAGATGACCTGTTTACTGAAATTATTTAGAGTACCACTGTGCCCTCTACAATCCTTTTCCAACCTGAAGTCACAGGGTCTTCTGCTTCTTTCTGTCTTGAATGGCACCCTAAACCCAGAAATAAAGTCAAGCTCCCGGTTAAGGCTCACTCTTCCACAGGGCCGGATATACATAGCAGGTGCCCCTAGGCCCGCTGTCGTTCTCATCAAATTTTCATCATCAGGACCAGAGCAATGGGGATTGGCGTACAGGAAATTTTAAAAATGATCGTATCTTCGGCACTTCCCCAGTGTTTCAGCATGCTGCCCCCTAAAATCCTGCCACCCTAGGCCCGGGCCTTGGTGGCTTCTCCACAAATCTGTGCCTGCTCTTCCACCTTTATAAGCCACCTTTGGCTTCAGGAGGAGCCCTCAGCTAGATGCTGCCAGTTCAGGCAATAGTCAGTTATACAAGCAAGAATAGGCAACAGGAATCAGGTCAGAAAATGCACCAAGATGTTATGTAACATGGACCTAACAATGGGCAATGAGTTTTGGCCAGAGGCCCTTTAAATATTTAAACTTTCTCGCTGAAATGTGATGACGTCATATGCACGGCACGTACAACCAGGAAGTGTGCACTGCACGAACAGTATGAAGATGCAACGGAGCAGGAGAAGGACTAGGGCTGCGGGCATCCCCATCAGGAGAGTGAGTAGAGTAGAGAGAGTAGTCCCCACTAGACCACCAGGTGAGTCTTTCTTTTATGAAAAGGACAAGGATTGTGCTGCTAGACCATGACTAATACCTCCCCCTGAGCTTTTCATCAAAAAGCATCATTAAATCAGCAGATGAAAATACTCAACAATAACAGGGTTCCAAATGAAGCTGAAAGCTAAACTAGATTTGAGAGACCAAATATCTTCATGTGCACCCAATAAAGCCTGTAATATATGTAATTCCATCAGTATAAACTTCACAGAAGTCTTTGGCAGATCTTCTACAGCAAGTGACTCCCTGACAGGTATAGATGGCTATACCTGTATACCAAGGGTTTCCAAAACTTTTTTCCCCATAAACAACATTCAGATGTAAAAAGAGTTAGGGAACAATGCAAACATGAATAAAGGTTCCTGGATTGTGCAAAATAAGGGTTGTGATTGGAGATTTGATACATCTACAGGAGGCTCTGTTTGGCAGAACACCTGTTTTTATGTACCCAAAATGTGCCTTTAAACCAGGAATTCAAAAACAAGCTGCTTTGAGGCCATTCAAGGGGATGATAAGCAACATCTTTCTCATGATCCATTGGTTGTGGATCAAGTGTTTACTGACCAGTTATTGACCCTTTGCTATAGCCTGTGTGTGCACAGTAACAGAATTTTCAACTGCACTATAGATGCTTTAAAGCTGAAGACTTACTCAGTGATAGGGATACTTTTTGTTTGTTGGCATTATCCATTGTATTAAAATTGTAGAATTTTTTAGAATGCTTTACAGGGATGTAAAATAGGACACAGACATCGACACATACAAACTAATTGAGTTGATCACAATACCTTCACAAAGCTGACCAGCAAAATATTCTTAGAAAAATACAGCATTTCTAAGAATTCCATTTCTATGCAGATTCTCAACTGTACTAAAGTGCCATATTAGACTAACAGATGCTAGATCATATTTCTCGTCCTTTGGCCCATGGGTACTCTTCCTATTTCAAAAATCTGTCACACTGAGTGTGGGTCCTTGTACTGAGAGCTTACTGCAATGTGACATCTGCCATTCATATGTATCAAAGCAAACCGGCAGAGATTGGCAGGCAAGATATGTTCTGTATACACAATATGTTTTTCCATCTTACTTTACTGTCTGGTTATCAGTATGTGCAAAATAATTCCAGTTTATGCACAGCATCAGTGTTGGAATTGTCTGTTTTTAAGGATTTGTAGTTATGATTATAGTAACAGTATATATATATATATATATATATATATATATATATTAAAATCTTACTAAAAATATATTTGTCAATGTAGAACAATATCAATGACTTTTTCCTATTCATCTTCCATTAAAATAATTATAATAATGAGATTTCAAGAGTCTGAGCTACTGAAAACATTGGTGTAATATTTTTGGGTGAACTTCTTAACAAACCGGGCGAAGTGAGAAAAAATACTGGAAATCTTTTTACATTTTGACCAATTTCCAACAAGGTATATTTATAAGACCATAAGGGGCATGTTTACTAATATTCACATTTTTATTCAAAATCTGTTTCATGAATCAAATTTTTTATCAAAAAAAGTGTGGGTTATTATTGCTCTAAAACTCAAAAAAAATCAAGATTTCTTAAGTGTAAAAACCACAAAAACCTTAATACAAAATTTTGCTAAGTAAAAGCTGTTTAGGTCCCATACAAGTCAATTGGAGATGTGCTCATCCTAGTTGTCCATTTTTAATCAATTCCAAAAGGTTTTCAGATGTTTTTCGCTAGTAATTGCTCAAAAAAACTTGAACAATTGGAGTTTTTTCAGGTTTTTCTTAATTCATAAAACCACTAAAACAAGAATGCTGAGAAATTGGCCTCTAACAGTATTTATTGAAATTTAAAATTGTAAATACAAAAACATCAAATTAAATTAGTTTGAGTGTTAACACTTCACCTTCCATTAACTTCAAAAATCAGTTTATCGTTAAGTTTAAAAGCCTCATTTTAAAAAAAGTTGACAGAGAGAATGCATTAAATAGTGAATAAATTGCCCCCTATTATAAATTATAGGGATATTATAAGTTACCGAGGAGTTTCATGACCATATAAAAACACGAGGCCAAAGGCCAAGTGTTTTTAAACAGGTCATGGAACTCCGAGGTAACTTCTAATATCCTCATATTTTGCAACTGGGGGTTCTTAATTTATTATAATACACAAATTTCAGTGAGTCATGTGACAGAAATGACATCAGAACTCACCGTTTATAACTGATAACATCAGAAATCGCCGTTTATAAGGATATAATTTACAAGACATTCACGGCTTTTGTGTATTATATAAGAATAACAACCCTGATTAATGAAGTGTTGAGAGTATTATAGAATCTGCAACACAATTCAAAGGGATACTGATTTTGCAGCTTGTCAAGCTATGCACCACTGTGATGTAAGCTATGACCAAACTCAACCATATGGCATCCATATGTAACATACTTGCATAATATAAATAAAGGCAGATGCTAAACTGAGAAAATATCTATTAAAACACAATAAATTGGACATAAACCTTGATATGGTAAAAAAAAAAAACATCACACGAATCAAAATTCAACACAAATTTCTTCTGATTCATGTATTTTGGGACTGGAAGAAGAGCTGAATTACTGTGTCTAGCTGCAAATGTTGATTTGTGTTCTACATAACATTTCATAACTCCCTGCCAAGATTCATTTGCAATATCTCCATATATTTCAAGAAATGCCCTTCAGAATTATTGCAAGCATTTTGTGGCCATAAATACAAATGACATCTTTTGCTATATCATAAACTAACTTGACTTGCAGATTCACAAATTTAATCAATGCATAAGTGCATTTATAAGTGATTCCTTTTAGTATTTGATTTTGAAAACAAAAGCACAAAGTGAATCAAATCTAGTGCCCGACGGACCTCTTGTTGATATTTAGTTAGCGTCCATGTCTGCAGAATTTTTATGAGGAAAAGGTCACCTGCAATAAATTTGTATTACTTGTAATTAGTGATGAGCAAAATTTTTCGCAGATTTCTCTGCAAAAAAAAATTCCCATAGACTCCAATGAGTCATGTGTTGTCGCCCATTGACTTTAATGCAATTGGAAAAATTTTCGCCGTCTTGCGAATTTTCGGTGAAGCAAAATGGTTCAAATTTGCCCATCACTACTTGTGTTACTTTTGAATATTAGCTCCTTGAAAACTCAATGGTTAAAAAAAATTCCTGTTACACTTTTTTTTTTGAAATCATAATGTTTTTCTTATTTACTAATATATTTAAGAGCTTGATTGTAAGTAGTAGAAAAAAACATGATTGCAGTGAAAAATCACATTGATCCTTGCATTTTTAAAAACATGACAACAATTTTAATAATGATTTTGCAAAATACATCTCCCACTGGAAATTTTAGTTTAAAAGATCTAGAATAAATTCAAAGTGTCTTATAAACCATAATTTAACTTTTGACTAGGAATCCAGTAATGGATATTCCAAACTGGTTTCTGTGAGTTCAGATCCTGTCCAAGGGTTTTGTCTTGTGCTTTATTCTGGTTTAGACCCTTATTGACCATTTTTTTTGCTGCTTGCCATAACAGTTTGCCTGTATGTCAACAATGACCTTCTCAAATTCAAATCTGCTCATCCTCATACTAACTGTTCGTTGAAGGGTAGTGGTGCCCAATTAGACCCACAGTGGAAAGTTCCAGGACCCCACAATCTTCTAGTTCACAGAAGGGTTCAGTTTTCACTGCCAATTTGATGAGTTTTTGCTTAACTAATATGTTATACCAACTTCAATGCGGGAGAAGGAAAAGTCAGTTTTTCAAATGTATCTTTCACCAGCAACAGATAATACATCCATACATGCCCTTATCCTATCCCACCTAGACTACTGCAACTTGCTATATACTGGCCATTCTAACTTACATATCTCCCTGCTATAATATGTATTTAATAATGCTTCTCATTAAAGAGCAGGCAAGTCCCCTCACTGAAATGCTTATCATGGATCGTAAGCTCATTGGGCAGGAACCTCCTTCCTTTGTCTCTTTAACACTTATCACTTAAACTTAACTGTAACTGTATTTTTTATTTATTTATTTTATAATTATACTGACTCCTATTTGCTTTATTAATGCATTGTTCTGGTGTGCAGAACTGCATGCACATGTAGCACTATAAATACATAATAGTGCCTTAAAATCGACCTTATATATAAAGCTAACACACAAGAAAAAAGTTGGGGAGGGTGGGGCTGTTTAATACTGAGATAGGTATCTATATGTAAACAAAATGTCATGCTTACATTGGAAGGCAGAAATGGGAAATAATGTATGAATGCAAGCATTCAAGAAATTTGCTTTTCCTGTAAAAAAATTAACAGACAGGATACATTTTCAACACAAGCCCTATTCATTTTGCATCTCCTGAACTAAAGTGTATATACAGTAAGTCTTACTGATAATGGTGTCTTTGGTAGAGATGGCGCGAACTGTTCGCCGGCGAACTTGTTCGCGCGAACATCGGGTGTTCGCGCTCGCCGGAAGTTCGCGAACGTCGCGCGACGTTCGCCATTTTGGGTTCGCCATTGTTGGCGCTTTTTTTTGCCCTCTCACCCCAGACCAGCAGGTACATGGCAGCCAATCAGGAAGCTCTCCCCTGGACCACTCCCCTTCCCTATAAAAACCGAAGCCCTGCAGCGTTTTTTCACTCTGCCTGTGTGTGCTGAAGAGATAGTGTAGGGAGAGAGCTGCTGCCTGTTAGTGATTTCAGGGACAGTTGAAAGTTTGCTGGCTAGTAATCGTGTTGATACTGCTCTGTTATTGGAGGGACAGAAGTCTGCAGGGGTTTGAGGGACATTTAAGCTTAGGTAGCTTTGCTGGCTAGTAATCTACCTTCTACTGCAGTGCTCTGTATGTAGCTGCAGTGGGCAGCTGTCCTGCTTCTGATCTCATCTGCTGACTGCTGCAATAACAGTAGTCCTTGTAAGGACTGCTTTTATTTATTTTTTTGTTCCAATACAGAGCAGTATCAAGCAGATTACTAGCCAGCAAACTTACTATCATCTGTCCCTGAAATCACTAACAGCTCTCCCCCTACACTATCTCTTCCAAGCACACACAGGCAGATTTTTCAGATACATTTTTGCCCTTGATCCCCCTCTGGCATGCCACTGTCCAGGTCGTTGCACCCTTTAAACAACTTTAAAATCATTTTTCTGGCCAGAAATGTCTTTTTTAGATGTTAAAGTTCGCCTTCCCATTGAAGTCTATGGGGTTCGCGAACCGCTCGCATTTTTGCGCAAGTTCGCGAATATGTTCGCGAACTTTTTTTCCGACGTTCGCTACATCCCTAGTCTTTGGAAGAGATCATGCTAATTAAAGAGAAAAGCAGGTATGGTCTGTCTCCCCCCAAAGGTAACACTTTAATTTTTTCACTTAGGATAGGACTGACGCATGGACACTGCCTTGAGGGGGTGCGTCAGCTTATGCATCCTTTGTACAAACTTTGTAACTAAAAGTGTCTTTTTTAAGAAAGTTACAGTTCAGTTGTGCAAGAATATTTTTTTCAGGGGGTTATATATTGTGTGCTGGGGCTAACTTGTTTAGTATGTAAATTAAGCCTTGCCCATGTCCACCCAATAAGAAAGATGAGGAGTGGCATTTCAGCTTGTTTGTTTAAAAATTTTATATTTTTTGGGGAGGTGGCTGTCTCCTTAAATGCTCGCTCTCCCAACCCCCGCCTAATGGTGTCTTTGGAAGAGATCATGCTAAATAAAGAGAAAAGCAGGTATGGTCTGTCTCCCCCCAAAGGTAACACTTTAATTTTTTCACTTAGGATAGGACTGACGCATGGACACTGCCGTCGGAAAAAAAGTTCGCGAACATATTCGCGAACTTGCGCAAAAATGCGAGCGGTTCGCGAACGGTTCGCGAACCCCATAGACTTCAATGGGAAGGCGAACTTTAACATCTAAAAAAGACATTTCTGGCCAGAAAAATGATTTTAAAGTTGTTTAAAGGGTGCAACGACCTGGACAGTGGCATGCCAGAGGGGGATCAAGGGCAAAAATGTATCTGAAAAATCTGCCTGTGTGTGCTTGGAAGAGATAGTGTAGGGGGAGAGCTGTTAGTGATTTCAGGGACAGATGATAGTAAGTTTGCTGGCTAGTAATCTGCTTGATACTGCTCTGTATTGGAGGGACAGAAGTCTGCAGGGATTTGAGGGACATTTTAGCTTAGGTAGCTTTGCTGGCTAGTAATCTACTGTTCTCTTTAAACAACTGCCATACGTTGCCCTTGTAGGCATTGTTTGCCCAGTTTTTTTGGACGCAGCCACTGAAGCACAGTTGCCAGAAAAAATATGCCATATAAATGCTGAAAATAGTCATTTTTTGCCATATACGTTGAGTCAACGTATGGCAAAAAATGACTATTTTCAGCATTTATGTGGCATATACTTGTAGGCATTGTTTGCCCAGTTTTTTTGGCCGCAGCCACTGAAGCACAGAGGCCAGAAAAAATATGCCATATAAATGCTGAAAATAGTCATTTTTTTGGTCGCAGCCACTGAAGCACAGTTGCCAGAAAAATTATGCCATATAAATGCAGAAAATATGCATTTTTTTGGTCGCAGCCACTGAAGCAAAGTTGACAGAAAAATTATGCCATATAAATGCTGAAAATATAAATTTTTTTGGTTGCAGCCACTGAAGCACAGAGGCCAGAAAAATTATGCCATATAAATGGAGAAAATATGCATTTTTTTGGTTGCAGCCACTGAAGCACAGAGGCCAGAAAAATTATGCCATATAAATGCAGAAAATATGCATTTTTTTGGACGCAGCCACTGAAGCACAGTTGCCAGAAAAAATATGCCATATAAATGCTGAAAATAGTAATTTTTCGCCATACGTTGACCTTGTAGACATTGTTTGCCCCGTTTTTTTGGACGCAGCCACTGAAGCACAGAGGCCAGAAAAAATTAAACCAGTAGGGTTTGCACCCTAGTTTGTAACGGTGGCGGAGGGAGGAGGACGCTAAAGGACAGCTGTGTGTGGAGTCATGAGGCTTGAAGAGAAGGACAGCTGCATAGAAGTCAGAACAAGTCTTCCGGCGTGCAGTAACCCTCCGAGATCCACCCCTCATTCATTTTAATAAAGGTCAGGTAATCGACACTTTTGTGACCTAGGCGAGTTCTCTTCTCAGTTACAATCCCTCCTGCTGCACTGAAGGTCCTTTCTGAGAGCACACTTGAGGCTGGGCAAGACAAGAGGTTCATGGCAAATTGTGACAGCTCTGGCCACAGATCAAGCCTGCGCACCCAGTAGTCCAGGGGTTCATCGCTCCTCAGAGTGTCGATATCTGCAGTTAATGCCAGGTAGTCCGCTACCTGCCGGTCGAGGCGTTCTTTGAGGGTGGATCCAGAAGGGTTGTGGCGCTGCCTTGGACAGAAAAACATTTGCATGTCTGATGTTACAGACCGGCCAAAGGGCTTTGTCCTTGCAGGTGTGCTCGTGGCAGGATTACTGGCACCTCTGCCCCTGGAATGTTGATGAGTTCCTGAAGTGACATCACCCTTAAAAGCATTGTACAACATGTTTTGCAGGCTGGTTTGTAAATGCCGCATCTTTTCGGACTTGTGGTATGTTGGTAACATTTCTGCCACTTTATGCTTGTACCGAGGGTCTAGTAGCGTTGCGACCCAGTACAGGTCCTTCTCCTTAAGCCTCTTGATACGGGGGTCCTTCAACAGGCATGACAGCATGAAAGACCCCATTCTCACAAGGTTGGATGCAGAGCTATCCATCTCCGCTTCCTCATTATCAAGGACTGCATCATCCACGGTCTCCTCCCCCCAGCCACGTACAAGACCAGGGGTCCCCAAAAGGTCACCACTAGCCCCCTGGGAAGCCTGCTCCTGTTGGTCCTCCTCCTCCTCCTCCACAAAGCCACCTTCCTCCTCTGACTCCACTTCTGGCACCTCTCCCTGCGTTGCAGCAGGTGCCTGGGTTCGTTCTGGTGATTGCGACCATAAATCGTGCGCTTCCAGCTCCTCGTCACGCTGGTCTACAGCCTCATCTGTCACTCGTCGCACGGCACGCTCCAGGAAGAAAGCGAAGGGTATTAGGTCGCTGATGGTGCCTTCGGTGCGACTGACCATATTTGTCACCTCTTCAAAAGGTCGCATGAGCCTGCAGGCATCGCGCATAAGCACCCAGTAACGGGGGAAAAAAATCCCCAGCTCTGCAGATCCAGTCCTACCACCCAGTTCAAAAAGGTACTCGTTGACGGCCCTTTGTTGTTGCAGCAGACGTTCCAACATAAGGAGCGTTGAATTCCAGCGAGTCTGGCTGTCAGAAATCAAACGCCTGACTGGCATGTTGTAGCGCTGCTGAATGTCAGCAAGGCGTGCCATGGCTGTGTAGGAACGTCTGAAATGGGCCGACACCTTTCTGGACTGGGTGAGAACGTCCTGGAATCCTGGGTACTTGGAGACAAAACGTTGGACTATTAAATTTAACACATGTGCCATGCAGGGCACATGTGTTAAATTTCCCAGTCTCAACGCTGCCAACAGATTGCTTCCATTGTCACACACCACTTTTCCGATCTGCAGTTGGTGTGGGGTCAGCCACCGATCGGCCTGTGACTGCAGAGATGACAGGAGTACAGATCCGGTATGGTTTTTGCTTTCCAGGCACGTCATCCCCAAGACAGCGTGACAACGGCGTACCTGGCACGTCGAATAGCCTAGGGGGAGCTGGGGGTGCACAGGTGTGGAGGAGGAGAAGGAGGACCCAGCAGCAGAGTAAGAAGAAGAAGAGGAAGAAGACGAGGTAGAGAGCGATGGAGGAGTAGAGGTGGTGGCAGAACCGCGTGCAATCCGTGGCGGTGACACCAACTCCACTGTTGTTGTTGTTGTTGAGCTACCCATTCCCTGCTTCCCATTCCCAGCCATTACCAAGTTCACCCAGTGGGCAGTGTAGGTGACATACCTGCCCTGACCATGCTTGGAGGACCATGCGTCAGTAGTCATATGGACCTTTGGCCCAACACTAAGTGACAGAGATGCGGTAACTTGGCTCTGCACATGTTGGTACAGGTGTGGTATTCCCTTTTTAGAAAAAAAATTGCGGCTGGGTACCTTCCACTGCGGTGTCCCAATTGCTACAAATTTGCGGAAGGCCTCAGAGTCCACCAGCTGGTATGGTAAAAGCTGGCGGGCTAAGAGTGCAGACAAGCCAGCTGTCAGACGCCGGGCAAGGGGGTGACAGTCAGACATTGGCTTCTTACGCTCAAACATGGCCTTCACAGAAACTTGGCTGGTGGCAGATGACTGGGAATGGGAACAGGTGGTCAAGGTGGAAGGCGGAGTGGAGGGTGGTTCAGATGGGTCAAGGAGAGCAGAGGTAGAGCAGTAAGATGCTGGACCAGAAGGAGTGTGGCTTTTAGTTTGCCTGTTGCCTTTGAGGTGTTGCTCCCAAAGTGCTTTGTGCTTGCCGCTCATGTGCCTTCGCATAGAAGTTGTACCTATGTGGCTGTTGGGCTTACCAAGGCTCAGTTTCTGACTGCACTCATTGCAAATTACAATGCTTTTGTCAGAGGCACACACATTAAAAAAATGCCACACTGCTGACTTTTTGGAAGTCTGCGATCTGGCGGTAACAGTAGAAGTTGGCGGCATTGGCGGCAATGGCGGGTGCGTTGGCCGGCTGAACACAGGTGCCGATACATGTTGTTGCCCTACTGATCCCTGCGGGCTGGCCTCCCTGCTTCTTCTAAGTCTTATTCTCCTACTGCCTCTCTGACTCTCCGTCTCTCCATCTGAACTACCCTCCTCTTGCTCTCTTCTACTAGGCACCCACAAAACATCAATCTCCTCATCATCATTCTCCTCAGATGCATCAATTTCTTCTGACACATCACAGAAGGAAGCAGCAGCGGGGACCTCCTCCTCCTCCTCATCACTCATCATTATGTCCATCTCTGTCGTGTTCTCTGCCAGAATTAAATCTGGTGTAACGTCCTCATCTCCTTCATCTTCTTCTGCCAATAATGGTTGCGCATTACTCAGTTCAAGAAACTCATGGGAAAATAACTCCTCTGACTCCAGTGAAGAAGGGGCACCGGTGGTGGAGGAAGTGTTACGTGGGGTGGCCATAGCAGTGGAGGATGAGGAGGATGTTGTGGTAAAGTTAGAAACGGTAGAGGATGGGGTGTGCTGTGTAAGCCAGTCAACTACCTCTTCAGCATTTTGGGAGTTCAGGGTCATTGGCTTTTTAAAACTGGGCAATTTGCTAGGGCCACAGGATTGCATAGCAGCACGGCCCCTAGCACGGCCTCTGCGTGGCGGCCTGCCTTTGCCTGGCATTATTTTTAAAAAAACAACAACAACAAAAACTCAGTTGGTTTTTCTGGAAACGATAATACACACAGCTAGATGGCAGTTTGAAGAAAACAGTGTGCAAATAATGCCTACAAGATCAACGTATACACTACTACAGCGGTGGATACGGATTACGTAAAATATATGAATGCTGCTTGAAAAAAAGTAACTCAAGTGGTTTTTCTAGAGACGATAATATTATCAATATTTAGACAAAATGTGAACAAGCTCACACAGCTAGATGGCGGTTTGAAGAAAACACTGTGCAAATAATGCCTACAAGGTCAACGTATACACAGCGGTGGATACGGATTACGTAAAATATAAGAATGCTGCTTGAAAAAAAGTCACTCCGGTGTTTTTTCTGGAGACGGTAATATTATGGATATTTAGACAGAATGTGAACACGGGCACACAGCTAGATAGCAGTTGGTTGAATAACACACTGGGCAAAAAATGCCTACAGGGCAAATAATGCCTACAAGGTCAACGTATACACAGCGGTGGATACGGATTACGTAAAATATAAGAATGCTGCTTGAAAAAAAGTCACTCCGGTGTTTTTTCTGGAGACGGTAATATTATGGATATTTAGACAGAATGTGAACACGGGCACACAGCTAGATAGCAGTTGGTTGAATAACACACTGGGCAAAAAATGCCTACAGGGCAAATAATGCCTACAAGGTCAACGTATACACAGCGGTGGATACGGATTACGTAAAATATAAGAATGCTGCTTGAAAAAAAGTCACTCCGGTGTTTTTTCTGGAGACGGTAATATTATGGATATTTAGACAGAATGTGAACACGGGCACACAGCTAGATAGCAGTTGGTTGAATAACACACTGGGCAAAAAATGCCTACAGGGCAAATAATGCCTAAAAGGTCAACTTATACACTACTACAGCGATGGATACGGATTACGTAAAATTTATTATGGCTGCTTGAAAAAAGTCACTCCGGTGTTTTTTCTGGAGACGGTAATATTATGGATATTTAGACAGAATGTGAACACGGTCACACAGCTAGATAGCAGTTGGTTGAATAACACACTGGGCAAAAAATGCCTACAGGGCAAATAATGCCTACAAGGTCAACGTATACACAGCGGTGGATACGGATTACGTAAAATATAAGAATGCTGCTTGAAAAAAAGTCACTCCGGTGTTTTTTCTGGAGACGGTAATATTATGGATATTTAGACAGAATGTGAACACGGGCACACAGCTAGATAGCAGTTGGTTGAATAACACACTGGGCAAAAAATGCCTACAGGGCAAATAATGCCTACAAGGTCAACGTATACACAGCGGTGGATACGGATTACGTAAAATATAAGAATGCTGCTTGAAAAAAAGTCACTCCGGTGTTTTTTCTGGAGACGGTAATATTATGGATATTTAGACAGAATGTGAACACGGGCACACAGCTAGATAGCAGTTGGTTGAATAACACACTGGGCAAAAAATGCCTACAGGGCAAATAATGCCTACAAGGTCAACGTATACACAGCGGTGGATACGGATTACGTAAAATATAAGAATGCTGCTTGAAAAAAAGTCACTCCGGTGTTTTTTCTGGAGACGGTAATATTATGGATATTTAGACAGAATGTGAACACGGGCACACAGCTAGATAGCAGTTGGTTGAATAACACACTGGGCAAAAAATGCCTACAGGGCAAATAATGCCTACAAGGTCAACGTATACACAGCGGTGGATACGGATTACGTAAAATATAAGAATGCTGCTTGAAAAAAAGTCACTCCGGTGTTTTTTCTGGAGACGGTAATATTATGGATATTTAGACAGAATGTGAACACGGGCACACAGCTAGATAGCAGTTGGTTGAATAACACACTGGGCAAAAAATGCCTACAGGGCAAATAATGCCTAAAAGGTCAACTTATACACTACTACAGCGATGGATACGGATTACGTAAAATTTATTATGGCTGCTTGAAAAAAGTCACTCCGGTGTTTTTTCTGGAGACGGTAATATTATGGATATTTAGACAGAATGTGAACACGGTCACACAGCTAGATAGCAGTTGGTTGAATAACACACTGGGCAAAAAATGCCTACAGGGCAAATAATGCCTAAAAGGTCAACTTATACACTACTACAGCGGTAGTAAAATAAAAAAAAGTTAAATAAAAAAAGAATGAATATTAAAAAAAAAAAAATTAAAGTTGGTGCTGCTGAACTACTAGGAGCAGCAGATTAGCACACCAGTCCCACTCCCCAACACTGCTAGACTAATAGCACTGGGCTCTTATAGTAGTAGTAGTAGTAGTAGTAGTAGTAGTAGTAAAACAACAAAAAAATAAATAAAAGCAGTCCTTACAAGGACTATTGCTATTGCAGCAGTCAGCAGATGAGATCAGAAGCAGGACAGCTGCCCACTGCAGCTACATACAGAGCACTGCAGTAGAAGGTAGATTACTAGCCAGCAAAGCTACCTAAGCTTAAATGTCCCTCAAACCCCTGCAGACTTCTGTCCCTCCAATAACAGAGCAGTATCAAAACGATTACTAGCCAGCAAACTTTCAACTGTCCCTGAAATCACTAACAGGCAGCAGCTCTCTCCCTACACTATCTCTTCAGCACACACAGGCAGAGTGAAAAAAAGCTGCAGGGCTTCGGTTTTTATAGGGAAGGGGAGTGGTCCAGGGGAGAGCTTCCTGATTGGCTGCCATGTACCTGCTGGTCTGGGGTGAGAGGGCAAAAAAAAGCGCCAACAATGGCGAACCCAAAATGGCGAACGTCGCGCGACGTTCGCGAACTTCCGGCGAGCGCGAACACCTGATGTTCGCGCGAACAAGTTCGCGCCATCTCTATTGAGGAGGCGCGTCAGCTTATGCATCCTTTGTACAAACTTTGTAACTAAAAGTGTCTTTTTTAAGAAAGTTACAGTTCAGTTGTGGAAGAATATTTTTTCAGGGGGTTATATATTGAGAATGCTGGGACTACCTTGTTTAGTATATATATATATATATATATATATATATCTATCTATCTATATATATATATATCTATATATTGTATAGACATGGAGACAGATAAAATGTTTATAGGGCTAAGCTTCCAGTTGAGAGCAATATAGAAGCAGAGAAACAAACACAAGGTGCAATGTTCGGTGCACACTTATCAATGTGAAGCCAACTATAAAGGACTTTATAGGAAGAAAGGAACGAACTCTAAGAGGGTTTGTTTACTGAAGCCATCAGAAAGTTCACTCTCTTAGGTATAAAAAACAGTAAATGATGGAGTTTGGGCTGCTGGACACACAAATATAACCCAGGCCGTTCATGAGAGACCTTCTGTGAATATGTTCACTGGAGTGAATTTAAAAAAAAATGTAACCACATTCCAGATAATTGCTGTGATGATTCTTGGTGTCAGTTCACATGCGCACGCTGTGTATTCATAATCCTGTGAACTTGTGACACTCTCAGAGAGAGAGGCAGCAGAAGGCAGCAAAATGCCTAATTCATGGAACAAACCGCTTCTTACCAGCAGCAAAAGCAAAAGGCTGCCATACATTCATAAATATTTTAAACGTCTCCGGAGAGTCAAGGACAAAAAGAAAGGAGAGCCATTAAGTGTTGAAGTGTAAAGTCGTGCTATGGTTATATCACACTGACCATGTGCACCTGTAGACCTCTATAAATAAAATGATCATAATATAAAGACACTAAGCATTTGCCCTTGGTCCCACTATCAGAGGGGTCACTGGAGGCAAATGTTGATAATAATAATAATGCATGCTTACTTTTACTGTAAATTCTGGATGTCCACCTTGTCCACCCTTCAGATGTCTTGGATCCTTACAACTCCCATCATTCTCCCTGACAGAAAAAGCAGGTATGTTCCTCCATCCATACTTTGTGGGAAGGTGCTACAGGGTGAAACACTAGGCTGAGATGCCAGTCATACTACATCCCTATAACTAGTGCTATGTTTTATAGGGAATAATGTAACCCCTATTGTAAATTATAAGGAAAGTATAAGTCACTAAGGAGTTCCATGACCTGGCACTAAGTCAAAGGTCAAGTGCTTTTATAAAGGTCAAGGAATACAGAAGTGACTTCTAGTATCCTCATAGGGGGAATACATTTTTTTTATAATACACAAGTTTTAGGGGCCATTTTTTCCATGCACCATATCTTTTCTCTAAAATGCATTTTTTTTTAAATTTAATATAAAACTTCACCAAGTAAAAGCAGCCGAGGTCCCATAGAAGTCAATAGGAGCTGTGCTGATCCTATTGGACATTTTTTTTTTTTAGCCATTCAGACTTTTAGAGGTTTTTGGGGTTTTTTTGGCTAATAATTGTCTGAAAAACTTAAATGAACTTTTACAGGTTTTATAGGCTTTCACCTTTATAGTGCACCATTCAGATTTTTTTTTTCATTTGTGCTTTTTATATTCTTATAATAATCCTATGATAAATTACATGGTATTCTCGATTTTAGATCAAATGAGTTTGTTCTTGGTTTCAAAAACCTCAAAAAAACACTAAAATAAGAATGATGATGAATGGACCTCTCAGTGAGCCATGTGATGGAAGTTGCATCACTAAGAACTGATTGTAACTAATAAGCACTATTTCTAAACTATATGGCCAAAAATATGTGGGCACCCCTTCTAATGATTGGAATTACCATTTTATGCCACACCCATTATTGCCTTCCCCTTATTTTACATCATACATTGACTTTCTTGACAATAGTTTGTGGAAGGCCCTTTCCTGTTTCACCAGGATAATGTTCCCCATGTGCAAAGTAAGTTCCATACCATATTGGTTTTCAGAGATGTGAGTAGAAGAACTTGAGTAGCCTACACAGAGCCTTTATCTCAACACAACTGAACGTCTGGGGGATGAATTGCAAGGCTGATGTTTCCAACATCTAGTAGATAGCCCTCCTAAAACAGCATAGAATAAAGGCTATTTTTAGCAGAATAGAGAGGACTAACTTTATATTAATACTTTTTTTTTAAATGATGTTAAAAAGGCAGGTGTCCACATTTTTTGACCATGTATGTAAAAATATAAAATGCTTTGCAAATGTGCTGTAACTAACAATCCTCATATTAAAATGAATAATACAAAGTGCTTATGCTTGAGTTCTATTTTGGTATAGTATAAAAATAGTTCCAGTGTATTTTTCAATGTACAAATCCTTTTCCACCTATTGCTATTTAGCTTAGGAACATCTGTTCCTCTGTTACTAACAGGTAGAAGTTCCATCTGTCAACCTCTTCATCTTGGAAACACCAGCAACTGGTCTCTGTGATTCGAGGAGCTTCACTTGCAACTTTCACAAAACGAAAGGATTTGTCTGAAGTATTTAACAAAACATTATAAAAATATGTAATCAGTGATTTTTTTTCATTAGTGTTTTTCTCTTTACAAACATAATTACATACAGTAAAAATTCCTCCATTATTTGCTAGTATACTTGTGGAGGATTGTTAGCAAGATAACAAAATATAAAGGGCAATTCTCAACCTAGATGTAAGGAATGTAAGTATTTGACTGTAAAACTTTGAAAACTAAGCACCATTACTAATATTTGGATTTCAATTTTTTTCACAAATCATGTCTTTTCTCTACAAAATTCATGGTTTTTTTTAAAATTTCTCTAAAACTTTGAAAACCTCTAATACAAAACTTCGGCAAGTAAAAGCAGTTGAGGTACTATAGAAATCAATGGGAGCTGTGTTGATCCTATTGCATCATGTTTTAGAGGTTTTTGTATTTTTTTTTTTAATTGTTAAGAATTTTTTTTCTGTTTGTACTCATATTCAGATTTTTTAATAACTTTCATGGCATTTGTGGTTTTAGAGAAAATGAGTTTAATCATGGTTTCAAAGAGTTCTAATACCACTAAAATCTAACCTCTAAAGGGGCTGTTCACCTTTGAAATAAATTTTAGTATGATTTGGAGAGTGATATTCTGACACAATTTGCAATTGGTTTTCATTTTTTATTATTTTTTGTTTTTGAGATATTTAGCTTTTTATTCAGCAGCTCTCCAGTCTGCTATTTCAACAACCTGGTTGCTAGGGTCCAAGTTACCCTGAAAACCATGCATTTATTCGAATAAGAGACTGGAATATGAATAGGAGAGGCCTGAATAGAAAGATGATTAATAAAAAGTATCAATAACAATAAATGTGTAGCCTTACGGAGCATTTGTTTTTAGATGGGGTCAGTGACCCCCATTTGAAAGCTGGAAAGTCATGACACAGGGCAAGCAGTGGGTCTTGGGAGGTAGGGCCCACAAAGATTTTTACCCTTGTCCCTGGCCCATTTCGGCACACATTTCTGCTGGTGAGCTTTAGGGGCCCATTCATTAAGTTCGAGTGAAGGAATAGAAGAAAAAAAACTTCGAATTTCAAAGTGTTTTTTTGGCTGCTTCGACCATCGAATGGGCTACTTTGACCTTCGACTACGACTTCGACCTCGAATCGAACGATTCGAAATAAAAATCGCTCGACTATTCGACCATTCGATAGTCGAAGTACTGTCTCTTTAATAAAAAACTTTGACCCCCTAGTTCGCCACCTAAAAGCTACTGAGCTCAATGTTAGCCTATGGGGAAGGTCCCCATAGGCTTGCCTAATTTTTTTTGGTCGAAGGTTAATCCTTCGATCGTTGGATTAAAATCTTCGAATCGTTCGTTCGATTGAAGTATTTGCGCAAAATCCTTCGACTTCGATATTCGAAGTCGAAGGATTTTCATTCCCCAGTCGAATATCGAGGGTTAATTAACCCTCGATATTCAACCGTTGATGAATTTGCCCCTAAATGTCTTTTAAGCAGTTCATTTACCAAAACATGCAGGGAGTCAGTTGACCTTGGGTTTAAAGTGTTAGGATTCACACTGCAAAAAACTGAACTTTGCGACAAATACCACATCAGCAAGTAACTAAAAAAGAAAAAATTTGCCCTTATTAAAGTTGCAGTGCAATCACTGCAATAATCAATATTACATTGTGAACTTCTAATTCCAGCTTTTAAATAGGGGTCCTTGCCTCCCTCTAAAAACAAATTTTCTGTAAGACGAAGGGTTCCTTGATATTACTTTTGGGCTTTGTTCATCGAAATAGTTATCATAATTACATTATTATGAGTTTATCATATACTATAAGTAAGCAAGAAAGCAATGAGAATACCAAAAAGCAGATACAATTGTTCTTTAAAAACAAAGGTACTGGCAATAGAGACGGCAGGCTCAGGGGCTGCTGTGGGGCCTATTTACTAACATTCTAAATTTTATTTCCTAACATTCTAAATTTTATTTCCAAAATGTTGGGAGGTATGTTAAAGCTTATTTTTTAAGGGTGATAGGCTGAAAAAGATTGTATTTTTTTTTGGGGTTACCCTCCTTCCCCCCTACATTTCCTAACATATGGCACCTAAACTATACAGTGGGCACATGTATAGGGTCAAAATAACAACTCTATTTTATTTTATGAAGGTTTCCCAGGCTTGTGTAATGTATTTGCTGCTACATATACGTCCATTGTACTTTAACTTGGCGCCGTTTGCAAATTAGGCATCGCTAGCGTAACTTCACTACCTTTCGCCTCCCTGAGCGCAACTTTGGATTTTAGTGAATTAGCGGCGCCGTGGCGAAACTTCGTCTGGCGAAGTTCAGCGAAGCCAAAGCTGCTGCAACTTCGGAAGTAAGTAAATTTGCCCACATGTCTCTAAGACTTGGTACCACTATTTTTGGTTATACCCCTGGTTCACCACCATATAGGCTCCCATCTGATTATTTAAAGGGATGGTTCACCTTCAAGTTAACTTTTAGTATGTTATGGAATGGCCAATTCTAAGCAACTTTTCAATCGGTCTTCACTATTTATTTTAAATAGTTTTTGAATTATTTACCTCCTTCTTCTGACTCTTTCCAGCTTTCAAACGGGGGTCACGGACCCCGTCTAAAAACAAATGCTCTGTAAGATTAAAAATGTATTGTTATTGCTTCTTTTTATTACTCCTCTTTCTATTCAGACCCTCCACGCATGGTGGCTATGGTAATTTGGACCCTAGCAACCAGTTTGCTGGCATAGCAAACTGGAGAGCTGCAGAATAAAAAGCTAAATAACTCAAAAAAACACAAATAATAAAAAATGAAAACCAATTCCGAATCACCAATGTCAGAATATCACTTTCTACATCATACTAAAGTTAACTCAAGGGTGAACAACTCCTTTAAGTTCGGTGTCCGATCCTTACAGAATGGCTGCCCCCATGGCTACATAGCAGCTGTTTCTGAAGCAAACAACCCGTTTTACTAGTGCTGGGCAACAGTACACTATATTGTCATTCCTTTAAAACTTTAGTTTTTGGTGTTACTGTTCCTTTAAGAGCTCAACATTGAAACCATTATCAGAGCACCTCCATGGCCAAAACATAAAAAAAAATCTGTTTACAGTCACTGGGCCTCACAGTTACCTAATGCCACGTTTATTTTCTCTCTCCGCTCAAGGAAAGTCCATGTAAACCTTCATTGTATCTCAGCTAAAGAAAACTCAGCCCTTGATACCAAGGCCTGTTACAGGCGGCTGAAAGTAGGACAGCCAAGGTCAGGATCAAATAAATAAAAAAGGGTAAACGTATAAAAAATGTCCTTTCAATAAATGACAAGCATAGCAGGCATTAAATACAATTCCTAAACATTAAAACCCACACCTGAAAAATAAATAATCTCTCAATAAACAATGCTGATATGTTCTCTTTCAAAACTCATTATTGAAGACAATGGACTGGGCAGCTGTCAGATGAAGGCAATATTACATTAATATTAAGTACCGTGTCTCCGTCATAGCTCACTGGGAAAACTGTATTAGCTCAATAAATAAGATAGTCCCACCACTACGATGCACATTAATAAAAGACTTTAGCGCTGCAAAGTATATTAAGTGATCAATATCCAAAACACAATGGAATAAACCCCATAAACACTTCTGTTTAGGCTTCTCAACGGATCAGAGAAAAATAAATGGAGCACTATAATACAGATATATCACAGCAGGACGCAAATGATAAAAAGATATGGCACTGAAATATTAAACGTTGACCTCATGACAACTCAACCATCAAGTATAGCAATCCTACAACTAATGGAAGGGGCACTTATTGGCCTTTTGGTTTGACTTAAATGTGTTCAAATTCATCAGCATGTACGTATAAGCCCTAAATTGCTTCTTTGTACCATGAAACGATTTAGTATCTATGACAACCAGTTGACTTTGGGCATCTGTGATGAAAAAAAAAGTTTGAGCTGTTGCTATGGGTTCCTTGATTTTACTTTTGGGCTTTGGTCTTCTAAATAGTTATCCTTATTACATTATTATGAGTTATTACTAGTGTGAATGTGATTGGGACTTTCAACTGTAAAGTCCTCTGGAGAAGGGACTGATGTGAATGATAAACAGTATTGTTTTTAATGAATGCATTAAAGTAGTAATGATTTTAGACTTTCCAGTTCCTTCTGCACAAACCTAAAGTTCAGAGAGGCACTGGACACAGAGTACATATCTTTAGTTATGGGTGAATTTTTCCTGCTTTGCTTCGTGAATTTCCCACAAAAATAGTGGAACTGGCGCAAAATTCACGAAATGGCAATTTTGACGCCAACAACAATTCGTCAGCGTCAAAATGGGTCGCCAGCGTCAAGGTTGACGTCTAAATTGACGCCAGCATCGAATCGAATTTATTTGTGGTGCCGAAAAGGGCAAATTCGCCACAAATTCGCGCCTAGCGAATAAATTCGTCCATCACTACATATCTTCTTAAGTGACCTAAAGTGATAGGTTCCTGGTGGCTGCAAAGTACACCTTAACTAACTGTCTGTTGGAGCACAGACTTTGGTTGAGCAGTTGAGCGTATTACTGGTTGGATTACCTTGAGCACCAGGTCCAGGGCTTCAGCACACTGGCCTCTTAGCTTGGGGGGTGAGTTTATTGGGGGCAAACTATCAAGTATATCTTTCAGACTATTCATATGATTCTATGGGAGTTTTAAATGGGGACTGCCACTGAATAGCACACAGAATTTGAATATATATTTATACAGTAATTGGGAATGCAAGTTTGAGACAAAATTTCTTGTAGGCCCAGCTCCTCAGTGATTGCGCCCGTCATCATGTGTTCACCTTCACATGCTTTACATTAAGGTTCCAAGGAATTTGCAGCACTCCCAGTAATAATATAAAACCACTTTATTTCTCATATATGGCACAGCAGCAACGTTTCAAACCTAACTGGTCCTTTTTCAATTCATACTTTGTCAGCTTGAAAAAGGACCTGTTAGGTCTGAAACATTGCTGCTGTGCTATATGTGAGAAATAAAGCGCTTTTATATTATTACTGGGAGTGCTGCTAATTCCTTGGAACCTGAATGCAAGTTTGAGAGCCTCTTTCTCTTCTGTGTTTTGCTGGCAGTTTATACAAAGATAAATATAAAACATAAATATCAGGGGGATAACTACCGGGGGTGTAAGGGGTACAATCGAAGCTGGCCAGCACCCCCTTGCGGCCCTACTGACGCTAGCGCCAATGCGTCCGGAAAACTGTGTCCGGGGGCGGTCCTGGCTGTACGGCCTGCACCCGTGCCCAACCCTGCTTAGTTACTTTACTGATGAATATAATTTTAAATGATCCTTCTCCAGTGGTTGAACTTAGGGGGAGAAGCAGCAAAATGCCATTACCCTGCTGCTTTGTCCAATGTTCTTACACAGTTATAGTGTAATTATATAATTATTTCATTATTTACGATGAAATACAAATATTTAATTTTTTATTGGTCACTCTCCTGTATTCTTGTAATGATTTTTTTACGGGAGAGCACTCGCTGACTTAGTTATTGAAGAGAGGTCTTTTGCATTTTTAAATATCTTTCCTTAATGGATGAGTATTTTATATTACATGTAATGACTGTTTTACAAGCCTTACGGAAAATGCATTTATTTTACATGCACCCTTTCCTGGGATTGCTCAAATCACTGGTCCACAAAGCACTATTTGCATTCCATATAAATGAATAACTTATGGTAGGATATTGGAGCAGGGGCTTTATAGGGCATTTACTGAAACAAAGGAGCCATTTCCAGTAAACATTGCTTGTGGTTGTTATTTAACTATCACTTTTCCAGTCCAGAGCCCCAGATCATTGAGTTTTGTGCCAATTCTTTCAGTTGGATAACGTTTGTGCTCTGATCTCAAATGACAAAGTTCATCTGGACATAACTCATACAGTTAGTAACAGTCAATGCTGAACATGGGAAGAATCACCACTTTTACATTTCCTAATTCAACTTCAATAGGACAAGGAAACCCTAGTTCACTGGGGGAATGTCAATGGGGCACATTTACTTAGCTCGAGTGAAGGATTAGAAGGAAAAAAACTTCGAATTTCGAAGGTTTTTTTTGGCTACTTCGACCATCGAATTGGCTACTTCTAATCGTTAAAAATTGTTTGACTATTCGACCATTCGATAGTCAAAGTACTGTCTCTTTAAAAAAAAACTTCAATCACCTACTTCGCCACCTAAAACCTACCGAGCACCAATGTTAGCCTATGGGGAAGGTCCCCATAGGCTTTCTAGGCAATTTCTGATCGAATTTTGATATGAAGGATTTTTCCTTCGATCTTTCGATCGAAAGAATTGCTGTAAATCGTTCGACTTCGATATTCGAAGTCGAAGGATTTAATTTCAATTGGTCGAATGTCGAGGTTTAATTAACCCTCGATATTCGACCCATAGTAAATGTGCCCCAATATGTTAAAGGAAAACAATACCCCCAAAAATATTTAAGCAGGGGCGTAACTGCAGAGGAAGCAGACCCTGTGGTTGCAGGGGGGGCCAGGAGTGAAGGGATCCCATTGAAGCTCTAATTAATGAGAAATTTTAAATTCATCTTGGTAGGCTAGGCCAACTTATCAATATTTTGGGGCCCTATATTGAATTTGCTGTGGGACCTCATAGCATCTAGTTATGCCACTGTACAGATAAATTTGCTGCATAAAAACGTTATGTCACAGATTGTTAGAGCCAACCACTAATGTCTCTAACAAGCAAGAATAGATTACAGAAGTACTAGAACACCTGTCTAATAGTGACCATAATATTATCTCATTTAATGCTTGTTACAAGAAACAAACATACGCTGGGGCAACAAAGACTCAAATTTTAGGAATGCAAATTTTAGCACCATAAGATAATAGGTAATTTTGAAACATAGTAAGTATAGTCCCTTAGGTAAATTATCTAAAAGCAATAAGAACCGCCCTATGTGACTTAAAGGAAAACTTTACCCCTAAAATGAATACTTAAGCAAAAGATTGACTAATGCATTTGGACACAAAAAGTCTCCAAAAGAAAAAACGCCTATTGACTTTAATGCTTTAGGACAAAAGAAGTCTCCATAAGAAAAAACGCCCATTGAATTTAATGCATTGGGTCAAAAAAAAGTTGCCATATGAACAAAACGCCCATTAACTTTAACGCATTTTGAGTAAGAGAAATGCGTTAAAAAACGTTGCGCCTAAAAATACCCATTAACTTCAGTGTGTTTTCTCGAATTCGGGACAGATTCGCTCATCACTACACCTGACCAAAAATACTGCAGCTCTCACTGTAACAGGAAGAAGCATGAAAGTAAAAGAAAGTTCTCTGTTAATTGGCTCATGTGACCTAACAAGTAGTTTGTTTAGTTTGTTTGTGTGCACTGTGAATCATAGGATTCCAGGGGACGGCCCTTTGTTTTTTAAATGGCAATTTTCTATTTATGATTACCCAATGGCACATACTATTAAAAAAGTATATTATTGTGAAAATGGTTTATTTACATGAAGCAGGGTTTTACATGAGTAGGGATGGGTGAATTTGACCCATTTCGTTTCGCCAAAAATTCGCTGCCGGCGAAATGTCGCCAACGCCCATTAAAGTCTATGGGTGTCAAAAAAATGTTGCAGCGCGGCAAAATTTTTTTGACACACGCCACCATACAAGTCTATGGGCGTCAGTTTTTCGGCGAAACAAGGCGAAAAAAATCGCCCATTCCTACATATGAGCTGTTTGATGCAATATCTTTTTATAGAGACCTACATTCTTTGGGTTTTACCTTTACTCACCACCCGGTAAATTGAAAGTTTTTTTTCCTTGGGTTAGTGTTCCTTTTAGGAAAAAGCCCCCCTTTCCCAGATGTTCCTAGAGAAAATGTTACTCTACTGCACATGTATGAGTCTGAGGGGCCTTTTTACTAACATTCAGATTTTTTTTTTCACAAATTGTATTTTTTCTCTCTAAAAATGTATGTCTTTCTAAATCCCTCTCAAACTCAAAAAAATTGATATTTGTTAATTGTAAAAACCACCAAAAAACTCAAAACTTTGACAAGTAAGAGCATTAGAAGTCAGTGGGAGCTGCCCTGATCTTAATGGATCTTTTTTTAGCCATTCAGACTTTCAGAGGCTTTTTATGATAGTAATTGTCTGAAAGACACAAATCTTTAATCTGTGGGTTCTGGCAAATGCCAGAGGAGCTGCTATAAGGTCCCATAGAAAGTCAGTATTTAGTGGGCTGGTGGGGGCTGTTTGGGCTTCTATGTGGGCTGATTGGGCCTCTGTCTACCTGAAATGCCAGGGCCTATTTTAATTCTCAGTCCGGACCTGCTTTAGAGGTATGTATATTTTTTAGACCATCATTAGGCGTTTTTTCCGTTGATACTATTTTATTCTGATCTTTGAATAACTTTCATGGCATTCATGGTTTTAGAGAAAATGAGCTCAACTGTTTTTTATACCACTAAAGTGTGACCTTTAATAAATGGGCCTCTCAGTTTCAAAAGGACATCTGGTAAAGGTAATAAGATGGTAATGAAGGCCTGGGGTAGATAAGTCTCCCCAAAACCCACATCAATACATTTCACTACAACAGAATGTAATTATTATACATGGAACTGGCACTGCATTTTTCTTACAGTGTGTTCTGGGCTTATTCTACATGAAAATGACACTGCGTCGTTTTACGTAGTTACGTCCATTCTCCAGAGAGCAAATTCTTCTGGCGTTAGGGAGCGAAGTGCCGCTAAAGCCTATATTCTTCACTAGCGAAGCTACTACAAATTTTCGCCAGCGTTAGTCACTTCGCCCTTTAGTAAATATGCCCCTATGATTGCAAAGCCAGTGTGCTAGCCATTGGACATTCAAAAATGTTTTCACCTAAAGCAGAATTTACAGTGCTTCAAATTATAATCACACAGTCACTTTATGGTTTCTGCCCCCCAAACTCTAGCTATTATTGATTCTTTACTGAATGCATGCCAAGGCTTGCCAGCTCTCCTTCAGTTATTATTACACTACAATATAAGGATGCAGCACTTTTATAGATCTAAACATATGTTATTGTTTCAGCTTATATATTATTGTTAATATATTAACAGACATGCTTTTCTGTAAACATCAGCACCGTTTGATTTTAAAATTGAGCTCTTATTCTTGGGCACTGTCAGGTTATTTATAAGAATCCAAAATGGTAACAGAGATGTATTTGTCCTCAATGCAACTTTGTTTTTTTCACACCTATAGATGTCCCAAATATTTCTTTATTTGATCCTATTTAATACAACCATATATTCCTCATCTCTAGCAACTGATGGAGAGACTGTGGCATGAAATAAACTGGCCCAGACACGGGAGAAAAAGAGTTAGTGCAGATTTTGTTGGTAGGTAAGAATTCTTACAATGCTCTCTAATAGAAATCCAAGGACACACCATTGCAGAAAGCAGAGGGGGGGGGGGGGTTACAATCCCGACTTAGCTTTCTAAAATGAATAGAACACGTGAAAATATGCAGACACCACTGTGATGGGTTTTTTATAAATCTGATTATTCGGAATTTGGTTACACTGGAGAAAACAAAAGGCTGAACTATACTCTAGAATGGAATAATTGATTTTGTATTCTATATATTACACCGAGCCTTTATTTGTCTTCAAGAACTCAGTTGTAGGTGTAAAGAGAGGTGGGCTCTGGGAAACTCACAGCTAATGGGGAACAGAAATAATGGCCTCTATTAAAGGCCAAAGAAAAAAATGTTGACGTCAGTTTTGCATGTTTAATCATTTAATCTGTTATATCGGTGGCGCTTCCTCAGAAAGCACAACTGTTATATATAAAAAGGCTTACACTTATAAACGTCTTTGTTGCTCATAAAGGCCATAAAGCAGTGATTGCAAGCTCTGTCTGCCTGCCAGCTATTTACATAATGCAGAAGACGTACAGCACCAGTTAGAAGCACTTCACAACTATAGGCCGCGGTGAAGATCAGTTTGTCTGCACATCTTCTAGAGAGGCAACTCTCGATTCTTTGACTTCTGATATGCAGCAATTAGTATAATTGTACCTTTCATATTCTATTCTAGTCGCCCTAGTGATGAATGCAGGATAGAAATATTTCTCATAAATCCATTGAATAGTGCAAGCACATAAAATCAATTCTAAGAACTGCTGTAAGTGCCTGCTCAAACTGCAATTGTCATATTGGCTTAATTTGCATTTTCTGTAGGCTGAACCATTGAGACAATGATATTAAGCTTTTACTATAAAGGAGATGAAATAAAATGTGCTGAAATACACAGATGTGCTCTCTATATCCTAAACGACATGTCAAATACATAAGTTTAATTCCAACACATAGGAGCTCCTGCATCTTTCCCATGGCTTAGAACAGAAGATGGACCTTCAGGGACATGTGTCAAGACCAATATGAATATAAGGACTATCTGGTTTGTATGTGATGAACCAATGGGGAAGTGATGGCTACTTCTAAAGTTCTTGAGGGAGTTCTTAAATATTTCTTTAATATTACTGGCTGTGCACATGCATAATGCTTCCTATACATCTGAATGTACTCATATTGCACATATTCTTCAATAATTGTTATACAAGTTTAAGCAACAGACCCAGCTTATTTATCTATGAATGTATGAGGTCTTTCTGATGGCCTAACAAAGAAGAAGCCAGCGCCCAAATTGATTGATATAGGTGCATGCCTCATGATAGCCACTTCTGCTGGTAAATTTCATTTAAGTTCTTTAACTTGTAGACAGCATCAAAGCTTTAACTCATATTTTTTTAAAGCCTTTATCGGAAAAAAGGTGTGGTCTGACCTGCAGCACTCAGTGATGTAACTAGATTTTACTGGGTCCCACAGCAAGTTAATTAAAGGCCCTCCAACATATCCTGTTCCTGTTTTACCAATATATGTTGATATGGTTTATTAAATAGGGCCTCATGAGGCCCCCTATACTCCTACCCCCCCTCCAGTAGCCACAGGATCTGCTTAGTATGCAGTAACACCCCTGGCAGCGATGTTTCAGACCTCCTACATCTTTTCTCAAATTCAAGGCTTGAAAAAACCTTAAGGTGGCCATTCACACAACTATAAAAGCTACCAACTTGGCTTATGAATATCTGTTGTGGACTCTGATGGCCTACCTGTCTTCCAGCTATCCATAGGGCAGGATAGATGAGGTCCACATCAGTTTGCTGCTATGGCTGTCTCCGGATGGCTCTGTATGATTCACAGTATGATCAGATTGCTGACTTTAAGGCGAAACAATCGTATTGTCCCTATTTGACCCAGCATGTGGGTGGCCAGATTAAAAAATATCTTCAAACATGTAGATCTTGCAATACCTGCACTTCCTTAGACCATAAATATAAACGCTCTAAACATATGCTGAATGCATATCTGCCAGGCCAAATGCACATGGAGGAACAATGCAGATTTGAAATTTTCAGAGCTGATACAGACTCAAAACACATGGCCAAATTGAGAAGGACCAGAAGGAATATTGCAATTCCAAATGTGATCTCGATTTTTTTATAACAAGCCAGGAGACATATTTAGTGAAAATTTAAGAAATATTAAAAATAGTTCCTGCTCGTTAACGCATTACCATAACTTTAGGGTTTTACAGTTCATTTTTAATGCTTTGAAATGCTTTGGGGCAGATTCACAAAGATCCGATGTTGTGCCGGCGGTAGCTTCGCCACACTCCACCGCACTTCGCCAGGCGTAGTTTCGCCAGCGCTACACAAATTCACTAAAATGCGAAGTTGCGCTCAGGGAGGGGAACGGTATTGAATTTGCGATAGCGTTAATTCGTCAAGCAAAGCGAAGTTACGCTAGCGATGCCTAATTTGCATACGGTGCCAAGTTAATGTACAATGACACCATGTAGCACCAAATACATGTAGCACCAAATACATTACACTACACAAGCCTGAGAAACCTTCATAAAATAAAATAGAGTTGTTATTTTGCCCTATACATGTGCCCACTATATAGTTTAGATGCCATATGTTAGGAAATGTAGGGGGGAAGAGGGTACCCCAAAAAAATGTACGATCTTTTTCAGCCTATCAACCTTAAAAAAAGGAAAAGACGCCAGCGTTTTTTGGGACAAGGAAAAATTTTTTTGAAGCAAGCCCTATCTACTCTATTGCACTTCGCCTGGTCTCAGTTGGCGAAGGCAAGTCTGGCGCAAAAGTTAACGTTCATGAAAATCCCCAAGTTAGTGAATTAGCGTAGTTATGTTCCTTCGCCATAGCACAACTTTGCCTGTCGTAAGGGTGCTAAGTAGCGCTAGAGTAGGTTCACTTCGCTAGCTAGCACCCGTAAATCGGCGAAGTAACGGAATGACGTCATGCTGGGGAATTTGCGCTAGAGTTCCCCCTTTGTTCCATTATTCTTTTAGGATTCAGATGGCAATAGGGCTCAATGGTGCTATTAAGTAGCATCTCAGCATTATCACTCCTTAGGGCAAGATGGCATTCGACTGGTCAAAGCTATCAGATTCTGCAAACTGGCACAATTTTTAGAAATCTACATTTCATCACAAATCTTCATCCCCCCCCCAGGGTTCTGCCTGGTGAATTTCCAGTTGTATAGCCATGTACTGTAGGAACTGAGGCATGACATTGCTAGCATGCCATTACTAGATGCTGGGAAGCTTAACCTGTCACAGGTCTTAGCAGTCTTAGACACTGTTTTCTTATTGGCCAAAACCACTCCACACAAGAAAAATAAAGGAAAATATAAAATCCTGAAGTACAGATGAAAGCACAGAGCCTCGGGAAATGACTTCAACTCTTAAATCTTCCAGATAAAACCTTTAAAAAAAACTGTTATACACCGAAACAACAAACAGTAGATTGTGTCAAACTGTTTCCTAGTTATTAAAATGAAAAGAGATGAAATGAAGAAACTGGAAACATATTAAGTCACCTGCTAGAGAACATAATTCTGAGAACTGTCAGTTACTGATTTTGAAGCCAAATTAGTGACAATTTTTAAAGTCCCCTCTAACTGGCCAAATAAAACTCTGGTTCTAACATATGTTTTGTCAACTATCATGGGATTATAGAGTAATCTGTGAGATTTTTTTAGGACCACTTTCTAGATACCATTTATAATACAGTATATCATTAATATTATTGCTGCTAATTTATGTACTGTCCTGCTATTATTACCAGTATGGGACCTCTTATCTGGAAACCCATTATCCAAAAGCTCCAAATTAGAGGCTGTCTCTTGAAGAGTCCATTTTAATAAATTAATTATAAATTGTATTCCTTTTGGGTTTATTTCATGTTTAGAGGATTTTTATCAGACTGAAAGTGGTTGTTCACCTTTGAGTTAATTTTAATATGGTAGTTTCTGAGAAACTTTGCAATTGGTTTTCATTTTTTTTATTATTTGTGGTTTTTGATTTATTTAGCTTTTTATTCGGCAGTTCTCCATCTTGCAATTTTTGCAATCTGGCTGGTAGTGTTCAATTTACCCTAGCAACCATGCGCTGCTTTACATAAGAGACTGGAATATGAATAGGAGAGAACCTGAATAGGAATAGCAATAAAAAGTAGCAATAACAATACAATTGTAGCCTTACAGAGCATTTGTTTTTTAGAGCAGGTCAGTGATCCCCATTTAAAAGCTGGAAAGAGTCAGAAGAAAAAGGCAAATAATTAAAAAAACTCTAAACGTAGAATTATCCATTCTATAACATACTAAAATTTAACTTAAAGGGAAACCACCTCTTTAAGGTATGGGGATCCAAATTATGGAACAATCCCTTATACGGAAAACCCCAGGCCCCTAGATTTCCAAATAATAGATCAAATTTCTAGGAATGACTCAGAGATGACGATGGAAACTTGGATCAGTAAAATAGTTGGTTATTCCTGTTGTACAAGTATTAGGTGCATATAATTGGGCTTCAAAAATAAATTTGAGTTGAAATGTTAAATTTTTCCAGTATAAGTATATGATATGGTAGGTTTCGGGAACGTTGTTGAAAATAGTTCCATGAAAGGTTAAATAGAAGACATTTTTGCAATCAGCATGAATTTGAAAATATGCCCATTCTTAGAGGAAAAGTAGGAGAGAAGTGTCACTGCCTAAAACCTCAGCCAGCTCTTTAGGAGAGGATGTGTTGATAAGATGTCCCAGGGGAGCATTAATACTGACAAAACTGAGGCTGTTTCTTGTATCAGCACATTGACTGATATCACTTTGAGACTGT
Source organism: Xenopus petersii (assembly GCA_038501925.1). NCBI lineage: Eukaryota > Metazoa > Chordata > Amphibia > Anura > Pipidae > Xenopus > Xenopus petersii. Next base: position 132,410,466 of record CM076678.1, on the reverse strand, counting down.
GGCTCTGTAACAGGAACCTCGAAGTGCAGATCAGGCTCTGATACGGAGCAAGGAAAGACCTCAGAGTGGGTTTGATTCCTGTAAATCAGCAACTGCTCGCTCGGTAAGAGGTGTCTTCATCCTAAAAGCTTAATAAAAGGTTCATCTAATGTAGATAGATAGGTGTATAACTGGTGTAATTGTATCCCAGTGGTATATAAAACCCTTGATTAGAGAAGGAAGAGGACAAAGAGACTCACTTCATACTGTAGGGAGATACTGAAACATTTGTCCTTTATGACTCTTTCTCAACACCAGGAACCTAACAAATACCAAGGGAAATTAAATAATGGTTTGATTACATTATTAGATAGTAGGTGATGCTGGAGAAAAAAGACATATGTCTATAGACTTTGACCTTTACACTGAGATCCAGAAGAAAACATCTTTCCATCGCAATGAATACAGTGACATATTGGGGGCTTCGCAGGTGCAGTTGCAGTCTCCACAATTTCCCTGGAGTCAGTTGGGTGTAAAACCAATTTCATTAAAAAAGCTTGCGCCAAAATGCACTTCCGTATAGTTGCACTCCGTGCTGCTCAATACTTACTGCCGTCTGTTCCAAATTGAGTGCTGCTGCGACTATTGGGGATGCCTGGATTTACCACCACCTCCTTACCACGCAGTACCTCCAGAGAACCCTTTGCGCCCAACATCAATAGGCTAGATAGTAGATTGCTTTTTAAATTCAAATACGAAAGATCTTTAAAAGAAATGTTATACATCCTACAACTATATGGTTGTATTCAGTGCAACTAACAGTTTCCTACCCTTGTATGTTCTGTTATGCCTGACCCATTGCTCGGGACCTTTTGACCACTTCCTCCTCATGCATTTGAATGCGGCCATCATCTTTAATATTACAATTATGCAACTGCATTGTAAAGAAGTTACTGTATGTTGGGGTCAGTCTTACACATATTTTAAAAATGACTAGCTACTAGAAAGGAATTATTATGTGAATCTCCTTTTGCATTATTAGGTTTATAAGTAGGTTACAAAGGTGTTAGAAAAGAGGGAGTAGAAATGGAGAAGAAAGGAAGAGAAGACAAGTAAATGGTTAAATAAATGTAAAAGCAAAGGGGGGAACAAAAGCAGAATGTTGATCGGTTGTACTGTAGGTAAGAATAATAAACTGTATAAATAAAATGAATCCATTCTTCTACACTGAAGTGAGCTTTTGCATCATGAAATCTTTTTGTCTTTTATGTTCTTGCTAATAGACAGTAGGACTTATTTACAACTGCAGCTTCAATTGAAGTTATGCAAAAATGGGCACAAACATTGTGTGTATTGCGACTCCCCGGACCGCAGATGAAGGGGCATATGGCTGGGTTATGAAAGGACATGGGAATGTTGTTGTCCTAGAAGTACTGTGCATTGTCCCCATTTTCCCTTCACTGATGCAGAGTTGCTTCCACCTGCCCCTAGGTGTGTAAGGCTTATGAAATGATAGTGAGTGAGGTTAAATGTCACACTTTGTATCATTTGTATCACAAAGAATGTTTGCCAGTTGGGTGCTTAGGCCTAGGGTTTATTTAAGGTAAGATAGCTCATTGGTAGAGGATATGCTCTTTTTAGGAGTAAGTCTCACAAGGAGACGACAGTCAGTTTTGTCCCCCTGACCCCTTGAGTTGGGTGTGTGGTCGCTAAAGGTGCGTATGCAGAATAACACCCACCACATATTTGTGCCAAAAACCATTGCAATCATCCAGTCTGTTCCGATGACCCCTGATATTTCCAGGGATCCCAACATGGTCCAGGAAAGTGGTTAACCACTTTGGGGAGCTAAATGTTAGGCACCCCAAGTGAATGTATTGACTTACCTGAAACCCCGGGCTGGTGCAGTTTTCTGCTGATAGGAGCACCAGCATGGGTTTCAGGTAAGTAAATACATTCCCTTGGGGGTGCCTAATATTTGGCACCCCCAAGTGGTAAATGACTTTCCTTATCCTTTACTATTCAGACTTGAGCCTAAAGACGTTTATGCAGACCTTATTTTATTAATGAACCCTGGCAATGATGCAATCTTTAAGTAGGACCCTCTTTATCTCCTGTGCTTGGAGTAGAAGCTAGATATCAGGCTGAATAAAAAGACACATGGAGCCGATTTATCAAAATGAGAAATTAGAACTCACCACAGTAAAATTCTGCCACTCTATCATTCATTCCTATGGTATTTTTAGAGGCATATTTATCAAATGGTGAACTCTAACTTTCACCCATTCATAAAAATGCTTCTACAAATACCACAGGATTTAATAGAAAGTGATTTTTTTCTGTGGTTGATAAATCTGACCATTAGTGCTACTGATCAGCTGGAATGCTTTAACCAGAGAACAAAGAAAGCTCAGAAAGTCTTACCTTTCCTAAAATTAAATTACTGTAGCTTTCATGTGTCCAGAATGCTCTAAATTAAATTCCAACTGATTACATTTTCAAAAAATATTTCCTTTTTTTCTTAAACAACAAAACAGTGCATTGTATTGTAACTAAGAAAGAAGTAATCCTTACTTAAAGGAGAAGGAAACCCCCTGGGCGCAAAACCCTTCCCCCCTCCCCTGTGTTGCCCCCCTCCCTCCTACCTGTCCCCCTAGGCAAATGCCCCTAACTTGTTACTCACCCCTCTGCGCAGGTCCTATCCATGGAGTTCACAGTCGCCATCTTCTCCCACGCGTGTCTTCTTCCTGCTCTGACCGGCGTCTTCTGGCGCATGCGCAGTAGGAACAGTTACTGGTACGGCTCTACTGCGCATGCGCCGAATGTCACAAAGTGAAATCAGAAAACTTCGTGACATTCGGCGCATGTGCAGTAGAGCCGTACCGGTAACTGTTCCTACTGCGCATGCGCCAGAAGACGCCGGTCAGAGCAGGAAGAAGACGCGCGTGGAAGAAGATGGCGACTGTGAACTCTGTGGACAGGACCTGCGCAGAGGGGTGAGTAACAAGTTAGGGGCATTTGCCCAGGGGGACAGGTAGGCCAGGGGGGAGGGGGGAGGGGTTTTGCTACCCTGGGGGTTTCCTTCTCCTTTAATGCAAAACAATCCTGCTGGCTTAATTTAAATTATGTTTTTTTAAGATTTAGGGGCAAATTTATTAAGGCTGAGTTGTTTTTTCCCATAAAAAAATTTTGAGGGTATTTTTGAGTGAAAAATAAATTTTTCAGGTTAAAAAAACTCAAATTCTTCAATATTTGTTTTATGTTTAAAGATTTGTTATACCCCAGAACCTGGAAATACTGTAGCTCAAACCTGAAAAAAAACACCATCTAAAACCTGTCGAAGTTCTCTAGGAGTCAATGGCAGAGGTTCCTTGAACCATTAGAAGTTGTTAATAGCCTTCATGTTGTTCAAGTTTTTTTCGGAGGTTTTACTTGAAAACTCATTCAATTCAAGAGATTTTAGGAGTTTTTTTGCAGAAAATTGAATCAATTCGAGTTTTTGGACTGTTAAGCCTGAACTCGCTGATTTGAGTTTTTTCCATTCTAGTTTTTTATTAAATTAGAAACCATTCGAGTTATGAGTTCATTCGAGTTCATTTGAGGTCTAAAAAAGCTCACAAAACTCTAAAATGCGTCCTTTGATAAATAACCGCCTTAAAGTATGGTGATTCAAATTACGGAATGATTCTCTATCTTGTAAACCCCAGGTCTCAAGCATTATGGATAACAGGTCCCTAAAATCAAAAGCTTCACCATCTTCTTGAATTGCTGAGCAGCCCCATCTCATTTGGTGATTATATATGTTGAGTGCAGTTGAGTGGATGCAGAAAATGAGCACACGTATATAAGATTTTGGACCATATTTTATAAGCAATCCTCTTAGTAGTACAGGTGTAGGATCCATTATCTGGAAAACCATCATCCTGAAAGCTCTGAATTAGAAAATTGCCATAGTCTCCATTTTATCCAAATAATCCAAATTTTTTAAAACAATTTTCTTTATCTCTGTAAAAATAAAACAGTAGCTTGTACTTGATCCCAAACTACGATATAATTAATCCTTATTGGAAGCAACGTCATTCTATTGGGTTTATTTCATGATTAAATGATTTTCTAGTACACGTAGCGGCACATTTACTTAGCTCGAGTGAAGGAATAGAATAAAAAAAACTTTGAATTTCGAAGTTTTTTTTGGCTACTTCAAACATCGAATTGGCTACTTCGACCTTCGACTACGACTTTCGACTTTGAATCGAACGCTTCGCCATAAAAATCGTTCGACTATTCGACCATTCGATAGTCGAAGTACTGTCTCTTTAAAAAAAACTTCAACCCCCTACTTCGCCACCTAAAACCTACCGAGCATCAATGTTAGCCTATGGGGAAGGTCCCCATAGGCTTTCTAGCCAATTTCTGATCGAAGGAAAATCGTTTGATCGATGGATTAAAATCCTTCGAATCGTTCGATTAGAAGGATTTAATCGTTCGATCGAATGATTATCGCTTTGATCGTTTGATCGAACAAATAGCGCTAAATCCTTCGACTTTGATATTTGAAGTCGAAGGATTTTACTTAGACGGTCAAATATCGAGGGTTAATTAACCCTCGATATTCGACCCTAAGTAAATGTGCCCCTTAAAGTATGAAGATCCAAGTTACAGAAATATCTGTTATCCGGAAAGCCCCAGGTCCCGAGCATTCTGGATAACAGGTTCCATACCTGTAGTTTTATCCAGATGGCTACAGTTTTGCTTATGAAGCCACAGAACGCTATTTAATAAGAAAGGCAATGTCAAATAAGTCTAGAAATTAAGAAAAAATAATAATTCCCTTTATGTTCCATGAGCTGATTTATCTTTTTGCTGCCTCCCAGTGAAAATAGAAGTTTCATGATAAAAGCACAAGCCGTATCCATGTTGTCACGGTCATATCCCAATTGCAGATGTCATTTGTCCTTTCTTATGTGGAGTAACACACAAGAGATATGAGAATATTGCTTTGGATATTGAGGCGGCTCTGTGACTGAGAATATATACCAAAGATTAAAGAGAATGAAAATGGAAAATAATTGTTCTGCTGGGGGTGGTAAAACTCTAGAGTATAATTCAACATTACACCAGATAATTTCACATCTGAATGACATGTCTACAAGCTAATTGCAAAAATGAGCTCCCTGGTTATTTGCTGAGCAAGATCTGCCGGGTGAAGAGAGTGTTATATAAAATGATCCATTTCAGCATTAAATCAGTATTCTGATCCCCGAGGTGGATGGAACTTCTATGCTATGGACGACTGGGAGGAGCAGACATAGCTTGGTACAGGCAAAGATAGACTGAAACCTCGGGCTGCTTTTCTACTGTGAAATTACGCTCTTCATGAATATCCTTAAAATGATGAAACTTTTGACAAGCCGCATTATGAAGCAGATTGTAATTGGAAGTCTGCTGTTAACTGATTAGAAGTTAATTTGAGCAGTCATGAAGCATAAAGAGAGACAAGCAGAAATGTTTGCCTAGCATCCAAACTGCTCAATAGGGTATAGAAAGGGCACCACTTAATCTACAGGCTCTGAGATGCAGAATAGAAAAAAGGGCAGGAGGACTGTTTTAAGTTTTTCACCTGCTAATTTTGCCTGAACAATTGTAGACTTAAATTACTGTTCTTGATCTGCCTATTGAATGTGGCACAGAAGAGCAGGAGTGTCAATGAAAATTGAAAGGACAAGTTAAACATTTTTATTGAGCAAGAAAAAAAATATAGAAAATCCCTAAAGTAAATCAATTTAGAACACCTTGTCAGAGAACAAGATCAAAAAAGGCCCAGAGAATAAAGAAATTCATACAGGAAGCTCCACATTTCATTTTACATATTAATTGTGTTTCGGTTACAAACTACAGTATTGAAAATAAAGTTATCAACTACCGTACCGTTTCGCTGAAAAATTTTCGAGTTTAAAGTGAAATTCGCGAAACAGTGAAAAATTTGTGAAACACATTGAAGTCAATGGGTGTCAAAATTATATTGACGTGCGTCAATTTTGACACCAGCGACAATTTTTATATGCGTGACTAATTTGTCCAAATGCATTCAAATCAATGGGCATCCGAATAACTTTGACGTGTGACAATTTTTTATGCGCGTAACTATTCTGACGTACAATTTTCGTCTCAACGATTTATCCGCCGGTGAGATTTCTCCTCAGTTTCGCAAGTTTATTCGATATTTTTGAAAAGTGGAAATTCGCCGTGAATTTGGTGAATTTTGAATTTATTCGTCCATCGCTTTATTTACTGGCATAAGGCTATGAGGTTAAACTGGGTTTTGCAGTGGATTGATGCACCACAAAACACAGCAAACAGCGTGCTGGTAGATAGAAGCAGAAGCTGTGTACTCCCACTAGGAACCTTCTCCTGAACATTAAGATTTAATCTAAATCCTTTGCATGCGATTTGCATTGGGTTCAGATGGCTGGTGGCACAGGGACTGTGGGCACTACCAATCCAAAAAGATGAAAGGAGTTTAATTGGTGAAAACAGTCAGATGCATTCTGACTAACTGGTCGCGTTAATAGATTAAAGTAATAGACAAAGGACACACCAGCACAACATGGATAACTCCAGCAGGTTTAACCTTGCTCGTTTATTGCGGATGCAACGTTTCGGGGCGTGACCCCTTTCTCAATCATGATTATCCATGTTGTGCTGGTGTGTCCTGTGTCTATGCTATTTCTGAGGTTGTCCAGTTCCTCTAACATCTAGCACCTGGAGTTCGTTTGACTTCGGACAGCCAGGGTGTGCGAGTGTAAGTTTTTTCCTTTTTGCAATAGATTAAAGTAACAAACCTCTCAGTCTCAAATAACTCCAACCAAAAAAGTATTGGGGTTTCCTCAGGATCCAAAAACTTAAAAGAAATCTTTACCCCGAAAATGAATACTTAAGACAGATAGTTCACATGATATTAAGTGGCATATTAAGGAATCTTAAAAAATTAATATGTATATTTAAGTAAATTTTTCCCTTTTACATCTCTTGCCTTGAACCACCATTTCGTGACTCTATCTGTGCTGCCTCAGAGATCACCTGACCAGAAATACTACAACTCTAACTGTAACAGGAAGAAGTGTGGAAGCAAAAGACACAACTCTGTCTGTTAATTGGCTCATGTGACCTAACATGTATGGTTTGTTTGTGTGCATTGTAAACTGTAGGATCCCAGGGGGTGGCCCTTAGTTCTCAAAATGACAATTTTCTATTTAGGATTACCTAATGGCACATACTAGTAAAAAGTATATTATCACGAAGCAGGGTTTTGCATATGAGCTGTTATATGAAATATATTTTTATAGAGACCTACATTGTTTGGGAGTATCGTTTTCTAGACCCTATCACAAAAATGTTCACCTTACTACATGAGATTTTCCTTTCAAAACAGCCCCTTGGCCCTCTGACCAGAGAAAGGATAGTAAGACAAAGAAGGCCAACAAGGTGGCACCATTTCTTCAAATTATGTTACCAGAAGATAAATGAGGACATTCGTCGAAATTATTTTGACGCCCATTGACTTCAATGTGTTTCACCAATTTTTTGCCGTTTCGAGAATCTTGCAGTAAGTTCGCAAAATTTTCGGTGAAGCGAATGGCACAGATTCGTCCATCACTATTAGCATCTTGCTTTCCACAATAATTGTGACCATGACCTTCCTCTCTAGTTGCTTGGAGAAGGGGTGTACCCACTATAAGCAACAGCATTAATACTCAGTGGCGTAACTACTGGGGGAGCAGGGGGTGCAGTTGGGCCAGGGCCGGCACCCCCGCAGGGCCCCCGGCAGTCACGCGCCCACTGGAGTCAGCTGCAGTCGCACGGACGAGGGTGGGGGGCGGGGCCCGGCTGTACGGCCCGCACCAGGGCCCGCCCCCAACTAGTTCTGTCACTGTTAATACTGCATGGCAAGGAATCAGATATAATCTGTATATGGGAAAGGAAGATAATTAATAGAGGTGAAAGTGTAATTACATACAACCCATCTGCAGGGGAGGCAACCGAGGCAGGAACACTAGTGCGGAGAGCGAAATTGCGCTTTCCTGCACTAGTAAAGCCGAATTTCCAGTTTCAAAACCGGAAATTCAGCTCTTAAAAGTACAGGAGCGGCTTTTTACCACCCCTGGAAATGTATCTTGCGCTGCTGCCTAAGGCAAGTGCCTCAATGGCCGAGCGCCCCTGGGTAGGATAGTAAGATGGATACAGACTCCTGCAAATGTGATCAGACCAGGATATTATGGAAGGAAAAGACTAAAGAAATAAGCAAATTTTTTTTGCCAGACATGGATTTGCAGCAAAATTATACACTTCACTATCCGCCAAGACGAAACTGTCAACAAGACAAAGTTGTTTTGCGAAACAAAAAAGTAATCAGAAGAAAAAACGCTGATTGATTTTAATACATTTGGATAAAAAAGTCGCAGAGTCAAAAACGTTACAACAAAAAAAAAAAAACACACATTGTCTTGAATGCATTTGAAGTGAGAAAAAATTGTTACGTATAAACATTTTTGGACTCCTATTGACTTCAATTCGTTTTGCAAAGAGTTAAGCAAATTTTTTCTCAGTTTCGCAAATGTTTTCAGCGAAGCGAAACGGGACAGATTCGCTCATCAATACTGAAGAAGTAAACAAAACAAATTCATGCATGAAGGGCAGGTTACTAGTGGATAATAAATACAAACATGTTTATTTGGGTCAAACAACTTGTAATCCTTCCAGTGATTAGTTTACTCATAACATACATTATACATAGATTATTTTGCAAGGTACACAGAGAAATTATAGTTTTTTACATTTAGTGCACCCAAATAATATTAATAACAGAAATTACACATCTCTTCTTATTGGAAATAACTGTGTTCTCTAATTTATTTTTCTGTTTTAAGTTTTGTTCTTCATAGCTCCCCTGTTTTTCCCCACCGGCTGTTTCTTCACTGCATAAATCATTCAGATATTTTAGATTGAATGTTTCCTATTTTCATATTTAATTTTGGCACTGTGAAATATTTATCAACTTTCACTTCCTCTCTATTTTCCTGATACAGGGAACAAATGGGCTCATTTGTTATTTTTCAGTGAGCAGGACGATTTTCTCACCTTGAAGCTCTGCATAATTTCTCTGGGAAGCTGGGAATGTTGCTGAGAGCCATTCATATGGCTTGAGACCTTATACACTGGTGTGTAGTAATGGGTAACACAGCCAATATGTAGATATGGGTTTAATGTTATTATTCATCATGTCATCTTGTTATTTATAAAGAGGCAACATGTTCCACTGGAATTTGTGAGCATGTGTATGAGGCTAGGTGCGCTGATGTAAAGCTATGGACAATAGTGTTTTACAAGTAACAAGTGATGCCAGGGGTTAGTATGAGCATTAGTAAGAGACATGAGACGTTTGTTTCAATCCAAGTAACCAGAAGAGTTAGTGAAAGCAATGGTGTGAGTGAGGAATGGACATTAGCATCTGCTTCCTTCCCCTTCCTGCACCGCCCCCTACCCTTCACAGTTTCCCTCTCCTTCCTGCGCTCCTGGAAACTGCTGTGTGGGAGAGTTGAAAATCTCCAGTGCCCATAACTAGGTGGCATGCCGCCCCTGAATTTCTTCCACCCTAGGCCCAGGCCTTTGTTCTTGCCCCAAATCCTGCTTGGTCTAAGTGCTTACATCCTGATGAATAGAGCCAACCTCACTTATTGACGCTGGAAAACCTTTAGGTACTGACACCTTGACCTGTTGGTAGATCCATGGCTCCCACTGTGGGTTTCACCAGAGGCACTCAGTAAATCAGATGCAAGCAAGCTTCATAAGTCTGAAAATGCCAGACTGCACTTGATTTGATCAAGACTCCATCATCCATTTTGAGAAATTAGGCAAAATGGCAGTGGGTGCAACTCAAAGTGGAGGAAAAAATTCTGCATTGTGGGTAAAAAAAATGGCAGTTTTTGTCTGAAATTTCCCTTTGCACACTGTACCTGTGATGTAACACCTATTATTAGATATGTTGCAAATGAAACATCTTTTATTCATTGATTTTAATGCTGAGGACTTAGGAATGGGTTTATTTGAAAAAGGAAACACTTACTCTTATGTCATACCACTGCAATGTCCTTTAAACAGATGATCCCTTGTCTGCAGGCAAAGTATTCACTAACAATATTAGAGCCACAGGTAAAACCAATGGGCCCCTGGCAATACAGAGAATCCATTGGACATTAAAGATGTCCAATATACAGCCACCAAGCAGCCGTTGAACTAAAACTCCCAACACCTTCAGCAGTGATTGGCATTTTGCAAATTGCCGTTTAACACCTACCTAAAATGTTAATGTATTATTACACTTTTGGCTATACTGTCAAGCTCTTATTTTGGGAAAGGCCAAGAGCTGTACTTGAATACATTAATTTATTCACTAACACAGACCACTTTAAATGCCTTATTACTAAATGGGATTCACATGGGATTAGAAAATGATTGGAAGAGAAAAGCAACAATTACTTGTTATTCTTAAAGTTGGATAGACAACGCCTTCTCTACCCTATTCTAAATGCAGCCCATGCCTCTTGATGAAGGTGTAGTGTTGGCAACCAACCTTGTGGGAAGAATTGTCCATTCAAAATGTCACGGCCTATTATGTCTATTATAATATTTTCCTATAGAAACTCCTTCAAATAATTTCTCCTCTAAGAAAACAATGACCCATGTTCTGTCTATAATATATAAATATATATACATGCTATTCAGAAGCTAATCTTCATAGTATGAATTTAGTGATCATTTGATACAGCTTACCCATTCCTTGTGTGTAATTTGATTATTGTAGAACAAAAATGTGCCACGCTACCTAGCATAAACATGCTTGTATACAGTCAACCTCATTTTAGACCAAAACATGCCTTTAAGACTTACAGCCAAGAGCCAAGTGGTGCTCAGGGATCTAACGGAAAAAGGAATCTTCAGACTCCAAAGAAGAAGATTTAAAATATTTAAGGAGTAAATAAATGGTGTCACATAGGTTTAATTGAAAACTACAAGGAGGATTTGAATCTCTGCCAGAAGATTGTGACTCTGAAAAGACATATCATGAAATCCCAAATGCAGGCAAAAGCACAAAAGAAATCTTCAAGGTGAAACTGAAAGGGGGTTCGGAGAGGCAAGATAGAGGTAGATAAGAAACAAAACATTGGAGGACTGAACTGTTAAAATTCAGAGATAATGGCAGAAATCAAAGTTATCTGAAATGTTCAGAGCCTCAAAGTCTGGTGTTGGAGAGGTTTCAATTTAATTGTGTAGAGAAGTGAGGGAGAGAGAGGAGTTATTTATATAGTGGCCCAGTATATGTGATTGATGGAACACAATCTGGTAGAAGCACATTTGAAGTGAAATTAAGAGGAGATTGATTGGAAGTGAAGAAAAGGCAGTTATTCCATCAGGATAGGTTGACAGTATCAGAGATGTGGCCAGTGTTGGAATAGGGTGCTATGTGGAAGTTTATAAATCAGTTGCACATCAGAGATATAGGTCAACAATGCAAACTTCAACCACAAATCAGCAGTTAGGGTTATTATTCCTGAGTATTAATGTGGGCACAAGAGGTCTTTGAACTTGAAAAATATTATGAGTTTCATTTTCATCGGTATCACTTTTATGGATATCGATGATGGAATAGCAGTGAGACTAGGGAGCCTGGTACATGACAGTAGTGGGGAGTAGAGAAGAGGATGTTATTGATTTTATGTCAACTGCTCTCAACAGTGATTAATAAAAAAATTATTTCTGACATACTTACAGGCTGGTATCTCATAATGGCCCAGATTCAGTTCAATGAGAGAAACGTATTTCGTTGTTTATCTAATTAAAACTCCTCGTTGTCTCTAAGGAAATTTGGAAATGAATCCATTTATAATTTAAACTGGTTGAATTGAATTTGGCCCAATATCCAGTTTGCTGTATTTGCTGTGTATAGCAAGTACAGAAGAAATAAGCTCAGCAAGGCCAACTCTTCTCTGAAGTTTGACTCCCTAAAGGCCAACCCTGGGTGCCACCCTACATCACAATGATGATTCAATGACTTCTAACTCACTTGATTGACCTCATTGTCATGCTGAAAGCAAAGTCAAATTTTGATGCTGTACCCAAGCTGTTTATTGTGGGTAATGTTTAAATGCCTAATATCTAATTATATATTTAGCAGTCCTGTAGTGCTAACTTTACAGATGGCTTACCTGCTCCATGTAGCTTCCTGTAAATTAAATTAAACCAACAAGAAGTTAAATCTCCAAGGTTTACAAAACATGTTTCTTTCAAAGTTTAACTTTCTATATATATATGTATGATGTAATCACATCTATTTAATTCATAATAGCAACAAGACTGAACTTTTAACTCAATCTCTGTTATTCCTAGTATAACAGAGTAATTTCTAAGCCATAAACTGCTCCCCATGGCCTATTTAAGGGGATACTGTCAAGGGAAAACATGTTTTTGATAATGTTAACGAATCAGTTAATAGTGCTGCTCCAGCAGAATTCTGCACTGAAATCCATTGCTCAAAAGAGCAAACAGATATTTTTATATTCAATTTGGAAATCTGACATGGGGCTAGACATATTGTCAATTTCCCAGCTGCCCAAAGTCATGTGACTTGTGCTCTGATAAACTTCAATCACTCTTTACTGCTGTACTGCAAGTTGGAGTGATATCACTCTCCCTCCCTCCCCCCCAGCAGTCAAACAAAAGAACAATGGGAAGGTAACCAGATAGCAGCTCCCTAACACAAGATAACAGCTGCCTGGTAGATCTAAGAACAACACTCAATAGTAAAAACCCAGCTACATTGAGAAGGAAAAACAGCAGCCTGCCAGAAAGCATTTCTCTCCTAAAGTGCAGGCACAAGTCACATGACTGGCGCAGCTGGGAAATTGACAAAATGTCTAGCCCATTGTCAGATTTCAAAATTGAATATAAAAAAATCTGTTTGCTCTTTTGAGAAATGGATTTCAGTGCAGAATTCTGCTAGAGCAGCACTATTAACTGATGCGTTTTGAAAAAAAACGTGTTTTTCCATGACAGTATCCCTTTAATGTTTATGTGATTTTCTAATAGACTTAAGACATGAAAATTCAAATTACAGAGAGATCTGTTAACTGGAAAACCCCATGTCCCAAGCATTCTGTATAATAGGTCCTATAACTGTATAGATCATATGGAAAGCCCTATTGTACTACTTATATAAGCAAGGTCCTGACCTAGGATAATAAGCAGAATCATGGTCAGATTTTATTGTTATCTCAACTATATATAAACATGTACAGTGGGATGAAATTGCAACATTTTTTTCTGCCCAAACGAGACACATAACAATATACAAACCCATATTACAGCAAGGGCACGTGCAGTATGAGCATTTTTCAACAATAACCAGTACAGTAACAAATCTGTAAAACTAACAAACTAGTAAAACTAACAAAGTTTCAATTTTCATTTTCCAGTGTAACAACACAATACATAATAGATAGTAATAGATATATTATTCTATTTCAATTTACATTTTGTGCAATCACAAATTTATTAAACTCCAAATGCCAAAAAACCCAAATATTCAAGCTTTTTTACTTTGAAATACAAATTTTCAGAATTTCCGAGGTTGTATATAAATCAGTGGGAGAAGTCCTGAAGTTATGTTGATCCGTTGTTGGGTTTCGTTCATTAATCCGAAGATTTTGTTGTTTTCGGGCAAAAATCTATAAAACGTGTACGATTCGTTTTTTTCACGTTTGTTTCGGGTTTTTTTTAATGCACAGGAAATGTTCAGGAAAATGTATTGATAAATAAGGGGAAAAACCCATGCGGATTTGGTTCAGAGTCGTTTTCAGAAAATAATGAGATAAATTCGGACTTTGATAAATGGGCCTCCCCGGCTGACAGAGAGATAAACTCCTTGGATCTTCTATTGTGTACCCAATAGAAAAAAGAAAAAACTGGGACCTGTCGTATGCAGTAAAGATATTCTGCCCCCAGTTCTTCTACATTCTAATACAGGTATGGGACCTGTTATCCAGAATGCTCGGGACCTGGAGTTCTCTGGATAACAGATCTTTCCGGGAATTTGGATCTTTATACCTTAAGTCTACTAGAAAATCATATAAACATTTTCATAAACCCAATAGGTTTTGCTCCCAATAAGGATACTGGCGTAACTACAAGGAATAACTATAGGAAGTAGACCGCACGGGAGTTGCGGGGGAGCCTGGGGAAAAGGGGGACCTGGACCGCAGTTCTGTTTCATCTATAGCATTCAAGTCCCCTTCCCTGTCTCTTTCTTCTTCTTTTATTTGAGACGCGCGCACCTGGGTTGTGTGCAGGCATGAGCAAGAGCGCCTATGCGCACCAGATACTTATGGTGGGGGGCTCAAAGCAATCTTATTATGTCCCTGAATAAAGATTAATTACATCTTAAGGTGGCCATACATATAGAGATCCGCTCGTTTGGCGATTTTACCAAATGAGCGCCTCTCTCCCCGATATGCTCACATTGAGGTGGATGATATCGGGCTGATCTGATCTTGGGCCCTATGGCCCAATGATCGGGTCATAATGCTGCCAATACGGGTGGTCGAATCGCAGAACTACATCTACAAATAGATGCGGCCATGATTTTTAAACCTTTGCGATCGAAAATCTGCCAGACTTTCGGACAGATATCGATTGCGGAAGCCCATCCCACACATGGGCCGACTCGGCCTGTTGGAAGCTTTTATCGGCCCTTATCTGGCCACCTTTAATTTGGATCAAGAACGAGGTACTGTTTAATTATTACAAACAAAAAGGAAATCAGTTTTAAATGTGTTAACTATTAGATTAAAATGGAGAGAAAGCCTTTGCCTTATTTGAAGTTTCCTAGATAACTGGTTTTACAGATAATGGATCCCATACCTGCACAAACAGATACCATTAGTTTCTATGTCTGGAGACTGATATAGCCTTGCTGCACAACCCTCTCTAACAGGGAAACCATTACAGAATTGCACTCATCCTTGCTCCCTATCTAATGGATTCTATGACCCCTGCAGCACATTTTAATGTTGGTGGGTGGGGTAACTTTGAGAAGGAAAAGGCAGTGGTTCAGAATAACAGAATCACAATGATTATTTCTCCTCTTATACATATTATTTCTTTGATAAATGCACGTTTTCAGCAGCCTCGTATGTCATATGCTGATTTATAGCTGCTATTTATGTTTTACTATTTGTAAGTAGCAAAGGACATTTAATATTAGCAATTTTTCAATAACATAATTGCTATTTTTCCCGGAGCCTTGTGTCATAATATGTTTTGTGGGGAAAGAAGCAGACCATGCATGTGTATATCAGAGTTCGAATATGATTTCATTTGTATGTTTCATTATGTGAGACTAGTTACATAGCTGCATATAAACTGCGGGTAAGGTCTGCATAGATTTATTAAGCCAGGACAATTGCCAAAGGAAAAAATTGCATGTTTAGTCATGGAAACACAGGCATTATACAGGTGGGCAAGGTCTATTATATTGAGCTGCAGATTTTTATCATTGTCTTGTATTTGATGTAGGTCAGTGGTTTACATACAATGGGACTGTCCTCCGTGAGATGTTTTGGAGCAGCAGCACTGGGGATCAGCTCAAAGTCCATTTATGTTGGGATTTTCGGAGAATTCTTATATGTTGCTCTAAATACTATCTTGATGGGAAATAAGGATTTGGGTAAAATCTAATGTGATGGCTTGTATGTTTTTGGGATTATCTGTAACGTTGTTATGGGCTAAGAACCAAAGGTCGGACTTCTTGTGGGGCCTTGAACTGAAAAGACAATCACTGCTAGATACGTTTTGTGAAGTATGCTTCTGGAGTAACAAAAACCTCATTGAATTTATTTTCCTTTCAGGATGAAATGAGTAAACAACAAAAAAAGGTGCAGGCTGTAATTGTTTGCCATTTTCCTTCCACTTATGCATTGTTTTGCCTTGCTGCTTCTCAAACTCTCCCTCTATATTTACTGTACTGGTCACCTGTTTGCAGGACCAGAACTAGGGGTAGGCAGAACCTAGGGGCAATGGTGGAGGGATGCTAGGACCCTAAGGCAGACGCCCCTTCTGCCTCTAAATCTAGCCCTGTGCTTTGATCGGGAAGCAACAGCAAAAATAACTAGGAGACATGCCACAAGCGCAGAGAGTTTCCAATCAGTAAGGGGAGGAAGGGTAGAGGTGGTCAAGTGAAGGGACATGGTTGCTCAGTGGACTGCTGGGGCGATGGATGCTGGGAATTTTGCCTTGGGCATAGTGCTCATTGGTCCGGCTCAGCCAGTTTGAAAGCAAATGATTAATTTGATGCTATTGGTTACTAGACCCGACAAACTTTTATTACATTACCTAGCATTTATATCAGTGCACAACATGTGAGTACCCAACAATCCATCTTCAGCACCTACCAAAATCTCAAGGGTTTGTAGGATATAAGTAGTTGGAGTCGAACAACACCTTAATTATACTATAAAATAATTTAAACATTAATTAAACCCAATTTGATTGTTTTGCCTCCAATAAGGATTAAATATATCTTAGTTGGGATCAAGTACAAAGAACTGTCTTCATATTACAGGGAAAAAGTAAAAACATTTCAAAATTTGAATAATTTGATTAAAATGGGGCCAATCCATAACTTTCTGGAGAACGGATCCCATACCTGTAACAGGAACTGCTGCTTCTCCTCACCATTAACACAGACATGAATACAGAATCAACTGTATTTGTCCACATTGTATTGTTGAGGAGAGGGAGGCACATGGGATATCCACTACCTATCTCCTAACTTGGGTATCATTCAAATGCTCAATTAGGGTGTGGCAGAGGGCACAGGCCTGCTCTATAGTAAGCAGTAATGATAGGTATGGCCTGCACCCTCTGGCACTGCTCTTTACACCCAGCACGCTTGAACCTCTTTATGCTGTAGTATTTGTTCCCCAGGCATATATGCATTACCCTTTATGTGTCTTGTAAATATTCAACATATAAAATAAACATCACACCCAATGTTTTGTACACATAGAACAAACTGTCCCTTTATAAATTAAGAAATACATTTTCTAAAATTCATTAAATAGCCTTTTTTGATGACTTCCCACCTATATACCCTTGGGGTTTGTCCAGACATCGTTTCTAGAATACCTGTCCTCTCATTTACAGTTTTCTAGTTAATCCCATTAAAAGTGCTTGTTTAAAAGGACAAGTTAATGACAGCTTATGTTTTGCATACAAATATGTGAGATTCTGCAACGGAGAAAAAGTGTTACATTAAATTGACACAAATTGGCGATTTTAAAATATGTCACCCTTGTTGTAATAAATAAGCTTCTCCACATTGTTCTATATCATGCAGCCACTGAAAGCTTATTCCCTGGTGATCATTAATTTAATTCTCTGCAAGAGATACGCTATCAAAAATAAACATTTCTCAGCTGCTAAGCCCACAAAAAAAAGTGCCTATATGTAGTCCTATCTATTTAGCAATGGTAAAAAATGACACATAAAGAAACACATCAGGGTAATTTACAAATGCAAGTGCAGGTGATTTAAAATGGAGGCTATGGAGAGCATGCATTGATGCATTCATTAAGGTACTTGTATCCAAACACACTCCTGCAGTTTGCATAAAAGAATTCCATTTGCCATGTGTTTCCCCAAAGTTCCAGTGGAATTGAAGAGATGCATTTGGCACAATGGGGCCAGTGTCAATGTGGGCACTTTGACACGAATTGGCTGCACTAAACATTTCCAGATGGCACCATGTCCAGTGCTCTGTGTCAAAATGACATCTGCCCCAGATTTTTTAGATGCAATTGGTGCAGTCTGTAGTGCAAACCTTGGAGCTACTGCCACTCTAGGCTTCCACTATACCAGCTGTTGCACTTGTATGTGCTCCATCCAAACAGACTGATCAGATGCAATTGTGCAACCTGCAGTTGTGAGTATGAATGACCTCTAGAGTATCTGTCCTGCCTCTTTAGATGAATGGTGTGCAACTTTAGCTACTGAAGCCAACACTGTTGAATCTACCCCACTGCTCCTATATGAAGTGCGAAAGAACTAATGAAGGCCCCCAGGCTAAAGATGGCCTACCAAGAGATGTTTATTGCCCACAGCATGCCTGAGATTCAATGATATCCAGTCCCAAGCAGGCTACAGCATGCAGGCACCTTGTAGGCGCCTTCTTTAATCCTTAGATGTTCATGAACTTATGATGCCTTGCATAAATGACTAACAGAAGCAAGAAGCAAGTTCCTGAACCAATGATGCATGAAGTTGGTGGGTGAGGTTGGAACTAAGAGAAGAAGTAAAGTAAAATGCTGAATGGATAGAAAGAATATAGAAGGGAGTATTACAGTGGAATTAAAGGGGGAAATGGAGGAGAAAGGTTCATAACAAAAATGGGGAAATAGGATACAAGGAGCACAGCTTATGTACCGTAATGAAAAAAATAGGAGTTTGAATGGTGTTCCACTGGGACTGGTCTCAGAAGAAGTGTATTGTAGGTACAGATCAGGTTATTTGAATAATTGCATTCGATTGGTGAACAAAATGCCAGGTTTATCTCCCAGGCTAGAAGCAGTGCACAAGAATAGAAGCTCATAACAGAGACGTTGCAAAGTCTTTATTTCACAAATAGGCTGATAAACAAATAAAATGTAATGTTTCTTCATTCCCTACGAGAAAGGATTTGATACAGTATGTCTGGTGGGAAGGCAATTTGGCTCTGTTCTCCTCCTGCTAAAATGGATAATGATTTTGTTTATCTTCATCTAAGTCAACATAAATCTGGCAAAAAGGTGAAATCCCGTGGACATACGACTTTTTCACCTTCACCAACCAGGCAGCAATATAACAGTGATAATAATTAGCTTCCAACCAGTTCTGGAATTGGGAAAACAATGCCAGTCTGAGGATGTTAAAATGGACTTTTGGTTGGTGGCTAGGGTGAGGATAAGCTTGGGGGTCTTTTAGCAGATCACTTCTATTCTGCAGCTCAGCTTCATCTCTGCAGATGTATCTCAGTGTTCATTTATTTTAAGAATAAAAAAGGTTTCACAGAGCTAAGAAAATGCTCTGTTTGACTGCTGGCATTATTTAATAGAACAGTGTCCCTGTTTGGCTTGTTGCATTGGAAAAGCGAATCTATTCCGTTCTTCAGAATGCATTTAGCTGCTGGAGTAGGGCAATTTTATTTAAAGACCTGACAGAAATTTTGCCCAACCCAAATTTCATGTTAGAGGAGAAATTGGCTGTGTGATTTGTTTATCAGCAATCTGTTCAGCTGCTGTTTTCTGGCGCCACTTGATTAATCATCACGGGAATGTAAGATGTAATATTGATCTCTAGAATTAACTGCATTTAACAGGCTCTTTATCAGACAGGCTGTACATTTTATGGTCCAGCTGGGTGGCAATGGCTGAAACACTCAGTGTGAATTCTTGCAGGGATTTAATGGATGACCTGAATACCTCACACCACCAGTAATTTAATCACATGACAAGCATGGGCTGGCCAGAAAAAAAGAAAGTTGTCTACATACTGTTGCTAAATTGGCGATCCCGGGTCTCAACTATGAAGCGTATATTTCAAAATTGTGAACTATTTTTACATGTTTAAACTTCATTTATAAAGGTACTTGCGGCAATTTATGCTCCTTTATTTTTGCCAGTTAATTGTGTTTTTCTAAATAAAGTTTAAGGTACAAAGTGCAGAACACACAGACGCAATGGATTCATAAGACTTGCCTTGTAGAGGTGCTACTTCTAGGCTTCCCTTTGCATGTTGTATCTATACATGCATGCATGGCAGTCCAAGGGTTATTTTTAAACCTCAATTTTTTTTTCTGGTCTGGATTTTTGGAGCAAAAACTCAATTTTTGTTAAATTTATATCTTAGGCTATGACCAAGTGCCCATAAGGCACGAAACACGTAAAGTTACATATTGGTTTGTTTTTCTTTTAAATTAATTACTTACTTTAACTGCATTGATTATTGTAGGGAAGTCCCATTTGTACCAGCCTGCAATCAAAAATAAGTCTTATAAAGATATTGCCAAATCCAGAGCACGGTTAAATCCATTATTAAAAAATTGGATTTGGCCTGACACTGCTTAGAGAAGGCAACCCAGTAGTGACTGATTAGAGAAGACATTAGTCAGTTATCAAGAAACCTTTGCACAAAATGATATTAGAGGTGGAAAGCCAACCCTGATGATCCCATGAGAACACCACCCACAGTGAAGACTGGTGGCGGCAGCCTCATTTTGTGGAAATGCTTATCATCAGCAGGGACTGGGAAGTTGGTCAAGATCAGAGCCTGCACCTCATTGAAATTGCAAGAAAAAAAAGTTATGTTCACAAGTGGTACGTACACATCCAGCCTGACAGGCTGCAAAGCTGCATTTCAAGTCTTACCTCCTGCTTAAAGGGCATGTAAAGTCTAAAATACAATAAGTCTAGAAATGATGTATTTTGTATACTAAATATAAACATGAACTTACTGCACCACAAGCCTAATCATCTTTGCAAGACTAAGACTGTGCACATGCTCAGTGTGGTCTGGGCTGCTTAGGGATTATCATAAACAAAGCTGCTTGAGCTCTGCATGGCTAGGAAGGCAGGGGCTCCCCCTGCTGTTCATAAGTATCATTGTTTCCCTGCTCAGCAGTTAGGGACCGTTTGACAATTCCTATCCACAGCAGTAAATGAAGGGAGAATTTCACTGCATACAGTCAGGTTTCTTATAAAAACGGTACACATTTTTTAATTGAAGTATATTGGAGATAGGTTTCTTTTTCATTAAAGAAAGTCCAAATGGGATTTTATTTTTTTGTCTTTACATGCCCTTTAAGTTGGGCCTTAAGTAAAAGACTCCCTTGCCAGTGATCTCTGCACTAAAGCATATATCTATTTTAAGGAAATAATACCCCTTCCTTCTCCAGTTCTCTTTGTTAAACGACTGGTTATGGGAAATATCTGGGGTCATCTCTTCCTTTTACAGAAAACACCCAGTTGTGATTATATAAGCAGTATACCCATACAGCCCATCAAAAGTTCTGTTGATTGGTCTACCTTTAGTTAGATATTAAATCAAAGTGTCTGACTGGTGGCTGCGGGTTACTGCACTGGAGTAGATTTACATCCATTTCGGCAAATGCCGCTTACTTTATGTAACTGCACCTGATTAAAATGGTCCACCTAATTGCCATTAGACACAAACACGACTGCCATTGACCAAGCTGATAGAGCTTGTTACTTTTTATTGGCCGGTGTGATGTGGCCATGACTCGTTTTATTGTCATAAAGAAGTCCATTTACTGAGCACCCAGAACCAGTGATGTGACTTGGGGGGAAAAGTCAGCAATCTAGTTTTTCAACCAAATGCTAGGGGCAAATATATAAGGATGGAATAAACAGCTTCAAAGGCAGTGATTTCAAACTGCAAGTACTTTCTTTATTTAGCAGTGTAAACACTACATATTTCGGGTCAGAGTCCCATTTTCAAGTGTTCAGAGTGCAAAGGATTATGGGATTATATACCCTCCTCCTTCCTTTCAGGAACCTCCCTGCTAGGGGCATGTTGGGAGTTGTTTGTCATGTAGAGCTATAGGTTAAACATCCTTTAGCTTGGGCTATGTGTACATTTGCCCTTAAATAAGAAGTTTTGTTCACTCTTTTCCCATAGCCATTGTTAAAATCCTTATTATGATTCACAAATGCTGAAATTATTTATCCTCTGGTCTCCGTCTAAAACCTTCATCGGCAAATTGTAATGTCCCCTCATGCTCCGGCAGATCTGATGCAATTAACTAAAAGCAAAGTGACAACACGACAAGTTGTAGCACAGTGATACAATGCACATGCAGTCCCAGTTTATGAAATATAGAACACCCAAGGGTGGTGTTTGTGAGGTTATGACAAAAGACAACATTGTCTTTGCCTAAAAATGGAAAACATTTATTCTTCCTTTGAACATTGCATGTGACCCTCCTATCATTTGGCAGTGCGTGCGGCAGACATTGTATTGCACAATGTGGAATATAAAGTGCCATATTTCTGCGTATTATCTTATTTCGGTGGGGCACTTATTAAAATAAGCCGATCTGGCAAAGACAATCCATCCTCCAGCAGGACAGACTCTCTGTATTATCTTCAATGGCTCATCAGCAGCTAATGCCTGCAATTAGATCCCAGAGAGAGGAAACCTACCGTCTCAATCCGAGGATTATTCCCTTTCTCTAACCTCTTTGTTATAAGAACAGCAGGAACATGCAGAAGCTGCAGATATCGAGGAAAACAACAGGACATTATAATTCCACTTTTTTTCTCATATTTTAAGAAATGTGTTCCTCCCTCCCAGTTGGACAAAACTTTAGAAATCACCTTCACAGGTCTTTGTGAAAAATGTATTTTTGCTCACATGTTCAACACGATTTGTTTTATTCTCCTAGAAAACAGGGAGTCTAGACGGGGTCAGAGGGATGTAATCAAAGCTGGAGAGATGCACGTTTAACACTACTGATTATCAGTCGGCAGGTTTAAGATGGCGAAGACTACTGATGGGCGAATTTATTCGCCAGGTGCGAATTTGCGGCGAATTCCCATGATTCGCTGCTGGGAATAAAAAAAATGGACGCCGGCGTAAAAAAAAAAAATCAAAAACTGATGCCGGCATCAAAAACGAGACACCGGCGACATTTTGTACATTTTTTGCCGGTTTGCGAATTTTGCAGGAAATTTGTGAATTTTTCGGTGAAGTGAAATGCCCCAAATTCACCCATCACTAGCGAAGACAACTCTGGTACTCTGGTAAATGAGGTAAAATTCGCACTTTAGTGAATTTTCGGAGTAACAATCGTTCGCCTGAGCAAAAAATATGTTTCGCGATAGGGCACAAAACAATGATAGTAACGGTCCTTTACGCCTGTTAGTAAATTGGCGATGTCCCTGTGGATGTGATTTCTGGTGAATTTTAGCTAGCAACGGCCACTTCACCCTTTAGTTAATCTGCCCAAATGTGCCTAATTTTGATTTAAAAAGGGATATATTCACTATTTAATATGTTCTAAAATTATTTTGTTTTCTAATATTCCAAATATGTATTAATAATGAATAGTATTATTATTTTTACCTTAAAATGGGATATTACAATTGCCATTATTCCAACATTCTAGTGAGGTATTGACTTAGAAAAAACATTTTCATGTAGAGGTTGGTCTTTGTATAATAATGAAAATAAAAACACACGTGTCTAGTAACCCATAACAACCAATCAGCAGGCAGCATTTAATGGTCACCAGCTTGAAAGCCAAAACCTGTTTTTGGTTGCTATTGTTCAATAGTCCTTAGGGGTCATTTAATCATCTCCAGGGCACAAATGCTACTGAGCAAAAGTATGCTCTTTTTTTTTTATTTGTACACAGAAATATCCCTTCTCTGCCCCTATAGAGTGACTAAGAGCTTCTATCCTTCTTGGTTAAAGGGCATGTAAAGGCAAAAAAATAATATCCCATTTTTACTTTCTTGAATGAAAAAGAAACCTATCTCCAATATACTTTAATTAAAAAATGTGTACCGTTTTTATAAGAAACCTGACTGTATGCAGTGAGATTCTCCCTTCATTTACTGCTGTGGATAGGAATTGTCAGATGGTCCCTAACTGCTGAGCAGGGAAACAATCATACTTATGAACAGCAGGGGGAGCCCCCGCCTTACTTCCCAGCCATGCAGAACTCAAGCAGCTTTGTTTATGACGATCCCTAAGCAGCCCAGACCACACTGAGCATGTGCACAGTCTTAGTCTTGCAAAGATGTATAACAAAGTTACAAGATGGTGACCCCTTGTAGCCAACGTTGAAAGCATAAATTATTTGTTTATTAGGCTTGTGGTGCAGTAAGTTCATATTTATATTTAGTATACACAATACAGCATTTCTAGCCTTATTCTATTTTAGGCTGTCCTTGTCCTTTAAAGAACAGACCCTAGATAGGTAAGAAGCTCACCCATTCAAGGTCTTAAGGAGCGTGTAGGAGGTGGCAGTGTATGTTTTATTAAAGCAACACTGGATAGTAGTCTTCAGGATGTTAATTAACAGGTCTTGATAACAGTCCTAGACTCAGACCAAAATGTTGATATATAACATTTTAATTTTTGATAATACAGTTTTGACGTTTTTATGAAATACTGGTGTGCACAGCATATAACAAAGGAAATGTGGATGTTTGACCTAGTAGCAGCACCCAGTTATTTTTAAGTGGTATGTGGATGACCATATTGAGGAAATATATCTATATTTATTTATAGAGAGAGATATTGCAATATTACTTTAATAAACAAGGTATTTCCACCTCTAATCCACTCCACCTGCTCACTCATTCTCTCCTGTTGGAATACTATGCTGGTTCATTATTGGTGCTTACTGCCTGTCCTGTTCTTACACTAGGTATATTGCAGAAGTGTGTGATGATCTGTAGTAGCTATCACACTCCATATATTTATAGCAATCATAAATACTCTGTAATAGGGGTCATGGCCCTAAGAGCCAGTGGACTCCTCAGTCAAATCATTCACAGATTTCTCATACAAAATCCAGTTTAGACAATATAAAGGCTGCTGGGTTGTACTCCGATTTGCTGGCGTTATCCCCTTAAAGATTTGATTAAGATGCATTTATGGAGGCAGCTTCCAGAGAGCATCAATTACTAATTCCCAAACAACTGGGCATTAAGCTAAGCCTCTGCATTTATTGTGTTTTGTGGGTTGCTAATTAAAAACAGCTTTTAGCAGTCTTGGCATGCATTTTGCTTTCGCAATGCTTTTACATGGTCAACTAATTTTGTTTGTCTTTGCAAATAAGCGTAGAGCTTATTTTTAGGAGGGCTTTAAATTCAGCATCTCTATGAGCATTGTTGGGTAATAGGATGTATTTGTAGGCAATCATAGGGCTGGGGATACTCTAACAACTATACAAAAGGCCAAGCTTCTGTTTTTTTTTTTTGGTCAACAAAAGCAACAACCTAAGCATGCACTGCTCCCATTGAAAGAGAATGACCAGGATTTGAAAAGGTGATTTGCTATAGAAAGGGGCTAAATAGCAAAGCAAATCAAGTGAGTGAGTGAGTGCTGAGCAGGGTCCACATTCCCACTCGTGAATGCTCCCAGCTCAGTTAATGGTGGTCTTTAGATAAGGTCCCCATTGTGAGGAATGGGTGAGAGGCAAAGAGACCCCGCCTATCTAATGGGGGGGGGGTGGCCAAAGCAATAATTATATAAAGGTTAATGTTGATTGAGTACCCAGGGAATTAAAGAAACAGTAACACCAAAAAATGAAAGTGTTTTGAAGTAATGAAAATATAATGTACTGTAGTGCTGCACTGCTACAACTGGTGTATTTGCTTCATAATGTATCTTTTATCTACTGTGTATCTTGTGCTTGAATGGCTGCCCCCACGATGTTTGGTGGCTGAATAAAAGGGGATATTCCCCGACTGCATTAATCGGTGTGTGTGCGGATCCGTTTCTTTTACACATTGCCCCCATGACTACACAGCAGCTTGTTTATAAAACTAAAGTAGTGTTTCTGAAGCTAACACAGCAGTTTTACCAACGCAGGGCAACACTACATCATATTGCCATTACATTAAAACACTTCCATCTTTTGTTGTTACTGCTCCTTTAAAGAATTAAAAAGAATGAACTCTAGGGGGCTGTATGCAATGCAATTGTGTTAAAGAAATCAGACTTTGGGGTACAGTTAAGTGCTCTTACTTTTACAGTCCCAGTTAAGTAACAGTAAATAATAGTATTCAACTTCCCACTAATAAGCCCCCTTGCATCCCCACTATGTTGCCCTATGGTTGGTACAGCAACTAGTTTATGCCATTTGACTTTGCCAGATTTTTGTAAAAGGTTTTGGTTATCTCAGTATTTACAATGGGGGGTAAAAGGACAGGTTTCCAATGTAAAGGATAACTAAGCCTAAATGTTAATAACCTACTATATAGGTTACTAATTTAAGACCAAAAGACATAAGGGTCAATTTGCCAATGGAAAGGTAAGGTGCAAAGTGCAAAAAACAGGCACAATCTGACATTTTTTGCACCATTTTTTGCAGGTCTCTGTGCTCCAAAACAGAAAACAGATGCCCCCTCCCCATGAATACAGTGCTGCCTGTGTTCAGTGCAAGTACTACCCATCCCTTAATTTGCACATCATTCAGTCCTGTAAGACAGAGCTGCTCCCAGCAGCCAAAAACTGTCTTATTTTTACTTTTTTTAACTTATGATTCTATTCAGACTCTCTCCATTTCAATCATATTCCAGTCTCTCATTCAAACGTCTGCCTGTTTGCTAGAATCATTTAAACCGTAGCAACCAGATAGCTGCTGAAACTGCAAACTGAAAAGCTGCTGAACAAAAAGCTAAATAATTTAAAAAAAACTACAAATAATGTAAAATAAAAGCCTGTCGCAAATTGTCTCAGCATATCCCTCTCTACATCATACTAATTTGAAGTTGAGCAATCCCTTGAAACATGCTCTTGAACATCTGCCGAGGATCAGTGTAAATAACTCTTAGGGGGTTATTCGCTAAATTAATCTCATTTTTTAATTAAAACAAAGTCGACCTAACTCCCTTCCATGAATTGAACTCATTTATCACTCATTTTTCTTGAAAAAGTCAGAGCACAAAAATTTTGTGACAAAATTGTAGCATACGATTGACCCTTCAAAAACTCGACTTTATCGAATTGTCGCCACAAAAACCCACACTTTATCAGATTATCCAGCACAAATCACGATGTCAAGAAAAAACTTCAGGGACTGCTATTGAAATGACCTCAAGAGGTCTGAGATTGAGTATTTTTGGATTTCAGCAGCTTTGGGGTATAAGAAATATCTAAAAATTGAGGGTTTGAGGGTCCATATGTTACACTTGGTACGTAATGGAATGGTTTGCCAGTGCAATTTATAAGAGACCAGAGAAAGGTAGAATGGGTTAAATATACATTTTAGCAGGGATCCCCAACCTTTTGAACTCTTGAGCAACATCCAGAAGTAAAAGGAGTTGGGGAGCAACACTAGCATGAAAAATGTTCTAGGGGTGCCAAATAATTTTGATTGGCCATTTGGTAGCCTCTATGTGGATTGTCAACCTACATTGAGACTCTGTTTGGCAGTATATCTGGTTTTTATACAAACAAAACTTGCCTCCAAGCCTGGAATTGAAAAATAAGCTCCTGCTTTGAGACCACTGGGAGCAACATCCAAGGGGTTGGAGAGCAACATGTTTCTCACCAGCTACTGGTTGGGGATTGCTGCATTTTAGTAACAGGAACAATTACAAGAAAATAGTTCCCCAGCATAATGTGCATAATTAAAACATTTAGTTCTTCTTTAGAAGTTCTAGTCTCTATGTCATCGAGACTCTTGGTTCTTTCCTGTAGATGGTACAGATTAATATTTGTATTCCAAATATTAAATCTATTGCAAAGTAATCATCATTTAGCTTGCCTGGTCAACTGCAGTAAGAATAATGAAAGCAATCTACTGGTTGGAGTGTGTTTCATTGTGAAAATCCAAATGTTAATATATGACTTTAATTAATAGAAATATAATACTATTACCAGACCCATTGAATGTGCCAATATCTCTGTGTATATATATATATATATATATATATATATATATATATATATATATATATATATATATATATATAGTATGTTCCAGCATACCAAGGGCAGAGATACAGTAAAGGGTTAAATTTTCTTCCAAGCGGCACATCAACAAAAGCCGCCAGTGTATAAAGTGTTACATTTTACAGTGAAACATTTCCAGTTCATAATACGATATTAAGAAGGCTCAAAAAAAGTGCACTTTCTCTTCATTTACCGTTAATCAGAATATTTCAATGATAGATGGGAAAACATTAAGTGCTTGTTCTCAAAGGTTAATGCAATTGGTTACAGATTATTATACAGTATAATGAATTTGCAGAAAAGAGAGCTCCAGAAAGTCCTAGAACATTGCAGGAAATATAAAGGAACATCAAATTTTAGTGCACGAGACAATAAATTAAAGTTGCTACTCAATAAATTTCAAATAGACTGATACATGAGATTCATCTGCTACACTGTCTCCCTCATGTAAATGCATAATGCATCACTCTCTATTATCTTTCCTTTACCCTTTCTGATTTGTTATTTTTCACTCAATGATTTATAGACTGAAGCTATCCCATTGTTCTACCTGGTATCATACGGAGGTCATGCTATAAGTAGAACAAGTATAAGATTTAAAATCTATTTTGTTTTGTTGCTCGATGGATTATAGGCCAACGGCCAGGGGATACTTATAAAATACTTTGTTAGATTCCATGCGAAACATCAAACTTGGCCTTTGTAGGCTAGGTAATTTAATACAGCCATTGCGCATATGAGATAACGGTGAATATCCTGTGGGTGGGGGTGATAGGACCCTATTTACTCTCATGCTGATGCCAGTAGAGCAGCCTTTTTAGAGAGACAGCTTAAGGCTTTGAAAAGCCGTGTCAGTATCAGATATCAAAACTCAGATTTGAAAAGGTTAAACCTGATGGACATATTACTTTTTTCAACCTCATCTAGCAGGTAAATATTTAATGCTTTCTGGAAAAGATAGGTCACTGAAAGTGTGAAAGCACAGCTTTTAATAACAGAAGAAAGCAAGAATCGAGGACAGGAGTTCATCTCCCTTCCCGCACATAAGGGTCAAACAAGGGCCTGTGTCAATTCCTGGTGAAATGTGTAAGTGATTACATTTGCATCAAAATCAACAATAACTTTTTACAGGGTTAATAATTTATCAAGGAAGAATCCTAGGCCCCAAAGGAACAAAATTATTTAGAGAAGAGGTTCTGTAGGGGACTCAATGGGTTAATCCCCCTACTGACTCTGGAAGTCCCCGTAGCAATAACCCAGTGATCGACAACCTCACCAACCTCTTGATGTTGCTCCAAGTGGTCTCAAAGCAGGTGCTTATTTTTGAATTCCTGGCTTGGAGGCAAGTTTTGGTTGTATAAAAACCAGATGTACTGCCAAACATAATCTCATGTAGGCTGCCAGTCCAAATTGAAACTTCCAAATAGCCAATCACAACCCTTATTTGGCACCCACAGAAAATATTTTCCTGCTTCTGTTGCTCCTGAACTCTTTTTACAATTGAATGTAGCTCATGAGTAAAAAAAACATTGGGTACCCCTTCTGTAATCAATAGAGGGATGTGTTTCCATTGACCCAAGATAATTTTACTAGTTCCTCCCTAGAGTTTATTTAAGAGGAGGGATCACATGACCCTTCCTCTTTGCAATCCACTTAAGGAGGGTTTTGATGTGCTGGGGAGCCTGGAGCCTAAGGACCCAGTAAGAAGTTCTGTGCCCTTACATTTCCCTAAACAAATAGCAGCTTTCACCGGGGGCCATTTTCCCTCTGACACATCATTAGTGAAAGTTCATGCAATTGAAGAATGCAGAGGCAAACACAGGAAGATTTTACTATGATGACAAGTCTTGCTTGGACTGAGCACTGTAATAATTACGCTAAGCTCAGGAGAGGGGGTTAGGATTTAAAAATAGGAGCAGACAACTAGAGCAGAGTTTCTATGGGAACCAGCAATGCTATGTTCTCATTGGCTGTTAGATGGGAGAGTGTGTTTATTAATCTGAGTTGAGAAGAACTGAGCATGCTTATTAGCCAACAGCAAAAGGAAATTCCAAAGGGAGGAGGGTGAGTGGGTTAGAGGAGCAGAATGAATCCTAAGTGATTAAGGGGATGCTGCAGCCTTACTATTTACCTTTGAACAACCAGAGTGCCAAATTTTTAGAGATTTCAAAGAGTCTCATCAGTGATTACATTTTTGCATGGCGGGTTTACGTTGGCTGTTGGCTTATTAGCCAATAGCCAAAGGAAATTCCCAAAGGAGGAGGGTGAGTGGGTTAGAGGAGCAGAATGAATCCTAAGTGATTAAGGGGATGCTGCAGCCTTACTATTTACCTTTGAACAACCAGAGTGCCAAATGTTTAGAGATTTCAAAGAGTCTCATCAGTGATTACATTTTTGCATGGTGGGTTTACGTGGGCTGTTGGCTTATTAGCCAACAGCCAAAGGAAATTCCCAAGGGAGGAGAGTAAGTGGGTTAGAGGAGCAGAATGAATCCTAAGTGATTAAGGGGATGCTGCAGCCTTACTATTTACCTTTGAACAACCAGAGTGCCAAATTTTTAGAGATTTCAAAGAGTCTCTTCAGTGATTACATTTTTGCATGATGGGTTTACATGTCCATTAAGAGGACCCTTAGTGAAGTCAGTAAGGTTAGGGCCAGATGATGCTGACCTGCTGGATCCCCATAAACAAAGTTATATCCAAAGATATGTGTCCCCAGGCTTTTCAATAGTAATAATATATATTTATTTAAAGTTGCATTAAAAAATTTTTATACATACTGACCCCACACGGTCCCTCTTACGCGTTTCATACCCACCGGCACTTAGTCATAGGTGGCTGGATCCCCAGCCTTTTGAACTGTGGGTGGATTTCGGCAAAAAATACAAAATGTCACATTTCAAGGCCAAAACCTGCCGCAGGCACACCAGGAGTCCCAGCAGGACTGCAGATTCTTGGCCTGCAGAAAAACACAGGTCGGGATCCGCCATAGACTGGCCCAGGCCTAAAAGAGATCCTGTGAATGAAGTACAGATAGTGGATAGCAGATCCTGTAAAAGAATACTGCAGAAGTGTTTTGTACACAAGGTAGCTATAAAGAGTAGCCTTTGCTCCCCCAAGAAGACTTAGTGTGGGGTAGTTCCCCGGGTGGTACTCGGGACTACAATGGTTAGGGAATTCATCCCTTGGAGGCATCCTGCAACACTGGGGCACTAGATAACTAGGTTTGTGTTGTGCCACTGTGCCTGATATTTTGATTATACTGGGAAAGTATTTGCTGCTACCTGTTAATAAATTGTTTATTTGGTTCAAGAACCGCTGAAGCCATTGTTTTAAACCCTTTGTGTGTTGCAAGTTACAATTCACTTTCTGACCCCTTCCAGGCTTCCCACAGTGAGCTGCGTCAATCAATTCGCACAGTTACCCATAATGACTTTGCATTCATTATCTTCCTTGTAGGTGACAGATCTAAACCAATTTGGTTGCTCTCATTTACTACACTTTTTTAATTTAGCTCCTATGTTGGTAAATCAGCTCCTCTATGCTGTAATGAAAACTTCCAATATAAAATTGTCCAATTAACCAATGACAAATGTCACTTTGGTTTCATTCAAATTTAAATTTTTGCTGCTGTCAAGTCCTTGCCTATAAAAGATAAAAAGCAAAAATAAAAAGTTCTACATTCGTAAGAAAACAATGTTTTGTGGAAGAGTTAAAGTCTGGAAGAGCTATCTATCAGCACAATTACATTATTTCAGAAACAATTTGTCACATTTTCTCAGAGCTACTTTGATATGTTGCCACTTTTACTTTGATGCTGAACCTCACTCGTGTTCAACCATTTTATTTTCATCAAATTTGCTGAAATATTCCACTTAAGCCTTGTAAACTCAGCTGCAAACTATTCTGAAGAAAGTAACTCTCGGCCTTTATGTCAGACTAGGAGATTAATGGCTGCTATTGTGGCTGGGTAGAAATTGGTTATATTGCTTATTATATACATAGCCCAAATAGTCTAAATGCTACAGATAAACTACAAGTAGCAGCAATTAAGCTCTTAGGGGTAGATTCACTAAAGGGCGAATTGTCGCCAGCAACCACTTTGCACACTTCGCACCACTTCACAGGCGCAAATTTGCTACCACTACGCTTATTCACTAATATGCGAAGTTTGACCCTGGGCATCGAACGCTGGCGACTTTTCGCTAGTGTTACTTTGGCAGTGCGAGCATTTCATAGTGAAGATGCGCTAGCATTTGTCTGTGCCTAGGTTGTGCCTAGGTCAATTTGTATACAACGGTCATTTAAAGTTGTATGGACTTTATTAGAAATGTTGGTGCAAATTCTTGAAGTTACCACTTTTTCTTACAAATGTCCAGGGAACCTTAATAAAGACAAGAGAGTTAATATAATGCCCTACACATGAGCCCACTGTAAAATGAATGTTCCACATGTTATGAAATGTCTGGAGAAAACCGGTTACCCAAAAAGATTTAAGTCAGGACTTTTGCAGGCAATTCCACTTCAAAAACTCGCCATAGTTTTTGGAACTTTTATGCATATAGGCACACAGGATATGATGTAAGTGACAGAAGATTGAGCAAGATCTAGCTTCTTTATAGCACTTCGTCTGGTCTGAGGAAAGAAGTCAACTCTGGCAAAAGAGGCACTGTTCAGTGTGGAGTAGCGGCCTTTCGCCGGAGTGAAAATATGCCTGGCTATAAGGTCCAAAACTGCGCTAATGATTCACTAGCGAATTGGCGATGTCCCTGTGGGTGGCAACACTAGCGAATTGTTACTAGCGTTAGCCACTTCACTCTTTAGTAAAT
The DNA here is from genome assembly GCA_038501925.1 of Xenopus petersii. Taxonomy (NCBI): domain Eukaryota; kingdom Metazoa; phylum Chordata; class Amphibia; order Anura; family Pipidae; genus Xenopus; species Xenopus petersii. The sequence continues at coordinate 132,377,861 of CM076678.1, read as the reverse complement.
CTGCCCCTTAGTAGGACACAGGGCTATGACCTAGGCTATACATAGAGTACATAGGGCAGTATATCTATATACTCTTTTCTAGGTTGTCTGCCTAAGGGTACAGTCAATGTTTTTTTATCTTCCATTTGTATTTAACTAGCTATATAGGCTTACTATCATCTTTCTTATTACCTCCCATAGTCCTCCTATTGTTTTATAATCTCCTTACATGAAGGGTAGTAATGGGGTTTATCTTAGCAGTCCATGGACAAGGTACATCATCATTGAACTCTACAATGGAGGGACAAGTCATTAGGTTGTTTTAAAACTTCACAGACAGACACCATAAATCTAGACCAGGTGGAAAATGTGATATTATAGTGGCTCTTAATTGTTGTGTTGTCACCTGACATGTATGTGTATACCTTAAGGATTGTGAGTATCAAAACCCTGATTTGTGCTTTAAGAGAATAAAGCCTGTTGCTATTTGTTTTGCCCAAGAACCTTCTGGTGTCTAATTATTTTATTTAGTCACTCAGCACAAGTGAGGAGTAGTTTCACAATACCGTACCTTCACTCTTTCATGTAGCAATCCTGTGGAGTGAGGGTCAGGTGCTCTGCCTGACAAGGTCTAGTCTACAACAAAAAGACGGGGCATGTTCCATGAGGTAATTTTATTAGAATAAAAAGTTGCACTTACAGCATTAGAAGTGTATTCAATCCATAAAAAGAAGTTGCCCAATGAGTTTCATCATTAATTTCGACTTCCTCAGGGGCATATTCACATAAAATGATTAGGGGGTATTTATACAAACTTAAATCGGAAAGGGAAGTGTCATCATGTATCGCCTATGTGTGCATGTATAGACAACGAGATTGAAGGGCAAATTATATAAAAGGGAAGTCTGCCTCAAAAACAAGTATGTCCATGAAGAACACAATATTCACCCCACGCTCATGTCCAAAGGACTCCTATCCAGGGTCAGACTGAGTTGCCAGGGCCAACCAGGGCTGCCCCCATAAAATAAAACAACTGTGTGGACATTCAGAATAAAGGCATGAAACAACTGTTGAGAAGGGCACGTGACTGTGTATCATGTCTGTGATGTGAGTAAATGCCTGGATCACTGTGTTGATCTGTGCGTGGGAGAACCTGTGTGATGTGAGTCAGTTTTACTTAGGAACAGAAACCACAAATAAAAAAGATAAATGATTAAACTATTAAAGAAAAGTGTGTGTATCTGCTGCAGAGTGTGTGCCAGGATTTCAATTCCATAAACTATCTACAACGACAGAGAGCCACCGATAAATAGCTAGAGTAGGTTAAGATTTTTCACAATACTGAGCATCCACCAACCAACATATTGGTTACGTCTGGAGCATGGCCCGGGATGGTTCATCTTTGAGTTAACTTTAGTATGTTATAGAATGGCTAATTCCAATTGACCTTCATTTTATAATTATTAACTAGTGATGGACGAATAAATTCATCAGTAGTAAATTTGCGACGGATTTCCGTGTTTAGCCACCGGCATTAAAAAAATTTAGACTCGCATCGGAAAATTTGTCAAAACCGACACGTGTCAACACTATACGCACGACCATTGATTTTAATGCTTGGCGTCAAAATTTACATAAATTAACATGATCCGCACAATTGACCCGGGCATCAAAATTCACGTTTCGTGAATTTTTCGGCATTTCACGAATTTCGTAGGAAATTCGAAAATTCATCGGCGAATCGAAATGGGAGAAATTCGTCCATCACTGTTTTTCACTTTTTTAATTTTTTTTGCCTTCTTCTTCTGACTGAAAATGTATTGTTATTGCTAATTCCTCATCTTTTTATTCAGACCCTCTCCTATATATACCTATATATAAACAGTCTATATTACTGGCACTCACATGATTTTCATAGAGAGTCAAACAGTTGATGTTTTGAAAAAAGTGATCAGGTTTATTAATCCGACGTTTCGGTTCCCCACAGGAACCTTTCTCAAGGACAAACAGTGCTAAACAAACAAGTGGCAGTTTAAATTAAAAAAAAGGCGCCAAAATTGTTGCATGGCAACCAAATAGCTCCACCCCCCTAAGTGATCAACCCACCAAGTATCCCATTCTGTGTGAACCAGAAAACACTGTGTGAAATACTTGTGTCCCATCTGTCAAGGTGAAAAGCGCACACTGGTCATAACACCGGGTCAATAAGTACATGACTACAATCTTAGGCCCACTCAAGCAATGTACCGCAAACTAAGGCAACGTGGTGGTGGATTGCAGGGGTGATATATAAAACGCTTAAAATTGCACAAACGAGTTTACAAAGGCTTGGTAGAGGTGGGTTATCCTAAAGAATAAGCCACGGTTAGAAGCAAAATACTCCATTCAGTTTTGCTCTGTGTATATTGGTCACTGAGCCTAATCTGGTAATTGTCTTGGTCCCCATATGGCTACCCGTTCACCACTATTAAGAGTCGGTGGTTAGTCCCTGTATCAGGTATTCACGTGAATGAGGACCGTACTGGACCGAAACCACCTGTGTCAACACAGGATTTTTTAGGGCAACATGCGGAGGCCTTTTTATCGACAAGGGTTTTAGAGGTTTTTTTAAACCACGACTCACTTTCTCTAAAAACCATGAATGCCATGAAATTTATTAAAAGGATCCTGTCATTGGAAAACATGTTTTTTTCAAAATGAATCCGTTAATAGTGCTACTCCATCAGAACTCTGCACTGAAATCCATTTCCCAAAAGAGCAAACAGATTTTTTTATATTCAATTTTGAAATCTGACATGGGGCTAGACATTTTGTCAATCTCCCAGCTGCCCCCAGTCATGTGACTTGTGCCTGCACTTTAGGAGATAAATGCTTTCTGGCAGACTGCTGTTTTCCTTTTCAATGTAACTGAATGTGTCTCAGTGGGACATGGATTTTTACTATTGAGTGTTGTTCTTAGCTACCAGGCAGTTGTTATCTTGTGTTAGGGAGCTGCTAGCTGGTTACTTTCCCATTGTTTGGCTGCTGGGGGGGGGGGGGAAAGGGAGGGGGGGGTGATATCATTCCAACTTGCTGTACAGCAGTAAAGAGTGATTGAAGTTTATCAGAGCACAAGTCACATGACTTGGGGCAGCTGGGGAATTGACAATATTTCTAGCCCATTGTCAGATTTCAAAATTGAATTTAAAAAAATCTGTTTGCTCTATTGAAAAATGGATTTCAGTGCAGAATTCTGCTGGAGCAGCACTATTAACTGATTCATTTTGAAAAAAAAAAATTTTCCCATGACAGTATCCCTTTAAAAGATCTAAATAAAAAAAAAATATGGACAAAAAAGAGCACTGAATGAGCCAAAAAAATACAAATACCTCTAAAAAACAAATTGAGTTTTTCACACAATTCCTAGCCAAAAAAAACCCCAAAAACCTTTAAAAGTTCAAATTGATTAAAAGTGGTCCAATAGAATCAGCTAAGCTCCCATTGACTTCTATAGGACCTCAACAACTTTTACCTGGCAAAGTTTAGAGGTTTTCATAGTTTTTACACTTAGGGGCAGATTGATCAAGGGTCAAATTGAAAATTCAAATTTTTTAATTCGAATTTCGAGTTTATTTTAGTGTAATTCGATTTGAGTTTAAAAAAATTCGAAATTCGAAATTTATCATGAACTGTCCCTTAGAATTCGAATTTGACTATTCGCCATCTAAAACCTGCTGAATTTAGCATATTGGGGACCTCCTACAATGAATTTGGAGTTGTTTGGTGGACGTTTGAAAATCAAATTTTTAAAAAAATACTTTTTTTGGTGAAAAAACTCAAATCAAATTTATTTCAAATTCAAATCGAATAAATTTCAAAATTTATCATGTACTGTCTCTTTCGACTCCGAACATTTACCATCTAAAACCTGCCGAATTGCTGTTTTAGCCTGTGGGGGACCTCCTAGAACCTATTTGGAGTCAATTGGTGGACTTTGAAAAATCAAAGTTTTTTTTTTAAAAAAAAAACGATTTGAAATTGATCGAATGTGCTATTACTTCAATTCGTATGATTCAAATTTGAACAAAAACTATTCACCCGAATAATACATTTCGGTTGGTCTTTTTTTATTCGAATTTCAATTTTTTTTCTAAATTTGACCCTTGATAAATCTGCCCCTAAAGTCGACCCTTGAAAAATATGGCCCCTAATAAATCTCAAATGTTTTAAAGCTTTAAAAAAATAGGAAAACCAGAAATTGTTTGAGATTTGTGGAAAAAATATAAATATAGTTCATATTTTTTATATTTGGATCTTACGTGACATTTGGAGTTTAAGAGAAAATTTGTTTATTCTTGTTTTCAAAAACCTCTTAAACCACTAAAATTAGAATGTTGATAAATTGGCCTCCCAGGTTAATTTTATCTTATAAAAAAGGGTTAACTGTCCATATTTGTTTTTTGGAGTTTGAAATTAAATTGTTGAGTGCTGATGGCTGTGCTGATGGCTTGCATGACAGACTATTGACCACACGGACAGATAGCAGACCTGGCATGATTGCTGAGGCAATGAAAACTCGAAAGTACCGCTTTCGCTTTGAGAATGATGATACATCTTTCCTTTTTGCAGAACTAAATTACTGGGTGGACTTGAATATAGAAAAGACAGATATATACTTATTCTAAATGGTACATGCCTTTAAACATCAACAGCACAGCAGTTAACTCACATTGGGATACATTAAAGGCCAAGGCTACAATTAGAGAGAATATTATTGCAATACTCACACGCATAGCAAATAATGGAAATTAACCCACAGAATGGAATATAAATATGCATGTGTCATATCCTTATACTTCTCTTCCCATCTTACATTAACAGAACAACGCAAACTTATTTTGATCTGATGAACAGCGTCTGCAAATATCCTCAAATTTGAAAAAAAGCAAAAACAATACAAGAACTACTTAAAATGGAGTTTTAGGATATAAACAAAGAGTGAGATGGGCGGGACATTTGGGGGCACATTTACCTAGGGTCGAATAGCGAGGGTTAATTAGCCCTTGATATTCGACTGTCGAAGTAAAATCCTTCGACTTCGAATATCGAAGTCGAAGGATTTACCGATATTCCTACGATTGAAGGAATAATCATTCGATTGAACGATTAAATCCTTCGAATGAAACGATTCGAAGGATTTTAATCCATCGATCGAAGGATATTCCTTCGATCAGGAAATTGTTAGGAAGTCTATGGGGACCTTCCACATAGGCTAACATTGGCCCCCGTAGGTTTTAGGTGACGAACTAGGGGGTCGAAGAATTTTTTAAAGAGACAGTACTTCGACTATCGAATGGTCGAATAGTCGAACGATTTTTAGTTTGAATCATTCGATTCGAAGGTCGTAGTTGAAGTAGCCCATTCGAAGGTCGAAGTAGCCATATTCGACCATTCGAAATTCAAACTTTTTTTCCTCTATTCCTTCACTCGAACTAAGTAAATGGGCCCCGAAATATTTAAACAAATGAATATACAGGTATGGGATCCGTTATCCGGAAACCCATTATCCAGAAAGCTCCGAATTATGGAAAGTTTGTCTCCCATAAAATCCATTGTATCCGAATAATTAAAATTTTTCAAAGTTTTCTTTTCTTCTGTAATAATAAAACAGTACCTTGCATGGTTGGACTGGGGGGCCCGGGCCTACCAGAGTGCCACCCCCGCCGGGCATGTGTTTTTGCCATTACTGGCTAAGAGAGAAAGAGGTGCAGGGAAGAGAGGAAAAGGGGCAGGGTGCTGATCTGAGCCGGCGGGCTCACCGGGTTTTTTCCCAGTGTCCCACCAGCCCAGTCCGACCTAGGTACCTTGTACTTGATCTAAACTAAGATATAATTAATCCTTATTGGAAGCATAACCGGCCTATTGGATTTATTTACTGTTTAAAGGATTTTATCGTAGACTTAAGGCATGGAGATCTACATTATTGAAATACCTGTTATCTGGAAATCCCCAGGTCCTGAGCATTCTGGATAAAAGGTCCCATTCCTGTACAGTTTGAAGGTATTATGTCACATTGCTGAAAACTGTATGAAAGCACCTGGAGGCATATTTATCAAGGGTCGAATTTCGAATTGAAAAAACGTTGCAATTCGAATTCAAAAAGACCAAACCGAAACTAAGTTGAAGTTTTTTTTTGGTCGAATAGGTCCGTTTTCGATCAAATAGGTCCATATTTAGTCGAATTCGAATTGTACAAATCAAAATAATATGCATTCGATCGAATACGATTTGAAGTTTTTCCCAAAAAAACTTTGATTTTTCAAAGTCTACCAATTGACTCCAAATAGGTTCTAGGAGGTCCCCCATAGGCTAAAACAGCAATTCAGCAGGTTTTAGATGGTGAATGTTCGAAGTCGAATTTTTAAAGAGACAGTACATGATACATTTAGGGGCAAATTTACCTAGGGTCAAATATCGAGGGTTAATTAACCCTCGATATTCGACTGCTGAATAATAATCCTTCGACTTCGAATATCCAAGTTGAAGGATTTAGCGCAATTCGTTCGACCGAACGGTCGAAGGATTAATCGTTCGATCGAACGATTAATCCTTTGAATCGAACGATTCGAAGGACTTTAATCCATCGATCGAAGGATTATCGTTCGATCAGAAAAACCTTGGAAAGCCTTTGGGCACCTTCCTCATAGGCTAACATTGGCCTCTGTAGCTTTTAGTTGGTGAACTAGGGGTTCGAAGTTTTTTTTAAAGAGACAGTACTTTGACTGTCGAATGGTCGAATAGTCGAACGATTTTTAGTTCGAAACGTTCGATTCGAAGTTGAAGGTCGAAGTAGCCCATTCGATGGTCGAAGTAGCCAAAAAAAAACGTTCGAAATTCTAAGTTTTTTTCCTCTATTTTCCTCTATTCCTTCACTCGAGCTAAGTGAGTGGGCCCCTTAGTTATTCGAATTTTCAATTTTTTTTCAAATTCAAATCAAATTTGGACTATTCCCTAGTCAAAGTACATAAAAAATAGCTTGAAATTCAAATTTTTTCAATCGAAAATTCACCTTGACCTTTGATAAATCTGCCCCTTGGTATGCTACTTCTTGCCTATACAGGTATGGGTCCTGTTATTCAGAATGCTCTTTCTGTAATTTGAATCTCCATATCTCAAGTCTAATAAAAAAAAATGTAAATGTTAATTAAATTCAATAGGAATGTTTTGCCCGCAATAAGGATTCATTAGGGGGAATGAAGTTTAAAACATTGTTTAGAATGGCGTTTTTGAGAATCTCTAGCCCTGCTTGTATGTAAAATAATGTAAAATAATGTAAAATAATTCACTGATGAATATTATATCGCTCATTATCGTTAAGCAAAGGTTAGGGGCAGTTTTATCAAAGGTTGAGGTGAATTTTCGAATTGAAATCTATCATGTACTTTCTCTTTAAAAATTTCTATTCGACCAATCACCATCTAAAACCTGCTGAATTGCTGTTTTAGCCTATGGGGGACCTCCTAGAACCTACTTAGATTCAATTGGTGGACTTTGAAAAATCAAATTTTTTTTTTTCTAAAAATACTTCTATTCGAATTCGATCAAATGCAATATTACTTAGATATTACTTAGATTTGTGCCGAATATGGACCTATTCAATCCAAAACTGACCTATTCGAACAAAAAAAAACCTTTGACTTAATTTCGGTTGGTCTTTTTGATGCCCCTTAGTGTTAACACCTGCTCTGGAGTTTCGTTAAATAATTTGTTGCAAAAAAAAAAGGTTTGCTACTGCAAAATTTTATTACATACACTACTCATGTTCACAAAAGCCATGTGTACACAAACTTTGCGAGGAAGTCATTGAGATCTGAAGTAGGTCAATGAAAATCTTGGTCCCTAATGTGCGTAATGGTCTTTGCAATGGCGCTTACGAAAAATATTACACTCCCCCAATTATATCTTAGTTGGGATCAAGTATAAGTTACTGTTTTATTATCACAGAGAAAATAGAAATCATTTTTAAAAATGTGAAATATTTGATTAAAGTGGAGTCTATGGGAGATGGCCTTCCCATAATTCAGACCTTTCTGGATAACGGTTTTCTGGATAATGGATCCCATACCTGTACAGTGTATAGTACAGAATCCTTCAAAAGATTTTAATATAAAAAATATACTCAAAGGAGAATTAAAACTGCATATAGGTGCCTCTGATCTGTGCCTTGATGTACCCACAATTGCTACTCCAGCCATACCCTATCAGCCTTCGTCATCTATTTTAAAGCATTTGGATTGGTTCAAGCAAGGGTTGAGGGTGTGTTCATTTTCAAATAGTGGCAGCATAAATCTTGTGGATGTGAATTTTGACATTCTTTATGGGCTTAGAAGACAGGGTAGGGAAATTGCATGGGTAGATTTCAATGAAGGCTTGAGGAGGCCAAGCCTTACTCTCTTGTCATGTCTTCTGGAGTTATTATACATGAAATTGACATTGTATTTATACTTCCATGTGCTCTGGAGGCAAATCGAAATGGCACTGCATGTTTCCTGAAATGTAAACTTATGGGGCTGTGATACATGAAAATGCATTTGTATGATAGTACCATGTAGGGTTGCCACCTTTCTTTTTCAATAACTCCAGGCACGGGGCAGGGTGGTGATGTCAATGGGGCAGGTGGGTGACATCAGGGAGCTGGATGGATGACGTCAGGGGCAGGACTATGGCATGGTAATCAGCGATTGGCTGATTGCTGCATAATTCATAACCCAGACAGGCCTTATGAAAATTGGGCTATCCAAGTCAAAACCAGACAGGTGGCAACCCTGCTACCATGTATTCTGGGGTAATTATATATTATTATATCTTAGTTTGGATCAAGTAATCTGTTTTATTATTAGAGAGGAAACAGAAATCATTTTTCAAAATTTGGACTATTTGAATAAAATGGAGTCTACGGGAAACAACAGGTTTCTTCATAACTGTTTAAGATTCCTCATTTTCATTATTTAAGTTCAGAGTGAACTGTACCTGTAAAGAAACTAAAATGCTCTATTGGCCAAGGCCCAAAGGGGCAAATATTTTTTTTTTGGGGGGAGGGATAGCAGGTTGTATATTTAAAATATATAAAGTGTGCATTCACTTCCATGAATTGCAAGTTACTTTTGGATTCAATATTTAATATCTATAGGTAAATTAATATTGGTATGGCTCTAAAAGAATCTCGTTTATGTAGCCACTGATTTAACTTGAAGTGAAAGCTCTTTTTCAAGATTCTGTTGATCCCTTCAATGGCTATTGTGTAGAACAATTTCAAAAATAAATTGTCTACTACTCAATTGTGGTGGCCAAAGGTTATGGCACTTGGTTTTGGATGATTATAAGACAAATGATTGCACATATATGAAACCTGCAGACAGCCCTGAAACATGGGGGGACATTACTACAGAAGATAATCAGTTAGGGAAATCTCTTAAAATCTACTAACACAAGAATATTACAAATTAAACTTTTTTTCAGCTTCTGAGACTGTACAGTAAAGTTTGGGAGAATTAAAATAAATGAAAAATGTAAAAGGCTCTAATGAACAGAGAAAGTGTTAGTGCTTCTGACCTACATTCCGGCAGTGCCGAGATTCAGTTCCGTAGAACTTTTCTCAGAACACCGTACAACTTTATGGTGATGGCAAGACTCAAAAGTCAGCTCCCTTCCTGACAGGTCGCTAGCTATATCTCAAACAGCCCCAAAATAGAGAAAGGAAACAATACCAAGAATAAGACAGAGGACATAAATGCAATTATAGGCAGCATATACATCAAGTTTCACAACCTGCAGATCCTTATTTTCTTTCTGCATAAGATGGAGCTACTACATATGGCTTTTCTAACCCTAGATTCCCGGAATTCATTTTACTGAAGGCTTCATTTTATACTGTAGATAAATGTGTCGCAACTATTCACCTTTCATCTAATAGTGTTTTCACACGACTGGACTAAAAAAATAATTCTTATATCAACAATTAGACATTTCGGGGGTTACTTATCAAAATTTGAATTTTTATGATGTTTTAAATAAAAAAATGTCTGACCAAACTAGAATCCACAATTTACCATTAAAAATCCACGAAAAATTCGGATTGATGCGAGAAAAATCAGAAGTTCATGAAAATCAGTAAATAGGACCTCTGCCATTGAATTCTACAGGACCTCAACAGGTTGAAGATGGAGTATTTTTGGGTTCAGACTTTTTGCAGCCTATATAATAGGCTATAATAGGGTATAATAAATCACAAAAAATTCGAGCTTTTTTCCACTAAAAATTTGGATTTTATAGTAAAAAACTAAATTTTTTGGAGTTTTTACCATTCAGCCTTTAATAAATTATCCCCTTAATTCAAATGTAGAATACAGAGCCATAGCATATTCTAGAGCATGTTGTGGGAAATAATGTATCAGTGCTGGCACGCAGTCTAGAAAACTGCCTATAAAATAAGTGTAACACTTTTTTAGGCTATCCTGCCAATGAGGAGTTCAGGGGTCCAGCTAGTGTAGTGAGCATGGGTTACATGTGACCTACACAACAGGACAGGGCCTTCACCAAATGGAAGCTTCCCCTTTAAGATGTAGTAGAACTACCCAATACAGGCTATGAAGTGCAAAAATAGATGAATGGACACCAGGAGGTTCTTGATGAAATAACAGAGGTAGTTTATTATGTCAAAGACCCCAGGTATACTCACACAGGAGTTGAGGTTATAGCCGTTGGAAACGAGTCAAACAGATCACAATTCACAGTGGAACAGATGTGACTCCCATAGGTCTTGACAGTCAAGCAGTATGTGGATTCTCACAAGACAGGGGGGATAGGGATTAATCACCGTGGAGATCAGGCAGTCCTCTGCTAACCTAGATCCCTATCACTGAGTTCCCTGCACTAAACGCAACAACAAGAGAAGCCTTGTGGGAAGCTACTCTCTAATGTCAATCCTCGATGGAGCTAGAGCTGCTCGTGCTGCTAGGTGCTATCTGCCTTACTCTCCTAGAGAGTCTATGTTGATAACTTCCCTAGTATAACTATACCTATCTAGAGGGGTTCCCTGGTCCCCTAATCAAGCACCAAAGGTGTCAGGTCCCTTTGGGGTAAATGGCTTTACTGGGCCTTGGTGATCCCAGGCTCAATGGGAACACCCAGCTTCAAGGACACCAGGAGCCAAAGAGGAAGAGGCCACTCCCTACACAATACTATATAGGAGAACTGTTACAAGGGCTTATGTCCAATAACAAAGAATATGAGAAAACCATTAGAAAGATAGGGAATTAACTCTATAGGGGCATAGCAATCCTATAGGTCCCTACATAAGCTTCATGCCCGTCTTTGCCTATAACACCACTAGAGAACCCCTTCCCTAAAAACAGTGCCCACAGCTTCCTATTTCTAATTTCGTACCTACACCCCTTAAATGTTCCAATTTGCCCTTAAGACACAAGACTGATATTGCTTTCCAGGGGCTACTTTGCTTTACTATTTTCCCTTTTTTTAATATTTGCACTTCAAAATGTTGATTTATAAACTGTGTATAAAGTGATAAATATTTACAGCTCCCATACAGTAGAACCCCCATTTTACGTTTTTCAGGGGACCAGAACAAAATGGGGTAAATTCCAGGAAAATGTAAAATCAGGGTTTTCACATTGCACTACATGAAGTAAAAGTGGTTCATAGAAATAAAGTTGTATAGTGATTTTGCATTGTATTTTCTACATTAGTGTTGCTTCAGTTAGTAAATGAAGCCCATTGTTTGGATGTAAGATACTTTTCATCAATATTTTGTGAGCTAATAGCAAATCAATATGGGTGATTGTATTGAATTAATACCATAACAAGAAAGACGCTATTAGATGATACCTCCTGGGATGAAACCTGTGCAAACTGTGCTTAGTAAAAAGAATGTTCCTTTACAATTGATTAGTTCTTTGTCTTAAAGCTTAAAGGAAAACTAAACCCTAAAAATGAACATGTACTGAACTTACTGCACCTGCTTAAACCTTCAGCATCTCTATAACAGTAATGCTCCAGGCCTTCAGAGTTTTCAGAGGAGCTCACCATCTTGGATTTTATTAGGAGTGTAAGTAAGCTCAAGGTTCTCTGGACAGCTATTGAGACACTATTATTGGGGTCATCGCAAGTCATTAAACAGAAAAGAAGATGGGAAGTCAATGAGGGCATCTACAGATCTTCACTGCTATAGGGCTGTGGTTGACTTGGGCTGGTAGAGAACCCCAAAACAGAACGTTCCTCATTTCTACCCTACTTCTCTGTTAAGCTTTAATTCTTTAAGACTGATTTATATGTCCTGTGATGATCTTCTTGACCATCTTCTGATGTTGGATGGAACAAGAGAGACCAAATGAATGAGTTGGAAGACTGTTGTAGAGAGAATATTCCATGGGATGTTTTGTACCTGTGTCTTTATCAAGACAGATGAGAACATAACATAAAAAACCCTGCACTGTACACAATCAGAACGATTTAGTATCTTTAGAACCAATACTTCAAATAGCACTTTATTTGATTTCTGCAGAGCAGATATCATCAACGTGTTATTTAAAGCTGTCTAATCATATACTTTGTGGATCAAGAAAACTGATAATATTTATGTTTTGTTTTCACAAGATTTCCAGCCTGGAAGGGATGATAACCCTGTGTTAAGTGAAATGCATTACATCTAGTTTGGACTGCATATAGATTAGTGGGAGTAGGCTGCATTGAAGCTTCTGTCAGATACATTTCTGCGTATATTAAAAGAAATGTTGCTCCATTTGTTTTGATTGTAATTGGTTAAGATACTGGATTGCACAGCTTCTCTTTTTGGCCTTAGAAGATTAACAAAGATCTGGATGTTTCTAGATGATTTGTGAAGTTCTGCTTCTTTCTCGTCAAATGTAGCGTGTCAAGTAAAGAAATGGTTTAATTGTTATAATGAATATGACTCATCGACTTGTACAGAAGCCTATTAACATTAATTCCATTAAAGTTACATTGTAAAGTGGAAAATTTCTGCTGCAGTGCTTTATAGGCTGCTCCGCTTCAATCCTGTTGGATTCATAAAACTAAAGGGTTTGGTAAGAAAGACTCTCATCCAGAGAACCACCGCCATCTTGGTGCCAGAAGAGGCAGAACCACGCCACTGTCTTCGCACTGCACTCTCGGGCTCTCTTTCTAATAGAAATAAGTCTAAACTGGACTTTCTGAATTATTTTAAAAACATTTCAACACTCATCCAAGGGGCTTCTCCAGTTCAGTTAAGTTGGTAGGGTTTTTCCTTATTTAAACACTTAGGGGCACATTTACTAAGGGTCAAATTTTGAAGTTGAAAAACTTTGAAATTCGACCATTTGATACTTCGATAGTCTAAGTATTTTTTCGATCGAAAACGGCCGTTTTAGATCAAGGTAAAAATCGTTCAGTTGATTGATTGAATCGAACGATTCAAACAATTTTACAAAAAAATACTTAGACTACTCAAAACTTAGCCAAAGGTTATAGGAGGTCCCCCATAGGCTAAACAGCAATTCGGCAGGTTTAAGGTGGTCGAAGTACCCAAAAATTACTTCGAAATTCAAAGTTTTTGAATTCAAAAATTCACTTCGACCCTTAGTAAATGCCCTTAGAGGCTGATTTATCAAGGGTTTCATTTTTGAGTTCATGGGAGTTTTTTCAAACTCGATTCAAGTTTTTTTTTCTGAGCAAAAAACTTGAATGTCAGGAAGGCTGCAAACAACTTCAAATTAATTCCAGGACATCTTCCATAGGCTAAAACAGCAATTCGGCAGGTTTTAGGTGGCGAATAGTCGAATTTGAGTTCTTAAAGGACCAGTGTATAATAAATCTAGAAAATTGAATTAGAATTTTTTAAAAAACTTAAAACCTCCGGCAACTTTGGGTGACTATGGAAAACGCGCATGTGTTTTAGTGCATTGTAGCCTATGGGAAAACATGCTGAGGCAGTTCGGGGAGATTGTCGCTCAGAAGACAAGGCGATTAGTCGCCAGGTGACAAAATCTCCCCGAATCTCCTTGTGTGGCCTAACCCTTAGACGTACTTTTGCTTGATAGTGTACATCATGACCTAGATGAATGAAAATCTTAATAGACATATCTCTGACTTTCTGTTAACAGCACCTTTGATTCTTAAAGTTACCTGCATTTTGCTGCTGTTCAAGGGTAATCGTGGGCAAATTGTGTTTTTCACCATTGCAAATGATAGGTCAAATCAGATGGCAAGTTACGTCTGGCATTTTCCGGATATTGATTGTATGCTTCCTATTCACTGGGTGCAAGCGTGGTGCTCCAATTAACACAACCCACTGTGGGAAGGCTGGAGCTATAGCTAGGCCCAAATTGGGGGATAGTTTCAGAGTTACCCAGCATCAATAGACACAGTTGGGCACCATTGAACAGAACAAATAAGCTTAATGTATTGGAAACCATGTGTAGGGGCATGTTTGTATGCAGTGGCGTAACTAGAAGTCACAGGGCCCCCCTGCAAAAATACATTTGGGGTCTCCTGCCTCAATTCATCCTAGTTAATGCTACCTTCTACAAAGCTTTGCTATAACCACAAGCAATGTGTAGAAGAAGCACATCCACACAAGTTTAAACTGCAAAATGTACTTAAATTATTTTAAAACTCTTAGAACATACTAAAAATTATGCTTTTAATAATAAGATAATTATGAATACTTAACAAGGCAAAACGGTTCTTCCCTGATGCTGTTGCCTTACCTATCAACCTGTAATCCTTTTCTTCAAATATGTACTCTTAAAAACTAGCATTCAATTACCCCAACTGGGCCACGATATTGTCAAGTCTGGTATTCTGGAAGCTCACATCCCTGAACCATGTGCATGACATGATCTCTGATTTTTTTCGAGAAAAGGTGGCACAGGCAAACCTATGTGTAGGTGCCCAGTGTTTTCTGTTGCTGCTGATTCTGATGCATGTGAAGACTTACCTGTGACTTTCTGCGTCACCTGGGAAGATTCCCTGTGTGGGTGGATCGGTGGCTTAGCAGCTGGAACTTTTAAGGGAGGCCCAAGCCGAAGTCGAAGTTTTTTTACATCGAATTTGGCCATTTGCGGTCGAAGTAAAATTGGTTGATCGGACAATGAAATCCTTCAAATCGAACGATTCAAAGGATTTCATCCATCAATCTAATGATTTTTCTTTGACTTCAAAAGTCTCTAGAAGGTCCCCATAGGTAACATATCACTTTGGCAGGTTTAATTTGGCAAAGTATTGAAATCAAAGTTTTTTTAAAGAGATAGTACTTTTATTATCGAATGGTCGAATATTCTATTTTACTTCAAATCCAATTCAAATCCAATTCGAAGTGGAAGTCGTAGTAGCCTATTCAATGGTCGAAGTATCCAAAAAATTAGTTTGAATTTCAAATTTTTTTACTTCGAAAATTCCCTCGAATTCACTGTGACCCTTGATAAATCTGCCCCAAAATGTTCTTGGTGGTGAAACCTTTACATGTACTGTAAAGGCAGGCCAGGCAGCTACTACCACCCTTCTGTCCAGTCCCTCTACTACCTGTGGGTTAGATCACAGCATTAAAGGAATAGTTCAGTGTGAAAATAAAAACTGGGTAAATAGATAGGCTGTGCAAAATAAAAAATGTTTCTAATATAGTTAGTTAGCCAAAAATGTAATATATAAAGGCTGGAGTGAACAGATGTCTAATAAAACAGCCAGAATCCAACTTCCTGCTTTTCAGCTCTATAACTCTGAGTTAGTCAGCGACTTGAAGGGGGGCCACATGGTACATTTCTGCTCAGTGAGTTTGTAATTGATCCTCAGCATTCAGCTCAGATTCAAAAGCAACAGATATGACCCATGTGGCCCCCCCCCTCAAGTCTCTGATCGGTTACTGTCTGGTAGCCAGGGTAACCAGTCTGTGTAAACCAAGAGAGCTGAAAAGCAGGAAGTAGTGATCTGACTGACTTGTTATACATAAAATCACGCCAGCCTTTATACATTACATTTTTGGCTAACTAACTATATTAGAAACATTTTTTATTTTGCACAGCCTATCTATTTAGCCAGTTTTTATTTTTACACTGAACAATTCCTTTAATCAAACAGGAGCCCTGGCTTCAAATCAGTGGTTGGGAGGTGGGGGCAGGGCCATTCCGTAATGTAGTGTCCTGCCCTCTCTCCAATACTGTGCGCTCTCCCTCATTGTGTGGACGGGACTTATGGGCGGGACTAGCTAGCGGGCCCAGTGGTGGGGAGGTAGACAGAGACGGGCTCAGCCAGGGCCTCTGCTGCCCGTTAAACTATGTGTTCTGCTATCCGCCTCTCCCTCCATTTCTGTGTGATTATGCGGACATATAGGCGGGGACTACCTTCAGACAGACAGAGGGAGAGCTGGAGAAAGTAAGTTATATGCACCCTGCAGCCCACCCCTAGAAGTATGTGGAAGCATGAGTCAGGGAGTGCAAACCTAATAGTAGTTTATTTGAACACCTTGCGGGCCCCCCTCTCCTCCCGTGCCCCCCCCGTGCAGCTTTAGGGTCTGTTTCCTCGATAGTTATGCAACTGTTTGTATGCAAGTACCTTTATGAATTGCATTATTATGCACTCTCCATTGGGTCTATTTTACAGGGCCTGCCCTTGCGTGATCTCCACAGGTGCATTTCTGGCCAAAGCCCGCCATGCAGGGTTGGACAGCACCTTTGATTCTTAAAGTTACCTGCATTTTGCTGCTGTTCAAGGGTAATCGTCGGCAAATTGTGTTTTTCACCATTGCAAATGATAGGTCAAAACGGATGCAGCAGTGCTTGTGTTTTGACGCAAATCAGATGGCAAGTTACATCTAGCATTTTCCGGATATTGATTGTATGCTTCCTATTCACTGGGTGCATGAGTCAGGGAGTGCAAACCTAATAGTAGTTTATTTGAACACCTTGCGGGCCCCCCTCTCCTCCCGTGCCCCCCCCCCGCGCAGCTTTAGGGTTTTTTTCCTCGGTAGTTATGCAACTGTTTGTATGCAAGTACCTTTATACCTTTATGAATTGCATTATTATGCACTCTCCATTGGGTCTATTTTATGGGGCCTGCCCTTGCGTGATCTCCACAGATGCATTTCTGGCCAAAGCCCGCCATGCAGGGTTGGACTGGGAAAAAACCCAGTGGGCCCGGACCCTGTTGGATCCTGCTGGCCCAGACCCGCTCCCCACAGCTGCCTCAAACTGTGCGCTGCTCCCTGACCTCCTCCCAGCCCTGATCGCAAGAAGAGCTAAGATGGTTTGAACTGGCGGGGAGGAGGTGGACAGAGGGGGTTTGCGGCTGCGGCCCGTGGAGGTGGTGGAGAGGGGGATGAGGTGTGTGTGTGGGCCCTTGATGAGGCAACCCGCCATGGGTGAGCACTAAAAGACAAATGCCATTGTAGTCAACAGCATTAAAGGAAATATTATACCTCCAAATTGAATACTTAACCAACAGATAGTTCATATCATATTAAGTGGCCTATTAAAGAATCTTACCAAACTGGTATATATAAATAAATCAGTAAATATTGCCCTTTTACATCTTTTACCTAGAGCCACTATTTTCTGATGGTCCGTGTGCTGCCTCAAAGATCAAGTGACAGGAAATACTGCAGCTCTAACTGTAACAGGAAGAAGTATGGGAGTGAAAGAACGTTGTTCATTCATTGGCTGACGTGAGCTAGCACGTATGTGTGTGTAGTGAACACATTCCTCTTAGTGACGGATTCAGGGCGGCAGCACCTGGATCACCGCGCCGACTGGGTAAGATATTTACGGTATATACTCTACTTGTGTGGGGAGATTTAACCTCCAGAGTGAAAGCGTTAGGTCCGGGACGGGATGCACCCGGGCCACGGAATATGAATTGTGAGCGGGTCTATAAAGGCATTGATAAAATACGGGGAGCAAGGGACCCCATAGTTTAGCGCTGGATACATGTAAAGTGTGTTATAGCCTGTATGTGTGTCCTTGGTTTGTTTGTGTGCATCGTGAATCATATCATCCCAAGAGGTGGTCCATCTATTTACCATTACCCAAAAGCACATACTAAAAAAGTATATTTTTATGAGAATTGTTTAATTAGATGAAATAGGGTTTTACACATGAGCTGTTGTATGCAATATAGTTTACTAGAAACTAGAGATGGGCAAATTTGTTTTCCTTCACCTGAAAAATTTGTGAATTTACCGCCAAATGGCGAAAAATTTGTGAAATGCATTGAAGTCAATGAGTGTCAAAATTATTTTGACGCCTATAACAATTTTTATACGTGCGCCAATTTTCTCCAAATGCATTAAAGTCACAGGGCGTCTGAATTATTTTTACACGCAACAATTTTTATGTGCGCCACTATTCTGACTTGCGCCAAGATTTTTTTCAGTTTTGCAAATTTATTAGCTGCGAATTTCCGCCTGCCCAATTCATCACTACTAGAGACCCACAATGTTCGGGAGTATAATTACCCTTTAAGTGCCAGCTGTCAGCACTAGGGCAGCAGCGTAAAACCACAATTAGTGGCATTAGTGTTAGTTTTGTTTTGAAGGACCAGCGTCATAAATGTGTGTAACTCAAAGCTCCGCTGAGAACTGCTGGCAGGTCTTTGTTTAGACAACAGATAAAAGATGTGGGAAAACACTTGAGTAGATAGCAAACATACAGCAATCGTAACCAGATTGTCTGCTTCAAAGAAAATATTTATACTGTACAGAATGGAAACTGGTATGTCACTCTCATATAAATGTCTTTGTGCCTGATATGTACCAGGTAAAGCAGAACAGCCTGGATCAACAGACCTGAAATATTTATTCTGTATCTACCAAAAGAATTTAAAAAGTTACTTGAAGTTTAAAAGTAAGGGATGGGGCACAATGGGCAATTCAGGGAGTAGAGATGGCGCGAACTGTTCGCCGGCGAACTTGTTCGCGCGAACATCGGGTGTTCGCGCTCGCCGGAAGTTCGCGAACGTCGCGCGACGTTCGCCATTTTGGGTTCGCCATTGTTGGCGCTTTTTTTTGCCCTCTCACCCCAGACCAGCAGGTACATGGCAGCCAATCAGGAAGCTCTCCCCTGGACCACTCCCCTTCCCTATAAAAACCGAAGCCCTGCAGCGTTTTTTTCACTCTGCCTGTGTGTGCTGAAGAGATAGTGTAGGGAGAGAGCTGCTGCCTGTTAGTGATTTCAGGGACAGTTGAAAGTTTGCTGGCTAGTAATCGTTTTGATACTGCTCTGTTATTGGAGGGACAGAAGTCTGCAGGGGTTTGAGGGACATTTAAGCTTAGGTAGCTTTGCTGGCTAGTAATCTACCTTCTACTGCAGTGCTCTGTATGTAGCTGCAGTGGGCAGCTGTCCTGCTTCTGATCTCATCTGCTGACTGCTGCAATAACAGTAGTCCTTGTAAGGACTGCTTTTATTTATTTTTTTGTTGTTTTACTACTACTACTACTACTACTACTACTACTACTATAAGAGCCCAGTGCTATTAGTCTAGCAGTGTTGGGGAGTGGGACTGGTGTGCTAATCTCCTAGTAGTTCAGCAGCACCAACTGTAATTTTTTTTTTTTAATATTCATTTTTTTTATTTTACTTTTTTTTATTTTACTACCGCTGTAGTAGTGTATAAGTTGACCTTTTAGGCATTATTTGCCCTGTAGGCATTTTTTGCCCAGTGTGTTATTCAACCAACAGCCATCTAGCTGTGTGACCTTGTTCACATTCTGTCTAAATATCCATAATATTACCGTCTCCAGAAAAAACACCGGAGTGACTTTTTTCAAGCAGCCATAATAAATTTTACGTAATCCGTATCCATCGCTGTAGTAGTGTATAAGTTGACCTTTTAGGCATTATTTGCCCTGTAGGCATTTTTTGCCCAGTGTGTTATTCAACCAACAGCCATCTAGCTGTGTGACCTTGTTCACATTCTGTCTAAATATCCATAATATTACCGTCTCCAGAAAAAACACCGGAGTGACTTTTTTCAAGCAGCCATAATAAATTTTACGTAATCCGTATCCATCGCTGTAGTAGTGTATAAGTTGACCTTTTAGGCATTATTTGCCCTGTAGGCATTTTTTGCCCAGTGTGTTATTCAACCAACAGCCATCTAGCTGTGTGACCTTGTTCACATTCTGTCTAAATATCCATAATATTACCGTCTCCAGAAAAAACACCGGAGTGACTTTTTTCAAGCAGCCATAATATATTTTACGTAATCCGTATCCACCGCTGTAGTAGTGTATACGTTGATCTTGTGGGCATTATTTGCACAGTGTTTTCTTCAAACCGCCATCTAGCTGTGTGAGCTTGTTCACATTTTGTCTAAATATTGATAATATTATCGTCTCTAGAAAAACCACTTGAGTTACTTTTTTTCAAGCAGCATTCTTATATTTTACGTAATCCGTATCCACCGCTGTGTATACGTTGACCTTGTAGGCATTATTTGCACAGTGTTTTCTTCAAACCGCCATCTAGCTGTGTGAGCTTGTTCACATTTTGTCTAAATATTGATAATATTATCGTCTCTAGAAAAACCACTTGAGTTACTTTTTTTCAAGCAGCATTCTTATATTTTACGTAATCCGTATCCACCGCTGTGTATACGTTGACCTTGTAGGCATTATTTGCACAGTGTTTTCTTCAAACCGCCATCTAGCTGTGTGAGCTTGTTCACATTTTGTCTAAATATTGATAATATTATCGTCTCTAGAAAAACCACTTGAGTTACTTTTTTTCAAGCAGCATTCTTATATTTTACGTAATCCGTATCCACCGCTGTGTATACGTTGACCTTGTAGGCATTATTTGCACAGTGTTTTCTTCAAACCGCCATCTAGCTGTGTGAGCTTGTTCACATTTTGTCTAAATATTGATAATATTATCGTCTCTAGAAAAACCACTTGAGTTACTTTTTTTCAAGCAGCATTCTTATATTTTACGTAATCCGTATCCACCGCTGTGTATACGTTGACCTTGTAGGCATTATTTGCACAGTGTTTTCTTCAAACCGCCATCTAGCTGTGTGTATTATCGTTTCCAGAAAAACCAACTGAGTTTTTGTTGTTGTTGTTTTTTTAAAAATAATGCCAGGCAAAGGCAGGCCGCCACGCAGAGGCCGTGCTAGGGGCCGTGCTGCTATGCAATCCTGTGGCCCTAGCAAATTGCCCAGTTTTAAAAAGCCAATGACCCTGAACTCCCAAAATGCTGAAGAGGTAGTTGACTGGCTTACACAGCACACCCCATCCTCTACCGTTTCTAACTTTACCACAACATCCTCCTCATCCTCCACTGCTATGGCCACCCCACGTAACACTTCCTCCACCACCGGTGCCCCTTCTTCACTGGAGTCAGAGGAGTTATTTTCCCATGAGTTTCTTGAACTGAGTAATGCGCAACCATTATTGGCAGAAGAAGATGAAGGAGATGAGGACGTTACACCAGATTTAATTCTGGCAGAGAACACGACAGAGATGGACATAATGATGAGTGATGAGGAGGAGGTCCCCGCTGCTGCTTCCTTCTGTGATGTGTCAGAAGAAATTGATGCATCTGAGGAGAATGATGATGAGGAGATTGATGTTTTGTGGGTGCCTAGTAGAAGAGAGCAAGAGGAGGGTAGTTCAGATGGAGAGACGGAGAGTCAGAGAGGCAGTAGGAGAATAAGACTTAGAAGAAGCAGGGAGGACAGCCCGCAGGGATCAGTAGGGCAACAACATGTATCGGCACCTGTGTTCAGCCAGCCAACGCACCCGCCATTGCCGCCAATGCCGCCAACTTCTACTGTTACCGCCAGATCGCACACTTCCAAAAAGTCAGCAGTGTGGGATTTTTTTAATGTGTGTGCCTCTGACAAAAGCATTGTAATTTGCAATGAGTGCAGTCAGAAACTGAGCCTTGGTAAGCCCAACAGCCACATAGGTACAACTTCTATGCGAAGGCACATGAGCGGCAAGCACAAAGCACTTTGGGAGCAACACCTCAAAGGCAACAGGCAAACTAAAAGCCACACTCCTTCTGGTCCAGCATCTTACTGCTCTACCTCTGCTCTCCTTGACCCATCTGAACCACCCTCCACTCCGCCTTCCACCTTGACCACCTGTTCCCATTCCCAGTCATCTGCCACCAGCCAAGTTTCTGTGAAGGCCATGTTTGAGCGTAAGAAGCCAATGTCTGACTGTCACCCCCTTGCCCGGCGTCTGACAGCTGGCTTGTCTGCACTCTTAGCCCGCCAGCTTTTACCATACCAGCTGGTGGACTCTGAGGCCTTCCGCAAATTTGTAGCAATTGGGACACCGCAGTGGAAGGTACCCAGCCGCAATTTTTTTTCTAAAAAGGGAATACCACACCTGTACCAACATGTGCAGAGCCAAGTTACCGCATCTCTGTCACTTAGTGTTGGGCCAAAGGTCCATATGACTACTGACGCATGGTCCTCCAAGCATGGTCAGGGCAGGTATGTCACCTACACTGCCCACTGGGTGAACTTGGTAATGGCTGGGAATGGGAAGCAGGGAATGGGTAGCTCAACAACAACAACAACAGTGGAGTTGGTGTCACCGCCACGGATTGCACGCGGTTCTGCCACCACCTCTACTCCTCCATCGCTCTCTACCTCGTCTTCTTCCTCTTCTTCTTCTTACTCTGCTGCTGGGTCCTCCTTCTCCTCCTTCACACCTGTGCACCCCCAGCTCCCCCTAGGCTATTCGACGTGCCAGGTACGCCGTTGTCACGCTGTCTTGGGGATGACGTGCCTGGAAAGCAAAAACCATACCGGATCTGTACTCCTGTCATCTCTGCAGTCACAGGCCGATCGGTGGCTGACCCCACACCAACTGCAGATCGGAAAAGTGGTGTGTGACAATGGAAGCAATCTGTTGGCAGCGTTGAGACTGGGAAATTTAACACATGTGCCCTGCATGGCACATGTGTTAAATTTAATAGTCCAACGTTTTGTCTCCAAGTACCCAGGATTCCAGGACGTTCTCACCCAGTCCAGAAAGGTGTCGGCCCATTTCAGACGTTCCTACACAGCCATGGCACGCCTTGCTGACATTCAGCAGCGCTACAACATGCCAGTCAGGCGTTTGATTTCTGACAGCCAGACTCGCTGGAATTCAACGCTCCTTATGTTGGAACGTCTGCTGCAACAACAAAGGGCCGTCAACGAGTACCTTTTTGAACTGGGTGGTAGGACTGGATCTGCAGAGCTGGGGATTTTTTTCCCCCGTTACTGGGTGCTTATGCGCGATGCCTGCAGGCTCATGCGACCTTTTGAAGAGGTGACAAATATGGTCAGTCGCACCGAAGGCACCATCAGCGACCTAATACCCTTCGCTTTCTTCCTGGAGCGTGCCGTGCGACGAGTGACAGATGAGGCTGTAGACCAGCGTGACGAGGAGCTGGAAGCGCACGATTTATGGTCGGAATCACCAGAACGAACCCAGGCACCTGCTGCAACGCAGGGAGAGGTGCCAGAAGTGGAGTCAGAGGAGGAAGGTGGCTTTGTGGAGGAGGAGGACCAACAGGAGCAGGCTTCCCAGGGGGCTAGTGGTGACCTTTTGGGGACCCCTGGTCTTGTACGTGGCTGGGGGGAGGAGACCGTGGATGATGCAGTCCTTGATAATGAGGAAACGGAGATGGATAGCTCTGCATCCAACCTTGTGAGAATGGGGTCTTTCATGCTGTCATGCCTGTTGAAGGACCCCCGTATCAAGAGGCTTAAGGAGAAGGACCTGTACTGGGTCGCAACGCTACTAGACCCTCGGTACAAGCATAAAGTGGCAGAAATGTTACCAACATACCACAAGTCCGAAAAGATGCGGCATTTACAAACCAGCCTGCAAAACATGTTGTACAATGCTTTTAAGGGTGATGTCACTTCAGGAACTCATCAACATTCCAGGGGCAGAGGTGCCAGTAATCCTGCCACGAGCACACCTGCAAGGACAAAGCCCTTTGGCCGGTCTGTAACATCAGACATGCAAATGTTTTTCTGTCCAAGGCAGCGCCACAACCCTTCTGGATCCACCCTCAAAGAACGCCTCGACCGGCAGGTAGCGGACTACCTGGCATTAACTGCAGATATCGACACTCTGAGGAGCGATGAACCCCTGGACTACTGGGTGCGCAGGCTTGATCTGTGGCCAGAGCTGTCACAATTTGCCATGAACCTCTTGTCTTGCCCAGCCTCAAGTGTGCTCTCAGAAAGGACCTTCAGTGCAGCAGGAGGGATTGTAACTGAGAAGAGAACTCGCCTAGGTCACAAAAGTGTCGATTACCTGACCTTTATTAAAATGAATGAGGGGTGGATCTCGGAGGGTTACTGCACGCCGGAAGACTTGTTCTGACTTCTATGCAGCTGTCCTTCTCTTCAAGCCTCATGACTCCACACACAGCTGTCCTTTAGCGTCCTCCTCCCTCCGCCACCGTTACAAACTAGGGTGCAAACCCTACTGGTTTAATTTTTTCTGGCCTCAGTGGCTGCAACCAAAAAAACTGGGCAAACAATGTCTACAAGGTCAACGTATGGCGAAAAATGACTATTTTCAGCATTTATATGGCATATTTTTTCTGGCAACTGTGCTTCAGTGGCTGCGTCCAAAAAAATGCATATTTTCTGCATTTATATGGCATAATTTTTCTGGCCTCTGTGCTTCAGTGGCTGCAACCAAAAAAATGCATATTTTCTGCATTTATATGGCATAATTTTTCTGGCCTCTGTGCTTCAGTGGCTGCAACCAAAAAAATGCATATTTTGTCCATTTATATGGCATAATTTTTCTAGCCTCTGTGCTTCAGTGGCTGCAACCAAAAAAATGCATATTTTCTCCATTTATATGGCATAATTTTTCTGGCCTCTGTGCTTCAGTGGCTGCAACCAAAAAAAATTATATTTTCAGCATTTATATGGCATAATTTTTCTGTCAACTGTGCTTCAGTGGCTGCGACCAAAAAAATGCATATTTTCTGCATTTATATGGCATAATTTTTCTGGCCTCTGTGCTTCAGTGGCTGCAACCAAAAAAATTTATATTTTCAGCATTTATATGGCATAATTTTTCTGGCAACTGTGCTTCAGTGGCTGCGACCAAAAAAATGACTATTTTCAGCATTTATATGGCATATTTTTTCTGGCCTCTGTGCTTCAGTGGCTGCGGCCAAAAAAACTGGGCAAACAATGCCTACAAGGTCAACGACGTTGACCTTGTAGGCATTGTTTGCCCAGTTTTTTTGGCCGCAGCCAATGAAGCACAGAGGCCAGAAAAAATATGCCACATAAATGCTGAAAATAGTCATTTTTTGCCATACGTTGACTCAACGTATATGGCAAAAAATGACTATTTTCAGCATTTATATGGCATATTTTTTCTGGCAACTGTGCTTCAGTGGCTGCAACCAAAAAAACTGGGCAAACAATGTCTACAAGGTCAACGTATGGCGAAAAATGACTATTTTCAGCATTTATATGGCATATTTTTTCTGGCAACTGTGCTTCAGTGGCTGCGTCCAAAAAAACTGGGCAAACAATGTCTACAAGGTCAACGTATGGCGAAAAATGACTATTTTCAGCATTTATATGGCATATTTTTTCTGGCAACTGTGCTTCAGTGGCTGCGTCCAAAAAAACTGGGCAAACAATGCCTACAAGGTCAATGTATGGCAGTTGTTTAAAGAGAACAGTAGATTACTAGCCAGCAAAGCTACCTAAGCTAAAATGTCCCTCAAATCCCTGCAGACTTCTGTCCCTCCAATACAGAGCAGTATCAAGCAGATTACTAGCCAGCAAACTTACTATCATCTGTCCCTGAAATCACTAACAGCTCTCCCCCTACACTATCTCTTCCAAGCACACACAGGCAGATTTTTCAGATAAATTTTTGCCCTTGATCCCCCTCTGGCATGCCACTGTCCAGGTCGTTGCACCCTTTAAACAACTTTAAAATCATTTTTCTGGCCAGAAATGTCTTTTTTAGATGTTAAAGTTCGCCTTCCCATTGAAGTCTATGGGGTTCGCGAACCGTTCGCGAACCGCTCGCATTTTTGCGCAAGTTCGCGAATATGTTCGCAAACTTTTTTTCCGACATTCGCTACATCCCTATCAGGGAGTCGTCTGGCGACTAATTGCCTTGTCTTTGTGGCGACCAATTGCCGAACTCCTTCCCTCTCTCTTGTGCTGGCTAAAATGAAAAATCACCTGCGCTAAAGCACATGCGGCGATTCATTTTCCGAAGTCGACCCAAGTTTCCTTGTGAGGCAACTTTGGGCAACTTCGGAAAACGAATAATCCATGTAAAAAGAATGTCCTTTTTCTCTGTAATAATAAAACAGTACCTTTTACGTGATCAAAATCAGGGCCCTGGTAACTTTAAGAGCTGAGTGCAATAGAGCTCACTGCACTAGTGATGTGGGCCCCCTGGACCCTCTCCAACGCTAAAAGTTGAAAGCGAGGAGCGAGAGCGGGGGTGGCCTCAGGCAGCAGCAGCAAGATTCATCGCACCCCCGTGTTTGCGGCGCTGATCCTGGACAAGACTCGGACAGCAGTATTGAATGCAAAATTCAGGCTTTATTCCATACACACAGGTGAAAGATTGGGCGGTGGGTATGCACGCTGACTTATGCGTTTCTTGCCGGATCCACCGGCACTTCCTCAGAGTCAGTGAATATCACGTGACTCTAGAGTTAAATAGCAACAGTATCTGACATCAGTGCTCTAAAACACAGGTGTGGTCTAATTAATCAATGACCAATGTGCAATATTCATATATCGTTTGAAATTGTGACAACATTGAATGAAAGCTTAAAACATTACTCGATACAACCATATTCTTCGCATTATTTATACAATAAACTCAATAAACAACGTTAAAAAATATCATGTTGCAGTAGTTAATCAAAAAGATATATAAGTTTTACAATCGTGTTGTTTATATAAAGCCTGTTATTTAAATCAACCTTTTGTGTTCACACTAATATTTTAAAGTGGTCATATAAAAACATTAATAGGACATATATGAAAAATTAAAACGATATCTATTCTCTTTAGAAGACTGGTTGGTGATTCTTATGCAATATTCATGTATCATTTCGTTTATTATGACAATATGTTTCAATTCATAACCAGTTGCAACTTCTAGTAGCAGCAGCCCCTGAAACACCACTGATCCAAACTAAGATATAATTAATAATGGTTGTTTTGCTCCCCAACTCTTTTACGTTTGCATGTCACTCATAGGTAAAAATGGTTGGGACTCCCGCTCCAGAATGTCCTATTTTCTGTTTGGATCCTCAGGCTTTTCAATGACAGGTTCATGACATGGTTTAATGAATGGTCATCAAAGTCCGAATTTATCTCAATATTTTCTGCTACAAACTCCGATCAAATCTGCTTGGGTTTTTTACGATTTTATTATTACATTTTCCCAAAAATTAGCATGCGGTAAAAAAAAAATCAGATTTTCACGATTTTTTCATCTGATTTTCAAGATTTTCATGTTTTTTTCAGAATTTTCACCAAAAAACTCCAAAAACTTTGGGATATTGCACGAAACCCAGCGCACATCAAAAAATCATTGGGACTTCTCCCATCAACTTATATGCAACTTCGACAGGTCTGAGATGCCGGATTTTCAGATTCTGACTTTTCCATCCTCGGGGGTTTAATAATGATTTTTGCATTCAGAGTTTAGTTAATAACCCCCTTAGATTCTTGTATCCATCAATCCTATCACTTTCCTTAAATAACCTGACCCAATGCTTCAATCTTTATCAAGGGAACTGCACTTCTTTATGCAGGAAATCAATAAAAACAGTTAGGTGGAACACTCATTTGTTTTTCTGATTACCTTCCACATATAACTTTTGTATCAATGTTAGTACAGGTATGGGATCAGTCATCTGGAAACCCATTATTCAGAAAGCCCCGTAATAATAAAACTGTACCTTGTACTTGACCCCAACTAAGATATAATTAATCATTATTAGACGCAAAACCTGGGTTTATTTGGGGGCAGATTTATCAAGGGTCAATTTTTAATTTGAAAAACTTCGAAATTGGAATTCAAAAAGACCAACCAAAATGAAATCAGTTTTTTTTTTTGGCCGAAAAGGTCAGTTTTCGATCTAATAGGTACGTTTTTAATTAGAATTTTCACTTCGACCTTTGATAAATCTGCCCCTTCATTTTTAAAACCCCAGGTCTCAAGAATTCTGAATAACAGGTCCCATACCTGTATAAGTTGATCCAGGGCCTGGTCCAATTGGTCTTTCGGAGTCAGGAAGGAATTTTTCACTCCTAAGGCTGTTTTAAAGTGTTTTGTAAAATCACCTACCATATGCTTTGCTACATGAATAGTAAGCTTTGTCAAAAAAAACTCATAGCCATTTTTAAGAGTCAGAACCAGCAGTGCAAATAATAAAAAGGGCCTGACAAATACTGTTTTTAAAAGCAATTACTTAAGCTTGCCATAGACACACACATATAATCGCTCAAACCAATGTTTTGTATGAATTTCAGACCAGCTTTGGGCTCAGAATAATTGTCCGCACGATTTTAGTAACATGGCAATTGTTCATTTAGTCAAACAGGTTAGAAAATGTATGTTGGCTAAAGAACGATAATATCTTTGCATGTATTGCTTATCTGATGACATCCATGGGTGACTGTCACTACTATTGATGTCTTTCAATTAATGACCAGAACATTGTCTGATTTGTTATTTTATCTACTTTAATCCCACAATTTAAATCTGGATGGTTAGTCTTAGATTGTGGCATTGAAAGGAAACATCAAAATCCGATTGAATAAAATCTGAATGTCTATGGACAACTTGATACACAACTCTAAAACTGCTGAAAAAGTGTACTGAATAATGGAAAGTTGCTTTGAGTGACATATAATATTATGCAAGAATAATTGAATGGAGTTTCCATTTAGTAAAAAAATGCATCTGGCCAATCTCACAAACATGATACTTTTATGATATTTTTGACCCGTTCTATCTGTCAGTCTCCATTTCCTAGTATTGTCACATTCATATATATTACATAGTAAAGTACATTTCTACATACACTTACCATTCATGTCTCATCTACTGCCACCCATGCTGTGTGCTCTGCATCCCTACTGACTTGTCAACATTACCATATTGAATCCTTCAGGCTCTTATCCCTTACGAGTCACTCCTCTTCTGCTGCACTACTCCAATCTCTCCAATGGCTTCCCATAGTTCCTAGAATTAAGCTTAAAATAGCTCTATCACAGCACTTTAATAGCTCTTTTCATAATCTTTCTCCTAGATACATCTGTGGTTTTGTTGCAATATGTCGTCAGTTCCGCGATCATGATTATCTGCTTTCACCCTCCCTTAAAAGCTATGCTCATTGCCTCCAAGACTTTTCTAGAGTAGCACCCTACCCTCTGAAAATCAGTGCTCAGTAAGAGCTATGTAGAACGTTGATGTCAACTGAAATAACCCATCTCAATTGATTATGTTGTGGAAATGGCAGTTACTCTGGCAGCTCATTGTCACTGATCAGAGCCAACCCATGAGGATACCCAACATTCTCATCAACGCTATTCAAAAACATCACAAACTATCATGTTAACCATAAACCTAAAACACCGGTTAAACGTATGCACTGTCTAGCAAGCACCCATTCCTATGCATTGTAGCTGCTTTCAGTCTCACTTCATAACAGTCTCTCTCTCCATCCTTATTTATAACAACATTAATCATAGTAATATTAGTCATATAAATGGTGGAAACTCTGCAGTTGTGCCAAGTAACGGAGCATATCACATGTAATGACAATGTAATTTGCGGGACTTTTTGTGGAAAGGTGAAGAGTGTGCAACTCATCCAATTTTTTTCCATTCTAGAACATTCATGAGAAAACAAGAGCTGCTGATTACAAGTCTTTTTCTGGGTGTCTGAGTATTCCAAGAGAAACTTGTCTGAAAACTCCATTTAATGAAAACAATAGAAAAATCTATCTCAAAACAGATAATTGCAGTAAATCAGTGTAGTTGAAATAGTTTACTGAAATAATTAAAAAAATAGGTTTGATCTTCTATATTACTACAAAAGCTCAATTCAGCTGCTCATACAGTCAGTTTACAATTTATAGCATAAGATATAAGACTTTTTAGGACTTTTGTGGTCTAATATATCACTAAATAACAGCTCATAATAGGGATAAAGCTATAAGAAAAAAAGGAAAGTTGTGCTCACCACATTACTGCTCCAACTGCTCATGCGTCGATATGTCGATTACTTACTGAAGATTAGCGAAGCGTGGACGATGGCACCCATAAGCTCCGCAGCGCTAACTCTGCAACAAAGGGTAATTACAGACTTAGGGGCATTTACAGGTGTACTATGGAGGGTAGGGGTTTTTTATATGTTGGGGGGTTGAATTCCCCTTTAATGAATCAGATGAAAGTTGAGTGTAGGACTGGTCAGATATGGGATGACTTTGACGTAGTTGGTCAGCTCTAATATATTGCAATATATGGACAAACAATTCCTGTTTTGTTTAAAGGGTAAGGCAGCTTTTAGCAGCTTAAGGCACAGAATGTCTCAATGTTCTTAATATATTGATAATGGGCTGAGTGCAGAGGACCTCTATTTGACCTGTATTTGTCTATATAAAGATATAAGAAAATATCTAATGCAAAAAATATGCATTACCCCACATAACAGAACTCTTTGTAAGGCTCCGTCGCGCCATACTGGGTTCAGTATGGTCCATCCATCTGTGTGCATTAAGATGCGCATCCTTGTGAGCATTTCATAACGCCCTAGGAGCAAATTTACTAAAGGGCGAAGTGACTAATGTAGGTACTTCTCCGATATACTAATGGTCGCTGGCGTAACTTCGCTAGCGAAGGAGATAGACTCTAGACGCCTGGTGAATTTGCGCTCTGGCGAATGGACGTAACTACGTCAATTCACTAAGATGCGGATTTTACTGAACGTTACCTCTTGTGCCAGACTTGCCTTTGCCAGCTCAGACCAGGCGAAGTGCAATAGAGTAGATAGGAGTTCTTGAAAATTTTTCTAAGTCCCAAAAATCGCTAGCATCTTTTCCTTTTTCAGGGTGATACGCTGAAAAAGAGCGTACATTTTTTTGGGGGTAACTGACTTCCCCCCTACATTTCCTAACATATGTTAGTACATAAACTATACACTGGGCTCATGTGTAGGGCAATATAACAACTTTATTTTATTAAGGTTTCCTGGGCTTGTGTAGTGTAATGTATTGGCTGCAACATATACGTCCATTAAAATTTAACGTCCCGCCGTATGCAAATTAGCCAACGTTAGCTCATCTTCACTTCGTTGGCATGGTAATACTAGTACAAATTCACCAGCGTTTGGCGCCCTGGACACAACTTTGGATTTTAGTGAATTATCATTGGCCTGGTGAAGTGTTGCGCTGTGAGCGAAGCTGTCGCTGGCGAATTTTCGGTTAATGAATTTGCCCCTATGTTGAAACTGCGTCCACATGCTCCCTGTACATTTGCCACCAAGTCCCTCATTCTTATTAGGATGCCAATGTAAGTATTCACGCTTGGTTAAATCCCTAGTTTCTTTTCCTGTGAATGTGCTATTACTGATTTATGGTACCTGAACTTAGCCTGATTCCTGGATTTTCCCATTGCTTCAACTCTGCCTGCCTTTGACCCCAACCTGTTCTAGATTTTGTGTGTCCTCCTGTCTCTCTTACTGCACACATTTCTGTTGCCAACCTCAAGTATTGTTGTGTTTGTAGTAGGGTGGGTACATGAAACTCTCTTCATTACATTGCGCTCCACCTACTCTTCCTGACACTCCCTGGATAAAGTCTCCCATGCACTGCTTTGTGTCCCATAAGGCAGTGATTGTAGATCATTTTCAGTTCAAGAAGCCCTTGAAGGATTAATCTTCGGTCATGGTGATAGTAAAATATCAGTGGTTAAGTCATTCAGTCATAGTTTCAAGAATATTTTAATATTGATTAAAATGGAGTCTATGGGAGTTGGCTTTCCCATAATTCCGAGCTTTCTGGATAAGTGATCCCATAACTATTACATATATATTTTTATATGATATCTAAGAAAATATTTATTCATGTATGGAGAGCATGAAGCATTTTGATAGAGAACATATGAAATAAACCTTAATAAAATTGGTAGAAATTACAGTACAGTTGCCGAACAGAATCAAACAATAGCTACAAGCTTGTTTAATGTAATTAAGAGGAACTGACACATTATTTTGGACAATAAGATCTCATTTATCTGAGCTGATGAGATGATTAAAAAGTTCAAAATTTCACATACACGAATGAAAGAGGGAAAAAAATAAACAATTGTTTCTATGCACAAATGTAGCTAATTATGGCTAATGACCCAGATGAGGAATGGTAATGAGCTCTGAATTGCAGAGAACATCCTGAAAGAACATAATTCCTATAACATCATTTCTATAATGAAAGTCCTGGCAATTTTGTAGTTCACCATGTTATCATTTCAGATCTGACCCCAAAAGAACGGCACGAGGTAAACACAAATTATGGTTGAATAAAGTTCATTACATCAGAAGATTTCTTGGCACTGTGCAACATAATATCTCATGGGTTTGTCCAAAGAAATCAACAGCACTTTTGCTTTTGGCTTCAAAATACGCAGAGACTGTCAATTTTATAATATATAATAAAGGCCAGTTTATAGAAATGGGATGAGACATGATAAACATGAGACGCAAGAAAATGTTAGAGATGCTGTGCCTTAATTTCGCCTAAAGCAAGATGAATTTAGAAAGAAAAACTCCAGCCAATCCATCTTTATCAAACGTATAAATCCTTGTTATATTTTTATTGGCAGCACCTGATAGCTACCTCATATATAATCCAAAAACTCATTTTTACTTTGCCATTGTTTTTCTGTTATATGAGAGGACTCATTTTGTATTTTCACTTGTTCCCATTGAGTTCTCAGTATCCTTTTGTGCCAGTGAAACTGTAATTTTCAATGTATATATATATATATATATACACACATACATATCCTATAATGGGCAGGAAAAGTCTTGATAAGATCATAAAAAAATCGGAATCTTTTTTTCTGACTTTTTCAGATTTGATGCCTGAATACCGTGAATTTTTCAGATTTGAAGCCCGAATACTGCAACTTTTTTTTGGAACCCAGTGCAAATTAGGATATATTCGGGACATCTGCTATTGACTTCTATGTGAACTCGGCAGATCTGAGTTGTAGTACTTTTTTATTTGGTTTTTTAACACTATCGGGGTTTAATAAATCATGAAAAATTTGAGGGTTTTTTTCTATGAAAAAATGGTGGTTTTCCCCTTTAAAAGTCCACCATAAAAAAAATTGATTTTCATAACCCCGTGAGTGTCTCTATGATATGCACCAAATAAATTATCATTTTTCTACACATCTGTCTGGAAGATTGAGGGCATACTCTCCTACAATAATGCTTTGTCTTTTTCAAAGGCTTCCAAATAACGATGTTTATTTATGAAATAACAAAAACAAATATGTGCATTACAAGTATAAATTGTGATGAATTTCAGATTTTTGGATGCTGGACTTGAACTTCAAGTTTTGCCAAAATTTCTACCAATGCCTTTTGGATCACTGTTTCAAACTGAATGTGCCTATTTCTGTAGTTTCAAGAAAGAAACAAGACAGGACACAAAAGATTAATACAATTGAATGAAGTAAATAGTTGAAAAACCTAAAGGGTCCATCTATGAATGTCTAGGTGCAATTGCAGGAGCTTTAACTTGCTGCTGTCAGTAGAGTATTGGGAATTGCTGACTCTTGTGAAAACACCAGCCAGGAGACCTCCCAGCCCTTCAGAGTTGCAGCATACAGAATAAGTCACAGATCTTCACACTGTGTGCTAGGCCCTTCTTGTGTATTATAGGAACTTAATGATGACAAACAGATCAAGGTGAAAAACATTTTGACTTTGCTGTCAGTATATGCGCACAACATGGCTGCCGCTGGAAATGCCAGCAGAAATAAATACACTTTTCATGTGTATTCATATGACCACCTTAAGAAAGCCAGTCCCAGAGTTTGAGAACCTCTACTGTACAGGGCAATACAGTTAGGTCTATAAATCTTTGGACAAGGAATTTTAAATGAAACAAATCAGATGCAGTTGAACTGCAGACTTTCAGCTTTAATAGAGTGGGTTAAACAAAAAGATTGCACTCATCAATAGGGATGTAGCGAACGTCGGAAAAAAAGTTCGCGAACATATTCGCGAACTTGCGCAAAAATGCGAGCGGTTCGCGAACCCCATAGACTTCAATGGGAAGGCGAACTTTAACATCTAAAAAAGACATTTCTGGCCAGAAAAATGATTTTAAAGTTGTTTAAAGGGTGCAACGACCTGGACAGTGGCATGCCAGAGGGGGATCAAGGGCAAAAATGTATCTGAAAAATCTGCCTGTGTGTGCTTGGAAGAGATAGTGTAGGGGGAGAGCTGTTAGTGATTTCAGGGACAGATGATAGTAAGTTTGCTGGCTAGTAATCTGCTTGATACTGCTCTGTATTGGAACAAAAAAATAAATAAAAGCAGTCCTTACAAGGACTACTGTTATTGCAGCAGTCAGCAGATGAGATCAGAAGCAGGACAGCTGCCCACTGCAGCTACATACAGAGCACTGCAGTAGAAGGTAGATTACTAGCCAGCAAAGCTACCTAAGCTTAAATGTCCCTCAAACCCCTGCAGACTTCTGTCCCTCCAATAACAGAGCAGTATCAAAACGATTACTAGCCAGCAAACTTTCAACTGTCCCTGAAATCACTAACAGGCAGCAGCTCTCTCCCTACACTATCTCTTCAGCACACACAGGCAGAGTGAAAAAAACGCTGCAGGGCTTCGGTTTTTATAGGGAAGGGGAGTGGTCCAGGGGAGAGCTTCCTGATTGGCTGCCATGTACCTGCTGGTCTGGGGTGAGAGGGCAAAAAAAAGCGCCAACAATGGCGAACCCAAAATGGCGAACGTCGCGCGACGTTCGCGAACTTCCGGCGAGCGCGAACACCCGATGTTCGCGCGAACAAGTTCGCCGGCGAACAGTTCGCGCCATCCCTACTCATCAACAGATTCTGGGTTTCCTCCTTTGTAATGCTCTGCCAGGCCTTTACTGCAGGAAACCCCATTTTACTCGGTTGCTTTGGCTGTATGTTTTGGGTCATTATTAAACTTCTCCCAATTTGACTGCATTTCTGGATTTGAGCAGACAGTATGTCTGAACACCTCAAAATTCATTTGGCTGCTTCTAGCCTGTGTAACATCATTGATAAACACTAGTGTCCCAGTGCCACTGGCAGCCATGCACACCCAAGCCATCACACTGCCTCCACCATGTTTTATAGATGATGTGGTATGCTTTTGATTATGAGCTGTTCCACACCTTCTCCATACTTTTTTCTTGCCATCATTCTGGTAGAGGTTGATCTTGGTTTTATCTATCCAAAGAATGTTTTTCCAGAACTGTGCTGGCTTTTTGAGATGTTTTTTCTTTTTTAACCAATCTAGCCTTTCTATTCTTGATGCTTATGAGTGGCTTGCACCTTGCAGTGCACCCTCTGTATTTACTTTCATGCAGTCTTCACTTTATGGTAGACTTGGATATCGATACTCCTACCTCCTGGAGAGTATTGTTCACTTGTTTGGCTGTTGTGAAGGGGTTTCTCTGTCTTCACCATGGAAATTATTCTGCGACCATCCACCAGTGTTGTCTTCCATGGACATCCAGGTCTTTTTGCATTGCAGAGGTCACCAGTGCTTTCTTTCTTTCTCAGGATGTACCAAACTGTAGAATTTGCCACTCCTGATATTGTAGCAATTTCTCAGATGGGTTTTTTCTGTTTTTGCATCTTAAGGATGGCTTGTTTCACCTGCATGAAGAGCTCCTTTGACTGCATTTTGTCTGACATAATGAAGGAATTGCCAACACCTGCCCATGAGTCAATAGTCCAATTGCTTTTGAGCCCCTGAAATGATGTTATTGTGTTAAAAAAAAAGGCTTTAGCTCCTTGCATTTTTATGCAATCTTTTTGTTCAACCCACTAAATGAAAGCTGAAAGTCTGCAGTTCAACTGCATCGGATTTGTTTAATTTAAAATTCATTGTGGTAACCAAAATTATAAAAAAGTTGTCTCTGTCCAAAGATTTCTGGACCTAACTTTATGTATATTCCAACAAGAGCTACAAAAAGCAAAATGAACACATGCATTAACAACCATATTTTTGGTGACTTTCCCCACTTTGTAAGTACTGAATTTTAAACTGCACGGGGTATTAATATGACGTGGAATAGGGTTATGGTAAGAAAATGTTATAGAATGTACATAATTGGCTTTAAGATGGATGCTGTGTTAGTACAAAGCATAATCTGGGGCCTCTGCAATCCAAATCTCTTCTAAAAATTCAAATGACTGAGCTTTTGCCAGTTCACTGTTCTGTGGGATAAATGCAAAAGTGAGAATAATGAAATTCAGCATAAGAGATTAGTGTAAGAGCCAGTTCATCACCACTCGCAGGGAAACAGCCAATGAAATGAAAGAGCTTAATAATGGGAGGCTCACTCTTCTGCCAGTGCTAGAGAAAGATATCATCCCAGTTGTTAAACATGGATTGATCCCTCAGCTTAGAATAAATCCTACATCTGAAAAGACAGAATGAATGACTTTTCTAAGTATAAAAAGTTGAATAAAACATTTCATGATGAGTCAATGATGAGTCAATATGAAGGAGACCGAAATCTTAGGGAACAAAGGAATATCTATGTAATATTCAAGCTTCAAAAATAAACCAAGACTTATACAGGGATCCAGGGGAATGTCTATTTGGTGCTGGCTGAGTTGAAAGCTCCAGCAAACCAGCAGTCAATATTCAAAGAGTAGGAATTTACTATTTGAAAGCTGCACACTTGGGTCTCTTCATGTTTAACAACTTTTACTGTTAAACCTCATCATCTTTCTATGAGACCCATATACAGGACTGATCTACAATTTTCAAACAGTTCACGATCACGATGAGTCAATATAAAGGAGAATGAAAGCTTTGAGAATAAAGGAATATATACAGTATGTAACGGGAGTCAAGCTTCAAAAACAAACCAAGAATTATACTGGGATCCTGGAAATGTCCATTTTGTGCTGGGTGAGCTGAAAGCTCCAGCAAACCAGCAGTTAATATTCAAGGAGTGTGAATTTACGATTTTAAACCTGCACACTTGGGTCCCTTCATGTTTAACAACTTTGTCTATTAAACCTCACCATCTTTCTTTGAGACCCACGTACAGAACATACCACTATAGAAAAAAAAGGAAACAAGGATACTTCTGTAGAAAAGACATGAACTAGGCTTCAAAGAGATAATGATCAAGCCTTGGTTTTCTGAAGATATCATTCCACTGTTCATGTGAAATAAAATTGCTGGGACCGGATAATTATTTATCTCCTTGATGAAATGGAGCACTAAGCATACTAGGGCCAGCATTAGTGCCAACATCACAGAATAATCGCACAATTAATTATGAACTGAACTGTTTATCCCCTTACTATGGAGCTGATTAGTTCAGTTCTTCACACGGAGTCCCTACATTTGAACCACTCCTTGAATCCTTTACCAGTAAAATGGTAACTGAACTCAAGCTTCTGATGTTGGTGGGGTTAAAAGCCCCAGTAAATGGGCAGGGAGAATTAAAGAATTAATTTACTACATTTATTTCTTAGGTTCATTTATGGTCGACAACTTTGCAATAAAATCTCATTCTACCATGAGAGCCACATATGGAACTGATCCAGAAATGTTAAATACTGTCAAAAATGACTACTGGAAGCAGAGGTTACAGAAAATGTTAAAAAAAATATGCTGGTATAGCAAAGGCATCAAATAACTCATGGCTTTAGGGAGATAATGCTCAAGCCTTTGTGTTCTGAAGACATTATTCTACTTTAGCATAATGCTGGGCAATGGATAATGGTGCCCTTAAGGAAATTGGGTCAGTGCACTGACCATACTAGAGGTTTAGCACCACAGCCAAAATCCACATGAACTGTTTATTACACAATTATATATGTTTATTCCTAATGTGGTTTCATGTGGTGCTAATTAGTCCATTCTCCACTGTTAAACCAAAATGTGTACTGTCCTTTGAAATCAGCAAGGGTGATAGTTGTGCTAGAATCCTAGAGAAAAGCATATAAAATAGCATTCCATTACTGTGTTACAGAATGCATATTTCCAACATTTGAGAACATTCAATTAATTAATATTAAATCAATAAAGAGACCCATAAAATTTACAGTATATAATTCTGACCATGATTCTGTTAATATTCATTCCATGATGGAATTTCATGAATTTTAACAGAATCGTGGACGGAATTATAGAATTATATAGGGTCTCTTTTTTTTTTTTTGCTCAAGACAAGTTTATTAGGGGATAAGTAGTGTACATACAGAGAAATGACATTTTCACTTTGCATACATAATTCACAGAGGCAGTCACATCTACACAGTAGATGGTTCAGAGACAGCAGACATGGACTACATAGCAAATTCAATTACCCACCAATAGCATTAGGCATGAGAACACTAAACCTTTTACTCACAATTTAAGGGTGTATCCTGCCATTTTTGCCAGCTTGGCCATCTGTCCGTAAGCTGCCCCAGCCGGGTAAGAATAATTCTCTCTTTATTGCATACCGAGGACACAGCTAAGTGCCAGGCCTGAGCAGTTGGCGGTGATCTACCTTTCCATTGCATAGTGATTTGCCGCCTTGCCTGGAACAGAGCTCTAGATATCAGTTGTCTATACATAGGGGAAACCAACACTTTAATTCCAATGCCCAATAGACAAAGGGCCGGGTCAGCCAGCAGGACCAATATAGGGTCTCTTTTAATTAATTGTTTAAATTGGTAGACTGGCCAGTCACTGATTAATTGTATTATTTATTTGTGTGTACTTAAATTTAGAATTTTAATTCCACCTCTTATATTTTTTGTGTTATATATTCTTTAAAGAATATGTTGGTTGGTCTGGAACTACCAACCCGTGGAATTAAAATATCAAACATTTGATATAATACTGAGAGGATGGTTTTACCATTACTGGCAGTTTTATCAAAAGTTGATATTTTTTCAGGAAACATTAAATTTGGAATTTTAATTCCACCTCATATATTTTTTGTGTTATATATTCCTTAAAGAATATGTTGGTTGGTTTGGAGCCACCAACCCGTGGAATTAAAATATCAAACATTTGATATAATACTGAGAGGATGGTTTTACTATTACTAGCAGTTTTATCAAAAGTTGATATTTTTTTAGGAACCATTTTGAATCACAGTTTCAAAGATTTTTCTCTACAATCAAAAGCATTTCCCCAATTGCCCCATTCTTTTTATCTACAGCTTTAAGCATTCAAAAACTTCCAAGTCTGTTCCAATGTTAGATGACCAAATTTTTTACGCCACGAAAAACATAATTTCTCTAAGTCTATGGGAAATTCAAGCAAATCAGTAAAATATCTCTTTTCACACAGGGAAATAAAAACTAAGGAACAAAACACCAGTTTTTTTCTTTGTTTTTCACTAGGTATAGATTGTGAAAATATACTATTTTTTTTTATGGCCCTAGAAATTCTAATTTGCATAGAGCCCTGCTACATGTATAAGCAACTTCTCTTTTGTAAGCCAAAGCACTGGTGCAGATGTTACTTTTTGTTGAAAATAAAATGTAATTCAACACTTCAGAAATCATTCAAATGAGTAACAGTGAGTAATGTGCCTGTAAAAGTATGTGATCTAACAAACTGAGTTTCTACAGAAACCTGGAAAAAGTTAAAGGATGGGGATCATAGCGGCACAAAGGTGCTAATAACAATTATTGAGCATTATCTGGTGCTAGGCACAAGGCTGCTTGTCATTAGTTACAGGGTTAAAATCCATGACGGGAATGTGACTTTGTAGTCCACAGGGAAGCAGAAGGAAAACAAATCAATAACCAAAAAACAAAGAGAAGTGAGATGAGCGGCTCATCCGTCAGGCAGGGAATCAATAGCAAGCTTCCTTTCTTGAGAGATGATGAATCCTCAGCTACTGATCTTGGAAACCTTTGACAGACTGTGCGCCTGACATTGGCCCGTTTACATTGAACTTGAATATTTTGGATACTGAAAATTGTCAATGTCAGTAATGATATTTCTATACTTTACTTTTAGAAGATAATATGAATGTGTACGTCATGCATTCTCTGGAGCTGCATATAAAACAGGTAGAATGATATCCTGTTATATTTTGCCTTCCGTTCCTTTCATTGCTGACACCACAGGCAGTGTAGGGAATCCTATAATAATGAGGGATGAGACTCAAAAACATATTACTGAATAGGTTCCTACATTTTTATCTGTATAAGGATACTCTGGAAACAGCAGAAAATATGGGCACAATTAAAACCTTTGTGCAGACATGGTAC
Organism: Xenopus petersii; assembly: GCA_038501925.1. Lineage (NCBI taxonomy): Eukaryota > Metazoa > Chordata > Amphibia > Anura > Pipidae > Xenopus > Xenopus petersii. The sequence goes on along the minus strand of CM076678.1, from coordinate 132,337,337 downwards.
AAGGCTGCCATTAATGTATCAGCTGCATCAAATGATGGTGTATGTTCGTTGTAGTTGCCTGTGCACAATGAAAAAGAGAAGATATTCATCGAGAAATATCTTCTTTAAGACAACATTTGGTTATTGCATTAACATTTTGACTGCCAACAAAATAGGTACTCTGTCATTAATTAAATTGACAACCTGCTAACAACATAGCACCTACATTTCTAGGGTTAAGGTTATGATACAGGGAAAATTTGTTGCCTAGCAAAGTGCTTTACCTGAACTGCCCCTAACCCAGAGAATCAGACAGTTGTAACTATTTTATCTACAGTGTTTTGCTTAGGTATAATAAATGTTAGGAGAGTAAGAGAAGGCAATCAGTGGAGGGAGAAAATCTCTTACACATACAGTAGGGCATCTCAAAGAACCTTAGTTACCAACACTCCATACAGTGTAAATCATTACTCCTCGTAGAAAACTCATTAATCATATTAGGTGAAATAATAATATAGGGAAATATAGGGCAATCAGCCACAATTAGCTTGATGTGGACAATATGCTGCATACCAAACCATTCCAATTAACACCATTTATAAGCCAGTAAAGCTGTAGAGTTTTGTTTAAAGGTAATGGCAGTCAGAATCTAAACTACTATTGCTATTGACAAGTACAAGTACATTCAAGGCAGTGGGTGCTGTCTCAGGTACATTGGTGTTACCTTTATAACCTACAGAATAATGATTATTGATTTACTCTCCTGCATCATAGGTAGATAGAGAAGCTACGAAGATACTACCATCATATTCCTTATTTTAAATTTTGTAATTAATCTATTATAATATTGAATACATAAAAAATTCCACTAACCAAGAGAACAATCAATGAAGATGTATCCTGATGAGATGACAATCACACGCATTGATTGCTTGTTTGCCATATAAGTATCACATCAAATGATGTTCTTTTCCCATGAGGCTACCTTGATGTATTTGAAAGATAGGTTAAGGGAGTGTAACATGGTGAATGTTTACTACTTTTCTGTATGTAGACTAAGTTAACAGATGAACTTAAAATTGAGCTTACACCTTGCAGAAATACAGCAATCGGATGCGCAACACAACAGAGGATTCTACCCCCCAAAAAATGAATCAGTTTAAGAATGTATGCACCTCCTGTAATAACCGTTCCACCAAACTTTGAGTCTCTCTCTCCTAAACAGCTTTAGTGTCTAAAAGCTGACACTTAGGGGCCCATTTACTTAGCTCGAGTGAAGGAATAGAGGAAAAAAACTCTGAATTTCGAATGTTTTTTTTGGCTACTTCGACCATCAAATGGGCTACTTCGACCTTCGACTTCGAATCGAACAATTCAAACTAAAAATCATTTGACTATTCGACCATTTGATAGTCGAAGTACTGTCTCTTTAAGAAAAAACTTTGACCCCCTAGTTCGCCACCTAAAAGCTACCGAAGTCAATGTAAGCCTATGGGGAAGGTCCCCATAGGCTTTGCTAGCTTTTTTTGGTCAAACAAAAATCGTTCGATCGATGGATTAAAATCCTTCTAATCGAATGATTGTTCGAACGAATAGCGCTAAATCCTTCGACTTCGATATTTGAAGTCGAAGGATTTAACTTCAACCGTCGAATATCGAGGGTTAACTAACCCTCGATATTCGACCTTAAGTAAATTTGCCCCTAAGTTGTTTGGGAGAGACTCAAAGTTTGGTGGAACGTTTATTACAGGAGGCACATACATTCTTAAACTGTTTCATTAAGTAAACACATGGCCAACAATATAGAGGGGGACTACATTGCGGAGGCAGGTCTTTTATTCCTCAAGGGTCAGGTTCAGGTAAAACGATATATAAAATGTAAGCAAGTTATTTATTTTGTAAGAACTTTTATTACATTGTTTACTTTTTTCCCCCATAATCAGAAAAGTATCTACTAATAATACATTTGCCCATTAGTTTTGAATACATTCAATTTTAACAGGTTTTGCAGGTGAGCTATTGGCATAGCTGCAACTGTTCTCCCCATTGTTCGCATGATCTCAGCATTATAATTAAAAAAGTTCTGAATTTCAATGGACATAATAACTTCCTCATGATGAGGCACAGACAAAGGGGTCTTGCCAACAACAGTTTAAGAGCTAGTCCTGACATTCTGATACTGGGGTACTAACCATTCCTTATTGCTTTGTTGAGCCCAAGCTTCTGAGCTAGTATACCTACTCATACCTATTCATAAGTGAGCTCAGCTAAACCTAGTGATAGTATATATTACGACTGTAACTGACCTAGCTAAGGCAGATGGAATTGGCCCTCACCTAGGCACTCTTAAGTGGGTAACATCAGGCTGTTGGGTTATGATTAAGACCCCCCATGTCAGCCAAAGAGCCTTGAGTCTCACCCTTACATAGCTAAAACTGGAGCAAATGTTGTACCATTTCATCAATGAGTCCTAGGACATGCCCTGAAAGACTTGTCGAAAGATGAAACAAACTTTGTTTTATTTTGCTTGCAAAGCACACACAGTGCTCCATCACATAATATGCTATGGTGATAAACAAGGACAAGCAAATTATATGTGAGTGACAAAAATCTGAGCTAGAATTTCACCATGCAAGAAAAATGCAGGAAAAAATTTCACTTTAATGCATTTGGCACAAGAAAAAAATTAGAGAAATCTATGTCCCTTGACTCCATTGCCTTTAGTAAAATTTTGGCAAAATGTTGCCATTTAGCAATTTTTTTCATGGTAATTTCAGTTAAATGTTTCGCTCATCACTAGTGATAAAATATTCCTATATTAACTGGCTTACTGAACCAAAGAAATCTAAAAATTAGCCACTATGCAAACACCCCATTATCACCATGTTGTGTCAATTGGATGGTCATAACAAACCCTCTATCTACTATGTTACATATATATCACTTGAACTATAGGAGAGTGGCAGATTCTATTACTGATGAGCGAATCTGGAGCGAATATTTCAGCGAAACTGCAAAAAAAACAAATTTGCTCATCACTAGTTACTATCACATTATGAGTTATTGGGGTGGCCTAACCAAATGTCTGAACTCAAAAAAGACCTCTGGTTAAACAGAACATTGATAAGTCACTATTTTTCCTTTTAATACAGTGACATTTTTCCTAGAACAAATAAATATATTTAATTTGTAGTCAGCAATAGTAAACAGAAGATTCATTATTATATCTAAGTAAATTTTGGGGTAAAAAGTTGGTTGTCAAGAGTAATTTGGGTTCTACTGGAATAGTTTCAGGGAAACTTTTTCTTGATAAAAATTTATTTTTTGAGATTTTTGTACCCCGAAGCTGCAAAAAGCACGAACCTGACAATACTCTACCTAAAACCAGTAGAAGTCAATGGCAGAGGTCCCTTGAACTATTTGAAGATTTTTTTAGCCTTCAAGATTTTCAGGGTTTTTTTTGCTGGTTTGCGCTCGAAAACTCGATCAATTCAAGGTATTCAAGATTTTTTCGAGTTCCTCCCCCCAGATTGTATTTATTCGTGTTGTTTCATAAATAAGCAATCATTCGAGTTGTAAGTTTATTCGAGGTAGAAAAAACCTCACAAACTCGACTTTTGATAAACCCCTAAATATTCTGTCCCAGAAATATAGAATAAAATTAAGATTTAAAGAAAATGAACATGCATAGATGAAGAGTAAACCATAATAAAGAAACCAAAGGGGACATTTTCATAAAGGCTTTGGCAATAATGAGTGAAAAACTAGTACTAGTTGATATCATGAGGAGGAAAAATGCATAAATAGGAGGCAAGCTTGGCACATCACAGATGTTTAACAGTGGATATCAGCTACAAAAGAGGATTTAGAAAAAGCTGAAACTATAATTTTTCAGCATGAAATTTGTCACATACCTTACAGCTACAGCCAAACACCTCGGGAGAAAAAATTGGATAGTTACAAAAATTGCAGGAGAATCCTTGGATTTACTCACTTCTATTCAATTGTTTTTCTTGATACTTTATATCATTTAAAACATTGCCACAGTGAGAAAGGTGACAGCATGGGTTTAGGTATAATATTTTATTAGAAAAAAGTCAAATTAATATCAGAGTTTTTCAACCTTTTACCCTTCAACATGTGTATTTAAATCAGTCTAAATAAGTGAGCAAATCACCACTCGTAATGTAAATCGAACCTGCACTTTCATAGACAAAAAAAGAGGTTCCTTATATGTTTTGTACTCGTATCACATTTATTCAATGTACTCTTTAAATTTCCATTTCCCTTTTATACACAGGGCTGTTGTGTTCAGCCATCTTTTAGCTCACCCATTCTACTAAATTAAATGGATGGATAGATCATTTATATTTGTGACGCCACCCCAAACATCACACAACCATAAATATTTGCAATAAGAATTTCAAATTTTTTAGAAGTACAGCAGAACTTATTTTATCAAGGTTCAAGATAACCCTTTTTTGAGAAAATTGCTGGAAAAAGGTACAATTGAGTTTTTAAAGAGTACAATTGAGTTTTTAAAGATTGATGTATTCAAAAATTAAGTTGCAAAAACTCAAAAACAAAACATAGCACAGCACCTAAAACATAGAAGTTAATGGGAAGTATAGCTTCAGCATTAATATTAGTTGATGTTTGAGGTTTTGAGTGGGAAGCTTACAGCCTTATTAAAAAGGAATTATTTCAACAGTGATAAAATCATAATTTTTTATTTTTTACAGTTGAATCATTCAAGATTGCTTGTTTTAGTGGCCCCTTAAACACACAGTACAGGGAAAATTTATCAACATTCAAATTTTGCCACAATTTTAAGGAAATCTTTTTGCAAAAATAAAGAATTCAAACTTGAGTTTACAAAACTCACATTTTGAAATGCGCAAAAACTTAAGGGTAGATAACAATTCACATCCAAAAGCTGGCAAGTTCATGTTGAAATCAAGAGGAGTTGTATTCAAGCTATGTTTCAATTAGAATTTTCAAGGTTAATTTGACAGAATCATTGTAAAATGATGGGTAGAATGTGATTTCACTGCATTCAATACATATACTATTCCATCCTTTACACTAACATTTCTACTTTACTCTATAGAAACATTTAGAAAACGCAGCCTGAATATCATGAATGACAAAAATTGTGATACACTGCACATTTATAAATAACCAGTTTTGCAAGGGCAACAAGAAAATCAATAGCCAGTTTTCTTATCATCACTGACCTTTCATTGCAGCACATCACAACACAGAAACAAGAGACATTTTGGTACATACATACACTGAATGTGTTGTTCAAATATGGGGAGTTCCAAGAGCCCCGTATTATAATGCAGTGTTTTGGGGGGCTAGAAGGCAGGCTGTTGTCATCGAAAGAGTCACAACAATAAACTGCACTGGTTAATATCTAAGAATTGTCTGTCTCTCATTTGGATGATGTTCAGCACCAGGTTAGCAATTTACTGTACATCAGTACCATTGTCAGATACTGTCTGGATATGAACTCGGTATAGGACTGTACCAGCATTAATCCACTGAGCCACTGGGGGCTTTCTGAGCTGATGTGGGTTAGTCGTATTGATGGTTTTGTCACTTCCTGCTGCACACTTAACTTCGCCCACCTCGTTGAACTCCAGTGTTCCCAATTAATTAATTAATTAATTAATTAATTAATTAAAGAGCTTTACAAGCCTGGTTTGTGCAACAAGCCTGCAACTTTGTTGTTCCTGCCCTGACTCCTGTTCCTGGTTTCTGAGCTTCTAATCCTTTCCTAGATCCTGTGCCCCATGCCTGATTACTGTTGACCTTCTGGTTCTGATCGCCCCCTGTTGTATGGATCATTCTCTGCCTTCAGCCTTCCTATAAGACTCTCCTTGTCAGCCGCCCGCCCAGACCATCTGCCTTGAGATTACCATCTTGTCAATGGCAAATGGCACATCTCGGTTTAGGTGATTTTCTGGCAGCAGACAAAGCTCCACGTGTGCCGGCTAGTGGCTCAAAAACAAGATAAATAAATAAATAGTATGCTAATAAACCCTTCTAAAACTGCTAATTGTTAAAAAAAATCCATACTTGTACAGAGCAATTAACATAGATTACATTACTAATGGAACACAGAATAACACTTAAGTACTTGAAATTGATGCCTTTATAATATATATAAAAAAATGCTGGTCTTTTCTATGCTGTACTAATTATAGCTCTGGAGATACAGTAAATTGGATAATTATTAATCAGTGTAAATGTAAGAAAACTGCAAGTAGTTTAAGGATCAATTACCTACCCTTTATACTAGCAGATTACTTTACAATATTGTTGACCAGGGCCAGAGACAAGCTGGTAATAAACAATGTGACAATTTGGCCACCTTGGTGGTGGTCTATGTATGAATAATAGAATAATGTGGCCCCAGGGCCATGGATCAGATCAGAACTGGGACCTCAGCAGAAAGGCTGCAAACTCAGTGGCCCAGTGGGATTAGCAAACCTGCACAATATATGGCCAATTCACAGCCAAATATTAATTGGTCAGGCAACTGGTAAGGCTAGAGTGCAACTAATGTCAGTCTGTGTATATCCAGCTTTAGCGATGAGGAACCCCAAGAAAGTACGCAACTATTGGCTAACTTTTAATTCAAGAATGAGGTGCAACATCATAAGGCTAGATCAAAAAAGATGACTATGTACATTTACTTTTATCATGTAGTAATCCAGATAGTTACGATTAAAAAAAGGTAATCTACAATAGACTCTATTTTATCCAAATAATCCAAATTTTAAAACATTATTTAATTTTTCTCTGTAATAATAAAACAGTGCCTTGCACTTAATCCAAACTAAATTATATTGAATCCCTATTTGAAGCAAAACCAACCTACTGTGTTTATTTAATGTTTAAATTATTTTTTAGTAGACTTAAGGTATGAATATCCAAATTCCAGTAAGATCTGTTATCTGGAAAACCCTAGGTCCCGAGCATTCTAGATAATAGGTCCTATACATCTATTACATAAAAATACTACGTTTTGCAGATACTGAGCACACTGATGGTGATTGTCATGATACAGGCCTGTAATAGTTAATAAAACAGGCCAAGGTATCATGAGAAATATTTCTGCCAACATCTAAATCAGACACATAACAGGCCTCTTTTCACTATGGTCAGAGGGGTCAGAGCTGTAATGCCCTCCTCTAAGTCCTGGCTGATAAGAGCCATTCCATGGGGAGGGGGGAAGCCCAAGGAGTGAGAACTTAAAGTTCCCATCAAGACCCTCAAAGGTGAAGTAAAGGTTACATATAATGTATACTCCAATATATTTATCCTTACAGAACCCACACCTGTTGTACCAACAGTATAAAAAACTGATGATGGGTTCAAGGCAATTTCATCTTTCCAACGAGTCCAAACATGACTAGGTTTGGTACTCTGTGTATTAGCTGTGAATATCTGGGCAGGTGCAGGTCACACAGTATTTATGTTTAGTATCTATGGAATCCCTGAGAGAATTAATAACCAATGAATATAATATCATCTCTCTCCTATGTTCCAATAAGGAGTTATGGTCATTGTATTCTTGGTCCAGTTCCTACTCACAGGAGGTCATAAAAAACTCAATCTGTGTCCTGCTAGGCCACGCCCCCTTACATTCCTGAGGGAGGGGGGAATGTGCAGTTACCTGATGCCCTGAAATCACTAATAAATAGTCAGCTCTTCTGACTAAACTTTGGATTTACTTTGGAGGACCAATTGCGATTGGAAGTTATCCCGTTTGTTTCCCCTTGCCTCCAGGACCAGGAATTCTATATCTTTGGAGTTAAGTATAGGTTTTCCATGTTTTCCCTTTTATTTTACAACTGTTTGTAAATGTATTATTGAATGTATGTCTCTTTTTGTAACATCTTTTTGTATATTGCACTGTTATACCTTTTATAATATTAAAGAGAATTTAATAAGATTGTCTTTGATGCTCTAAACGAACCTAGCCTGAAAGAGTGTAACTGTGAGCCTTAACCCTCTGCATACTGAAGTACTTGTGGAGTCAGTAGGAACTAACTGACTATAGTGAGAGAGTGTTGATTGACTTGGTGTATTGTGAATTATTACCTGTAAGAGAGAACAGGGGAATAGTCACACTAGGTTTCTATCGCCTGTGAATGATAGATTGTGGCAGCGAATGAGTTTTGTGGGTGTTGGTTGGTGTTTGGGGTGCTTTTGTGTTAGTCTAACCTGTGTTCAAGGTGGGTGAGAGACTGAGTGAGTGACCCCTGATAGCCACACCTAAAGTCACGTGCGGTTGGAAGTACCGTGTTCGTGACAGTGATATATAAGTAAATACAGGCCCAGCAGTATAGGAGATAAACAATCAAACTTTAACATGAATGGTGCAGGTTTTCTGAAGGAATTACTAGTGATTTTATATGATGCAGTTTGGGGAGGATTTTTTAGGAACTGATTGATAATTATCAGTCAGTTTAATAAATATTGAACAATATTGATTGTGCAAGCCTCCTGAGTTTGTTATCCAGAACCAGCCAAGGTAACAACTTGTTTGGGATGTTGAATCCCATAGAAGGCTTTGGGTAAAAAGATATATTTTTTTATGACTGGACTCAATATTGATATTAATTGAAGCCACTTTTCCTGGAAGCTCAAATGCACTTACCAGGAATATTTTTAACGATCAATCGATCCTTGACAGATCAATCCAATTTGTTATGGATCGATAAGTGCAGTAATAATTAATATTGATAATTATAGTTTTATTGGAAATTAGCAGCCCCAATGAGTCTTCAAGAAGGTTTTAGGTTTCTAAGAAGTTGTTTAGCTTCCCATTCTTACAGTTCATGACCATGTATTTCAAGAGAAATGGACTAGCACGTTTTAAACAGACTTTATGCTACTGGAAGCCTTTAAAACATGCAAATATTCAAACATATATTTATTACAAAATAAACATTCACAGTGTTTATGTGGAAAATAGATCATTCTCTGTACAGCAAAGTAAATTGCAGAAACTGTGCACCTAAACATAAATAATTAAACTAAGCCATCTGAAGATTTCCTTAACTTATAAAATAGAGATTTGATAACTTAAATCAACTATGGGGGCCTCAGCCCTAGGACAGTGCAGGTGCCAACGAACATCCAATGAAGACTGGGGGGAGGGGGGGAAGGAAGCTACTTCAACATAAATGTAGGATTTTCAAGACATAGATTTTTACACCAAGGGTGAGGATGGTGAGGAATTGGTCGAGGATCCAACAAGTAGAGACATATAGTCAGGGTTATTCAATAACATTTCCTTTTATTGATTCACCTACAGTAACTCACAGTGTTTTCAATTAAAAAAACAGGATACTTTTAATGCCTTTTCTTACCCACAGGTTACACCAGTATTGCACCTCCTAAATCAGGGTGTTGTACATTCAGAAAGAATTTCCCCAGTGAGTGTAACTTGCTGGCACTATATCAATTGATGATGATGACAACAACAATGATGATCTTGATGATTATGATAAACATTTTGCCACTTGACTCTGAGGGTCAACTAGTTTTTCAGCAGAATAAGAGTGGTATTCAGTGGTGTGTTACCATAAGGACAATATAGGTGGTCCCTGGGGCCCATGTATTCCAGAGGGCCCAGTGGAATTTGAGAGGCAGTAGGGTGGAGGTGGAACTGGGGCAGGGTGGGTCTTGGGCGGGTCAGTGGTAGAGCTAAAAAGAATAGGGCCCAAGGCTGTATTTAATGTACATTTCATACAATCTCAGAGGTTTACCCAATAACGCTGTTGTACACACTACTTGCAAGTCAAATCATATAATAATATAATAATATAATATAATATAATTTCAAAGTCTCAAAGGAATAATTCCAACAATTGTTATATATATATGCTTCCATAACCTGAAAGGGCTAAAATCAGTGCCATGGGCACAAGTCACAATGAAATATTCTTACCAAGCATGATCATTACAGCAGCAAAAACTGTGCCTCCTTATTTAGGTTTTTACAGTGCCTATTTATTTAGGTCAGGCTGAACATTGTCCCTTGAAATATGTCACTTTACATAATACAGTCTGTAGCTTCTAAACCCTGAACCTTGTAGAATATAAGTCTGATGGACCCCAGTAACGTAATTAGCCGGTGTTGGCCCCGGGTGTGGGCCCCGGGTGCGGCCCATGCAGTCAAGCCGACACCCCCCACCCCTTTCCAGAAGCAATCTTTTTGCCAGCTATGCAGGCACACGATCCGTCAGTTCGCGTGGGCCCTGGTGCATTCCCACTGCTCCCCAGGTAGTTCTGGCACTGATGGACCCAGTACATAGTAACCTTTCCTCGGATCTAATGGCCATAGACCTGCAGATATGATCGTAAAAATCTTTGTTTGTATGATTTTCAGACCGTGTGTGGAGTGTCCCGACATTTTTCATGCCATGACGATCGTACAGGTTAGAAAATTTCTGTTGGCTACCGATAATATCTCTGCATGTATTGCTGATCTGCTGATATCAGTGGCAGGCTGTCATCAGCTCTTGTCGGACGTAACTTTGGTACGATTGTTGTCAGGGCAGAACATTGTCTGATCTGTTCTTTTACTACTTTATTTAATCCGAAAGGTTAGTGGCAGGTCGAGAGATTGGTATGTCCAATTGTTCATTCGATATTGCAGGTATATCTGCACATCTATGGCCAGCTTTAGGGTTTGATTACATAAAATATTTTGGATGGATAGAATTGTCTGTCCCAGAAAAACTCCTCATGCTGCTGCACTCTACAGCCTGAGATTTTGTGGGGTGCTACAAAATCAGATTGTCCATTCAGCAATGTACAATGTGAACAGATAAAGTCTAATGGGTTTTCTTGTTTTCATACTTACGCATTTGGCTTTAGTGTATTTAATGAAAAACAAAGTCTATTAAGCTGTAGCAGCATGTCACAATACCTGCCCTTCCAACAGTTACCTATTAGAAAATGTATACCGTTCACAGATTAGATTTTAATATGTTACTTCATGATTAAACATGTACAACCACATCCGACTTGTAAACTCCTACCTTTTGATGCAACAACACTCGATCAAATCTCCCGTGGAGTTTAGCCCAGAGGCAGATGAAATTGCTTCAGTCTCTGAACCCAAAACAGAGCGAAATATTGACCTACCATGTTGAGTATTGGTATATTGAACAGCAGACAGAAAGTTTATCAGAAATAGACAGCTGTTGAATATTTACATCCTTTACCCACTGCTTTTGGCATTAGAGAGCATATGTTACTTCTGTTGTCTGCACAAACAATATCAATCAAGCCACATAATCTACCTGTATGTGGGAGGATATTAAAGTAATCAGAGTAAACCAATGCAGACATAGGGAAAATACACAAGACCCTTTAGACAGTGCTCTTGCTGAAATAAACCTCTTAATAAATGACATATAAGGCAGAAGTAATGCCCAAATGAAACCATCAATGAATGTCTTCTCCAACTATTGGCACTGACTAACCAAAGAATTGTATTCTTTTCTTGATAAATATAAGAAACATTTTGTGAATCTCCAAGAAGTCGGCTCCAAGAAGAATATAAACATTTCATTTGGAAAAAAAACAGTCTATGATAATTATGTGATGCAAGGTGTTTATTACACCAACAGTTGTATACCAGGGGTTAATTACCTTGCACGTATGTGCTTTTTCATGAAACCATGAACATCTTCTAACGTGTATCCATATGTGTTTGTTCATAATGTATTCAGTGTTAATTAACTAGTGAGCAGATATCAGCATATGGAATCTGGAGATGGTGCTTAAGGGCATCATAGAGCGTCACAGGTAGTGCTGAAAGCCATCACTTATTCAGAACTTCTGCATATCCAGCATTGTTTGCCTGAATGGCCCTTCAGGCAAGCCAGAATCAGTTTTTATAGTATATTTAATTATTAGATAGGGGACTTAACCTAGTTTTAGAATATGTTGTGACGCAACCAGTCTTGTTAGATACAGTGCAAACATTTGTGTACTGGATTAAACTAACCCAAACCATGCATGTAACTCAACCTTAAGAAGGTGTGATACCTTACTATTTATATTCATACAGTAAAGTTGATAAAGACACTTGGAACCAAACTTCCCCTTTTAGTCATTTGTATTCCACATAAATGGCGCCTTAGTCGTTCCCCTGTTCCTTCCCTAGCAAGGCATTTGCATGTTGCATAGTGATTAGTGGAAATGTGGTGTGTAACCACGACACCCTAACAAATGTGGCAGGTGGCATACTACAGTGATGACTTTGAGTTGAATGCCTAGTCTGATTCCATATTGTATGCTGTGGGTTGAAGCAAAATATCAAGGAAGAACGTGTAGGGGAAGAAAGTGTAGGAGAAGTTATGTGATAGAGGATCAGGGAAAGAAAGTGCAAGAGTGTGAGGAACTACAAGATAAAAATATACACTGCATGGAGGAAATAATAAGTTAGAAGGCAGGTAAATTAAAGCAGGACAGAAGTAAAGAAAAAATGAGAAGAACAAAAAGATATTTTGAAAGAACAAGATAAAAACATAAGAGTAACAGACGTGCATTTTCACTGTGGTTGTATGTAACAGCACATTATTTATGTACAGAAAGATAACAGAGAAGGGAAAATTTGAAAGGAACAGGCAGTGGCATACCTAGACCACCTTGGGCCCCCCAAAAGAAACTTCAGTGGGGCCCTTAACTCCAACCCCAGCTGCCCACTCAGCCTTCCTCCCTCTCAGCCGCCTGCCGTCCCATTCTCCCTCCCTTTCGCCCATCCATCCTCCCTCCCTCCCTCCCTCCCTCTCGCCTGCCCATCTGGCCTCACTCTTGTTTTTCCAGTTTTGTGCAGCTGGTGCGCAGGGATTTCTTTATGCTATAGAGGAAGCAGACCCCGCGTTCGGGTCACCCTATTCCCCCCCGATAACCACATGGTCAGCTTCATCTACATTTACAGTGGGGATTGACTGTTACATGATTACTGTTGCCTATGAGAACCCAAGTTTGCTAATAGAAGACTAGAAACACTGTGAAAAGATCACACATTTATTAATGCCCCAGGGGAAAGTGGTAGAACACTAGGGGGGCACAAAATTTCTCTTGCGTCCAGGTCATACCTGAACTTTGCACCTTGCACTTGCAAGGTTTCCCGCTGGAGCTCCTTGTGCACATCTGAATGATGCACAAGTTACAGGGCTGATAGGGGATGGGATTCATGGGGCAGCACAGGTCCTTGCGCTATTGGTGGCTTTGCACCCTTGCCCTTGCATGATAAATGAGCCCCCGAGTATGGGCCTGCTTGCAGTAGACATTCTGTTTAGTCTTGTAGCTCCAGATACTAGTATTTGCTGTCACTTCTCATGACTCTCATGTAGGTTAAAGGAGTGGCCCAACACTGTATTGATTGAAACATATATATATATATATATATATATATATATATATATATATATATATATGTATTTTTTTTAATCTACAAATATGTAATATGTATATTTCAAGATGTTTGGGCACATTCCTTCGATCCTGTTGCTAAGAGCCCCTGGATATGTGGATTTCAGGACAGATAGACTCTCCTCCATGTATTTATAGGGAAGGTAACAAGTGAGAGCACAGACCTTTAGGTTCAAATCTTCTCCTATTTGGTGGTATCTCTAGTAATCTATGTAATCCGCAGTTTTCATTGGAATTAGGAATTCATTTCTCCTCTAAATTATTGTTTTGTGGTCATCAGCCTTCTGAATCCTTTGTGAAAATCTCCTATCCCCTCCCATAAAAATTGATAGTTGAGGAAATAAACAGCATTAATATCAAGATCTCCTCCTTCCTGACAACGTATTAAAATCATTTTTAATACAGGCATGTATAGACATGTAGGTCCCCAATACAACTGAATCTCCACTTTTGAAAAGTTACTTTCAACAGTCACGTTGCTCTTACTGCAACTAATATTCACATTTTCTCTGTCTTGACGTTGAGTTGTTTTTGCCTGAATATAAAAATTTATTTTTAATGTCATCTGTATTATTAAGCAGCAGACAGAGATATCGAGTGCTTTATGTGAAGTTTAGAAGGCATCACGCTGAGACAATAACTGGAAATAAAGATTGGGAAACCTTTTCTGCAAATTTTCGCAAAATTATTGAGCAATGTTCCATGCCACCACAAATATATCTCCTGCAGAGCTTCTGCGCAGCGGGGACATTGGAAACGAAATGTTGCAGGGCTAATGTACACAGAACTCTATTAGAGAATTATTGAGAGTTCCAGGCGACACTGAAACTTTAAAGTGACACAGACACCTTTCTTTTAATATTAATATCAATTTACAAAAAGCCTTGGTACTATACTGCTTATTAACCAAAGGCATCTCTCTTGTGCCTCTGCCTGGTGACAGTTTTTTTTAAAGGTTATTTTTATTGTTTTAATGAATTAGAAGTAGAGAAGTGTATAGGAAAGAGAGGAAAGGAGAGAAGAGCTGGAGAGTAACCAGTCAATGCACAGTTGATGCTGGTGAGTCTAGCCAAGGAGGCCAAATATTTTCAAACTTCTTTGGCATCCTCTGGCCAAAAAGGTAAATTAGTATAGTTACAATTGTGAGTTAATTAGGGTAATCCAGTTGCGGAGTGATGGAGGTGATGGTCCCATCCATTGTATTATGTTTATTCTGGGCACAAGGGAGTCCAGGAGGCCTAAAAAGCATGTAGTCGGTTTGAGTATTTGTGGTAAGTCCAGTCCAGTCCAGCTGCTCCCATAAATTCCACTACATTTTGCCAGTTGCCAAAATTTCTGAATGCAAGGACAGTCCCACATTAGATGTATAAAGTTAGCCGTCTGGACTTTACATCTCGGACAGTTAGGAGAGTCGCTTTTCCTCATAATATACAATTTTTATGGAGTATAAGTCTGATGCATAATTTTAAATTGTATGAGTCTCTTGTGCTTACGAAGGGTTGAAATAAACTATCTATAATTTTTTCCCAATTGTCGGGATCTTGTTGTACCCCGCTGGATTCCCATTTGAGTTTAACCCTAGGCCGTGGGTCATACCTTTTGGTGATTAAAAGCTTATAAGTGTTTGAAAGCAATTTAGATTTGCTCGGTGGATTATGAGGAGTTCTATATCTGATTGCTGTATTTGTGGTGGTTGTGGAAACTGTGTCGCACATAAATGTGTAATCTGCATATATCGAAATTCTGACAGGTTGGGTCGAGAAACCCTCTACTGTAGGGAGGGTAATGTGCCTAATTATCCATTTGTGTATAAATGGTCAATGCATTTCACTCCTAACCTAGCCCAGGTTTCTGCTTCTGGGAAGGATGCAAATTGTGGGAGATAGCTATTTCCCCATAATGGTGTTTTGGTGGACAGTAAGCCGACTTTATTAGCTAGCTGCCCTTTGGAGTCCCAGGCTTTTTTAGTAGCGTCTACTACTGGTGGTAACAGGCTTTTTTAGTTCTGTAAAGTGCATTATGTAAACTTTCTATTGATGTAAAGTAGAGAGCCTCTAGTGTTGAGGCTGGGTTTTCAGGGTAAAATAATTTCCAGTTCGCTGTGTGTGAGATTTGGGAAACTAGATAATGTACTTCATAGCTGGGGGATGCTAATCCAAGTTGATCCTGTGGGGCATTCAGGGTGTTTCTGGAATGTGTTGGGGACGTATTTCCTCAAATAAATGTGGATTTACTATTTCCAGTAGGGTTTTTTTAGGTATGTGACAGGGGGTGTTATTCAATTTAAAGAAATTTAGGTAAAAAGACCATTTTACATATGTTTATTCTTTGAGGGTACATTCCAGATCTGTCATTACTGGTGATTGGTCATCTAGAGGGACTATGGATTTCTCCCAATTGATTTGGAGGCCAGAGAATGTTCCAAATTGCCTAATTATGGTCAAAACAATTAAATTTTTTTCCTCAACCATTTTTAATTGCCATGGGTTCAATCGCCAAGGCAAACAACAGTAGGGAAAGGGGGTATCCCTGTCGGATGCCTAGTGCGAGGTGGAATGGGTTGGACAAAATTCCTGGTGACAGTCTTTAATGCAGGGCTTCAGATAGTCTTGGAGAATAAAAAAATAACTATACTGGTCCTCTAAATCTTATCATGATGACATTTCTTAACAAACTTTTCAAGCATTTGGTGGGGATCAACCCTGTTGAGATAGAAGGCCAGGCAAGTCTGGGTAGCTAAGCAGTCTATGAAAACAATGGAATACAATTCATAATGTTTGCACCAGATCTGCACCAAAAGATGATTGGTTGCTATGGGTTACTAGACATGGTATAAAATTTGCACCCTTTTATTACACTATATATGAGTTGATGAAAAACAGTGTATTGGAAAGGACTCTGCTTTGAATTGGGGTGCATTATGATTTAAAGGGAGTGCACCTTCAGGTTAACTTTTAGAGTGTAGTTATTAAAACTCTAAATTATCTCATTAGATGAAAAATAAAAATTCAACCCAACTCCCAACCAAGATTTGGCTTGATTTGCTAAAAAAATCCATATGAAAATTGTACGTACCGGAAACGTCTTGACAAAGTCGTGCAACAAATTGAATCGTACAACGTTTTTGAATTGTCATTCGAAAACCTCGAATTTCTTGGATTTTCTGACAAAAACCAGTGTCAAAATGCCCAAAACCCTCGAAGATAATGAAGGCAAGAAACATCTTTGAAACCAATTGGGACATCTACCATTAACTTCTACATGACTTCAACCAGAAAATTTTTTATCATCGGTGACTAAACTCACATTTTAAAATAGCACAAATGTCTACTTATTTATTAAAAGACTTGAATATTATAGGCACAAGAGATTAAAAATACAGAACAAATCAAAATAAGAACATGAAAATCGTGAAATCTTCATTTTTATAGGAATTTCCCTGTGATTACCAAAATATGTAAGCTCACATGCCATGTCAAGTTTCCTCATTATATGTGAGTCCTATACTGCCTATTACCAAGTCTGTAGTGCATTTAAAATCAAGTTACTTGCTTTCTCACTAGAGCACCTGAGTTAAGGGTAAGTGCAATATATACTTACTAATCAGTTACACTGTTTTATGGGGGACATGATTTTAAATGCACTACAGATTTAGGGGAGAATGTAATATGTTTCATTAATGCAACTAACCTGCACAAAGACGTTTGCGAATGTTAGCGACTATGTTTGCGTCCTTTTTGACTGATTAAAGACCTCAACAACTTTGTTGCAAAATTTGGGAAACAATAGTTTTTGTGAACGTTTGCCGTGGATGTAACAATATGTCGCAATCGCAAAACCTTTTTTGTACAAAACGCTTAAAGAAATTCCGGAGCAGATGTTAACGCTAAACCTTTGTTTTGCGAAAATGTGCAATGTAATATTCGCCAACGACTGATTTTACATTGTGAGCAGTGCTAAAAATTCGCAAAGAAGCCATTTTAAATAAAGCTTGTGACTTTTAATTACATTTCCCCTTTAGCATGCTAATAGGCAGTATAGGTCTCACGTATAATGAGGGTCCTTGACATGGCATGTGAGTTTACATATTTTGGCCAAAGTGTGGTCGAACACCTCATTTTTTGTAACAATTATTTTTAAAGGCAAACTGGCAATCTTTCACCTTCTTTTATTATATAAGTTACTGCAGTGTAATATTTTCCTCAGCTGTTAATAAACCAAAGACTGGCTACTTTCTGCTGCCCTAAAGACTTGGGAGGCTTCATGCCAGGAAGAGCAACATATATCAATATTAGGTGTCTGTATACAAATATTCAAGCCCACCATGATAACAGGGGAGAGAGGGTTGTGGTCTCATTGGACACAGCCAAGGCCTTTGATACTGTCCAGTGGTCTTATCTGTGGGAGGTCCTGGCCCGCTTTGGTCTGGGGAACAGATTTGTCAAGTGGATAAAAGCTCTGTATAAATCCCCGACAGGGCAGGTCAAAGTCAACAACTACCTTTCAGAACCGTTTGAGCTACATAGAGGCATGAGGCAGGGCTGCCCTCTTTCCCCCCTTCTGTTCGCGTTAGCGATAGAACCACTGGCCATTCAGATTCGCAGAGATCCAGGCATAGTTGATCTCAGATTAGGTCAGCAGGAAGAGAAGGTGACGACGATATGCTGGTATACCTGGCAGACCGGGGGGCCTCGCTAACTAGGCTTCTGCAAGTGGTTAACCAGTTCGGTGTTCACTCTGGGCTTAGGGTAAATTGGGAGAAATCTACAATATTCCCAATTGACCAGATACCTCCCCTGGCTCGAACCCCCTCCCCTCTGCAATGGACTTGCTCCTTTAAGTACCTAGGTGTGATTATTCATAGGGACCCCAAAGAATATATATCCAACAACTTAGACCCTGTCTTACAAGAATATTGCAGGAAAACTACCACCTGGGCCAACCTTCCTCTCTCCCTAGTGGGAAGGGCGAACCTTGTCAAGATGATATTCCTGCCTAAGTTCTTATATATGTTACATAATGCCCCAACATATATACCCCAAAGCTGTTTCAAACAACTGGATAAAACAACCAGTTCCTTTCTTTGGGAGAATTGAGTCCCCCGCATCAGGCAGCCCTACAGTCCCCTACATCAGGGGGAGGTCTGGCGTTGCCAAACTTTTAACTTTATTACCACACCTCACAACTGGTTTATGCTCACTGGTGGCTGACGGTGGATATGAATAATCATGCCCTTTTGGCAGAAGCGGCGTGTGCCACCTCACTTGAGGCTCTGGCAAATCATTTGTACAGAGGAGAGAACTCCGCTTTTCCCCATACTTCATCTATGACCCCAGTGATAAAATTTTTTAATCTATATATTAAGCGCATGTACCCACGTCAAGACACCTGGTCGCCTGGTACCCCCTTATGGGAGAACTCCAAACTTCAACATTTTAAGGGGCTTCCCGATTCTGGGTTTGGGCGTCTATGGGAATCAAATACTTAACCCATATTGTAGAGAGAGGGCAGCTTAAACCCTTCCAGACCTTGAAAATAGAGCATCAGCTACCAACTAATATGATATTTCGCTATCTGCAACTGAGCCATGCCTTTCAGGCCCAGTTTCGGGTCCGTCCTTTAGACTTAAACCAATGCATGCTCGAAAGATATCTCCGGCAGCCAGGGCTCCAAAAAGCCATATCATGGATTTATGCTATTTTACAGAAATCCTTGGGCTCACATGTGGAACGTTTACACCTAAAATGGGAAGTAGATATCCCAGCTATGGATGAGGAGGCTTGGAAGGGTGTCATAGAGCAGATTCCAGAACTTTTCATTTCAAATAGGGATAGACTGATACAGATAAAATTTTTCAACAGGGTGTATCTTACCCCCCAATGGCTTGCCAAGATTTACCCGGGAACGCCAGACGCCTGCTACAAATGTGGGGTAGAGGTTGGTACTCTCTTCCATGTGTTCTCGGAATGCCCTAGTATACAAGGTTACTGGGGGACAGTACTAGATTATATTCAATCTAGCTTTGATTTACCGAATATTCGCTCCCCGGAGCTATGTCTAATGGGTCACACTGAACCACTTACTTTCCCCCGGTGCCAGAGATTATTTTATTTGCAACTACTCTATTATGCTAAGAAAGCCATTTTGTTGACCTGGAAGGATACTTGCCCCCCCTCTTTAAGTCGATGGAAATGATTAGTAAACTAAATTCTCCCCCTGCAGAAGGCAGTGTATTTAGCTAGAGGGTAAAATTCCTAAAGATATGGGGTCCTTGGCTTGAGTTGCCTGACACTGCTACTCACCCATTCCAAGCATTGACTTAGGCATGGTTGTATTGCTCTTCATGAAGCAAATGCATGCATATCGCTTTGTTGTACCTAATATGTAACCTTTGAATACCCTAGGTAGACAATTGTAAGACTTTCTTTAGTTTTTTTCTGTACTTTTGTATGTCTTTTTGAAAAAGTTAATAAAAAACAAATTTAAAAAAAAAAAAAGACTTGGGAGGTGCAGCTCTTTAGAGAGAGAGAGAGAGAGAGAGAGAGAGAGAGAGAGAGAGAGAGAGAGAGAGAGAGAGAGAGAGAGAGAGAGAGAGAGAGAGTGTGCTGGGACTCTCCAAAGCACTCCCATATTAAAAGAAACTGATCTATCAAGAATATCTTATAAAGCAGGAACGCTTGTGTTGCAGGCTCTATGGGAAGCAAAGCAATTTCTTCATTCATGGATAGTGATGGGCGAATTTGTGCCGCAAAATGGCAAAAAATTTGCGAAACGGCACCGGCGTCTCGTTTTTGATGCCGGCGTCCATTTTTGACGCCGGCATCCATAAATGGCATCCATTTTTTTTGACACTGGCAAATTTATTCACCGGCGCCGAATCTTGGGAATCGTCAGTGTAGTCCTATGAAATGCTCTCACTGCAGAAGTAATGCTAGTGAAAAGTCACCAGCATTCGGCGCCAGGGTGCAACTTTGCATATTAGTGAATTGGTGTAGTGGTAGTGAATTTTCGCCTGGCGAAGTGGTGCAATGTGTGCAAAGCGGTGTCTGGCAACAATTCGCCCTTTAGTGAATCTGCCCTTTGGTAATGTTGGGAGGGGCCGGTAAGATTGACGCTGCCCCTGTCATGTGACTATATGTGAGTGAGTATCTGTATATATATATATATATATATATATATATATATATATATATATATATATATATATATATATATATATATATATATATATATATATACACCCGCCTAATGTTTTTAAAAAATAGTGGTGAGCACAACTTTCCCTTGTTTGTTATAGTTTATACAGGAGTAGTGACCAGCTCCATGTTGTAGCTCCCACCCTTCCCAGCTATAGTCAGGTGATCCCACTGGTGTCTAATAAAAGGGCAGCCAAGTATGGGGGTTTACTTTGAAAGCAGCAAGTAAGTTGCAGGTAAAACTTAGTCCCTTTGTAAAATGTATAATGAAGCAATAGAATTCTTAATGAATCAGATAAAATTGAGCATAGGACTGGCCAGATATGGGAGGACTTTGATGTAGTTGGCCAGCTTAAATATATTGCAATATATGGACAAACAATCCCTGTTTTGTTTAAAGGGTAAGGCATTTTTCAGTAGCAGTATGCACAAAATGTCTCTGTCTTAAATATATTGATAATGGGTTGAGTGCAGAGGACCCTTGTATTTGACTATATGTATTTTGTGGTCACAGCCTCATTGCAACCCCGCCTAATGGTTTTAAAAAATAGTGGTGAGCACAACTTTCCCTTGGTTGTTATATATATATATATATATATATATATATATATATATATATATATATATATATATATATATATCCTATAGTTCAGGTTCTTTAATGTAAAGTACAGGCTTGTTTTGTGAGAGAATTTAAATGCCGCCTCTTTGAGTTCCCGTTGGAGCTGCTAATTGTATTTGGAGATTATTCAGGAATCAACCACTCTTTTAGACATTAATGGGCCATTTGGAAATGTATCAGTCTTCTGCAATAGGAGGCCCATAATTGCAATGTGTTTGTGTTGCGCAAATAGAGCTGCTATTGATTACTTGGCACCTGATTTATACATCACCTGTTTCACAGCCGCATTAATCAGGGTGTTGAATTGAATAGGAAATTGGGAACTTTTAGTGTTCGATGCAAGCCCGTCCAGAAAGTATCATTGTAATGTGAATGAGAAGCACTAAGAGGAATGTATCTATAGTAACTGTGTGATGTTTATGAAACACAGAAAGAAATCGGCAGCTATGAATATTGGGACTAATTTTTAAACATTGGCCAAATTTGCAACAATAGCAACCAATCAGTGACTGACTATTTAAAGCCACCTGCAGGTTGAACAATAAAAGCAAGCCTTTCATTTGTTGCTGTGGGTTACTTCTTAGGAGCAAATTTGGCCAGTGTTTATAAATGAGCCCCATGTTTTATTGTAGTCAAATATTGTGTCTAGCAACAAGGAACCGCAAGGTGTAGGTCTGGGGCTTACTAGAGCTCCTGAGTTAAGGGAATTGCAACATGGTCTAACTACTCACTCACACTGTTTTCTGGGGGACTAATGATTTTCAATGCACTACAGACTTATATATAGAATACTAATAGATACTATGGAATACTAATAACCATTTTAGGACTCACGTCTAATAAGGGGTCTTGACTAGTGATAAGCAAAATTTGACACCCATAGGCTCCAATGGAAGAAAAAAATGATGAGCGTCAAAAAAATGTTGATGCAAATAGACTTTAATGCATTTCAGCTAAATTATAATGACATATAATGACCACAGTACGGTACGACCACCTCTTTTCTCCTTCTTTTTATGTTTATGTGTAGTGATTGGCAAATTTGTCCCATTTCGATTCGCCAAAAAATTACCAAATTTCCCTCAAAAGTCGCGAAATGGCAAAAGATTCAGGAAACACATATTTTGACACCTGTGTCAATTCTGACACTCATGTAAATTTTGACGCCTCCGAATAATGTTGACACGCGACAGTTTTGATGCAAGCAACTTTTCAGACGCTCGTCGAATTTTCGCCAGCGAATTCTCACTGCAGTTTTGCGATTTTATTCACCGGCAATGAAATGTGGAAATTCACTGTGAATTTTATTTGGCCATCACTGTTTATGTAAATACCAATTCAGCACCTTCTAATATTTGGTTATGAGACTTCATAATGAGGTGGATCAATATAGGTATATTAGTTGTATAAGAAAAATGACATGATAGTATGAACAACTACAATTTAAATGATACTTCTGGATCCATAAAAAAATTGCCTTGGTTTATTGTTTAACTTATACCTCCTGTCCCCTTAATCAGCTAATCGGTCCCCTTTCCCCTTTCCCAATATTCAGCCATGATATTTATGATTGTGACATCAAGAGTGAATGGACACATGCTCTAAGGCCTCCATATTTTAGTTTTTCTTTACTGTATATACAGAAATGGGGACTGAGTTAGTTGTGGGTAAGCTTCTCTAAAGAAATGGTTTTCAAGAGAAATTTCAAAGGCAGAAAGAATAAGAGAATGTAGGATAATACATGGTAGAGAATTCCAGAAAAGGCGTGTATGTGAAGAGGTAATGATTGAGGTATTAAGAAACAGGTCACTAGAGGACCGTTGTAGAAATTCATATACTGTACGTATCCGTATATAATCTACAGTCTGGCCATTTTCCTATGGGACCAGACTATAAATTATATCCCTATAAACGGCGCGTTCTGACGTCAGAACGCGCCGTTTCTAAGAAAGAGAGAGTGAGCACTTGCCGCTGCTGCTCTCTTCCTCCACTCTGCCCCCCTTCTTTCGAATTCCCTGCCTCAGCTCTTCCTTACCACCGGCGCGCTCCTCCTGTCTCACTATCTCTCAGCTGCTTCACTCTCAGGTCCTGCTCTACCTGCCCCCTCAGTGTCTGTTTAGTCTAGGTCCCGCCTCACACGATCGATTAATGGGCTCCCTCCTGTTCACACAGTGCCTCTCCGTGTCTCTCCTTATATCGCTCCCCCTCCCTTCCACCCACCACCTTAACTTTAACTTTCATGGTCCTCCGTGTCGGCTCCTTTAGCTCCCCATTCCAGGCTCCCTCACACAATCTCCGGTATTGCTCTGCCTCCAGCCCTCATTCTCCAGTCCTCTGACACTTTCCTTCCCCTCACCTTCCCCCTCCCCTGCAACTGACGTGAGTCGTGACCCAGAGCAGGATACAACGTATATTGGAAAAAAACTGATGGAATTCAAAAACAGGTACTTTTCCACAAAAAAATAACTACAGGGATAAAATTAAGTAAGTGGGTGGGGAAGGAAAACAGCATTAAACCCGTAATTTTGCAGCACATAGGGCAAAGCCAGTAAAATACTACACATATATAGGAAGGAAGACACTGGACACAAAAACTGTAGATTATAATGTATAATGTACCCCCTACTTAAATTTATACAGATATTAGTAGTCACTAATCATATCTTTATAAATTACAGTAGGGGGTACATTATCCACTATATTATTCTGTGTAAGTATTATGGTCAAATTATTACTCACCAAGGTGATAACAAATTATCTTTATTGTGTGGAATTGTTACAAATTAATTGCAAAATACAAATAGCCAAGTCAATCTTACCCTTGACAGCCTAAAGCAAATAATCTTAGGCATAAGTAGAAGTATAAATTTTAAAGGTTTATTTATCAAAGTTCGATTTTATCTCAACATTCTCTACTGCAAACTCCGATCAAATCTGCTCAGGTTTTTAACATTTATTATTACATTTTCCAGAAAATTTGATTTTGCTTTGCGGGAAAAAAAAATCAGATTTTCAAGGTTTACCAGAAAATTCATATTTCTTATGTTTTTTGCCCAAAAACTTTGGGTATTGCACAAAACCTAGCGCACATCAAAAAATCATTAGGACTTCTCCCATTGACATGTATGCAAACTCGACAGGTCGACAGATGCCGGATTTTCTGATTCAGACTTTTCCATCCTCTGGGTTGAATAAATTCCAAAAAAAATCAAGATTTTTTTTAAAAGTCTGATTTTATTAAAAAAAGTTTAGTAAATAACCCCCTATGTGTATATGAGGTGCATGAGATTTAGCTAGGTGTATGTGTCTGTATTTGTGTCCATCTCTCAGGGAGAGAGATCCTTCTGTCCCTCCAGGGAAGAAGAGAGCAAGAGAAAGAGATAACTTTGTGAGTATGTGCCTCCTTTAGTGGCTACAATCCAAAGTAGCGAAGAAGCACACACGTTCAGCTAGGCAATGCCTTTAGCACATTTATTTGCAGAAGTACTGAACGCAAATAATACTTCTGCAAATAAATGTGCTAAAGGCATTGCCTAGCTGAACTGGTGTGCTTCTTCCCTACTTTGGATTGTTGCAGTGTTGGGCTTGGAAGCGGCCTGGGATATGGATGCACCTGGTAATATGAAGTAAGTGGTGTGTGGCAAATTCAAAAGTATTGCTGAACTGTAATGTCCTTCAGTGGCTAGGCACCCTCCCTCCAAGTATCTATATAAGGCAAGAACATGTGTTCCAAAGCCCAGTTCTTCCCAAATTACTTACAAGTATGTGTGAGTAAGTAAGACAGGTGTACATACATTATTCTGTGGTCAGTATTACTTTTAAACTATGTCAGCCAATTTCTACAACTGTAACAAGTAGTTTGGTGAAAATCACTTGGAGAGGTGTAGGGTGAAGCAGCGTTATGTACGGCATTGAATGTCAGGGTCATTAGTTTGAATTTTATTCTGAAAGGTAGAAGAAGAGAGTGCAGAGACTGCCAGAGTAGCATGGAAGAGGAGGAGCAGTTGCTGAGGTGTATAGGCCTGGTAGCAATATTCATTATGGACTGGAGGGGTGACTTTATCTGGAGGAGTAGGCCAATTAATTTACAGTAATCAACACAGTGACATGATGAGAGAGTGAATAAGAAGTTTGGTGGCATCTTGGACAATAAATGATCAAGGGCAGAAGGCTAACACCAAGGCACCAGCCCTGGGGAGATGGGGTGATGATGGAGTTGTTAACTATTCTAGACACTTCTGGAATGTTATGTGTGTTGGATGGGGGAAGAAGAACCAGTTCAATGGGAATATAGTAAGCCATTTGTAGTATACACAGATATTCTTAACTAACTGGTGCAGCCAACACTGCTCAAGAGGTTTTCCTCATGGCTGTGAAACTCATAAAAATGGTAAGCCCCAATTTACAATGTACCTGCCTAAAAGCTCCATCCACAAAAAGAGTTACTCAGTTAAGCATATAGTAAAATAATGAAATGATAGAATAAATTGATTACAGTTCACTTGGAATAGCAGTGAAGAATGAAACTTTCAAATATGTAATGGCAAAATGAAAGAATAAAAAAATGTAATGCTGTTTAAAAGCAAAAATCGTATTGGCTACTGTGACTTTCATTACATACGGGAGTATGAAAAGTAACCATTAAAGTTCATAGAGGGTGATTTGTTGAATAAGCATTGGTTATAACATATTGCATCACTAAGCTCCTATTTCTAATTGGACCAGTGTTGTTAGTGGAGTACCACAGGGCTCTGTACTAGGTCCCTTGCTTTTCAATGATTAATGACCTGGAGATAGGCATTGAAAGAACTGTTTTTACAGATACTAAATTGTGCAGAACTATAGGTTCCATGCAGGATGCTGCCACTTTGCAGAGTGATTTGTCTAAGTTGGGAAACTGGGCAGCAAACTGGAAAATGAGGTTCAATGTTGATAAATACAGGTTATGCACTTTGGCAAAAATAATATAAATGCAAGTTATACACTAAATGACAGTGTGTTGGGAATTTCCTTAATTGACTTTAAGGAAATGAATTTCCTTAACTGTCTGGGCAGTGTCATTCTGTGGCTACTAAAGCAAATAAAGTTCTGTCTTGCATAAAAAAGGGCATTAACTCAAGGGTTGAAAACATAATTATGCCTCTTTATAGGTCCCTGGTAAGGCCTCATCTGGAGTATGCAGTGCAGTTTTGGACTCCAGTCCTTAAGAGGGATATAAATGAGCTGGAAAGAGTGCAGAGTCTAAGTGCAACTAAATTGGTTAGAGGGATGGAAGACTTAAATTATGAGGGTAGACTTTCAAGGTTGGGGTTGTTTTCTCTGGAAAAAAGGTGCTTGCGAGGGGACATGATTACACTTTACAAGTACATTAGAGGACATTATAGACAAATAGCAGGGGACCTTTTTACCCATAAAGTGGATAACCGTACCAGAGGCCTCCCCTTTAGACTAGTAGAAAAGAACTTTCATTTGAAGCAACGTAGGGGGTTCTTCACAGTAAGGACAGTGAGGTTGTGGAATACACTGCCGGGTGATGTTGTGATGCTGATTCAGTTAATGCCTTTAAGAATGGCTTGGATGATTTCTTGGACAGACGTAATATCAAAGGCTATTGTGATACTAAACTCTATAATTAGTATAGATATGGGTATATAGAATTTATCTGAGAGTAGGGAGGGGTGTGTATATGGATGCTGGTTTTCATTTGGAGGGTTGAACTTGATGGACTTTGTCTTTTTTCAACCCTAATTAACTATGTAACTAAGATAAATGAACAGGTTATTTGCTGACAATACTGTCAGATTGTTTGCCAGATCAGGTCAAAAATAAGGGACCATTTTAGAGAATCCGGTTAGAAAGGCTGCACTCGTAGCACTGAATTTAAATGCAATTTGATTGCAATATATGCAACCCAGCAATCTGGTAAAATTATAGTAGTCAAAAGCATAACTTACAGTCATCAACCAGTAAAAAAAATGTAAAAGCCTGAAATGTTTTTGCAGATTCTAAAGGTAAATGGAATACGCTGCAATAAAAATGTTTTGCCTATGTATTATTTTTACAAATTGTATTTTCTGGTTGGAATCATCTTGTTATCATGGGTTGTTTGTCAGACAAGTAAACACAAAGCCTCATTTACCCTTTCTTGTGATTTTCCCTGGTGTGACTACAATAATAATTTCACAGTGCTGATCTGTAGTTTTGTATAGATGTATTTTGTCAGAATAAATACAGAAATGTCCCATTTACCTGCCATCAGTTGCAAGTAACCTGAAATTCAGAATTATCCATGTCTTCTTCAAATAATATATCATTTTTGAGGCATTGCAGCTTTCATGCAAAATGAAGGCTATTTTCACTGTACAAACATCCTCGATATTCTCAATTCGTGAACCATGTTATGTGACAGCTGTAGGTTTCCCCTGTTTTATGTACCTGTAGTTTCAGCAGATGCTGACTGCACAGATTAAAACTCAAAGCATAACAAGATATATTGCACATTATTACACGGTTCCATGTTGAAAAAACTCAGATAAATAAAACAAACCGTAAGCTCACCAGCTACACATTAGGTTTGAGTGCCAAGACAACCCTTTAGCCAAGGGAGTGGACCATGGTAGAAATGAAAAATGCACTGGCACTCAGAGAAAGTCCAAGTATAAAAAGTAAAAAATAATTAATTGTACTAATAACATGCCAACAAAAAGTCTTAAAGGAACAGTTCAGTGTGAAAATAAAAACTGGGTAAATAGATAGGCTGTGCAAAATAAAAAATGTTTCTAATATATTTAGTTAGCCAAAAGTGTAATGTATAAAGGCAGGAGTGACTGGATGTGTAACATAATAGCCAGAACACTACTTTCTGCTTTTCAGCTCTCTAACTCTGAGTTAAGCTGGCCATAGACGCAAAGATCCGATCGTACGAATCATCGTACGATTGGACTTCCCCATCTCCCGACCTGCCACTAACCATTCCGATCAAATAAATTAGAAAAGAACAGATCAGCCGATGTTCTGCCCCTGACAGCAATCGTACGAAAGTTATGTCCGACAAAAGCTGGTGACAGTCTCCCTCTGAAAATCGTATAATCAGCAATACATGCAGAGATATTATCGGCAGGTGACAGAAATCTTTTAACGTGTCCAAACGACCGATCTCCGCCGGATGAAAAATGGCAGGATTCTCCACACGCGGTCCGAAAATCATACGAATCCTCGATTTGTACAATGCGTCTATGTCCAGCTTTAGTCAGCGAATTGAAGGGGGGCAACATGGGACATAACTGTTCAGTGAGTTTGCAACTGATCCTTAGCATTCAGCTCAGATTCAAAAGCAACAGTTTTGACCTATGTGGCCTCCCCTCAAGTCACTAATTGGCTACTGTATGGAAACCAATCAGTGGAAACCAAGAGAGCTGAAAAGCAGGAAGTTGTGTTCTGGGTATTATGTTAGACATCCAGTCACTCCAGCCTTTATACATTATATTTTTGGCTAACTAACTATATTAGAAAAAAAATTTTTTTTTGCACAGCCTATCTATTTACCCAGTTTTTATTTTTATACTTAAAAATTCCTTCAATCATTTTGTGCTACAAGCAGGACTGGATTTCGCTCTGTGGCCTCAGGGTCCTAGCTCCCGCCATCCACGAATACCATTCCCCCGCGAGAGCGTGCGCGAATGCATGCATCATATCGATGAGGAACTCGGTGTTCCCCATTCTGCGGCTGGGCAGCATGCCGCCCCTAAAATTTTGCCGCCCTAGGCCCAGGCCTTTGTGACTTCACAACAAATCCAGGCCTGACTACAAGGCACTTAAAGGGGACCTTTCACCCAGACATAAAAAGCTGTATAATTAATGACCTTTTCAAATTAAAAATGAAACCCAAATTATATTTTTATTAAAGCATAATAAAGCACCATAAAAGGAATTAATTGTGGTATGTCCAGGCAATAATTTTAGGAGATAATGAACCTTGGGTAACAGCTTACATAGAATGTTTTATTCTTGGATTTTACTGAACTTTATTCAATAAAGTTTATAGGCCAAGTTTATTAATTTTAAAATTAAATTTATTTTCTTGTGATTTCAATTTTTCCTGGAATAAATTTCTAATTCAAATTTCCAAATATTAGAGATTTATTAAGTGAAAATAACTCAAAAATGAAAAGCTGGCCAATGGGTACTGTATTACAAAAACTCTTTTTTGTAATTCAAGTTTTCAAGAGTAATCCAAAATGTTTTTTAAATATACAGTATAAGCTCTCATTTGATATTTTTTTCAAACTTGAAAATGTGATTTTTAACAAATATAAGAATTTTCAGCAGCCTATTCTGAATGCTCCTGATCCTATTACATCTCAGTAGCAAAGCATATTTAGGTCTTTTTAGTTAATTTTAATGCCATTTTAAAAATATTTTATACACTTTTATTAATATCATTATTGTGTATCAGCAGACAGTAATTACTATTTTAACAGGCTGCTACATTATTTGTATATATAGATAGATATGGTACCTCTGTATATTATTTTTATTCTTATTTAAATATTTAAATTGCAGAATTCTCATCTTCTAATACTGTTGAAATCATAATGAGATACAGTGATCATATAAATTAATGAACACCAAAACTATTTTAATTAAAATTAAATATGATTTTATGTACACAGTAAAATAGAGAAAGACTAATGGGATTGATTGGGTATGAAATGGAAATGGATTTAATAATTTAATTTGAACCATGGGGTAAGATTTAAATAACTAATGTTCCTGTCCTTAAATAAAATGTAGTGGTTTTTGATATTGTGTATTAACTTTCAATGATTGCCACTTTTTATAGCATTTGAAAGGGACTGTTATGAATAAGCAATATATTTGTTGCTTACAGAAAGTGTCATCTATTAATGACCAGAATAACTATAAATACTGGAAAGTGGTCCAGCAGGAAAATAGTGTGCCTTCAACACCATTTTTACAAGTCAACCTTACAACTAACTGAATATTGCAATTTGAACTATATTCTACTGATCTCCGAAACACTTTTGAATGTATCTTCTAGTCAAGTCTATAACCATTTAGATAAATCTGGAGAACTGTTAATGGTCATACACAATTATAGACGGTGCACTACGGGGTTGGAGAGACTAACAATTTATGGTTATCCACCTAGATTATAGCACAATATATCAGAAGATTCTGAATTCTCAGAGGGTATAATTTTTATTGGAATACTAAGAGCATAATGTTGACATTTTTCATTACAGTTGGTTAGGTCCATGACACATTTAAATTAAATATTGTGATGCACCTGCAGATTAAATATCAACGATTCTCTTCAATTTGTTTACTAATAACTTACCTTTTGACTTTTCTGACAAAATACTAGATTTCCTCTTTTAATTGATGGCAGCTACTTGAAAATCAATTTACTTATATTGGATTATGGCAAGAGAGGATGCATTCAATGCATTAGGGCTGTGATCACCAACCAGTGGCTCGTGAGCAACATGTTGCTCCCAACCCCTTGGATGTTGCTCCCAGTGGCCTCAGAGCAGGTGCTTTTTTTTAATTCCTGGCTTGGAGGCAAGTTTTGGTTGTATAAAAACCAGGTGTACTGCCAAATAAAGCCTCCTTTAGGCCACCTGTTCACATAGGGACTACAAAAAATCCAATCACAGCCCTTATTTGGCACCCCAGGGACTTTTCTCATGCTCATGTTGCTCCCCAACTCTTATTCCATTTGAATGTGGCTTACAGGTAAAAAAAAAAAAGTTTGGGGACCCATGCATTAGGGGATGAACTATCATACCTACATAATCTGTGTTTAAAAGCTGCTATAAGATACAAAGTTGGGGATCAATCTTCGATAAAACCGTTTAAACAAAGGTGGACAATTTACCTTGGATGACAACAAAAAACAATTCATCCATAAATTCAGTTGTTGGCTGAAAACTTATTAACACTGAGCTAAATATATTTTTGTTAATAAACCATTCACATTATTATTTATCTACCTAATAAACAATCTTGGCTAGAGAGCTTTTGGTTCAATTGTCAAGTACAATGATAGTAAATGAGAAACAGGTCAAATGTTTATCATAACAAGTTTATTGTTAATCTCGAATATTAAGGGGCCGATTCACCAAGGGTCGAATATCGAGGGTTAATTAACCCTCGATATTCGACTGGGAATTAAAATCCTTCGAATATCGAAGTCGAAGTATTTTAGCGCAAATAGTTCGATCGAAGGATTATTCCTTCGATCGAACGATTAAATCCTTCGAATCATTGTTCCAGATCTTTGGATAATTTTATCTATTCCTTATAAAACCAGAGGAGCAATACCATCCAGTGTCCCCTTAAAGGGTTATAGCATAACAATTGAAGACAATGATATTCATGGGGGAATTCAATATTTAAGGGGCTTTTTTCCAAATGAAAACATACATATAAGTTTGATTCAGCTTAGATTCAGTTCTATTTTTACACAAATTTGCAGACGTTTTGGTATTTGGCCAGATCCATAATTATACAATGTAGTGTCTCTTCCATAACTTGGTTCCACCAAATCTGGCAGGAATGGAGCTGTTTCTCGAAAGAAAATCTCAATGAGTATCTCACCCGTTGGAACAATGTCCATTTTTGCATGGAAATGCTTTCTTCCTTTAGTGATACAGGTATGGGATATCTTATCCAGAAACCCATTATCCAGAAAGCTCCAATTGAATTCAAATCAAATTTGACTAATCTTGAATTGAGTCTTTTCTCCAAAAAAACTTGAATGGTAGGAAGGCTATTAACATCTTCAAATGGGTCAATGGACTTCTGCCATTGACTTATACGTGAACTCTGCAGGTTTTAGGTGGTGAATAGTTAAATTTGAGTTGTTTTCAGGGTCCAGGTATGATAAATCTCTAATTTAAATTCAAGTTTTTTGACCAAAAATCCAACTCAAAAATTTGAATTTACAATTCGAACATTAATAAATCTGTCCATAAATGTTTAAATGATTTTTAGCAGGAATAAGGCATAGTGATCCCAATTTTGGAATGATCTGGATTGAAAAAAACACAGATCCCAAGCATTTTGAAGTTTCCATGCTTGTATCTGTAGGAAGGAAGCAATGCATTACAGGTATAGGGCCTGCTATACATAATTCTCAGGACCTGCGGTTTTCTGAATAAGGGATCATTCCATAATTCACTATACCATAAGTCTGTTAAAAATCATTTAAAAAATAAATAAACCCTGTAGAATTGTTTGGCCTCCAATATGGATTACTTAGTTGGTATCCAGTACAAGGTACTGTTTTATTATTACAGAGAAAAGAAATAAAAGGGGAGCTGTCTAGATAACAGGTTTCCAGATAACAAATTCCATACCAATTTATGCAAATACAAACATAAAAACTATGAAAATGTAACAGGTTCTCTTGAAAAAAATCATATATATAGTATACACTGTGAATGTCACAAAATCTACTTTTACTCAGGAACAGCAAGCATTTTAGCTAAGTTTTTCCCATTAACATGATAATCATGTATCCCATTCTGGTTCCGGAAATCTTTCAAAAACGGAATGATTGCAAGTCAATCCAAAAATAGTTCTGTTATTGTTTCAGGCTGCAGACTGGTGTAGATTGGAGCAGTCTGAGAAGAATCTCTGGCAGCTCGTTATAAATACCTCATTACTAGGAAAATCAATTCCTGCTGTAATTTGTATCTCAGTTTTATCCAGGAGAAACCTTTGGCTACTGCTATTCCATTGGCTTATATTAGACAAAACAACTTGATATCCTACTGTAGGCAAACATTAATTTAATGCTGATTTATACAACATGGCACTCTGTTTATTTAATCACAAGCCGCTTCTACTGCTGATAGAATAAAAAATGTCATCAAAGCAGGATTCCTGTTGCTTCTCTGTATCTGCTATAATATAGGAAGAGTTAATAGCATATGTGCTTGTCAGATTGAAGTTTGTCATTTTTTGTCTTCATTAATACGTGCGGTTCCTTTGTGTTACATGAGTCTGTTTGTGTAGGTGGCACAGAAAGAGAGGCAGTCAAACAAGTACAAGTATCGAAGGTGTGTTTACCAAACAGTAGATGGCAAACTCTAAAATAAATCCTTGCTTGTTTCCTAATATTCCACATTCTCATAACTTCTGCAAAAACAATAGAGATAATTTCCTCAGCTCCAGAACGCTTCTCTTGTATGAGCACATGCGCTATCTCCTGAAACAGTGACAGGAAAGCAGTGGGAATTTAATAAGCCTTGTGACAAAGGGAGTAAAAATCATGAAACAAGATACAGGCAGGCAGGAATTAAGTTTATTTATTGTATATATATATAAAACCAGGATTCAATCCATCTTCCAGTCATATTTACACTTGACTTTTGGTTCAGTAGAATTAGAAAAGTCACTTATTCAAAGTGTAGCCAGAAAAAAAAGGTCCGAGCACTCGGAAGCCCTCTGCGCCAAACTAAAAGGTGTCACCTGCGTCATCACGCTGCACCACCCGGATCCCTGGAGCCAGTGCCATGATGCCCTCATTGTGACGTCACTGAAACGCACAGTGCCGTTGCTGGAACGCACTGGACTCGCTGGAACGCACTGGACCCGCTGACTGGACCCAGCAACACCGGTAAGCTCCTTTTTTTGGATAATGTTAGCCTACCTTGCCCTAAATATTTTTAATGGTATTTCTGAAAGTCCTCATCTATATATATATATATATATATATATATATATATATATATATATATATATATATATATATATATATATATATATGCATGATTGGTAACTGTGGCATATAGGTATGCTTTGAATATACAGTATATCCACCATTAATTCCTTAAGTAAGAGTTAATAACCCTCATTTTAGGCTTTAAGGAAGGGCAACATTTTTCCCATTGGCTAGTGATGGGCGAATTTATTTGCCAGGCGCGAATTCGCTGCAAATTTGCGCAATTTGCCGCCAGTGAATAAATTCGCAAAACGCCCGTGAAAATTCGCCGGCGTCCAAAAAAATTGTCAAAAAACGGGCGACGGCGCCCTTTTATAAATTTTTTCGCCGTTTCATGAATTTCGTGCAAAATTTGCGAATTTTTCGGCAAAGTAAAACGGCGCAAATTCGCCCATCACTACCAACGGCATCTCAAAACCTTTGCTTTTAAGACAGATTTTATTGTATTTAATGCACAGTGAAGCTCCTCAGTTTAGCCGTCATTAATTGCATGGTTCTAATATCACATAGGTTTTTTGCCGGTTCCATAAATATTCATCTTAGCAATACAATGTCTACAGAACAATTGAGATAGTACTAAGGAACCCTGAAATCCAAAGGCTCAGTTATTTTTCAACTCCATTAAAGAGGGAATGCTATATACATTAGGCAAGTTTACAGAATGAGGTTTTCCTCTAGGAAGAAAAAGAGCAATACAATATTGTACAGTAAACAGTCCTGTGCTTCTCAGTAGACAGCAGGTAGAGACCATTGCTTGAAATCCTTTTGTTACAAGGTCACCCCTAACTGGTATGCTCCAACCCAGGGCTCCAACTGGGCCTTTACATTGCTAATAAAGCATGATGCATGTGTTTGTGATGAACCAAGGCAAATATTTTTTTAGCAGCTTCACAGGGGTAGACCGTAGTCATAGTTGACCAGGAACTTACTGATAAGTTAATGAGTTTTTCACACTTCTCTGGAAATCCTCACAATTCCTGTCACACATACTCCCTCACACTCACACACCATGTCTCTGTAAGGGCCTGAAGGCTCCGTTAGGACTTGCAGAGCAAGGAGGAAACACCAGTCCAACACAGTTCAAGGTATCCGATAAGGGAGAAGAAGAAGAGTATTCAAGTCCAGGCAAATGGGTCAATACAGGCAGAACGGTTCAAAGTCGAATTAACAAGCCGAGTTCCAAACACAGGAATCAACAATTTCAAGGAATAAGACGCACACAGGAACACAAAAAGTAGAATCTATTATTGGGCAAGGTCTGCAATGTTCTGGCCTAGTTGGTGCCAAACGGGCCTGATGACATCATGACGCTGGCGTCACAACGCTGCGTTCATTCTGACAGACTGATGATGCGCACGTTTGGTGCATTGGCAACAACTTGGAAAAGAGGAGTGGATTGCCGGTAAGTATTCCTTACAGTCTAACTGAAGCCTACAGTGCTGTTAAAGGGCATGTAAAGTCTAAAATAGAATAAGGCTAGAAATGCTGTATTTTGTATACTAAATATAAACATGAACTTACTGCACCATAAGCCTAATCAAACAAATAATTTATGCTTTCAAAGTTGGCTACAGGGGGTCTCCATCTTGTAACTTTGTTAAACATCTTTGCAAGACTAAGACTGTGCACATGCTCAGTGTGGACTAGGCTGCTTAGGGATCATCATAAACAAAGCTGCTTGAGTTCTGCATGGCTGGGAAGTTAGGCGGGGGCTCCCCCTGCTGTTCATAAGTATGATTGTTTCCCTGCTCAGCAGTTAGGGACCATCTGACAATTCCTATCCACAGCAGTAAATGAAGGGAGGATTTCACTGCATACAGTCAGGTTTCTTATAAAAACGGTACACATTTTTTAATTAAAGTATATTGGAGATAGGTTTCTTTTTCATTAAAGAA
This sequence comes from Xenopus petersii, assembly GCA_038501925.1. Lineage (NCBI taxonomy): Eukaryota > Metazoa > Chordata > Amphibia > Anura > Pipidae > Xenopus > Xenopus petersii. Next base: position 132,301,418 of record CM076678.1, on the reverse strand, counting down.
AGTAAAAATGGGATTTTATTTTTTTGCCTTTACATGCCCTTTAACTGTTAAAGGCTTCATCTGAGCCCTCTCCCAATGGCTCTCCCTCTTCCTTTCTGTGGTGTCTGCATACAGTGCCAAAGTTTCCTCCGGATTGCTGGCTACAACAGTCCCACTAGGCTGCCACTAAACTAGTCCCTACATGCTCTCTTTCTTGTTTGGCGCACAATCGCCCTGGGGCAGCACTATCTAGACTCCTCGTTGGGATGCAGATTATCCTAGCCCTTCTACTTCTTGCTCCTGGCGTGAGCTACTTATAATCCACTACCTAACTACTTATTCCTAGCAAGGATCAAGTAGCCACCTGGTCTGGCTCAGTATGTCTATCTCTCCTGTAGGTGGTGTTAGGCCAAAGAGCAAGTGCACTTCCTTATATAGGCTTCTGCTGGGGAATACTGCTGCAGGCCAACCTTAAGGGTTGATGCACTTTACCTCCTTACACTCACCTTCTTGTGACAATGCATTTTTACAATAGTTTTTGTAGCTACAATGGCTGCATTGATTTCTGAATATTTTTTAGAGAAATTTAAATATCATGGGGAAAAGCTGTATATTAAGACCTGCATTTTACAGTTAGCTTATTTTCTTTATGTTAAGAGTACTTGAAGCAAAGAAGAGTAGCTACAGGAGAAAACCTCGGGAGAAGATTGAGAATCGCTGCAATGGGCCATTGAGACTTCTCTTAAATACAGGAAGGAAAGAATGAAGCAAAAGCATTCCTAATACTCTTACACTGCCAAGAATATATTGGTTTAAGAAGCTCAGATGATGATCACAGGCAGAGAACTCATGAACCAGACATAGAATCGCTAATACAGAGCTTCTTACATAATAATCACTCAAGGATATTTTCACTATCACAATGCAATTTGCAGAATGATTGGCAATTTTGTGAAGTTATCCACTTGGCAGTAATTTAGCAGACAGCAAGCACGCTTGGCAATTCCCATTTTGCACTAGAATGTATAACAATGTTGAGAACAAGACATAATTGTCCTCTCCCAGGAGTATCTGAAGCAGTAAAACAACTATGTCTGCTCCTAGTAAGGAAAACAATAGACGGGAAGCAGCAACAGTTTATTTGTAGCCAGTGGAGTAAAAGATGGATCAGAAACTTCATAACACATAGGAGAGCTGTGTTGTAAGGAGTGGTTCTGGTGTTTCACACAGAGTATGTAATAGGGGTACAAATTAAAAGTCTTACTGAGTCTAGAAAGGGAAAGAGTGAATTATAAAACTGCAATAACTGCAGAACCTAAAAAATATCCAGTTTGTCTTCAAAGGACATAGAGAGATTTTAACAGATTAGTTCAGTGTGTCATGAAGTCCACAGCAGACCAAATACATAATGTAGAAAAAGCATTTACAACAGGTCCTGGCGCATTTCATGTTAGATTAAGCACCTCTATCACGAAAGGTGCAAGGCTCTGTCAGAGATGTTTTTTCATTGAATATGTTTTCTACATAGTGATGGGTGAATCTCTCTCCCGTTTCGCTTCGCTGAAAAATTCGTGAACTTCCCGCAAAATTCGCAAATGGTGAAAAATGTGCGAAACAGTGAAAAATTTGCGAAAAATTGTTGAAACAGAAAGTTCACAAAAAATTTATGAAATTCGGCCGTTTTCACGAAAAATCTGTGAAATTTGGACGTTTTCACGCAAAATCGAGCAATTCGAACCTTTTCACGAAAAAAAAATCGAGCATTTTGAAAGTTTTCACAAAAAAATCGGGAAAATCGGAAATTGCCGCAGCTGAATTTTCGCAAAAGATTCGCGAATGTATTCGCCAGTGGTGAAACGCGGGGATTCGCTGCAAATTCGTACCTGGCTAATTTATTCGCCCATCATTAGTTGGCCTGATTGTGAATTTCATAAGCACCCACTTTGTTTTTTTAGAGTTAATGTATTAATTATAATATTAATAAATAAGATAAATCGTGAGTGGAAGTCGAGCTTGGTTAAAAATATAAAATAAATTTGAGTTTTAGTAAATAACCCTTAATGTTAGTGGAGAACACAGTTTTTAACATCTATATGTTGCTGTACATTATATCTTCAGAATTTCTATTTACATAGCAACATATTTACTGAATGATATGTCCAACCAAATATGAGAAGAAAAACAAAAACAAATCTACTCAACAACGCCTCAGCTCTTCTAATAGTACTTTGCTGGATGCAGGGGAAAGCACAGTGCTTCTATTTCTGTTTTAAAAGTTTTATTGGGTTGTACATAAACAATCAAAATATAACATAGGTCAATTGAAGGATTATAAAACAAACTAATACAGCTTAGAGAGTTACAGTAAGTTTCCTAGAAGAATGCTAATTAGCCATTTGATGATGGAGAATACACCTAAGCTGTAATTAGAGCTAAGTAAGAACAGCGTGCTTCTAAAGACGTGCTCCTGTATAAAGTTTTTACTATACAGTTGGGAGCCTGGATTTAATGGAACCATAACCAAACTCACAGGAAAATTAATAATAATACATAATTTTTCATAATTAAGAATAGTAATTTTTTGAAGCCCAGAGAGGACCACATAACCTAGACCATAGACTCTTTTCTTCAGTTAATTAAGACCCTATTAATTAACAACTGGATACTACTGCTTGGATGGCGGAGCAAATTATTGCTTTTGAAATAAATCTATACCTTTAGAGGCATTATACTGATTTTTCACCCCTGAAGAAGTCACTAATAGTAACGATTTGAATCCTGTGAATGTACATGGAAGAGAAATGAATCCTCCTAATATACAGATATTCGCTATTGATGCCTGTAAATATTGTAAGTGCATTATATTCATATTAAATAAATCTATATTGAAGAGATTACACTAAGGAGTACACACTTCTTGCTATTTAATGTTTGCTGTCACAAAATGCAGTGGGGAGTTAACTGATAGAAAAGCATTAGTGCACGTGCTTCAGCTGAGCTGCACTATGCACTAACACCACATAGGAAGTGAATGCTTTGAGCAGTCAAATACATTCTGATGAATCAATACCTATATGTCAGAAATAGTGATGGGCGAATTTATTCGCCAGGCACAAATTCGCTGCGAATTTGCGCGATTCACCGCCAGTGAATAAATTCACGAAAATTCGCCGGAGTCAAAAAAAATGGACGTCGGCGTCCGTTATTTGGACGCCGGTGCATTTTCACCAAAAAAAAGGACACCAGCGTCAAAAAACGGACGCCGTTTTGCGAATTTCACAAGTTTTTCACCGAAGTGAACCGCCGCAAATTCGCCCATCACTAGTCAGAAAAGATCTGATAAGTTGAAAAATCAGAGCAAACTACTGGGAATTCTGAGTTGTCCAGTTAAATACAATGATTTATATTTAATAAAAGGAGTGCTATGTATGGGTGTACTTTAGGGTCTGTACACTTTGACAAACATATGATGCCACTGGTATCTGTCATAGGAAACTCGCATCCTGTTTTAATTAATCTACCATTATAAAAAAGTTCATTATAAAACAGAATTGCAGACACTTCGCAAGTAAAATTATGAGCAGGATTCTCATCTTAATTAGAAATCACAAGGGGATATTTCTGGGTATTTTAGACAGGTCATGTGCTAATGTGCTATAAACTAAACAGGGAACCTGTCACGGCTAAATTAATAGAGTTGTTGCTCCTGACACTGTGGGGGTTATTTATCAAAGGCTGAATTGATCTCAGTATTTTCTGAAAAAAAAAAAAGACCAAATCCGTACAGATTTTTTCCCTTATTTATAAAAATCATTTTCCTGTCCTTCCGCATGGCAGTAGGCACTAATGGGTTAACTCCCTCGCACAGCGGAAGTACAGGAACCAATAAACTTAATTCCCAACCCCCTTACCCCATCTCTTTTTTCCTGTCCTCGCATCAGGAAGGATTCCCCTGTGCCGGTGTGGTTCCTCTCTGCCTCACCGAAGCGACCGGTTCACATATAGCCGGTGGAGCCTGGTAGCTGGGCCCTTAGAACGCGGTAAGACGCGGGGTGTGCAGTAAGGCGTTCTGAGCGCAATAAGTCGGATCCCGCGGTAAGACGCTGGTGTAGACTTGATGATGTCATCTCAAGGCGCCCTTGGCTCTTAAAGCGCCCATTACCTGTTGTACAGCAGGTTGTGTATGCAGTACATGCAGCAGGAGCCGCTTGCTAGTTGGGAGAGCCTGAATGTAAGCAGTGTTGCAGGCCTACCTGTTGGGGACCTATGTGAACTGTACAGCTACTTATGTTTACTCCTCTTTTTTCAGAGCATGAGTTCTAGGAGCCGGAGATCCCGGTCATCCTCTAGGGGGTAAGTGTATCAGAGAGATGTGTGGTGACTCCTATGTGATGGTAACAAACTCGTTTCTCTGTAGGTCACCTAGGAGGAGGAGTCATCATTCAAGGAAGGCGGTGGAAAAAGAGTGTTCAGTATGTGATAATCCAGCGATGCATAACAAGAAAGTATGCCTAATGTGCTGGGAATCTATGTCTGGCAAAAGAGCAGATGATCAGTGGAGTGCTATGAGAGACTGGTTTAAGGAGTCTATGGCTAAATCACTGGAGGACCTAGTGGGAACAGTGACAGCTAATGTGATACAGAAAGTGGGTCCCAGTGCCCCAGTAATGGGGAAAGAGAGCCGTGATCCTAAGATGCCTGCGGAGTGTGAAGCACGTCAGCAGGGGGCAGCAAGGTGTAGCCTTTCGGCTACTTCAGAGGAGGAAGAGGAGCTAATCGTATTGGATGAAGATTCCTCGTTTGATTTGGATCTAGTAGAACCTCTAATAAAAGCTGTCCGGAAAGTATTGGAACTAGAAGGCACTGAACAAGAGAAAAAGCAGGACAGAATGTTTAAATCATCAGGAAAGAAAGATTTGGTATTTCCAGTCCACGATGTACTAAAAGATATTATTAAGGAAGAGTGGGCAGTACCAGATAAAAAGTACTCAGAACCTAGACACATGAAGAAGATGTACCCGTATGCGGAGGGGGATGTGAGTCGGTGGACCAACCCCCCCAAAGTGGATGCTGCTATCACAAGGGTGGCTCGTAAGACCACATTGCCAGTGGATGAGGGGGTTTCTTTGAAGGATCCTGTAGAAAGGAGACAGGATACAGTGTTGAGGAAGGCCTATTCAGTTTCGGGGCTACTCTGCAAGCCAGCGGTAGCAGTCACATGTGTGGCGAAGGCATCCAAGATCTGGCTGCAAGAGATAGAAACTGAGCTGCAGCTGGCTGGAGACAAAGACAAGGTGGGTCACCTAGTGGATGATATAAAGGTGGCTATTGATTTCATCACGGACGCATCAATGGAGGTGCTGAAATTGGCAGCCAGAAATATGGGGTATGCAGTGGCAGCTAGGAGGATGCTGTGGCTAAAACATTGGCAAGCAGATACCCCTTCCAAGTTCAATCTGTGTGCGCTCCCTTTCGAGGGGGAGTTGCTGTTTGGGCCAAAACTCGACAGTATTATTTCTAAGGCTTCGGCGGGCAAGAGCTCCTTTTTGCCGCAAGAAAGGCGTATGAGACGTCAGCCAGTCCGTGCAGGCTGGGCGGACAGAATGCCGTTTAAGGATGCTAAGACCTATAGGCCTGGAAGGCAATTTGATAGGCAGCCCTTTTGGAGAAATCGCGTGCAAAATCAGCTCAAAAAAGAGTTCAAGCAGGGAAAGCCTAAATCGTTCTGACGGTGTTCAGGCCCAGCTGCCGCCAGTAGGAGGAAGACTACTTCAATTCCAGGCAGTCTGGGGGAAAACTACGATGGACAGTTGGGTCCGGGAAGTGGTATCTTTAGGTTACCACTTGGAGTTTTCAAAAAAGCCAAACAGAAGCATGTTTGTGGAATCAAAGGTTCCGAAAACGCCGGAAGCTCATCGAGCAATGAATCACATTTTATTAGATCTGTTGGAAAAGGAAGTAATTTTAGCGGTGCCGGAAAACCAGAAGGGACAAGGTATCTATTCTCCGATCTTCCTCAGGAAAAAGGCGTCGGGGGAGTTCCGAGCTATCTTAGATCTCAGAGGATTAAATTCGTTCCTGAAGGTAAAGTCATTCAAAATGGAGACATTGAGTATTATTTCGCAGAACCTACGGATAAACGATTGGCTAGCGAAGATAGATTTGCGAGATGCATATCTTCATGTCCCTATTTTCTTAGGTCACCAGAGATTCCTCAGGTTCTCGGTAAGGGGGGAGCATTTTCAATACCGAGCACTTCCCTTTGGGCTAGCGTCTTCACCGAGAACCTTTTCAAAAGTTCTGGCTCCAATCATAGCCGCCCTACGCCTGCAGGGCATTCAGATCTTCACCTATTTGGACGACCTGTTGATAAAGGCCTCAAACGAACAACTTCTGAACCAGCAGGTCCAGGTGACCATTACGGTTCTAGAGGAACATGGATGGTTAATAAATTTCCAAAAGTCACAACTGGTCCCGTCACAACGGATGGAGTTCTTGGGGGTTCTAGTGGATACCAAGCAGTCGCGACTATATCTTCCCCCAGGCAAAGTGGAAGACATTATTCGAAGAGTGCAGAATGTTATCAAATTTCCTTATACCACCGCTCTGATCTGTCAAGAGGTAATAGGGAAACTGGTAGCTACGAAGGATGCCGTCAGGTGGGCAATGATTCATCTTCGACAGCTTCAGTTCGGGTTTCTTCAACAGTGGAAAAGAGTTACTCAGACTCAAACCATTATTCTGTCACGACAAACAGTGAAGAGCCTGGAGTGGTGGCTAAATCCATTCAATCTTTCTCAGGGCAAGCCAATAGATTGCTCATCGTGGCAGATGGTCACGACGGATGCCAGCAGCCTTGGATGGGGGGCTCATACGGCATGTACATCAGCACAAGGCATATGGCCACCGGAGGCAGTAACGTGGTCCTCGAACTTCAGGGAACTGAAAGCGGTGTTGCAGGCGCTAGTGAGCTTCAAAAGTCAGCTCAGAGGGACAGCAGTCCTCATTCAGTCAGACAACATAACGACGGTAAAATATATAAAGAAACAAGGAGGGACTCACAGCAGGAAATTGTTGAGTCTGACTTTGGAGATTTTCGAATGGGCAGAGAACAATCTCCTCGACTTGTCAGCAACTTATATCCCTGGTCGTCAGAATATTCTGGCAGATCTGTTGAGTCGGAGGACACTCCACCCAGGGGAGTGGGAGTTGTCACAGGGGAGTTTCCAGACTTTGGTGAATCGTTGGGGCCTCCCTCAGATAGACCTCATGGCTACATCCAGGAACAGGAAGGTGAGATTGTTCTGCTCCTGGTGCCCGGAGAGGCAAGCATTGTGTCAGGATGCTTTCAGTCTGAAGTGGATGTTCAAACTGGCATACATTTTTCCGCCGATCCCGATCATATCAAGGGTATTGAACAAAATTCAGAAAGACAAAGCGACAGTTATAGCAGTATTGCCATGGTGGCCGAGAAGGCCTTGGTTTGCCCGGTTGTGGGAAATGGCATTGGACAATCCAGTCAAACTACCCTATCACCAGGGTTCGCTATGCCAAGGCAAAATATGCCACCCAAACCCACAAAAATGGGCTTTGACGGGGTGGCTTTTGAGCGGAAAGAGCTGACAGAGCTAGGGCTCGCAGGAATGGCTATTGACACACTGTTGGCAGCTAGAAAGCCATCAACAGAGAATACCTACCATAGGATTTGGGAAAGATTCAGGGAGTGGTGTACATTGTCAGGAGATTCATTTACATCACCAACCGAGTCGGCAGTAGTAAATTTTCTGCAGTCAGGCTTAGAGAAGAATCTCAGCTTGGCTACCCTGAAAGTTCAAGTGTCAGCCTTGTCAGCATTGACGAAAGTCAAATGGGCGGAGTGTCCATTAGTGACCCGCTTTATTCAAGGAGTCAAACATCTGAAACCGCAAGTGAGACCAATCTTGCCATCATGGGATTTGAATTTGGTTCTTCAGTCTCTCATGACGGAACCATTTGAGCCTCTGGAGTCAATTAGCTTGGACCTCCTGTCAATGAAGACTGCTTTCTTGATAGCGGTAACGTTAGCACGGAGAGTGGGGGAGATACAAGCATTGCTGAGGAAAGAACCATATCTGAAAATGTTACATGATAAAGTAACGTTAAGGCTACCAGAGAAATTCCTCCCGAAAGTGGTTTCCTCCTTTCATGCTAGTAAGGAGATTGTGCTGCCGGTTTTCTTCCCTAACCCCTCTACGGAAGAAGAAGTAAACTGGCATAAGCTGGATTTGGTGAGGTGTTTGTCAGTATACTTGCGAAGAACTGAGGCATTCAAGAGGTGTGATAGTCTCTTTTTGCTATTTAAAGGATCTTCTATGGGCCATCAAGCTTCTAAGCGTGTGATTGCAAGCTGGATAAAAGCTTGTATCAAGAAGGCGTATTTACTCAAAGCTATGCAGGCTCCCCATGTTAAGGCTCACTCCACTAGAGCGGTGGCTGCGTCCTGGGCGTTCGAGGCTCATGCTATGCCGGAAGAAATTTGCAGTGCAGCCGCATGGTCCTCTATATCTACTTTTGTTCGTTGTTATAAGTTGGATGTTTGTTCCGGAAACGAATCTGGTTTCGGGCATAAAGTCCTCTCTTCAGTTCAATTTAATAAATGATTTTCCCGCCCAAAGTTGGTACTGCTTAGTTAATTCCCATTAGTGCCTACTGCCATGCGGAAGGACAGGAAAATGGAAAATTCTATCATACTTACCGTAATTTTCCTTTCCTGGACTGAAGCATGGCAGTAGGCACGACCCACCCCTTCAGTACCTGAGCTCGGACAGGGAAAGAGATGGGGTAAGGGGGTTGGGAATTAGGTTTATTGGTTCCTGTACTTCCGCTGTGCGAGGGAGTTAACCCATTAGTGCCTACTGCCATGCTTCAGTCCAGGAAAGGAAAATTACGGTAAGTATGATAGAATTTTCCATTTTCAGAACATTTTGTTTGCTGTAAAAAAAAACCCGAAATAATTGTAAAAAAAAAAACAAATCGTACACATTTTTCAGATTTTCCACCCAAAAACTCCGATTTTTTTCAGATTTTTGCCCGAAAACCACAACATTTTCAGATTATTGCACGAAACCCAGCGCAAATCAATATATCTTCAGGACTTCTCCCATTGTCTTCTATGCAACCTTGGCAGGTTTGAGATGCCGGATTTTAAGATTCTGACTTTTTCTATCCTTGGGGTATAATAAATCCTGAAAAATCTGTGGGTTTTTTCGGGTTTTTGGAAGTCGGAGTTTAGTAAATAACCCCCTTGATTGAACCTCATTAACCTATAAACCCCCATATGTGAGAAAAGGCACTAAGTTTGCCCATGAGCAGTAACCCATAGCAACCAATAAGATGTTTGCTTTTAAACAGGTGACCAGTAAATGCAACCTGCTGATTGGTTGCTATTCAGTACTGCTCCTGGGCAAACGTAGTGCCTTTTATTGCATAACTCCCTTAGGGTCTTTTTACATGTTCTAATAACATTGAATTTCATAAATGAGAAAAGCTATCATTCTACTGAGATCTACTGATCCGGTGCTTCAGACCAAAACTGAAATGTATGTCTATGAAGGTTTTCATTTATCCAGGTTGTGGTATATCTAGTTGTAACGCTATAATAAATTGAGTGGAACCGTCTCTATTATAAGCTTACTTTCAAATATTTGTGCCAAGGATAAGATCTTTCCCTTCAGGAAATAAGCCCTCACAACGGTGTGGAGTCATGGTGTAGTGCAACTGTAACAGTGTGCCAATGCACAAGAATTGGGCGCCAGATGTTCTTTATGCTTAACCAAGGAACTTATTTATTTACGAGGTCAATCCACAAAGGAGCATATAGAGAACATATAATACAAAGGATAGCATTATACTCACAGCACCAGAGAACACTTGATCCCTGCAGGCCAGCGAACAGTTACAGCAGTAGGTAAGCAGCAATTTTGAGTGGAACCCAGGAGACCTACTAGATCCCTGGCATCTGTACACTTAGTCCCTACTTCTGGGCAATTAGTACCCGGGGAACTGGGAATTACAGTGCAGTGCCTCCACCTAGGGAACACTTAGGAACACACCTCAGGGGGATTACACTAGGAATAATTAAACACACACAGTTTGCAAATGAAACAAATATAAACTTTATATAAACTGCAGTAAAACTTGGGCAAACTAATACACCATGCACCCCTACACTGGGGACATGTGGGACACTACCTAAATAACTTTTGATCCAACACAGTCCTTTTTAATATCAAAGTCCCATCCTCCGGAAGGGGTTAATAACCACATAGTTCAAATGAAATGTCCCTTCCCCAGAGCTCTTATTCCCCAGGTAGTGTTACCATTTCCCAAAAGTACCTCTCCCTTTGGAACTTAGCAGCAGCACCCACGTAGCAAGTAAATACACAAGACTTGTCTTCACTTTGGGGCCCCACGCTTGTATCCTTGCCAGTATCCTCCCTTGGGTGGCTCACTCACCGGGGTGCTCTCAGAGGCAATCACACTGGAGATTATAGGCAGCTCTGCAACAGGATCAATTTCAAAAGTGGCACCTTTCTCCTTCTGAGTTTCTAGCAGCTTGGCAAGGGACAGCTAAATCTGTACGTCCACAGATTCCACAGTTTTTATAGCTTCTCTGTACTTTACAGTCTTACAGCTACTCGTTCTGGCTCTCTTCAGCTCTCTGGGAGACTCCATACATTTGGCTCCAAATTCAGGCACGCTCTCTCTCCCAAGGATGCACTGGGGTATCCAGCCAATCCGATCGCCCTCCAGCCTGTAACTGGGCTGGATGATGTCACAGGCAGAAAAACAGGGTAGGGATTCCTCTTGTCCCCTACATTATGCCAATACTATTTTTTTTATGTAGCAGTGCAGATACAGCAATAAGCAGTGCCACCAAAGAATAAAAAAGAAATAAAATAGTGACACAGAACATGACTCCATGTACTGTAAATAGAAGGATGTTAAAGTCAATGCAGACTTTTTGCTTAACTCATATAATTCATGTGTGTTTGTGTTTTTAGCAACATATATGTCACAGCAGAAGGAGACTATCTCTTACATAATAATTCTGGTGTAGATACAATGCAAGATGCAATTCTCTTTGTCCCTTTGTTAAGCTACTGATTATGATAGCTCTGGTGCTTATTAGTAATACATGTATATGCTGCCATAGTCCCTGTCCCTAAAACTGTGGCATCTCCACAAGATAGTGTAAATAATAACTTTGCTGGTATTAATTATTTATTGAATCTTACCCTAATTAGATTGGACATACAGTGACTCATTGCCATACCTGAAGTTTTCTAGAAAATAAACGGCATTCTTTTGTCTCCAACACAACACAAGACATATAAGACTTCTGGTGCTCCAGTTAGCCTTCCATGATTACATTAAATCCTTCAGTAAAGGGATGTATAATGTCTTCAGATCCAATCCCAATTTATTTGTAGATATGAATTGAAGTTACTTCTCCAAAACTGGACAATAAAGGAAGAAAATAAATACTTGTCTGTATGTTAATGCTTGTAACATAAGAAGACAGTTCTGATGAGCCCAGCTGCAGTTCATAATCAGCATCTTCCCGCTGGCTTCCTACACAATCCAGCCCTATGTACACCATGGGCAAGTGGCCCAGTAATTTGCATAAGCTGGAACCTTCCTCACAATCAAAGCAGCCCACTGTCTGAACCTCCCACACCCCACAGGGTTGGAAGAGCCAGCCACCTGCATAATGGTGATAAAAGTAATAAAGGCACCTGCCAGTACATGAAACAAAACAGCATTTTTTGACACAGTAAATGTGTGAGCATAAAAACATAGAGAAAGAAGCACTGGAAAATGGTTTTCTGGCACATAATGCAGAAATATCTGAAGTTGGCTAAAGGCTACCTAGAAATTTATGGAGTACTTTACTGTGTGTTGCAGTTCCCTGCATGTATATTAAAATATTGTAGCAGGATATACCTTAGTTTGCAGTGGTCCAAAATTAAAACATTTTATAAAAATGCAAAAATATGGGAGGATAGTGGGGTCCAATAACGTCCCAAATTGCATCTGTTAATGGGTAATTCTGTTATAATATTAAGGATTACCTACTGTAGGATAACTATTGGCATACTATTGGGAATTTGCATAACAGATCCTTACTGTAAGACAAGACTCCAAGTTCTTCAGAATAACCAAGTTATTGTGCAGGAGTCTTCTTCAGGATACAACTGTTACGAATGGAGTCTCAAACCCAGAACTAGCACCAAGGTCCCAGTTATTGCTTATCTTTCCGCCTATAACAACCTTTTGCTTTGGGAGGAACCCTACACTACTCGGGTGTCGCCAGGTCTTAACGTGAGATGCAGTACAGATTCAAGAGACAAGAGAGTAGTCAAGGTCACAAGCAGAGTCAAAAACACCAAAATCATAGTACAAAGCAGGATCCGAGAGAATAGTCAAAACACGGGCAAATGTCAGGACAGGCAGCAGACTAGAGAAGGTCAGGGACAGGCAGGGTCAGGAACAGATCAGAACACTTGAAAATTTCACAAGGAACTATGAAAATAGACCTTACATTGGGCAATGCACAAAAGGTGCCTTTAAATATTTGCATTTCGCACCAAGGCATGTAGACTGCTGCTTAAACCTGGAGACGCAGGAGAGAGGACCCACTGGACGTCCCCACTATAGGTGCCACAGGCATCCCCATCTCACCCCACTAGATCAACAGGGTAATTCCACAAATTAACCCCCCTCTTAAGGGAGCAACTGGACCCCTAGGCGTATCAGGAAACCTAGTATGAAACTGCCACTTGAGATGGTCCGCATCAACATTGGAGCCAGGAACCCAAGACCTTTCCTCAGGACCATAACCCATTCAATGAACCAAACACTGTAGTCTGCATCTGGAAAAAAGGGAGTCTACCAACCTTTGCACCAAATACTCTGACTGACCCTCAACACAAACTGGGGAGGAGGAGACAGTCAGACAACTGTAGCAGGCTTTAACAAAGAAACATGAATCATGAAAGGAACATGAAAAGAATCAGAAATTGTAAGCTCTGGAAGATGTTCCAGACAGACAGTACAGGGGGTTGATGATTTCAGATCCAGAAAATGGACAAGTTAATTAAGGCCCTAACTTGGCAGAAAGGACTTTCAAATGAATATTCTTGGAAGATAACCAAATCTTGTCACTAACCTGATACGGAGTCTCTCTTTTGGGCAGCTACTGCAGAAGATAATGCATTTTGAACCCTTTGCCAAATTTTAGAGAGATGATCCACCAAAGAATTTACAGCAGGCACATCTGAGGACTGGGCTGAGAATGAAACAGTGAAAAATGGAGATTCTCTGTGGATGAATGAGTAGCATTGTTAAATGCGCAACTCAACCCCATGGAAGAAAATCTGCCCAGAGAGTCTGATTACTAGAAACATAACACCAAAGATATTGTTCCAGGGACTGATTTGGTCTTTCCATCTGGCCATTGGTCTGTAGATGGTAGTGACTGAACTGACTCCTTAAAGCAGTATCATTTGAGCCCATCTCTACCACCCAATGACGGAATTCTGTACAATTATCCTCAACTTGCTGATCTTGCCATTTGCTTTGCCTGAGGTTATGCATGGCTGCATCAGGCAGGGTCAGGAACAGATAAGAACACTTATCAAATTGCACCAAGGAACTATGAAAATAGACCTTCAATTGGGCATTGACAGAGGCAGCATGGTCGGGATCGTCGTAAGTGATAGCCATTGCCTTAAAGAAGGCATCCAAAGATACACGGCTGGATCATTAGGGGATAAACTGGACGCCCAAAGCTGGGGATCCCTTTGCTATAAAGTAATGCACCTTTAAATATTTGAATTTCACCCCAAGGCGCAATGATGTCATACACGCTGCCACTCAAACCCAAAAGCGTGCGCCGTGGTCACTCCTTCAGAGAGTGCATCTGTGTTCAGGAGAGAGAACATGGTGTTTGTCTCCGCCGTGGGTGTGACAGGCGTCCACGTCGCACCCCCCACAAGATCACCAGATTACGTCCTCACAATACCTTCATATACAACATTTTTCATGTTTGTTGCTCCCCAGCACTTTTTACATTTAAATATGGCTCACAGATAAAAAAAAAAAAGTTTGGGGAACCCTTAATGTAGAAAAAATGCGAACGTTCGCGGACAGTTCGCGAACTTCGAACACCCGCTAAAATCGTTCGATTTGAACGATCGAAGGATTTTAATCATTCGATCGAAGGATTTTCATTCGAATCGAACGATCGAACGTTTTAAGCATTCGAACGAATGAAAAATCATTCGATCGAACGGTTTAAAAATCGTTCGATTGAATGAAAATCATTCGATCGAATGCTTACAATCGTTCGAACGAATGGAAATCGTTAGATTTTTAGCGGTCGAAGGAATTCGAATGGTCGAACGATTTGTATTCGAATCGAACGCGAACTCAAAATGCGAACGTTCCCAAACGTTCGCGACCATTCGGCGGACGCGAACGGTCGATGTTCGCGCTAACTAGTTCGCGGGCGAACAGTCTGCGACATCCCTAATAACAGCTTGAGAAGATTTATGCTTTCAACTTTCTTTTTCAATATCAGTATAACCTTTTCCCAGAATCTTCTGCTCTTAAAGATACACAGACCTCTTTAGCCTGGGGAACCAAAGCGTGGCCTAGCTGACACCTCGCTTAGTAAGATAAATGGTGTCCGCCTCTCATTACTTCATTACAGATATTGCCTTTTTCATGTTCAGTAAATCTGCTGAAATATTAATACAAGCAAATTGAAGCCGTTCTGCCTCTTTGAATTAGGAAGCCCTCTTTTCAAATGATGAAAAACACAGAAACCAATTGTGCATCAAAACTAAAAACAATATTGCTTTTGCCTTTTATAGGATGTTGGTTAAATTTTCATCAACATAAATCGTATGGTTAATGGAATGCAGACAGCCCTTTGATCTGCAGAACACACATCTGGTAATAGAAACGGATCCATGAGAAAATGAATTCAAGGCTCTGCATTGGTTTCTTGCTTGTCGCAGAGAAGGTGTAATGGCATCTTCATGGGATTTCCGAGCTTGTGAAAAAACACTTACAATTGCCAATCCAAGACCTTATTAGAATGAACACAATCTTACCCAGCAATAATGAATTTACAAGGTATCAGTGAATTAGACAAAGAGAACTGCTGTTCCCTGAAATTATTTTCTCATTGCTTCGTTTGCTTTAGTTGGAAATCACCTTGTACGGTGAAAGGGCTGGACATGCTGCATGTATCTGTACAACATCTGAGTTTTCCTGCCTAGTGAGCTGATTCTCTTTGGGGTTTTTTTTGCCTTCCTCTGGCTAACTATATTATGTTATGTCACTATGTTCAGTTAAAAGCAGCAGATTTTGGGACAGCTATAGTCTAATGTTCAAGGTCTTTGTTCCATGTATATTGCTGGTAAACAGTAAACATAGATATAGTTTTACCCAGCAAATATCCTTGCAATAAACAGACAGCAGACAATAAACTATCTAGACAACTTATTTGAGTAACAAATATGGCTTGATACTTTGGCCAGTTAGAAGTTTGTGTTTATGACAACATTTCGCACACATTATTGCACAAGCCAGCATTTGGGTAGGGGGTTTTCTAAAAAAAAAAACTCTGGCATAAGAGGGAGCCTTACTTTCACTTTATATTGCAGGGGTCAGATTCAACTAAGAGCTAGACTGATCATTTACACTGAATGAATTTCTAAGAGCAGCGTGATGCAAGTAGAAGAGTTTTGCCAGTCCATTGAGATCAACAGAGAGGAAAATGTCAAGTTTAATATAAAAAATCATGAATATGGGACAATGTCAGTTGAACAAACAGAGCCAAGGCCTGATCTATTACTTAGATTTTCAGCTAAAAAAATATATACAGAAAGTTCACTGGGCTATTGTAACTTTTGCAGGACAAAACAATTGGACTGGCTTACCTTGGAGTGCTTTCTAGGGAAGTTACTGATACTTTATACTGTATTTGAGATATTCCACTCACTGTTTCTTATATATAGGACTTGCTTAGGTTTCCTAACTGATAAGCATACTTTCCCTATATTGCCCATAATTCTCCTCTGTGGAGCTCCAGCAACTTGACATAATCATTCTTTTCAGTGCCCACAGTTTTGTGGGCTCTAGATGCTTGGCGGGGGGGGGGGGGGGGTTCAGTGAACTTGAGAGAAGCTATGAGGAAAGTCTGAATTTTTGAAACAACCTACCTCTGCCACTGGGACTTCAGAGAAAGACTGCCTTGTGACAGCAGAGAGGACTCTTGAAAACTACAATCTATTGAGACTTTGCTTTATTGTTTTATGCTTCAGCATGGAACTTGTGCTATGTTTATTAACAAAGTGAAAATAAACTACAGGCAGGGGCCTGGAAATGTTGTTGCTAACCTGAGTCGCCTGTCTCATCTGTGGAACTGTTTTACCCAACCGGTACCCACTGCTTTGAGCAATTTCCCCACAATGTCTGAAATCCTTAAAGGACAAGGACAGTCTAAAATAGAATAAGGCTAGAAATGCTGTATTTTGTATACTAAATATAAACATGAACTTACTGCACCACAAGCCTAATCAAACAAATCATTTATGCTTTCAAAGTTGGTTACAGGGGGTCACCATCTTGTAACTTTGTTAAACATCTTTGCAAGACTAAGACTGTGCACATGCTCAGTGTGGTCTGGGCTGCTTAGGGATCATCATAAACAAAGCTGCTTGAGTTCTGCATGGCTGGGAAGTAAGGCGGGGGCTCCCCCTGCTGTACATAAGTATGATTGTTTCCCTGCTCAGCAGTTAGGGACCATCTGACAATTCCTATCCACAGCAGTAAATGAAGGGAGAATTTCACTGCATACAGTCAGGTTTCTTATAAAAACGATACACATTTTTTAATTAAAGTATATTGGAGATAGGTTTCTTTTTCATTAAAGAAAGTAAAAATGGGATTTTATTTTTTTGACTTTACGTGCCCTTTAAATAACATTTTTGACACTTTAATGGTACCCGTGAAATTGAAGAATATTATAGCTTAGGTATTATCTTACCTCCCTCCATCCAAAGGAAGACCAAGTCACAGTTCTTCACTGCAGTTTCGCTGGTGGTGAAACGCAGAAATTCGGCGCAAAATCACGTCTGTTGAATTTATTCACCAATCACTACTAATAAAGTATTCACTTTGCAAGATTCAAATTAGGACATTTCAGGCTTATTTTATTCCCTGTATGCTTCGTCAATATTTTTAATTCTTATAATAGCACCTATGTCCATTTTATGTTGGGGTTTTCTTGAAAAGTGGTTTAAAAAAAAATATAATGTAAAACGTGAAGATCTATTTACAGAAAAGGGTAAATATGCAGTTGCAGTTCGATAGCAGTTCCCTGTGATGTTCATTCAGTTAATGAAAAGTAGGCTGACTGCCATGATCTTGTCAAGCAGAAGTAGATCTAAATAGGGAATTGTTTTTCAAGTGTGGCATTTTCTCTCTACTTGATGGATTATGCATATTGTATTTTTCTCATTAAAATCAGAAAAGCATAAAGAAACGTATGTAAATGTTGGTCAGAATGTCCTGCAATCATTCTTTTATACACGGACAGGTGGAAAGTCCCACTTTGTTATTTTTAAAGCCAGGAGAATATGGCACATTTTCTCTCATATTGGTTTATCAAATGCTGTGTTTGTTTATCATATACTTTATGGTAATAATAGTGTTTTCCCCATACAGATTTTTTTGGGAGTGTTACATCATGCATGGTTGACATGATGTCATTTTCAGGTTACACCCCTTTTCCCCATCCTGAAACGTATTTTATCTCCACTCTACAAAATCCAAAAATGGAGAAAATAATATTAAATTTTCATGAAATAATTGCATTCACATGTAGATACTGGGGCCAAAAATTAATCTGAACCAATTTCATCAATACAAAGTTTTCTGATAACTGTTGCTCATTGATTTAAACAAATCTGCCCCTGACAGTATATAATAATATATTGATATATATGAATATAATATGAATATAATATATATATATATATATATATATATATATATATATATATATATATATATAATATTTCAGCCTTACACCCGTCTTTCAAATCGAGCTTCATTGTTTCCAAATGTGTCTCCAACCATAGGTATCCCAGGCACATAATATATTTCTGTCTATAAATAACTCTCTTATATTCTGAAAATATATTGGCCTTCAAGCACAGAAAGTCACTTGTTGTGTGTTGTTACAATAAGAATTATAGATACATTGAGTTGTGGTTTATTTTCTCTTAGTTCCCTGTAGGAATGTTTGCAGATAATGAAGGGATGGATTAACCTGAAAATTTTGTTTCTCATGTTTAACAGCCAAAAAATTACCCATGGAAATTTTTCTGATTGCATTTTTCGTACAGACAGTTGAACAAAGAGCAAAGAGCAAAGTATTTTTGCTTTTAAAGGGGAAGTAAATTCTAAAATAGAATAAGGCTAGAAATGCTGTATTTTGTAAACTAAATATGAACTTACTGCACCACAAGCCTAATCAAACAAATGATTTATGCTTTCAAAGTTGGCCACAGGGGGTCACCATCTTGTAACTTTGTTAAACATCTTTGCAAGACCAAGACTGTGCACATGCTCAGTGTGGTCTGAGCTGCTTAGGGATCATCATAACTTATCAAAACAAATAATATCTGCCCGAAACCGATACAGCAAGACTGATTAATAATCAGAATATGCAGACTGAAGTGGGTCATGTGTTATCATATAATCTAATGTTTATTTTATAGTTTGTGTATTGTTTAATACAATCTTTCAAATCTGCATAACCAGTGGCTGCTGTAAGGTTACTTACCGAAGGGTCCCTGCGGCGGTTCCAGCGCGGGGCTCTCAGCGGCTCTGACGTCACGAGCGTCGAAGTGCAGGCGCGTATACGCGCATGAACGGCACAGAACGTAGTGATGCCTGCGTCTTTACGCAGGCGTGCTGACGCTGGTGAAAAAGCAGCGCCAAGACTCAAGACCTCGACCTGTTTATCGTTCCTGTTGTTTGCTGCCTGCCTCTGACCTCGGATCTGCCTGACTACGCTTCTCTCTTCCCGACTCTCTGGTACCTCGATCCTGTGTAGCCTCACTGGCTTCTCTCCACTCACGGCTCCCCCTGTGACATCCTCAGGTGGGTTCAGTGTTGTGCGAGCCGCTTGTGAGTCCTTTTACAGCTTGACGAGATCCATCATCTGAAAACCCTGGTAAGCCTGACAGCTGCAGCAAAATAATCCCGCAAATAGAATTCCAGTTTACCTGTTTAAATCTTGCTCCATGATCTTTGTCTCTGCAGCTGGAGTTGAAAACAGTTAAGGGGATGTAAAGCCAAAATAAAATGCAATCCAAATCTCTACACAGTTGCCAACTGCTCTACAGGGAAACAAACAAAGCTGCTTGAGTTCTGCATGGCTGGGAAGTAAGGCGGGTGCTCCCCCTGCTGTTCATAAGTATGATTGTTTCCCTGCTCAGCAGTTAGGGACCATCTGACAATTCCTATCCACAGCAGTAAATGAAGGGAGAATATCACTGCATACAGTCAGGTTTCTTATAAAAACGGTACACATTTTTTAATTAAAGTATATTGGAGATAGGTTTCTTTTTCATTAAAGAAAGTAAAAATGGGATTTTATTTTTTTGGTACACATTTTTTTATATTGGAGATAGAAGGGCTCCTCAACTGCAAAGAGGTGGCCTCTACGTGAAAAATATCCCCCATTATTTGTCTGTAATATCCTCTAATCTACTAGTAAAGAGTAATCATGTCCCCTTGCAAGCTCCTTTTCTTCAGAAATAACAACCCCAAACTTGACAGTCTACCATCTACCATCATTTAAATATTCCATCCCCCTAACCAGTTTAGTTGTTAAGTCTAAAATAGAATGAGGCTAGAAATGCTGTACTTTGCCTACTAAACATAAACATGAACTTACTGCACTTAGTTACACGTCTCTGCACTCTCTCCAGCTCACTAATATCTTTTTTAAAGACTGGATCCCAAAACTGCACTACATACAAAGGTGAGGCCTTACCAAGTTATTATATAACCTCTTTATATGATTCTCATAACATGTTCTTTGCAATTTGTGGTATATAGAATAACTGAATAACTCCATGTTAAAAATTCTGCAAATAAAATAAATGCACTTTGTTAACTTTACTTATTTTTAAACTTATTTGCTGAAGCTTACAATTTTTCATTCTGTTGCATTTGTGCCCCCTTAGTACACATTCATGTACAGTATATATTTATCCAACTGCACTTCAACAGGATTTATTTATTTTATGTGACAAATCCCTCCAATTGAATGTGCTATAATGATGCCATTGGCAGCATAATATTAGCATTTCTATAATTGTGCTGAAGTTGGTCCTATATGAATGTGCCAACAAAGTCTCATTTCTAGTTGCTTGTTCAGAAACTGGAAGCATGGAACTGCTTTTCAGCATTACCAAAATGTGTTTCTTTGCTATATTATCATTTAGCAACAACAGACCCAGGCACAATGCAGGTCTATTGGCACCACTTGGACCCCTCATCCAGTGTATATAGCATTGGTGATGAGTAGCTTCCATCTGCACCCCTGTTCTAGATGTGCCTAAAAGTGTGTATCCTCAAAACAGTACAATGAGCCCTGAACTTAAAGCCTGGAATGGGCACATCCCAACCATATGCCACCCCTGTTACACATGATAAGATGTGTAGCATCCCTTACAGTGTAAAAATAAAGAAGACCTTTATCATGCTTCCCCTTTTTACCCATCTAGCCTTTATTCTGCAACCTGACAAGTCAAGAGTGTTTTGGAATTACGCTGACAGTCAGCTGGTTATATGAAGGGGACAACCAGGGGCAGAATGACATCTCATTGTCACAGTCAACTATGGCCGATAGCTTGAATTCAAGGCTCAAAAGACAGTCCTACTTGCACAATGTTTTTGGTGCTGTTTATCTATGATTATATAAGCCCTTCATTTTCACTCTTGAAATATTTACAATTATCTTATACAACCCAAAGACACAAGTAGAAATAACTGTTAAAGCCAAGGGTGTACTTGTTCTTTAAACAAGAGCTGTAAGTAAATTATATTTTACTTAAGTGGCAGATAATTGTGTAGCAGTTAGAAGCACCTGATTAATAATGCTCATTTCCTTTTTAGAAATGTATAGGTTACAGATCCAGGAGCTATTTTTATCTGCCAAATGGGTAGTCATCTTGCTGAGTATTACAAACACCTGTTAGCAGGAAGGTTGGGGCAGCTCTCTGTTATTTAGAAGAGAAACACAAACAAGTACAAAGAAAATTAACTTAACTACAAGCAAAACTTTCTCCTAAAATAAAGGATAAATAATCAGATTTGTTTATATACTTGAATGTTAAAAACAACAGCTGGGAGCATTTTGCCTTTTAGCAAAGTCCTCAATCACTGTGTTTTATAATCCCATTCAAACCCATAAACACATACATGAACCTCAACCAATATATTTTGAATTTTAATAGCCCTTTAATACTATAGTTTCTTCTTCTTCTGGGGGAGAAGCTCTGCAAGATTCTGCAATGCAGAATACAGTGCTAAATATCTGCTCCTAGCCTAGGGCTGTAACATTTTTTGCACTTAACATCAGAACTTTTTCTAGATGGGAGTTGAGGTGTGGTGTAGGGTGGTATACAAGTAGATGGTTTATTTCCCTTCAGTTGCACAGTCTATAAAAGAGAGAAATTAATGTATCTGTTCTTTCTCTTGGGTTAAGACCAATCACACCTGGGACCTTGTATGTGCTTGGCCACTGCCCCTATTGGCTAAGCAAATGGCCTACCTCAATGTTAGGGGCCTATTTATTATGCTGTGTAAAACAAAATTCGCCGAAACTGTGTTAAAAGCTGTGTAAAATAAATGGTGAATTTATCAAGGTGTGTTTTCATGCCATGTGAACACCAGATTTTCTTGCCATTGGTTTATACTGCTTCAGACCTTGTTAAATATGTTCCGGCGGAAGTTGCTCAAAGAAAAAGTGCATAAAAGTTCTTTACAAGAAACTTTAAAAATCAGAGTTCATGCCTAAGGGTATCCTCGTGTTTAAAATGAAGATCCAAAAAACCTTGCATTTTGAAAGAAACACCTTCATAGTTAAAATGCAGTTTGTATATCTTTGTGTATCATGAATACTGATGACTGTAGTGATGAGCCAAATTTTTTGCCAAGTTTCATAGCGAAAATGATGCCCAAAGGCTCTAATGGGTGAAACATTTGTTGCCCACAGACTTCAAAAAATTTCTGCACATTTTTCAGTGTTACAATTTTTGGCAAAGCAAATCGGATCAGATTTGCCCATCACTAATTATGAATTATAAATGGTTGTTTGTGATCCTTGTTAATTTGTTTTATCTTAATTTTGTATATATTTGATAGACATATTGGGCACAAAACGCGTAGGGCCTATGGAGATGTATATTTGTTAACTTCATCAATAAAATATTACTTTTACTTCTATATTTTTTGTCCCATGGATTGCACAGAGTGTCGGATGGCCCATTTCTGTTTATCTGCTTAACATTGGTCCCAGAGCTGAGGGGCTGGGGCACTTGGACCACTGAATCCATTTGGTGAGTTGTCTACTTGAGTTGTTTGTGGTACCCTTTTTTTCTCTTTGTCCAGTTTTCATCCAACCACTAAAATGTTTTCTCAAGAATAAACAGCACAGAGATTCTATCAGATATCTCCTTTAATTTTTAAAACAAAATTAGGCATATAAAAACTAAGGGGCCGATTCACTAAGGGTCGAATATCGAGGGTTAATTAACCCTCGATATTCGACTAGGAATTAAAATCCTTCGACTTTGAATATCCAAGTCGAAGGATTTAGCTCAGATAGTTCGATCGAACGATTGAAGGATAATTCCTTCGATCGAACGATTAAATCCTTCGAATCAAACGATTCAAAGGATTTTAATCCAACGATCGAAGGAATATCCTTTGATCAAAAAAAGTTAGCCAAGGCTATGGGGACCTTCCCCATAGGCCAACATTGACTTCGGTAGCTTTTAGATGGCGAACTAGGGGGTCGAAGTTTTTTTTAAAGAGACAGAACTTCGACTATCGAATGGTCGAATAGTCGAATGATTTTTAGTTCGAATCCTTCGATTCAAAGTCGTAGTCGAAGGTCGAAGTAGCCCATTCGATGGTCGAAGTAGCCCAAAAAAACCTTGAAATTCTAAGTTTTTTACCTTCGAATCCTTCACTCGAAGTTAGTGAATCGGCCCCTAACTGTCGAGTAAAATAACAAAGTACTAGAATCATTGGGAGTTACCTAAAAACTTTGCAATTTCAAAGATGGTCAGTATTAAAGGGATCCCGAAACAACCCCAGAAGCATCAAAGAGAAAACTTGAGTTCACCGTTACATTTTTAATGCTTAACATGTTTTAACCAATACAAATATATTCTCTGAACATTCCGAACCGTTGAAGTAACAACATGTCCTACTCTGACATTTTCTGTAAAGCTTTAAAAACTTTCTGCTACAGTCAGAGAGAATGTAAAATAGTTATTGGTGAATTTTCATTGTACAACCCAAATCCTAAATTTTAATAGCATTTCAGTGATTCTGAAGGAAAAAGTGTACTTACACATTTTCCTCCTTCCATATAAATTAATAGAATTTCACCAGGCTCAACCGAAATTAACTTCTTCTATATCTTTTTATTTAAAAAAAAAAGTGAAAATTCTATAAATAAAGGTTAATGAGGGGAAAAGAGTCAAAGCAGAAATGAAACATTCCTGTCAAAACAGAGGTTGTCTCTGGAAAAGAATTGTGGAACTTTACAAACATTTATTTTCCTACTTATTATCTGTATTTTAAATGTGGGCCAAATATGTATCGGACAAAGAACTGATTTAAAATGTTAATAAATATTCTCTTTATCATTTTGAGTAAAAGGATAAGATGTTGTCTGTATTTTTGGGGGTGGGTGGATGAGAATAAATTTAGTTGCTGTGCTTCAAACCTGATTATAAAGAAAGTGGTAATCTATTCCTATTTTATGTCTATTCTAGTGGTTAATTTGGCATTCTATTCTCGTTGCCTCTAGATCAATTGAAATCGTATTTTTCCCCATGTACGCAGTGACAGGAAGTGTCAGCGGGGAGCAGAAAAAGAGAAATCTGTATTTTTATCTGTGATAGAGAAGTTCTGGAACCTGTTGAAAGGGAAGAAATTTCTGTTTTTTTTTTTAACAACACTCTTCTCTCTTGTCACATTATCATTTTCATCCCCCTCGCCATTCCGCATTAATCACCTCCCTTCTTTCCCCTGATTTATTTTTCTCTCTGCGCTCTCCCGTCTCTTAACTTCATGGCACTCTGCCTATGCCTGCTCACAATATAGCTAATTTGTTGGATGTTTTCTCTACTAACAGAAATACCCTTAAATTGTTCCCTACCATCTGTGTAAATTCAACTTGTGTGAATGAAAATGAGATTCAAATGCCATCCAGATGTCCCAATGCAAGTCGACATTAGCATATTATGTAAATTCCCACAATGACAAAAAAATTCTCTTGCACAAACAAAAAATTATTTATTTTTAAATGAGAGATAAAACAACATTATTATAGACTGAAATACAAAAAGATAAATTCCACTGTGACTGTTCTACATATACCTTCCAGGGCAGCCCAGGCAGCATTCTTGTACCCTTTATATAACATGACTTACCAACTTACCTTACATTATTCACTCATTATTTCCTACTCAGTGTTAACGAACAACGTATTCCTCCCAAAGTATTAAAGCTACAAATTATCAACCCTGTAAATATAAGCCATTGAACAAGCCCTATGAAACAGAAGAGCCATGCCTCCTTAATTCTCCCCAGCAGCTACTGTATATGTTTCTGATTTTCATGGGCCTTTTGCTGGTGTCACTAGAATTGCACATGCTTACTGGGCAACTTTCAGCACTAATCACACTAGCAATGGGCCTTATAAAGACCCTCAACATATGGAGGATTTTAGAGGAGACTTTTGAGTAGATTTATACATAGAATGCATAATTTCATTTGATTGGTGTGCTTGATGCTTTGGGGTAAATTTATCAAAGAGTGAAGTTCCGCCACTAGAGTGAAATTCCGCAGCTCTCAATTCATTGCTATGGGATTTTGAAAGACGTATTTATCAATGGGTGAAGTGAAAGTTCACTAAAAATCCCATAGAAATGAATGGAGAGTGGCGGAATTTCACTCTAGTGGTGGAACTTCACTATTAACTTCACTCTTTGATAAATATACCCCTTTGGCTTGATAGTCTGGTTCACAGATCTGGTCTATTTAGCAGCTTTCACTATCTAGCCAGTGTTTCCCAACCAGTGGCTCGTGAGCTAAATGTTGCTCTCAAACCACTTGGATGTTGCTCCCAGTGGCTTCAAAGCAGGTGTTTCTTTTTGAATTCCTGGCTTGAAGACGAGCATTAGTTGAATAAAAAAACAGGTGTACTGTCAAACAGAGGCTCCTGTAGGCTGCCAGTCCACATAGGGGTTACCGATTGCCAATCATAGCCCATATTTGGCACCCCCAGGAACCCTTTGCATGATTATATTGCTCTCCAACTTTGGGGACCCCTTATCTGCACAGTAAACATAGTAGAAAGAAAAGAGCTTAGGTCAACATGATTCTTATGTATAGTAGAAATAAGCAAAAACGTATAATATTATTATTATTATACTTCATATAGCACCATCATCCCTCTCAGTGCTGTACAGAGTAAGGGGATACAAATAATGTACAAGACATAACATTTTGCATATTTAGATGAATAGGTGCAGTTGACTATTGTTAGGAGACAATAAGGGGAGGGCCATGCTCATGAGAATTTACAATCTAAAAGGGAAGTGAGACATATGGCGAGGGTAACTAGTCTTGTTGTAGAGTTCCTGTTAGGGTAGTAATGGTAAATGCATAGATGGAAACAGTTAGTGAGCAAAGTATTAGGTGGGTGGTCAAGTTGCTGAGAAGTTAACTTAAAGGTTTGATAAATTTTATGATAAGATGTATTAAAAGGGATTATTTGAATGTATATTTGTTGAATTTATTTTGTGTGCAGGTTATTGTATCCGAAGAAAGCTGGTAAACCTGAAATATTGTGTTTTCCCTGCATGCTCATAGAGTAAAGAATTTGCTGGTGGGTTAATAATACCCATGTCTTTTAGGTTTTATATGCTCAGTTATTTTTCTTTTATAGGCAATGGTATGGGACATTCTATCCAGAATTCCAGGGACCTGGATAAGAGTTTTTTCTGTAATTTGGATCTCCATACTTAAGTCTACTTAAAAATAATTTAAACATTAATAAAAACCATATAGGATTATTTTGCCTCCAATAAGGATTAATTATATCTCAGTTGGGATCAAGTACACAGCACTCTTTTAATAGTACAAAGGAAAAGGAAATATTGAGGGAAAAATTAAATATGTGAGTTATATGGTTATAATGAAGTCTTTGGGAGATGGCCTTCCCATAATTCAGAGATGACCTGATAAAGGGTTTCCAGGATCAATCACTTTCAAACATGTGACTACTAAATACAACTTGCTAATTGGTTGATATACTGTAGGTTACCAGACGTGGTGCAAATTTTGCTTTACCCCTTCTGAGTATTGGGGCTCGGCTTGACAAGTCTACAAAATGATAAAGCAATAAATGCATAGGCATAGGACCATTTCAATAATATATATACAGTATATGAGTGTTACAGAACACTATAGGAGTTACATATTTAATGACCAGGCTCTTTAGTTACAACACTTAATTTATAGTGCAATACCTAATTGATCACAAAGACTGTAACCCTGCTGTGATGATTAGACTGTGAACGTGTCACCCAGAGCCTCTTCTCAGATGTTTTTCAGAAATTAAAAGTTAGCTCTCATAATCACCACATTACTTATTTTTCTTTAAGCATGGAAGCACTGCTAAAACATATGTTAACCACAGAGAATAGAAAAGGGAAATATAAGATATAATCCTAAGCATATTGCTTAATAAACTGACAGATGTCCAAGAAAAACAACCTTTCTATTAACTTTTAAAAGAGTTTATGATCTGAAAATAGTTAGTAGGGATTGGGATGTATATATCAGTACCATCTGTTCAAAGTATTCAAAGATACTACAATTAAGTCTACATTTAACAAATGTGATCATAAAAAGAATGTCCATTGCTAAGATACATTCAAAGAGATAAATGTGCTATGGATTTTCACTTCTGCTCTTCTAAATTCACCACGAAGCTCTTTAATAAAATGAAGAGGAAAATTTCAAATTAACTACACAATATGGCCAAAGGTTTATGAACACACCATATGGCCGAAAGTTTTGGGAAGCCCCTTCTTATTAAATCTGTAGCACTCAATACCAGGATTCAATCTGTCTCTGGAAGAAGTGACAACACAACTATTTGTGGGGAGTATGAGTACCTAAGTCTACCAGCACCATAAGCACAATCAATCTTTTGGTCTTGGTTTGGTGGATGGGAAGAGTGTGCTCTCTGTCGAAATAAGTAATGCAGACTTGCTTGGAAGAACAATTGTCTTATGTAAATAAAATAAAATTCAAAGCTAAATGGTGTCCTTCTTGTTTCCTAATTTGTGGCAATTGGTTGGGGGAAGGCTCTTTACTATTTTAGCACAAAAATGCCTCTCATGCATAATGCAAGCTAATTACAGAACTGCTTTATTAAGATGGGTAAGAAGAACCTGGCATACTTTTAAAGAGACCTGACCTAAAACCAACTGAACATCTCTGAGATACACTGAAAGGCCAAATATGAGCCAGGTCTGATTGCACAGCCTCTGTTATGGCTGAATTGAAACGTATTCCTCCAAAAATGTTTCAATATCTATAGGAAATCTCTCCCAGAAGAGTAGAGGTAAGTACCTAGAAATGTTTCAGTTATATAGTGTATGTCACCTACTGTTTCAATGATAAAATCAATCCAGAGTTAAGGAGGCTGTTTTGATATCTTATATCCCATATTAATATCTTACCCATATTTAATTTCTTATCCAAGAACCTTGTGTTCAAGGGAACATTATTTTACATCATTTACAAGAATTTTGAGTGCCTCCCCAGAAAACAATTTTCTATTCCTATACCTGTACTTCATGCATCACTTTGCAATTCAAGATTAAACACTGTTTAAGAAACTTATATGGTTAGGAAAATGTAATACTGTAGAGATGGCTCAAGAACAAGGTAACTAAGGTAGTTGCCTTAGACCTTGAATTTTTGTGAGCGTGTGCTACTCTATATAGGTACATCATAGTGACAGCCAGACAGTAGAACAATTAAAAGCAATATAGGGATTACTGTTCTTCACTGACAAGATGGGGCTATTTCAGGTGAATCACCTGCCAGCTAGGCCAGAGCAGAAGAGTTCAAAGAGAACTCTTTTTCAGATATATCTATAGAAATAAGTCAAATCAACTGGACTTGCTGTGTTTTTTTTCTTGAAGACGTTTCACCAGTCATCCAACTGGCTTTCTCAATTCAGAATAACTTGTACATAGGATCTTGCTTCGCTTTATATCCTCTGGAATGTTGCTTCAATCAGCCTAATCTGTTTATCATAATCCACAATGACAGATTATTCTGAATTGAGAAAGCCAGTTGGATGACTGGTGAAACGTCTTCAAGAAAAAAACACAGCAAGTCCACTTGATTTGACTTATTTCTATAGATATACCATGACCTGGACGAATGAGAACCTTCACAAACATCTTGTTCAGATAGCAGTGCAGGCAGTATGGTGGCATTTGGTGCTGCGTGGGCCTATATCTTTAGAGTCTATTTGTTGTATTGTGTTGTATTACTGCCCTTCCTGTTAGTATCATGCATAATACCCATTACACTGAATAACTGCCCTCTCTCACTCTGTATTACACTTCATTGCTGACCTGTCTGAGGTTATATGCACCAAGTAAATCATTCTATGTAAAAGAGTATGTTTCTGTGGTTGGACGAGCGCACAAAAAGCAATCCATTTAACATTTTCAGGCATTGCACTGCAGGTGGAGGGTTTTTCAAGGTTCTGAATTTTACATTCAATTTAGATGATATATTTGTTTGCTACAGCCTTGTAAAGCTAGTGCCGGTTATAACCCTCTCTGGTCTCCTTTGGAATGCACAAAATAGAACCTAACCTAACATTCTTTGTAAATGTGAAAATGAGCTGCAATCATTACAGAGATACTGTACATATTTGTTTCAGTGTTTCCAGGCAATTTGGACTCTTGGGCCTCTTCTCTTCATACCCAAATGCTTATGTTTCCTATTCCTTACCATCTGCTTCCTTTCTGGTACCAACCTCTTTGCAACCAAGGAGGGAATCTAATAAATCTCCTTATTGCATGTAGCATATTTTTGGCCAAAGCTTTTGAGGTTTTTTTCTTGTCTGGAGATCACTTTGCTAAGAGCTTAGTGTTGTTTTATCACACTCTTGTAAATAGTAAAACAGGATCGTAGAGGTTTTAAACTGACAATAATTCAGTATTACTCAGAATTGTTTCAAATAATTCTATATTACAGTGTAATGTAGATACTGTATGAGGAGTCTCAAATGAACGTGCAGTGTGCTAGCCCAGTGAGCAGTAGAAAGTCTGATACCTATTATACACACTGTAGATGTATTAACTGAATGAGTTTGAATATCTTCCTTTCCAATTTACATAGTTACATGTTAGATTCTAGACTTCTACACCCTCCCCTCAGAAATAGGATACCATTTGACCCATTTGTTCTAACTGCATTTTTGAGCTCTATGGGCCAAATTTACTAAAGGACAAAGTGGCTAACACTAGCGAAAATTCACCAGCGTGACATCATTTCGTTACTTCACCGATTTACTAATGGGCGCTGGCATAAATTCGCTAGCGAAGTGGACCTACTCTAGTGCTACTTCGCACCCTCACGCCAGACGAAGATGCGGTATGGGGAAGGAACGTAACTACACTAATTCACTAACTTGCACATTTTACTGAACGTTACCTCTTGTGCCAGACTTGCCTTCGCCACCTCAGACCAGGCGAAGTGCAATAGAGTAGATAGGGATTGCTTCAAAAAAGGTCCCAAAAAATGCTGGTGTCTTTTACTTTTTTAAGGGCTATAGGCTGAAAAAGATCTTAATTTTTTTGGGGGTACCCTCCTTCCCCCCTACATTTCCTAACATATGGCACCTAAACTACACAGTGTGCACATGTATATGGCAAAATAACAACTCTATTTTATGAAGCTTTCCCAGGCTTGTGTAGTGTAATGTATTTGCTGCTACATATACGTCCATTCAACTTTAACTTGGCGCCGTATTCAAATTAGGCATCGCTAGCGTAACTTCGCTTTGCTTGATGAATTAATGCTAGCGCAACTTCGCTACTTTCGCCTCCCTGAGCGCAACTTCGGATTTTAGTGAATTATTGGCGCCCTGGGGAAACTTCGCCTGGCAAAATGCGGCAAAGGTGTCATTAGCGCATTTTATGCGCTTAGTGAATTTGCCCCATGGGTGTAGCTAGATATGACAGGAAAAACAGAGCTTCCATATTGAAAAGTGTTAGATTTAGCAGACAGGGCATCACCAGTGCCTCTAAGGCAGGGGTCCCCTG
Organism: Xenopus petersii; assembly: GCA_038501925.1. Lineage (NCBI taxonomy): Eukaryota > Metazoa > Chordata > Amphibia > Anura > Pipidae > Xenopus > Xenopus petersii. The sequence goes on along the minus strand of CM076678.1, from coordinate 132,270,702 downwards.
TCTCTTTTACGTGTGATCCACATTCAAATGTAAAAAGAGCCGGGGTGCAAAACAAGTATGAACAAAGCTCCTAAGGTACCAAATAAGGGCTGTGATTGGCTATTTGGTAGCCCCTATGTGGACTGGAAGCCTGCAGGAGACTCTGTTTGGCAGTACACCTGTTTTTTATACAACCTTTACTTGCCTCCAAGCCTGGAATACAAAAATAAGCACCTTTTTTGAGGCCTCTGGGAGAAACATGCAAGGAGTTGGTGGATTGTGTGAAATGACCAATTTTAGCATAATTCCAATACAATTTTCTACTTATCGTTAAATTGATTGGGTAGAAACGATCCTATTGTTCCAACAAAATCTTCTCAACAGCAAATGGGACAATTTTCATTGTGTTATGAAGCGATTGGTCAGTGGATGGTATAGACAGCTAATCATTGTTAAAGGGCATGTAAAGGCAAAAAAATAAAATCCCATTTTACTTTCTTTAATGAAAAAGAAACCTATCTCCAATATACTTTAATTACAAAATGTGTACCGAAACCTGACTGTATGCAGTGAAATTCTTTCCCTTCATTTACTGCTGTGGATAGGAATTGTCAGATGGTCCCTAACTGCTGAGCAGGGAAACAATCATACTTATGAACAGCAGGGGGAGCCCCCGCCTTACTTCCCAGCCATGCAGAACTCAAGCAGCTTTGTTTATGACGATCCCTAAGCAGCCCAGACCACACTGAGCATGTGCACAGTCTTAGTCTTGCAAAGATGTTTAACAAAGTTACAAGATGGTGACCCCCTGTAGCCAACTTTGAAAGCATAAATTATTTGTTTGATTAGACTTGTGGTGCAGTAAGTTCAGTAAAATACAGCATTTCTAGCCTTATTCTATTTTAGACTTTCCTTGTCCTTTAAATGATTGTTCACTGTGTATGCTTTTACAGAAGTAAACAAATGGACAGACTGCAATTGGTTAACAAATCTTGCAGCCTACAAAACAAATCTACAAACAAAGTCTCCTCAAATATCGTTTACTGTGGATGGGAGAATCATTTCTTCAAACGGTTGTTAGGATGGCGAGATTGTTCACAGAGCACCAAGTAAATGTGCCCATGTATGGCCACCCTAACTGACTAATTAATCCCCTTATATCCTGCAACAAAATACACAAAATCCCCCACATAAATTAGTTTGTGAATACAAGATAACTTGCAATAGCAAACAAGCCCATAAAATAAACTTTAAAACAGAGAAAGGCAAAACAAAAAAACCCTTAGTCCCAGAGAAGGGAAAATCTTTCCTTACTCTAAATGTTGTACTGAATTAATGTCCATAACCCTGTATTTTTTTATAGACAAAGTACAAGAGGTCCTCTGCACTCAACCCATTATCAATATATTAAGGACATTGAAACATTTTGTGCATACAGCTATTAAAAATGCCTTACCCTTTAAACAAAACAGGATTGTTTGCCCCTTGTATTTTCTCTCATGCTAAGAAGGCAGCCAGCCCTTTCTTGAAGCTACCCAATGTATCTGCCAGGCCAACCACTTTAAGAGAGAATTCCACAACTTCATGGTTCACACTGTAAAAAAATCCCCATACCTCCTATATACTAATCTCAAGGGATGTCCTTCCATCTTCTAAAAGGTTCTGTTGGCAAAGACCAAGTTTATCATATGATCCTCTTATATACAGCATATAGTTATTTATATCCAAATTTCTAATACCAATTGTATCATTTCTTTAGAACTGAGATCTTCCAAATCTCTTCATTGGAATTTCAATCTGATCTGGGCCTACCAGTAGTTTGTAACCTATTTTAATACAGCACCATATCTTATTGGCTCTTTTTGCTGCTTACTGACATTGTTTGCCATGGCATATGATATTCACATGTTTACACATGAACAATTCACCACAAAATGCAGCCGGACATCCTGTTATTTTCAGCAGTGATGTGTCAGAAAAAAACTTTTTCTATAAGGACATTGGACAGATTGCAGTCTGTTTTCTGCTGTTTTCTGCGGCAGATGCATCTTGTGACTGCAGGGACTTTTTGTTTTGTAAAGGACTCCTTGTTTTGTAAAGGTCTCCTTCAAAAACAGTGTGGCAGTGTGATAGTGAAAAAAAAACAGGAACAAGCCACCATTTTTGCAGATTGTCCTGCCGCTAGCACCCAGAGATAAACAATACCAGGCTCTTGTGTTCAGAAGTAGAGGTGGGCAAATTTAACCCTTTTCGCTTCTCCAAGAATTTGCTGCCGGTAAAAATTCGCCAAAATGCATAAAAGTCTATGGGTGACAAATTGCTTTTGACGCGCAACATTTTTTTTCTCTAGTTGTAGTCTATGGGTGTCATTTCAGCATGGGTAAAAGAATCAGCAGTGATATATGCAAAAGGGGCAGGCACATAGGCATCACCTCTCCTACCCAAAAACTTGCAAGATAGGTAGTATACAGAACTAAGTAGCCCTGTCCTTACCTCCTGCCTAGGGTAAGCACAGGGCTGACTCATACCCACTAGTGCAGTGCTCCTGCCTAAAAAGTTATTCTCAGAAATTATCCTAAGCTATATGAGTTACCGGTATATGTGGGGTAATTTTGTTCTAGTACTTGTGTCTGGGGCTTTTGTAAGTGAACTCTTCAACAATAAGTTAATAAGTACTGCATTTATTGTATCTGTGCCCATTTTCCAATTCTGCATCTATTTATTGTTATCTTCAATACATAGTCACTACGCAGGACTTATTAATTCTTAACTTCTTCATTAATGACTTACGGGAGGGTACTGTAAGTAATGTATCAGTATTTGCAGAAGACACAAAATTATCCAGCCCAATTAATTCTATCCAGGATGTGGCATCCTTACAACAGGATCTTGACAAACTGGCAATCTGGGCAGCTAAGTGGCAAATAAGATTTAATGTTGATAAATGTAAAGTCATGCACCTGGGATGTAAAAATATCCAAGCCACTTATACCCTTAATGGGACTGCACTAGGCAAATCCATTATGGAAAAGGACATTGGAGTCCTTGTAGATGATCAACTTGGCTGTAGCAAGCAATGCCAGTCAGAAGCATGAAGGGCAAATAAGGTCTTGAGCTGTATTAAAAGGGGCATAGAGTCACGGGAGGAGGGGGCCATTCTTTCACTGTATAGGGCACTGGTAAGGCCCCATCTAAAATATTCCGTATAGTTTTGGTCTCCATCACTGAAACAGGACATTATTGTATTAGAGAGGGTACAGAGAAGGGCAACTAAGCTGGTAAAAGGTATTGAACATCTTAGCTATGAGGAAAGATTGGCCAAATTGGGGATGTTCACGCTGGAGAAGAGGCGCTTAAGTGGTGATATGATGACTATGTATAAATATATAAGGGGATCATATAATAATCTCTCTAATGCTTTATTTACCAGTAGGTCTTTCCAGCTGACACTAGGTCACCCATTCCGATTAGAAGAAAAGAGGTTCAGTCTAAATATTCGGAAGGGTTTGTTTTACAGTGAGAGCTGTGAAGATGTGGAATTCTCTCCCTGAATCAGTGGTACAGGCTGATACATTAGATAGGTATAAGAAGGGGTTGGATGGTGTTTAGCAAGTGAGGGAATACAGGGTTATGGAAGATAGCTCATAGTACAAGTTGATCCAGGGACTAGTCCGATTGCCATTTTGGAGATAGGAAGGAATTTTTTCCCCCTCTGAAACAAATTGGAGAGGCTTCAGATGGGGTTTTTGCCTTCCTCTGGATCAACTGGCAGTTAGGCAGGTTGAAAAAGTTAGAAGGTTGAACTTGATGGACGTGTGTCTTTTTTCAACCTAACTTACTATTATAATAATCGTTGCAGTTGCAAGATTATAATTGAATAATAATATGAACAGGGTCGGATTGGGCCAGTGGGACAACGGTGGGCTGGCTCAGACCCACTCCTTACCTGCCTGAGACTAACATCTCTCGCTTCACCTTCCCCTTGATCATGCTGCAAAAAAACAGATGGGCCCTGGAGCCCCCACTCAAATGCTGAATATATGAATACCAAAATGTATAATATCATATACAGTATATCACTCTACAGTCTGTGGTTAAATTGAGTTTCAATGGTTACCTGGTAGATGTGTGTACTGATTTTCCTGGTTAAAGATGTTTTTTGCTTACTCTAGTGACATAGTAATTTGTTATCATATTTATTTATTTATATTCACTGATTATATAAAATAATATAACATTGATTCTTTATATTGGTACTCTCTACTGTGTTTGATTAAAATAATTTTTTATAATTCTTGGTATCCAAAGCATGCCTCTACTCTATTTGATTAAAATGATTTTGTGTAATTATTTCATAAAATAAGCTGCAAATCATTTGTTGTAACTGAAAAAATCATTGAAGGAAAAATAAAAATTTGCCACTGTGGGTTTTCAGTCTGCATCAGGACAAGCATAATAAAATTATTTTCTACAACTGAGTCTACAGTCCATGATGGATTTGATCAATGTCCCTGACAGAGATGAATCGGCAGGTCAGACTGATCGAAAGAGTACAATGAATAAAAGCACCTTACAAGATATGAAAAATATGATTAAATAGTGACATTTAGTGAATTAAAAGTCAGGGAAACACTGTATAAAATCATTATACCGCAATAGGAGGCTACATAATCCCATCTCACAAGGGAAAGTAGCAATTCTGCAGTACTATTCAAAGTAATATTACAAAAAAAATAAAATAAAACATACTAGCCGAAAGGGTAATATAGATATAGAACAACCAACCATCTACCTCCTATACGCATTAACAATTTGTATCTGGATAGCTTGAGGGACTTACAGAAAACTGCTAATAATCGGCAACTCTGCTATTTGTTCTAATTCCTGAAGAAGACGTCAGAACAGAATTGTCCAGTCTTCCCAGTGCTGTCATGGCATGATGGGAATGTTTAGCTTGACTCTAGAAGGAAGGGCACATACTGAACACTCTCCATTGATAAATGCAAATAATTGGGGGTGCATACATTATTAATGGACTTGGCATTACAACTCCCAATAAAAATGTGTCAGCCCCCCATTCAGCTGTTTACTAAAGGTTCTATAGCTCCAATGCCACTACGTGCTGCTTCAATACTGTTGGTTATCATAATGAACAGGTGCGACTTATTGCTGGCTAGAAATGGGTTTTTATCATGGCTGACCTTAGTCCTATTGAACCAACTGCCCATGGCCCCCTGAACAATGCCACATCTCCCAGCACTTGTGTTCCTACCCCAGAGTGCTCATTGCAGTGTTATGAGAAGGGACAGTGTGTAATGGGGATACCCATATCTGGCAAACTCCCATCATGGGAAAGGCCTTTGCTTTAAAAATTAGACATGTCACAAGGCAATGTCATGAATCAAGGCAGAATTTATTGTACAGCTTCTAACAGATGTAGCAAGGGCAGACCGAAGCACTGATTGCCATTAGCACTGTACTGTTAGCTGTTGAGGGTTCTCCTCTACCAGTAATATTTCCCCCCCCCCATCGTGTCCAGCATACAGTGCCCAAGTTTCTTCTGATATGTCTCACTACGGCTCCAGCAGGTTACCATTAAGCTACTACTGAATGCTCCAGTCCCTAACTGTTGCACAATTGCCTGGGACTCTACCCCAAAACACTCCTCGTCAGGATAACAGACTGTCCTTGCTGCCTACTCTGACTACGCTTACTCCTAGAGTGAGTTGATATCAACCTCCTAACTCACCTTCAAGCTCTAACAAGGCACAACCTTCTACCTGGTCTGGCTCTGCAGACGTCTGTACTGCCTGCTAATGACCCTAACTGAAATTAGCCTAAAATATATTTGCATAAAGTTCTAATTCCCTGTTTATACAATAAAATAATGGTCTTTTGTGATTGAGCACAGGTATTGCCATACTTAAACCTTCTTTACAGTATCTCTAGTTTTAAGATGTTGTACCATTTTAGCCATTGAAAAAATGCAGAAAATGTAAAGTTTGGTGATACCTTTTATTGGCTAACTGAATAAGTAACAATTGCAAGTTTTCGGAACACACAGGCCCCTTTTGTCTGACGAAGGGTCCTGTGTGTTCCAAAAGCTTGCAATTGTTACTTATTCAGTTAGCCAATAAAAGGTATCACCAAACTTTAAATTTTTTACAGTATCTCTGACAGTGACTTCGACCACAGCAAAGAGGTTCAATTTTCTTTTAATGCTTGTTAAAAAAAAGTGCAACCCTGAATGAACGCAGTTTAACAGCAGAAATGTAGATCAAGAAAGAGAAATTGAAATAAGTAAACTGCTTTTTGGCATCAAGGACAGGCAGTAGACCTAAAGAGATGTCAATTGGGACTCCCTGACCCTGTCTTTTCTATAACTGTGTCGATGACTTGAGAATGCTCCTCACTCCTGGCTATCTATGATCGTTTGTTCTGCTTTATCACTTTGAAACCAAACAAATTAGACACCCCAAATCTCTAAATATATTAGTCTTACCTAAAGCAACCAGAGAAAAGGAATAGAGACTTTACATTTTCCATCATGGCAGAGTCTGAACAAAGCCTGCAATATTCCAGTTTCATATGGTGCTCCCCAGACTTCATATTCTCCAACAGGGCATGGGCAGAGAGAGCAATACAATAAATTAAATATATGACAAATTTAGGGAGTATTATTATTACAATGCATTAGTATGCCAATACTGGTCACATTTCTTGTCTAGGACTTGGTCAATAGCCAATGCCACAGCTAATCATAGTAATGACAAAAAGAGAAAATCAGCCAATTTATTAAAATTGAAACATTTTGTAAATGTCAATCTTGCTGTGTAATTTTACAGCACTTTACAAAATCAACATGTATGAACAGACTCAACAATGACTAATTACACCCTGACAGGGCACTGGGACACTAAATTGTTACAAATGTATTTGGTTCAGTTGAGAGAACAGAGCACAACTATTAACATAAAACATAAATCCAGTTGCCTTTAATTCTAGATATCAATAGGTGCACATCTGCTTCATGATTAGAGGGCCACATATGGAAACAGGGCCCTCATTTAAAGAGATGTACTCATCTACTCAATAGATTGCCTCTTCCCTCCCTCTCTTTGTATGTAACTGCCATACGTAGGAGTCTCACTTTGGCCTCAATTTAGTCTCCTGACATGCCCTCTTAATTCTGCCCAAAATCTCTGCCAAAATATATTTGCGTTACATTTCTTTCTCCTTCTAAATGGAAGTGCCACCATGTTTGTGTAGGCGTGCCAACTCTCTCATTCTTCAAATGGGGGCAAACTTGATCTGCAAAGTGAGTTATCTGAAAACACTTTAAAGACTTGGCGTTTGCATCGCTTCTATTTTGGGAAGCTGTGGCGCAGGAGCACTATCGTGATATTGTTACAAACTACTAATAGCCGGATTTGTACTTCATTGTACACTAAACCGATGGATAGGAACCAAATTTTACATTATACCAGTCAACATCCACCCCATACCAAGAAATCTATACCTATTAGCCAACTCTCGAGGGTACATAGATTAGTCAGTGAGGACAATAAAAAAGACAAATAGGAACAGATTATGTGCCACAAATGTAGAGAAATGGGATACCCGGATAAAATAATACAACAGACTCAGTATAAGGTTAGACATCCTCGGAAAAGAGTGAAGAAATCTAATCGTATACCATTTGTCACCCAATTCCATACAGGTAGAGAGGCTGTTCGTAAAGTTTTGCAAAAACACTGGTACATTTTACGTAATGCATACCCATTGCTACAAGAATTTAGAGCACCCCCTTTTGATTTCATATCGCAGGGGTCAGACCATTGGGACCCAGGTCACCTCATCAGTAATAAAAGCCAAACCCAGGGAGGTTCACATCTTCTGGGGTGGTAGACCAAAAGGTATGTTCCCCTGCCTGGGATGTGTACAATGTCCATATGTTCTTAAGGGTAAAGAATTCACTCATCCCCCTGGACAAACTGTACAGTTACGGGGACACTATACATGTATTTCCAAATTTACAATTTATGTACTGACATGTCCGTGTGGTCTCATCTATATAGGTGACATTGTTCGAGCATAAATCTAGACAATACTACGTTACCTGTATAGAAACATTTTATAGATAAGGGACACACTGCAGATCAATTAAAATTCATCATATTGGAAACGATACCTCCACTAAAAAGAGGGAGACAGAGAACTGAAATTAAAGAAAAGGGAGGTTTGGTGGATCAATAAACTCAAATCTTTACATCCACTAGGTTTAAACAAGGATTACGACCTCTTTTTGTATTTATAAATGCATATATGTAAATTGATTGTGATACAAGCTATGAGGTCATTTCCTTTTCATTGTCTTAAATATGTTTCACCTGTGCAATGTTGTTGTTCATTTGGCTTGATAAAGGGCACATAGTTTGTCTGAAACGCTGCTTTGTGATGTACTGAATTTTAATACACTTTTTGCATTATTTGAGTGCTGCTTCATTTATTGCTATTGTGTTTATTACGAGGGGAAGAGATGGCGTCTCCTAAGGAGCGAGCACTGAGATTTGTGCTGACACACTGAAGAGAGTGCTGGGGCATACTTTTCTATTGTGTGTGTATATATATATATATATATATATATATATATATATATATATATATATATATATATATATATATATATATATATATATATATATATATATATATAATACACAAAAGCCATGAATATCCTGTAAACTATATCCTTATAAATGGTGACTAGTGATATCATCAGTTATAAACAGTGAGTAGTGATGTAATTTTTGTCACATGACTCCTTAAACTTGTGTATTATAATAAATAAAGTACCCCTTGTTGGAAAATATGAGGATATTAGAAGTCACCTCGTCATGAAACTCCTCGGGGGGTTAGAATATCCTTATAATACACAAAAGCCATGAATATCCTGTAAATTATATCCTTATAAACGGTGAGTAGTGATGTCATCAGTTATAAACGGTGAGTAGTGATGTAATTTCTATCACATGACTCACTAAAATTTGTGTATTATAATAAATAAAGTACCCCCAGTTGTAAAATATGAGGATATTATAAGTTACCTCGGAGTTCCATGACCTGTATAAAAACACTCGGCCTTCGGCCTCGTGTTTTTATATGGTCATGAAACTCCTCGGTAACTTATAATATCCCTATATTTTACAAAAGGGGGTACTTTATTCACTATATATTTTACAATGGGGGGGTACTTTATTCAATATATATATATATATATATATATATATATATATATATATATATATCTTCATTGTGATTAAATAAACACTTATATTTGTGCAGTAAATAAGAGTTCTTCACAATACTACTCTGTTACACCTAGGGTTGCCACAGTTTCTGGAAAAAAACTACCGGCCTTCCTATATATTTATCTTTTTTCCCTATTAATAACATTGGGATCAACCATCATTTTTACCGGCCAGGTCAGTAAAATACCGGCCAGGTGGCAACCATAGTTACTCCGCTACCTAACCATGCAGAGGCCATACCCTCTTACACTCTAACTTCTCCATTATAAACCTGATATCTTTTTCCCAGCTCTGCCCGAGGTAACTTCAGTTCCCTAATAGATCTGGAAATTGCTGGCTCAGGTGGGTGGAGCCAGGAAGGCGCCATGGTCAGGAAGCAGTCATCACTAATGGACATGAAGAGGAAGTGAATGTGTTTGTGTTAGCTAGCTGATGGAAGAGACTTCCTACACTTATTGCTGGCTGCTCCATAGCAGAAAGGGACAGGCAGGGCCGGATTTACATATCATTCACATATCCTTTGTGCACATTCACAAATTTTCCGCATCGGATTCAGAGTACTGGGGATTGATGCACAGGAAATTTAAAAAAAAGATTTTATCTCCTGACAATCCCCAGTGCTTCCTTACCAATGCAGGTGTGGCGCTCCCCTAAATTCTGTCACCGTAGGCACGGGCCTTTGTGGCCATTCCACAAATCCAGGCCTGGGGACAGGCTGCAGTATCTCCTCCTGTGCCGCAATGATATCAACTCTGTCACATTGAACATTCTCTCGTGTTTTTACTGTTTCTCCTCTATATTTAAAGGGTATATGCACAGTGAGTTGAAGAAGGGCATCATTTAACAAGTGCACATGTGCAGTGTGCAAGATGTCAAGTTAGGCCACACCCTCATGTCATGCTAAGCCACACCTATTTTTTGATGTGTCCTATGAGAGGAAGGTCCCCTGTTATTTCAATTTGCCAGGTTGATGTCTCTGGTACTAACGGCTTCTTTCTCTTATACCTCTCCCTTCATTTATACAGGCGCTCAGGCTTGCTAAGTACTAAGAAGTGTTGGGCGAATCTGTGCGGAAAAAAGCGCATATTTACTGCAAAATTCCCGAAATGGTGAAAAAATTGTCACTCGTGTCAAAATTGACACTTTAAAATAATTTTGACGCCCATTGACTTCAATGCATTTCACATTGTGAAATGCATTGAAGTCAATGGGCGTCAAAATAATTTTGAAGCGCGTCAATTTTGACACAATTTTTTATACGCGTGACTATTTGGTCCAAATGCATTAAAGTCAATAGGCTTGCAACAATTTTTATGCGAGACAATTTTCATGCGCGTCAATTTCTTTTTGATGCGCCAGATTTTTCGTCAGCGAATTGTCACCATAGTTTCACCAATTAATTTGCTTAAGGTGAAATGACGAAATTCGCTGCAAATTGGTGTCTGGCAAATTAATTTGCCCATCACTAGTGCTAAGTACTCTGTACTGTCACCTCGGATTTTAGTTTTTTAGTAACCATGGAAACCCATTAAATGGGTAGGTCACCTTTAAGTTAACTTTTAGTATGTTATAGAATTCTAAACAACTTTTCAATTGGTCTTCTTTTTTTTATCTTCAGATAGCAGTTAAGGTGCAGGTTTCAAAATGCCAAATCATTTTTTAAAAAAAACTGAAAAGTTGCTTTGAAGAATGTCATCTGTTACTACTACTAAAAGTTTATAGAAGTATGAACATCCCCTTTAATTAATAGACAACTCTGGGCATCGCATTCAACAACAGTTGGGAAACCAGACTATTCAAGCGTAAATACATGTATTTCATTATATGCAGTGTAGTTTAGGGATATTTATGTTTAAACATGTGGTTTTCCTGATGGCAGCAATTCATTACAATATATGTGAAGCCTCATGTCAGTCTGGCAATGTTCACAGAAAGTCTCTGGCACGATGAATCCCTGCCCCATGCCTTGAAGACATTGCAAGCAGATTCTGCTGTGTGTGGCACTGGGACAAAACAAAATGCTGACAAGGATCTCGCACATGGATGGCCGGGTTCCAGCACCACTGTGACACTTTAGAGAAATTATATATGTGTCAAATTATCTCTCTGGAAGTGTCTGCCATTCTTTAAAGTTGCCAAGTTTGCTCCCACTCTTATGGAAAACAACAGCTTTGCACAATGTATTCTGGAGATGTTGTGACAAAAGCATGGGCAGATGGCTTTTTTGGCACCTCTGGGCCTTTATAACATGTAAGACAATGTTCAGTAAACTCATCCTTTGAGTTCCCTTTTTGTTCCACTGTTTTACTTGGATCTTTCCAAAACCAGTCTTTTGATCCTGTCCTAATGGAGTACCCCAAGCAAACAGCAATGCAATAAGAGCTTAGTTGGTACAATGGCTGCCGGAATCATTTTACTTCTCCCTCCTGCTGCTGGTGCTTTTAGACTGCCTTTTAGGAACAGTTCTGCTACCTGAACATCCATTACAGCATTCAATTTAACTTCTTGACTTGTCAGAGACTAGGGTATTGTATCCTCGTAGCACAGTACAGGTATGGTACCTAATATCCAGACTGTTTGGGACCTGGGGGTTTCTAGAAAATCATGTAAACATTAAATAAACCCAAAAAGCTGTTTTTGCTTCCAATAAGGATTAATTATATCTTAGTTTAGATCAAGTTCAAGCTACTGTTTTATTATTACAGAGAAAAGGGAAATCCTTTTTCAAATTTTGGATTATTTCAATATAATGGAGTCTATGGGAGAAGGCCATTCCGTAATTCAGAGTTTTTCCGGTTTCCAGATAACCTCTATAGCAAAACACAAAGATGCTTTCTGTGCATTATTTATGGATTTGTTATATGGAGTGTTGCTTTTAGTAAGATCTTACATGAGTAAGTACAAGCTTTTTCGTGGAATGTTGGTGAGACGATGACCAACAATTCCAGAAATCCCACAGTATGACAAACTGATATGTAAGACAGACAACTGTACACACAAATAATAAAAAATGAAAACCAATTGTAAATTGTCTCAGGATATCACAATGACTTTAAAGAACTGGGAGGAGGGACTTCCAAGTAATAGTGAGCTTGGTAAGTATATATAGAATATGTAAAGTAGCAACCATCTCTGATCAAATTCCACATACAATTCTAAAAAAAAATATTATAAAACTTCATGGATGAAACTCCACTCCACTCCAAAACTGAATGTACAAGACAGCATAATTATGGTTTAACCACAGAGCAGAATTCGTTTCTAATAAGGTGAGTAAAACCTAATGGGCAGGTTTACAGAATCCAACCAGCATATCCGCAACTTTTGGTTCTTTTAGGAAGTCATTGCATATCTTCTAGACTTCCTTTGCCCATTGCCCAAATGCATTGTGTTTCCTAAGAAGACTATGGGAGCTCGTTAGATGATTTACCCTGGCCAATATGTTCTTAAATGGCCTGTTCTCCACCTTGTTTAATATTAGTGCAGTGATCAGGTTCTTGTGCTGACAGTTTTGCCTATTGTTTTTATCATGAAAAATCGTTGGGTTTTGTTATTTCTTGAGCTAAACACAGCAAACAGGGAGATTGAAGCAATTTCATATTTGGTCCTTGCTAGTACACGGATAACAGGTGTCAATAATACTGATAATCTAATTATCTACCTAGCAAGGGTCAAACATTCAGTAGCTTCAGTTTCCATGTTTGCCCTGTTTTGGTCAGTTTCCCCAGAACTCCAGCTTTGTTTCTGTATTTGTAAGTAACCCCTAGTATATTCAGCCTAAGCCCTATTAATTGAACTCGTGTTTAAAAGAAGGTATACTTCCCATTTAAAACATTCATCAAGCCTCATTAACAATTTTTTTCTACCCTCATGCCCTTGTTTGGACACCATCTATTTTTTCAATAAATGATATACAGAAAAAAATATTGTATTTGACTGTGTGGATAGTTTAGACACTGTTTAAAATGGCTTAAAAATAAATATAGGGTTTTTTTTTTTTTTGTTTACTTACGGCTGGTCTACAGTCCCAACAATCTGTGGGAAGAATGAAAAGTCTGATTCTTTCCTGGCTCACTCCAAGAAGAATCATATCAATTTGCAGACAATTATGGTAAAAGAACAGATCTGAGCAGATAGTACTTCGCCAATTAAAGAAAATAACATCAGGGACTTGAGGTGATTCCTTTACTGGCTAACTGAATCAGCAATCGTTGCAAGTGTAATGAAGGCCCCTAGTGGGACTATTTAGGCTTACCCTGTTGCTGTGGTTGTCTCTGTCGATTAGAACATTTATATTTTGTGTTATTATTGTATTTGATTGCTTTGTGTTTATAGTATGAAGGAAATTATCCTTCAGACATGATACTCTGCATCCAAAAAAAGTGGCAGAAACTGACTGCGGCAGACAATGGCAAGGGTATCCCCCCTTTAAAAATAGGCTATAGTTCTGAATGCATCTCTGAAGTGTTTTGGGGTCTACGGTCCATGGGGTACCTGCCAAGACCTGAAATATTTAAATACTTGGCTATATAGAGAGATGGACACTATACTGGTATGGCACAAAGGCCTTCTAGCATAGCTAGGCAAGCATAACACACAGTTTATTTGACAATAAAGAGCATGAAGGGGTTAGAACCCACAATTCAACCACTGTTTGGGGGCAGCTTTTAGTTGTTATAGAGACAGAAAGAAATTGTTACTGATGCAGTGTACGAACCCATCTCTTTTGTTTAATTTTGTGTACTTTTCTCTCCATTTCAGTAACACGATCTTCACATCTTCTCAGTGCTCTAGTTTCCCTTTGAGATATTGTTCTGCAGAGTATGATTACTTTTCTGATCAGGTCAATAAGGCCTTATTTGCAGGGAACAAACCAGTCAGGATGCTGTTTTTTGCCTGTGACACGAGCTGTCATTGGATCCATAAACCATGTACTGTTTTTGAGGCCTGGAAACAGGTTTGAGAACTTGTGTTTTAACCTTGTCCCAGTTAACCTGTGTTTTATCCAACTTGCCCTGCTCCCTATTGTTTATTAAGGGAGTGAGGATTTTTTAGCTGGAAGGAAATAGAAGAAGAAATTCTTCCTCTTTGCATGTCACATTCAGTTCATTCTTTTAACATTTAAATGTATCACCTATAGGGTTGCCACCCGGCCGGTATTTTACCGGCCTAGCCGGTAAAATACCTGCCAAGGCCGGGCCGGTATTACAAATTTACCGGCAATGTAGCTGCCGGTAAATATGTAATATGATTAAAAGGTGCCCTCGGCCTGCCCCCAATCCCCTGGAACATACCTTTTCTTTAACTTCTTCTAGTTTCCGCGGCATTCGTGACGTGGCCCTGCCCCTTTTGACGTCATGGTCCGCCCCTTTTGATGTCACGGCCCGCCCCTTTGTGTCCCCACCCCCCAGCAGCCGGTAAAAGATTTTTAAAAAGGTGGCAACCCTAATCACCTATCTAAAGAGAACAGGAATATATGCAAGGCTCACTAAGACTTAATGGATCACCCCTATTCACCTATTTACTTAAAAATGACTACCAGATAAGGAAGAAGTAGATTATTCCCCACATCCTAGTGGAGAATATAGCAGAAGAGTTGCTTTCATGACATACCCAATCAAAATGTTCCAGCATTCATAAGACCTGAGCATAGTCCTCAGTGACGCTCCACCAATGAAAAGAGTTGAGACACTCACCTCAGGCGGCAGAGCCCCCCTGGTTGCCAGGGCCGGTCAAAATGCCGCTCCTGGTAACTGAATTTCCATTTTTCAACCCTGGAAATTCAGTTCTTTTAGTGCAATTGCTCTCTCTGCACTAGTGACGTGGACCTCCCCAACCCCCTCTGGTGCTGAAAAGGTGAGTGCTGTGGGGAGGGGTGGAGGGTGGCAAAATGAAGGCCGTCTCAGGTGGCAAAATGGCCAGGATCGCCCCTGATAGTCCTACAGTCACTGAACCAACCAATCCTTAACTAAGGAAGTAGGCTAGAAATGTTGTACATTATGTGTTAGGCTTCTTTACCAGCCCAATGCAACCACATCCCTTTAGCAGTAAAGATCTGTGTCCCCAAAGATATCCAAGTAGCTCCCCATCTTCTTTTCTGATGATTTGCTGTTCTGTGCTGCTCAGCGCCCACTGAGCATGTGAGTGTTGCAGCCACTTTCCAAGATGGTGACCCCCTATGACAAGTTTGAAGTCCTGAATCATTGCTGCTATTGACAAGCTGAAACTTACATTAATTTACATTAAAACAATAGGGAGTGATTGAGAGCATTTTGTTGCCTGCCCATGGAGATATAAATCTCCCAGGAGACAAAACACTTGGAATTGTGTTGTGTCCAATAGACCTAAGATTTTAACTTACACAAGTGTACCATAATGTACACATTGTACTCAATGGTTTTATTTAATTAACATACTAAAGAAAGTTTATTGTTTCATATCTCTTGGGTTATGGTTATTAATATAAGCTAATGGGTGTCACTAAATGTTCAGGAGCTGTGCACCCCTGGGAAGGTTGTATTAAAATGGACAATTTTCTACATTGCACTGCTTTATGTTCCAGTATGGATGTATGCAGCAATCCCTATGAACATACTGGCTTTATGAAGCTGACATTGCCACCTAGTGACACCTATAAATCACAATGACAGCTTCCATATATGCAAGCTAAATCTCTATTGCACATGAGTAACTTTGGACTATAATAATTTTGTTAATAGAGCCAATTTACATGACCATTGCCCAGGCTGGAGACTGAGCTTTGTGAAAGGTGCACAAAATGCAGCAATTGTTGAAGAAATATAATTGGATATTGTCATTTTATAATTTAATTTATTGGAAAATGGTATCAAAGGAAGAATTGTAAGGTGGGTGGCATTAAATAACAGAGGCTTCTATGATTTCACAAAAGAGTGGCCGTTTTTATATTTGTAAGTAAAATTAGCTTCTTATATTTATTCAGGAACCGACAAAGTTATTTTATATTTTGAGACACAATTGCAAAGCTTGCCTCATTCTACCACTGCTTTGTCCTTGGGGCAGGTAAGGTGTGTATCTACAGGGGTGAAGGGGGTTGCAATAGCTTCTAGGTCTGGAACCTAAATTTGTCCTATAGGCACAACACAGATCTATGTCAATTAAAGTTTTAAATGGACAACTCATTTGGGCATGCAGAGGACAAAGATTGTGGGTGGATAGATGTGACTGGATTAATAAACTGGACATGACTTAGAAGTGATAAGGAGGACACTTTGCTGTACATGGTTTACAACCTTTGGATGGTGCCACCTTGGGCAGGAACACACTTGCACTTGTTTAGTATTAATATGGTACACACATATGCTAAATATTATCCAGTGTTTATTGCCCTAATATGAGCTACCTCATCTGTGTTCCCTTGTATTTATATTTTGTGCTGTCCTGAAGATGAAAGTAATGCATGATTGGTGCTAGGACGTGAAAAGATAAAGTAAAAAGAAAGAACGGAAAGTTCGGCTTATCACTCGAATGCGCATGCGCAGCCGCGTGAAGAAAGACGAGGCCGGAAAAGGATCGCTCCAGCTTGGGGTTTCAGATAAGTAAATGCATTCACTTGGGGGTGCCTAACATTTGGCACCCTCAAGTGCATGAAGCCTTTCCTTCTTCTTTAAGCAGAATAAAAATAAGATGGGTACACAACCATTACATGTTAAATAAGAAAGTGGGAGAAAAGAATGACAAGCAAAAGACACGACTACATGAAACAGATATGAAATAGAGTGGGGAACAAGAGAAAATAAGAGTGAAAAGAGACAGAAAAGGTGAATTGAAGTTGAAAGGGTTACATTCTGTGTGTAACATAGTAACATAATAAGTTAAGTTGAAAAAAAGACACACGTCCATCAAATTCAACCTTTTAAGTCAAAACTGTATATAAATGCTGCCTAATTGCTATGTGATGCAGAGGAAGGCAAAAAACCTGTTTGAAACCTCTCTAATTTGCCTCAAAGGGGGAAACATTCCTTGACTCTGATGGCAATCGGACCGCTCCCTGGATCAACTTACACTATGAGCTATCTTCCATAACCCTGTATTCCCTCACTTGCTGAAAAGCCATCCAACCCCTTTTTAAAGTATGTACTGAGACAAAGAGGCAACAACCCCAAAGTATTTTTGACTTAGCAGCCTATATAGCATCACGGTAGCAGCAGTATAAAGACATAAAGGATCATTGGTTCTGCATCAAAATAAAGGTACAGATAAGGGACCTGTTTTCCAGAATGACTGGGACCTGGGATTTTCCAGATAAGGGGTAATTTGGATCTCTATATTTTAACAGGGGAATGTAATAAAAGTCGCAAAGAGCAAAACAATTCACACCAATAAGACTAAAAATCTACATCTCACAATGTAATATTGTTCTTTAAACTGTTATTGCATTGCGAATTTTAATTGCGCATTGCGAATTTTAATTGCGCACTCATAAGAAGTGCTTGACGGTTTCGTAATCTTTTGGAGCAAACATAACGACTTTTTCAGTAAGAATTTTTATTACATTGACTGCGCATTGGCGCAAACTATAAAATTCGCAAACGGTCTTTCACTGTCGGAAGTGGTCGCTAAACAGTTTCCGAGCTCGCAAAAGCTATATTAAATTCGCACAAAGCAAAATTTGTTCGCGCAAAGGCATAACTTTTCGCATTGCGAATAGTTTTTCCGTTAGCGATTTTTATTACATTCCCCCATTTGTCTACTAAAAATTATGCAATTATTAAAAAACCCAAATAGGATTGTTTTGCCTTCAATGAGTATAAATTGCATCTTAGTTCGGATCAAGTACAAGGTACTGTTTTATTAATACAGAGAAAAAGGAAATTATTTTTAAAAATTAGAATAATTTTCTAATAATGGTGTGATTGCAAATCAGATGCAAATTGCGTCTATCATTTTCAGAGTTGTGATTGCGTCAAGCCGAAAGTGTATACTTCCAGAGCACATCAATAAAATGACATTTGTTTGTGGGTTTTTTTCAGAGCAAATCTGCTGTGCCTATTGACCCAACCCCCTGTGGGAGTCCTGGAAGGGTTTCCCAGCATCAAAAGTCAAACAGGAGAAGCAGTATGGATGCTATGTGCATGGCACAACTATACAGAAGTGCACAGAGCATGTTTGATGCAAGTACCTTATTAGCATGATCATACTTACATCTTCATTCATACAGTACATGAGCTTTATTATTTATATCTATCAAGTACAAGCATTTTCTTATGGAATTTCAACTTATCATAGCTCATCCAGAGGAAGGTGCAGAAACCCACGAAGCGAGGATTCTTTAACTAATACAGCGAAATTCAAAAGAACTAACAGATGCATTATCAGAATGTTTTTGTGATAATGTAGAGGGGTTTTCTTCTAGAATTCAAGAAACACTGCAACCATCAAAAATGCTGTAGGTGGCTACTGTACATGCACAAACTATACCAAAACATGGGCAAGTTGTATTTAGCTGTCATATAGGAGGGATGTGTGTGCTATTCTATAAGATTCCTTTTTTTTTTTATTCATGAAAATTTTAAAAAATATAAACTTTCATAGAATATGACATTACTTGAGTTATTGCTTTGTCGATAGATACACAATACTTTGGAAAAAAGATAAACACTTATACAATATGACAATACTTGAGTGATTGTTTTGCACTTGGTTACACAATACTTTAAAAGAAAGGATGACCCATTAGAGAGTAACTGACATTCATCGTCACTAGGTAACCCGTTGAGGTTTCCTCTTTGGAAACAGTTCCAATAAGATTCCTTTTTTTACAGAATCTTGCCTAATACAACATAGTTAACTAAAAGTATCCAGACACCCCATCTAATTATTGGAATATGATATTTACTTCATCACCGATACAGGTGCCTCTACATCATATAGTGACATCTTTGATAATTCCATGCTTCATTCTTTATGGCAACAGTTTGGGGAAGTCTCTTTGTAGTTTCAAGCTCAATATAGTAGATAAGGGAGTGGAAGAACTTGGCTGGCCTTCATGGATCTATGACCTCACCCCATAGGATGAACTTGAACACCAATGTGGGCCATGCTCCTCAACATCTGGTTGAAAACTTTCATATAGGAGTAGAGGTTAAAGCTGTTTTAGCAGCAAAGAGAGGGTCACCTTTAAATTAATACCCTTGGTTTGGAATGGAATGTTGGATGTGCAGTTGTCCACATCATTTTGGCCATGATATATATGAATATCAGTAACCCAGCTATTACTTGAAACTCTTCCACTAAACTGCTAATTCATGCAATTCTACAACCCCCAAGCCAAATCACAGACTGAAAAATACTTCTGGAAAATACAGAATCTACGTGCTGTAGGATGGTGTAATTTTTAGATCCAACCTCTCTCATCAAGGATTAAAAAAATCTGCTGAATGATCTTCACACAAATGTTCCAGCGCTGTTATTAAATAAGTTTGGTGTGTTATTGACTAATCAAACACAGAGGAAGGCATAGCAGATGGCAGCCACCTGAGGGTACAGACACAGCCATGGAAATTATTCAGATACCTTCAGCAAAACATTATAAATGGAAGAGCGAGGAAAACGCGTAACTGCAACATGCAAAGTCTGCGAAAATTGTTTTTGTTAACAGAATTTGTTTTCAGTCAGAATATATAAAAGTTTTCTTCTTTTTTTTAAAGAAGTCTTTGAAGCAGAACATTTCTTGTGCCGATGATGGCTCCCTCGGTGCGAACATTTTCCATGTACAAATGCCATGTAGTAAGTGCACTGTCAGCATTAAAGTCTTACGGCGGATCATTCAGATCACCGGTGATTTCAAAGCATCCTTATGTCTAATTAAATGTTACTTTTGGCAGCATCAACCATTTCTTTTTTTTTCTGATTCTTGACATTAGAGTTTTACATGGATTCATGTAGAAAAAAAGTTATTTTATTTAAAACGTTCTGTTGCTTTTTACCCGCGTCAGCAACAAACCTACAGTATTGTATGGCACATCTTTCCATTATTTCATTGAGTTGTACTTTAATTCTTTGGAAAGTATTTTACTTTTAGGGAAGTGTCAGAGGAATATAACGACCCATGGAGCAAGTGACTCTAATGTGATAAGAGCTAAAATTCATAGGTGTTCATCTAGGGTTGGGGGCCCCTAACCATTTCTACCCATGAGCAACATTCAGATGTTAAAAGAGTTGGGGAGCAATGCAAGCATGAATAATTTTCCTGAATGGGGAAAAGTAAGTGCAATGATTGGTCCCTATGTGTACTGTCAGTCACCAGATGGTCTGGAGTCATAAAACCTTGATTGTATGCAACCAAACCTTGCCTCCAAACAAGTAATTCAAAAATAAGCACCTGTTTTGAGGCCACTGGGAGCAACCTCCAAGGGGTTGGTGAGCAACATGTTGCTCATGAGCCTCTGGTTGGGGATCACTGATCTGGGTCCTGGTTTCGATGGTGTGAAGGCATAGGGGAGTTCCATCAGGTGTGTAAGACTAGCATTTTAGGGTGTTTGTAGTCCCATTTGGTACTAACAGGCATATGAGCCCCAGTAATATAAAAAGTGGTGGTGATGCACAGCCTAATTCCAAGAAGAGGTCAAGCTGGGGTGGGGCTTGTGAGTGAAGTACTAGCTAGTGATGGGCGGATTTATTCGCCAGGCGCGAATTCGCGGCAAATTTGCGCAATTCACCGCAAGCGAATACATTCGCGAAACATCCGCGAAAATTCACGGCAATAATTCGCCGGCGTCAAAAACATTTTCCAAAAAAAATGGACGCCGGCGTCAAAAACCGGCGCCGGTGTAAAAAAAACAGGCGCCAGGGTTCCTCTGGTATAGTAAACATGATAGTTGATTTAGTTAGTGTTAGTGCAGTTAGCCTTGCTAATCACCAGGGTTTGAACTTTTGGAGCATTAGGGAGACAATACATTTTTACATTGTCAAAAAGGACAAGTTGTAGCCTTAATGAAAGACACCCGCTCCCCCTACTGTGACGCGAAGGACATTGCTCAGAGCGCATGAATGTTGGGAGAGGGGGGTCTGGCCCGGCTGGGGCCCATGAGGCTTTTTTCCAGTTTCCCCTGGGCCAGTCCGACCATGGACCAGTACAACAACAAGCTGAGGAATAAAAATGTTCCCTACAACTATGCCACGATCTGCCTTTGGTGGTCTGTAAGACAGCAGTGATTACCTACAGTACTGATCAACTCAGCTATATTCCACTCACGGAATAAAACATTTGTACCAACATTAGGGAACATTGGCAAAGGCATTTTGTAATGATAATGCTCCTTCATGGGTAATTTAGTAATACTAGTCAGTAATGCAGTTAGCATGTTTTTTGTTTTGATTTTGTAATATCATTTAGAGTAAATTACTTTAACAAGAGGTAAAGTGAATTTACTGGCTAGATACCAGGCAACCTCAGGGTATGAACAGTGAGTTTAATGTTGCTTTCTACTATGAAAAGTTTTTTTTTACTGTGTTCATGAAGATACCATGTTTTTTATAGGCACTTTTGATTGGCTAGTTCTAGGGGCTGATTTATTAAGCCGGGACTTTTTTAGATCGAGTTTTTTGATGCCAACAATCCAAAAAAGCTGCGGGGGAAAAAGTGTGACTTTTTCAGGATTTATTGTGTGACAAAACTGTGACAATTCCGAATACGAAAATATTCCAGCTAAAATATGTCAAAACCGTGTAGAAGTCAATGGCAATTGAAAGATGTTTCTTGAATTCATGGTTTTAGAGGGTTTCAGGCGTTTTTGACATAGACTTTTGTACCCCAATAAGAAAAAGTCATAGTTATTGTGCGACAACTCGAAAAAGTTGTGTTTTTTGCATAGTTTCTGCTACTTTTTCAGTTTGGATTTTTTTTTATAAATTTCATGTTTTATAGAAAGCGAGTTTAGTCTTGGTTTTAAAAACCTCTAAAACCACCAAATGATAAATAGGCCTCCAAGTCATTTAGTTTATGTCATGTCCATTTTTCACACTATTCTATTTTAAAGTGCCTCACAGATATGAAATGCTTGAGGTTTTTGTCATTTTGTACATGCTCCATGTTTTGGGACTTTCTTTGCTGTCCAACTTGAGTGCCAAACCTTCCTTTCCTAAGAACTATGTCCACTCCTTATTGCTGAAGGTCTTGTGTACCTGGACCTCTTTCTCAAAATAGGGGGATTAATATGAAGTTGGTTCTCTTTGTTTTTTTAATTGATTTATTATATGTAAAGTCCAACCACTCTGATACAGTAGTACAGTACTTTGCAATGTTCTCCTGGCAGCTGCCGAACCCAGACTTTTCCGTCAGACTGTCAAATAGTGCCAAATAGAAATGCTGTTTATCACTCCAGAAGAGGTCTTTGCGTTACACCATTGTCCAGTAGTGGTGACCTTTGCCATATGTTTGGTTTGTTTGCCTCTGATCACCCAAAAAACACTCCCCATGAGTTTGTGACACTGCTTTTGGAGACAGTCTCAATTTTAGCGTTGAGTGTTCCATTGGAGAACACCATTTTAGGCAAAGTGTCCACATACATCTGGCTAAAAGTGTATCTGTATACATTTGGCCATACAATGTAGCTGTGGTTGGGAAGAAACACAAACATCTCAACAGAACCAATATTTCCATGTTACAGGAAAAAGGCAAAACTATGGAATTCTAAACAGTTAACAGATGTTGAAATTCCAGGATTAAGGGATTTCCCCCACAGCGTTGAATTAATGGTACCATTCAACCTTACAGAGAACTCATTAAAATTGATCCCAGGGAATACAAACAAGCAGTCAAAGATACAAAATATGAAGCATCAGCAATCTGAACCACAAAGGGGAGAAAGAGATTCTTTCCTGATCCCAACAAGACAATTAGATTTCTCCCTGGATCAATAAGCTTGAAGACCATTTGTAGCTAAAAACCTCATTTAATACATTCTAAAATGTATCTACAGAATCAGTCATTACATCCTCCCTAGGGTAAGTTTTAATAACATTATCATCAAGAACGGCTTCCTATGCTAATACTTAAATCTCATTTCCTTCAATAGCAGGGGATGCTCTTGTGTCGCTTCTACAGCCCTGTAAATAAAGCATTCCCAAGAGAATTCCCTGGACTGACCTTGGGGGTATTTATAGAGATTAAACACGTCTTTGAAGGTTTTTTATTTAATCCTAATGAAGATAAAGCTAATTTGGCAAGCATTTCTTCAAAAGCTTAAGCCCTCCAACCCTCCTCACTATTCTAATTTTTTTGTCCTTTTCCGAGCAAGTTTGAGGTCAATAATGCATTTTTTTAGTATTACAATTCTCATTAAGGCTTAATTTACAATGCTTAGCACATTTTACAATACAATGCATAAAACAGTTGTTAATACTATTTATGTGAATGAGGCACAAGTTGCAAAACAAACAGGTGCAAAGAAGCCTCATGCTTTAAATAGTACCTGCTTATTGCATAGATTTACATACTAAACAAGTTAGCCTCAGCACACAATATATAACCCCCTGAAAAAAATATTCTGCACAACTGAACTGTAACTTTCTTAAAAAAGACACTTTTAGTTACAAAGTTTGTACAAAGCATGCATAAGCTGACGCGCCCCATCAAGGCAGTGTCTATGTGTCAGTCCTATCCTTGGTGAAAAAAATAAAGTGTTACCTTTGGGGGGAGACAGACCATACCTGCTTTTCTCTTTATTTAGCATGATCTCTTCCAAAGACACCATTAGGCGGGGGTTGGGAGAGCGAGCGTTTAAAGAGAGAGCCACCGCCCCAAAAAATATAACATTTTTAAACAAACAAGCTGAAATGGCTCTCTCCTTAAATGCTACACATCCTACACAATGTTTTTCTATTTCCAACAAGCAACAACATTGAAACCTGCTGTTTTTAGATCTGAAATACTAAAGCATTTAAATAGTTGATTGTCTTAAACACTAAGATTGCGGAATGAGCAGAATTTTCCCAAATGTTTGTCCAGATATTGGCTTAGTACCAGACATGGGTGATTACCTGTTATTGACCTGTGTATGGCCACCTTTATCCTTTGCCACTAACACATGCAATACATTTTTGCTATAACTCTGGGTCTCATAAAACATAAAGGGGTGTCCTAATAATTGGCAGCCATGCACAGGTATTCGCATAGCTATTAACCTTCTTTAAAAATGATTTATCTTGTTATCAGCACAGACACTTTAGTTTAGTTAATGTGCATGTACTTATAACTGTGGCAATAAATATTTGTTTGGTTTTTAAAATGTGTGATGTCATTGAAATGCAAAGCATCTCTGGGTATAAAAGGCTGCTCCCAGTGAGCAAGAGTCAGTCTGGTTCTGGCTCGCTACAAGAAACACTGTTGCAGCATTGGGCCAAGCTGACCTAGGCAACCCAACTGGCCTCATTAACCAATCCCACCCCAGCAAGCATGCGTGCTAATGGCCAAAGCGGGTGCGCTGAATTAAAGAGAAGGCAGTGGTGGGACCAAGGCCTGGGCTAGGGATGCAGAAGAGGTATGTGGCTGGTAAGTACCATTGTAGGCACGAGCCTCTTCTGCCTACCCCTGCACTGTTGTATGTGATGCCATGTTTCATTGTGCTGTTATTGCACTTTTTCTTTTACCTTAAAGGGGTTGTTCACCTTCAAGTTAACTTTTAGTTTGATGTAGAGAGTGATACCCTGAGACAATCTGCAACTGGGTTTAATTTTTATTATTTGTGGTTTTTTAGTTATTTAGCTTTTTATTCAGCAGCTATCTAGTTTTCAGTGTCGGGAATTTGGTTGCTAGGGTCCAAAAATCCCTAGCAACCAAACACTGATTTCAATAAGTGGCTGGAATATGAATAGGATAGGGACTGAATAGAAAAATGAGTCATAAAAAGACAACAGCCAATAATTAAAAAAATATAAAAAATAAATAATAAAGACCAGTTGAAAAGTTGTTGAGAATTGGCCATTTTACAATATACTAAAAGTTAACTTGAAGGTGAACCACACCTTTAAAGAACTAATACCCTTTTTTTCTTTGACAAGCCAGCTTCAGCAAAATCGTTAAAGGGGCCACCACGACATGGTCCAGCACCAGATAACTCAGGAGGAACCCAGGGAGTTGACAGTTATAGCCAGGGTCAGATGCCTGTTGAAAATATTCTGATCCTCCCACCTTTACTCTGGGTTACTACACCTGGTGCAAACGTAAAGCCTCTGATAGAGACTTCAACAGATGTTTCCTGTAAATTCCCACTTCCCCAGCCTTGATCGGGGCCAGAGGGAGATCATGGGGTCTCAGGTGGGAGCAGGTCTGGGTAAGCAGGGCCCACTGGGCTTTTTCCCGGTGTCCCGTCGGCCCAGTCTGACCCTGGTTGAAATGTCTGCTGTTATTATATTGCTGCCTTGGGTGCTAAAGAGTATTCACAGCAAACTTGTCCATTGCTTAAAGGAACAGCTCAGTGTCAAAATAAAAACTGTGTAAATAGATAGGCTGTGCAAAATAAAAAATGTTTCTAATATAGTGAGTTAGCCAAATATGTAATATATAAAGGCTGGAGTGAACAGATGTGTAATAAAACAGCCAGAATCCAACTTCCTGCTTTTCAGCTCTATAACTCTGAGTTAGTCAGCGACTTGAAGGGGGGCCACATGGTACATTTCTGTTCAGTGAGTTTGTAATTGATTCTCAGCATTCAGCTCAGATTCAAAAGCAACAGATATGACCCACGTGGCCCACCCTCAAGTCTCTGATTGGTTACTGCCTGGTAACCAGTCAGTGTAAACCAAGAGAGCTGAAAAGCAGGAAGTAGAGTTCTGACTGACATGTTATACATCAAATCACTCCAGCCTTTATACATTACATTTTTGCCTAACTAACTATATTAGAAACATGTTTTATTTTGCACAGCCTATCTACTGTATATAGCCAGTTTTTATTTTTACACTGAACAATTCCTTTAAATCTGTGCCTATGTCTGTTTATTGTCTGTATTTCTTGCTTAGTGACACTTGTTTAAATGCTTCCATTACACGGCATAATCTTGTAAGAGCACGCCCTCATCCTCATTAAAAGTCCTTTCCTTGAGTTTCTCAATTCTCCTCTGTGCTGGTACATTAACTATAAAAAAAGAGGTCCTCACCTTACATGTTTTATCATTTTCTTAAAAGCCCTGCATTGATACTCGGTGCTATTCATCTTCTGAGACATATCGCTCTCAACGTGTCACTAGCCGGCAATTAGTAGGCTGCATGGTGATTGTACTTGGGATTGTTATCTGCAAATTGCAGGTGGTGAGAAATAAGCATTCATTATATAGATTTTTTTGAAGGGGAAAAAAATAGCACTTAAAAGCAATTTGCTGTTATCAGAAAAAAGGCTAATAATATACATAAGTGTAGAACCAGACTCAGTGTTGTTATGGGAGAATATAAATAGGCCACAGAGGGAACAGTAACCTTGCGACTAGTTTGCCCTGTGGCCAAATGACTAAATCACCTCAAATTTAGAGGGGCAAATTGTAGTGACCCAAGCACTGGCTGAGACTGCTTCACAAGGAGGACTTTCTACAGAACATTGCCAGGCAACTTTGGGATTGGCTGGGTACATCTGGGAATATGCAAGTCAGATCATGACGTGGCCTTAATTGCCCTATGGTGAATATATGGTCTTGACTGCCGTAAATCATATGTACCTGTGTTACTCTTTGATCTATGGCACTTAATGGGGCAGATTTACTAAAGGGTGAAATGGCTAACACTAGCAACATTTTGCCAGAAATCCCATCCACAGGGACATTGCCAAATTAATAACAGGTGTACGCAACTATTCATTAGCAAACGGGACTGTCACTAGCATTCATTCACACTCTTGACCTGATGTTGACCTGGTTGCCAGGGGCGGCAAAAATGCTCCTGGTAACTTTAAGAGCCAAATTTCCAGTTTTCATCCCAGAAATTTGGCTTATCTAGTGCAGAGAGCCCAATCCCAGCAGCTTTGGCTCCTTGACTGGAACTGAATATCCTCTTTCTGGGTCAGTGACCCCAGTAACCAGAAAACATCCCAACTGCAAGGGTTCAGTTTTTTTTGTAACTTAAAATTTCCTAATTTTATAAACAGAACAAGAACTGTCATCACAAAATTATAATCAGTTTTGATAAAGTTATTGTCAAGTTTCAGTGCCCAACTAGTTACAAAGCTGTGCATAGGGTAGCTTACAACCAGGGTCGGACTGGAGCATTGGGGGCCCACCCGGGTTGCAAAATGAAGGGCCTTCCTGGCAATCCTCGGGGCCCCCAACCCCTACCCCCACAGTTCACTTGCACGAACGCGTTGCATGCATGTGCAAAGGATGCAGCGCATGCATGTGCAAAGGACAGCTTTTCCTTTTGGGGCAGGCGGGGGAGCAGGAGCAGTCCAACACTGCTTACAACTAAAATAAACTTGCACATACTGTACACACAGTCTATACAGCAGTATCGTCTAGAAGTGATTGTACTGAAGCATACATGTAATTCAGGGGAAGACCTGTTGAGAGAAGTTTCATCCAGGTTTGCGGTAAACTATTTCTATCCAAGAGGGGTTGGTACTAGTTGTCCATTTGAAAGCAAGGAAAATTTGGACCAGCATTAATAAATGATTGACTAGTTCTGTGTCTTTTTTGGAAGCCCTTCAAGCCCTATCTAATGGGAGGGTCTACATATCTAGAAAGACTGTCTCTTTTAAGGCATTCTAGTTGGATTTGCACCTTTTCCTACAAGGGTTGACTCATGGGGCAGTCTTGAGTTTCCTTAATGCTTTTCTTTCTTTTCAGACCCTCAACTATTCCTCTTCCATTATTACTTTCAAACTGCCATTTGATTTCTAGTTTAATTAGCAAGCCTTTGCAATAGCAATGCACTGAATATCAGATTTGGTCAAATCCAAGCTATTTTTATCAGGATTCAGCTGAATTCAAGAGCCTAGCCAAATTGAATCTGAAGCCTATATAACTGAAAAGAAATTGGCAAGCGCAATGTATTTTCCACCCGTGTGCCATGTGCCAGTTTTTCCAGTGCCGAAGAAGGGTTTGAATTTGGTTCAAATCTGGATTCATGGATTCAGCTGAACACTGAAAAGTAGGGTTTGGTGTAGCCCTACTTAGCAACCAAATAGAACTTAAAAAAAAAATTGCTAAAACAAATTATAACACATTATAGTTCTATAATATCATTTTTACAATGTTATATTATATTGCATATTATTTTATTGCAAAGTATTATACTTTTATCTTTTATATTTTTGTATATATTTTTATAGAAATCTAAATTAAAAGGTATTTTAAAAACCGTCTTAGACTATTGCTGTCTAAATCATACTAAAAGTTCATTTTAATATGAGCGTCTCTGCAAAGATTGTGTTTAAAGATAAAGTGCCATCTCAGCACTTCGGGTTGCATTTTCTCGTGTCTAGAATCACAGGGGTTAACCCACCTGCATATGGTAATAATGATAAAAAGTGCAACATCAGCACACTGTATGCATGCAATCATTTGTACAGAAAGGACTCTGTTGCTATAACCTGAATTTATCTTGCAAGCTCTGCCAATGGACATTGATAAATGAATAGAATGTTGTTGTGATTCTTGTTTTCTGGTGTTCTTTTTTACTAGCTCTAAAGCAAGTATTCAAATTTCATGGATTCAATTTGGGACTTTAAATGAGCAAAAAAACTTTAAATTAATTGTAGGAGTATGATAAGTTGTTACAAACTCAGCAAATGAGCATAGGCTGTAGTTTTCCCCCAGTTCTTCCTCTGGCGCAGCTACAAATACAAAGCTATTATTACCATCGCTTACTTGCTGGGGTGGACAAAAAGCCACCATGCCTAGTTCACCTTGTGCCCAAATAGATCTGTAACCTCTAGCTCAGTGATCCCCAACCAATGGCTCATGAGCAACACGTTGTTCACTAACACCTTGGATGTTGCTCCTGATGGCCTCAAAGCAGGTGCTTATGTTTAAATTCCATGCTTGGAGGCAAGTTTTGCTTGCCAGACAGAGCCTCCTTTAGGCTGCTAGACCACATAGGGTCTACAAAATAACCAATTACAGACCTTAGTGATCTCCCCTGCATAGCCTGAGCGAGGAGGCAGTAGGAAGAGGAACAGATGGGTGGGACTACTAGGGCTTTTGCAGAAATTTTCAGAAAAGTAACCAGAAACACTACTTTTTAAAGCAAATTCCTTCTATATCTAAATGAGTACAATGCACTGGTACATTCTTGATTTTTACATAAAATGTCTACTTTAAAGATTGCTTCATCTTAAATTGGCCCATATTTGTATGATTTATATGTCCTAATTGATGCATCTGTCTTCTCTGACTTATATACGTACATCTGTGTTAAAGTGAATTTTATCCCCAAAACTATGCAGTTCTGAAGTTTTTTGCATAAAAGTGCTCCAAACATGCTTCATATAGATAAACCATTGTCATAATAAAATACTTTCTTAGTAGTATGTGCCATTGGGTGACCTTAAATAAAAAATTGCCATTTTAATTGCCATTAATAAGGGCTGCCCCCTGGGATCCTAAAGGGCCTATTTATTAAACTTAATTTTTTTTCTGGTCAAGTTTTTAAAGGGGAATTTTTAGAGATGTATTATACCCCAAAGCTGATAAAAATCGGATTCCAAAAATACTCCATCTCAAACCTGTCAAGGTCACGTAGAAGTCAATGGCAGATATCCCTGAAGATGTTTCTTGACATTGTAATCCGGGTTGGTTTTCTGTGAAGAATTGTTTTGATAAAATAATTGGATAAAGTTGAATCATAGTAAATAACCCCCTATGATTTATGGTGCACACAAACAAACCATATATTAGGTCACATTAGCCAATCAACGGAGAACGTTCTGTCTTTTATTTCCACACTTCTTCCTGTTACAGTTAGAGCTGCAGTTTTTCTGGTCAGGTGAACTCTAAGGCAACACACAGACCATCACAAAATGGTGGTTCAAGGTAAGAGATGTAAATGTGCAAAATTTACTTAAATATATATTCTAGTTTGGTAAAATTCTTTTATATGCCACTTAATATGATGTATACTATATGTTACTTAAATATTCATTTTGGGGGTAAAGTTTTAAAGTCACATAGGGTGGTCCTTATTGCTTTTAGATATCTTACCTAAGTGAATATACTTAGAACAGCTTTTTGGTTTACCTCACCTGTTAAAGGAATAATCTTATGGTGCTAAAATTTGCATTCCTGAAATCTGAGTCTTTGTTGCCCCAGCGTATGTATATTTCTTGCAACAAGCATTGAATGAGATAATATTATTAGACAGGTGTTCTAGTACTTCTGTAATCTATCCTTGGTTGTTAGAGACATTCCTGGTTGGGTCTTCAACAATCTGTGACATAAAATTTTCACGCAGCACATTTATAATCTTCTTTCCATTAACTGAGCTGGCAGGATTATTGTTCCAATCAATATCAGGGTAATTACAATCCTGCATTATTAAGACCTGCCACAGAGTTATAGCTTCTAATATTTACAACAGGAGCTGCAACGCTTACATGAGATTTCAACCCTCTCATTCTCCTCCACCATTTTTCGTTTATAGTGTGTTTGAAATCATGCTTAACATGTTGACATACCCCACCTCCTTTTCTATTCCCCTCTTTTTTCTCTCTGAAATAAGGAGTAGTCCTCTATGTTTACTACCATGTCATGTGACTTCTTCAGCCATGTTTCAGCAATGCTAGTGACATGGTTATGTAAAAATGGCAACAAGTTTGCCCAGGAGCAACCAATCAGCAGGTAGCATTAACTGATCAATAACCAGCAGGGTATCCAGTAGATCTTGAGGCCACAAAACCTCCAGCTTGCATCTATGAAATGGCACACAGCTGAGGAACCTCAAGTGGAACTTCTTACCTATACCCTAATTACTACCAGGTGCAAATCTTTACACCCTTGGTGTCAGAGGCTAAAATCCGTTCCTGAGGAGCACTCAGATAGAAAGAACACACAGGACATCCAATGCATCTTGAGGTCACAAGAAGTCCAACTTTGCACCTATGAAATGTTATGCGAGTAAGAAGAATTCAGGTGGAACCCACCCAAGTGGAGCCTCTTACCCATACCCTATTTACTACCAGATGCAAATCGTTGCACCCTTGGACTCAGCGGCTAAAATCTTTTTCAGAGGAGCACTCAGGTAGTAAATACATACAGGGCATCCCATGCATCTTGAGGCCACAAAAACTCCAGTTTGTACCTACTGTATGAAATGACATGTAAGTAAGAAAAGTTCAAATGGATACCATCCAAGTGGACCTCTTACCTACATCCTAATTACTACAAGGTGCACATCTTTACACCCTTAGTCAGAGGCTAAAATCTGTTCCTGAGGAGCATTTAGGTAGTAAGAACATACACGGCATCCAATGCATCTTGAGGTCACAAGAACTCCAACTTTGCACCTATGAAATGACATGTGAGTAAGAAAAATTCAAATGGATACCATCCAAGTGGACCTCTTACATACATCCTAATTACTACCGATGAAATGGCTTGCGAGTAAGGAGAATTCAAATTTGCATCTGCCAGTTATTAGGTTATAGGTAAGAGACCTTTATATAGGATGTATATCATCTCACTGGAGAAAGCTTTTTGCTAAACATTGAGCTTTAGCCTGTGATTGAGGCATACTGGTAGACTGGCAGCTTTCCATTCTAAAACTCACTGGCCTTCTGCATTTCAGTATTTTATTTAGTTCCATGCAATTAACCAATTACGTCTGAAATATAAATCAGTTGGAAATGTGATTAGTCACATAAAAACCTGGCTTGTCAGTGGCCCTCTGGGAGAGAAGCTGGACAAACCTTTCCGTGCCTGCAGGATCTGACAGCACATGAGACATAATATATAATATTTGGAGCCTCTTTTCCTGACCCATGAAAAGAAATGATTTCATTACATTCACAAAATAATGTGATGAATAATAGGTTTTATGGACTGCACACAGTCACCCCTCTAAGAAACCATTAGTCTAGTAAAAAGAAAAATCCGAAGAAATAAGATGAATTGGCCATTCCATGACACTGCACCACAGTTGCCAAGCAAGGATTAATTTACTGCAATCCTTTCGCTCTGCCAGGCCCGAAGACTTCAAAAGAATCCAATTAGCCCCGAACAAGCAATTAATATGTATTTGGAGTGAGAAGTTGTGTTTGTGGCTGTGACTCCAAAGAAAGAGGCATTCCAAGCAAACTGACAAGAAGTACAGGTATGGGATCTGTTATCTGGAAACCCGTTATCCAGAAAGCTCCGAATTACAGAAAGGTCCCATAGACTCCATTATAATCAAATAATCCACATTTTTAAAAATGATTTCCTTTTTCCTTTGTAATAATAAAACAGTACCTTGCACATGATTCAAACTAAGATATAATTAATCCTTATAGGATGCAAAACGAGCCTATTTGGGTTTATATATCAGGGGCGAATTCAAAATTTTAAGTAAAAAAAAAATCAAATTTTGAGCTATTTTTGTGTACTTCCACTATTGAATAGTAAGGAAAAAAAGTGATTTCAATTTGAAAAAAATTTAACTATTTCAAATATTGAAATTTATCATGTATTGTCTCTTTAAAACTTCGACTTCCACCATTCACCATCTAAAACCTGCAGAATTGCTGTTTTAGCCTATGGGGGACTTCCTAAAACCTGGTTGGAGTCATTTGGTGGACTTTTTGGAATAACTTCGAATTGAAGTAGATTGAATATGATCTTACTTCGATTCAAAAGCTTTGAATACAGCCTATTCACCCGCAGAAAAAAACTTTTTTTTAATAGATTTCGGTTTGTCCTTTTTTTTGTCGAATTTTGAAGTAAAAAAAAAAAAAGTTCAAAAAAACTCCCATGACTTCAAAATTCGACCCTTGATAAATCTGCTCGTTAAGGTATGAAGATCCAGATTACAGAAAGATCCATTATCTGGAAAATCCCAGGTCCCAGACAGACTGGCCTGTTGGTAAAGCAGACTATGGTTAGTATAGGTCCTGGTGAGCCCTAGACATGGACATCCCCAATTAGCCAAATCTTGTTTCCACCATAAAATTATATAATACTTACAACATTTAGAGGTACAAGTAGGGGATCTATTATTTGGAAACCCGTTATCCTGAAAGCTCTGAATTACAGAAAGGCCATCTCATATATATCCATTATCCAGAAACCTATTATCCAGAAAGTTCTGAATTACACAAAGACAATTTCTGAATTATGGTAAGTAGTGATGGGCAAATGTATTCACCAGTCGTGGAAAAAACGGACGCTGGCATAAAAAAAAAAATGGACACTGGCGTCAAAAATGAGACCCCGATGCCATTTCGAAATGTATTAGCCATTTCGCAAATTTCGTGGGAAATTCACGAATCACCCCAAATTTGCCCATCACTAACGGTAAGGCAATCTCCCATAGGCTCCATTTTAATCAAATAATTCCCATTTTTAAAAGAAATTTCCTTTTTCTCTGTAATAATAAAACAGTACCCTGAACTTGACCCCAGCTAAGATATAATCAATCATTATTGGAGGCAAAACAATTAATCGGCATTTAAATTATTTTTTAGTAGACATAAGGCATGGAGATCTATATTACTGATAGAACCCTTGTTAATAAAAACCCCAGACCTTGAGCATTCTGGTTAACAGGCCCCATACCTGTAATCTCGTGCCTCTACTTGAGTGGCATTAAGTTGTCACATTATCACCCAGCAAACATTTAAACATGGAGGATTGCATATAAGCCGTCCCGAGTATAAGCCGAGGTACCTAATTTTACCTCCAAAAACTGGGAAAGCTTATTGACTCGAGTATAAGACTAGGGTGAGAAATGCAGCAGCTTCTGGTAAGTTTCAATCAAAAAATTTAGGGTTTCTGCTCCCATTGGAGGTGCCAGCGTCTCATTTTTGGATGCCGTCAACCATTCTTGGACGCTGGCGAATATTCTTGAAGACTATTCTTGGACGCCGGCGACTATTCTTGGATACCGGCGACCGTTTTTGCACTTGACCCGAGTATAAGTTGAGGTAGAGTTTTTCAGCATATTTTGGGGGCTGAAAAACTCGGTTTATACTCGAGTATATACGGTAATTGTAAGAAGGAATGTAGCAGTAGAAGATGAAGACAGTGGGATAAGATGACTGTAACATTAGATCAGTGTTGCCCATGCTTTATGTATTCAGACATCAGACGACTTTGGAGGAAACCATAGACCAACTACACCTAGGGGCAGAATTATCAAAGGTCAAGGTGAATTTTCGAATGAAAAAAATCTGAATTTCAAGCAATTTTTTGAGTAATTTGACTGGGGCATAATCTAAATTCCATTCTAATTTGAAAAAAATCAAAAAT
Organism: Xenopus petersii; assembly: GCA_038501925.1. Taxonomy (NCBI): domain Eukaryota; kingdom Metazoa; phylum Chordata; class Amphibia; order Anura; family Pipidae; genus Xenopus; species Xenopus petersii. Next base: position 132,236,009 of record CM076678.1, on the reverse strand, counting down.
TCAAATGTCGAAATTTATCATGTACTGTCTCTTTAAAAATTCGACTTTGACCGTTCGCCATTAGTGATTTGTGAATTTGCGAAATGGCGCCGGCATCTCGTTTTTGATGCCGGCGCCCGTTTTTGACGCTGGCTAATTTTTTCTGGTGAATTTTTGCGGGCATTTTGCGAATTTATTCACTGGCGGCGAATTGCCCAAATTCACCACGAATTTGCGCCTGGCGAATAAATTCGACCATCACTGTTCGCCATCTGAAACCTGCCGAATTGCTGTTTTAGCCTATGGGGGACCTCCTACAACCTATTTGGAGTCAGTTGGTGGACTTTGAAAAATCTAAGTTTTTGGGGGGAAAAACTTGGCTTCAAATTTGACCGAATACGGACCTATTCAATTGAAAACTGACCTTTATAGGAATTAATAGTCCATGATACACATCCACCTAGGGAGAGGAGCTAGGACTTCTGAGGGAAAATCACTATTATGGTACACCTCCTGTATCATTGCACGCCTAGTGAAAAAAACTCAAATTTTTCGAGAAAAATCTACCTTTAGTGAATAGACCCCATCTCTTTTATGTATTTATTTATTTTATGTTCTATTTATTTTCACTAATAAAACTAAAACGAAATAATCGAATTTTTCTAGATTTATTATGCCGCAAAGCAACAAATGGCTCTGAATCTGAAAAATACTCCAGCTACAATGTGTCAAATTCATGTAAAAGTCAATAACAGACGTCTCTTTAACCATCTGAAGAAGATGTTAAACCCATACCAAGGGGCAATTTTGAAGATTGTACCCCTCTGAGGCAGCTCCAGAAATGCAGCCCCCCCCAGTGCTTACCTCTCCTGTGCAGAGGAGTGGCTTTTTGCCTCCCCTCTTTGTGAAGCTCATATCAACCAACCAAAATATTATTTCCTGTTTTGCTGCAGTTGCTGATTAGCATGAATACAATTACAATCACAAAATTTTGTAAATTTTTCTATTGGTCCAATATAAATATATAAGGTTGGCACTGGCACTGCTACTTTGCAGTGCTGGGTTCCCAAGTTCAATTCCAGCCAAGCCATTATCTGTAAGGAATTTGCCTGTTTTCTGGGTAGTCCACTTTTCTCCCACACTGCAAAAACATACAAGCAGGTTAACTGGCTCCTATACATAATTAATTGATATTAATTATGTATAGTCTCTGTAAAGTGCTGTGAAATATGGCAGCGCTATAAATAATAGATTATAATAATAAAAGCATTGTATGTACAGTGAACTCTTTATTTTACATCCCTTGATTATGTTTTTCTGCATTTTACACCTTTTTTTGTGGTCCCACCAATTTATAATGCTTAATGCATTTCAGTGACTTTCATTTTTCTGGATTTTACGCCTTGCATTTTTGCTGTTTTAGTATCCAACCTGTGAAAACTTTTTATGAGTATTCAAAGGTTCTTTCTCAAAACAAGCAATTTGGCCTTCAGCTTTAGTTTAATTTTCATAAATGGAACAAATATTTAATAACTTAAATGTCTCCCCGTACCATAGTGATTTTATGCTTAAGTATTTTAGGCTGTTTAATTAGGGATTTGAATTGACCCTCCTGTTCCCTTCAAACAAGATCTGCGGAAAGCTGTTCACATACTCTTCAGATTGTTGGAAGCATAGTTAATTAAAGGTGTGAAAATTAGGCTAAGTTCAATTTACCAGAAAAATGTTAGGGAAGTTGCTTTAAAAAAAATTCGCAATCTCAGTGTCTGATCTGTTTTCCCCACATATGCAAGACAACAGGGGCAGGTGATTAAATAAACCACATGCGTAGTGGTACAAGTGATCTGATATCTAATCAATAGGCGTTTGCCTGTTTGGGGATGAAGAAAAGATGTACCTGGAGACATATATCTGCATGAAGTACAACACGGACAGCGAAAGCAGCTTAGCTTCAATTCACGTAACAATCAATTGGGTCACTCTTAACAAGCAAATCCCTAAGATTCGTGCCTCTTTTATAGCACATTATTGGAGGGCCAGAAGTCACCTTACACAGATCAGAATCTGCCTCTATCACGACGATGCGACGATGGGTCGCAATTCCGTGCCGTTTACCATGTATATAGGGGTGTTTCACATTTGCATTTGTAACTTTGACAAAGGCTGAGTTGCAGCCGAAACGTTAGTTTTCTACAATAAAATACTTTTTATTTTCGTAAGGCCGGAACTAGGGGTAGGCAGAGTAGGCATGTGCCTAGGGCACCAGGCACGTATCTGCTCTGTCATCTACCGGTGTCCGGTCCCGTCTCTCCCCGACTGCCACTGGTGGCGTGCGCATAAATGCTCTTCTACGCATGCGCAAACACATTTTGCGCATGCACGCTGGAGCGAAATTTCGTGCATGTGCGCTTTTTGCGAAATTTCGCGCATGGCACAGTCAAGAGCACACTGAGCCGGCGCCGTGGCCCGCCAGGTTGCCTACGGCGCCTGGCAGGGTTGGCCTGGCTCTGGTCCTATGAGTGCGGTCTCTACTTGGGAAAAATACAGACAACATCAGATACATGCACCCAGGCCAACAAGAAACCTCTAAACGTGAGTGCTGTGACTGTGGGGAATGTGTGTATATATATATATATATATATATATATATATATATATATATATATATATATATATATATATATATATATATATATATAGGGAAAGGTGGGTACAAGCTGCACACCTTCAAATACATCAAAAGACCTGGGTGCTCTGGTTAAATAATAGATAGGAACCTTTCTCAAGGGCAAAGGTTTTTTTTGCCCTTGAGAAAGGTTCCTGTGGGGAACCGAAACGTCGGATTCAATAAACCTTATTTAACCATATTGAAAAATTGATTTTTCATGCAAACCCTGTGAGTGCCGGTATCACGTGCAATTTATATATATATATATGTTCACACACATTTAATAGAGTATTTAATAGTTTTAATATTAATAATTATACCGCCCAATGAAACTCAAAACTGTGTAAAAATGGCACAACAAGTAGTTTAGTATCCAATCTCAAATATTTTGATACTGACAAATACGAATGGAGTTATTTGCTAAACTCCGAATTTTTCGAAATGTTTTAAACCCCAAGAATGGAAAAGTCAGAATCTGAAAATCCGGCATCTCAGACCTGTCGAGGTTGCATATAAGTCAATGGGAGAAGTCCCAATGATTCGCGCAATACCCTAAGGTTTTCTGAATTTTTGTGTGAAATAGAGGCCTGAATAGAACGATGAGCAATAAAAAGTAGCAATAACCATAAAACTGTAGCCTTACAAAGCATTTGTTTTTAGCTGGGGTCAGTGTCCCCCATTTGATATCTGTCACACAGTGAGAGGACAAACAGATTCTGGATTCACTGCATCCCTTATATCAAGTACAGGCCAAGTTTCGTTGTGGAAATGTAGGTTAGATTAGTCAGTCACAAAACTCATGGCTAAAATTAACTATATAATACCTAGTGCTTTCCACATCCATATTAATTATGTTGCCCCCTCTCTAAAGCCCTTGACTCCAACATTCTGCTGCCAAAGCTTGGAGACAGGGCAAAGATACCTAATAGACTGTGCCACCAATGTATGTAGTGTCTTCCGAGTCTCTAGTGTCCCAAGCCCAATATCTCAACATCAGCAGCAATAATGAAGCCATGTCAGGCTTTAGAAAACAAATCACTGGTATGTTCTTGAAAGAGATTCTGTAGGTAATAGACTTACAGAACTTTTGTCAATAAAATGCCTTTATGTAATACATATGGCAAGACTTGAATAACATCCATATTTATTAAATAAAGTCCTTTTGGTGGCAAAAGGTGCTGTACGCCAAATTACCTACAGTTGTTGGAATGGATCATGACCACTGATGTGCACCTAATCTTTCTAAATAAGAGGATACTGGAGCTGAGTCTGTTAACTTTGAAATGCTCTTCAAAGACATTCTGGCATGTTCATAGAAAGCTGGAATATCTACAGTATTATTTTTGCTACAAACCATTGTCAGTCATGCTATGATCATATAACAGAGGGAGGATTGATCACTGCACATTGCCTGGTCCCCTATTTCATTAGCAGGGGGTTATAGTTGGATGGTTATGATTATAAAATGGGCAAGCCACTATACCACATCAAGGGAAACACCATTTATCTCCAGTTATAGTTTTCAAAGGCTCATAAATACCTACCTGCATGGTTGCACTTCTTGCAAAAAGTGTCTCCTGACCAAAGCACTGGTCTCAATTATGTCCCCAACATAAGCTTTTATAAAAGAGAGATTGCTACAACCAAAACATTAGTTTCACAGGATTAATCATTCAGGAAGGGATTCCAGGAAGGGATTACCTGGACCAAGACACATTTTTAAAGGTTCAAGACGACCATTAAAAGGTGTGTGGGTGTCATGATCGGCACACAAAATCCAGAACCAATGCTAGGCTCCCAGGTCTTGGCTCTTGCTTCCGCCTTTAACAGCTGCCTTTCACCTCGGGAGGAGCCCTCGGCTAATTGGATGTCGCCAGGTCTTATGAAGAGAGTACCGTATATACTCGTGTATAAGCCGACCCGTGTATAAGCCGAGGTACCTAATTTACCTAAGAAAACTGGAAAAATTTATTGACTCGTGTATAAGCCTAGGGGCCCCATGTCAGATTTCAAAATGTGAATGTGTAAATGTGTAATCATGTTTTATGGCATAGAAATCTATCTAAAACTATTTAAAAGAGCCTCCCCATAATTCCATCAGCAGGAACATGACACTGCAAAAATATGCTTACCCTGAGAAGGATCAGTGTGGGCCAGGTTATAAACACGGTTCTCTAGCACAGACGCATAGTGATGCCACTGCTGATCCGACGGGGTGAAAACATCAAAATCCCTCATACAATGGCTGGAGAAATGTTCCCCTTTACACCCAGCACCCTGCGAGCCCTGCAGAGACAGAGGGAGCAACTGGAGAGCGAAGATCGAAGGAGAGCGTTGCCCAGCAGTGCCGCTACCCACGTGGCGGCCATGGGCGCCGCCATTTTGGGAACGAACGCCGGCAGGGAAGGACGCGCCGCCCGGAGCTCCTGGACCTGCTCCGGGCGGCGACACAGTCAGTCACAGACAGTCCTGCTGGGGCCGGGTCACAGGGGGTCGCACTGCTGGGCATATCTACGGTATGACCCGCGTATAAGCCGAGGTTGAGTTTTTCAGCACATTTTGGGTGCTGAAAAACTCGGCTTATACGCGAGTATATACGGTATCCAAGATAAGGGTTCTGGACGAGCAGAGGGGCACGATCGTTAGCAAAGTCCTTTGGGCAGAAGGTCACAGTTCAAGGAGCAGACAGAAAGCGTAGTCAAACCAGGCTGGGTCGGTGCAGGCAGAATACAATTGGAGTCAGACTGGCAGAGGACAAAGCCGGGAGATCAATCAAGAATGGTCAAACAGGTATGGGTCGGAATACAGATATCAGAGTAGTCGGTTTACCGGGCAGAGGTTGGGATCACGGAAGTCAGATTAGTCAGGCAGGCAGGGGTCAAAACAGGAATCAGATATCAGGAACAGACAGAATTAGCAACCAGGAACTCTAAGAGATCAACCTAAAATGGGCAATGAATACAGTACTGGTCTCTTTAAATACCCTTTGAATTTCACGCCATTGCGCACTGACGCAAACACGCCAGAGTCACTGCGCAGAGAAAAGGCGGCGCACCCTAAGGTAAATTATTTGCAGACACCAGAGGAGGAAGCACCACATGGCGGGCGTCTCCGCCAGAGGCGGGGTGCTTCAACTGCATGGAAGTTTGGTCATTCTACCTTGAGCTGGGCGATAACGGGCTGATCTGATTGTGGGCCAACAATCGCATAATAAGGAGGAGAAAATGGGCGGTCGGATCGAGGACTGCATCAACAAATGAAGTGGTCTTTGAATGGGATTTTTTAAGCCTGGCCAATCGACATCTGGCTGCCTTTTGGCCAGATATAGATCAGGGAAGTCCTTCAGAGGGGACTTAATCTGTCAACAGATTATATCTGCCCATGTATGGTGGCCTTTACGCTGCCAAAGTATAAAAATACCTACCTTGTGGGAGCATCAAATGAAACATAAGTACAATAGATCTGGCCAAATTGTCTACAAGGGAACTGATAAATGCACATTCCCTGGTCCCCATATTTCATTAGTAAATAAGCATCTGTGCAAGTGCATATTTCTTCAAAATATAATGTATTTCTGTACTTTATCGGAGTTACTCTACAGGGAGAAATGCCAAACTTTTATGTTGCTGTAGCAATACCTCTCTCTCTTGTATGTTTGTATCTATATTGGCCAGATCAGTTGCACTTCCCTTACATATTTTATTTACCCTTGTATTGCTCCCATGAATTCCGCATGTGTCCTAGGTGAGGTAACAACAACTCGACCAGAGATCACAATCTGATTGTGTAAAGACCGTTTTTCATGTTACCATTTTGTGCAAAGTGATTTTAAGACCAGATCATTATCTCTCTCCTGACATGGAGTTAGTTCATATCTTTGCCTTTAACTTTCATTACTGGTAGTTGCAATTAGTTGATCTTGGATGACAGTATGTTTTACATCACTGCTACAAATAATATTAGCCTGTCAGCGAACCCTTTTCTTTAGGGACCTTGTTGAACACAGAGTGCCATGGAAACCGTAACTCGGCGGTTAACATGTCTCCTTGCATGGGTTCACCTTCACACTAAATTAGTGTCCATCCCATGAAATGTCTGGACTTTTCATGCAAAGTGACACATGCTCCATCCATTGTTTGTTTAAATTGGCCGCAGGGAGCAAGCAGTCTCTGCCATGTTTCTTTTTTTCCCTGCTGATGTATTCCTAGGGCATTGCTGTATTTCTTAGTTTTGAGCTATATTAGTAGTCCCATCAGCCCTGCTCCTGAACATATATTCAACCCAATCAATTGTAGCAGCATTTAACCTGTCAGCTGAAATTACACAGGTAGGATGGGTTCAGCAAGGTTGTAATATATTCAGCCTTCCACAAAGCCTCAAAGAATGACGCTCTGTAGCTTTTTAGCGAATGGAAATTACAGTGAACTGTGGGAAATTAATAGAAATTCTTTATAGTAAATGCTGTCTCCCTTTCTCTTCCATTTGCACTCTCTGCATTCACATCCATAGGAGCTCACGCACCAGTCTTAGTGGGGGGCTTCTTTTCTGCCTTCAGCAGGATTGTCATTGTTACTTATATTCTCACAGGTGCCCAATACCATAATTAAAATGACTCCTTAAATCAAGGATGTCCAATAAAAAGGATATCAAACGTTCCGGTAGTCCGCTCCCTCTGCCGGTTCACAAAGGTGTCTGTTCTCCCTCAGACTTGTACAGAAATCCAATCCGAAATTATGGAAAGAAACCAGCGCTCATCCAGCACGAGGTATAGACAAACAAAGGGGCAAGAAAATAATTTCCAATATAGTGTAGTATTATTGCATGAATTTAGTACCCCACTTTGTGAGATTAGAGTACTTCTAAAAAAAGTGCCCTTTTCAACCTATACTATTTGCCGTGTAACTTGTTTAAATCCACACAGTGAGGTGAGTCTTATGTGAAGGTACTCACGAACGTTTAAATGGAGTTAGGCGTTTAAAAAGATAGTTTAGCAGTCATCTTCCCAATTCTCTCCAAACTCTGTAGCTTTAAAACAATGCGCTGACATAGTGTAAAATCATCACTTTTTTAATCTCAAAATAACATTAAAATCACACTCACAATGTTATTTAAAATTCGCATAAAAAAAGGCACCACTTCGCCGTTTGTTGGAATCACCAGGCATGGTTTAGCCAGCGTCTCAACCGCCTCGTGTGTCCCAGTGCGCTCGTGGATGACGTCACTGCCCGACGCGTTTCGTCTTCTGACTTCCTCAAGGGCTTCAAATTTGTCAATGTGCATGTCACTTTATGAAGAGACGACTAATCCGGTTGCGTGCTCCTCCCTCCTCCCTCTCTCTTGTTCTATTTGTTTACACATTACTATGGTAACGTCTTTCCGGCCCAAATGTATCTAATCTTCTATACGTTACCATGACACCCAGCGGATTTCTCCATCGTAGAGGGAAGGTTTTAATTTCCCTCACTGATGGATCAACATATCAATATGTCTACACAACTTTTGCTTATTTCGCTTTACAGATATTTAAATATTCACATATACGATCAACATATTCGTAACTCTAGGACAATTAAGCCATTCCATTTGGATGTTATAATACATTTTTCTCCTATTCCCATTCAATTATAAAAAGGTTCTCACATTGATATCTACATGTGCTGATAATCTACTGATCAGAGTTTCCCTACCTGACATCTATAATTAATGATGTCTCTCCATAGGCCTAAATTAAAAGGGTAGTACAGGTATAGGACCTGTCATCCAGAATGCTCAGAACCTAGGATTTTCCAGATAAGGGATTTTTCAGTAATTTGTATCTCCATACCTTAAGTCTACCTAAAAATCATTTAAACATAAAAAAACCTATAGGCTGGTTTTGCCTCTAATAAGGATGAGTTATATCTTAGCTGGGATCAAGTACAAGGTACTGTTCTATTATTACAGAAAAAATCGATAATTTTTGAAAAAAAATTGAGTTATTTGCTTATATGGTATTTGCTAATTCAGAGCTTTCTGGATAATGTGTTTCTGGATAACGGATTCAATACCTGTCTCTTCACATTCCATGTGTTTTATTGCCTAAAGATGGCCATAAACCAGACGATCCACTCATCTGGTAAAGTTGCCACCAAAGCAACCCATATGCTTGGCCAAAATGGGTTTACAATAACTGGATCATAACAGGAACCCTGCAAATGTATTCTATTAAAGGGCATGTAAAGGAAAAAAAGAAACCTGACTGTATGCAGTGAAATTCTCCCTTCATTTGCTGCTGTGGATAGGAATTGTCAGATGGTCCCTAACTGCTCCTCAGGGAAATAATCATACTTATGAACAGCAGGGGGAGCCCCCGCCTTACTTCCCAGCCATGCAGAACTCAAGCAGCTTTGTTTATGACGATCCCTAAGCAGCCCAGACTACACTGAGCATGTGCACAGTCTTAGTTTTGCAAAGATGTTTAACAAAGTTACAAGATGGTGACCCCCTGTAGCCAAATTTGAAAGCAAAAATTATTTGTTTGATTAGGCTTGTGGTGCAGTAAGTTCATGTTTATATTTAGTATACAAAATACAGCATTTCTAGCCTTATTCTATTTTAGACTTTACATTCCCTTTAAAAGGCCAAAATCCTATAAAGGTCTAATCACTATAGAGTGCTGGAAGTCAGGTCGCAGCCCTGTTTTCTTTAGTGGAACAAACAGCAGCCCCACTTTCTAAAGTGCCCCTTAATAAGATGGTATTTCTGGCTACTGTAGGACTGAAATTATTAATTCCGTTCACTTACAATACTACTATAACCCTAATTTGGTTACTGTATCTTTAAATAGCAACTTACCCTTGGCAATCCGGTGACCCTGTGTACCTTTTGCGTATGAAAAGTACCGGGAACTGGGAATTACAGAGCAGTGCCTCCACCTAGGGAACACTGAGGAACACACCTCAGGGGGATTCCACTAGGAATAATAAAACACACACAGTTTGCAAATGAAACAAATATAAACTTTCAAAGTCCCAATCCTCTGGAAGGGGTTAATACCCACACAGTTCAAATGAAATGTCCCTTCCCCAGAGCTCTTATTCCCGAGGTATGCTTTTTTTAAGTTATGGTGCCCTTTTGGCGTGATAATGTTAAAATTAAAATTATTTGTTCTCAATAGGTCATTGTTATTTTCTTCAAATCACAGACTCTTTGCCTTAGGCTCATGTCACACAGGCATTTGTGATCACTGCAATTCCCTTAGGTTTAACTGACATGATTAGGACACTCATTTCTGCACACTTACCATTAAGTTGCATGTGAAAAGCTGTCAACGGCAAATGCAGATGATATACAGGGAGCACCTGAGAATCTGGAAGTCAGCATTTGCAATCTTCACCTCTCTGCTGCAATGATTGTTAGATATTGTTAGACAGTGAGTCTTAGCATGTTGTTCTATAACAGAGATGCTGTATCCAAAAGATGTGAGAATCTCCAAAAATAAAGAGACAAATATAAAAAGTAGAAACATTTATTAGGACATGTCCTAATAAATTTTTCTATTTGTCTCTTTATTTTTGGAGATTCTCACATCTTTTGGATACAGTGTTTTTGGTTTTTGCACCTTGGGACTGAGGTGAACTGTGAGTGTTTTCTCCTTATTATTTCTTCTATTATATATTTTTGTATCTTTACTCATTTAACATTTATATGCTGAGTGGTACCATAGACACTTTTTGTTATGTGGCAGTAGCACAAACCAAAGTATTTTGGTTTATAACAGAGATGCCCAACCAGTAGCTCATGAACAACATGTCGTTCCCCAACTCCTTGGATGTTGCTCCCAGTGGCCTCAAAACAGGTACTTTTGAATTCCAGGCAAGTTTTGGTTGCATCAAAACCAGATGAACTGCCAAACAAGCGATTGTATTCTCTGAAAAGATCAATAGTATCAGGCTCCGTAATGGGTCCGACGAAATAATAGCCTCCCCTATGCCTCTCACTGGAACTTAGAGCCTGGGTGGAGACAGGAATAAGTCCAGATGAAGAGTAACAGAGGTGCCGGTAAATAGATGTTGGGTAGGCACTTGTAAAAAGTCAAGTCGAGGTAGCCAAACAGGATTAAGCGAAAACGTAGTGAAGCCAGGCGTGGGTCAGGAACGGAATCAGCGGTACCAGGGAAAATCCAAGAGAAGAGTCAAAAACAGGCCAAGAATCAGGAAACCAATGGATCAGCAATGTAGATTTCAAAAACGCTTAGTGTCAGAGGCAAGATCACTTCGCAGTGACTTGCAGGCCTCGGCGTCCTTTTACGCACCGTGCGCATGCGTCAAAAACGTGCGCGCGCGTCAGAAACGTGCGCGCGCGTCAAAAACGCGTGCGCGCCCGCGAACCTCCGTCCGCACACAACTCGACGCAACCGCGCCGGTGCGCACACACGCCGCGATCTCTTGCCGGGGCGCAAGTCAGTACCAAGGGACTGACAAATAGTTACTACACCATTGGTTTCATATTTTGCTTTATATGCTATATATGTGTAACAGGTAGATGGGTTAAGGGTCACCTCATCCTTCCTGTTGTTACTACTTCTCGGTTCCCAGACCCTGGCTAGGGGTCCACTCCCAGCAACTCCCAGCAGGCATTAATATTAATAGACTTTGTATCTTCAGGTGGGGCCTGCTTATAGAATGGAGGAAGGGATGCCACTCTGGAATGAGCACACTGCAATCAATCTTGATCATATAACGTTCGGCGCAGTGGTTCTTAAAACAGTGGAACAATTTATTTCACAGTTGGTATACTCTCAGGATGGCAATTAATTCAAATATGCAGGGTGTGTGCTTAGTTGGTACATCCAATGAACAACAAGTGGCAGGATGTCATTTACACAGATAACGTACTCACAGGTGCTCTCTTATCTCTTTGTCAGCTTTCTCTTTGGGTGGCATTGCCTGCCTTATGGCCACCAACTCCCCAGGATCTACCAAATCCTTATCCTAACTGTTCGGATCCCTAAAATGGCAGCAGATGTGCTGCAGGGTACTAACCCCTCACTAAACTCCTCGTTGGAGCCTTAGCTGCTCACAAACTTTCTTGATTCTAACTGTCACTCCTAGAGTGATCTATAACAGTGTTTGTCCTGACATTTACTTCTCCTATGTTGATGTCTGCCTCCACCTCAGGCCCTAACAGTAACACCCCTTTTCATCCAGCCAGTGGGTGTAACAGAAAGAGGCAGAGCACATGTGGCATTCCTTTTTATAACCTCTGAGGAACTACTACCCCTCTCCTCTGGGAAAAAGGACTTAGCCCAGTTAGCGAACAATTTCCCTGGGGAAACTAAAATATCTAAAGGTTAGCAAAACCTTTAACCTCCTACATTTGTTTATGAAATCTTCAGTAAAGGTTATTATTCAGTCCTCTATTGTGAATTGTGATGTCCTTCATGCCCTCTAGTGGGTAGAGATGCTACCAAAGCAGAGGTGAAATCATGCCCAGGTCTTCTGTATAACATGGTTACAGACATGAACAATACATACATAGACATCAGGGCACATTCACAGGCTACAGTGGGGTTAACGGTTACAGTAAAGTATTATCTACAAACAGTGTCGTGAGAAATTCTCTGGAGATGGATAGCTTAACCCTGCAAAGAATATCCCTTTGAGCAGCGTGCAAGCCAAGATTCTCTATTGAAAAGCTATTGTTCCTGCGCTAAAGAAAGCTAGCATCAGATATCGTGAGAGAATGGAAGATTTCAGTTAAGTTATGCTGCAAGAAAAAGATAACTATGATGTTGTAAGCCATTTATATATATTTCAAAACCTCTCATCTTCCTCATACCTCACAGATGCTTAGATGCATACCTTTCATCTTATCCTTACACATTCAACCCCCCTACACCACTTTTATACACATTCCTATCCTATTGTTATACAGTAACACACTGGCAACAGAATATATAGCTTGCTTCTTAATCATAGACTCCTAGTTTCACTTCTCTTTCTTGTCATAACCAGACACCAGGGCAAATAATAGTGGTATTTGTCCTAAAAATATGGCACCAACACCACTTTTTTGACCCTACTGTACATCGGCATGTTTTTTTCCTGCATGCTAAGGATTGCTAAGGAGGAACGGCAATAAAGAAAGACTGACGTTTACTTAATAAAAGGTGTTTAATTGCACAAGTGCAGTATCAAGTAGTAATGAATCAAGTAAAGTAGGTCATACATTTAGGAGGTTATTTATTAAATGTTGAATTTTAGAGTTATGTGAGATTTTTAAAACCTTGAACTCACAACTCAAATGGTTTCTTATATACAGTATGAAAAAACTTGAATCAGCAAGTTCATAGTTAACAACCCGGTAACTCGAAGTAATCAAGTTTTCGGTAAAAAAAAACAGATCTCTTGAAATTATCGAATTTTTGAGCAAAACCTCCTGAAAATAACTCAAACATTGTGAAGGCTATTAACATCTTCAAATGGTACCAAGGGACCTCTGCCATGGACTCCTACATGACCTCAACAGGTTTTAGATAGTAATGGGCGAATTTATTCGCTAGGCATGTATTTGCAACAAATTTCCGCGTTTTGCCACCCGCGAATGTTTTTGCAAAACTGCGGCAAAAAAAATTGTCGTGTGTCAGAATCAATTGGACACCCGTTGACTTTAATGGATTTGGACAAAATAGCCACCCGTCAAAATTATTTTGAAATTATTTTGATGCCCAATGCGTTTCACAATTTTTTTTGCGGGACATATTCGCCCATCACTAGTTGAAGATGGTGTATTTTCGGATTCAAGCTATATTCAGGGTCAGGGTATAATAAATCTCGGAAAAAAATTATTTTTTTATCCCAAAAAATTGATTGTTGACTGAAAAATCACCTCAAAAACGTATCTGTTTGGTGGAAAACAAAACTCGACCCTTAATAAATCTGCCCCTAAAAGATACGAGCGCATCTATCCCCAATATGACCATATTGCAGTGGGTGATATCAGGTCGATCGGGCAAAATGATCGGGTCACATAGTAATTTTGTGGTCACAGCCTTATTCCACCTCCACTTAATACTTTAAAAATGAGTGGGGAACACAACTTTCCCTTATTTGTTTTATTTTGGATCTAAGTCTACTAAAAAAAATCATGTAAACATTAAATAAACGCAAAAGGATTGCCAGTAAGGATTAATTAAATCTCAGTCGGGATCAAGTACAGAAAAATTCTTAGTATTTGAAATGGAATCTATGTAAAATTAATATATATATAAAGATCAGCAGAGAGGAGAGACCTATTCGAAAATGCAAAAAAAAAGGAATCATTTGCGCCTGACGCACGTTTCAGGCTTTGTCAAAGGCTAGGGATGCTGGGTGAAACGTGCATCAGGCGCAATTGATTTCTTTTTTTAAAAGTACTAGGAAGGGCGTCAGAACTCTCTATCTTATGAGGGGAATGAGCGGTGGAAGGGCGGGCTCCAGGTGGTGGGAGTATGAGATATGCTCCGGTGGCCGTGCACAATAGACCTGAGCCTCCTACTTATTTAACAGCCACCTAACAAGAGCCGAATAGGTCCTTACAAGAGCCAAATAGGCTTAATACTGAGTGAGACGCAGCTGGAGCTGACAAGGAGACTGTGTCCGGTGGTCGGAAGGGCTCCGGATGGAGCGGTGGAAGGGCGGGCTCCGGGTGGTAGAAATATGTGATACGCTTAGGGTTGCCACCTGCCTGGTATTTTACCGGCCTGCCCGGTAAAAATGAAGCTCGATTCCAGTGTTATTGATAGGGGAAATGCATAAAAATATAGGAAGGTCGGTATTTTTTTTGAAGAAAAGGTGGCAACCCTAGATACGCTCCGGTGGTAGGACACAATAGACCTGAGCCTTTTACTCATATTAACGGCTGTCGCCGATCAGGTCCTTACAAGAGCCGAATAGGCTCAGTACCGAGTTACTATGTCTGGTGGAAAGGCACTGGGTGGAAGGAGTTTTGCACTGTGACCCATTGTGAGGGTATAATTGCCTCTTTACCGCCCACACACACCATTAGACGCCGCCAATTACGTACAAACGCTTATGTAAAAGCCGAGCAGGCTTAATATTATCTGTACACACAGTAGACATAGGTGCTGCGAATTATTGCTCCCTCTCATGGTGTTCCTTAAGACACTACTGACTACAAGCATTTTAATTCAACACATTAAGACAATGGGTTTTTACATTACCAATAAAAGTTACATTTTATTCATTCCAGTAAGAACTATGTGACAAACCAGGTGGATTGGTGAATTTTGATTGGGTCGCTCCTCTCTGCTCTTTATCTATATTCAATATATTTGACCCTGCACACTACCTTGACTTCTCTGGATGGTTTGTGCTCCCACATACACACTCTATTTGTCTATGGAAGATGGCCTTCCTGTAAGTCGGAGGTCTCTGGATAATGGGTTTCCGGATAATGGATCCCATACCTGTATTACAAAATAAACTAAAATGTCTTCTTGATATACATAGCTGTCTTGTTTATCAAATGAACACAGAGATTATAAACGATACCTCTGACCTCTTTCTAAGGCTGAAAGATTATGGTAGGCACCTATTCCCTCATCCTAGAGTTCCTACACCATTAACACCCAGTGTCCCTCACCTCTTCCTTATTTCTGCATTCATCTTGCATTGGGCTCCTACTGGGTGACCCCACCGCTTCTACTGTCCATTACCAGCACAAACAGTTAATCCCTCTCCTGTCACTTGGCGAGACTTTCTGCTGCAGATACACAGCCCGATCAATATATTGTGGGGCTCGTATGTGAATTTCCAAGTGTCTTTTCCTGAGGGGTATTTGTCACTGTGTCATTCCTTGCCGTGACATGAAGCTTTCAAGCAATATTGATGCTCCCCACAATGTTACAGTTGTTCAAAGCAGACAGATCAGTGTGCAATCAAATGCCAAGATTTATTAAAAGGCAGGCGGAAAGATATAGCAGCAGATGAGAAGACGGAAAGGGATTTGAGCGTGAAATGGTTTCAGCTAAAGCCCATTTTCTCCATCTTCTTGTAACAGGTTCTGCACTCAGTTGACTGCATACATTATGGATTCTACAAGGTAAATATCCTAAGTAGCCCACCAGAAGAGGGAGAATGACAGGCAGAACAGCTAAAAATAACCAGTTTTAGTGCCAAGAAACCTACGGCTTCCTCTGAGGCAAAACATGTAGTAGGAGGATTGAAAAGCAAATGGCATGGGGAAACAGTTATGGGAAATAGATTTATTTTAGCACTCATATTCTTCTGTTGCTTATTTTGGAGGTAATGGCATATTCCAGAACTACTCCTCACTAACTTCCTTGGTGGACCACAAAGCTCAGAGTCTGTCTCACCACTCCCAGAGTGCTCTATAAGCTTTACCTCATTTACAGGGTACTGTATGTTCAAGCTCACCAATGACTGGTTTACCTTATGGAATCTTACCTTAGGTTTCCCCTTACTGAGGCCCCATGCCTCAGCTCCCCAACAACATCCATCAATTTTGAGTGGAGTCCAAAAGACACAGAATCATGTGCTCCTTCCAATCACTACCCCTAGACCTATGGGAACACATCCCTCCATCAGGGCACAAGTACACTTCCTCACCGTAGAGATGGTTACCTAAGTGTGGTGCATTTCTGCATTCATTAGCATGCCAACCCTTGCACCTAGCCTTTCATAAATCAGCCCTCTGGTGTTTATAGAGAAAGTATACACAGGGGCCCAGCTCATCTCAGGCAGCAAAGCCAAACATATTAGCAGGGGTGACACAAAGCTGCTTTGTATAACTTTAGGAGCCAAAGTTCCAGTTTTTAAACTAAATAAATTGTCTCTTCTAATGTTGCCCATGAGCACCTGATGATCAGTCGATCTGAAACATGTTGTGCAGAAAAAAACAATAAACTTTTTGTGGTTCTCCAGAGTGAAATTGTATTTGGACTTTTGAAGTTGGATGGCTTTGGCAGTGCCATTAATCTGTTTAGAGTAACCCCTACACTTCAGCAAACTAGGAGAGGATACCATCTGAAATCTGAGAAAGTATCTAGTGTAGAGACCACTATTGTGCTCCCTGTAGTAGTAATGTAGCTCCCCCTCCAGCGCAAGAAAGATAAGTGCTGGGGATGGCTCCTAGTATAGGATTACCCCGGAATATACCCTCCTTTTTATATGAACTCATTAGGTTCAGAAAAGGTGCATAAACACTATACAGAAGTAGATATAAATGTATTTTTTTCAACACAAACCTACCTGATTCCATAGACTCAAAGCATGCAAACCATTCCATTGTGAAGTGATGGATTCTGGGGCTTGAAATCCATCTGCTTTACTTGGTGGGTGGTGCATTGATTGTCTGGATAGCAGACGGATACCATTACATTTTTATTTCTGGAAGTCTAGATAGTGTTTATGCACCTTTTCTACATAAACTTAACTAAATGAGCTCCTGTCAAAAATGGGTATATATTTTCTCTTTAAATGAACAGTTCAGTGTAAACAGTTCAGTGTAAAAATAAAAATGGGTAAATAGATATCCGGTGCAAAATAAATATGTTTCTAATATAGTTAGTTAGCCAAAAATGTAATGTATAAAGACCGGAGTGACTGGATGTCTAATATAATAGAACAAAACACTAGTTCCTGCTTTTCAACTCTCTAATTCTAATTCAGCAACTTTAAGGGGGGCCAAATGAGACATAAATGTTCAGTGAGTTTGCAATTGATCCGTAGCATTCAGCTTAGATTTAAAAGCAACAGTTATGACTCATATGCCCCCCCCCCGTCAAGTCACTGATTGGTTACTGCCTGGTAACACACTATCCTAGCCACCAAGGGTCCCCTCCAAAAACCCTCAGCTGCTGGTGCCCCAGAGGTCCAGTCTGACCCTACAAAGCAGGTTATGTAACTGGTGGATGTAGCACACACACATACTGTATATGCAAATGCAAATTGGGGTTGATCCTCTTATGTCACTTAATAACCACTTAATAAGTAAGCCTTCATTTTTTCCGTTTACTGGATGAAAACATCCGGTCTCACTTCTATTAATTTTCAGCCTGCATATTTACACCCAAGAGAGAACAAAAGGGAGACATAAAACAGGCACTTTTGTAACTTTCTGCAAGTTCTGAGAAATCCAGCAACACAAACAGCTCTGCCTGTTCCATTCAGACATATGGTGACTTATCTAATTAGTTTACACAAATACATTTTGTGGTTGGAGTTGTCATTTTTAATGGCATGTGAAAAAAGCTCTTGGAAATAGTTTGTGTAAGAGCTGTATAAAAAAATATTTAGAAAAAACAAGATTTTTGACAGCCTACTGTCAAGTCCAGTTTTTTGGTGCATTCAAACAGAACTGAGAAAAATACACAAGCCCTTAGGCTAATGTCATACCTGTAGTGTTTCTGTCAGTGTCTTACTGTGTAAATATTGTGACATCTTCCATCCGCCCTCTGCCATGGTCTCCATCCTCTTCCATCATCCTCCTTAACCGTAACTAACCTAAGGCAGGGGTTCCCATATTCAAATGTAATAAGAGTTGGAGAGCAGCACAAGCATGAAAAAGTCCATGGGGATGCCAAATAAGGCTGTGACTGCCTATTTTGTAGCCCTTATGTGGACTGGCCGCACAAAGGAGGCTCTGGTTGGCAGTATCCCTGTTTTGAGCAACCAAAACTTTCCTGCAAGCCTGGAATTCAAACATAAGCACCTGCTTTGAGGCCAGTGGGAGCAACATCCAAGGGGTTGGTGAGCACCATGTTTCTTGCTAGCCACTGTTTGGGGATCACTGCTCTAAGGTTACACTTCTACACTAAGATTAGAGAGAGTATTAAGGTAAGGAGGTAAGAGGACTGAGGATGACGATAGAGGAAGGAGCTGCCTAAGTTTAAAAGTTAAATTAAACATTACATTCAAGGACGGGCAATATGAGTGGTTTCAGAGGTTTATTCAGCAGTGGAAATATTCCAACAGAGAAATCATGAAACAATAGCCTTAAAGGGCATGTAAAGGCAAAAAAATAAAATCCCATTTTTACTTTCTATATTGAAAAAGCAACCTATCTCCAATATACTTTAATTAAAAAATGTGTACCGTTTTTATAAGAAACCTGACTGTATGCAGTGAAATTCTCCCTTCATTTACTGCTGTGGACAGGAATTGTCAGATGGTCCCTAGCTGCTGAGCAGGGAAACAATCATACTTATGAACAGCAGGGGGAGCCCCCGCCTTACTTCCCAGCCATGCAGAACTCAAGCAGCTTTGTTTATGACGATCCCTAAGCAGCCCAGACCACACTGAGCATGTGCACAGTCTTGGTCTTGCAAATATCTCTAAAAAACTTACAAGACCCCCTGTAGCCAACTTTGAAAGCATAAATCATTTGTTTGATTAGGCTTGTAGTGCAGTAAGTTCATGTTTATATTTAATATACAAAATACAGCATTTCTAGCCTTATTCTATTTTAGACTTTACATGCCCTTTAAGGACTACTGATGTATGGGTCAGGACAAAATCAACCCAGCCTTAACCCACAAAACCACACTCGACCCTGAGCCGCAAAATGTTGTCATTGTAGGACCTGCACCCAACCAGTACCGCATCTTCTCACTCTGTGAGCTACTTCTGTGTGTACCTCTGGTTCTAAGACAGGGTCCCGGTCATTGGTAGCAGTGCAGGAGTGCACTTCCCCAGTCTGACCAGCAACCAACCCAACTCTAATGGTTGGCCAAATTTCAACCCAAACCTGCCAACCTGTGGTCAACCCATGGGTTTTTGGTCAATTCCGTGCCTTGGTGATTGCCACTCAAGTGTGTGTGAGTGGTAAGACTTGCAACTCTCCCCAGTAACGGGAGCTGAGCCAATCACATTCCCACTGGTCAGCCTTTTTGGTCAGAGCAATCATTTTAGCCTACAGAGTGATATCAAGCCAATATCTCCAATTTGTGTGTAAATTACCAGATTGACCTGTGTATGGCCTGACTCCAGTTCTGTAGTCATATATGCTCTTCTCTTCTTCCTGTGTATGTCCTTGTGTGTGTGTAGATTCAAAAGCAAGTTGTTAGGAAGGTTAAAGGAGATAGGGAACAATCTGTCTGTTACAGTAAACATATTACTGGCAACTGGTTCAAATCAATATACTCATTTAGATTAGCTCAATCAACCACTAATCATTTACAGTGACATCAGAAAGACTTTTGTGTGCTAATAGATTTCATGTCAGGATTCCCCTTTATAAAGACAGAGATAGGCTAAAATGTTCTGTACAAGGATGGTGGCCTTACTAACTGGATCTATACATGAGAAATTCAGGCATCTGTATCGGGTGAATGTGTGCAGTGCCTGACTGACGGGTCTTGGCCCACCAGGGCTGCCAGATTGGAGGACCACACACACACCCCAGGACTAGGACAAGACTAACATTTTTCGTGCCTGATGGGGCACTTACTCATAGGCTAATGCAAGTAAGTGCCCCATCAGGCACGAAACGCGATAGACTTCTTTTTGATGTCCTAATAAATACTTTTTTTTACTACTGGTGATAAGTATTGTACGATGCTTTCAAATATTGTATAAAGCTTTATGGAAACAGTGGCTGACCTACAATATTTATACTAGAAATTCCAATGATCTTACTTGGATGGTGCAGGGTGGAGGTATTTACATGGAGTGCTTGCATTGGATGACTTACTCATTATTGAATGACCGAGAGGTTGGTACTAGTGCATGATAAACATCACAATTTCTGTGCCACTTAATGAATACTTTATGACAAGCAGGTCTGAAGCCACGTGGTGCTGCTAGCTAATGTCCACTGCTGGTTCCCAGTAAGGCACTGCTTGTGGTGTATCATGGAAGCTGCTGCACTTATGAGCAAATATGCTGAGACTCAGTGAAGGTTTTCAGGTACAGATATTACTGATTTATACAAATGTGAGCAGTTTTCAGAGTCTGCCTTTTGAGATATAGAGTAGGAAGCCAATGATCCATTATTAAACTTCCTTACTAGGCCTATCATAACTGGCACAGCGTATCACCCTTATTATAGCAGTATTGTCCCCTACCTCTTAGAATTCCCATTACCGATCCTTCTCCCTACGTACAAATAAGACAGGCTGTGTGAGGATTCATTATTCCCCAGTATAAAGTGTCTGTATTTATCCTTATATAAAAGAAATAACAAATGGGTCCAGACTTTTTTATGTATATTTTTATTCACAAATCAATGCAGCCTGGATCAATCACATCAGGCTTTTCAAAGGGCATATTGGGACTAATCCAACAGTGTCCTATCAAATCAGCCTTGGACTAATGCAAATCACATTTGGCCCAAAACAGAAAAATGCATATTTCATTCTCTAATATCACTCAGCTAGGCCATTGCCCTTCAATGCACTGCTTGTCAGTGACCTTTTTTTTTCACAGAGAAATCCATCTGGGGCTCTGGCGGGCACAGGAAGCACATTTAGACAGTTCAGATAAGGTATGGCTTTAATCTGTCATCCCCACAGCATCCTGCCCATGATATACACACAGCAGCAGCAGCAAGGCCCAGGGACCTCATCATTCATGGGATCGTTATGGAAGGAAGCTCTGTGTTTTTATGTCTGGCACAGCTGTGGTCTACATTCTGCTTTCCTTTTGCCAACACTTTCACTGTTTAACTCCAATCACAGAAGCCGGGGTGAAGCTATTGCCTTTATTGATTAGGAGTCTGATATCCTCACAGAGCTTGTATTTTGTACTTAGAGGCTGTAGATGTCACATAACACTTGGAGAGGATATTTTACTGGATCGTTTCCAATATTTAGACTTTATCGACGCCATACATCTGTTTGGTCCAACTGGTATACCAAGAAAGAGAACCACGTGAGTATATGAAGGGTCCCACAGTTGGCAAGACGGCAGTGAAATATCTGTTCCTTGTGTTTTAGGAGAAAGGCAGTATAATAATAAGAATGTCTATGTAAACGGCAGGAACGATAGTGATCTTATCTCATTATGGTCTTGAGTGCTGTAAATATTTTAAAAAACAGTCCTGCAAGTTTATAATTTGGATGCACTTATTTTTAATAAACCTCTAACTTTATGCAGGGTGACTTTAAACATTAAATCTACTTACACTCCTCAAGGACATGGTCATATTTACTATATAGGCACTAGAGGGCCGGTGCCTAGGGCAGCAGCTTTAATGGGAGGCCCTCGAATGTCTATATGGTAAGAATTGCCTAAAAAAAACCTACTTCCCCAGCTGCCGGATGCATTACTATTAAATCCAGCAGCAGAGGTGGGGGTAGAGAGTCCATCTAAAGACATTTGTGGAGCACAATGATGTCACATGCATTGATGTCATGCCTTAGGGCAGTACCAGGCCTGAATACGCTACATAAGCAGCTCTCCAGTTTGTAATTTCAGCAATCTGGTTGCTAGGGTCCAAATTACCCTAGCAGCCATGCATTGATTGGAGTAAGAGACGAGAGGACATCACCATATTGTTTGTAAGGTAGGCACTCAAAAAGCAATACTCCAGGCAGCAGTAGTAAAAACAGGACTTTTTTTTTTTTTTTTTTAAAGGCTGCAATCCACACTTGTACTGCAATAAAGACCTGTTTTTACTACAACTGTCTGGAGGATTGCTCTTTGAGTGCCTACCCTATACACAATACAGTGATGTCTGCTCCCTAATACTGAAGGTTTGTGGCAGAGCACCTAAGCCTCCTTTTTTAAGTGGTGAGTCTCTTTAAAAAAATAAATGTTTGTGATGATATGAATAGGAGATGGCCTGAATAGAAAGATGAGTAATAAAAAGTAGCAATAACAATAAATGTGTAGCCTTACAGAGCATTTGTTTTGCATTGGCCTGGGTGTAGGCACATGGAGCGGATCCATCCATTTCTACATCTACCAACTGCATAACATTTGTGTTTTGAAGTGCAAATGTATTGAGCATGTACTGTATTACATTGCTTTTAATAATGTTATGGTTCTTTGTAGACCCTCTTGGGAAGTGCAAGGGTTCATTGACTTTCCTGTTGTGAGGAAAGGATATTCAATTACAAGAGGTCAATATCACTTATGCTGCTGGTTCTTTGCTTCATAGTCTAACCAACGCCTACAGTATCTGAAAGGCTTAGTTACAGCCTATCTGGAGAATCTCCTAAAATTATCATTGTGCTTCATTCTTGTGGGCCTGTTACACAGTGCATTTGTCGGAGTTGGGAGGAAAACAGCATATCGGTTCAAGGGTCAGTTGTCAAGGGACAAGTTTATTGTCTGATAAAGAACCATAGAATAAGCTTCAGAACAGTTTACATCTTTCACTATGATCCCAAGATGTGAACATACTAATCATATAGGTTATTTCTCAAGTTCCTACATCTTATTGCTTCCTCTTTCCACTGCCTTTATTTATTGCTGAGCTTTGTTCAGCTTCTGTTTTTTTAAGTTTTCTAGTTTGTTTGATTAAAAGTTGGTTAAAGGTTTGGCGTGTATCTTCTGTCACTCAAACAAGTTTGGGTTGGGAGCCCTTTGAGGGCTGAAAGAGTCTTTGCAAACCATCTTGTGTGATTCTGTAAACTGTTTGCAATAAACAAACGTTATGCTTAGTGTATGGAGTATATGAAACAACCTCTACAATTAAAGTCAGACTATAAAAAAAATCAATGGAGTTAATCTGCTCTCTCTCTGCTCTACTCTGCTTAGCTACAGTATTGTAGATTAGAGGGAATGAACAAGAATTCTGAGAGGGCTAGCATGATTGGCATCTGAAGGCTAAGATGTGAAAAGTGAGCAGAAATGTTACAAAGGCAGGGCTGTCATTGGGGAGTACAGGGGGTATTGCAGTCAGGTGCCCTGTGGGGAGTCTCAAGGTGGAAAAGTGTTATTCACAGGGATGGCTGCCCTGAAAGAAGAACTGTGATAGAAAGAAAAAAGAGAAACAGACATTGAAAGAAATTAACATTCTCAATTCCCTTGTTTTTGCATATAAATTATAAAGCATTTGCCCACAAAGCTGAATAGCATCATTTTGTGCCATTTATTGCTGCCAATGTAGGAAACATATACAAATATAAATGTAAAATATATGTAATATATACGTACGTGTCTCTATTTGTCACAAGCTCCTGCCACAGCTTGCTATATTTTTTTATTTTCTGTTGCAAAAAGTTAACTCCACATGTTCAGCAGCCTCGTGTCCAGTTAAAATGATGGCACAGGATTTTAATGCATATAAAACTATATTAAGATCCAATCAGAAGAGCCACAGACACCACACTGCCACTTCAGTGGTTCATTGTATAATGTGTAATGTTTATTCATATTTTGTTTGGTGTTCCATTGCCCTTTGTACATGTAAATATTGTGCCCATTGTCATGTTATACCACAGATACTGAATTTAATTACTAATATGCAGGTTATTTGAGCAGTACTTGGATATTGGAAGATGCAGATTTGGTTGGAAGGGCATTTCTCTCCTCTCTGTAAACTGAGGCTGCAGACCCAATGCTGGCCCACTGAAATTTCTGATTAAAAGAATTCTACTCTTAACATTACCAGGGAAAAACATGGCATTAAGCTTTACAATAATATCCAATATGTTATCCAAATCCCAAGGCTACTTGAGCCAATCACAACCTTTCTTTAAGCTGCACATACACATACCAATAAATTGTTGTGGGGTGTTTTTTGGTATTTGCATGATCCCAACCAATATGCATTGTGGGAATTCATTCAAATGTTAGCCTTGGTAATAACTTTGCAAAGTAGAATGGCAGCGATACACAGTTACCTTTAAACAGAAATCTGTGTATTTTATCCATAACGAGTTTTCTAGAGAGTAGTAACATGTAACTGTGTGTAACAAAAGTAACCATAACTTACATGTTTTGTTCAATAACCAGAATAGCCTGCTTTACTGGCAGTCTGGATGCCCAGGTCTTGCACTTTGGGTAGTTAGTCCTTCTACACAACACCTTGCTTAACATGTCCCTCCATCTTCTTCCTGCTTCACCTTGGCAGAGAGCTCCCCTCTCTCAAGGTATAACTTATCAGTCACAGCCTTCACAACACACAGTCTCTGTTATTCTTCCCATATGCTGGGTTTCATAGAATATCCTGGGCGTTATGTACCTTCTCTCTAATGTTTTCCCAGACACTGTGCCACACCATTTACTATCAGGCTGCAGGGAACATAAGATGAGGATCAAGCCCACAAGTGCCTTACACTGACTGGGGACTGACCTGGAGTTGAGGACAGGCAGTGCAGTAGTAGAGAGAGGCCGGAGAGCCAATACAAAGTACTAGGGTAAGGTAGAAGAGTAAGATCTGGGTCAAGGCAGGCAACGCAGGTTTGCAGACGATAAACAGGCCAAAGTTCACAATCAGAATCAGATCAGGATACAGGAACAGCAGGCACAAGAATAAACTTGATAATCAAGCAATGTCTCACTGTTATTCAGCATCTTTTAAAGGGCAAAAATGGAGCCAAGCTTAGGGACACATGCCCGTCATCTCACACTTTGGTGTTGTGACATTCACAATGCATCTCGTAAATTTTCAAGCACACTGGAATGCAATCGCAAATTTTGACACGGCAATAGTCTAAGGTTTTCTGATGGGCCTTTGGCATCCCAATTCAACACTGTGCAGAGCTGTGTGCTTAATTTGACTTAATTTGGATTAGATCACTTGCCGTTGTGCTAATGTATTTTTGTGGGAGGTTCAGAATGAATCATCAGACACAATGATGTTTATGTTACAATGAGTAATTGTTCAATCCAACAAATGAATTAGGAAGGCAATTATCAGGGAATTGGGATGCAGTATTCAATTTCATTCTCCAGTCAGACTCAGAGAAGCTGAGAAAAGATCCTAAATTCACCAACTAAACACTATCTATCCACCTGTTATCCCACATCTGAATTTGTAGGTATGTCTCAGACTAAGCTGTTTTGACATTAGACAGAAACATCAGATGTCCTAAATCACTGTAAGGCTCTTACACATGGGCGTTTTTTTAATGTGTTAAAGATGCATGTTTGAGTGTATCTAAATGTATCAGCTGATTGATTACATTATATTCTGCCTGGCTGTACTCGTGAATGTTCAGAGTTGCTTTTCATGGCATTTGTGTTTCATTGAGGCCTTTTAATCACCACATACAGAATACTTAAAGGGATACTGTCATGGGGAAAAAAAATTTCAAAATGAATCAGTTAATAGTGCTGCTCCAGCAGAATTCTGCACTGAAATGCATTTCTCAAAAGAGCAAACAGATTTTTTTATATTCAATTTTGAAATCTGACATGGGGCTAGACATATTGTCAATTTCCCAGCTGCCCCAAGTCTTGTGCTCTGATAAACTTCAATCACTCTTTACTGCTGTACTGCAAGTTGGAGTGATATCACCCCCTCCCCCCCCCCAGCAGCCAAACAAAAGAACAATGGGAAGGTAACCAGATAACAGCTCCCTAACACAAGATAACAGCTGCCTGGTAGATCTAAGAACAACACTCAATAGTAAAAACCCATGTCCCACTGAGACACATTCAGAAGGAAAAACAGCAGCCTGACAAAAAAATATTTCTTTCCTAAAGTGCAGGCACAAGTCACATGACCAGGGGTAGCTGGGAAATTGACAAAATGTCTAGCCCCATGTCAGATTTCAAAATTGAATATAAAAACATCTGTTTGCTCTTTTGAGAAATGGATTTCAGTGCAGAATTCTGCTGGAGTAGCACTATTAACTGATAAACTGCGTTTTGAAAAAAACATGTTTTCCGATGACAGGATCCCTTTAATGCTGGGCACATGTTCAGAAGATAATTCAATATGCCTTAACAAAGCTCCACCCAGTCTATTGTATCCAACAATACAATATGTATTTGAATCGGCATGTGTTTCTTAACACAAAAAACACCCATGTGTAAGAACCCTTAATGTGAATGGGAGATCTTTCACACATGTGTAGTTTTGTATGTAGATTTGTGTCTTTATGTAGAGTTTAGAAAAGTTACCATTGTAACTGAAATAACAAATGTAGCCAAGCACCATTCTCAAGGGCAAACAAAATACTGTGAGTCACTTTAATTAATTCATACATTGAAAATTTGCCTTTGAATATTAATTAAAAGTACAGCTTGATTACATTTATATTGCCCTTAAGACCTGGCATATTGGATGCCCTGAGAGCCCAGCACAGCAACCTCTGCTACACAGACTCAGCTTGCTAGTTCTGAAAAATGCAAGTAATCGGTAACAAATACATATATCTGTGCCCAATGCACTAATGGCTGTATAAATCTCATCCGCTGGTTTGGTTATGTTTTACCATACAATATTTATATGTTGTCATGTATTTATAAAAAATATACATGAAACTATGTGGAGCGTGTAGACGGCTTCCTCGGGAAGTATTAATCTTTGCTGTAAGGGATATGGATGATGGTCTCCAGTTGCCTTTTTTTTACTTTGTGTAACCGTTTTTAGTACCTTGAATGAGAACTGTTCCCTGTCTCCCTTAAGAAACTAGCCTTGCTATTTGTTATTGTCTTGTGTCAATGTTCTCTGTCAGTTATAAACTATTTTCCCTTAATACAGAAACAGGCATCTCATTCCGTTAATACACAAATAGTTAATACACAAATAAGGTTGAGGTTTATGTTGTTGTGTGATGGACTTCAAAGTCCTTCAATTTTTCAGAAGGGCTCAAGGCATACAAACTGAGGCCAAAACGAAAGGCCAGCAGGTAAAGTTTGACATTGCTACAGACTGGTAAACAAATAGACTTACTGTATAAGACAGAATAATAGGTTTCATATAGGAAATAGGAAATTCCAGATTTTTAGATGCTTATCTCTGGTCTAAATAACCTTTATCTATCATCTATCAATATATCTATTAATCATATATCTATTTATTTATTTATTTATCTATCTATTCATCTTACGGTAAGCTTTATTTTTTACTTCATTTTATGGCCTCCAACAGCAACAATAAATGAATAATTGAGATAATGACTGACTCTCCACTCTAATAAAGGAATAAATGAGAAGGGCATATACGTGGGACCAGATAGGAATGCAGATCCCATAAGAAGTTTGTTGTGCAATGGGTAAAAAAAGGTGAGAGTCAGAATTAGGTTATACTGGGTGATACTGCATTATATTTTGAGCCATTTATTATGTGAACTTGTCAGAATCCATCTTAGAAGGCCTAACTATTTGGGATATTTTAAGAATGTGGCACAGCCAGCACTCCATCTGTAAGTAACCACCTTAGAAATGTGCAGAGTGGTTTTCTATTTTGATAACTGTGTAGGGGTCTGGTAAATTAGCCACCGCTAATAATATTGGCAGGCAAATCCCCAATTGTATAAACGCCTAAATAGGTCCTAACACGGGATCTATTTCATTATTCTGCCTTATGCTATTCCCCTGCTGTTCTCAATAGTGACCAGTAGATGGCACTGTGCTAAGGTATAAAACCCTTTGAAGTCATGCTCTCAGGGTCCATCTTGTGCTGGCTCTAGCCTGAGCAGGCAGGCAGAGCTCGAGTGGAACCTAGACAGGTCAGGTCTAGTAAGGATAGACTACTCACCTTAAGAGGTCACTCTAGGAGTGATAGATAAATATGTTCATTTGTTAAGTTATAAGAACCACTGGCGTCCAATTATTGCACCCTGTATCTAGTTACAGTTACACTACACCCTGTCTCCACACCGTTTGCGAGGGCTTACTCCCTAAGATTTAAGGTCTCATTGCACAGTATTGGGTATGGAACTCATAGTTAGAAAACGGTGCTTACTATATTTTACAACTAAAATTTTAGCACTACAACTGCAAGAGACATAGTTCATGTGTAAATATATGTAATATACATGGTCAGTTTCTGAGTGTACTCCAGTCAAGGAATTGGTCAGAAGAAAGAAAGAGGACTGTTCTCATGTTCTGCTTGAGTCCCTATAATTTATGAGTGACCCTTCTGATTTTCTCAGTGGAACTTCAGGCTCTTCAGCTAGCTACCTTAATCCTGCCTCTCAGATCTTTCCTAACATTGTCTTCTCCTACGGAGGCCGACCTCCACCTCTGGCTTTTTTGGCACCAACCACCCCGCAAGAGGGGTCCCAAGAAAGAAGTAGTGACTTCCCTTTCAGTAGACAAGGGAACCAGGCCAACTATTGAACTGCCAGGGAAATACTTTGACCTGAATAGTAAAACAACTCCACCACCCAACTTTAAAACATGACCAGCACCCAGCTGTTCCAACCCTCCTGGGGCTGCCTGAAAGAAAGATGAGCAAAACATTTACCCTCCTACATTAATATTCCCTTGTGAAAAATACAGGGAGCATTAAAAATGGTGGCAAACCTATTAGGTACATTGTCACTTTTAGGGTTGCCGGTGAAATCCAGGAAGGGAGTGGAGCTGATGACATTAGGGGTGGAGTAATGACACTGCAAATGGTCACTGGCTGGCCATCATGCCATTCTCTTCAGAGTCCTGTCCTAATTTGGAAATCCAGACTGGCAGTTTTCTCTCAGACAGCCTTTTAGAAAACCCGGCTGTCCAGGTGCAAACCAGACAGGTGGCAACTCTAGGCCCTTTAAGATATAATCCAGATGTTTAAATTTAAAAATGGTAAAAAAAAATGCATCAACATAAATTTGCATTTTGCAATGTAATCATTTCCATTACGTGGCACACGTTTTAAAAATAATTCTGGGGCAATTACATGATATGTAGACTGACAGAACTATAACATTTTTCATTTTCTTCCACTGGTTCATGGGTCACAATACTTTTGCAGTTTTGCTTAACTTATATTTAATTCATGCAAAGGAAAAATTGTTCACGTTGTGCCTAGATTTTGCTTTACAGCTTTTTTAAACATTCCCCCAAGAGAATGCAAAAAAGTCATCAGTGAAATGTAGCGGTTACTGTGTGAAATCAAATAATCATTACCAGATTTCCATCAATCAATTTGTCCATATTTAGTCCTAATGGTACGTAATATTTTGTTCAAGGCAGATCATCAAATGCTGTATCATTTGATTGGGAATCCACGGATATCGGAAAGGCAATAATAATAAATGCATTTGTAACTGGGATAACTGTTGCTGATGTGATTTATGGAAAATATAAAGATGGCTGCGCGCTTTTACGCCTTTATAAAGATGCTTGTGAAAGCAATACATATTCATAACAGCAGCAATAATGCAAGGAACACCTTTTAAAGAAATGTCTTCAGCTTCTCTGCCACATAAAGAGGAGAAATAAAATTAAAAGTATTTATGAAGAGAAGGTTTCAGTGTTGTGAGGGACCTGTTTATCAAGTCCCAAAATACTTTTTCATTGTATTTTTGCAAGTCATTTTTGCATTCTTTGTCAAACTGGGTTTTTTTGCCAAACGAATGTTTTTTTTTATAAGACTTAACCCAGCAAGTATAACACAAAATCTATGGTTCCTATTTCCCTTTAGCTCAAAGATCAAAGAAGCCATGGCACTAAAAGAAATAAATAAACACAATGTCAAAGGAGGTCTTAGTTTGCTGGACATTGCAGTCCAAGTTAAGTCAATTAAGCTAGACTGATATTTATTTAGGGAATAGCTATTGGTCAGGATATTTTTCTATCCACTGTTATTAATAGGACATTTGAAGTCACTTGAGTATGCTGCTATAAATCAGGAGCTCCCTTCATGACTCAAAGAAAAAAAATGTTATTACAAGGAACAAACTATGTTTTTTTCCCAGTAACAGACAAGACCAGTCCTATGTGCTGCAGTAAGATAAGAAGTACACTAATGGCCAGTGTCTATTCTAAGAGGGTTTGCTACTTCTCAAATACAAAAAGGAGGGGGGGGGGGGTTGTGGGTGTACACCTAAGGCAAAATTTTAGTATATTTAAGCTGACCATAGATGCAAAGATCCGATCATACGAATCATCGTACGATCGGACTTTCCCATCTCCCGACCCGCCACTAACCATTCAGATCAAAGTCTTACCAGTCAGATTAGTTAAAGAACAGATCAGCAATGTTCTGCCCCTGACAGCAATCGTACGACCAAAACTAGTGACAATCTCCCACTAAAAATCGTACGATCAGCAATACACGCAGAGATATTATCGGCAGCCGACAGAAATTTTCTAACCTGTCCGATCGACCAAACAACCAATCTCCGCCGGACGAAAAATGTCCGGACTCTCCACACACGGTTCGAAAATCGTACGAATCCTCGATTCGTACGATCAGATCTTTGCGTCTATGGCCAGCTTTAGGTACAATGGAAGTGCGACTGATCCGGCCAGTCAATCAACGTTGGTTTGGGCAGTCTCTCCCCTCTTAAAAGTCGCATAAGCAGGTGGCGGGGGAGGATTTAGCCCTCAAGTTGAAACCAAGGCACAGGAGATATTTACTCCAAGTAATGCTATTAAGCAGAGAGGTAAGAGACATTTATACTATGAACAGAGGTAAACAAGTTAGGGACCACCGTTTGGGGTGTATCTTGACGGGGTATGGTGGCTTATCAGTTTTATGACCATAACTTTGTAACAAAAAAATCCTGTTTTTAAAATACATGCACTTGCATAATTATTGAATTACTTAGACAGGGCATCAGGGAATGTGCATTGATTGCCTGGCTGGATCAGTGGTACTAAATAAAACTACAATTATTTTACTTTCCAGCCTGTGATGGACTGCTCATTGAGTGCCTACTTCAACATACACAGTTGAAAGGCTCTATTTTACCATTATACAAAGGGATTGGGGTAGAAGTAGGGACCAAGGAGGAAGCTGCTAGCAGAAAAGTTTTATTCACAATGTCCAAAGGGATAAAAAAAAGTTCTTAGTTGATTTCCAAAAAGATCAGGGCAGGCAGATAGTAGCAAGGTCAGAGTCAAAGCAGAAGTTCAAAATCCAGTATAACAAGTCAAAATAGTAATTCAGAACACCCAGGAGCTCTTAGCAAGAATTTGGGCATTGAACACAAGTTCCTGGCGTCCTTCAATTTAGAATTTTAATACAGATGACATCACGTGCCGCCACATCACGACGCATCGCAATGATAATGGCGTCACACGCCACCCATGGGTGTCACTATCCTGGATGCAAGCGAAGCACTCCTGACACTTGGCAATTTTATGATTATAAACTGTGATTGAAAACATATGCACCCAGAAAGAGTTACTAATAAAACATGGGTCAGAGAATGTGTATTGATCAATTCTCTTTTTTTTCTGTACTCTACACCAGCCATCAACCAGGTATTTAGTTTCAGGTTCCATTTGTGCAGAGTGCATGGACTTTTTATTGCACCTTGAGAACTTGTGTATGTGAAAGATTTGGTGCAGGTCCTTGTCATTGGCAATTGCAAGTGCAAAGAATGTATGTGGATCCTATTTTAGACCTGGATTTACATATAAGGACACAGGTAACACAAATTTATTGTTCGTAAGTTTCTACAACAAAGCTAAATATAACCTGATCAGTTCCTTAAGTAACTTAAGGTTAAGGTAGGTTGTATTATTTTATATAAGCAGAGATTCATTTCGCTCATTTATTGCAATGGTACTACATCTTCATGCTTTATGTACTTTCTGAGTTTGACCCCCAGTTCCTATATTTTTAAAACAATTGAACAGGCTCTAGGTCAATGTGTTCTGTGATTAGATAATAATAGCAGATGGTAGCAATCACCCTTAAACCCTCTCAGGTTCCCCCATCCCAATCCTGACTTCCCCAAGTCTTGTTCAGTCCTTCCTTTGTGTCATCTGAATGCTGCTACAGTAAATCTATGGGTCTCCTAGCGTTCCAACCCAGGTTAATAAATACAGGTCTCTTTATGTTCCACTTCATGACATCCAAGATCATTTTCTGATAAAATAAATGTTTCCAGAGGAAAAGGGTATTTATCAAAACTAAAACTGTTCTTAGAAGCTGAAATCAATAGCATCGCTAAATTATGCAGCCCAGGAGGAGAAATCACGCTGACCAGTCCATTAGCTGCTCAAGCAACAGTTGTTTTTGGGAAGTAAATTAAATGGTAAATATAAATAATGGAATTCTGGAAGTCATCAGGTACAGTAACTTCTGTCGTCAGGTTTTTGAAAGACAAACAACTGCACTGCTTCAGGCAAAAGAGTCGCTGTCATTAGAATGCAGTCTCGAAAAATAAAAGCAGGCATTTAAAATGAAATGTGTGTTGAAAAGTATATTGATCAAAAATCAGGCAGCTAAGACTTGAAGAGATGCCAACTGCTCCTAATTTCTTGGCAAATGCTTGCATTTTGTAAATTGTTTCCCTGGTTTATACAATTCAAATGCTGAACACAATCTTCTCTTGTGTCTAGAATATAACGTTCTTGCACAAGACAATTTAATTAAATAGACTCTAAAAGGACCTTGCATTTATCGTATTTATCCTGCTACCTGTGTCCATTCCTGAGGGCCCATGTGCATCTGCAAGTGTAGTGCAATTTTAAGCACAATCGCCATGATTTTTTTGCCAGAATGCTGCATTTTCCAATATATAACACAGCACCGCAGATGCAGGATACGTAATTTAAAAAGCCTTTATTAGAACATATGGTTCACGACCTGTTACATTTCAGGCCTACTATCGGCCCTTTATCGTGCTCTTTATTTGAACTTACCCCCATTGACTTAAAGATGTTCAATTACCCCTAAGCTTACAATTTAGACCAGAGCACATAGAGCATGTGCAGTGTCACTGACACTCCATAGATGGCCTATCCAAGAACAAAATCCAAGAACAAAATCCAAGATGAAGGGCTGCTAAAGACAAAAGGCAGCAGCAATTTCTTTTATAGTGTCACTGATTCTCTGAACTGTTAGTGTTTAAAAGTAGTGATTTTTAAAAGCTTTAGTTTTACCTTGAAGGACATATAAATCCCCCACCCAAAAATGTAATCAGTGAACAGCCTCTTTGAAATCTGTAGATAGCTGCCTCTCTGGTTGTTCAAAGGTTAACAGTAAGGCCGCAGAATCCCCTTAATCACTTAGAATTCCTTCTCCTCCTCTAACCCACACTGCCCCCTCCCTCAGAAATGTACTTTGGCTGTTGGCTAATGAGCATGCTCAGTTCTTCTCGGCTCAGATAACTAAACACACCCTGCAGTCTAGCAGTCAATAAAGAGATAGCATTTCTGGTTCCCATAGAAACTCTAGCTGTCTGATCCTATTTTTTTCCCATAACCATCTCTCCTGAGATCAACTTAACCATTATAGTGCTCAGCCCCAGCAGAACTTTTTATTAAATTATGTTGTGTAAAGATGCATTCTGCATTGCATGGACTTTACAGAATATATGTCCTGTTTGCAGATGTCAATGTTACTGATGATGTATCAGAGGCAAAATGGCCGCTGGGTGAAAGCTGCTACTTTTTTTAGGAAAATGTGATGGCGCTGGAAAATGGAGGGGGATATGCAGTACTAATCATGTGGCTTAGGTGGGGAAGATATGACCAACTTATATACATGGTAGGAGAATGTAGACTTTACATGTCCTTTAAGTGTATAAATTTAACAAACTTAAGCATACTACAGGAATGGGACCTGTTATCCAGAATACTCGGGACCTGGGGTATTCCAGATAAGGGGTCTTTCTGTAATTTGCATCTCCATGCCTGAAGTCTACTAAAAAAATAATTTAAAAGAAATTATAAAAATAATTTATATATTAAATTAACCCAACTAGATTGTTCTTGCCTCCAATAAGGACTAATTAAATCCTAGTACCATCCAAGGTACTGTTTTATTATTACAGGGGGAAAAGGTAATATTTTTAAAAGTTTGAATTATTTTCTTAAAATTAAGTGTATGCGAGATGGCCTTCCCATAATTCGGAGCTTTCTGGGTAGAGGGTTGCCGGATAGCAGAACACATACCTTGGGCCAAATCACTTCTTAGAGCCCACTAAATGAGAGAAATAAAAAACTAGGAGTTTTTAAGTATAAAACAGGGATATATAAAGTCTTATATTTGGGACTTTAGTATAAGGAGTCATGACCTGATGGAATTTACTGACCACTTGAAAGTAAGCATTGATTTGGTAGGTATGGATAATGGGTTACTCCACCTGGTGGTGGAAACGTTTATGCCTTTCATAACCTCTATATTTTCTAATATTGCCGGTGTTACAGTATATAGGGCGAAGAGTCCCATGGTTGTCCTGCTCCGCTGATGATCTAAAGTGGTTGACATGTTGTATGGTAGCTACCTATTTTTTCTACAAATTAAAAAAAATGTAGAAATCTATAAAACAATACATTCGAGCCTTGTAGGAAAGCAAGGCCATTAGGGAAATTGATTTGTTGAGTGGTTAACCTCATGATACTTCTGCTTTAATTGTGTCAGACAATAACTGACTTCAGCTTAGGGGATTTCTTCTACTGCAAGCAATTAGGATTTCAATGTCCATGTGAACAAATCCTGGTGGGCATATCAGTTTAGCCATGCCAAAAGTAGCATGACTGGGAGAACTATCAAACAAAATTGTTTATACATTGAAAGGAAGGTTTAGGATTTCTCTCTGGATGTGAATCTGGTCTTCAGCTGCCATTCAAGATCAGTTAGATGCTCTAGGAGGAAAATCATTTCAAAACTGTTTTCCGTAATTATGAGTAGGAATTCCAAATGTTGTAAAGAGAGCCCTGGAATTAGTGTCTGCTTAAGGCAGATAGACACCCTTGCAAAAAACTGTGCTCTGTCTTCTTCTGCATAGTAAGTGCAACTGGCATATCAGTGCATGGTGCAAGCAAAGATGACCACAGGTGCAAGTAGCTTATTGAATTGCATCTTGACTGGCACAATTTTGTAACAATATTTGCAACTTTGTTGTTAATGTGCCTTAAAAAAGAAGCTAATAAGGCAGTTTATTGCAAATAGATAAGCCACCATAGTGCAAGCTAGAATGCTACATTTATTTTGTAGAATGCTTTACCACATCTGAGTAAACAGCTCTAGAAGCTCTCTCTTTCTGTTTATTTAGGATAGCAGCTGCCATATTAGCTTGGTGTGACATCACTTCCTGTCTCTGTCTCTCAGATTACAGCAGGGAGGGGAGGAGGGAGGGGGACAGGAAGAGAGGAAACTGAGCATGCTTAAGCCGATGCCTTGGAGGTTTAACGGAACAGTAACACCAAAAAATATAAGTGTTTTAAAGAAATGAAAATATCATTTACTGTTTCTCTGCACTGGTAAAACTGATGTGTTAGCCTCAGAAAAACTATAGTTCATATAAACAAGCTGCTGTGTAGCAATGGTGGAAACTGAAAAGAGACTATATGGCACGGATTAAATAGTGGATAACAGATAACAGCATTATGTTCTACAGAGCTTATCTGTTATCTGCTGCTATCGCCTTTGAATGACTACCCCCATTGCTACACAGCAATTTATTTATATAAACAATAGTAGTGTTTCTGAAGCAAACACATCAGTTTTACCAGTGAGGGCAACACTGCATTATATTTTTATTACTTTGAAACAACTTCATTTTTTCATGTTACTGTTCCTTTATGCTGAAAGAAGTAAGTCTGACACAATAGAAGGAAAGAAATGGATGTTTCTTTTGAAAGAGGACTCTGGTTTATATATATATATATATATATATATATATATATATATATATATATATATATATATAGACCTCTCTGATAAAGCTTACTTAGTTTTAACCTTTCCTTCTCCTTTAAGGAGTACAAGATAGACAGTAATAGCATGACTAACCTAATATTCCAACAAGGGGCAAGTATCCACCTAGACTGCTTGCAATGGTGGATTTACTTGAGAGTGTCCAATTTATTGATACCCTTCTGTACCAGTATATATAAGAGTATATCCCAGAGTATTTCCTATGTGCAATGTTCCCAGGAGTTGTACAAGGAAAATTATGTAGTCAGCTTTCACAACAATCTCCAGCATGCTTGGAAGTTGTGAAATAACCTGCACTTTATCTTAGGGTGCTGGCAGACGAGGCTACTGGGGAAGATTAGTCACCCAGGGACAAATCGGCTCTTCTTCGGCCAACTAATCTCCCCTAAATGCCTTCCCAGGGCCGGACTTACATAGTGGGCACCCCTAGGCCCACTACCGGTCGTCACCCCTGTCCCTTCTAGGGGGACAGGAGCAATGGGGATTGGCGCACAGGAAATGTATTAAATTATTGTATCTCCAGCGCATCCCCAGTGTTTTTGAACAAATGTGGGTGTGGTTGGGCAGCATGCCGCCCCCCTAAAATCCTGCCACCCTAGGCCCGGGCCTAGGTGGCCTTTCCACAAATCCGGGCCTGTGGCTTCCTGCCGGCTAGTGGGATGGCACGCGTATCAATCCGGTTTTCTGAAGTCGCCCGAAGTTTCCTTGTGAGGCAAATTAGGGCAAATTCAGAAAATGAAGTGTTCCGAGTGCCATCCCTCCAGCAATTTACATGCTAGCCAGCGGGAAGACATTTAGGGGAGATTAGTCGTCTGAAGAAGAGGCGATTTTTCTCTGGGCCATGAATCACCCCCAGTTGCCTTGTCTGCCACACACCAGAATGTCATCTTCTTACCTTCACTTTACTAATTGAGTGACCAATACGTTACATGTGCCATAGTTCTAACACTATTTGCAGTAGTAAGTATAGCCAAACTTATTAGGGTTTTACATTCTATCTGAATGTGTATTGACAAGGAAACTGGTGCTACACATGGTGCTACATATCTAGATATCCTTTAAACCTTTTCATGACAAGTGATCAGACAATTCATAAAAGCACAAATATAAACAAAGAACAGTAGCATAAGATCCATAAATTCAAATGGTGTTTTAAGGGCATCTGCAAGGCATAACTCATTTAATATGTAATCAATTGGGAATAGTTCTTACCAACATTTTTAACCTATGTATAGGAAGAAATACTGTTCTGAACACCATCAACTCTTTTTGAAGACTCTTGAGTCATGTTCTCAAATCTGCATTTGTATATACTGTTATTTTGTAATCAGTTTGTTCATTAAGAATTGCAATACAATGAATTCAAACTCTTCTTGAAGATCTATTAGTGTATCATAGGATTTGTTTCTTTTTTATGGATTCCAGGCTGATGCTAATGGAGTCTGGCCAAAAAGCATTTTCAGTGATACAAAGCCACTCATACAAGCTGGCTGCTCTTCAGTTTGGAACTGCTGATCTCAATTGATTGATGGCATTATGAGATTGGCACATGACAATGATTCCAGGACATACTCAAAGTACAAAGTATTACCCAGATAAATTAAGCAACTTGGCCTTCTGCTAACGCTAGTCCACTTTAGTACATATATATTGCGGTGTGTCAGCTCAAACACAGCATCTGATTTATCTTAGCGACTCAGCTAATTAGTTGTTCTTTCTGCCCTTTGCACCAGAACTTGGATTTTGGCTGGGAAAGCTCTTCTCTTCGGTTCCTCATTCCAGATGATGAGAATATTCTTCTTCGAATAAATACACAACTATTGGAGCAGCATTCAAGGCCCATTTGTCTCTGTGTGATTTTTCAGCAAGAGCAAGAACATTAATGGGAAAACATTTTATAATGAATTGTCAAATTAGAGATGGCAGCCAGCAGCTCTCAAGCAGAAAGTGAGGCAATTTCCCCAATCATCTTTTTTCATCTTCAGTGTTGTTACATAGATTGTTACTTATTAAACGAAGTGTGGTGTGGGGTTCTTTGCCTCAATGACTCAAAGAATAACAATATCCATACTTTATCTGCTTGGTCACGTTCATAGCACCTTCACACACACACATCTTTTTAGCTGCGGCTCAGACCTGCATGAAAAGAAAACCTAATTCCCCACTTTGCACATACATGAATAGTGCTTTTTTTCTTATCTGTCACATCAGAGGTTCCAGTTTCATATATGTATGCATTTATAGGTACAAGATTTGCTTGTTTTGCTTCAGCTATGCCATTCTCATCACTGAATTTTGGGACCATAGATGACTGGTTGTATCTAATGAAGCTAGGTTCCACTTTAGAGTACAGTGAAGGGATATGGTACCAGTCTAGTGACAGCATCATTAAGGTGTCCATACACAACAATTGTCTGTATCATGGCATTATCCATAGCTCATTGGCTTTGTGTACAATATGCCCCAATATGACCCAATTTTTGCAGTTAAGTAATTTTCTTCCCCAAACTATGCTCCCTTATATATTGTTTTTTAAGTAATGGAAACACTACAGTGGGCACATTTACTAACAGTGGGTAACTTTGCTCTAGAGCAGGGGTCCCCAACCTATTTTACCCATGAGCCACCTCCTGGCAGTGTCAAATAAAAGCTGTGATTGGCTATTTGGTAGCCCCTATGTGGATTGTCAGCCTACATGAAGGTCTGTTTGGAAGTACAGGTACACCTTTTTTTTGCAACCAAAACTTGCCTCCAAGCCAGAAATTCAAAATTAAGCATCTGTTTTGAGGTCACTGGGAGCAACATCCATGGGGTTGGTAACAACATGTTGCTCGAGAGTTACTAGTTGGGGATCACTGCCCTAGAGTATTAACCTATGACAAAAAAAAACTTTTTTTTAAAAAAAAATGTCATTATTTGCAGCTGGCTAAGCCTAGCTAATCACTGTTTTTTTGTGGGTTACTGCTCATGTTCAGATCTGCCCACTATTAGTAAATGTGCCCATGAACCCACTTTGAGCAGATAAATGTGCCCATGAACCCACTTTGAGCAGATCATTGTAGTGTGATATATGCAGTTTTGTTAAATTCAAAATTCGGCCATTCAAATTGTTTAAAAAAAAAAAGAAATTCTTAATACTCTGATGAATTTAATTGACCAGAAACCTTGAATCGAATTCTAAACAAATTCGATTCGAATTTAAGAAACCGAATTTGAAAAATATCAGGAAGGCTGCAAAAAACTCCAAATTGATCCCTGGACTTCTCCCATTGACTTAAAGGGCGTGTAAAGGCAAAAAAATAAAATCCCATTTTTACTTTCTTTAATGAAAAAGAAACCTATATACTTTAATTAAAAAATGTGTACCGTTTTTATAAGAAACCTGACTGTATGCAGTGAAATTCTCCCTTCATTTACTGCTGTGGATAGGAATTGTCAGTCCCTAACTGCTGAGCAGGGAAACAATCATACTTATGAACAGCAGGGGGAGCCCCCGCCTTACTTCCCAGCCATGCAGAACTCAAGCAGCTTTGTTTATGACGATCCCTAAGCAGCCCAGACCACACTGAGCATGTGCACAGTCTTAGTCTTGCAAAGATGTTTAACAAACTTACAAGATGGTGACACCCTGTAGCCAACTTTGAAAGCATAAATTATTTGTTTGATTAGGCTTGTGGTGTAGCAAGTTCATATTTATATTTAGTATACAAAACACAGCATTTCTAGCATTATTCTATTTTAGTCTTTAGACTTTACATGCCCTTTAAACAGCAATACGGCAGGTTTTAGGTGGAGAATAGTTTTGAGTTCTGAAAGGGCCAGGGTATGATAGATAAGAATTTTTTTAAAAACGTGAATCGGATTGGAATAACTCAAATTTGACAGTTTTGACCATAAAAAATTCCAAAATTCGAATATGAAATTAATATGGTGTCTAATCGTGAAACTTTTGCCAGTTTGTTGATGTAAAAAAGTTTGCCCTAGTGTCATATATATTACAAGAAGTGCAATTGGGACATCAGAAGCAACCAGGTTTAACGCCATGTGTCAACCATGTGTGTGTTTTCCTAACATAACAATGCACTGGGTTATACATAAGATTGCTTGTAGAAATATTAAAGAAGGGTTTGTTTTAGGGTGCATACACTTTTATGTCTAATTTGACAAATTAAATATTTTAGCCTGTATATAATATATAGTTTCAGTGACTGCTTTCATACAGCTGTAATAGGGTCCTGATGTTTATCCAATCATTACATTTCAGCATAGCTTTCCTCTGCACCCTATGACTCCTCTGTAGACCTTTAGATCTTTGAAACCTTCACATTTAATTCCTATTGTTGAGTTACACCTATGAGTTTGCTGCATCTGCCGCTGAATGTTATTGGTCAGCGTCAGCTACAAAGACTTCTTATGCTCCATGCTGAGAACTTCACAAGAAACATGCTGCCCAATAGTGTATTCGAGTGACTGTTAGCACTATATCACATCAGTGAATGAGTCTCATTGAGCTCATGGTCAGGACTGCTTACTTCTTTGTCAGTACGCAACAAGACACCTTTAATGTTTCTGTTTTACCCAGCATTTCCATTAAAATCAATTTTTTACCTGTGGTGCGAATCCTTAACTAGAGACAAAAAAAATAATCAATTTCTTTCACCTGTTGGAAAGCGGCCTCC
This sequence comes from Xenopus petersii, assembly GCA_038501925.1. Taxonomy (NCBI): domain Eukaryota; kingdom Metazoa; phylum Chordata; class Amphibia; order Anura; family Pipidae; genus Xenopus; species Xenopus petersii. Next base: position 132,195,002 of record CM076678.1, on the reverse strand, counting down.
ATACATCAAGGTAAATAAAGCATAACACACAGATTTATAGTTTCAGAAATGGTTCCTTTAATGTTATTATATTAGTAAACTGCTATTTTTACTGCCTGATTTGCTGGGTCACAGATTTTTCTCAATAGAAAAATGGTATTTATTTTTTTCCATCATATCTCTTCCACATTTGTTTTTTTATTCACATTTTTGTTGTTTTTGCATTAAAAAAATATGTTGTTGAGATTGAAAATGAGAGCTAAAGACTTGCAAGCAGCGACAGGTCAGGCCAGCCAGGTTGCCTAGGGTCGTGTTGCTTTCCATGATCTGACAGTCACGAATAGGCACATGCAGTCCGTATCAGCTGAAAACAGACAGCATGAGAGTGGAGAGAGGGGACTGGACTAGGGGTTGGAGGCAGAAAACTTAAGGTGCGAGCCTGGCGCCCCCCAGCTTTGCATAGTTACATATAGTAACATCGTTAAATCAGGTTAAAAAAAAGTCCATCAAGTTTAACCCCTCCAAATGAAAACTCAGCATACACATACCCCTCCACACACTCACATAAATTCTATATACCCATACTAACTATAGAGTTTAGTATCACAATAGCCTTTGATATTATGTCTGTCCAAAAAATTACCAAAGCCATTCTTAAAGACATTAACTGAATCAGCATCACAACATCACCCGGCAGTGCATTCCACAACCTCACTGTCCTGACTGTGAAGAACCCCCTACGTTGCATCAAATGAAAGTTCTTTTCTTCTAGTCTAAAGGGGTGGCCTCTGATACGGTGATCCACTTTATGGGTAAAAAGGTCCCCTGCCATTTGTCTATAATGTCCTCTAATGTACTTGGAAAGTGTAATCATGTCCCCTCACAAGCGCCTTTTTTCCAGAGAAAACAACCCCAACCTTGACAGTCTACCCTCATAATTTAAGTCTTCCATCCCTCTAACCAATTTAGTTGCACTTAGTCTCTGCACTCTCTCCAGCTCATTTATATCCCTCTTAAGGACTGGACTCCAAAACTGCACTGCATACTGCTTGGCATTGGAATATTTATCTCCAAACAAGGAGAACCATCAAAAGTTACATCTTGTGGAAGGACAGGCAGCAGTTAAAAGGACCTGTTAGGAAACCACAGTACATCTCTTGCCCTGTGTCAAGGCTTCCCATATATAACTGTGCATGGAAGAATGAGAATTAGGATATGTCTATTGTTTATTTTTATTTTTTTTATATTCATTTGAAATATTCGACAGAGTAGTTTTACATTCAAACCTACAAAATAAGAGAAATAATGGAAGAAACACAATAGTCATAAAAAGAGGAGAAGGGGTGAAAAGAAGAGAACAAAGGCAGAAAAAAAGGTTGTGTCTGCCTCATGGTAAACAACTAGGAAATACAGAAAGTGTACAATTATAGAAAAGCTTGTGACAAGTCATACATCTAGGTGCATTGGGAGTACAGGTATAGGACCTGTTATCCAGAATGTTCAGGGCCTGGAATTTTCCATACTTTAAGGGGCAGGTTTATTAAGGGACGAATTGAGAATTCAAATTTTTTATGGTCAAAACTGTCAAATTCGACTAGGGAATTATCCAAACTTGATTCGAGATTTTTTAAAAAAAATTTGAATTCGAATTTTGAGATTTATCATACTCTGGGCCTTTAAGAATTTGAATTTGACTATTTGCAACCTAAAACCTGCTGAATTACTGTTTAAGTCAATGGGAGAGGTCCAGGGATCAATTAAGAGATGTATGTAGCCTTCCTAAGATTCAATTTTTTTTTGGAGAAAAAACTCGAACCGAGTTTGATCGAATTTGAATCTAATTCGATTCAAGTTTTTGGGTCATTTAAATTCGTCTGAGTTTAAATAATTAGATTTTAAATTTCACCTAGTCATATTTTGAATTTATTCAAATTTATGGGGGTTTAAAAAAACTCACATGAATTTGAAAATTTGAATTATTTGAAAATTAAATAAACCGAATATGACTGTTTTGTCTAAAATAAGGATTCCTTGGGGGGTTATGTAATAAAAGACACTGGGGCTCATTTATCAACACTGGGCAAATTTGCCCATGGGCATTAACCCATGGCAACCAATCAGATTGCTGCATTCATTGTACTGCTTGCAGCTGGCTTTAAAAAGCTAATCACTGATTGGTTGCTATAGGTAACTGCCCGTGGGCAAATTTGCCCAGTTTTGATAAATGAGCCCCACTAAGTTTGCCCAGGAGCAGTAATCGTAGCAAACAAACAGTTGGTAGAATTAACTGGTCGCTTGTTTGAAAGCAAATATCTTATTGGTTGCTATGGGTTACTGCCCTTAGTGCCTTTTATTACATATGGTGAAATGTATCTTAGTTAGAATAAAGTACAAGCTACTGTCTTACTATTACAAAGAAAAAGGAAATAATTTTTAAAAAATGGTCATTCTATAATTCTGAGCTTTCTGGATAATGTATTCTACACCTGTACCACAAATAACTATACAGTGACAGAAAGGGTCACACTTGTTATTTTTTATTTGTAACACAGACACCAGTGAACGAGTATTTATAGGGAGTATTAAAGACACAATAGAGTAATTCTACAGAATAACAAACTGGAATACAAGTTGTGCCCTTTAATTGTTGAGCCCCAAAATCAAGCACCATATGGAATATTGTCTATGGTATAGCATTGCCTATGCACAAGTGTCAGGAATGGTCAACTAGGCCCTGAGTAAGGCCTTTCACTATTAGCTTTAATTATAATGATGATTCTATAAAGTTCAAGTATCATAATAAGTAAGTAGCAATGGTTTCATGATTATCACAAACTAAGCCCAAATTATAAACTGAATCATTATAAGGACATAAAAATAAGGAACCAGCATTATTAATAGATAGAAAGAGTAAGCTGACATGGTAGGGAAATTCCGTTAAGGGTGGACTCTGCCAGACAGAATGATGAATTGTGTATGGGGGCGATTAATATTTGGGCACATAAGTGAAATGATCTGCCACTTGGTCTATACTGCTGCCTGTGTGCTGAAGGTGTTAACAATAGACACGTACTGGCACGTAGAGACGCGCTGTTTTCGCATACTTCTTTACAGCTGAAGGTGTCAATAGACGTAATGATGTGCCAGTACAGTAAACTAAAGAAGTATGGCGCCACTACGTTCCAGTACGTGTCTATTACTAACACCTTCAGCACACAGGCAGCAGTACAGACCAAGTGGCAGATCATTTCACTAATGTGCCCAAATATTACTGCTATGGCTACACAATTCCTTGTTTAAATGATGTTAATGGTTCAAAGAATGTCAGGCTGAATGTTCGGCCCTCACACATTTTCACCTCACCAAATATGGCCCTCGTTGCAAAAAGTTTGGGCACCCCTGAATTAAATAATAATAATACGATTATTTGATTATAAGACAAATAAATGCTGCAACTTTAATAAGAACCAATAAATGACAATAATCTTAATATTATAATAATCTGGTTTTATGCTTTAAAAAGTCCATCTCACCCTAACCAAGTTCGGTTTCCTATTTCCCTACTCTCCAAGCCCTACCCCCTCAGCAGCCATGTTCCAATATCTTGCACTGATGAGATCTAACAAGATTGAAACAGACTGTCTGCAAGTTTGAATATATGGCTCTGAACCATTAGGACGTATCTGTGCTATAAACTAGAGCAGTTCTGGAAGCATAGTTGGCCAAAGGGACATAAAGGAGTGATTTGCTTGTCTCTGCCCCTGATGCTTTATGGGAGAATTAAAACTCTCATTTTTGGTATTTAGGCAGTGCTGTGTATTTGGCATGAGACAAGTAAATTCATAAGGCTTCAATTTAGTCAGGGGTCTATTGGCTCCTATCAGAGAAGTCCGGACCAAGGAAGAAGCTTCAGGACAAAGTTTGCGGTAATCAAACGGGTTCAAGAATAAACCTAATCAATTCCAGGCAGTAGTTCAACTGGCAGGCAGTGAAGGATCATAAAAACAGGTTCAGGCAAGAATCATAGTCCAGGAATACGATCAGGAACAATTTAGGAACACCCAGGAACCAAGGTAGCAATTCCAATAATTGGGCATCAAACCCATGCCCTGGAAGTTCTTTATAATTAAAATCTTCGTGCAGTGCGCATGACGTCATCACGCATCAAGATGCTGGCATTGAAAAGTCATGTAATGGTCAGAGGGGGAGAGCTCTGCTGGCTGCTTAACAATTTAATTTGGAGTTTGTTATCACAATAAATCTTCCTTCTCTTATCAAACTGATTTCCAAGGACTGTGACTGTGTGGGTGATTCCTAACCACAACACAAGTATTATTAAAATGATGCTCCCCCCCCCACATACACAAACAGCATAACCCTAACAATAAAAAAAAGCCTTGGATGCCTGTACATATACATGTCACAGAAACATTCCAGCTTGGCTATCAGGGTCTTGCTAAATATTTTACTAACAATTACTCTGCAGAGCATGACTGTCATGGCCATTCTGCTTTAGTTTATTACATATCTAACTTCTGACATTTCTGTACACTACTGTTGAGAAAAATGTAAAATGTTTAAAAAAATAATAAATCTGCCCCTGAATATTTCCTTTTATTATTATTGTTGTTAAGTCCATCAGTTTAAGTGTGCAGGTAGTCATCTATTCAGCTAAAAATATGTTTTATCACAAACCATCCCAACATTAATCAGAGCCCCATAGAAAACTGTCAGCGCTCTACAGATATGCAATGGTGATTGTTTCCCGACAGCTTCTAACTCATGCCAAGGCCGTTTCATGATTCCATCCTTGGCACAAGGCTGAGGGATAAACATCCAAAAGAGAAGACGCTACAATTTAACTGACTGGAGGCCATCGAAGCGAATGGCACAACTCAACAAAGAGCACAGAAAACCTGAAGGGTTTGTAACATGAAAACAGTAAGAATGTAATATCAGATATTTTGATTAAAATGGGCACTATGCCCTCAAAGCAGGCATGCATTTTGGATAAAAAAAGGTAAGCAGAGATTTAAAGTACTGGCTGTTATTCAGCTGGGGGTGTATAGTCCTGGTATCATAGCTTCCTACAGTATACGCTGTTCTATGAAGTGAGTAATTATACTAGATAATACATACTATTAATTATGGAAACTGACACAAAAGCTCTTGCAAATGTGTTCATTGAAGCTGAAGCCCATATTTTGAGCCAAGGCCCTGTCAGATTTAGTTACATTTTAGTGTAGTTTATAGTCTTGGGAAAAGAAAGCCAGTTGACGTGCTGGAAGACTTTCTTGCAAAAATATATAACATTGTCTCTCATCTCAGTCTCTAAACTGTGCTATACAAAACTAGCTTGGCATTCCCTAGCAACAAGCAAGTATAACTGGGACATCAATACCTTCAGATTCACCAAATTAGTTCTTCTGGTGGTTTTTGCTGGTGTAACTCTAATTGTGTCCAAAAATATAAAGAGTCCCAAGAATCAACTGTGTTAACAGTCCTTATCCGACTCACACTTGTATCCCTTCAAGCCTGGATCACAATATCTAAAAAAGAGCCAGTGCCACAAGCACAGGACCAGACAAACAATATATAGGGTAATATTGCTTTTTTCGTGCTCAAATAGGATTTAAATAACTCCACCACTTTGTGTTAAACCCTTGTTGTTCTCACCACCACCGTAAGTAACAGAAAGAAACTTTTTATGTGGGTTCTCACAAACAAAGCTTTTCAACTTGCATGTATAAATCTCATCGCATATTGCAGCTAGTCTTCTGGTATAAACTCAGAGACAGTCAAGTGGCCAATAATCCCCCCGGACACAGAACTCTATTTGAGCACAAAAAAGGTGCTTTTTAAAACAATATTACCCTATATATTGTTTGTCTGGTCTTGTGCCTGTGGCGGTGGTTCATTTTTAGATATGGTGTAACTGTAAATCAGCTGCTGTAGATCATGCTCTTAAATCTAATTGATTTGCTGTGGTGTCTGCCTATTCTAGCGCTGGCTTTGCTGCCAGGGTTGGACTGGGATGTGTGAGGCCCACTGGGGCTGCTACCAACTCTAGAGCCCCCGCTGACTACCTGCCAACCCACCGCTACACCATCCCCCCGTGTGCACGGTGCACCTTATACTTACTTTTTCCGAGTTTTCTCCTGGTGTCCCTCCAGCCAAGTCCAACCCTGTTTGCTACAGTGCGTGAAGTTCTCCAGGTCTCACTACTTTTTACATAAATATGACTTATGGGCAGATTTGTCAAGGGTCAAAAAGTAAATATATGAATTTCAAGCTATTTGTGTGTACTTTGACTAGGGAATAGTCCAAATTTGAGAAAAAAATAGAAAATTCGATTATCAAAATTTATCATGTACTGTCTCTTTAAAAATTCGACTTCGACCATTCACCATCTAAAACCTATTTGTAGTCTATTGGTGGACTTTGAAAAATCAAAGTTTTTTTTTAAAAAAAATTGAGCAGGGGGGTGTTATTGGGCCAGGGCCCGCACCCCCTCGGGGCCCCCCGGCAGCTAACACGCAACCATTTCCAGGCGATTCCGGGCATACAGAGGGGGGCCCGGCTGTGCGTCCCGCTTCGATCTTACTTCGATTTTTTTAATAATTTTCGATTGGTTTTATTTTATTCTAATTTCGAAGTTATGGGAGTTCAAAAAAACTCCCATTACTTCGAAATTCGACCCTGGATTAACTTGCCCCTTAATGTCTTGCACCTGCCGAGCTTGGGTGGCCCCAGGTTTCCTTGTCTTAAGTGACCACAAAGTTTATGATCCATTATTTTCAGTTGACTGCTGCAGTCTACTGATACCTGGAAGAGATATTTAAATCCACTTTATTAGCGCTTAGGGATGTAGCGAACCGCTGCCAATGTGTTCGCGAACGCCGTTCGCGAACACCGGCAAAATTTGCGAACAGTTTGCGAACTTCGAACATCCGAAAATCGCTCGATTCGAACGATCGAAGGATTTTAATCGTTCGATCGAACGATTTTCGTTCGAATCGAACGATCGAAGCCATTGGATCGAATGATTTCATTCAATCCAATGGCTTCGATCGTTCGATTCGAACGAAAATCCTTCGATTTTAGCGATCGAATGGTCGAACGATTTTGACGCGAACGCCTATTGGCGAACGTCGCGCGACGTTCGCGAACTTGCGGCGGACGCGAACAGCCGATGTTCGCGCGAACAAGTTCGCCGGTGAACAGTCCGCGACATCCCTATTAGCGCTCATGTGCTCCTTTTCTATATTAGTGTCCCCCCAAATATGTCCATGTTGCAGTCTATATTACGTTCTGCCTTTTTCTGTGCCTATTATCTACATAATGTAGGTTGTTATTGGTAAATATTTCAGTCCAGGAGCATAAAGGGATTCATAGGAGTAGATTCCATCTTTTCAGTTGTTGAGTTGCACACAAATTAAACCTACAAGGACTAAGGGCTTGTTTTCTGGAAATATTGTTTAGTGAATGTTTCAGCTTAGCTTTTTATCTTTTTAGTGCAACATATTTATCAGTCTGGCATTGCTCTGTTCCATTAGTCATTTCACTCATTCTACACAGGCTGTAGATATTGGAGTTTTACATGTATTGTTATAAACATTTATTTTGGTTATTATTAGCCTTTTATGGCGCTAGGCTAAGGAAATTATAAATAGTCTCAGAAGCTCAGACACTGCACTGATACCTTTTGGGACACTATGCTGACATAATGGATTAGCTCTTTCCCCAGAGATACCTATTTGGGCTACTGTGCTGATGTTTGAAATTGTATTTCCTGAAGGTGGACAGATAGACATCATTATGTTGAAACAAGGAGGATGATTGGATGGCATGATATCTGCCCCATGAAAGAAGAAACGGTTAAATGGTGCTATGTTTTGTTAGAAAATGTCCCTCAGCATCGTAAGGAGATTTCAAGAAGCATGAGCTTTTTTTTTTTAATTTTTATTTTCTGTATTATACCTGTATTCATGGTTCTAGGCAGGGAGAACATCAGGGACAGGCTTGATTTGAGTTAGTTATGTACGTTGTATTGAAATCTAAGGGTGACCAACTCTCTGTGGGTGAGAATCATAGATGCCTAGTGGAATATTAATTTAAATAACAATATGAATACCACACATACATTCTCAGGTTCACTGCATGTCACTTGTGCTCCAGGGAATTAAGTCTAAAGAAGGAGCACAGGAGGAATCAGTAAAAGAGACTTGGTAGATGGAAAACATGGCACATCCCCAAATGAATATATTTCTCTTCCATAATATCCTTTTGTGGATAGCATTGGTACATCCCTCTGTGTTTATTACCTTGTGTACAGTTGTGCCATCAGCATATTTCCAGATCTCTCCTTTCAAATTCAATGTCAATGATAAGATGCCGAGCAAGGCTTGAACTCAGGGGGTGCTTCAATGACAACCTTGATCCACTTGAAGAATGTTCCAGTTTGTAATAACTCTTTGCATTCTAGCTGTCATTCGGTTTTCTGTCTCCGAACATGATGTTTACCATAAGCCTATACATTTTCATTTATATGGTAAACTCCTATCTGGTATAGTCACAAAGTTTTTATTGAATACATGCTCTCTCCACATTCTATTTCTGCGTTGACAATGAATAGAAATTATTGTTAATAGGATATGCAATGTTATCCAAAATCTATATTTAATGTGCAATTCAGTATACTATATATATATATATATATATATATATATATATATATATATATATATATATATATATATATATATATACATTGCATATTGGCCAAATAAAACTCAAGAAACTCATAAGAAATGAAACAATTCAACAGCTATTTTCTATTTAGATCTTTGATAGATAGACAATGGCTATGATATATTTGATAGACTATAAGCGGCCTTGATATGTTTAGGGGAATAGTAAGCCCGAAGAGCTGATTTTTTACAATTCTAATTCTGCTGTTATTCTGTCTTCCCATAAAGAGCAAATGTTATTATACAGATATGGAATACACAGTACAGAAAATTGTACACACGTATTATTTGCATATTATTGCTGACTGTTGACTCTACATCAATTCAGCCTGCTCTGACTATCACTCCACAACTGCTGTTGCCTCCTATAAATTCTGTGAGCTCTGATCTCAGTGCATGTACCCTGGTTACTTACTAGGATCTGTCTGGCATCTCACTAGTCCTTTGTTGTTGTCAGTTCTATTCCTCTAGCAACTCTGCCATGTTAGAAGCATGTTCCTCCTCTAAGATAACATTTTGTGTAGGTTGGTTTGTTTTATTGAAGGAGAATATTCCTGAGAGGCTTAAAAGCCAATTATTTCAATCATACTTTGGTCTAACATTCTTCAGCCCACAGTCCATCTCCCTACTCAAACTGTGTTTGCTTTTCTGTATCAGTTAATGGATGGAACAAGATTTTTGTAATCCAGAACTGATACCCTTCACTGGTATTCAAGTAAATTGACATATGTTTAAATTGATTCTTGTCTGGCATCAGCCTATGTTTGATCGCATAATCAGTATTAGTAGACTGTAATGTCATCATAATACAGTATCGGGCAATTTTATGTTGAGAGAAAAACAAATTGTACAAAGCAGAATTTAAAAATTAAATTTGGTTACATTAGAAAAACACAGATGGAGGACTATGCAAATACGGCACTAAAATGAGCCCAAAGATGGATAACTTACAGATAATGGTGGTAGTAGATTAATGATAGATAAAACTCTGAGGCTGTGGAGCGAGATGGCTAAAGGTGGCCATATATGGGCCAATAAAAGCTGCAGACAGACCAAGTCGGCAGCTTATTGGCCAGTGTACGGGGACCTCCGTTAGGCTTCTGGTCGAAAATCAGCTAGATGTTGAGTGGGCAGGTTTAAAACTCCTGTCAGATCAAGGACCACATCAGTATGTTAATATGGCCCTCGTACTTGTTTGGTGACCTCTCCAAATGAGCGGATCTGCTAACGCTAGCGACTTTTCGTCAGAAATCCGATCCGCAGGGACTAACTAACGGACGACAATTTGCTAGTGAACGGGACCGTCTCTAGCATTCATTCACACTGTATTGCCAGGCGACTCTTCGATCAGGCGAATGGTCGTTGATCTGCAAATTCAGTAAAGTGCAGATTTTACTGAATATTCCCTCTTTCGCCAGAGTTGACTTTGCCACTTCAGACCAGGCGAACTGCTGAAATGAAGCTAGATCTTCCTCAATCTTATGTCAATTACATCATATCCTGTCTGCCGAAAATGCATTAAAGTTTAAAAAACGCTAGCGACTTTTCCTTTTTTTAAGCGGAATTGGTTGCAAAAGTCCTACCTTAAACTTTTTTTGGCTTAACATTTTTCCCTAGACATTTGAGAATATATGGAACATATGGAGCATTCATTTTACAGGCGGCTCATGTGTAGGGCATAATATTAACTCTTTTGTCTTTATTAAGGTTCCCTGGACATTTGTAATGAAAAGTGGCCACTTCAAGCATTTGCACTAACATCTCTAATAAAGACATCCATAAAACTTTAATGTACACGTCCTATTCAAATTGACCTAAGCATTAGATCACTAGCGAATTTTCGCCAGGCACAAACAAACGGTAGCATGCTCGCATTGCCAAAGTAACGCTAGCAAAAAGTCGCCAGCATTCGGCACTGAAGGACGCAACTTCGCATATTAGTGAATTATCGTAGTGGTAGTGAATTTGCACCAGAATTTTGCACAGTGTGTGAAGCGGTCGCTGGAGACAATTCGCCCTTTAGTGAATCTGACCCATAGAGTGATCAAGGACTGTTCTTGAGGTAGTTATTGGGTGATAGAGGGTTATGCTGAAGAAGGAGGTCCAGAATGCAACGTCACATATTTTAGACCTCATAACCCCACAAAAGCCAGTGATGGCACCAGGCAGCAAGTAGGCTATGGTGGGACTGTTCACGCCGGGCTCCCCAAAGATTTTTTTGCAGTGGGACCCAATTACACCACTTATTACCCTTTAAAAATATTAATTCATTACATGAAAGTCAACATTGCCAATGTACTTAAAATATAGCTATAACCAAGCAACAGCTAAACACTAGAAAGTATTATATGGTAATATTGAGGTTAATCTTAAGAGAAGGTTAGGCTTGTATTAAATCTAAACTGTGAATGTGCAGCTATGGAAATAACATGGATAGTAGCTCAGCTTTTTTTGATGGTTAAAACCAATTGAGTATATACAAAGCAGAAGTTTCTATTGCGTATAGCACAATGCCTAGTAAGTTTATTTTGAAATGACAAGTCATGCTAAATTTGCCTTTATCCGGGTAAAACAAACCATTTGCAAGCACAAGCTGGATTACATTATACACTGCTCATAGTGCATAATATGCAACAGTGCTTTCATTCAATCACCGCCTGTGAATAATTCATAGTGTGTAACATTTTGATATGAAAGGATTGATGGGATTCAGTTGCTTCTTCAGAGCAATTAAGCCTTGTACATCCTATTAGTAGAATTTTGTAACATGTAAATGCTAAGCTGAAGTTTTAAATGTATATATATATTGCTCATAGAGATAATTGTCTGCCACATATGCAACCAGAGTGTGATTGACATATTTCAAAAACACCATTTGCAGGGAAAGCAACTGACGAATATGTTTGGAATACTATGTAGTTATGTTGAAGTTATAAAGAATAAAGCCCCACCCCCGAAACCATTTGTACATAAAATGCATTCCATTACCCTAAAATTCATGTTTTGTATTTTAGACGGAAAAGATGTATTTTGTGACAACTACAGTATCTAAAACATTATGTTTTCTGCAATTAAATGAATACTGCAAACATAGGCTTTTACGTACTTTATGTTTAGGCCCAACAATGAAATAATGCGCCATTCACACAGTAGCCTACAGACGTTCATTTATAAATCAACAGACCCTGGTTCAACACTGTTAATGCAGGAATCCCCAACCTCTTTTTACTCATTAGCCACATTCAAATGTAGCAACTAGACTGTTTTTGCTTCGCCAAAAATATGAGAAATGATAAAAAAAGTTTCCAAACGCATTGAAGTCTGTGGACGTTTTTTCACTTGACAATTTTTCAAAAAGTGCAACATTGGGTGGTTTTTTCTAGACAAAATGCAGTGAAATATTTTGCTCATCCCTAGTAGCACCAAAAAAAATGTTTCGAGTTGAATCTTGTCCATGAGTTTTCATGTGATAAACCACAAGATAACTTTTTCTCACTGAATTCTCTGCCTCGAGCTGTCAGACTTTCTCCTTCTTTCCAAACTTAAAAAAAAAATAAAATCCATTTTTACTTTCTTTAATGAAAAAGAAACCTATCTCCAATATACTTTAATTAAAAAAGTGTATCGTTTTTATAAGAAACCTGACTGTATGCAGTGAAATTATCCCTTCATTTACTGCTGTGGATAGGAATTGTCAGACAGTCCCTAACTGCTGAGTAGGGAAATTATAGACATGAGCCAGGTACGGGGAGCATCACAACTCAATCACATTCTCACCTCCATGCTACACGTAACATCCGTCCCCCTCCGGGTCAATCCATGGAATTTAGCAAAAACGGAGCATTCGGGTGATATGTTAAAATCTTTAAATTTTAATCATCCAGGTTAGCACCAAAAAAGCTTACGCTTCTGATGAAGTGGGGAGATGCCATGAAACGCGTAAAGCGGATGATCTGATGTATTTCGAACCTGACACGCTGTTATTTCTTTTAACCTGGATGATTAAAATGTAAAGATTTTAACATATCACCCCGAATGCTCCGTTTTTGCTAAATTCCATGCTGAGCAGGGAAACAATTATACTTATGAACAGCAGGGGGAGCCCCCACCTTACTTCCCAGCCATGCAGAACTCAAGCAGCTTTGTTTATGATGATCCCTAAGCAGCCCAGACCACACTGAGCATGTGCACAGTCTTAGTCTTGCAAAGATGTTTAACAAAGTTACAAGATGTTGACCCCCTGTAGCCAACTTTGAAAGCATAAATTATTTGTTTGATTAGGCTTGTGGTGCAGTAAGTTCATGTTTATATTTCGTATACAAAATACAGCATTTCTAGCCTTATTCTATTTTAGACTTTACATGCTCTTTAAAGACCCACCTGTTTAAAGAAGCTTATTCATGTTTATTATGTTCCTTAATAAATCAATCATTGCTGTATCAAAAAAAATGTTTTCTAAAATCCTAATGTTTCAATTGTACCCTAACCTTTAGTAAACTGTAATTTGTAGGGCCCTCTAATCCTATTGTACTCTGTAACCCTTGTTTGTTATCCACCATTTATTCAATTTGTAATTAAGGTAAAGCACTGCGTTTCTTGTCGGCACTATATAAATAAATGATGATGATGATGATGAATTGAATATGGCCTAAAGTGCGCATGTGCTGTGATCTGTCACCCGTGTTTGTTAGTCTACCATGGGTGTTAAGTCCCCTTAAAAATAAACTGGCAGTTCGAAAACTTACATGGCTCTTCGTTTTCCAAAGTCCCCCAAAGTTTCATCATAAGGAAATTTGTTTTTCCCACTGGAAATTTACTTTGTTGCTGGTTTGAAAGCATTCTGAGGAGATTTGTTGCCACGGTAGTGCATATTTAAATTCGGGGACAAATATAACCGTCTTCCATGGCCCGATGGCATCCTAGCAGTGCAAAGCCTAGGACATCTGAACTGTATCACTTACACTTATCCTTGGATACCTCGCTTTTGGCCTAGTCTCATTGGCTACTCTTCACAAGCTGAATGTCTCACCCTCACTATCTCAATGCCTGTCTCACAATGGCCTCAGTGGTGTGACAATCTCTTGCAGGTCATCTTCAATGTTCAATCCCTTCAGTAAGCTTGACAAAAACAACTTGGAATAAAAGAGTCATTGAAAACCCATAATGGTAATGGAGAGCATCTCAGCAGCAGGAAATACTGAGAATCAGAGCTCTGTATTGGGGGCTCATTAGCTTTACTTGTCCTAGTGGAATTTACACAAAGGGCCCATGTTTTAGCCTATGTGGACATTTCCTATAATAATAGGCTCTATGTGATTTTTAAATAACTTTTATTTATCATCTGGCCAACAGGATGTAGCATCCCTAGTTTTTCAGCATTTCTTTCCCTGGTGAGGGAGTCAGTGTAACTTGCTTAATTTGTTTTATATCCATCTGGTCTCCATCATTCTTTTTGACAATTTATTTCCTGCGTTTATTCTAGCAAAGGAAATAAAGAGATGGTTTGATCTTGTGAAGGTTGTTTGCTTTATAGTGATATGATCAACTTAGGATATTTCAACGAATTTCTGAGCCTGTTGGAACTCTGCGGCGCTTCTTTTATAGTATAAAGTCATCTTCCCTGTCAGGCCGCTTGAACTCTAAAAGATGTGTTCCTGGGCCTTATGTGATGGCAAATGAATTGCCTGAGGGCTGTATAAAATTCTAAGAGCCTTAAATGGTGTCTGCAGTAAGTTAGAGGGGCTGAGAAAAGTTTACTTAATATAAGAAAACCTTATATGGCTCACACAGGAGCCACAAACATTAATCTTCTGTGGCAAGGTTCTGCATCCTGTTTCAAAAGCAAACTGGGATTAAAGTGACCATCTTTTACTTTTAGTATGTTATCCTTATGGGTTTTTTTTTATTTTCTCACTTCTTGTTCCATTTAGGTTATTATTCAGACCAGAATGTTAATGATAAAGGAACACCAGATATAAACTGATCAGACAGAAACATTAATAAACCCATCAACAAACATAGAAACATAGAACATGTTTCATAATGAAAGTACAAATTAACATTCATTAGGGTTGCAGCAATGTTCCATCCAACTACCTGTGGGAAGGGATAATTCAAAGTCGAGGTTATTTATTAAAGTCTGAATTTATCTCAACATTTCCAGCCACAAACTCCGATCTACTGTAATCCACACTGGTGTTTTGAGTGTATTTATTTCTAGATTTTCCCAAAAATTTGCTTTGCGGGAAAAAAATCAGATTTTCCTGATTTTTTGGGATCTTTCACCTGAAAACTCTGATTTCGTATGCTTTTTCCCCAAAAACTTTGGGGTATTGCACAAAACCCAGCGCATATCAAAACAACTTTGGCACTTCTCTCATTGACTTATATATAACCTCAACAGGTCTGAGATGCCGGCTTTTCTGATTCAGGCTTTTCCATCCTCGGGGTTTAATAAATTACGAAGAATTCGTGATTTTTTAATAGTTTGGTTTTATACTAAAAAATCACACAAAAAAAGTAGGAAAATCCACCATGTTTTTTGCACTTTGTGACTTGCAGGTAAAACCATTTCTGCAGTTATCTGTGCTCCAAAATGTTTGCATTTGTCAGAACAGTTTTTTGATGAGTGAGCAGGGCAGAACAAAGGCTTTCCCCTTCTACCATCTTGCCTTCCATTTATATACTGTAAAAAAAGATCACTAGGAGGCACAAGCTGTAATGGAGTCCTCTACAAATTCCTACTGTCTTGTATTTTAATTTAATGCAAGCAAGACACAAACTCAATGCATTATTCTATAAGAATTAATTACCTTAGAAGAGTGTAGTAACAGAGCTTTCTCAATCTCTACACCTTTCCTAAGGCCTTGTAACTAATGAGTAAACAAAAAAGAATGACTGCTAGGTAAAAAAAAAAAACGCCATGAAAATGTACAGAACTCTTAGCTCTCAGTTCATAAATTAACAGCAGTGAACGCTCTATATTCTAGAGCTGTGCATGTTCTGACAGAGAGAGCACTATAAAAGATAGTTTAAGATATTGAATCCCAAAGAGGTCACTAACATCTTGGATTGCAACTCTGGCAGTTTCACTGCTCTTGTCATTATTGACTTATCTTCTGTCAGCAATGATCTCTCTAATGGAGGGACGAAGAAGTTAGAAATTAGCAAGGCATGATATAGATCTGCATGATGGACAACCTTCAGTTCTCTTAAGACTCCAAGGTTAGAAAGTGTGGGCAAAACCAAAACATTATTCAGATGGTTGGAATATAGGTTAAAGCTTCAGTGTGTCAGCACAATTATTCTAAAGTGTATGAATTGGGTTTAGCACAGAAGTCCGACAATAAAAGGGATATCTAAAAAGGTGTAGGATTACCCCAACAGGTGAATTTTATTTCAAGTAGGAATTTCAAATGACTTTACATACCTCCTGCATATTGTCAGGGGGCCTATCGGGTCAAGTTTAGGCAGATGTTCAGCAAGGCAGGCAGCAGGAATCAGAATCAGGGTCAAGCCAAGGGTCAGGAACCAGGAAGCAGGAATTTAGGAACCTAGGAACACAATATAGCAATTCCTATATTCGGGCATCAAACCTGTGACTGGAAGTCCTTTTACTTCAAAGTTCGCGCCGGGCATGTGACGTCATCACGCCAGAGTCAAGACACCTGCGTCGGTCCACGTGGATCAAGAGCGCCTCCATCTTGATCTGGAAGCTGCCGGAGACGGGCGCTCCTGACACATATGGGTCAGCAAAACATCTGTGATGGGAAAATAAAAAAAACTTCAATTTTAGTGCTCCAGTAGACTTCTGCACTGAAATCCGTTTTTTCAAAAGATTTTTTTTTTTATATTTAATTTTTAAATCTGAACATGTGCCCTCATTAGTCATGTGACTAGTGGTCTGATAAACTTTAGCCACTCTTTACTGCTTCACTGCAAATTGGAGTGATATCAACCCTGTCCCTTTCCCACCTTCAGCCCATCAGCAGAACAATGGGAAGGTAACCAGATAACAGCTCCCTGACACAAGATAACAGCTCCCTGGTACATATGATAATAGCAAGTCCCACTGCAACTCATCCAGTTACATCGAGCAGGAGAAGCAATATTTATCTGAAAGCAATTCCATTGTGAAGTGCTGGCTCTTTCTAAAAAGCACCTGAGATGGCTGCTTACACACCAAAATTACAGCTAAAAAATACACTTGATGGTTCAGGAATAAAATTTTATATGGTAGAGTTAATATTTGTAATGTAAACAGTGTAATTCAGATATAAAAACTACACTAAAAATATAATGACAGAATCCATTTAAATAGGAGGTAGTGAGCTATCTGAGTAATTGTTTACAATTTTGCCTAAGGGTGGTTGCAAACGGGGAGATTAGTCGCCCAGCGACTAATCTCCCTAAATGCCTTCCCGTTGGCAAGAATACCAATCGCAATTTGTTAGCATACAAATCGCTATTAATTTCCGAAATCGCCTGAAGTTACCTCACAAGGAAACTTCAGGTGACTTCAGAAATCTGAAGCGATTTGTATGCCATCCCACTGGCAATTCATATTCTAGCCGGCGGGAAGGCATTTGGGGAGAATAGTTGCCCACAGTAGAGAAGATTTATTGCTGGGTGACTAATCTCCCTGTCTGCCGCCGCCTTAAAGTTGTATTATAAGTTTACACAACGATGTTTGGATCCATGGGGAGGTCCTTTGGGAGAGTCTGCTTTAACATAGCATATAAGTAAATAAATAAAATACAAAAAGTAGATATTAACTAAAGATTGTGGCTTAATAGCTTATGAGATATAAAAGAACTGAGAGGGCGAGGGATCAGTGAAATGGGTAAAAGGTACTGTATGTTGGTATGATGAATGTACTGGGTGGAAAGATGAATAAATGGGTGGTGGGATAAATCAATAGTAGATGAATAGGGAGTAATGTAAGAGTAGAACAGTGGATGAACTGTAGGTGACGATTGATAATGCAATTTACAATTAGACAATGTTTGTAGGAATAGGTGGATTCTACAAGGATTTGGTAAAGGGGAAAAAACAAAATATCAGGACTATACCTTAAATATACTGAGATAAATATTGCTACAGGTATGAAATCCATTATCCAGAAATCCGTTATTCAGAAAGTTCCAAATTACGAAAAGGCTGTCTCTCTTGGACTCCATTTTAATCAAATAATCCAGATTTTTGAAAATGATTTCCTTTTTCTCTGTAAAAACAGAGAAGCTAAATCAGCCTATCGGGTTTATTTAATGCTAACATGAATTTCTAATAGACTTTAGGTATATAGATCCAAATTACAGAAATTACAGAAAGTTCTGTTATCTGTAAAACCCCAGGCCTGAGCATTCTAGATAACAGATCACACACCTGTACTTATATAATGCTCATGTCATAATACCCCATGTGAGATATAACTCTAGATTCTTCAAATAGGTCTTAGTGAAACTTTCTGCCCTGTACAAGTTTTTATTGTTATTTTATGCCTTTTAGTTTTGCTGTTGTGAAAATATCCATAAAAAACTATAATAAAAAAATAATAATAGCTATAAAAAAATTACTTTTTTAGAGGAATTAAATAAATGCAAAAAAAGACAGACAAAGCGCTATAAACAGGCACCAGTGACCCTGATGAATCTTGATTTTCTCCTGCCAAGGACACTGGACTCTTTTCAGATGAAGCTTTGGGAAGCCAATTGAAATACCGTATATAAAATTTTATCTTACATAAAGTTGAAAAAAATAACACTCGGTCTGACACTTTTATAAGTAACCTTCATCTGTTTACAATTAAATAGGCAGCAGAGTGCCAGAGCATCCCAATGTTTATCTGCATTAACTGACTATGAGCAGAGAATATTGAATTGCTTACCTCAGCCAATGTACTGTATGTATAAATGTTATATGCAAAAAGCAAGATAAACCATACGTACCTTCAGCTATGCCCCAGTATTCCATTACCAGCTAATATGCTACATCAGACATACAGTCCTACAACACCCCCTGCTGTTACAATACAGTAGACAGGTCACTGGATTTCAGAATGCCCCTTTTTTTGTCTTATTCCATAGAAATTAAGGGAAACAGTGACTAAAGGGCAAAAGTTAAAATCAGAAGCTTCACAAAAAATATTTGCCACAACATCAACAATCTACTAAAAGGTGACTACATAATTCATAATTCGTTGGAGCACATTCACATCCTTTTTCCAAGTGAATTGGTGCCAGGGAGAAAAACATTTTTCCAATGCATTAAAATCTCTAGCGCATATTTTCACCAAGAGGACTTTCCGGGTTCTGGCTGACAAAGATAGAGCAGCCATTTTTTGCTTTTCAATAACTATGTTATAATATATCACATATGTCATTTCCTTATGGTGTAAACTTTCTAGCAATATGTTTGCTCTTCATTTGGATGGGGAAAATAGGGTAGTGAATTTTTACAAAGAATTTACACAAGCAAAATTAAAAAAAAAAATAGAAAAAATAACATAGCCTGTTGATAACATGCTCCCTGTTGATTTGAATAGAAAGCTAGTTAAGTTTTTGCTACCTTTTGTTTCATTTGCATTTTTTAGACTTTTTTGGATTGCTACATTTTGGAAAACTCAAAATCCAGGGAAATAAGAAATGTCTGTGTGGGGAAGAAAAAAACACAGTATTTATTATTAATATTATTAATAAATCTGCCTTTTAACATCAGAGCTGCAGTTATAGAGAATTGTGACTTTTTTTCTTCAAACGCTAGCATATTTAAAAAAAAAAAAACTTGGATTGGATAAACTTGCTTTATTTTGTGGGGGAAAAAACTATCGCTATGAAAATCAAGCAAAAATAAAATAATTTGAAAGTTGAAAATACAATTCCTATTGACTACTAGAACTCAAGAGGAGGTTAGGGTATAATTGAGACATTAGGGCTTTAGAAAACATTTTTTTTGATACAGCAATGATTGATTTATTAAGGAACATTGAATAAGCTTCTTTAAATAGGTGGGTCTTTAAATGTAAAGTCTAAAATAGAATAAGGCTAGAAATGCTGTATTTTGTATACTAAATATAAACATGAACTTACTGCACCACAAGTCTAATCAAACAAATAATTTATGCTTTCAAAGTTGGCTACAGGGGGTCACCATGTAACTTTATTAAACATCTTTGCAAGACTAAGACTGTGCACATGCTCAGTGTGGTCTGGGCTGCTTAGGGATCGTCATAAACAAAGCTGCTTGAGTTCTGCATGGCTGGGAAGTAAGGCGGAGGCTCCCCCTGCTGTTCATAAGTATGATTGTTTCCCTGCTCAGCAGTTAGGGACCATCTGACAATTCCTATCCACAGCAGTAAATGAAGGGAGAATTTCACTGAATACAGTCAGGTTTCTTATAAAAACGGTACGAAATTTTTAATTAAAGTATATTGGAGATAGGTTTCTTTTTCATTAAAGAAAGTAAAATGGGATTTTATTTTTTTGCCTTTACATGCCACTTAAGATTGTCTCAATTAATATTTCAAGAATCAAGGTTCAGAAAACTCAAATTCGAAAAAAAATTTGGGTTTAACTTTTTTTTACTGTGATTTTCTCAAATAACAAAAAAAAACACACCAGATTTTAATAAATCTGTCCCTTAGCATCAAGGTTGCAGTTAGAGAGGAGTGGACCTGGTAATACTAGAAGGCCGGAGTCTCTAGATGAGCTCCTAGGTGTCAGTAGGATTCTGGGAGTCACAGTCCAACAGTAGTTGCTGAATATCTTTATAGTATACGCCATGCTTTCAATTAGAAAGGGACAACCTGTGGCCCTTTTGTCTGTACAGAGAATCATCAGCAGCAACCACTGTTAATTTTACATTAGGAAACAGAAATAAAAGAAAGGTTAATCATATCTGCACTTTTACTGTACATCACAGACTAATGGAAGGGTAAATCGTAAGGGGTCTGTGATTTTCGGCATGGGATGATATGCAAAATATAATTAATATAATGGGACAGATAAAGTGAGCTCCATCAAGGTCAGCCTAGCACAGTGCTAAAGCTACAGACAATACTACTGAGCAGTGCAAGAGCTCCTGATGATTATGAAACACTTGGCAGTGCGATAAAAATTCCAACAAAACCATTCACTTGAAAAAGGAAAAAGACGGCCCTTGTTAAATGAAAAGAGCAAATATAAGATATCCTGAGAGGCACTCCTTCTAAAAGGGGATCTAGATGGAAAATCAATTTAAAGGACACGGTGCAGGGAGCCTCAGATGCTGTTGATTTATCAGAGTACGTAATAGAAAAGGTGCAATTAACTAGGGAACTCTGAAGGGCCAATTTAAAAGATTTCAAGCCTGTGATTGCAGAGTGTACTCAATAAGCCAGGTCCAGGAAAGTATAGTTAATTCACCTGTCCCTTTGTACTCTCACTGAAGAGACTTAAACCACTCCTCATTGTATAATGGACATTTTTTCAGCATGTGTAAAGCAATATGAAAATGCTGTCCTCTGTGCTACCATCTGGAACCACCTTTTTACTTAGACAAAGCAGACTACAACTCCCAGCAACCACCAGCAAACACCATTGGGTGGGCCCTCACAGTGTGGGTGGAGGAGAGATATCCATGCTTATCTCACATTCACATACAGATCTCTTTGCAACTTGGCCACCATTGGCTCATAAACAATAGTTAACACTTTTGTCAAGCTACCCATGTACTGCAACCAGAATGCAGGGTTAGACAACCCTTACATCTCACCTTAGTACACCCTTGAATGGGATGGAGGAGTAATGACCTAGAAGTACGAGAGCCCAAAAACTGTCTTTGTGTAGTGGAAAGTAAGTGCTAGGGGCTCCTCAGGAAACAGAGAAACACAGAGATTTAAAACAGGAATCTTAGTATCACGGCTGTCAACAGGCAACAAAACTGAGAGTCAAGCCAAGGGTCAGTAATGGTGAGGAATAGAGACCAGGCAAGGTTCATAGAGAATAGTCCAACAGGCAGAAGGTCAAATTAAAAAACAAGCACAGTCAAGGAACTCTAGGAAACAACGTTCGAGCATCATAGAGAAGGCAGTGTTGGATTATATGACATACAACACACGGTTCCCTGCTATTACTATGCATAACTTCCAGAGACATTTGCTCATGTAGGGAAAGTTTGTAACTCTAGCGGGCAAGATCCTGAAAGGTTATTTGCTTGATACTACACAGTCAAAATTATACAAAATACATTCGCAATGTTTAAATGGTTATTTCCCTTGATGATGTTTGGCTTAAAGGGCATGTAAAGTCTAAAAATAGAATAAGGCTAGAAATGCTGTATTTTGTATACTAAATATAAACATGAACTTACTGCACCACAAGCCTAATCAAACAAATGATTTATGCTTTCAAAGTTGGCTACAGGGGGTCACCATCTTGTAACTTTGTTAAACATCTTTGCAAGACTAAGACTGTGCACATGCTCAGTGTGGTCTGGGCTGCTTAGGGATCATCATAAACAAAGCTGCTTGAGTTCTGCATGGCTGGAAAGTAAGTCGGGGGCTCCCCCTGCTGTTCATAAGTATAATTGTTTCCCTGCTCAGCAGTTAGGGACCGTCTGACAATTCCTATCCACAGCAGTAAATAAGGGAGAATTTCACTGCATACAGTCAGGTTTCTTATAAAAATGGTACACATTTTTTAATTAAAGTATAGGTTTCTTTTTCATTAAAGAAAGTAAAAATGGGATTTTATTTTTTTGGGTTTACATGCCCTTTAAGGAGGGCTTAGCTACAACCATTGGGAAAAACAAAAGTTGTTTGAAAGCTCCCAGGGCTTCACAGTGGAATGTCTGTGGGATGTCTCTTTCCCTCTCCCTTGGAGTCCAACACTTGACTCCCTATACAGGTGACACTGCATGGTATTGACCCTGGGCCAGTCAGTTCCTTTGGTCTGTTGGTCAAACAATGGAGCTGTGAAGCTAGAACTGCAGGGGGGTGGTTATGAGAAAATATATGGATTATAGAAAATTATCAATATCTCCTTAATCATAGGATTCATAATAACTCACATATTAGTTATTAGGAGATCACTTTTCCTAATGATACCAAAAGGACCAACCTATTATACCCACCAGTTAAGAAGGATGGTTTCTATGGGACTGTAACATGAGACACCCCTCATGTTTGATGTCATTCTGATTGCCCACATATGGATCACCCTATTTTCATTATAATATTCGGTACTGTCAAGTCCCAATGTTATACTGCAGAAAACTGGCCTAAAACCACTAGGGGTCGTTAATGACATGGTCCTCGGTTCTCCTACCTCATACATAAGGAAATGATGGCAAGGGAGGGTGTCCCAGCAGGCCATAAAATGGTGCGGTGATGTAAACATGGCAGCTCATGCTTGTGGACTCCACCTTTGTGGCAGTATGTGCCCAAATATCAAACTCTTGCCTCAGGAGGGCACAAAGAAATTCTCAGTGTTTTATCCCCTTTTAGTTTAATTGTTTATATTTTTTGTATTTCTGCATTTTATGTATGTCTTCTTGGAAACAGCCTTTTTTTTATAAATGCACTGTTTACTTCTATAATATTAAAGATAAAATTTAATACATTTTGTCCTTGTGCTCTAAAGAACTCATCGTCCATATGAAAGCCCGTGCCTAGATGTATTAACTGTTTGTGCGTGTGGAACGGGAAAGTGTGTGTTTGAATGTAATTTTACCCTTTGGCTTGTTGAACTAGTAGGATCTAACCCTGACTATCTACCGTAGGAGAGAGTGTTTGATGCATTGGTCTATTGTAAATTATTATCTGTTGTAGAGAGCAGGGGAATGGTCACATTAGGTTTCTATTGCCTGTTAATGATAGATGGTGGCAGTGAATGACTTTGGGTGTTGGCATGTTTTGGGTTGTCTGAGGTTAGTCTAGCCTTTGTGTAAGGTGACTGAGTGTAACCCATTGTAGTCACACCCAAGAGTCACATGTGACTGAGAGGGTCATTTTCATGGCACCCCTTATAGCACAACTACTCCAGAGAGTTCAGTATTTGTGTGGGATTTTACGGTACGTTTAAACACAGCACTAGGCAATCTAGGAACCTATATAAATGCCATGCACATATGCAATTGCACCTACTTGCACTTATCTGTGCTAGCACCATGCACCAATATTGATGTTTTGTTGCATAAGGTGTAAGGTACAACATGCTTTGGAACAAGGAAGACCTATAATGAACATCTGCCTTGATCATACAGGCAGAAAATACAGGGCCCCTATTGCAGGCAATTGAAGCTTTGTGTCTATGAAGATTCTCATTTATCCGGGTCATGATATACAGTATCTATTAGAATTAAGTCAAAGGCAACTGGACATTTAGAGTTTTTCTTGAAAACGTTTCACCACTCATCCCAGCGGCTTCTTCAGTTCAACTGAAATGGTAGGGAATTCCCCAGCATTTAAACCTTTGAGGATAGTAAAGTCACAGACATCCAATCACAATGGTTCCATTGAATTTCAGTAGGGCGTTGGCTGAAACTCATAGATGTTTGAAAGTGTGATCCAGTCACAATGGTACCATGATTTTTTTTGAGGCAGGTGTTCATCTTTCAATGACATGACTGGAAGTGTGAATTGTTGTGAATCTGATGGAGTAATTATGTCAAAGCGGCATTGTAGGTTGATGACAAGCGATGTCACAGGCCCCCTCCTCTGTTCAGCGATGGTTTCTCCACTTTGGCATAAATTGCCTTTTTCACCCCTCTTTCAAACCATCTGTCCTCTCTATCCAAAATGTGCAAATTGTTATGCTTAAAGGAGTGCCCCTTTTCTTTGAGATGTAGATAGAATGTGGTGTCTAGTCCTGAGGTGTTAGCCCTTCTATATTGGGCCATTCTCTTACAAACTGATTGTTTTGTCTCCCCAATGGATGGATCACTCTTCACTACACTGGACAGCATAGACAACATTGCTCTTCATGCGCTTTAGTGTTGGGTCTTTAGGGTGCACTAACTTCTGCCTTAGGGTGTTGCTGGGTTTGAAATACACAGTAATGTGATGTTTCTTGAAAAGTCTTGAAAATCGTGAAAAAAATCTTGAAAAGTTTTACTGATTTTCAGACCACATATGGGATGACTATGTTGATGCACCTGCTATGCTCCTCCCCTTTATTTCTGGGGTTACTACCCTTAAGGGTTTAAATGCCGGGGAATTTCCTACCATTTCAGTTGAATGAAGAAACCACTCAGATAAGTGGTGAAACGTTTTCAAGTAAAAAGCAATTGCTTTGACTTAATTCCACTAGATACTGTGTAGGCTTTGTGGTTTTATATATGGTACTTAATTTAAAAACAACAAATCCCTTAACTAAACATTTTCACTGTACATTTTTCTCTAATTACTTCTGTAAGGTGATAGTTGATAGTAGAGTTGCTTTGATCCAGGAAACTATCCATTCACCACAGAAATCAATATGCATATGACTCTTTGTCTCTGGATATAGGCCCTTGCATGTTGTTGGAGGATGGGTATCCCAAAACTACTACCCTCAGGTTGAGCAAATAAATTGTGCTCCAGTGGTTCTTAAAAGAGAATAGTCATCAGTTTTTGAGAATAGTCAGTAACAATTCTATACGGTTACGCATGTACACAGATTCTTTCACTAGACTTTAGCCATCAGGGGTCAATAATCAAACAGTGAGTATGGTCAACTCAGAAGTGTCCAATCCCCTAAATCTGTACATTTAAATACCTACCCTATGGGTGCTACACACAGGACTCTAATCCTTCAAATTCTTCTTGGCGAAGCTTGATCCTACATTTCACTCCTAGAGTGAGCTATTACAAAACTATTTTCACACTGACGTCACCTGCTGGGCCTACCTCTGCCCAGGTCCTATCCTGCACTCACCTTCCAAGAAGTTGGAATCCAAAGAAAGAGGCAAAACAAATGTTGGCTTCACCATTTATAGAACAGAACAGGGACATCTCCTGGCCAGTTGCTGAACCAGGAAAAAACTTTAACACAGGGTATGGAAACAGTTTCCCCTCCCAATTGTATTTTAGGACCCACTTAGCTGGCCAAAACTTTAGGGGACTGCCTGAATAAAGGGTAACCAAACTTCAGTCTCCTACCCTTTCACTGCACAAATAAAAAAGTGTAAGAGGACTGTATGCCCGCTAAATGGCAATCTCCATAACGTGAGCCGTACCTACACTGTACTTTATTTATTTCAGCTAAGCCACATCAATTCCAGACATTCAAGTAAATGCATGATACCAGCAGAGAATAGCCTGCAGGGTTGCACAGAAATCGATTCAGCCCATCCCAATTTGCATAAATATGAGGCATTAAAGGGAATGTCTTCCTCCCCTCTTGTGAGATATAT
Source organism: Xenopus petersii (assembly GCA_038501925.1). Lineage (NCBI taxonomy): Eukaryota > Metazoa > Chordata > Amphibia > Anura > Pipidae > Xenopus > Xenopus petersii. Next base: position 132,168,903 of record CM076678.1, on the reverse strand, counting down.
GTATTACCTTACACGGGCACACAATTATTATTTATTGTTTCATGGCTGAGTTGGGTTTCTACTGAGAATTGTTACTGTGTCCTACAAATGAAGAACCTTGCATGGTATCTCTCTCTCCGCAAAACTAAAAATCAATCTTGCATTATTACATCTCGCCTCATTAGGTGACCTCAGGCTCCTCCGCAACATGTTCCTCTCTCAGTGCCTCAGACCAATTACCCAGGGCCAATAACTAATAAATGAGTTTAAGCTGTAGCAAATATTTTTAATGATTTGGATCTTACAAAGGGTCATTCAGCAGCAAAAGGAGCCCCATGCAAGCCCCGGGAATGTAAATGCTCATTTCTCAAGAGACAGAATCAGGGAGCGAGAGAGAGAGGATTAACGTGAGAGATGTGCCCTGTCAGTTCATACATCTAATGCAGTGCTGGAAACCCTCCGCTCTGAGCAATGAGCTGTGTCAGTCGTGCAGGGAATATTCTTTATAAGGTCACTAGTGATAGATATGTTGCTGCTGTAGGGCAGATGAATGCTTTTAGAACACATGTTCTGGCCAAGAGACAGATTGGCAGGGGCACCTCATGTTACAACCTGAACATTTCAACAATTCAACAGGGGAAGACAGGTCCTAATTGAAGGCCATTTCTTTATTTTATTTTATTTTTTTGGACTGCGCCATCATGATCACACAGCGCTTCATAATTCTGAGTCAGCTGCAGCAGTCTCAAAAGAAAAAAGAGACTTCCCTACGAATTCAATATCATTGCTGTGAAGTCTGAAATATGAGAGTTGTTATCAGGCTCATTGCTTTTATGTGTTTGTTACAAATGTGTGCTTTGCCCATTCTTCTGCAAGGATTCTAGCATTCCTCAGTGTTTTCTACATTACTAGGGTTCTCCCCGATGCTTCTTCTTACCTGAAAAGCCGATTATTCTTTTGTTGGCAGTGGATCAAGTTTTGAAGTGACTGTGTGCTGAAAGAGCAAAACTATTAACAGAACAAGGGTATCCAAAGCATCTTCAGCTCAAGGGCCCTTAGGGACCAACAAGAGCGAGGAGGCATCGATGCACGTTGGAATAAGTGAAGACTCATTTTAACTCCAGGATGACCCTCATGCAGTTGCACCTTGAAGGTTATGAGGAAGTACCCCCTAACAATGCAGATAATATATGAGCTCTTTAAATGGTAACAACAACTTCAGCCAGAGCTTCATTCCTGGCGGCCACAGAGGCTGATCACAGCTCTTGCTGCAGTTCATTAATGCAGAGGTGAGGCTAAGGTGAATACGATGTAATATTTGTACAATGTAAAGTGAAACAAAATAGGAATTACCTCTCCATTAGCTATCCCAGTAATGCAGAGGACTCCTATTGCTTAAGCATATTCCAATTACTTGTCGTCTGCTCTACTGTTCAAATACATCTAACCAGGGAATCATCTGCGGGGAAGCTCGGCCATCCGGGGAAGTCTGATGAATAGTCCCTGTATGATTAGAGATAAAGAACTTGTCTAGAAATTACTTATGTAGAAATGATCGTGCATAGTCAATTTGGAATGTATTTGTCATTGCAGCTGCCAGAATATAGTTTATTTAATTCCTAATGTTTCACTTAATATTTGTGCAACCATGCTTGAATCTTGGTGCAATGTCTGTGTGCAGCCAAACAAGAGATTTATGGTTTAAACCACAAAGGGCAAGAGTACATAAATAATGTTTTCATTGCTCTGGTCTGAAGATACCAAAAGAGCTAAAGGGTAACAATTATGTTTGTGTTACTTGTCCTTGCTTATATTTTGGCAGTTAAATAAGATTAACTGTAAGCTCATAATAAAAACCTCATAAATCACTCTACCTTTTGTTAAATTACCAAGACATGGGCAAAGAAAACTCAACACAGTAAGCCTTGGAGATAATGCCAAAAACCTCTGTTAAAACCTAGAAAAGATAAAGAAGTATTGAAATTAACACTTACTTTATCCTATTGTACCAAATCAAGAATATAACGTCAAAATAGGCTTGTTTTATGAACACACACATCCTTGAAGCCAAGGAAATTCTTATGATGGATCTAAGAAGACTCAATGATTACCAACACTAGCTGATTCTCACGTTCTGCTTAAAGGGCATGTAAAGGCAAAAAAATAAAATCCCATTTTTACTTTCTTTAATGAAAAAGAAACCTATCTCCAATATACTTTAGTTAAAAAATGTGTACCGTTTTTATAAGAAACCTGACTATGCAGTGAAATTCTCCCTCTATTTACTGCTGTCAGACGGTCCCTAACTGCTGAGCAGGGAAACAATCATACTTATGAACAGCAGAGGGAGTCCCCGCCTTACTTCCCAGCCATGCAGAACTCAAGCAGCTTTGTTTATGACGATCCCTAAGCAGCCCAGACCACACTGAGCATGTGCACAGTCTTAGTCTTGCAAAGATGTTTAACAAAGTTACAAGATGGTGACCCCCTGTAGCCAACTTTGAAAGCATAAATTATTTGTTTGATTAGGCTTGTGGTGCAGTAAGTTCATGTTTATATTTAGTATACAAAATACAGCATTTCTAGCCTTATTCTACTTTAGACTTTACATGCCCTTTAAAGGGGTGTTCACCTTCATGTTATATTTTAATATGTCATAGAATGGCTAGTTCTAAGCAAATTTTCAACTGGACTTTGTTTTTGGTTTTTTTGTTTGTTTTTTATAGTTTCTATTATAGTTTACCTTCTTCCTCTGGCTCTTTCCAGCTTTCATTGGGGATTACTGACCCCATTTAAAAAACAAATGCTCTGTAAGGCTACATATTTACAGCTATTGATACTTTTTATTACTCACTACTTTTATTACTTTAATTGTAAATTGTCTCCGACTATCTCTCTCTACATCGTACTAAAAGTTAATTCAAGGGTGAACAACCCCTTAAAAAAGGAGACGTCAGGATTAGACAACTCATTTCCACTCATTTTAATTATTTGTTAAACATTTTCACAATGTATGTCACAACATCTATATCTCAAAATACATTTAGGTATGTAGGCCACAAAAGATGGTGGAACACTTATAGAATCATTTATACCGTAGGACTCTGTTGTCTATCTGTATATGGAGAATTCCGGGCTGAAGTGATCTTCCCAAACATTCAACTGTGCTAGGTACTTCAAAATTGCATTTATTTAATAGTAGTTATAGGTAATGGTAATATTATTTTATGGACCTCCATGTCTGTTTTACTCATCAGTGAAGGTCTTCCTGTGTCATCTACAGTCCTTGGACCCCCAACATTCGCAAGCTGGTAAGAAATACAATGCAGCTAAATGAAAAGCATTACTGCTAATAAATACACATATTCAGAATAAAGAAATTCCCTTTAAACCCACTTTATCCTTTAAAACATGCTGCATCTTTAATGATTGTGCACTTTTGATAGAAGAGCTTCCATTTTGGAGCTTCCAGTGAAATCACCTTTGGATAGCTGGGTATAAGAATGTCACTATATTGGGAGTATGTTCTTTAAAGTTCAGGGGTTATGACGTCAGGGAATAGCTAAGGCTCATCCTTTGAGTATAGTCTTGACTTAAAGGTCTCATCTGGGATTTTGGGCATAAAGCCTAGGAGTTCTGCCTAGCAACACATAGCAACAAATCAGTTGTGGGGGAGTTATACAATACACAAACAAAGAAAACAGCCAGTTATAGTTATACATAGAATATTTCATGTTGAAACACTCTTCTTTATAACATCTTTTTATATATTTTCCAAGTGACGCATTTCTGGGCCAAACCAGTGTATTGTGTTTGTATTTTTTATGCAGAAGGAGTCCAGCATAGCAAATAATACTCTTGCTTGACAACAACAGCACAGATTATAAGAGACATTTGGCTAAGAATGAATTCACTCTGCCAGTGTATAAAGAACGACAGGATGATGGTTCCTCCAGAGCAACAGCTTTGCTGTGTCACAAAGGGTGAGGCTGACCGCCAAGCCTATATAGGTTGGTGCTGGAGGCTCTGGACTACTCTGTAATAGATGCATCAAGAACATCATTATTCAAAGCAAATAAGCTTCTATTGTCTTCAAAAAACCTGTAAAAGATAGTTTCATACAATACAGTATGTAATGAATTCTCCAAAGCAGGGGACCCTTGGCTAGAATAAGTCTCAGGTGAAATTGAATGTTGCATATTAAACAATCTAGTATTTACAGGCTGAAAAATGTGCCCAAAACAGGCACAAGACAGCATGTTTTTTTATATTTTGCACTATTCCCTGCCATTAATGCCTCAGACTGCAGGTTCTTGCACTTTGCAACTCATCCTGAGGTCCTGCATTCCCCCCAGGAAAACAGTGAATCCTGCATTCGACAGCAGCCTCCCCCCCCCCACCTTGTTTATTATCCAGATACAAAGGTTAGAGAGCACTAATGGACACAGGCCACATGGATGTTGGTAAGTATAGAGCTCCCTTGTTCTTACCAATATTATGCTCTGTTCTAGCACCAGAAAAGTGTAGGTCTAGGTGTAGAGTGTCTGAATGAGCACTAAGGGGCCCTCTCTTTGTACCGCATGACAGTTTAGCCTTGCATCTGAGGACATAGTAAACAACCACTATATTCTTTTGTATTAAAGGGCACCTGTTTTGACGAAAATATTTTCCCCCACCAAGGTGTGGGCTAATAGAGCCTGCTCTCCTTTTGGGGATAACAGTAGGTTTTGTTTTCTAATTTGCCCTCCTCCTAGGACAACCGCAAGGGGAGTTCCCAGTTTGAGCATCCATGTTGCTGTGCTTTGCACGTCATGATCGTTTGCACCGGAACTCCCTCCCTTTGCGAGTGCCTAGCGCTGGTGGAGCAGATTTAAAAAAAACTACGATTTAATTACGAAGGATTTAATAGTTTGATCGAATGATTTTACTTCGACCGCAGGATACCCAAATTCGATGAAAAATACTATTTCAATTCGATGGTCGAATTTCAAAGTATTTTTAACTTCGAAATTCAACCCTTGATAAATCTGCCCCTTAATCATAGGCTCCTGATGGCGGTTTGCCCTCATTGAGTGCCTTCTCCAAGGACTTTTCATATTTATTAACCCTCAGATTTTTCTGTTCCAGGGGAAGCTAAAATTTTTACTGGGGAAAAAACTAAAATTTTAGAGACTTATTATACCCCAAAGCTGCTAAAAATCCAAAATCCAACCAGAAAATATACCATCTCAAACCTGTCGAGGGCATGTTGAAGTCAATGGCAGATGTCCCTGAAGTTGCTTCTTGACATTGTGATCCGCGCTGGTTTCCATCCGGTAATCCGATAAATCGAGTTTTCAGAGCGTCATTTTGAAAAAGTTGGATGTTTTTCAAGAAGAATCATTGATAAATCAGTTTAATTAGGGGATAGGAGTTAGGTTGATTTTGTTTTAATAAAAAAAATTAGATAAATACCGCCCTTTAATGATCTGTTTGTGAAAAGGTATGGGCAATTGTTTTTAGATACTACAAGGTGTCCAAAAACATTCAAAAGAAGGTTCCATCTATTAATTACAGTACACTAAAATAAAAGTTCAAATGTCCCGTGTCACTAATAGTAAATTACAAAAGTAGGACAATGCAACTCTGCAAATTAGAGAGAAGCCTGTTATTTATAGCTGCTATGGGACTGAGGGATATACTAGGAATAGGCCAAAGTTCCTACTGAGCCAGGTTCTCAATGTATCTCTTTATCAGGATATATATACTGTCAGACATGCAATAGGGCTGATAGGAATAAAGAATATTTTCATACACAGAGACCTGCACTTTTGCACAGGTATAATGATATGCATTGCATAATATATATTTTTGTATGAAAAGAAAAGTCCATATTTACATTTATATGTTGGGACCTATAGGATATCCTATCCCTATAGAGTTAATCCCCTACCTTCCTTATGTAGTTCTCTTAGCCTTTGTTATTGGGCAAAGCCCTTGCAACCGTTTAAGTGTAACAATCTCAGCTATAGGCCAAAGAGTGTAATACCACTTCCTGCCACACTGCTATATAGTGTTGTGCAGGGAGTGGCCTCTTCCTCTTTGGTTCCTGGTGCTGCTGCTAGGTGACTCCCATTGAGCCTGGGATCACCATAGGCCCCAGTAAGTAATTTACCCCAAAGGGACCTGACACCTTTGGTGTTTAAGCCGGGGACCAGGTAACCCCATGAACGAGGAACAGCTAGCTAATAAGCTCCTGTAATAGACTCTCTAGGAGAGTGAGACAGAGAGGTTTAGCAGTAAGAGCAGTTGTCGCTCCAACAAGGATTTGTAGAAGGAAGTAGCTTTCCCACAAGGCCTGTTTGCCTTTAGAGCAGGGAACTCAGTTGATAGGCATCAAGGTTAGCAAAGGACTGCCTGTACCCTACCTGATCGATCCCGATCCCCTCATTGGCAACGTCAGTTAAATGGGAATTGATGTACACCTGTCTGCTGATACCTCAAGGAGTTACATCTGACTGTGACCATTACTCTGTCCACTGTGATTCCATCTGCTGTATCCTATAAGTACTTGTGAGTAAACCTGATGTCATTTGCCTCTGGCATAATAAACCTGTTCCCTTGTTTACCATCAAAGAACCTCCTGGTGTCCAATTCATCTACTTTTGCACTAATTAGCCTGTGGGTTGTAGTTTTGCAACATCTTAAAGAGGAAGCTTCCATTTGGCGAAGGCTCTGCCCTGGGTGTAGATTCACATGTAACCCATGCTCACTCCACTAGCTGGACACCCTTAACTCCTCATTGGCAGGATAGCCCAAAAAAGTGTTACATATACATATGACAGGGAGCTGCCATATTGCTTGCGTCTGATACAGCATGCAGTTGCCACTTCCTGTTTATTATAAAGGCATTTTGATTCCAGAATTTTTTACTGTCTTTTGAGCAATTTGGTCCAATTTGCTCAAACTGGAATCAACACAGGTCAACCCAGTAGCCATGATTATTCCTCAGTGCTTGAATGGATAGTGATCTGGGGCTGGTAGGGTGTCATATTTTAATTGGCATTACAAGTAGCTGTGATCAAAAGAGTGTATGTCTATACCCTAAAAGATGCATTTGTATTGATGCCAAAGGAGTTTGCTTTGGCAGAGGAAAACTATATTTTATTTCACACACACACTGACTATATACTGTATCCCCAAACACACATAAATGAGGATAAAATAATGAATATTTAATTAAAAATAAAATATTCCTTTTTTTCCATAAACTGCAATTTTTAATACTGAAAGTATTTTACATTTCACAGTACTTACCAATATGTTTCCGCTATTAAAAAAAAAAACGTAACTATGTGAGTTTCTATAGCAACTTGACAAATCAAGCCGATTTCAAAAGAGGTGAAATTGTTGGTGCCTGCCTTGCTGGATTGTCAGCTGCAGAAACGGCAAAATTATTTGCAGGTGTCATAGGGAACACTGTCACAAATCACGGTGGCATATTGGAAACAAGGGAAAAATGTTTTAGAATTTCCCTGCAACTGAATGGGCACATCTGCCACCAAGAAAGGATTTCTTAACGTGTCTTTGGGAAGCTCCAATATGAGACCTGAGGGCCTATTTACAATGGCATTCTTTGTACTTTGCCTACTGCATGGGGTATTGTCTGCAGGCTGGAGAAAACTAAAAAAAAGTTCATGAATGTAACACTGCCTGCATTAAGGTGGCCATACACGGGCCGATAAAAGCTGCCAACAGACCGAGTCGGCAGCTTATTGGCCCGTGTATGGGGCCCCCCGACGGGCTTCCCCAATCGAGATCTGGCCGAAAGTCGGCCAGATCTCGATCGGATGGAACAAAAAATCCCGTCGGATCGCGGCTGCATCTGTTCGTTTATGCGGTCCCGTGATCCGACCGCCCGTTCATATTCGTTAGGATCCGATCGTTGGGCCCTAGGGCCCACGATCGGATCAGCCCGACATTGCCAAACGAGCGGATCTCTCCATGTATGGCCACCTTTAGGCAGCACTCCATTCAAGAAAGGTGGGCAGGGGAGAAAACCCCCTCCTGCTCCATACCTCCTCTAAGGCAGGCAATAAAGACTGTGCTGGGGTTTGCCTCCTGAAACCGAGCTCTGTACGGAGTGCCGGATTTTTGATCCAGCGGTCCATGCAAAAAGCAGCACACCCATGGACACAAGTTTGCCATAGATTAGAGGTGCTTTCTTGTTTCCCTTTGTACTTTTGGTCTTGCTCACACGGTTTTCAATACTTTTTAAAATATGATTGTATATTGGGGGGCAGATTTATCAAAGGTAGAAGTGAAAATTCGAAATTTTGTGTACTTCGACTAGGGAATAGTCCAAATTTGATTTGAATTTGACAAAAAATAGAAAATTAGAATTTGGAAATTTATCATGTACAGTACTTTGACCATTCACCATCTAAAACCTGCCGAATTGCTGTTTTAGCCTATGGGGAACCTCCTAAAACCTATCGAATGCGCTGTTACATCAAATCGTACAATTCGATCTAAAAGAGACCTATTTGATCGAAAACGGACCTAAAAAAAATTTAGATTCAATTTCGGTTGGTCTTTTTTTTTTCAAATTCGTAATTCGACCCTTGATAAAACTGCCCCTAAAAGTTACCTATAGGTCATGTTGATGATTTTTGAGAAGAGGTTTGTTTTTCTAAATAAATTTTAGTTGAGGTTCGCAAACCTGACTGTTTTGCCAACATAACTGTCCCATCTCAGCCTGTCAAAGTATCTAATGCTAACGGACTTCTGCTGCACAAATATGGCAGCCCCCTCATAGACGAGCATGGGGAGTCAGATCTGTAATGTAAAAGCTTTGAGCAAATACTACATGGCACAATTATAAGCAGGGCCGCCATTAGAAATCACGGGGCCCCGTACAACAAAATTTTTGGGGCCCCCTGGGCCCCCCCACACTGACGACCAAGCTCCACCCCATTTCCCGCCCACTCCACATCGCAGTTAAAAGACCACACAGACATCAGCGCTAAAAAAGTAACCCCCCCCCCCCACACAAGTTGTAAAAAGCTATTGATGGTCAGGGCCCCCTTATAAAAAATTGGGGCCCCAAAAAAAAAAAAAATTAAAATTTTTTTTTTAAAAAAAAAACATTGGTGGCAGGGGTCCCCTTATAAGTTAAAAAAAACTTGGGGCCCCAACAAAAAAATGTAAAAAAAACTAAAAAATAAACAAACATTGGTGGCAGGGGCCCCCTTATAAGTTAAAAAAAACTTGGGGCCCCAACAAAAAAATGTAAAAAAAACTAAAAAATAAACAAACATTGGTGGCAGGGGCCCCCTTATAAGTTAAAAACAAATTGGGGCCCCAAAAAAAAATTTAAAAAAAAAAACTGGTGGCAGGGGCCCCCTTACAAGTTAAAAACAAATTGGGGCCCCAAAAAAAATTTAAAAAAAAAATAATAATTTTTTGAAAAAAAAAAAAACATTGGCGGCAGGGGCCCCCTTATAAGTTAAAAACAAATTGGGGCCCCAAAAAAAAATTTAAAAAAAAAATTTTTTTGAAAAAAAAAAAAACATTGGCGGCAGGGGCCCCCTTATAAGTTAAAAACAAATTGGGGCCCCAAAAAAAAATTTGAAAAAAAAAAAAAAATTTTTTTGAAAAAAAAAAAAACATTGGCAGCAGGGGCCCCCTTATAAGTTAAAAACAAATTGGGGCCCCAAAAAAAAAATTTGAAAAAAAAATAATTTTTTTTTGAAAAAAAAAAAAAAAACTGGTGGCAGGGGCCCCCTTACAAGTTAAAAAAATTTAGGGCCACCAAAAACAAAATTATTATTTTTTTTTTTTTTTTAAAAAAACAATGGTGGCAAGGGGCCCCTTACGAGTTAAAAAAAAAATTGGGGCCCCAAAAAAACATGTTTTAAAAAAAAAGATTGGTTGCAGGGGCCTATAGAATATTAAAATAATACATTGGTGGCCAGGAGATTAAAAAAAAAAATACACAAACTGGTGCTCAGTAGAATTGAACTCACGGCTTCAACTTCACCTCCTTTCGTGACTTCGGGTCTTTGCGCTGCTTCAGGACTTCGGCTTCGGCTGTTTTCGTGACTTCGGGTCTTTTCGGCGCTTCGTGACTTCGGCTTTTTCCGTGACTTCGGGTCTTTTCGGCGCATCGGCTTCGGCTTTTCGGCACTTCCGCATTCGGCAGCACAGAGGCAAGACGTACGGCTCGGGCGCTCGTAAGGGGGGCCCGGATCTTCAAAAAATGCAGCGCTGCCGGGCCCCCCTTCATGCCCGGGCCCGGTACGCTTGTCCCCCCCTGATGGCGGCCCTGATTATAAGTAGCAAACAAAGCCAATACTATTATAAAAATGGTTTAACTTCTGGTGTCAGTACCTCTTTGTCTGACCAGTCTGGTGTCATACCCACTGATACCAATAACAGTAACTAGTTCCATTAAACAGTCCCATAAAATGTTGATTGATAGTGATGAGCGAATCTGTCTCATTTCGCTTCGCCGAAAAATTTGGGAAGCTGTGAAAAAATTCACAAACGGCTAAAAATTTGCGAAATGCATTAAAGTCAATGGGAGTTTTTTTCTTGTGGCAACTTTTTTTTGTCTCTGTGACTTTTTTGTCCAAATTAATTAAAGTCAGTGGGTGTTTTTTCTTTAGAAATGTTTTTGTCCAAATGCATTAAAGTCAATAGGAGTTTTTTCTTATGGCACCGTTTTTGTCTCAGTGACATTTTTGTTGCTTACGCCTTTTGTAGTCGCAACAGCAGTGAATTTTTGCCGCAGTTTTGCAAAAAATTTGCAGATATGCAGAATTTCTCCGCGAATCCATGGCTACTGAACTGTTTCTAAATGTATAAATGGAGATAATAGTCATAAAGCCTCATGTTCAGGGCTGTTAATTCTCAATGGAAAATATGATCCTCTACCCCTCTCCTTCACAAACATTTAATGATCTTTTGACTACATGCAGAAATATTCTACTCAGTTTACATGCCTAATATATGGACATATCGGACACCCCTTTTGATTATTGGATTTGTCTATTTATACCACACTCCTTGCTGATATGGGTGTCATTACAGTACAAACATATTACATACATACTACATACAGACTACAATTGGGGAAGGTCCTTTCCTGTTTCAGCTTTATAATAACCCTAGAGATGAAATTCAAAGAACTTCACTGGCTTGCACAGAGCCCTGATTTCAAACTGTGGATTGAATTGAAACACTAAAGTCAAATAGGTCTGATGGCCCAACCTCAGTGCACAACATCTTATATATAAATGACAGCAAATCCCACCAGCAATGGTCCCACATCTAGTGGAAAGCAGAAGCAGCTATGCCACCCCAGATATGAAGGTAACTGTTTGCATCTTGGCAACTGCTTTAGATGGATATCAAAGGACTTGGGTGATTCAATGTATTTTATTTGAGCTGGTAATTTAGGTTTAGGGTGTACATTACTGACAGTGGGTAACAGACCTGTTACTAAAGGCAGTATCAGATTGGGGTGCCAGGGTCTCATCAGAAAACATTTCTAATCTCCAAACTATTTTCCTTCTATCCTCATTTTTTTTCCTTATATTCTTAATCACTTCCGGTTACATATTATTATCTATCCTTCCCTCCAAATTATACACCCATAACTACCCAGGACCAGATTTTTAAACTGTAAAAAAAAAAAAATCTAGACCAGATGCAACCATGCCACCCACCTACCTGCCTGGCTCCTTGTCTGCCATGTACTCATGCAAGCCCACCTTCTACTTTGTTTGTTCTTCAGCTGCTGGTGACTAGGGACTCCTGCTTGTCCAGAGCTCCAGAGGCAGATGTGGCTGGATGACATGCCACCCCTAATTTTGTGCCACCCTAGGCCTGGGCCTAAGTGGTCTTTCTTCAAATCCAGGCCTTGGAGGGTCACTTACACCGTGGCCCACCAGAAGTTTTCCTGGTATCCCAGCTGGCCAGTTTGATACTGACTACTAGAGACCGGGTAAATGTAACTTAATCAGGGGGACTCTCAAAAAATATTCGTGAGCTGACATGTCTGCAGATATGAAGAGGGTTAAAGGCTTTTTAGCAGCAAAGAGAGAACCAGCTTTATGTTAATACCCTTGGTTTGATAATTAGATGTTAGACATGTAAATGTCCACATACTTTTGGCCATATAGTGTAGCTTGTACATTGAGTTACCATAAATTGACACTTACATATCTATTCCCCTGCACAATACAGCAAGAAAATTTTACATTTTAGTGGCCCTTACAGTTTAACAGATGTTCAGTCCAGCTGGCACATTCTGGGAGTAAGCACTGGGTATGACGAGCCAGGAACAAGAACTATTTGGTGGCTCATTTTCTACCTGAAGTCATCCCAAACACATGGCAGTCTGAGGTCCCGCCGAAAAATAAAAATCCCCCTGACACGTTCCCTGCCTGCTTATATGCATCTGCTCCTTTATTATAACATCAGAGAGAATAAAATGGTTGCTGTGTCACACCATTGTATTTAACAAAGTATGTGTTTATTACTCTCCGTGTCAAGTTATCACTTATGAGATAACTAAATAGGCTCCTTGGAGAAATGACAATTCCTTGCTTGTTTTACATAAGCTTCAAAACCGCTGGTAGGTGAAGTTCATTGAAATGCTAAGAGAATCTCTTGTGCAGAAAAGGCAGAAGCAAATTATTAGTGCTGCTCGACGTGCTGAAAAAAGAGCAGCGGGGGTGATGACAGTTAAGGTGCCGGCTTTGTTAGAATTCCTCCCGTTCCTGCCGTGTGCAAATATGTTTTACTTTCACGGAAATGTCTGATGCTTTTCCCATGCAGGTGCATTCTTCCTTAATACACTATTAAGATGCTATGGTTGAGCTGGCTCTTTGTAATGTAGAGACAGCAAGAAACACCTCTGGATACATGTTGTTGTTTTTTTTCTCAAATCCCTGATATAACTCTGGACATCCAATTATAATGTGAGTAATAGCAGGCTTTTTGTTACAAAGCACGAAAAACAGAAGACGCCAACATCCAGAAGGCAAATTATCTGAAATGTAGATGAAAGTGCTTCTTTTGTTCAACCATAAGAACACAATCATATGATGGCACTAGACATACCGCACCTCGTGGGAGGTTAATAAAGCCGCAGCCCGCTTGTTGGTGATGTCAAAGAGCTTATCCTGTACAGTTAATTACATCATACATGGGACATTTAAAGGGCATGTAAAGTCTAAAATAGAATAAGGCTAGAAATGCTGTATTTTGTATACTAAATATAAACATGAACTTCACCACAAGCCTAATCAAACAAATGATTTATGCTTTCAAAGTTGGCTACAGGGGGTCACCATCTTGTAACTTTGTTAAAAATCTTTGCAAGACTAAGACTGTGCACATGCTCAGTGTGGTCTGGGCTGCTTAGGGATCGTCATAAACAAAGCTGCTTGAGTTCTGCATGGCTGGGAAGTAAGGCGGGGGCTCCCCCTGCTGTTCATAAGTATGATTGTTTCCCTGCTCAGCAGTTAGGGACCGTCTGACAATTCCTATCCACAGCAGTAAATGAAGGGAGAATTTCACTGCATACAGTCAGGTTTCTTATAAAAACGGTACACATTTTTTAACTAAAGTATATTGGAGATAGGTTTCTTTTTCATTAAAGAAAGTCAAAATGGGATTTTATTTTTTTGCCTTTACATGCCCTTTAAGGGCTCATTAATGAACGCATTGCAAACCAAGTGCCATTTGTTTATCCATAATGCATCATTTTCCCTACAATTTCCCTACAGCTGTGTGAATTTAAGAATAGGAGGCAGTTGGGTTAAAAATTGTTAGAGGGTTATTTCGTCTGTGCATGATTCTTTAGACTCAAGTCTGTGTCTATTGATTGGAGCCTGTAGTAAGAACCTTGAAATTACCACGACCATTAGGGTGATGGCGGGGCTCATTTATGAATGCAACCACAATTGTTGTTGCACAAAAATGGACATAATTTGTGCAAGTACTGAAGAGATCCATCCATCCAGATCCATCCACTTGCACCTAAACACACACCTTGTGCATATTTGCCCACTTTATGATTAATAGTGCCTATTGACATTGCAACCTTGAAGATGATAATTCAAGGGTTCCCACTGAAGGCCATAGCATAGTCAATTGGCTCAGCAGAAATTTGCCTAAAGAATCGTGGTCGAGCAATGGAAATTACGTCAGTGGCAAAACTATAGAGGAAGGCAGGCAGGGCTTGGGGAACAGGGGGGCCCTGGACAGTATGCTCTGCTACTTCCAGAGCGACTCTACTGCAGCTTTAAACTTGGCTCTCCAGGTAGACATGCAAGCGAACGAACACACAAAACAGAATGGGGAAGTGGTTGGACGTGCTGGGCCCCATGTAGTGCCAAAGCAAGTGGCAGCTAGCAGGCAAAGAGTGCAGATGGCCTACTAATGTGCGACCATAGTTATGCCACTTAATGACATATTCCCCGTGCCAACAATTTTTAGTGCCATTATGTCCAATTCATAAAAATGTGAGAAGGAAGGTAAATGTGTTTTAATGCATCAGCCAGCCACACTGATGCTCAAACTGTAGGAAATAAGGCTGCATTATGGTGAATAAAATGGTTATTATGTATCATTTTGTCCAAAATTGCACCTTGCAATGTCCGGGCTGCAGGTATATATACACAAACGTGAAGAGCATAGTCAGACTCAAGAACCTTTATTGAATGTCATCAATACTTGCAACGATTGCATCTATTTTGGCACAGTCACAATTATGGCTGCATTCGTAAATGACTCTAAGTAGGGATGTAGCGAACGTCGGAAAAAAAGTTTGCGAACATATTCGCGAACTTGCGCAAAAATGCGAGCGGTTCGCGAACGGTTCGCGAACCCCATAGACTTCAATGGGAAGGCGAACTTTAACATCTAAAAAAGACATTTCTGGCCAGAAAAATGATTTTAAAGTTGTTTAAAGGGTGCAACGACCTGGACAGTGGCATGCCAGAGGGGGATCAAGGGCAAAAATGTATCTGAAAAATCTGCCTGTGTGTGCTTGGAAGAGATAGTGTAGGGGGAGAGCTGTTAGTGATTTCAGGGACAGATGATAGTAAGTTTGCTGGCTAGTAATCTGCTTGATACTGCTCTGTATTGGAACAAAAAAATAAATAAAAGCAGTCCTTACAAGGACTACTGTTATTGCAGCAGTCAGCAGATGAGATCAGAAGCAGGACAGCTGCCCACTGCAGCTACATACAGAGCACTGCAGTAGAAGGTAGATTACTAGCCAGCAAAGCTACCTAAGCTTAAATGTCCCTCAAACCCCTGCAGACTTCTGTCCCTCCAATAACAGAGCAGTATCAAAACGATTACTAGCCAGCAAACTTTCAACTGTCCCTGAAATCACTAACAGGCAGCAGCTCTCTCCCTACACTATCTCTTCAGCACACACAGGCAGAGTGAAAAAACGCTGCAGGGCTTCGGTTTTTATAGGGAAGGGGAGTGGTCCAGGGGAGAGCTTCCTGATTGGCTGCCATGTACCTGCTGGTCTGGGGTGAGAGGGCAAAAAAAAGCACCAACAATGGCGAACCCAAAATGGCGAACGTTCGCGAACTTCCGGCGAGCGCGAACACCCGATGTTCGCGCGAACAAGTTCGCCGGCGAACAGTTCGCGCCATCTCTAACTCTAAGCCCTCTGGTCAGTCTTTCATAAGCAACTGGCAACATAAATGTCAGTGAGCAGCCAATTTATTGATCAAACTAACTTTTGGGGACATCTAAGGTGCAAGTAGACATTTGTATTTCATCTGTTAGAAAGCAAACACCTACGTGCTACAGGATATTAGACAAATGTTCTGCTTGTTATTACATTATTATTACATTATCCCTAAAGTCTGTTCTGATCTGACCTGGATGGATTCATTCAGGAAGAATCTTGATATATATAATACACATATATATATATATATTATTTACTGTATAAGACACGCAAAGCACAGCCTCACAACCACATTGCTAAATAAGAACTTAAAGGAAAAGTTGCCTTTCTGTTCTTACAACTCCCTCTAATAATGGATTGTGTTTAAAGCTAAAAGCATTACTTCTCATATTTTTGCATTTGCACAAATGGATGTATCCCTGATGCTTCAAGGAAATCAGTAGAGTAATGCTCCCCTCTTTAATAATGAATGATTATGGACAAGAAGCAAGACGAAGCCCATCTATACATCTCAGTGTATGCAAACAAGCAGCATTTTGTGCCCACAATTAACTTGGTTAATCAAAGCATGGTTGTACCTGTCAGAAGCCATGTTCCAAGATGGGTAGGGAGACAATCTGTACGCAAGTTTGGATCTATGGCTCTGAACATTAAGGGGTGGTTCACCTTTTAGTTAACTTTTAGTATGTTATTGAATAGACAATTCTAAGCAACTATATTATTTATTTTCTATAGTTATTTTAAACATTTTACTTCTTCTTCTTCTGACTCTTCCCAGCTATTGAATGGGGGTCAGTGACTCCATCTAAAAAACAAATACTCTATAAGGCTAGAAATGTATTGTTATTGCTACTTTTGATTACTCATCTTTCTATTCAGGCCCTCTCCTATTTATATTCCAGTCTCTTATTCAAATCAGTTCATGGTTGTAATGTAGGGTAATTTGGACCCTAGCAACCAGACTGCTGAAATTGCAAACTGCTGAATAAAAAGCTAAATAACTAAAAAAACACAAATAATAAAAAATGAAAACCAATTGCAATATGTATCAGAATATCCCTCTCTATATCATACTCAGATATAAACAACCCATTTAAGGCTGTATCTGTTCTACTAAACCTGCAGTTCTGTTGGCCATGACACCTTAGCTGGGCATTAAAAAGCTGGTTTTAAGGTATGTGTGTGGCATGGAGAATGTGAACACCTTACACACTGGATGGCTTTTGTCACAATGGGTTGATCCTTTACTGTCCTTGTTGCTTGCCCTTGATGTCAATGGCAACTTCCAGTCCCTGTGCACACAAGGCAGATTTTGGGCTGAAATCACTCACGTGTGCATTTTTTACTTGTCCATATAGTAAATGGCAGACGGCAAGGACAGTATCGGGCAGTCACGGTGTCTCAGCGGATCCTCTCAGTGTGACATTAGCTTACAGAAAATTAAACGGTAGATAAGGGCTTCTTGCACAGTATAGTTTTCTTTAATTGCAATTTCAAGTCATAGCTTCAGTAGATCTTCCCTGCAAACATAAGCGATGGTAATAAAATCAAAATGTCATGGATAAACAGACGTGGGCTCTGTTTTGCTCACAGTATTTAACAGAGATTATACACTTGCAACATTTATTTAAAAGGTTAGCCTTAAGTACATTATTGTTCCATTTGGTATTCAGTCGTATTCTTCCGTTTTTAACCTTTTCGTCTTTGTGTCCCAAAGGAAACTGACGATATCTGTGTGATTGAGTCTAGGACACTATTACAAACTCTTGGGTCTTATACATTGTGCACCCACAGCACCATACAAATCTGTATAAAACTTTGATTTGGTTCAGAGCTCTAGTAATAACTAAGTCCCCTACAGAGCCATTTTAAGGTCTTGGTGGGCCCTGGGCAAAGAGCCAAGTGGTGGGCCTTTACTCCCCTGGGGCGAATAGCGTGGCAAAAATTTCAATGAAGCCAGTATTAAATAGATAAGAATATTAATCACAGATCTGACAGTTTACTACATTTGCTGCAAAAAAAGCATAATTAGCATATTAACCCTAGCTGTGCAAGTATAATCATTGTAGAAATGGTCAATGAGCACTCCATTGATCCCAGACAAGCAAGTAAGATCACTAAAACATGGACAATGAACAGAGAGAGATTGGCAGTAAGGCAGAGGCAAGAGAGAAGCAATTATGAGAAAACATAAATTTGATTAAGTAGTGAACCTGTGGAAATGGAACTCCCTGCTTGTTCACCTTTAAAACAAAACTTTTAGTATGATGTAGAGAGTAATATCCAGAGACAATTTGCAACTGGTTTTCATTTTTTATTATATGCGGTTTTTAAGTTATTTTGCATTTCATTCAGCAGCTCTCCAGTTTGCAGTTTCAGCCATCTGGTTGCTAGGGTCCAAGTTCCCCTAGCAACCATGCACTGATTTGAATAAGAGACTGGAATATGAATAGGAGAGGAACTGAATAGAAAGATGAGTAGTAAAAGCAGCAATAACTCTAAATTGTAGGCTTATGGAGCATTTTTTGATGGGGTTAGTGACCCCCCTTTGATATCTGGGACGAGTCAAAAGAACAAGGCAAATAATTTAAAAACTATAAAAAAAAAATAGATAATGAAGACCAATGGAAAAGTTGCCTAGAATTGGCCATTCTATAACATACTAAAAGTTAACTTCGTACCTCCAGGTGGTGGCCAGGCTTAAGAATTATGTTCTGCTGGATCACTAATAGCATTTGGGTTGATTCCGAATAGATTTAGTAATGCTTCCTTGTTTTCTTTTGTCTCGTAAAATAAGATTAAAAGGTAAATACATAATGGAAATAGAAGGACAGACATAATAGATATTTGCTCTTCTGTCGAGATGTTATGATTTGCTTGGGTGCCATCAAAATCAAAGTTGTATTCCCTGAGGTCCAGTACTAGTATAATATCTACTGAACCTTAGTTTCAGGGCACCAACAATAATGACATCACAGATATCTCCCTCACAAGGACTGGCCCTGAAAGTCTGTTTTATACCTTTAACGGCCAGAACTGGATGAATATGCATGGGATGATGTTGCTTGTTTTTCAGAGCGGTATGACCTAATATAACAAACAACTTCTGTAAAAGCTAAAGCTTATTATTTATCTGTTTTTCCCCAGGCAGCTCCACATCTAAAGGCAAGGACCAGTGATGCTTGCACATAGATAGCTTTATAAATGCAAGGCTGAAGAGGGGCACAAGAAAAATGCAAACAATTTCAAAACAATATAAATATAACTGAATTGCAAGGTGAGTCATTTTAGTTATGGCCATTCAGGTGGTAGAATTCAATTCTTATTTGTAGAAGGTTTTAAATTCAGAGTTCAAGTTGGAGCTTATATAAATAAATGGATAATCTATTCTTTACATTTATTATAGTTAAAGTGAAAGGGGGCACCGTTGTTTGATTCCACATGCGAGGGGGAAGGGGGCAGAAGTAACCCTTATACGTGCAGTTGGGGTATTATAAAGAAGCTTATGCCAGGATCCCTAGAGGACTTCCCATAGTTATTGCCATTCTATGGAATCAAATGCTTTGGCAGAACCAAACAAAGCAATACCCTTGGCCCTTGTTCTGTGTGTTATTTATAGGTTGGTATACAAGCGATGGAGTTTGATGTACCTCCCTGGCATAAAGCCAGACTGGTCAGGGTGAATTAAGTCCACCATCACTTTCCTTAGTCTATTGGCCAATACTCTTGCTAGTATTTTGGAATCAGTGTAAAGGATTGAGATGAGAAGGTACACGGCGGCAGATCTTTCCCCAGTTTCAGGATAACCACTACCATGGCTTCAGAGACGAATGGGGACAGTGTCTTGGCATCAAAGGCATATTGCAAGGTTTACAAAATGCGGACAGACACATTGGTCTTGTACCAGTCGGGTGGGAGGCCATCATATTCAGGTCTTTTTTGGCTGGAGGGTCTGCTATGGCTATTTCTGTCTATGAATATTGGGTAATCTAGGAGTGCTTTGGCTCCCTCTATTAGCGATGGGATGGGGATGGCATTGAGGTATTGTGAGAGTTTGATAGAACTATATTTTACTGTAGAACTGTAGAGTTCTTGGTTGAATGACGTAAATTCTTGTGTTATGGGGGGGGGGGTCTGTAACATAGCTGCCATCAGAGATTTGCTCTTTTGAGAGCATTGCGTGTATGAAGTAATTAAGTAAATGAGAGAGGGGAAGATAATGAGTCATTTTACTGCTTTTAGCAGTTCATCTTCCTTTCCTTACTTGGGCTTTAGCTGTGTTGTGGGCCTGTGTGATGCGCTGGGATAGGCTACCTCTCATGTAGACTTCAGAGGTTTCCCAGAGTACATCTTGTATGGTGGAATTATCATTCAAGTCCAAAATTCATTATAATCATCATAATCTTAGTATTTCTGACTGCTACATCAAGGTTCCTAAGCCAAAAAGGCTCAAGGTTTTGTGCATTGCCGTGGGGAAGCCACCGACTGGTTCATCCAAGCCATTCTTAAATAGAATCTGGCATCACCACATCACCCAGCAGGGTATTCCACAGCCTCACTGCCCTCACCATGAAGAACTAACTACAAATTAAAGTTACATTCCTCAAGTCTAAAGGCGTGGCCTCTGGTGTTGTGATCTTGTCTGTGGGAATTAAGATTCCTCGGTATCTGTCTATAAGTCATCAAATGTAATTTTAAAGAGTAAGCACCTTTCCCAACATCGACATTATACAGAAAAATAATAAACTGTCAGTGGGGACAAGTCCCTGTGTTTACTGTGTCAAAAAAAGAAAACAATGTTTTGGGGGTGGGCCCCTTCCACAGGCTTGACAGTCTCCCCTCTTAGTTGCACATCTTTACACTCTCTCAAGCTCATTAAAATCATTCTTAATGGCTAGAGCCCATAACTGTGCTGCATACTCAGATGAGGCCTTATCAATACCTATAAAGAGACAAAAGTATGTTTTAGTTAATGTCCCTTCCATGGAAGACAGTACTTTATTTGTTTGTTTTTTCCACAAAAATCCCCGGATCTTTCTCAATTCCTTTCCCCCAACACACTGCCATTTAGTGGATAACTTGCATTTCTGTTTTGACCTTGCATTTATCACCAGTAAACCTTATTTACTAGTTTGCTGGCCAGTTTTCCAATTTAGTCAAATCACTCTGCAAAGCATCCTGTGTGAAACGTATAGTTTTGCGCAATTAGTATGATGAGCAAAAACAGAGACAGTACTTCCAAATGCCCACCAGGTCATTAACAAACAAGTGGAAAAGCAAAGGACCTAATACAGAGCCCTGCGGTACTCCACTAACAACACTGGTCCAATTAGAAAATGCTCCATTTACCACCACTCTTTGTAGTCTAGCTTTCAGTCAATTGTCAAATACTCTTCAGTGAGACTTAACCTATGGCTTTAGACACAAAGGGACAGATTCAATGCAGTGAGAAAAAGGTTTACCATGTGAAAACTCATGGACGAGATTCAATTTAAGATGCAACTGAATTCAGAAAAACTTGTCTCACAGTTTATCACATGAAAACTCTTTTGAAGTTTATGGGTAAAAACTAGGGTCCCCAAGCTGTTGGGTGTATGTGGGACCTCTTAGGAGAATTTTTTTCTCCTCAAATTGAATCTCATACATGAGCTTTCACGTGATAAACTGGGAGATAATTTTTTCTCACTGAACTGAAATTAAACAAAGTCATCCTGCTGCTGGTTACTCTGCCCATGAAAGGGCAGTAATATTGTTCTTGATCTCTGCAAGACTATTTGGTATGCTGCCTGTCCTGACCCATATCCTGAACCTGTACTCTATATAACCTGTATAAAGCTTGTCTGTATGTGACCCAGGTCTTCACTTAACCTGACCAGACCCCTGCTCCTGACAATACAACAAGGCCACTGATGAATGACACGTGTTTGATACCATTTTGGAGTGATACTATGATGTTGCTCAGTTCACCCCTGGCGGTGGAGTTTACATCTTGCATCTAACGCTACATAAAGTGACAGTGGTTGCAGTGTAGCAGATTTCTACTTTTTTTCTGATAAGGATGGCTCAAAAACTGTACTTGAAAATGTAGCAATGCTTAAGTAGATGCTAGTAACCTCAACACAGGCATTGTCTCCTGGCACATGATCAGTGGAAATGCAATAAGACTAGGGAATTGGCTATGACAACAGGTAATTCTCAGTATTTTACAATTCTCTATCACATATTAGCTATACATTTAGAGGCCCATTTGTTAAAGTTTGACTTTTAGTGGCATTAGAGCTTTTTGAACCATGACTGGACGATGTGGGGCAAATTTGGCGAATTTTTGCCAGCAAAGGCTTTGCCATACTTTGCGCTACTTCGCCAGCCACAAATTCGCTACCACTAAAATGCGAAGTTGCATGTCTGCAGCAAAGTTTCACTAGCGTTAGTTCGTCAGCGCAAGCATTTCATCGCTAATGTTCATTTCTGCCTAGAGAAACTTTGTTAGTACACTTACGCTTAGGTCAATTTGAATAGGGGGTACATATAGGTCGTATAGACGTCTTTATTAGAGATGTTGGTGCAAATGCTTGAAGTGGCCACTTATTTTTAAAAATGTCAGAGGAAGCTAAATAAAGACAAGAGATCCTCTAATGCCCTAGACATCAGCCCTAAAACAAATGTAGCATGCCCCTCAAATGGTTAAAAAAAAAGTTAAACAAAAATTTTTCATAGTTACAATTTTAAAAGACAATACCACTTTAAAATATAAAAAATGCCATAGATTTTTAAAATTTTTATGACTTTCCGGCATACAGGATATGATGTCACTGACATAACATTGAGGAGGATGAGGCTTCATCTTATCAGTTCACCAGGTCTAAGCTGGCGAAGGATCTCATGCGAAAGAGCTAACGTTCTATAAAATTCGCACTTTAGTGATTGTGCGCCGTAACGATAGTTTGCCTGAGCGAAAATTCACCTGGCGATAGGGCGCGAAACTGCACTAGCGATGGTCTATTTCGCTAGCGAATTGTCTTCTAAGCCTGTTAGTAAATTGGCGATCTTCTGTGGATAGGATTTCTGGCGATTTTTCATTAGTGACAGTAACTTCACCCTTAAGAATGGAAAAAAGAGCTGAATGATCAAAAAAAAATATTAATATCTCTAAAACCTCTAAAAAAAAGTAATGTTTTCGGACAATTACTAGGAGAAAAAAATCCAATAGGATCAGCACAGCTCCCATTGACTTCTATGGGATCTCAACTGCTTCTACCTGGTTTTATATTAGAGTTTTTCATGGTTTTTACAGTTAATAATTCTTGGATTTTTTGAGTTCCAGAGAAATAAAAATGAAACATTTCAGAGAAAAAATACGATTTTTTGAATGTTAGTAAATAGGCCCCTTAAGCTTTTATTCACAACAATCAAACAGAAATAGAAAATAAAACGTCTCTTTCTGACAGGGAATTGCATATTTACATCACTCTCCTGATAAACATTTCTATTACTGAAGATAAAATGTTTCTTGAAGCTCTAGGGACGGCCTTGTGTTCTCAGAACATAAGTGAAATGTTTCCCATTCAGTTCTTGCTATTGACCTTGAATATGTTTCTATTTCATTATCACATACAGTACTCCACTTAAGCTCCTCTTTTCAGCATAAACAAACTCAAGTTTCATAGCCTTTCCCCCCGAACTGAAAAAGTTCCCTCCATTCATCTCACTGGCTGCCTCTGATTTAATTCTCTGATTTTGTCATTTATTTCTTTAGGAACAGGTGACTAAACATTGCAAGTTTCATTTTATGCCTTGCCAAATTTGTGCAGTTTATATATTCCTTTCCACTCTCTTTTCTCTTTGTATATGTTAATATATTATTAGCTTGTTGCTTTTGCACAGAATGTCCATATCTCGTATGCTGTTCCTGTTAACAATTCTGAATAATAGAGTAGCTAAACTTAGCCTTTTATTGTGCGATTTGCATATTTCCTTGTGACCAACCCCTTTTGCTGATGGAATTAATCCAAGAAACTGCAATTCTCCATTGATGTTTTATTTTGAGTGTTTGTTTTTTTTTTTTTAATTATTTTTCTTCTCGTCAGAATGAAACTGTCTGTTGAACAGGTTGGAAAGGGTTGGGTAGCATTGCCTCAGCTTAAAGGAGAAGCAAACCCAAAAGTTAAAACACCCCTACCCCCCTACCCTACATATACTCCCTCCTCCCCACAGCCTAAGTGTTACCCCTGGCAAATGCCCTTGACTTTTTACTTACCCCTTGGTGCAAGAGTTCACGGGGGCCATCTTCAACCGCTTTGGTAATCTTCGGAATGCGTCCGGCGCTTCAGCAATTTTCTTGAGTTTCGATGCATGTGCTGTTGTCTCGAAACAGAAAATTGCTCCAACTGCGCATGCGCAGCCATGAAGGTCTCATTCTGAAGGTTTCCAAAGAGAAGAAGATGGCGCCCGTGAACTCTGATGCCTAAATCTGCACCGAGGGGTAAGTAAAACCGTAGCATTTGCCCGGGGTAACACCTGGGGGCAAATTTACTAAAGGATGAAGTGACTAACGCTGGCTAAAATTCGCTAGCGAAGGAGATAGACTGTAGCGCTACTTCGCACTCTAACGCCAGTCGAATTTTTGCTCTGGTGAATGGACGTAACTACGCCAATTCACCAAGATGCGAATTTTAATGAACGTTATATCTTGCGTCAGACTTGCCTTCGCCACCTCAGATCAGGCAAAGTGCAATAGAGTAGATAGGAGTTCCTCAAAAAAAATTTGAAAAAGAAAAAGTCCCAAAAAACGCTGGCGTCTTTTCCTTTTTTCAGAGTGATAGGCTGCAAAATATCGTAATTTTTTTGGGGGTAACCGGCTTCCCCCCTACATTTCCGTACATATGGCACATAAACTATACAATGGGCTCATGTGTAGGGCAATATAACAACTTTAATTTATTTTATTAAGGTTCCCTGGGCTTGCTGCAACATATCCGTCCATTCAAAATTTAACTTCCCGCCTTATGCAAATTAGCCAACGCTAGCGCTACTTCGCTTTGGTTGCCGAATTAACAGTAGTGAAACTTCGCCATCGTTCGACGCCCTGGACGCGACTTCGCATTTTAGTGAATTAGTGTTGTCCTGGCAATTTTTTGCCTGGCGATGTGAGTGAAGCCTTCGCTGGCGAATTTCCGCAGGTTAGTGAATTTACCCTTTAAGCTGGGGGGAGGAGGGAGGGGGTCTCCTTTAACCCTCAAATGGCATTTTAGATTTAAGAACACATTTGCACTATTTGCACAGACTTTGCTCAGATCCTACTCATCTGTTCTTCTAGTTGGAAGAAAAAAAATCTATATCTCATGGATCTGTTAGGGCTAAGAGTTCATTTTGTGGGGTGGACCATGTGAATCATTAAAGAGAGTCAGTTATGATTTTAATGGTGTAGTTTTTATGTCCAAATTACACTGTTTACATTGCAAATAAGTCATTCTACCATATAAAATTTGATTCCCAAACCAACAAGTGTATTTGTTTAGCTTTAATATTGTTGTCTTCGCAGCCATCTTTGGTCCTTGTGCCAGAACCTGTGCTTTCAGTAGGATCCAGTGCTGCACAATGGGACTGCTCTGATATTAATGATCATTTCTCCTGCTCAATATATGTGAAGGAGTCGCAGTGGGACTTTTTTTACTACTGAGTGCTATTCTCATTTCTACCACTGAGCTGTTATCTTGTGTCAGGGAGCTGTTCTCTGGGCACCATACCATTGTTCTGTTGTTAGGCTGCTGGTGAGAAAGAAAGGGTTGACCACATCAACTTGCAGTACAGCAGTAAAGAGTGACTGAAGTTTATCAGAACACATAGTTATATAGTTAAATTAAATTGGGTTGAAAAAAGACGAAGTCCATCAAGTTCAACCCCTCCAAATGAAAACCCAGCATCCATACATACACCCATCCCTACTTTTAATTAAATTCTATATACCCATATCTATACTAACTATAGAGCTTAGTATCACAATAGCCTTTGATATTATGTCTGTCCAAAAAATCATCCAAGCCATTCTTAAAGGCATTAACTGAATCAGCATCACAACATCACCCGGCAGTGCATTCCCCAACCTCACTGTCCTGACTGTGAAGAACCCCCTACGTTGCTTCAAATGAAAGTTCTTTTCTTCTAGTCTAAAGGGGGGGCCTCTGGTACGGTGATCCACTTTATGGGTAAAAAGGTCCCCTGCTATTTGTCTATAATGTCCTCTAATGTACTTGTAAAGTGTAATCATGTCCCCTCGCAAGACAAATCCTTTTCAAATATTGTGGTGATCCCTCACTCACTGTATTCAGGGTATCTCCAACAGAGTAGCAGCCCCGTCCAGCCACAAACCTTCCAAATTCAATTCAAATAAACTCTGGAGTCCCACAGCAATTCAATGTGTCTTTATTTCACACAACATGTTTTGGATACAAGCATCTGATGAAGGATATGTTTTATCCGAAACATGTTGTGTGAAATAAAGACACATTGAATTGCTGTGGGACTCCAGAGTTTATTTGAATCGAATTTATCAGATTATTTGAATCGAATTTATCAGAACACTGAGCTCCCTCAGATGTTCATTCTACAGAATACATGCTGAGAATCTCTATATACTTATTGGGTGCCACGTTTTATGATACCCCATCAATTTTTATGTATTTAATAAAAGATTTACTGGAGGTAGAATAATGCAAGTGTACTTCTGATTAGTTGCTATGTGTTACTGCACTTGGGCAAATATGTATACTTTTGATAAGGGTGTGAATTTTTTTTAGTCATGTTTTCTAGGACAAACATGTAAAAGGGGGGTTGTGGGAGCACTCCAAGGCTAAGCAAGAACACATAAATATTTGCTTTTAAAGGAGAGAGATTGCCAAGAATACAGCATTGGTTCCACAGGCTTAACCCTACCCCACTTGTGGCTTTTAAGAGAAAGAGAGACTGCCCAGACCAGCAGCTATTTTTAAAGGCATAATACCACCATTGAACGGGATAGGTGGGGGGGGTGCTGCAACCACAGGGAAGCTTGGCCTGCAGAATAACTGAGTTAATATGAGAGTTAATATGACTGGAGGTAAATAGGACCACCATATAGGTTATACCTTGATGTGGTATGGTGGCTTACCAATTTTATGATCATAACTTTGTAACTAGAACCCCCTGTTTTTGAAAATATTTGCACTTGTATAAATACTAAATTACTTATGAAACAGGGGACCAGTGAATGTGCATTGATCAGTCCCCTCTCTTATGTTCTATGACACATGAACACTTGAACAGGGATATATAGGCTCTGGAGGTCAAACACCATAACCATTAAATTCAATGGCATCTCTAATCCATCTCCCATAGTGACTTACTGGGGTTTACAGTAGTCATGTGCAGGCAGGCCCCCCGAGTCAGTCAGGCCGACCCCGCACCCCCCTTTGTGGGTGGACGGCAGGTCCGGGTCGAGATCTTCCTCTCTTCCTGCTCTTCCTGCCCACCACCTTCAACTGCTGGCTTCCAGCTTTATAGGCGCACGCCTACTCGCCCCGCCCCTTTTGTGACGTCATTGGTGTGTCGGTATGGGTCTATAAAGGGAACTGGCTCAGGTAGAGGGAGGGCGGGTGCAGGTAGGGTTGCCACCCGGCCTAGCCGGTAAAACACCTGCCAAGGCCGGGGCCGGTATTACAAATTTACCGGCAATGCAGTTGCCGGTAATTTGTAATATCCTTTAAAAAAAGTCCTCTGCTTGCCCCCATTTGCGCAGAACTTACCTTTTTTTGTAGTGTTCTTCACATCGCCGCGATGTTGCTCCGCCACTTTTTGTGCCACACTGTGTAGCCCTGCCCCTTTTTGCATCATGGACCTCCTCCTTTTTGTACCCACCCCCCACCGGCCGGTTATTTTTTTCACTAAAGGTGGCAACCCTAGGTGCAGGTCGGGAAAAACCTGACCCGCACATCACTAAAGGCAACCTGTATTTGGTCAGTGCTAACTCGCAATATCTTGGCCTACTGTTTAGGTAGCTCTATGTACTTGCACAATGCTGTGAATCCTTGTGCAGATAGGTTGCCCACATTGCAAAAATGCCCATCATAGAGGCACCCATATTCAGGGCAGGGCCAACGTAGTTTGGCACCCTAGGCAAGGGCTTCAATTAGCACCCCCCATTCTGTATTATCATTTCCCACCTTACCATTACAGTTTTTTAATAAACAAACCTTACAACACATTGATTAAACTTTTCATTTATATAAATTTTGCCCCAAAATCTGTACCTGTGACAGCCATATATACAGTATTTCCTCAAAATCTGTACCTGTGCCAGCAGTCAGCCATAAACATTGCCCCCAAATCTGTACCTGTGCCAGCAAGCCTCAAAGTCAGAAGTAAAAGGCAGGTGCAGCTGCGAAAAGCCCAGCAGGAAAGAGCAGACAGGTATCTTCAACTGCTCCCCTCTAGCGCACACAGCAGGTCCACTTCTCTCTGCCCAACTGATCCTTTTGTAATGACCTGCTGACTGACGTCTCACGCCGGTGCTGCAGCCTACTGCGCATGCTCGCCAGCGTGTCGGCATGGAAGCATGGGAAGGCGATTCAGATATTTACCAGGCTAAAACAAACCCCAGAGGGGGATAAGACATGCAAATTTTATAAATTATAATGTGTTTTAATAAAGGCCAACAAGCCAATTGAACTAAAAAGTAAAAATGGAAAGAAAATAAAATTCCCCCCTGAGAAGTGCGCCCCCCCCCAGTGATTACACCGTAGGCGGTTGCCTACCCTGCCTACCCCTTGGCCAGGCCCTGCCCATATTATATACACATTTATTAAAACACATAAAGATGCTAAACTGAGAATGTATATAGCATTGAAATATATTGCATTTTAGCACCCCTTTAATACACTCAGGCATTGTAAGAATTTTTTTAAATACAACTCTGAAATTCTCCTTTAGTCAAGAAAATTGGTGTTGTAATACAATAGGTTCCTCCAGCTGATAAACATTAATTTTTTTTTTACCTATCAGACACAAACAATGCCTTGCATGGAAACAAAAGCCATCATTTAGAAATGTACCATGCGAATGCAGATTAAATTGAACAGAAGCATTTGTTGGCCTTGACTTCAACGCATGATCAAATTTTTGTGAAGACACAGTAGGTTATCTGCGTGTCTTATACAGACAAATGAAAGAGACGCATTAAACAGCACATAACTATGGGGTAATTCAATGATAGGAAGGACAGGAGGGGAAAAGCTTGTCGTTTTTCAATAAACATTTGAGGTTTTGTTGAAGAATGTCAAATTAAATGCTTCTCTATAGAAATGGTTTAGGCTTTGAAAAGCAGCATGGTAGAGAAATGAATAATTCATAAGCGACTTTTACGATGAGTGAGGGCCCAGCAGGCAGCTGTGCTAAAACTCAGATTGCTGTGTTCAAAGAGCAGCTCGGCAGAACTTCCTAGGCACCAAAAAAACGGGTGACCTTCAAAGAAAAGGGATGTCAAAGGACGAAGCCACCGTCAAAAATCAGATCGACCGGCAGCAGGAAAAGAAAAGGAGGAAGGGACTAAGCCAATAACAATTTTTATTTGCTTAATACATTTAGGATGAGATCTGATACAAGAGGGAAATGACGGCACTCAGGGGTTGCATCTCAAACACCTTGCAATGCTCTCTAGCACTGAAGAGCTAGCACATGCAATAAGCAACGGTTCGTTGTTCTCTCGTCGGCAGCTATCATGATTAATGACCATAAAATAGGATAGAAAGGGGAACGCGTACCAAACGTACACACTATTTCATATGCAGCAGCCAAAGTGCATCTTATTATTCACAGAATGAGGTTATCTACAGACAGCATTTAATAGCCAGTACAACTGCTCTCAATTAATTTGTTGGCATGCAAAACATAAGCAACTGGTGTAAAGTTCATGGAGGCTACTGCAAAATCTTTTTAAGGGACCTCATATCCTCAAAGGTTATATATTTTCCTTTCTAATGCTGCAGTTCAGCGGTGAGTGGAAGCCTGTCATTTGGGCTGAAAAATGAGTATAAATGCTTATTTGCTTGTCTTGGATAATAGTGGAACCGTAGTGTGGTTTTGTCCTATGGTTTCAAGTATCTGTAACTCATATGTGAGCTAAGAGGGGTCTG
The DNA here is from genome assembly GCA_038501925.1 of Xenopus petersii. Lineage (NCBI taxonomy): Eukaryota > Metazoa > Chordata > Amphibia > Anura > Pipidae > Xenopus > Xenopus petersii. The sequence goes on along the minus strand of CM076678.1, from coordinate 132,139,053 downwards.
AACCAATGTTGTAGTATCAAGCCAAAATGGAATGGCTGAATTACTGAAGAGTGTTAATGACTAGAAAATCTTCTCTAAAAATTGGTTATCATTGACCAACACTCACTAACTAACTTAAATGCACGGTCATTGTTTTTGATCATTACAAAAAAGCAGAAAGGTTTAGGATCTTTAATAATACATTGTTGTTAGAAACCCGTGCTTGCAGTATACAGTATGTTAAAAGCAGTTGTGGGAAATATTGTTCTCACTTATGCTGTAAACCTAAGCACATTAGGCCATGGCCACATAGGATAGTTTCTTAGGACACATACAATTAGAAAATCTCTTGCAAGGCCAAGGAGAGGGAGGCTTATACAGGCTCATGTTTTCAGGATTGCAAATACCTTGTCTGAGGTGGGAAATAGGTAGTAATGAATAGTTATGGGAGATATTTACATTGCCAGCTCATTATGCCTCCTATGACCCAGCTACCTGCACTATCAGGGGTCCCCATGAGCAACATTTAGATGTAAAAAGAGTTGGGGAGCAACATGTATGAAAATGTATGTATGTTTTCTAGTAAGTATATCATGTTGATGCTATTTTTCTGAATGAGATGTTAAATAATGAAACTATTCTGCAAGGTTTCCCAGTAGCTTTCCTTAATGTTAGGTACTCTGGTTTCCTCCAGCATTTCCAAAACATACAGACATGTTCATTGGCTCCTGATAAAAATAACTATAGTGTGTGTGATTGTTATAGGGACTATAGATTAGGACAGGGACCCATGTAATTGTATAATCTCTGTATGTTGGTGCAATATAAATAATAGCATCAATACCAATGTTTTTTGGCGTTTTGGTTTTGGACAAGAGGCACACTGGAGTCTCAGATTTTCACATGCATGCTCTGCCCTGCCTTGACCTGGTGAAACTTGTATAAGGAGGAAGAAGTGAAAAAGTTCAACTTAGTATAATGTGTCTTTCCATCTATATAAAGATTACAGAACTTAATGTGTCAGAGCCAAAAATCCTTCTTAGACTGTGAATCTATAATATCCACAATGTTCAACCACTTTCTGTCCACAAGTGGGTTAAAGGGCATGTAAAGGCAAAAAAATAAAATCCAATTTTTACTTTCTTTAATGAAAAAGAAACCTGTCTCCAATATACTTTAATTAAAAGATATGTACCATTTTTATAAGAAACCTGACTGTATGCAGTGAAATTCTCCCTTCATTTGCTGTTGTGGATAGGAATTGTCAGACGGTCCCTAACTGCTGAGCAGGGAAACAATCATACTTATGAACAGCAGGGGGAGCCCCCGCCTTACTTCCCAGCCATGCAGAACTCAAGCAGCTTTGTTTATGATGATCCCTAAGCAGCCCAGACCACACTGAGCATGTGCACAGTCTTAGTCTTGCAAAGATGTTTAACAAAGTTACAAAATGGTGACCCCCTGTAGCCAACTTTGAAAGCATAAATTATTTGTTTGATTAGGCTTGTGGTGCAGTAAGTTCATGTTTATATTTAGTATACAAAATACAGCATTTCTAGCCTTTTTCTATTTTAGACTTTACATGCCCTTTTAGAAGAGTTGTCTTCACAATAGATTGGTGGTCAAGGATGCTATAAGCCATGGATTTAAAAAAAAGTTTGACATTTAGGGGGTTATTTACTAAACTTCTGCCAGGCTTTTTTTTAAACTTATTAAATCCAGATGCAGCAAAAAGCCAGAATCTGAACATCTGCCATCTCAGACCTGCTGAGATTGTGTATAAGTCAATGGCAGAGGTCCCTATCATAATTTTGAAGTTTCTGCGCTGGAATTAGCCGAAAATCCAAGCATTTCAGACTTTTCGGACAAAAATCCAGAAAAGAGGCTAAAAAAATTGTGTGATTCAGAAAGAAAAGTACAATTCGGGTTTTTGCTCAATTTCATCAAGTTTTTACCTTTTTTTCTTTTAATAATACCCGTAAAATCGGGTATAGGAGTTTGCTTGTGGTCATGTTTTTTTTTTTTTTAAATAATGAGATACATTCGGATTTTAGTAAATAACCCTCCCCAATATGATTATGCAGAGCAGTCAGAAATATTTCCAGATTAATTGGGTTACAGGTAGAGATGGCGCGAACTGTTCGCCGGCGAACTTGTTCGCGCGAACATCGGGTGTTCGCGCTCGCCGGAAGTTCGCGAACGTCGCGCGACGTTCGCCATTTTGGGTTCGCCATTGTTGGCGCTTTTTTTTGCCCTCTCACCCCAGACCAGCAGGTACATGGCAGCCAATCAGGAAGCTCTCCCCTGGACCACTCCCCTTCCCTATAAAAACCGAAGCCCTGCAGCGTTTTTTCACTCTGCCTGTGTGTGCTGAAGAGATAGTGTAGGGAGAGAGCTGCTGCCTGTTAGTGATTTCAGGGACAGTTGAAAGTTTGCTGGCTAGTAATCGTTTTGATACTGCTCTGTTATTGGAGGGACAGAAGTCTGCAGGGGTTTGAGGGACATTTAAGCTTAGGTAGCTTTGCTGGCTAGTAATCTACCTTCTACTGCAGTGCTCTGTATGTAGCTGCAGTGGGCAGCTGTCCTGCTTCTGATCTCATCTGCTGACTGCTGCAATAACAGTAGTCCTTGTAAGGACTGCTTTTATTTATTTTTTTTCTTGTTTTACTACTACTACTACTACTACTACTACTACTACTATAAGAGCCCAGTGCTATTAGTCTAGCAGTGTTGGGGAGTGGGACTGGTGTGCTAATCTGCTGCTCCTAGTAGTTCAGCAGCACCAACTGTAATTTTTTTTTTTTAATATTCATTTTTTTTTTATTTTACTTTTTTTTATTTTACTACCGCTGTAGTAGTGTATAAGTTGACCTTTTAGGCATTATTTGCCCTGTAGGCATTTTTTGCCCAGTGTGTTATTCAACCAACAGCCATCTAGCTGTGTGACCTTGTTCACATTCTGTCTAAATATCCATAATATTACCGTCTCCAGAAAAAACACCGGAGTGACTTTTTTCAAGCAGCCATAATAAATTTTACGTAATCCGTATCCATCGCTGTAGTAGTGTATAAGTTGACCTTTTAGGCATTATTTGCCCTGTAGGCATTTTTTGCCCAGTGTGTTATTCAACCAACAGCCATCTAGCTGTGTGACCTTGTTCACATTCTGTCTAAATATCCATAATATTACCGTCTCCAGAAAAAACACCGGAGTGACTTTTTTCAAGCAGCCATAATAAATTTTACGTAATCCGTATCCATCGCTGTAGTAGTGTATAAGTTGACCTTTTAGGCATTATTTGCCCTGTAGGCATTTTTTGCCCAGTGTGTTATTCAACCAACAGCCATCTAGCTGTGTGACCTTGTTCACATTCTGTCTAAATATCCATAATATTACCGTCTCCAGAAAAAACACCGGAGTGACTTTTTTCAAGCAGCCATAATAAATTTTACGTAATCCGTATCCATCGCTGTAGTAGTGTATAAGTTGACCTTTTAGGCATTATTTGCCCTGTAGGCATTTTTTGCCCAGTGTGTTATTCAACCAACAGCCATCTAGCTGTGTGACCTTGTTCACATTCTGTCTAAATATCCATAATATTACCGTCTCCAGAAAAAACACCGGAGTGACTTTTTTCAAGCAGCCATAAAATATTTTACGTAATCCGTATCCACCGCTGTAGTAGTGTATACGTTGATCTTGTGGGCATTATTTGCACAGTGTTTTCTTCAAACCGCCATCTAGCTGTGTGAGCTTGTTCACATTTTGTCTAAATATTGATAATATTATCGTCTCTAGAAAAACCACTTGAGTTACTTTTTTTCAAGCAGCATTCTTATATTTTACGTAATCCGTATCCACCGCTGTGTATACGTTGACCTTGTAGGCATTATTTGCACAGTGTTTTCTTCAAACCGCCATCTAGCTGTGTGAGCTTGTTCACATTTTGTCTAAATATTGATAATATTATCGTCTCTAGAAAAACCACTTGAGTTACTTTTTTTCAAGCAGCATTCTTATATTTTACGTAATCCGTATCCACCGCTGTGTATACGTTGACCTTGTAGGCATTATTTGCACAGTGTTTTCTTCAAACCGCCATCTAGCTGTGTGAGCTTGTTCACATTTTGTCTAAATATTGATAATATTATCGTCTCTAGAAAAACCACTTGAGTTACTTTTTTTCAAGCAGCATTCTTATATTTTACGTAATCCGTATCCACCGCTGTGTATACGTTGACCTTGTAGGCATTATTTGCACAGTGTTTTCTTCAAACCGCCATCTAGCTGTGTGAGCTTGTTCACATTTTGTCTAAATATTGATAATATTATCGTCTCTAGAAAAACCACTTGAGTTACTTTTTTTCAAGCAGCATTCTTATATTTTACGTAATCCGTATCCACCGCTGTGTATACGTTGACCTTGTAGGCATTATTTGCACAGTGTTTTCTTCAAACCGCCATCTAGCTGTGTGTATTATCGTTTCCAGAAAAACCAACTGAGTTTTTGTTGTTGTTGTTTTTTTAAAAATAATGCCAGGCAAAGGCAGGCCGCCACGCAGAGGCCGTGCTAGGGGCCGTGCTGCTATGCAATCCTGTGGCCCTAGCAAATTGCCCAGTTTTAAAAAGCCAATGACCCTGAACTCCCAAAATGCTGAAGAGGTAGTTGACTGGCTTACACAGCACACCCCATCCTCTACCGTTTCTAACTTTACCACAACATCCTCCTCATCCTCCACTGCTATGGCCACCCCACGTAACACTTCCTCCACCACCGGTGCCCCTTCTTCACTGGAGTCAGAGGAGTTATTTTCCCATGAGTTTCTTGAACTGAGTAATGCGCAACCATTATTGGCAGAAGAAGATGAAGGAGATGAGGACGTTACACCAGATTTAATTCTGGCAGAGAACACGACAGAGATGGACATAATGATGAGTGATGAGGAGGAGGTCCCCGCTGCTGCTTCCTTCTGTGATGTGTCAGAAGAAATTGATGCATCTGAGGAGAATGATGATGAGGAGATTGATGTTTTGTGGGTGCCTAGTAGAAGAGAGCAAGAGGAGGGTAGTTCAGATGGAGAGACGGAGAGTCAGAGAGGCAGTAGGAGAATAAGACTTAGAAGAAGCAGGGAGGACAGCCCGCAGGGATCAGTAGGGCAACAACATGTATCGGCACCTGTGTTCAGCCAGCCAACGCACCCGCCATTGCCGCCAATGCCGCCAACTTCTACTGTTACCGCCAGATCGCACACTTCCAAAAAGTCAGCAGTGTGGGATTTTTTTAATGTGTGTGCCTCTGACAAAAGCATTGTAATTTGCAATGAGTGCAGTCAGAAACTGAGCCTTGGTAAGCCCAACAGCCACATAGGTACAACTTCTATGCGAAGGCACATGAGCGGCAAGCACAAAGCACTTTGGGAGCAACACCTCAAAGGCAACAGGCAAACTAAAAGCCACACTCCTTCTGGTCCAGCATCTTACTGCTCTACCTCTGCTCTCCTTGACCCATCTGAACCACCCTCCACTCCGCCTTCCACCTTGACCACCTGTTCCCATTCCCAGTCATCTGCCACCAGCCAAGTTTCTGTGAAGGCCATGTTTGAGCGTAAGAAGCCAATGTCTGACTGTCACCCCCTTGCCCGGCGTCTGACAGCTGGCTTGTCTGCACTCTTAGCCCGCCAGCTTTTACCATACCAGCTGGTGGACTCTGAGGCCTTCCGCAAATTTGTAGCAATTGGGACACCGCAGTGGAAGGTACCCAGCCGCAATTTTTTTTCTAAAAAGGGAATACCACACCTGTACCAACATGTGCAGAGCCAAGTTACCGCATCTCTGTCACTTAGTGTTGGGCCAAAGGTCCATATGACTACTGACGCATGGTCCTCCAAGCATGGTCAGGGCAGGTATGTCACCTACACTGCCCACTGGGTGAACTTGGTAATGGCTGGGAATGGGAAGCAGGGAATGGGTAGCTCAACAACAACAACAACAGTGGAGTTGGTGTCACCGCCACGGATTGCACGCGGTTCTGCCACCACCTCTACTCCTCCATCGCTCTCTACCTCGTCTTCTTCCTCTTCCTCTTCTTACTCTGCTGCTGGGTCCTCCTTCTCCTCCTCCACACCTGTGCACCCCCAGCTCCCCCTAGGCTATTCGACGTGCCAGGTACGCCGTTGTCACGCTGTCTTGGGGACGTGCCTGGAAAGCAAAAACCATACCGGATCTGTACTCCTGTCATCTCTGCAGTCACAGGCCGATCGGTGGCTGACCCCACACCAACTGCAGATCGGAAAAGTGGTGTGTGACAATGGAAGCAATCTGTTGGCAGCGTTGAGACTGGGAAATTTAACACATGTGCCCTGCATGGCACATGTGTTAAATTTAATAGTCCAACGTTTTGTCTCCAAGTACCCAGGATTCCAGGACGTTCTCACCCAGTCCAGAAAGGTGTCGGCCCAGTTCAGACGTTCCTACACAGCCATGGCACGCCTTGCTGACATTCAGCAGCGCTACAACATGCCAGTCAGGCGTTTGATTTCTGACAGCCAGACTCGCTGGAATTCAACGCTCCTTATGTTGGAACGTCTGCTGCAACAACAAAGGGCCGTCAACGAGTACCTTTTTGAACTGGGTGGTAGGACTGGATCTGCAGAGCTGGGGATTTTTTTCCCCCGTTACTGGGTGCTTATGCGCGATGCCTGCAGGCTCATGCGACCTTTTGAAGAGGTGACAAATATGGTCAGTCGCACCGAAGGCACCATCAGCGACCTAATACCCTTCGCTTTCTTCCTGGAGCGTGCCGTGCGACGAGTGACAGATGAGGCTGTAGACCAGCGTGACGAGGAGCTGGAAGCGCACGATTTATGGTCGGAATCACCAGAACGAACCCAGGCACCTGCTGCAACGCAGGGAGAGGTGCCAGAAGTGGAGTCAGAGGAGGAAGGTGGCTTTGTGGAGGAGGAGGAGGAGGACCAACAGGAGCAGGCTTCCCAGGGGGCTAGTGGTGACCTTTTGGGGACCCCTGGTCTTGTACGTGGCTGGGGGGAGGAGACCGTGGATGATGCAGTCCTTGATAATGAGGAAGCGGAGATGGATAGCTCTGCATCCAACCTTGTGAGAATGGGGTCTTTCATGCTGTCATGCCTGTTGAAGGACCCCCGTATCAAGAGGCTTAAGGAGAAGGACCTGTACTGGGTCGCAACGCTACTAGACCCTCGGTACAAGCATAAAGTGGCAGAAATGTTACCAACATACCACAAGTCCGAAAAGATGCGGCATTTACAAACCAGCCTGCAAAACATGTTGTACAATGCTTTTAAGGGTGATGTCACTTCAGGAACTCATCAACATTCCAGGGGCAGAGGTGCCAGTAATCCTGCCACGAGCACACCTGCAAGGACAAAGCCCTTTGGCCGGTCTGTAACATCAGACATGCAAATGTTTTTCTGTCCAAGGCAGCGCCACAACCCTTCTGGATCCACCCTCAAAGAATGCCTCGACCGGCAGGTAGCGGACTACCTGGCATTAACTGCAGATATCGACACTCTGAGGAGCAATGAACCCCTGGACTACTGGGTGCGCAGGCTTGATCTGTGGCCAGAGCTGTCACAATTTGCCATGAACCTCTTGTCTTGCCCAGCCTCAAGTGTGCTCTCAGAAAGGACCTTCAGTGCAGCAGGAGGGATTGTAACTGAGAAGAGAACTCGCCTAGGTCACAAAAGTGTCGATTACCTGACCTTTATTAAAATGAATGAGGGGTGGATCTCGGAGGGTTACTGCACGCCGGAAGACTTGTTCTGACTTCTATGCAGCTGTCCTTCTCTTCAAGCCTCATGACTCCACACACAGCTGTCCTTTAGCGTCCTCCTCCCTCCGCCACCGTTACAAACTAGGGTGCAAACCCTACTGGTTTAATTTTTTCTGGCCTCTGTGCTTCAGTGGCTGCAACCAAAAAAATGCATATTTTCTGCATTTATATGGCATAATTTTTCTGGCCTCTGTGCTTCAGTGGCTGCAACCAAAAAAATGCATATTTTGTCCATTTATATGGCATAATTTTTCTAGCCTCTGTGCTTCAGTGGCTGCAACCAAAAAAATGCATATTTTCTCCATTTATATGGCATAATTTTTCTGGCCTCTGTGCTTCAGTGGCTGCAACCAAAAAAATTTATATTTTCAGCATTTATATGGCATAATTTTTCTGTCAACTGTGCTTCAGTGGCTGCGACCAAAAAAATGCATATTTTCTGCATTTATATGGCATAATTTTTCTGGCCTCTGTGCTTCAGTGGCTGCAACCAAAAAAATTTATATTTTCAGCATTTATATGGCATAATTTTTCTGGCAACTGTGCTTCAGTGGCTGCGACCAAAAAAATGACTATTTTCAGCATTTATATGGCATATTTTTTCTGGCCTCTGTGCTTCAGTGGCTGCGGCCAAAAAAACTGGGCAAACAATGCCTACAAGGTCAACGACGTTGACCTTGTAGGCATTGTTTGCCCAGTTTTTTTGGCCGCAGCCAATGAAGCACAGAGGCCAGAAAAAATATGCCACATAAATGCTGAAAATAGTAATTTTTTGCCATACGTTGACTCAACGTATATGGCAAAAAATGACTATTTTCAGCATTTATATGGCATATTTTTTCTGGCAACTGTGCTTCAGTGGCTGCAACCAAAAAAACTGGGCAAACAATGTCTACAAGGTCAACGTATGGCGAAAAATGACTATTTTCAGCATTTATATGGCATATTTTTTCTGGCAACTGTGCTTCAGTGGCTGCGTCCAAAAAAACTGGGCAAACAATGTCTACAAGGTCAACGTATGGCGAAAAATGACTATTTTCAGCATTTATATGGCATATTTTTTCTGGCAACTGTGCTTCAGTGGCTGCGTCCAAAAAAACTGGGCAAACAATGCCTACAAGGTCAATGTATGGCAGTTGTTTAAAGAGAACAGTAGATTACTAGCCAGCAAAGCTACCTAAGCTAAAATGTCCCTCAAATCCCTGCAGACTTCTGTCCCTCCAATACAGAGCAGTATCAAGCAGATTACTAGCCAGCAAACTTACTATCATCTGTCCCTGAAATCACTAACAGCTCTCCCCCTACACTATCTCTTCCAAGCACACACAGGCAGATTTTTCAGATAAATTTTTGCCCTTGATCCCCCTCTGGCATGCCACTGTCCAGGTCGTTGCACCCTTTAAACAACTTTAAAATCATTTTTCTGGCCAGAAATGTCTTTTTTAGATGTTAAAGTTCGCCTTCCCATTGAAGTCTATGGGGTTCGCGAACCGTTCGCGAACCGCTCGCATTTTTGCGCAAGTTCGCGAATATGTTCGCGAACTTTTTTTCCGACGTTCGCTACATCCCTAGTTACAGGAACACGTCAAAGATCCTTCCATAATTAACATATTCTAAATTATCTCTACATAAAGTTTTCCTGTTAGGAAACTGAGAGCTATGAGCTGACTTTCTTGCTGAAAAGCTCATCTTAAAATGTGCGTAAAGACCAAAATCCACAGAAAAATGTTCTCTGTTTGAAGATCAAACACGTGAACTTTTAGGGGGGGAAATTCATTTTACCAGGCTCCCTTGCGCAGCAGGAAAGCTCTTTTGAAGGTGAAAGCTGCTATTATTCTGGCTTATTTGGAAGACATGTCAATAGGAAGAAAGGAATCTTCACATTTGTTAGCACACTTCCTCTGTATCCCACCAAAGTTAATTCCAGAAGACCCAGCTTTACTTTAACTTACCATAAGTGCTCAAAGGACTAGGAAGGGGAAAAAACGAAAGTGTTTTATATGCATTTAAATACAGATATGGAACGATTCGAATTGAAAAACCTTTGGAAATTTGATCCACTCGAAAATCTAAGTAATGTCTCTTCAAAAAACTTCGACTTCAACACTTCGCCACCTTAAACCCGTAGAATTGCTGTTTAGCCTATGGGGGACCTCCTAGAACCTATCTGAGGCTTTTGGCCAAGTTTTGAGAAGTCCAAGTTTTTTTGTGAATAATCCTTTGAATCATTCGATTCAAAGGGTTAAATCGTTTGATCGTACGATTTTACTTCGATCGTACTCCGATCTAATACGCCCGTTTTCGCTGGAGAAAATACTTTGACTATCGAAGTACTCAAATTCGATGGTCGAATTTCTAAGTTTTTTTACTTCGAAATTCGATCCTTGATAAATATGCCCCTAAATCTACTAAACAAATTGAAACAATAATTAACCAAATAGGTTTGTTTTTTCTTCAGTGAGGATTCAAGTACAAGGTACTGTTTTGTTACAGAGAAAAGGGAAATCACTTTTTAAAATTTTAAGTATTTGATTAAAATAAAGTCTATAGGAGATGGCTTTCCTGTAATTCAGATCTTTCTGGATAACAGGTTGACGATAACAGATTCCATACCTGTATACTACATTGTCTCCCCTGCGCAATATAAATGATACTACTGTACAGGGGACACAACATAATATACTAAAGGGCCACTACAGTTTATTATAAATAAGCTAGTGTGCAGCCACAGGGGCAGACATTACAGCTATAATTGGGTTATACAGTAAGTTGCATGTGACAAATACATCATTATGGACTGCAATGGTTTTATCTTTTACAAAAGAACTATAGAACACCATTGTCTCATAAAATGGGGCATTTGGTGTTAATAGATAATTTGTAGGTGCAGGATGAAGAGATACAAACTTATAAATGTAAAAAACACATATTTTCACATTATAGTGTTGCAGGTGCCTTACAAGCTACTTCTTGGAACTTGTGGGGCAGCAGCACCACCTAGAGATAAAATAATAATATGCAGTAACGGCTTATTTCCAAAAACCTGGAAATGAATGTATTGCAATAACACGGTCAAAATGCTTAGTGGAATGGTTATCCACAGCAACTTATCCAAAGTTATCACTTTGCTGCTTTTGTTTTTCTAGAATGATGAAGCCAAATAGCTAAATAGTTGTTATTGGTCCCATGTATCCCATGTTCTTTGTGCCCAGTCCTGTAACAGATGAAATGGGACTATGCAGTGTGCTAGAACTTCTAGAGTAGAGCCTTGAGCTGTTTTTGTGCACTGGGCTTACAATCTTGGGTCTAAGGTTGGAATCACAGATGACGTGCCCCCATATACAAGGGAATAAATCACATGAATTAGGGACGTCATAACCTCATAACCCCGTCACCCACACCACCCACTCCAGATGTCATTGCCCTGCCTGGACTCCCAAGCTGCAAACGATGGCAACCATCACTTTATGAAACATTTAAAAACTTCCTGTGGGGTAAACACATGACCCCATTCATGTACTTAATGTGTATCAGCAGTTAGTGTCAATACCCTAGTCGTTTTCTACACAGTATTATGTTGTATACAAAAAGCAATTACCATCTTTTCGGTTTTCCTTTGTAACTCCCTGCATCTGTTATTATATGTTATACAATTCCAGAAGATCAGCTGCATTTATTCCCTTGTAAATCCCTGCACCTGATCATAAATTGTTCCAGAACAGCTGCATGTATTCCCTTGCAACTCCCTGCACCTGACCATAAACTGTTCCACAACAGTTGCATTTCCCCTTTCAACTCCCTGCGCCTTATTGTAATTGTTCCAGAACAGCTGCATTTTACCTTGCAACTCCCAGCACCTGGTCATAAATTGTCCCAGAACAGCTGCATTAATTCCCTTGCAACTCCCTGCAATTAAACATAAATTGTCACAGAACTGCTGCATTTATTCCCTTGCAACTCCCTGCACTTGACCATAAACTGTTCCACAACAGCTGCATTTCCCCTTTCAACTCCCTGCACCTGATTATAAATTGTTCCAGAACAGCTGCATTTTACCTTGCAACTCCCAGCACCTGGTCATAAATTGTCCCAGAACAGCTGCATTAATTCCCTTGCAACCCCCTGCAATTCAACATAAATTGCCACAAAACTGCTGCATTTATTCCCTTGCAACTCCCTGCACCTGACCATAAACTGTTCCACAACAGCTGCATTTCCCCTTTCAACTCCCTGCACCTGATTATAAATTGTTCCAGAACAGCTGCATTTTACCTTGCAACTCCCAGCACCTGGTCATAAATTGTCCCAGAACAGCTGCATTAATTCCCTTGCAACTCCCTGCAATTAAACATAAATTGTCACAGAACTGCTGCATTTATTCCCTTGCAACTCCCTGCACTTGACCATAAACTGTTCCACAACAGCTGCATTTCCCCTTTCAACTCCCTGCACCTGATTATAAATTGTTCCAGAACAGCTGCATTTTACCTTGCAACTCCCAGCACCTGGTCATAAATTGTCCCAGAACAGCTGCATTAATTCCCTTGCAACTCCCTGCAATTCAACATAAATTGCCACAAAACTGCTGCATTTATTCCCTTGCAACTCCCTGCACCTGACCATAAACTGTTCCACAACAGCTGCATTTCCCCTTTCAACTCCCTGCACCTGATTATAAATTGTTCCAGAACAGCTGCATTTTACCTTGCAACTCCCAGCACCTGGTCATAAATTGTCCCAGAACAGCTGCATTAATTCCCTTGCAACTCCCTGCAATTAAACATAAATTGTCACAGAACTGCTGCATTTATTCCCTTGCAACTCCCTGCACCTGACCATAAACTGTTCCACAACAGTTGCATTTCCCCTTTCAACTCCCTGCTCCTGATTATAAATTGTTCCAGAACAGCTGCATTTTACCTTGCAACTCCCAGCACCTGGTCATAAATTGTCCCAGAACAGCTGCATTAATTCCCTTGCAACTCCCTGCAATTCAACATAAATTGCCACAAAACTGCTGCATTTATTCCCTTGCAACTCCCTGCACCTGACCATAAACTGTTCCACAACAGCTGCATTTCCCCTTTCAACTCCCTGCACCTGATTATAAATTGTTCCAGAACAGCTGCATTTTACCTTGCAACTCCCAGCACCTGGTCATAAATTGTCTTGCAACTCCCTGCAATTAAACATAAATTGTCACAGGACTGCTGCATTTATTCCCTTGCAACTCCCTGCACATGATCATATATCAATATGCAGGAAAACAAACCTACAGCTGCTGTTATGGAATATCATAACAGTAAATACTAATGTACACTAAAACATTCATTTAAAACATGTAATGAAAAATAATAAGATTGACTGATTGATCAACTTGTGGGAAGACATACATAAAGCAAGTAATGCAAAAATTAAGCAATTAAGACATGTAGAATCTCTGGACTTTTTTGATTGAGTCTAAACGGATGGGATACATTACAAGAAAGTGGGAAGTAGATATGGGAAATTGAAGAAGAAGAAGTAGGATTGAGAAATAAAAAGTAGAAAGAAGCAGTCACAAAGGGCAATGAAAAAAAGGGGCAGTAGAGAAATACTCCAAAATACTAAAGTAAGTACTAAAGATATAGAAACAGAAAATATGGATTAACGACAGAATTACGTGAGAGGGAACTTGAGTTTCAATGGGACATGGCTAGTTTACTTATTGCAGGTTTATGTGCTAAGTAAATAAATCAGCCCTAGAGCACTTAACCTCGCACATTGGGCATAACCTTGTCCATGCAGATGGATGCCTGACTCAGACCTACTGTGTAAGAACATTAGAGGCTACAAGAGTTGCTTCCTAACATGGAAAGTGTTACTTGTTCACTACCCAAGATTTTTTGCCTGCAGCATTGGATAGAGTATGGTCCAATTACATTGGCATAATCAGTGCATTTTATACAGGTATAGTATCTGTTTTCTGGAAACCCATTATCCAGAAAGCTTCGACTTACCGAATAGCCATCTCCCATAGACTCCCTTTTATCAAAATAATTAAAATTCCATTTTTTTCTGTATTAATAAAACATTACCTTGAACTTTATCCAAACTGAGATAGACTGGAAGCGAAATCAGACTATTGGGTTTAATTAATGTTTACATGATTTTGTAGTAGCAGGTATGAAGATCCAAATTACGGAAAGATCTGTTATCTGGAAAACCCCAGAAATCAAGCATTCTGGATCACAGGTCCCATACCTGTACTTTTCCCAACACTGTTGCACAGTAATGAGCCCTAAAATCTTTATTTGAATGGGCCTTTGTAGGGTTCCAAGTGAGCCACCGACACATAAACCAACATTGCTAATGGATATTGTAACAAAAGATTACCTACACTTTAAGATCTCAGTTTAAAACAGTAGTAGGGTTATTTAATGGATTAAGTCTATACATTTATATTGGAAAATAGCATAATTGAAAAAACATAATAGCATTTTGCTCCAAATAAAATCAGATGGGTTTCTATGAACATCAATAGCTCGGTATTGAATATTCCCCATACAGTGACATTAATTCTTTCAGCACCATTATTCTGTACATTACATCACTCAGACTGTTCCAACATTAAACAACTCATCTCACAGGCTTTTATGTTAAGTACTGACATTGGAAAAAGCATTTTGAAGTACCAGAGCAGAGAAATGTTTGTATAGCTATGTCAAAATGTGGGCTTCATTTCAATGACGCTTGCTTCAAATAACTGAAAACATTTGTACTAATCTGATAACTATAATCTTAGTGAATATAATGGGAGTGTTGTCCCAGGCGTAAGAGGCATAAGGATCAGTCTTTCAGCGAGTCAGACTATAACATTGACAGAGAAACGCTAGAAATTGCCTTTCAACAGTCCAAAGAGGTACAGTACATCAGTAATATATGAAATAAATACTAAATTAAAATCTTGGATATTCCTGCGACTTTAATGCTTCAAACCTTTATATGCTGAAACCTTTATATCTTGTTTCTTAACCTTTTCGCTACATGTGGGTGGATACTAGAAACAAATAGTCCTGAAAATCTCTGCCACTTGTGTTTATCAGAATGCAGATAAGGGGATTCTCTATAAATCAATAAAAATAACCTAATGCCTTTTTTTGAGGGTAGATTCAGTAAAAACTCGAATATTTGGGTTAAAAAACATAAAACTTGAATTTTTGTAGATTTATTATGCTGCCAAGCTGCAAAAAGCCAGAATCTGAAAATACTCCAGCTTAAACCTGCAGAGGTCATGTAGAAGTTAATGCCAGAGGTCCACTGAACCATCTGAAGATGTTTTCAGCCTTCATGGTTTTAGGGTTTTTTAGGGTTTAGGGTTTTTTCGGTGGATTTGCAAATAACATGGTCAATTCATACCAAGGCAGTAAGGCATATTGACGAGTCTTTACAACTCCAAGGCCAGCCTTACAAAGCACAAGAGATCAGAAGCTACAGGAACTGATCTAAATCAAAGAAAGAGGTTGAACAAAATAGACCAATTTCACTTGCAGCAACAAGTAATGTTATTACTTCAGTCTATAGTAAAATGTTACTCCAATAGTTGATTGTTGTTATCTTTGGGACCACTAGTCAGTACAAGACATTATAATGTATGAGTTGAAAATATATAAAACAACAAACAAATCAGAATTCCTGTAATTATATTAAAAATGCTATCTACTTTGCATCTGTTCATTTTGATTTTTCAGAAACCAAGAAAATAATCATTATGTTGAGTTTTTGAGCTGTGGTTCCCTAGTGTAAACCAGAAATAGGTCCTAAATGATAATTATTTTAGAATTGTGTTGTACCTGGGGTCTCCTGTGGTACACTATATTTAAAAAGTCAGTACTGATACTGTGAAAACTCTTCAATTAAAAATTCACCTAGTCCCCGTTTGAGATAATTCTCAAGCTAATGACAAAGCTTGTACTTCGCTGTTGAATTAAAATTTGCTTTCATTAACAGTCTAAATTAGATTCTTCGTTACACTAATGAGCCCCTTGAGAAACTTGTATCAGTTCCTATAAGAATTATTTCCTCAAGCTAAGTTGCATAAGGAACGGTGTATTATTTTGATGGTCATGTATAATGTCATCTTTGGAACACTTTCACACTGTTGCACAACCATTTGAAACATATTATTTTATTCTCACTCCAATAGTGAGAATAAAGAATGAACTTTCCTGTTGTATTTCATATTCACGTATTTGCTGCAAGTTCCAAAAGTCTGGCATTTCAGAACTTGAGAACCTGAGCAATTGTGGCACTTAGTACAGAACATCTATCAAGTCAGCCAACCTAAGGTCCCTATTACATTGAACTAGGTTTAGCTTCACGAGGAGACAAGTAACAGGCCTGTTCTATTTTTTTTTAGGAATGTGGGAGTAAGCTAATTCAAAGAAGACCTTACAACCGCCATGAAGAAAACACTCTTGGCAGAACCGAATATAAGATGACTGCTCTGTAAGACAGTAGAGACAACCATAAAGCCACCTTTCCATTCATTTCAAGCAACTATATTATAAATATTAGAATACACTTTTCATAGTTCACTAAACTTATCACTTTATAAAAAGTTATTCTTAGATGGCACGTGGAACCAACTTGCAAGAGAGTTTTGGTCTTTGGTCAAAAAGAACAATATTCCATATATAGTGAAACTGTCCAGCATTTCTCTTTGAGAATCTATATTACTATCTTCTCTGTTATCTAAATAAATCTGAAAAAAATACTGACTAAATAATAATGTTCATAAGTAAATATTGATGTCACATAGTTGCATAGTTAAATCGAGTTAAAAAAGTCCATCAAGTTCAAGCCCTCCAAATGAAAACCCAGCATCCATACACACACCCCTTCCTACTTTCACATAAATTATATATACCCATACCTATACTAAATAGAGCTTAGTATCACAATAGCCTTTGATATTATGTCTATCCAAAAAATCATCCAAGCCATTCTTAAAGGCATTAACTGAATCAGCCATCATAACATCACCCAGCAATGCATTCCACAACCTCACTGTAACAAACTTACCTTTGGTTCGTAGGGGACGGCAGGGACGCTTGCCGCCCCCACGGCGGGGACGCCCGCCGCGCCGAGCGGCAGCCGCCGCTTCTAGGCCTCAGGCGCCGGCTCCTTAGGGAGCGCGCAGCGCGCATGCGCCGGTCTTAAGGCGCAGGCGCGTTCGCGCAGGCGTGCTGACGTCACGGCGCAGACGCGCTGGCGTCATTGCGACGGACGCAATGGCGCCAAAATTTAAAATAAAAAGGCAATGCACAGTGTGTGCATTGCCCAACGTAGGTTCTAGTTTTTCTGTTCCTGGGTGCGATTCTGCTTGTTTATTCCTGTCCTTCCGGCTAGTCCTGACTCCTGTAATTGATCTCTGCCTGCCCTGACCCTTTGGCTTATCCTCTGACTACGCTTTCTGGATCCCGATTTTGTACTTCGACCAAGATTGTTACTGACCCGGCCTGTGACCTCGACTACTCTGCTTCTTACCGATTCTGTACCTTGTTCCGATTGGTTTTGACTTGGCCTGTTTCTGGACTTTGATATACATTTACGTAAGGTTCCCTTGCTCGCTCAGAGTTGTAGTCCTCTTAGTCCCCTCACTTTAAGACCTGGCGGCATCCGAGTAGCGGAGGGCTCATCCCGAAGTGAAAGGCGGCGGTTTGAGGCGGAAGCGTGAGCCGAGCCCGGGACATCGGGGTTAACTCTGGGTTGTGGATACCGAACGTGACACTCACTGTCCTGACTGTGAAGAACCCCCTACGTTGCTTCAAATGAAAGTTCTTTTATTCTAGTCTGAAGGGCTAGCCTCTGGTACCTTGATCCACTTTATGGGTAAAAAGGTCCCCTGCTATTTGTCTATAATGTCCTCTAATGTACTTGTAAAGTGTAATCATGTCCCCTCGCAAGCACCTTTTTTCCAGAGAAAACAACCCCAAACTTGACAGTCTACCCTCATAATTTAAGTCTTCCATCCCTCTAACTAATTTAGTTGCACTTAGTCTCTGCACTCTCTCCAGCTCATTTATATCCCTCTTAAGGACTGGAGTCCAAAACTGCACTGCATACTCCAGATGAGACCTTACCAGGGACCTATAAAGAGGCATAATTATGTTTTCATCCCTTGAGTTAATGCCCTTTTTTATGCAAGACAGAACTTTATTTGCTTTAGTAGCCACAGAATGACACTGCCCAGAATTAGACAACTTGTTATCTACAAAAACCCCTAGATCCTTCTCATTTAAGGAAACTCCCAACACACAGCCATTTAGGGGCACATTTACTATTGGTCGAATATCAAGGGTTAATTAACCCTTGACATTCGACCCTCAAAGTAAAATCCTTCGACTTCGAATATCGAAGTGGAAGGATTTACCGCAAATACTTTGATCGAACAATTGAAGGAAAAAAGTTTGATCGAACGATTAAATCCTTCAAATCAAACGATTTGAAGGCTTTTAATCCATCGATCGAAGGATTTTCCCTAGATCAGAAAAAGCATAGAAAGCTTATGGGGAAGGTCCCCATAGGCTAACATTGATGCTCAGTAGGTTTAAAGTGGCAAAGTAGGTAGTCGAATTTTTTTTTAAAGAGACAGTACTTCGACTATCGAATGGTCAAATAGTTGAACGATTTTTGCCCACCTCCAGGTCATTGATAAACAAGTTGAAAAGCAAGGGACCTAGTACAGAGTCCTGTGGTACTCCACTAACAACACTGGTCCAATTAGAAAATGTTCCATTCACCACCACTCTTTGTAGTCTATCTTTTAGCCAGTTCTCTATCCAGGTACAAATACTATGTTCCAGGCCAACATTCCTTAATTTAACCAGTAACCTTTTGTGTGTCACTGTATCAAATGCTTTAGCAAAGTCTAAGTAAATCACATCCACTGACATCCCAGAATCGAGGTCCCTGCTTACCTTCTCATAAAAATAAATTAAGTTAGTCTGGCAAGATCTATTACGCATAAAACCATGCTGACATACACTCATAGTATTATGATTTGCTATAAAGTCCAGTATCTTATCCTTTAATAACCCTTCGAAAAGCTTTCCTACCACTGACGTCAGACTAACTGGCCTATAGTTTTGAGGCTGAGAACGGGATCCTTTTTTGAATAGAGGCACCACATTAGCAATTCGCCAGTCTCTCGGCACTGTGCCAGACCTCAATGAATCCTGAAAAATTAAGTAAAGAGGTGTGGCAATCACAGAGCTAAGCTCACTAAGTACCATGGGATGAATACCATCTGGCCCCGGACCTTTGTTAATCTTTACATGTTCTAGTCTCTTTTAAATGTCCTCATGTGTTAACCATGCATCATTAGTTGTATTTCTAGAAATGTTTTCCTCATTGTTAAAATAACAATATATTGCTAACTATTGGCAAGTTTCAGCTATCCCTATTTCTAATTTTAAGGATAAAATTAACTGGATTTTATCAACAAAAAACAATGCAGTATACTCTCCGATAAACATGATAAGTTCCTTAAGATCTTGGAACACTGGTACACTTTTTTTCTGAGAAGCAGAGATTCATCCTCTCTGTCACTGTAACTTTATCTGATTAACTTAACATGAGTTATTAACATTTTATTATTACACTTTCTCAACCTTTTCTTCTACATCTTCTTTTCATCCCTCTTGAAATGGATCATTGGGAATAATAGTTAATATTTTTCATTTTAATATCCATTTTGTGTTCTGAAAATTCAAAACTTATCACTTTTTAGTATGTTATAGAATGGCTAATTGTAAGCAACTTTTCAAATGGCCCTAACTTATTTATAGTTTTTTAATTATTTGCTTATTTTTCTGACTCTTGCCAGTGGGACTTGGATTTATACTATTGAGTGCTATTCTCATAGCTACCAGGGAGCTGTTATCTTGTGTCAGGGAGCTGTTATCTGGTCACCTTCCCATTGTTCTGCTGATGGGCTGCTGGAAGGATAGGGAAGGGGGTGACATTACCTGGGAAACTGTCAATATATCTAGCTCCATGTCAGATTTCAAAATTAAATATAAAAAATCTGTTTACTTTTTTAAAAAACTCACTTCAGTGCAGAACTACTATTGATGCATTTTATTGATGCAGTATCCCTTTAAGTATAGAAGTACATATCCTATAGAATATTTTTCGATGCCTCAACACTTTGGATTACATTTATTAAAACGTGAATTTTAGTGTTTGCCATGATTCAAGAAAATCAAGGCAAAAAAATGTGAATTACATTTTTTTAGTTGGAGTTATCCAAACTCATTTTTAAAATGTATTTAAATTCTAATGAAAAAAAAAATGAAAACCAGACAAGATTCTATTGAAGCCAATGGGGGCATATTTTCAAAATTCTAGCCAAAAAGTAAATTTTTTACAAATGAAGTGAATAATGTGATTCTACAAAATGAAAATTCGTTTTCCAATTATAGTTGTTTCCACAAAATAAGCAAGCAGTCTTACATTTTTTTATTTTCACTATTGTGTATTGAAAAAATGCAAATGAAAAAATTTGTAAATTGCCCTTTTATTGCTTTTTCAATGCTTTCCCATCCTTCTGGAATTGTTTTACACTATGTTAAGGCCTCTGGGGCACAGCATAATTTACACCACAATCTCTTTTTGTCTCAGCAGGTCCTCTTCTGTATTGCTGACGAAGTGGTTTCCAAAGAGAGAGCCACTCTCTATTTCAATTTGTCACAATAAGTTGGGTGCCAAGGCTTATTAAAGCCAGCAGCTAAATACATTTTTTTCTGAGAGGTGTTTCATGCAGTGTAGTACAGATAGACTGGCACCATTTATAGATACCGGCACAAATAAATAAGTAGGTTGAAAAAAGACACACGTCCATCATGTTCAAGCTTTTAACTTTTTTTTACCTGCCTAACTGCCAGTTGAGGAAGGCAAAAAACTCTATCTGAAGCCTCTCCAATTTGCCTCAGAGGGGGAAAAATTCCTTCCTGACTCCAAAATGGTAATTGGACCAGTCCCTGGATCAACTTGTACTATGAGCTATTTCCCATAACCCTGTATTCCCTCACTTGCTAAAAAGTCATCCAACCCTCATAGAAAATATCCATTACCCTGTGCCTATCTGTTCCTAATCTGGCAGGTGTTTGTGTTTCTACTGAGGTGCTCTCTTAACTTATTTGTACTTTCAGCCCTTTGCTATCCTCCCAGATTTTTTGGAGGTTCAAAGCATTTATACACCCCAGGTAGGGTCAAAGCAGGGGGTTGGTGGTTTGTGCAGAATGGGATGTGGTATAGGTTGAATGAGTTATGAGCAAAATCATCCAGGGCGCAATCCAGAGAGGTTTTACATCCCTGCCTTTTGCCTGAGACCCCCAGTACCAGCCCCCTGACTTGAATCCAAACAGGCCTAGACCCCTCCTTTCCATGTATATACTAGGGAGTACCACCTGAAACCCCTGGGCCAATAGGAACTATCCATCTACCACTGAGCACATCAAGCAATATAGGATTCCTTTCAGTAAAAAAACATTGAACTTAATCCCCCCCCAAATTCCATTATAAAACCCAGTTGATGTGAAATGACAATATAGTTACCAGATAATTCCCTGCAAATCTTCTTGCTTGTGGCCTATATCCTGTCCATTGACCCATGATAAGGAAACATGGAAAGAACTCTCTCTGACCTGTGTTAACATTTATTAGATGCAGATGGCGACGACATCAGAATGCTGCCTTTTTTTCCAAAAATGAATATAAGCAAATGAAAATAATGCGCAAAATGTGCTTTTTGTAGAGCATGTTTATTAACTGCAGTGCTGGTTTACTGATTCATGCCTGTTTAACTGTACCTTTTATAAAATTCAAACAGAGGTAAATTATGCCTGTAATATAAGTGGCGTGTATTCTTACAGATAGGGCCATCTGCTTCTTTTGTTACAACTTATGTCAGCCTTTTCCTTATACAATTATACAACTCTAAATATTTTTTTGCCGCCATAAAAAAATGATAGTTCTGTAAGACAACTAGAGATAATTAGGAATCCAAGAATCTTCTCATTTTGAATTTAGCTGTTATTGACTTTCTTTAATTAAGCTCAGTGTTTAATGAACCAATTGGCTCTAAAGTTCTGGGAATTTTATTTCCCTATGGGATGAGAATGATAAGATATATTACACTCTCTGCGCATCACATATAGACCCAGCTGGCTCACAGTCATATCTAAGGTAACTATTATAAAGCAAATACGATGAACTTTATATAAGAACATTGACTGATAAACATACTGCATAAGAATGGAAAACCGTCCATCAAATGGATCCTATAGACAAATAAACTTTACTTTGTGTGTTCTTGCAATCTATGGCATTATCTATATCTGGTCTATAATACTATACCAAGCAAATAACAGATTAAAAATCACCTATTGTGTATTTCCAAGCAAAACAGGGCAAAAAAATAACAAATGTGGGATAAAGTTGATACCATTATTGGCTAACTAAGATAATCATAGCAAGCTTTCAGAATATTTTAATTACTTTTTCAAGCTGAATATAATCAAGATGTAGTGGTCTCTGGTATATACACAACACTCAGCTCATCAAATGACCAACAAAAAGGAATGTCCATCTCTGTATGAGGTTTTAACAAAGTCATATACAGGGGGACTTGCAAGGGACAACCAGTTAAGGTACAAGATAATGTGGATCAAATTGGCTGAATAGGGTGAGTGGTCGGGCTGCAGGCACGGAGGGGGAGGACACGGAAGGGAAAGACACGTGAGGGAGGACGGGCTGCATGCACATAGGTGAAGGGAGGGCAGGCTGCAGGCACAGACGGGGGAGGGAGGACGGGCTGTAGGCACGGACACGGATGGGAAGGGAGGGAGTGCTGAGAGCAGGGAGAGCTGAGAGCAGCAAGCACAGAGGGGAAGGAAGTGTGTTCATAACCTGGCAAATTTTGTAAAATGAACAGTAATTAGGGAGTGTGGTCACAAAAATGGGCGTGGTCAAAAATTTCACTGCGTGTTATCAAGGTAGATCTCCTGATGGGGGCAGGTGTCGAGAGTAGATCCCAGTGTAACAAAGTCTGTGTGGGCTCATATGGAATTCCGTTTATTTCACACTCCATTAATTTAGCCCTACTTTGTATTCAGCCATTTTGATCCACATTATCTTGTACCTCACTTGACTGTCCCTCGCATTTCTCAGTGTATATGACTTTGTTAACACCTCACACAGAGATGAACATTCCTTTATGTTGGCCATTTGATCTATGAGCTAAATATTGTATACATATCAGAGAACACCACAACATCGTTATATTCAGCTTGAAAAGGGAACTAAAATGTTCTGAAAGTTTGCTATAATTATCTTGGTTAGCCAATAAAGGTATCACCAACTTTTTGTTATTTTTTTTCTGTGACTGGCTAACACGGTACAACAACTTTACAAGCAGTACAGGTAAGACCTTTAAAGCAACCCCTTTAATTCAGACAGGGTAGACATTTTGTATACGGTAGTATGTTTTGGGTTTCTATACCAACCCAAGGCAACCACATCCCTTTAGCAATAAAGATCTGTGCCTCCAAAGATGCCCCTGTAGCTCCCCATCTTCTTTTCATTGCTCATGGTCTGTGCTGCTGTCGGTTACTGAGATTAGGGACTGACACACAATATGCTGAATATATATATCATATAAATGTCACAATATAAGGCTGATTAGTAAATTCTTTCGATTATTGGTACATGGCAGCTCAGAAACCAGAACAATTAACATCAGACTTGAATAATCAGTCCTGCAGCATCAGCTCATATGACAGGCAAACCACATTTTCTGCTTCATGTTTAGTGACGACCCTTACGTTTGGCTTCTCAACAACTGCTTAAGGCTCACAGAGCATGTGCACGTCACTGACACTCCTTCCAAGATGGGAAACTCCTGTAACAAAATTTGATTTGGTCTGGATCATTACTACTATAGCGATGCTGAACCAGGGGGTTATTTACTCCAAATGCCAAAAAAAACAAACAATTTGTTTTTTCAGTATAAAATTCAAATTTTTACTAGATTTTTCAGGATTTATTTTACCCAGAGGATGGGAAGAGTCAGAATCTGAAAATCCGGACCTGTCGAGGTTGTATATAAGTCAATGGGAGAAGTCCCAAATATTTTTTGATCTGCGCTGGGTTTCGTGCATTAACCCGAAGATTTTTCGGGTTAATGCACTGGGTTTTTGTGCAAACATCTGAACAAAAACTGTGTTTTCGGGTGGAAAATCCAAAAATTTTTATTTGTTTCTTTTTCCCGCAAACAAAACTTCTGGGAATTAAAAGAAAATCGAAATGTTGTCCTGGATGATTTTTGAACCAAGCATCTGTCTTTAAAAATCACCAAATCTGTTATTTCTGTTATTTCACTTTATTAGATCTTTACTGTAGCCATTAGTATCAAATTATATCATATTCAGTTTTTTCTTGCCTACAGCTGCTGAATTTGTGTCCCAGTATTATGGAAGAAAACCTTGGCCTTTCAGATCTGCCAAGTGCTCAGCATAGTGTCTTCTTGCTACTTCTTTTCTTCTACCTGATGACATTGACTGGAAACTGATTCTACTCCTCATCTTCTCAGATTCACATCTCCATACATCTAAGTGCTTCTTTCTTGCCAACCTTGCTTCACTTGATATATGTTCCAGGTCACCTTGCCCAAACTTTATTTAGACTTCTTAACGAAGAAGCAGAACATCGCCATTGTGACCTGTATAAGACAAATATTTTATTACTTTTTTCTATCTTTTCTGAACTGTTTTTGTTGGCTGTCATGTCTTATGATAGATATATTGCCATTTACCATCCTCTGCATTACATTCATTTAATGCAAAAACATCTGTGCTCAGCTTGCCTCCTTAGTCTGGTTATGTGTTTTTTTGTATTTCTTAGTTCAGATCCTTTGTGTGCTGAGATTGTCTTTCTTCAGGCAAAATGTTATCAACAATTTATTGTGTGACCTTCCCCAGTTGCTCCAGCTGTCATGCACAGAAACAGTAACTAACATCCTTGTCATACTGATGCTTGGAGGAGTTTTGGTATTCAGCGCTCTTGGAGTTACCTTTATCCCCTAATGTTTACATTTTTAACACTGTACAAAAGATTGAGACCAGAGAAGAGAACAATAAGGCTTTCTGCACTTCTACATCCTATTTGTCAGTTGTGTTTACAATTTATACCGTCCATATATTTACTTATTTTCGCCCCACCACAGATAGATATTTTGGGCCAGATTTATCAAGGGTTAAAATCAAAATTCTAATTTTGAATTCAAATTTAAAAAGTCAAATTTTCTAATTTATTTTAGGGGCACATTTACCTAGGGTCGAATATCGAGGGTTAATTAACCCTCGATATTCGACTGCCGAATTGAAATCTTTCCACTTTCAATATCGAAGTCAAAAGATTTATCGCAATTCGTTCGATCGAACGATCGAAGGAATAATCGTTTGATCGAACGATTAAATCCTTTGAATCGAACGATTCAAAGGATTTTAATCCATTGATCGAAGGATTATCCTTCGATCAGAAAAACCTTGTAAAGCCTATGGGGACCTTCCCCATAGGCTAACATTGGCCTCGGTTGGTTTTAGGTGGCGAACTAGGGGGTCGAAGTACTTCGATCATTGAATGGTCGAATATTCGAACGATTTTTAGTTCGAAACGTTCCATTCGAAGTCGAAGGTCGAAGTAGCCAATTCGATGGTCGATGTAGCCCATCTATTTTCCTCTATTCCTTCACTCGAGCTTAGTGAATGGGCCCCTGGGTGTCATTTGACTAGGGAATAGTCCAAATTCAATTCGAGTTTTTAAAAAAATGTATCAACACTTGAGTTGTTATGTGCAAAAAAATGTTTTTGAGAGTTGGTAGGCCCATTGAAAATGATGAGCAGAATACTAATTTGTTGCATTTGTTTTTTTCATGTTTATATTCAAATTTTATTCATAAATAAGCATACATTCAAGTTTTGTAAGTTTTCAAGTTTTAAAAAGGGGGGTTTATGTTTATGTGAATAATGAAAAAACATACATTTTTAATATTTATTAAGCAAAAAAACACCAAAAAATTGAATGTAAAATCTCAGCATCTAAAAGCTGAAGATCATGTAGATGCCCTAGCCAAAATTCAAACTATTTATTAATCAATAAAGTTTTTTGTGAGCTTGTAAATTCACTGAAAACACAAATTTGAGATATTGCAGTTTATTGCCACGGTTTTATTCATTCAAGGTTTTTATATTCAGATTTTTTTAATGAATAAGGTATTGTTCATGTTTTTTAAATACAGAGTTTATTCTAAGTAGAAAAAAAACTCTAAAGTTACATAAATATGAAATTTGATAAATAAGCCTATTAAGTTAAAATTAGAATTTTGCTAAATAAGCCCACGCATGTACAAAACATTTTTCATTTTAACAATAAAAACATGGAATGCTAAGGGGCAGCTTTATCAAGGGTCGAAGTGAATTTGAGGGAATTTTCGAAGTAAAAAAATTCGAAATTCAAAGTAATTTTTTGGATACTTCGACCATCAAATAGGATACTATGACTTCGAATTTACTTTGACTTTGATTCAAAGTAAAAATCGTTTGAATATTCGACATTCGATAATCAACAACAATGAACAATTTTACTTTGATCGTTCCATTGCTAAATTCGGTAAGAAATCCTTCAACTTCGATAGATAAAATCTTATCTTAATATTTTTATTATGTTAATTCTGCAATTACAAAAAAAAAACAAAAAAAATGGTTCTTATTTTTGATAATCCTAATCCTTTTCCTAGTCTCACCTGTTCAACATCACAAACCGATGTGTTTAACTTTTGGAAATTGGACCATTGTAGGCTTATTATCCATCACATCCTGCACCAAGGATGAGCTCAGACTTCATCAACATGGACACTACAATACCTTGTCCTGTAAAAATCAGGTATGTATGTCCATGGTCTGAGATGTTCTTATTTATAGCAATGTCCTATGACACATATGCTGCTGTCTGTTATCCTGTAGTATTTTGAATTGCATTGCATTCCAGAATGTTTGCATTCAGATGACATTTTTAGTAGGGCTTGGGATTGACTTTTTCTTAGTATTCACTGAGATTAACATTCTATAGTTCAAATAGCGTTCATGGTTTCAGTTACATCATGAAAATCTACACCCTCATTATTTCCTAATTCTATTTTTGTTGAAGGAGTTCAGCCAATTAGAACTTAGCTGACGACTTCCTCCCATATGTCTTAATCATCTGCACTGTCCTCAAGAACGAATGATGGAAAACGTAGTGCTTTCTCTGGCTGTTTATCACACCTCGCTGTGGTCTTTAATGTGTATGGTTGCAAATGTACTTGACTTCATTCCTACCACATGATATCTAAAAAATATTATGAAAATTGCTCTCAATAAAGCTCTCCTTTTTGAATTTCAGAGGCCTCATTAAATGAATGTAGAAATATTTTACGTTATCAGAGCAACAGTCAAAGTTGGCTTATTAGAATTATTCAAAGCTATCTGTGGAACACAGTAATAAAAATCTTTAGGGTTTGATTTGGCACACAAAAAGAAAATATACCGAATATTTTATATATATATATATATATATATATATATATATATATATATATATATATATAATGAACAGAGTCAAGGAATATGTTGATGAGTTGTTACATAGCACAAGTAGATGACAGCAATCCAGGTGAAATAATGACATTTTGGCTGTACCATGAGTTGTGCTCACCATGTAAGGGTGGGTAAAACAAATAATGGACCTGTATTTAACACCTATTTTTGTATTCCTATTTACTAACAAAATTCTAACTGCCACTAGGTGCAGAGTGCTATGGATAGACCCAAGTGCTAAGACAATGGAGCCCAATGGTGCACAATTATGTTAATTATTTGGAAAAAATGGAGTCTATGGGAGATTGCCTTCCCGTAAAAGCGCTTGATTGGATAACAGATCCAATACTTGTATAAAAGTGCTCATATACAGGAGGATATTGGCCTGTGCATGGGCCCAAAATAATGTACTCTTCATTAAATATATAATTGGTTGAATTCTCAACCATCCACTCACCACATTAAACCATGGATGTGGTTTATGACTGATAAATCTGTATGGCCTCCAGCAGATTCATTCTTTCACACAAGGGACTAACAACTGGATCAGGCTATTTTGTTTACCACTTAGATGGCCATATTGGGCAAAATGTCTGGACACTTATCTGTTTAGCCAAATGAGCAATTTTCCTATGTATAGCCAGTTTAATACACAGCACAATCAGTCACTTTGTGCCACTGTTTGGGACCTGACGTTTTCATTCAGACCTGCATTTTCACAGTAATGAGCCCTAACATCTTTAGATGAATGGGCCTTTGTCTGCAGAGTTTTAAGTGAGCCACCAGCACAGAAACCAAAACTCACACTAATGGATATTGTAACAAAAGATTACCTAAACTTTAAGATCTTAATTCAAAACACTAATAGGCTTATTTAATGGAGCCAGTCTGTACATTTCTATAGGAAAGTGAGATCAACGAAAAACATAATAGCATTTTACTCCAAATAATAAAATCAGATCGCTTTCTATAAATGTGCCCCATGCCGTGACATTAATTCAGCACCATTATTCTGTACATTACATCACTCAGACTGTTCCAACATTAAACAACTCATCTCACTGGCTTTTATGTAATGTACTGACGTTGAAAAAACATTTTGAAGTATCAGAGAAATGTTTGTATAACGATGTCAAAATTCATTTTGTTTCAATGATAACATTTCAATGACTTTAAGGGGCCGATTCACTAACTTCGAGTGAAGGATTCGAAGTAAAAAAACTTCGAATTTCGAAGTATTTTTTGGGCTACTTCGACCATCGAATGGGCTACTTCGACCTTCGACTACGACTTCGAATCGAAGGATTCTAAGTAAAAATCGTTTGATTATTCGACCATTCGGTAGTCAAAGTACTGTCTCTTTAAAAAAAACTTCGACCCCCTAGTTTGGCAGCTAAAAGCTACCGAAGTCAATGTTAGCCTATGGGGAAGGTCCCCATAGGCTTTCCTAAGTTTTTTTGATCGAAGGATATTCCTTCGATCGTTGGATTAAAATCCTTCGAATCGTTTGATTCGAAGGATTTAATCTTTCGATCGAAGGAATAATCCTTCGATCGTACGATCACAGTATTTTCGCTAAATCCTTCGACTTCGATATTCAAAGTCGAAGGATTTTAATTCCTAGTCGAATATCGAGGGTTAAATAACCCTCGATATTCAACCCTTAGTGAATCGGCCCCTAACACTAAGAACAATGATGCTGCATATGTCTGTAATCTATAACACTTGATGGGGATGAAAGTAAATAATTCTGAAAATCTCTGCCTTGTAAATTTATCAGAATACCTCAAAAAGGTAACAGGCCTATTTACATATTTGGGTTTAATGGGAAATCATTAACAGTAGTTAGAGCTATATAATGAACAGAAGCTGTACATGCTTCTCACAAAGGGCCAGATTCAATTCAGAGAGAAAATAGTTTATTACGAGAAAACTCATGGGCGAGATTTAATTTAAGATGCAATTCAATTAAAGAAAACATCTCGGTTTAGCACATGAAAACTCTATTGAAGTCTATGGAGCTGAATTAGGAGAAAGAAAATGGAACTGAATTAAGAGAAAAGTTTTTTTCTCCTCTAACTGAATCCTGTTCATGTGTTTTCATATGATAAACCATGAGATAGCGTTTTCTGGATCTGAATCTGGCCTAAAATTGGAAAAGACTATGCCAAACCTTCACTTAGCTGAAAATATTCTTTCATTGTTTTAAAGCTACTGAGCTATATAAGTGGGTTTCATATAATCTCCAATTTGGTTCTCTAGCACAAAATGCAGCTAAATTCAAGGTTAAAGCTAAAGAAGAATGGTCAGACCTATTGATAAGGTTAATTTCAGTGTTATATTCCAGAAGTGGACAGGATTGGGAAATAACACATGTTATCTGTGTGGCTATGGGCCACCGAGTAAAATAAATATCTAGCTGATATCTAGTAGCTATCACATGATGGATTTACCAGGCATCATACATGAAAGCTTGCTGTGTTACCCTCCTTAATTCTCTAGAACAGTTACTGATGTAATAATCATGATCTCATCTCAGTCACAATTCTTCTTTTTTTCCCATGATTAATTCTATTTTTGATTACTGATTTTAAAAAAAGCTTGCTAGTTATTGCTAGTTACTGGAAAAAAATTATGCATTTGCACTCTCATAACTGTTTTGATTTTTTCATGTTTGTGAATTCTCATTATTTGAAGATATAATGTCGATGTGAGTGGCAAGTACCAGCAGATATCTCTGGACCAACAGGAACTTTCCACTGCCTACAGGCCAGCAATGAATAAGCATGAGAGCACTTAGGGGCTGGTTCACTAAGGGTCGAATATCGAGGGTTAATTAACCCTCGATATTTGACTAGGAATTAAAATCCTTCGACTTCGAATATCGAAGTCGAAGGATTTAGCGCAGATAGTTTGATCGAATGATCGATAATTCCTTCGATCGAATGATAAAATCCTTTGAATCGAACGATTCGAAGGATTTTAATTCAACGATCGAAGGAATATCCTTCGATCAAAAAAAGTTAGCCAAGCCTATGGGGACCTTCCCCATAGGCTAACATTGACTTCGGTAGCTTTAGATGGCCAACTAGGGGGTCGAAGTTTTTTTTAAAGAGTACTTCGACTATCGAATGGTCGAATAGTCAAACGATTTTTACTACGAATCCTTCGAGTCGTAGTCGTAGTTGAAGGTCGAAGTAGCCCATTCGATGGTCCAAGTAGCACAAAAAAAACTTCGAAATTCGAAGTTTTTTACCTTCGAATCCTTCACTCGAAGTTAGTGAATCGGCCTCTTACTGGTCATGCCCAGAACATATTGTAGGCTGCCTTTAACACTTTTAATGATTCTTCAATAAATTTCTATTTTTTAACAGACGCATAATCAGCTCCTTTGGTGCTCCATTTATCTCTTGCTCCACTGCCTACAGGGGTTTTCTAACTCTGTGGGATTTTTCACATTAAAGATTAACTCCAAATCAGAACTTGAAGTTTTGAGATTCATTAAACAAAACAAAATCTAAAAGATTAGGATTAAAAAATTTAATCAACTTCAGTTAAAGTCAATGGGAGGTGTATAGTTAAAACTGGCTGTTTGATAATGTGATTGGGTGTTTTTTTTGGTACACTTGATAAAGGGTATCTACCCAAAACATGTTGTGTAACTACAACCTGGAATAAAAGTTTTGTAGAGATTCTGCTAGAGTTCTCCTTCCTTTATTATTTTGATTTACAAGGGGTTTTTTTTCAGTAATTTTTTTAAAAATTAATCAATGTGATTTTTTTTTTGCAAATTAAATTTTTATCTTGAATTAATCAAGTTTTTGCCTATTTATTTTTCATCAAAAAAACTTTTGAAAACATTACCAATAAAAGAAAATTAGTAAATCAGCCTCCCTATGTGTATTGATCATTTGTAGGGGTTCAACTTGATGGGCTTTGGCCTTTTTTTCACCCATCTTCAACCACTACATAATTGTTCCTTCATACTTTGCCCGGCTACAATTTCATTAGCTGCCTAATTTTAAAATAACAACAAAGATGTCCAAACCTTTGCTTTTTATACACTTTTTCATCTATACTAATCTTTCAAAGTTTTAATAAACATTTCTACTGGTTTCTACATCTAGCATTCATACAAAAAAGCTTGAAATAGTAAAAGAGAGATTGAGTTAATGCATAGCAAAAATCTGTCACATTATTTCATTCTTTTAAAGAATTCAACCTTTATTTAAAAAAAACATACATTTCTTGAATGTTGAATACGCATAGACCATTTTAGTTTGCTGTATCTTTTTATTTGAATTTTGTTTCTATTGATAAATGTAAAAAATCCCAAATTTGAATATATTTGAATTCATGATTTTTTGTCAAATTAATAAAGAATTATGAACAAAAAATTTGATGTTGCTATCCAAAAAGGTTGAAGTCTCTTTGCTTTGCCTGAAGGACCTGGTACCATCTTCTTTCCTTCACATACTTGAGGCCAAATGGGTTTAAATCCTTCCTCTATCTATTATACATATGCAACTACTGAGGCAAAGCCTACAGGGCTTGTCCAACACTGGAGAATTCTACATAATGTAGTAGTTAACAGAACCCAAAATGAACCAGATCTGGATGGAGGATATTGACAGCTGTAAGGATACTGGGATACAAAAGAGTAGAAGGGTGGACGACTAGGGTAAGCAAGTTTCCAGTGAACACAGAGCCCTAGTTGTAAAGACCTCAAGTGAAGTTGGTGAAGGGGGACCATCTGAATAAGGAGTAGCTACAGGAAGGTTAGATCCTTTGTGTAATATATCTAGGTTTGAAACATAAATATTGCTATTTAGAAGAGATGTTTGGAATTCTACCAAACAATGTAGAAAGTTAGTACCTATGTTCTGTTCTGTTCTACCAGCATAGAGACACAAGTGCATAAGCTTAGTATAGTGAAGAATACCTCACAATGGATGGCCTGCTGTGCTAATGCCATAACCCCCGGAATAAGAACATCAGTCTGTAAATATAAAGCTCTGAATAACAATCAAACATCTTGAAGGACTAATTGTGTGACATCAATACCAGTCTGGTACACCCATTCTCTCTCTCCAGGGAGAGGTGCATATACTTGTAATGCTGTAATCTATAACATAAAGGTTTTAATGTTTTATGTTGTTGACCTGTTGTATATGAATTTAAAACCAAACAGCAAAGTAGAGAGTCTTCTTACTGGAAAACTGAACATTACTTGTAAAGTAATTTGTCAAATCAGCTTTCCAAAGTGTAATTAATACCAAGAGACTTTACAGTAGAATCTAATGCTCAGATGCAACAGATGCTAATTATCTGTTGGGACATATAAAGAATATAAATAAATAGATAACATCATTTTGAATAATCAAGAGGATGTCTGTAAAGATCATTGGTAATTCAAATATTTCATAATCCAAGTCTTATATGAGGACAACTTGCATGACATGGATAAATGCTTCTCCAAATAACCTTTGACTGAAAAACAATGGAAAACATATCTAAAGTATCTGAGTTTACTCTCACTGCACTGTCACACCATCCCCATATTAAGTACTTTCTATTTCTGGTTTTCGTCCTAATCTATCTAATGACTTTATTGATAAACCTCCTAATCATTTTCCTGTTCCTTACTGATGCTCAGCTACACACCCCCATGTATTTCTTTCTTGGGAACTTGGCCTTTATAGACATGTCATATTCATCAGTCACTGCACCAAGGATGCTCTCGGACTTCATCTCTAAGAACACAACAATATCCTACCCTGCCTGTATCACTCAAATGTTTTTCTTCATTTATTTTGCCAGTGCAGAGATTTTCTTGCTGGCAGCCATGTCTTACGACAGATATGTTGCTGTCTGTCACCCTCTGCATTATATTCAAATCATGTCTTGGAAGGTTTGTACTCAGATGATATCAGTTGTTTGGATTCTTGGGCTTCTTTATTCATTGGCGCACATGCTCTGTTCATTGAGGTTGATGTTCTGTGATTCAACCATCATTAATAACTTCTTTTGTGACCTACCCAATCTATTACGCCTATCTTGCACTGACACCTTTATTAATTTTATGGTGTCATTCGTTGCTGGTGGAGGACTTGGAATGGTGACATTTATTATAACATTTCTTCCATATATCCAAATCATCAGCACTGTCCTTAAAATCAATAATAGTGATGGAAAACATAAGGCTTTTTCCACCTGTACATCACACATCACAGTGGTCTCAATTTTCTATGGCTCTATAATTTTAATTTACTTTGTTCCCACCACTAGTTACCTATTTGTATTAAACAGCTTGTTATCAGTAATTTACTCTGTAATTAACCCTTTCCTAAATCCCTTAATCTATAGTTTGAGGAACAAAGATCTCATTTCTGCACTTCAGAAGTTTCACACCAGATTCCACAATGAGGTATAGTCTGTTGGCATTAGAGGCGAATGAAAGCCCCAGCACACTCAACAGGCCACAAACACCTTTCCCAAATTGCACCACTGGGACTCACCAAACAGCAGGTATGACTTTTCTTGCTGAAAAATTCAGGGTAGTGCAACCGGGTTGGGGGTGTAATTTTCAATCTCACCACAGGGAGCGGCACTGGCATCAACTGGACATGGTCCATGTCAGCAATCACAGAGCAGAGGACCCAAAGCAGCATGATATCCCATTCACCAACCCAGCACTTCTACTTTTCATTTTTCAGCCAGGAACAGTTATGGCTGCTGCTTCTGAGTTTCTAGCGGTGCAGTTCTGAAGTAGGGTGGAAGGTCTGTAGAGGAGACTGTGGTTCCTCTCAGGCTTTCGTTCTCAGATAATTCCATATGACCATATAAATAATTTATAAAATATAACCTCTTTGTCATGTCAATATTAGAAGTTATGTAAATTAAAATCTTGCATTTTAGGCCTGATTTAGCAATCATTTGTCCATTTTTACTAAGATGTAATGATGTTTATAGCTTAATATAAGCTTTTCTTTACTGTATCAAATCCTTCCAGCTAACATAAACTATACAGTATATATAAATATTTATACTAAATTTACATTTTAGTATTGCAATAGCCTATGCTGTTATGCTTGTCCAAGAAAATATCCAAGCCCCTCTTAAAATCATTAACAGCTACAGCCATCACAACATCATCTGGCAGGGCATTCCATAACCTCATTGTCATCACTGTGAAGAACCATCTAAGCTGCTTCACATGAAAGTTCATCTCATCTCATGAAATGATCCTCTTTATGGGAAAAAAAGATCCCCCGTTATCTGTTTACAATGTCCTCTAATGCACATGTAAAGAGTTCCCTCGCAATCGTCTTTTTTCAAGAGGAAACAACCCCAACCTTGACAGTCTCCCCTCATAATTTAAGTCTTCCCTCCCTCTAACTGTCACGGCCGGCACCTGATACCAGAACAAATGCCAAGCACCCTGGTCTCGGCTCGGTTTCACCAGTAGTGTGACCACCGTTGGGCTTCGGGAGGAGCCCTCAGCTTACTGCCATCTGGACTTAACGAGGGGTGCAAGGCGAGATGTTCTAGCTGGCGAAGGGGCACGGCTGTTAGCAAAGTCTTTTTGGGCCGAAGGTCACGGTACAAAGAATTAGGCAGAAGGAAGGTCAAACAGGCAGGGTCGAGGCAGGCGGATATCAAGAATCGTCAGGCAGGCAAGGGTCAAACTGGGTAATCAAACAGATGGGGTCAGGCAGAAAGAGTAGTCGAGATGCAGGCAAAGGTCAGGATACGGATGTCAGAATAGACAGGCAGGGATCAAACCGGAATAACAGATACAAGTTTCACAGGAACAGACAGCACAAGGCTTCAGGAACCGCCAGAATCAAGATTCTATCACGGGCACTGGCTGGGAGACAGAATGGGCCTTATAAATATATTTATTTGAAACAGGCTCCCAAGAATCCTCTTCCGGACCAAAGCCTTTCCAGCTAACCAAATATTGGAGATGCTTGCCTCTAACACGGGAATCCAGGATCTTCTCAACCTCAAACTCTTCTTGCCCGTCCACTACAACAGGAGGTGGAGGGGAAGCTGTACGGCCAGGAAAATGAAATGTGGAGGCTGGTTTCAGTAGAGCAGCATGAAACACAGGATGAATACGCCAGGTAGCCGGAAGCTTAAGTTGGAAAGCCACAGGATTAATCTGCCGAGTAATAAGAAAAGGACCCAGGAACCGTTGACCCAACTTCTTACTGGGGCAGGACAATTTGAGGTTAGCAGTGGATAACCAGACGCGGTCCCCCACCTTAAACTCCGGATCACTTCTTCGTTTCTTGTCTGCATATATCTTAAAGTTCTGTTGCGCTTTTCTCATGTTCTTCTGGAGCTTCAGAAAATTATCGGCCAAAAAGGTTAACCGGTCCTTGACTGCAGGAACAAGAATATCGGAAACAATGGAAGAAGGGAAGGTTACAGGATGTAGACCATAATTTGCAAAGAAGGGGGACTGGTTAATAGAAGAATGTTGGGCGTTATTATAAGCGAATTCCGCCAGAGGAAGGAGATTAACCCAGTCATCCTGGAGATAAGATGAGTAACATCTCAAATACTGCTCAAGAGTCTGATTAGTTCGCTCCGTCTGGCCATTGGATTGAGGATGAAAAGCTGATGAAAGCGACACAGAAATCTTAAGAGCACCACATAATGCTTTCCAGAACTGAGATGTAAACTGTGGACCACGATCGGATACTACCTCATCGGGAAGACCGTGAAGTCTTACTACTTCCTTGATGAAACAATCCGCCGTCTCAGAGG
Source organism: Xenopus petersii (assembly GCA_038501925.1). Classification (NCBI taxonomy): domain Eukaryota; kingdom Metazoa; phylum Chordata; class Amphibia; order Anura; family Pipidae; genus Xenopus; species Xenopus petersii. Next base: position 132,102,809 of record CM076678.1, on the reverse strand, counting down.
CAGAAGGAAGTCCCGGCAAAGATTTAAAATGAGCCATCTTGGTCAAGCGGTCAATGAAGACAACAATAGTGGAGCAATCACAGGAGAGTGGTAAGTCAGAAATGAAGTCCATAGACACCGAACCCCAAGGGCGAGAAGGAACTGGAAGGGGTTGGAGAAGGCCAATAGGACGAACATGAGAATCTTTGAATCTGGTACAAACTTCACACGAAGAGACAAATTTCAAACAGTCCTTAGTCATCCCAGGCCACCAAAATAGTCTTTTAGCAGAAACAATAGTTTTCTTAATACCTGGATGACCCGCCAGTTTAGAGTCATGAATGTTTTTGAGAACTTCCAAACGCATTTGTTCAGGAACAAAGATTTTCCCTTCATGAAGAAGAAACCCTTCTTTGGGCACTAAAGAAGGTTCACAAACGGTTTTAGATGCATTCTTAATTTGATTCACAAGAACAGATTGCAACAAAAGAAAGTTATTTGTATTTAGAATTGTCTCGGGAGAAGAGAGAGTCTCATCCTCAGATGAAAACATGCGGGATAGGGCATCCGCCTTGACATTCTTAGATCCGGGCCGGTAAGTAAGGTGAAAATTAAATCGCATGAAGAAAAGGGCCCACCTTGCTTGTCTAGGTCTTAATCTCTTGGCGGAACGTAGGTACTCCAAATTCCTATGATCAGTGAAAATGAGAATTGGGTGTTTGGAACCTTCGAGGAGATACCTCCACTCTTCTAATGCTAATTTAATAGCGAGTAATTCACGATCAGCCACGTCGTAGTTACATTCGCACTTGGCCAATTTACGTGAAAAGAAGGTGACTGGATGGAGTTCTTCTTGAATTCCAGACCTTTGTGATAAAACAGCGCCCACAGCATTTTCTGAAGCGTCGACCTCTAACGTAAATGGAAGAGCCAAGTCTGGATGGCGAAGAATTGGAGCCGACGTAAAGAGTTTCTTCAACTTCTCAAAAGCTATCTGAGCCTGTGGTGACCAAGAAAATTTTTGATTACAGCGTGTAAGTTCGGTTATCGGTAAAATAATTTGAGAAAAATTCTTTATGAATTTTCTATAGAAATTTGCGAATCCAATGAAGCGTTGAACAGCTTTCTTAGAAGAGGGAACAGGCCAATCAATAATTGCGGAGATCTTCTTGGAATCCATTTGAATTCCTACAGGAGAAATAAAGAACCCCAAAAAGTCTACAGATGTCTGTTCGAATACGCACTTCTCGACCTTGGCATAGAGCTGGTGAGTACGGAGACGGGCAAGAACTTTCTTAACATGCATTCTATGCTCTTCCAAGGAACTAGAGAAAATTAAAATATCGTCCAAATAAATGATGACGAAAATATCAAGAAAGTCTCGAAAAACATCGTTGACAAAATGCTGAAACGTAGCGGGAGCATTACAAAGTCTGAACGGCATAACGAGATATTCAAAATGACCATAACGGGTACGGAATGCCGTCTTCCATTCATCCCCTTCCCGAATTCTAACCAAGTTGTAAGCCCCTCGTAGATCAAGTTTAGAGAAAATCTTGGCCTCCTTAAATCGTTGGAAAAGCTCCGGAATGAGAGGAAGAGGGTAACGATTTGTGACCGTGATCTTATTTAAGTCTCTATAATCAATACAAGGTCTCAAGGAATGGTCTTTCTTTTCAACGAAGAAAATCCCAGCTCCGGCAGGAGAAGAAGATTGTTGGATAAATCCCTTGGCCAGATTTTCATCCAAATAAGTGCGTAATTCCAGGAGTTCAGGCTCTGTTAAAGGATAAATGCGTCCGAAAGGAATTTGAGCTCCTGGGAGAAGATTAATGGGACAATCATAGATTCGATGGGGAGGTAGCCTATCGGCTCCTTTCTTGTTGAAAACATCAGCAAATTCCCAATACGCCAGAGGGAGTAGATCAAGAATTTCAGAAGAAGGGGAAAGGGAACATACTTTAATTGAAGAAGACGAATTCTGAAGTAAACATTTAGAAAGGCAAAATTTCGAAGAAAATGTTACACCACCAGTGGCCCAATTGATAGAAGGATTATGTCTCTGCAACCAGGGTAACCCCAAAATGATAGGGAATAATGGAGACGAAACCACATCGAGATTCATTACTTCCGCATGAATTTTATTAATCACCACAAAAAGTGCAGCAGTCTCTTGAACCACAGGACCCGAAGTGATTAGGGAACCATCCGCCACACGAAGTGCTATAGGGCTATTAAAGTCTCTTCCAAAAGTCTCCTTACCCGAGGGACGGGTTGGACAATTCCGAAGAAGGTGACCCGCTTGACCACAGTACAAGCAACGATTAAGCCTGCGACGTCTGAGGCGCTCTTCAGGGGTTAATGCGGACTTAATGGCTCCAATCTGCATCGGCTCTGGGGCAGTACTTATAGTGGCAGTAGGAACTGTAGATGTCATCATAGGAGGCATACGGATAGGAGGTGGAGCAGAAGGTAAGAGCCAAGTAGGAGATACAAGACCAGCCTTTTCAGCCTTTTCCTCCTCCCTACGTTCTCTGAGTCTTTGATCCAACTGAATGGAGATATGGATAAGTTCCTCCAAGGTGCCAGGGATGCCTGTACGGGCCAACTCATTTTTCAGCTCAGCCGAAAGACCCAGGCGGTAGCGGTTCTTCAGAGCTGCGGGATTCCATTCAGTATCCTCTGCCCACTGGCGAAACTCCAGAGTATAGTCCTCAACAGGACGAGTACCTTGTCTCAAGGCATGCAGGGCGGCTTCAGCAGTGGAGGTTCTGTGTGGATCATCATAGACCACTGCCATGGCATCAAAGAACGAGTCCACTGTGGCCAAAACAGGACTTTGCCGATCCAACAGACGGAAGGCCCAAGTCTGGGGCTCACCGGTCAGGAAGGAGATAACAACCCCCACTCGTGTCTGTTCATTCGGATAGGTGTGGGGTTTAAGAGAAAATAGTAGTTTGCAGCTGCTTCTAAAGTTGCGAAATAACTTCCGGTCACCAGCAAACTTTTCAGGGAAGGCGACTTTCGGCTCCGAAATCTCAGAAGTGATTACTTGTACTTCAGCTGGAACGGAGGAAGACGATGCTGTAGCAGAGGAAGGGTTAACAGCCGGAGGATGTACTCTGATGTGCTCCTGTATCTGAGCGTAACCGCTCTGAAGCTCTCAAACGGCTTGGGTCAAGGACGATAGCTGTTGTGTCAGGACAGCAAATGGGGAAGCCCCTTCGGTTGGATCCATGGCCTGGTTATACTGTCAGGCTTACCGTCTGATCCAACGAAGAAGGAGCAGGATTTAGCAGAATGCGAACTCACAAGCGCCTCGCACAACACTAACCCACCTGGAGTGGAACAGGGAGAAGTGAAGTGACGAGTAGCCAATGAGACTGACCAAGCGAAGTACAGAGGGTTCAGGCAGAAGCGAAGTCAAACAGGCCGAAGTCGAGGGCAGGCAGCAAGTATCGTAATCGTAGTCAGGCAAGAAGATCAGGGCAGGCGGCAATAAGGCAATCCGGAAACAGGCTGAGGTCAAACACAGAAGATCAGTAGTAAACAATGCTAGGGGTTCAGTCAAATAACCTAATAACCAGGCAAAGAGTCAGAGTACAGATTGAGATTAAATAGAGCTATTTGGCGCCAAACTGGCGTCATCACGCTGGCGTCGCACAGCTGACGTCAGAGCGTCCGTCATCGGCGTCCGTCGCCGGCGCCCATGCGTCCGCGACCGTTGCTGTCACCATCGCGTCGGCGACCGTCGCCGGCGTCCAACACCGCGCGCCGATGCGCATCGGTTCCCCGATGAGCGCGCCTGCGTCTGTGCCGGAAGGAACGCGAAGGCGAATCCTTACAGAATGGGTAGCATTATTGTATGCAAATTCAGCCCAGGGTAACAGTTCAGCCCATGGATTGGTTGTCTGACACATAACACCTGAGGTATTGCTCAAGGGACTGGTTTACCCTTTCAGTTTGACCATTGGTTTGGGGGTGATAGGTAGAGGAAAATGATAATTCAACCCCAACCAAAGAACAGAAAGCACGCCAAAACTTAGAGACAAACTGAACCCCCCTATCAGAAACAATATTTTCAGGAAAACCATGAAACTTAAAGATGTGAGTAACATACAGATCAGCCAAGGATTTAGCAGAAGGTAGGTGTGGAAGGGGTACAAAATGGCTTATCTTGCTAAAAATATCCACCACCACCCAGATCACAGTTTTTCCCTGTGAAGGAGGCAAATCAACAATAAAGTCCATTGAAAGATGGGTCCAAGGTCTTTCTGGAATTGGTAAGGAAATCAGCAAACCCTGGGAAGATTTCCGAGAGGATTTTGACCTTTTGGTAGATTGGACATGAATTAACAAAGGCCTTAGCATCCTGTTTGAATGATGGCCACCAAACATGACGGGATAACAGGGATACCGTTTTAGCAATACCTGGATGTCCTGCCATTTTAGAATCATGAACCTCCCTTAATACTTGCTCCCTTAACTCCTGTGGCACAAACCATCTCCCCGAAGTGGTATCTGTAGGAGCAGATGTTTGAAGAGGGAGCAATAAAGAAGAAAGGTCAGATTCAAGGGTTGCTATGATCATTTCTCTGGGAATAATGGAAGTACACTCACTAGAGTCAGAAGAAATGGATTCAAAACTCCTAGAGAGTGCATCCACCTTGGTGTTCTTAGTCCCAGGCCTGAAAGTCAAAGAAAAATTAAACCTTGTGAAAAATAGAGCCCACCTAGCCTGCCTCGGATTAAGGCGTTTAGCAGACTCTATATATAGAAGATTTTTGTGGTCAGTATAGACCGTCACCAGATGTTTAGCACCCTCCAGGAGATGCTGCCATTCCTCAAAGGCCCACTTAACTGCCAACAACTCCCTGTTACCTCTATCGTAATTCACCTCAGCAGGTGAGAATTTCCTGGAGAAAAAGGCACAGGGATGTAATTTGTTGGTAGTCGGGTGCCTTTGAGAAAGGACTGCCCCAGCTCCTACCTCAGAGGCATCAACCTCAACAACAAAAGGTAGTGCAGTATCGGGGTGTCTGAGAATGGGGGCTGAACTGAATTCCTTTTTAAGGAATTCAAATGCTTGAACGGCCTCAGGGGGCCACATGCTGGGGTCAGCACCCTTTTTAGTCAGATTAGTGATGGGTGCCACAATGAGGGAAAAATTTTTGATAAACTGACGATAATAATTAGCAAAACCAAGAAATCTTTGGGTTGCACGTAACGAAAAGGGGTTGGGTCCAATCCAGGACTGCTCTCAACTTGCCTGGATCCATTTCTAGACCCTTGCTGGAAATGTTAAACCCCAAAAACTGAACAGAAGAAACCCCAAAAGTACATTTCTCATAAAGATTATTTCCCCTTAGTCTTTGTAAGACTTCACAAACATGATTTTGATGTTCCTTCATGTTGGAGGAAAAAATAAGAATATAGTCTAGGTAGACCACTACGAAGATCCCCAGCAGGTCCCTGAAGATGTCATTGACAAACTCCTGGAACACTTTGGGGGCGTTACAAAGACCAAAAGGCTAACAAGATACTCGTAGTGGCCATCCCTGGTGTTAAATGCAGTCTTCCACTCATCCCCTTCCCTGATTCGAATCAAGTTATAAGCCCCCCTAAGATCAAGCTTGGTAAAGACTTTTGCATTTTTAACTTGATCGAAAAGTTCAGAAATTAGAGGGAGAGGATAGCGATTTTTTATGGTAATCTTATTGAGCCCCCTATAATCAATACAGGGGCGAAGATCACCATCTTTTTTCCCAACGAAAAAGAAGCCCGCCCCGCAGGGGAACTAGAAGGTCTGATGAAACCCCTTTCTAGGTTCTCTTTTATATACTCTTTCATTACCTGGGCTTCGGGCAATGAAAGAGGATAGGTTCTACCACAAAGAGGAGTTGACCCAGGGACCAGATCTATTGGGCAGTCATACTGCCGGTGTGGGGGTAAGGTTTCTGCTGCCTTTTTAGAGAAGACATCAGCGAATTCTGCATATGCAGCAGGTAACCCTTCAAGTGATGTAGTTGCAACTACAGAGGGAAAACATACCCCACCACACATAGTACCCCATTGAACCACCTCCCTTTAGACCCAGTCAATCAGAGGGTTATGCCTCTGGAGCCACGGTAACCCCAAAATAAGAGGAGAGGAAGCACCCTCTATGAGGTAAAAAGCTATCTCCTCACAATGCAAATTATTAACACACATGGAAAGAGTTACCGTTATCCTTAGAGCTGTGGGTTCTGGCAAATGCCAGAGGGGCTGCTATACGATGCCATAGAAAGTCAGTATTTAGTGGGCTGGTGAAGGCTGTTTGGGCCTATATGTGAGCTGATTGGGCCTCTGTGTACCTGAAATGCCAGGGCCTATTCTAATTCTCAGTCCGGACTTGCCTTAGAGATTACACCTGACCCTAAGGGTCTTCTGTCCACTGCCATTATTCTCATGGGGGCACTTAGAGGAACTACAGGGATACAGAATTTAGCTGCAAAAGCAGTATCCAGAAAATTACCCTCCACCCCTGAGTCCACAAATGCCCATAGGCCAAGTTAGTTTAACTGGTAACAAAACTTTAGAGGCAGATTGGGGAGAGGAAACTCCTGCACCCAAATGGAGCTCCCCTTCTCCATTTAGGCTTCGGAGTTTCCCGGCCTCTTAGAACATTGGTTCAGAAAATGTCCCCTCTCACCACAGTACATACAGAGACCCGTGGAACGCCTGCGTGCCTTTTCCTCAGGAGTTAGGTGGGATATGCCTAATTGCTTAGGCTCCTCCTGAGGCAGAGGCACAAAGGGGTTAGGAGATTTTACATTGGTCACCACATTGGATCTTATATTAGTAACCCCAGAGAAGTTTGTACTCCTCTCACCCCTTCTCTCACTTTGCCTTCTATGTACCTGGATGGCGAGGGACATGAGACCATCCAGGTTAGAAGGCAGCGGGAAATTAACCAAACTATCCTTTACAGAATCGGATAACCCCAACCGGAATTGACTCCTTAGAGCCAAATCATTCCACCCAGTTTCCACTGCCCACCGACGGAATTCGGTGCAGTACACCTCCGCTTCCCTTTTCCCTTGGCGCAACTTACGAATCGCGGTATCGGCAGATGATGCACGATCTGGGTCATCGTAAAGAATGGCCATGCTGTTAAAGAAGGTGTCTAGGGAATAACAAGCAGGGTCTGAAGAAGGCAGCCTGAGGGCCCAAATTTGGGGGTCACCCAAAAGCAGGGTCATTATGAACCTTACTTTATCCTCATCAGATTGAAAAGAATGAGGAAAGAAACTAAGGTACAGCTTACAAGCCTCTTTGAAAACAAAAAATTTAGTGCGATCCCCACTGAACCTTTCAGGGAACACAATCTTGGGTTCATGGGGTTTAGATGAGTTACCCCAACTGGCAGAAGAACCCACAGGAGGTGCAGGAACAAGATTAGGCGGCTGCTGCGGATTGTGGAACCCTTGAATCAAATAATTCTGTTTTTGCTCTTGCTCCTCCATACGTTGCAGCAAGGTAGTGAGCAACATATCAGTGGAAGTTTGAGGCGTAGCAGAGGCAGCAGCAGCTTCATGACCGTCATCCTCCATGGCCCGTGATAATGTCACGGCCGGCACCCGATACCAGAACAAATGCCAAGCACCCTGGTCTCGGCTCAGCTTCACCAGCAGTGTGACCACCGTTGGGCTTCGGGAGGAGCCCTCAGCTTACTTGGGTGCCACCTGGACTTAACGATGGGTGCAAGGCCAGATGTTCTAGCTGGCGAAGGGGCACGGCTGTTAGCAAAGTCTTTTTGGGCCGATGGTCACGGTACAAAGGATTAGGCAGAAGGATGGTCAAACAGGCAGGGTCGAGGCAGGCGGATATCAAGAATCGTCAGGCAGGCAAGGGTCAAACCGGGTAATCAAACAAATGGGGTCAGGCAGAAAGAGTAGTCGAGATGCAGGCAAAGGTCAGGATACGGATGTCAGAATAGTCAGGAACAGGCAGGGATCAAACCGGAATAACAGATACAAGTTTCACAAGAACAGACAGCACAAGGCTTCAGGAACCACCAGAATCAAGATTCTATCACGGGCACTGGCTGGGAGACAGAATGGGCCTGATAAAGGTTCAAATATCGCGCCAAACGGGCGTCAAAAACGTGCTGACGCAAATGCGCCAGTGTGCCTGCGCCTTTAAGAGGCGCGCAGGTGCGCCACGCGCGCCCTAGAATCCAAGATGGTGCCAGCGCCGACTCATGGACCATGCGGCGGGCGTCCCCGCCGACGACGCGGTGGACGACCCCGCCGCACAACAGGCACAACAGGTACTGTTACACTAACCAGTTTAGTTGTACTTAGTCTCTGCACTCTCTCCAGCTCATTTATATCCCTCTTAAGGACTGGAGTCCAAAACTGCACTGCATACTCCAGATGAGGCCTCACCAGGGACCTATAAAAAGTTTTCATCCCTTGAGTTTATGCCCTTTTTTATGCAAGACAGAACTTTGTTTACTTTAGAGTCCACAGAATGACACTGCCCAGAATTAGACAACTTGTCTGCTCAGTTAAGGAAACTCCCAACACACTGCCATTTTGTGTATAACTTGCATTTATATTATTTTTGCCAAAGTGCATAACCTTGCAAAGATTTTTATTTGAAGTTTTGTTTTGATAAATCGCAAATTTGAAACACAAGAGAGATGTGAAGCACACAAAAAAACAAAATAGGTAATTTACAATGCAATTGAGCATTTTTGTGCACTTTGTGAACACTGTGTGATGCATTTGAAGAACGACCCCAGGTCTGCACTCCTTTTCAGAGCACAGAGGTCTCTAGCAGCACTCCAAGAGTGGCAAGTGGGGGAGGTATGTAGGCATCCCCCTACCCATTCCCTAACTTGTGTGTCATTAAGATGTGCAGGTTAGGAAGTGTCAGAAGCCAAATCAGGGCCCTGTCTTTTTAACGTCTTCCCACAGCAGAACACAGCGTACCCTATTACTTTAGAAGGGACCACTAATCGGCATGCACTTGCCCCCCAGCAGTAAGTAAATGGCTCTTGTTATTACCAACTTTTACACATTTGACCTGTAGAGGCTACTATTTGAAAATAACTAAACAGCTCTGCTTTAAGAGATATATAAAATGGGGTAGATAAGTGTCCCACAAGAAAAAAGAGAGCCAAAACCTTGGGGTGATCCCAAATTTATTCCATGGTGCTGTAGACATTTACAGAAGATCAAACATTTCGGGACCACATGGCCCTTCCTCAGTGATGGTCCCAAAATGTTTGATCTTGTGTAAAGTGTCTACAGCACCATGGAATAAATTTGGGATCACCCCGTTTGCTGCAAAATAAGGTATTGGCTTTCTGTTTGCTTGTTGGACTATTTACTGGTGTGTGGCTAGGCCAGTGCTCATACCTGCATCCCCAAACTTGACTTTGTGTAGATGGGTCTTCCTTCCTTTAGGTTCAACAAGCAGGGAAGCACCCTTGCTACTTACCCCAGTGGTACATGATAACATTGTTCGATGAAATCTGTTCTTAATGGCTATTGTGTATACTTGTTTATAAAATGCTGTTCAATAATTGTATCCGTTTTGTTTATAACATGTGTAAAGGATACGGTGGTCGAAGTACACAAAAAAAAAATTTCGAAGGTTTTTTTACTTTGAATCCTTCACTCGAGCTTAGTTAATGTGCCCCTTAAAGTCTTTAGGGGGAAAGGTAATAAAATTTGCTAAGAGAACACATTTGTGTACAAATAAGAATACCAATTTGCACATGGCTTTTATTGCATTGCATATCTTAATTGGGCATTGCACACTTTTAAGACGTGCATGAAGGTGGCGTAAACATTTGGAGCAAACATAACAACTTTTCCATTAAGAAATTTTATTACAAAAACTGTGCGATATCACAAACTATACAATTCACATTCACTTTTCTACTGTTGTGTGCGGAGAAAAGGGTTTGCAAAATGTTTGCAAAGGCAAAATTGTTCGCAATTAAACCATTTATTTGCATTGTAAACGCATTGAAAATGATTTTTCCATTAGTGACTTATATGAGATCCCCCCATTAGTGTCAGTACTGTAGATCCAATGGGGCATATATATGAAAAGGTGCAACATTTGCCATAAATCTAGTTGCCTATAGCAACCAATCTGCAGGTAGCATTTACTGGTCACCTCTTTAAAAACAAGCATCTTATTTGTTGCCATTGGGCAAAAGTTGTGCCTTTTATGAACATAAGTTAGTGTGCAAAGTGCAATATGAATAATGCAGAGTTCTTATAATTCTGGCACATAATCGCAGCCTCACTTCAAATTGCATCTGCAGCAATTATACCTAGGGGGTTATTTACTAAACCCAGTGCATATCATAAAATCGTTGGGACTTCTCCCGTTGACTTATATGCAACCTCATCAGGTCTGAGATACCGGAATTTCCGATTCAGACTCTTCCATCCTCAGGGTGTAATAAATTCCGAAAAATTCGTGATTTTAAAAATCGTGAAAATCTGATGAAATCAGATTTTTTCCCACAAAGCAAATTTTCGGGACAATGTAATAATAAATAAGTGTAAAAAAACCTGAGCGGATTTGATCAGAGTTTGTAGCAGAAAATATTGAGATAATTCTGACTTTGATAAATAACCCCCCTAATGTGTCAAAACAGAGGCTATTGTTCTTGCATCAAAGAACTACCAGTGTGGAAAGGTGAAGAAATTGTTTTTCATGTCTCCTCGTCTGCTTCTACAAGTTGGTTTCTAAATTGATGTTTTTACACACAATAGTGGTTGGTTACAGTATGGGGCAAATTTACTTAAGGTCGAATATCGAGGGTTAATTAACCCTCGATATTCGACTGCCGAATTGAAATCCTTCGACTTCGAATTGTTTGTTTCGAAGGATTTTAATCCATCGATCGAACAATTTTTCTTCGAACAAAAAAAGCTAGCAAAGCCTATGGGAATCTTCGGTAGGTTTTAGGTGGAGAACTAGGGGGTCAAAGTTTTTTTTTAAAGAGACAGTACTTCGACTATCGAATGGTCGAATAGTCAAACGATTTTTAGTTTGAATCGTTCGATTCGAAGTCGAAGTCATAGTCGAAGATCGAAGTAGCCCATTCGATGGTCGAAGTAGCCAAAAAAAACATTCGAAATTCAAACTTTTTTTTCCTCTATTCCTTCACTCGAGCTAAGTAAATGGTCCCCTATGTGTCCATTTGACAGTGACTTGGACTAACTTTAGTTCTTCTGTGACTTGTAGGTTAGTGAACACTCAGTCAGGACTGGAACTAGGTGTAGGCACTAGGTGGAGGACACTCACTACCTTTCTCATCATTCAGAGGTGCAAACTAGGCAGCCCCAAAGGACAGCAGGTGCTAGGGAGCATCTACTTACCTGTGAGTAAATTTATGTTCAAGAGCAATGCACTCTGAATTTTGCACCAGTGCAAGATGCAGATCACAGCAAATGCTATAGACAAAATGCTCAATGGATGTGTCCTGGGGGGCACTATTTTGTGTACTTTAGAGCTCTTGCGTTCATACGTCATGCGTAAATGGGCCCTTATATGAACTATATTTCAATTTCTGTTACTTTCTGCCTTTCATTTCAAGCACAAGCAGGTTGAGTGAATAATATGCTGTGATAACACTTGGGGGGTTATTTACTAAACTTCGAATGCCAAAATCAGGAAAAAATCTTTATATTCCTTAACGTCCAATTGCAGCACACAAATGGGGATTCCAGTCCCCTCCTCATCTGTAGGAAAGCAGGAACAATAAAGTTTTAACCCTATAAGAACCCCACCCCTTCCTCCTCCCTTCATGTTTTTTTCTGTCCTACCTTTGGTAGGATGGCAGGCAGGAAGTTCGTTTTTTTGTTATTTTTTTCAGCTCCAAGAGGGCTGGAGACAAGCAGGGAGCCAGCAGGGCTGGTGGTCCTAGCAAGGGGGTAAGGAATACCGTGCCGGGAACCCCGTTTGAGCCACAGATTTTATTACACCGGTTGATCCGGTACTTCCGTGTTCCAACTGCAGTCTGGCGTAAACACGCTGGTGAGTACGTCTGACGTCATCACGCTGGCGCGCTTAGGGCATTTCTGCGCTCGTTCAGTGCGAAAATTAAAAGAAGCCAGCGTTTTTTCAGTTGGATTGTTCCCTGTCACTGAGGTGAAAACTGGGTTCAAAGCTGTGATGCCTGGGGTAATAGCCTAAAGGTATGGCTCTATGTCTCTATCTCTCTATATTGTCTCTCTATCTTCTATATTGGAATGCAAGGATTGCTATTCCTGTATTAATATATTGCAGATGTCTGGTCATGAAACTGCTGCAGGCAAGAGGAAATCTAAGACCAAACATTTGGTTTGCCATGAATGTGAAGTGCCATTATCAGATGATTATGGAAGAGGACGTTGTGAGGAGTGTTTAGCCATGGCTGATAATGTGCCACAACAGTCTGAAGTTTCTATAGCATGGCTTAAAGATTATCTTCAACAATCTTTTTCTGAGATAAAAAAATCTATTTCACAGAGAGATTCAGGAGATGTGGAGAAGTCTCCGAGATCCTTGGAAGGAGAACAGTTTACAGTAATTGATGAAATTTATTCATCATCTGACGAGGAAATAGAGATGGCAGTTTTTCAGCCGGATTCAGTATCAAAATTGATTAAAGCTGTGAGAGCAGCAATTGAAGATCAGGAGGGAAGTACATTGCCTGTGGAAACAGAAAAGGGATGGCCCCAGAAGAGGCAGAAAGTGTTTCCAGTACATCCAGTAATTAAAGATTTGATAGAATTTGAATGGAAAAATATGGATAAACCCCCGGTAATTAATAAGAGATTTAAAACATTGTTTCCTATCAGTGATGAAGCCAAGGTGTGGGAATTACCTCCAAAGGTAGATGTTGCGGTTGGACGTCTGTCTAAAAGAACAACCATTCCAGTAGAAGATGGGTCTGGTTTAAAGGATGTCATGGACCGCAAGGCTGAATGTTCCCTTAGGCGCATTTATTCTACATCATCAAATCAATGCAAGCCACTTATCGCTGCATCAGAGGTTTCCAGGGCCCTCAGAAACTGAGTGGTCCAAGTGGAGGAAGATGTGCGGGGGAAAACACCTAGGGAACAACTGTTAAAGGATATGAAAATGATTAAAGCTGCAGTAGAATTTCTATGCGATTCGTCCATAGAAGCTCTGAAGCTTTCCTCCAGGAATATGGCTTTGGCCACGACTGCTAGACGGGCCATATGGTTAAAACCATGGAGGGCGGATTCTACATCAAAGATAAATCTTTGTAACATGGATTTTGAGCCTGGACACCTATTTGGCTCTAAATTAGATACTTTGATGGAAAAACTTTCGGATGAAAAGGGAAAATCTTTACCTCAACATAAAACCGGAAGAGGTAGAAGTTTCTTTTTTCGTAAACAGAGAAGATCTCCGCCAAGAACTCGGCAATCCAGATTTACTGAGAGGGAAAAAGAGAAAGATAGACCTCATTCATTTAGAGGACAAGGAATATCAAGAGGTACAAGAGGAAGAACCAGAGGTGCTTCAGGAGGAAATAGATTCTATTCATGTCGCCAGAAGTTTGGAGGTGGAAGGAAGACTAGAATTTTTCTCTCTCCAATGGAAGAGTTTTGTCACCGATCCTTGGGTTCTTCCTCTTATAATGGAAGGCTACAAAATAGAATTTAAAAGAAAACCACCTCAAGAATTTGTCATTACGCAAATGAAAATTCCAGATCAGAAGCAGCAAGCATTAGAGGATGCAGTAAAAAAGTTTTTACAGATGAGAGTTCTAGAGGAAGTACCTCAGTTGGAAGAAGGCCTAGGCACATATTGCAGAATTTTTTTGGTCCCAAAGCCAAATGGGACTTTTCGTATGATTATCGAGTTAAGAAGACTGAACAAATTCATAAGAAAAAAACACTTTCGAATGGAGTCCATCAGATCAGTGATTCAAATTCTAGAGGAGGGAGATTTTTTGGCGACTCTAGACTTAGGAGACGTGTACCTACACCTTCAATTTTTCCAGAACACAGAAAATATTTAAGAGTGGCAGTTTTTCTCGACAAGCAGCTTTGACATTTTCAATTCCGCGCTCTTCCATTTGGAATAACGTCAGCCCCCCGCGTATTCACGAAGGTGGTGGTAGCGTTTGTTGCAGGTCTAAGGGAAACGGGGATTCACATTGTTCCTTATTTGGACGATTGGCTTATAAAGGCCAGAACAGAGTCTCTACTATCAAGGCATCTCAAGAGGATTCTCGAGGTTCTGGAAGCCCTCTGTTGGATAGTAAATTACGAGAAATCTTCCCTCAACCCCATCAAGACAAAAACAATTCCTGGGCTTTGTCTTAGACACATATCGAATGAATGTAAGTCTGACGGAACAGAGGATTCTAGCTCTTCAGGCTCAGATCTCAAGATTACAAACACGTGTCCCAGTATCTCTTCGTCAGATGATGAAAGTATTGGGTCTTATGACGGCATCCATAGAAGCAGTCCCTTGGGCTTGTCTTCACATGCAATTTCTTCAACAGGAGATACTGTCCAGATGGGATTGGAACATAGATATACTGGACTCAGTGGTAGTCATTCCAGTGAATGTGTCAGAAGCATTGGGTTGGTGGCTCCACAGCAACAGGCTAAGATTAGGAAAATTGATAAGAGAACAAAGTTGGCTCCTGGTCACAACAGATGCCTCAAATTTTGGCTGGGGTGCTCATTTGGGCTCTCTGAGGGTCCAGGGGACTTGGGATTATGTGGGAAAGTCTCTTTCTTCGAATTTCAAAGAGCTAAGGGCTGTGTTCCTAGCCTTGAAGGCATTCCAGTCAGAGATCAAAGGGCAAGCAGTCATGATTCAATCAGACAACAGTTCAGTGGTGGCTTACCTGAACAAACAGGGAGGCACAAGATCCAGAATACTTCTATCAGAATCTTTGAAGATTCTCAACTGGGCCGAGAATAACCTACAAGACCTCAAAGCTAACCACATAAGAGGGGAGAACAATTGTCTGGCAGACAGTTTGAGCAGGGGCAAAGTGTGTCCAGGAGAATGGTCATTGAACCAGAAAGTGTATCAGAAGATCTTACTCAGATGGGGTACACCGATGGTAGATTTGATGGCAACTCACCACAATGCGAAGACCAACAAGTTTTGCTCCCTATACCAGGAAGACAACCCTTGGGTCCTGGACGCGTTTTCCATACAGTGGAATTCAGTCTGGCATATAACTTTCCTCCCATTCCCCTCATCGGCAGGGTTCTAAAGAAGATCAGACGGGAACAGGTCTCTGTGAAAGCCATAATACCCTTTTGGCCGAAAAGGAGTTGGTTCTCGGGCCTGATGGCGATGTGTCAAGAGGAATACTGGGTTCTCCCATTAACGAAGGACCTTCTGGAACAAGGTCGTCGGTTTAACCTGGATCTCCAGCGATGGAGACTGACAGCTTTGAGGTTGATGGGTCCCTATTAAAAGGATTGGGAGTATCAAAGGAGGTGTTGAATACTCTGCTTCAAGCAAGAAAGCCCTCTACCTCAAAAGTATATTCCAGAATTATAAAAGCCTATAAAAGATGGTGTAGGTCCCAAGATTTGGGTGCACCGAAAACAATATAAACCACATTTTAGAATTTCTTCAAAGAGGTCTTGAGAAAGATCTTAAAACCAATACTCTCAAGGTTCAAGTATCTGCATTGTCGGCTTTTTTGGAAATAAAGCTTTCAGAGAATCCTCTCATCAAAAGATTTATTAAAGCAGCAATAAAGCTGAGACCGACCGTAATACAACCTATACCACAGTCGGACTTGAATGTGGTTTTGGAAGGATTGTGTGGAACTCCATTTGAACCCCTGGATAAATCAGATATTAAGCATTTATCCTTCAAGGCTTTGTTTCTCACGGCAATTACATCAGCCAAGATAGTTAGTGAGCTTCAAGCTTTATCAGTGAAAGAACCTTATATTAGGTTTTTCCGGGATTATGTGTTTTTAAGAACAGCTCCACACTTCAGACCAAAGGTAGCATCCTGGTAAATAAAGAGATTTGCCTTCCTACTTTTCTCCCAGATCCTGATACTCCTGAAGATATGCGATTACATTCTCTCGATGTGGGTAGAATTCTCAAAGAATACATGTGAAGAACACAGTAGTTTAGAAAATCTGAAAATTTGTTTATTTCTTTTTTTGGGAAAAACAAAGGAAAGGCAGCTTCAAAACTATCTCTGGCCAGATGGATCAAGAATACTATCCAGACATGTTACATTGCAGATAATCGTTCTCCTCCTATATTTGTCACAGCGCATTCAACTCGTGCCATGGCCACCTCCTGGGCAGAAAAATTTCTGGTTCCAATGGATCAGATTTGCAGAGCAGCTTCATGGTCAACTCTTCACTCCTTTTCTAAACATTATAGACTAGACACTCAGGCTTCCCAGGAGGCAGCTTTTGGAAGAACCATTCTACAGAAGATGACAAGGAATTCTTGAAGCCCACCCTTTTCTTGCTATGTCCCATTTGTGTGCTGCAATTGGACGTTAAGGAAAGTTTAAATTTTACTTACCGTAATTTCTCTTTCCTTCTCAGTCCAATTGTCAGCACAAAGAAATTATACCCTCCCTATTAAATTACTATGCATTCAGTTGTTGTGTGATTACTTTGAAAGAACATGAAGGGAGGAGGAAGGGGTGGGGTTCTTATAGGGTTAAAACTTTATTGTTCCTGCTGTCCTACAGATGAGGAGAGGACTGGAATCCCCATTTGTGTGCTGACAATTGGACTGAGAAGTAATGAGAAATTACGTAAGTAAAATTTCAACTATTTTTCCAAGGATGGAAAAAGTCTGAATCTGAAAAATCCTGCATCTCAGACCTGTCGAGGATGCACTTAAGTCAATGGGAGAAGTCCCAAAGATTTTTTGATCTGCGTTGGGTTTCGTGCAAAAACCTGAAGATTTTGGGGTTTTCCATCAAAAATCTGAAAAAAATCTGAGTTTTCGGTGGAAATTCTGAAAGATTCGTAAGATTTTCTGCATAAATAAGGCAAAAAAACCTGTGTGGATTTGGTGTGTGGAGTTTTTTTCAGAAAATATTGAGATAAATTCAGACTTTAATAAATAACCCCTTGTGTTCCTTATAATACACATTGTCACTTTTTTACCCTCATCTACATACCATCCACCTCTGCTATTACTGCTTCCCTTATTACAGTCACTTGCTTCCCATATCTGCCTCCTACTCCCTCAATAATAAATATTTTTAATTTAATTTACAATTAAAAGAAGCAGCGGTAGACGCAAATATCAACTCACCCCTCAAGTGTGCATAATTCATAGTAATACAGTAACATGAGGTTGAAAAAAGACATGGCTATAAAGTTCAATCTATCTGCCTAAGTGGAACCTGCCTAACAGTAGTGATGCAGGGAACACTGTATATTATATCTGGTCAATGGCAGGTGTAATATACAGAGCTCCATGGGCCACTGCCCCCTGCACCTAGTGATGTTAGTAGTAAAAAATGTTGTTTATGGTAATTTAACTTGCACTAAGCTGCATGCACTTTTGAGCATAAAGCATTGGTTGTTGGACTTTGAGTTCCAGTCTCCCCTTTGGAGGTCGAACCTTTGTTCAGGACCCCCTTTAGATCATAACAATGTTCTATATATAGGAATACATTGGTTCATCAAACCATTCAGTCATAGTTACAAGAAAACTTTTTCACCCCAAATTTCACCCTAACTGACCTTCAAGCTGGACACAGAAGAGGACCCCGATTTTTTAAATTTTTTTTACATTACTAATGTGATCTCACAAGGTTGCTGTTTTAAGTTCAGCGCCAATCACTTTATCATTGTTTGTAGTTTCTGTTTAATTGGGCTACCCAGACACGTGCCCACTATTTTACAGTTCGCTCCAAGTATTAATGATAAAGTCTCTTGATGTCAAATCAGTTTTTGTAATTAACATCCAGAGACGTTTTATTTAGGCTTTTGCTGTAACTGTTTGTGTTCAAGTCACAGAAGTACATTATCTGTTGGGACATTGGGTGACTATAAAAGCAGGGCTTGACATTCAAAGAGCTTTGTGTGAATGGCTTATCTATGATGATTTCAATATTTTCTGCTCCAGTTCTTTTATATATATATATGTATATATAAATACTGCACAATATATATTATTCTCAGAGGATGCAGGACAGGTTCACCAAAAATAGGAAGCAATGCAAAACATAACTGATGTATCTGAGTTTACTCTCACTGCACTGTCAAGCCATCCTAATATTAAGTACTTTCTGTTTCTGGTTTTCTTGGTAATCTATCTAATGATTTTATTGATAAACCTCCTGATCCTTTGCCTGTTCCTTACTGATGCTCAGCTACACACCCCCATGTATTTCTTTCTTGGAAACTTGGCCTTTCTAGACATGTCATATTCATCAGTCACTGCACCAAGAATGATCTCGGACTTCATCTCCAAGAGCAAAACAATATCCTACCCTGCCTGTATCATGCAAGTGTTTTTCTTCATTTATTTTGCCAGTGCAGAGCTTTTCTTGCTGGCAGCCATGTCTTATGACAGATATGTTGCTGTCTGTCACCCTCTGCATTATATTCAAATCATGTCCTGGAAGGTTTGTACTCAGATGATATCAGTTGTTTGGATTCTGGGGCTACTTTACTCATTGGTGCACACACTGTTTTCACTGAGGCTGACATTCTGTAATTCCACCATCATTCATAATTTCTTTTGTGACCTGCCCCACTTGTTTCAGCTGTCTTGCACTGACACTTTCATTAATTTTGTTGTGAGTTTTGCTGTTGGAGGAATTCTAGGACTCATAGCCTTTGCTATTACTTTTCTTCCATATGTCTATATCATCAGCACTGTCCTCAGAATCAAAAGCAAATATGGAAAACGTAAAGCTTTCTCCACCTGTACATCACACATCACAGTAGTTTCCATTTTCTATGCATCCATCATTTTTATTTATTTTATTCCCACTACAAATTACTTGTTTCTTTTGAACAGGATAGTGTCTGTCATTTACTCTGTAATCAACCCTTTACTGAACCCCTTAATATATAGTCTAAGGAACAAAGATCTGATGTCTGCAATTAGAAGAAACTTACATGAAACTTTTCACTTAAAAGTTTAATTTTCACAGGAATGTTCTGCCTAAAGAATGTGAAAGCAAATTATAGTCTTTATGGTTGACTCTTGGAGGCCTATTTAAAGGTTGAACTTTAGTGGTTTTAGACGTTTTAAAACCATGAGTAAACTCACTTTCTCGAAAACCATGGATGTCATGAAATGTATTATAAAAATCCAAACTGAAAAAGTTGCAGAAAAGTTGTGAAAACTGCAACGTTTTTGTATTGTTGCATAAAACCCAGCTTCAGAAATACGCGGAAACCTCTAAAACCATGAATGAAAGAAAGGTCTTCCAGTTGTAAAAGGCTCATCAGCCATTGACTTTTACATGATTTTGACAGGTTAAAGTTGAGTTGAGTAGTGTTATTTTTGTAATTGTTGCATAATAAATCCTGAAAAATGTTGCACTTTTTTTTCCACAAAATATTCAGATTTTTGAAGTCAAAAAGCCCAACCCAAAAAAGTAGTGGCTTAAAATATTGGCCCCCTAGTTGGTTCAGGACAAATGTTACATGGTGTTTATATTTCTGACTTCTTTGAGAATGAAGCTTGTTTTTGTCAACTGAACAGCAATCACCGCTGTTATGGTAATAACAAAATTATTTAAGTCAAGTACTTGAATTAACCATAATATCCAGTCTTCTGTTGTTGCCAATGTTGTTAATAGGATGAGAGTCAGGCTCTATTTTAGTAATGGAAGTCTATGTGCAAAGTGTAAAATGGCAGTGCAATTTATCATAATGTGCTATGTTTCTATATCTGGCCTACAATGGTTGCTGTCAAGAACTCAGAGTTGCTAGTCTTTTCAAAGAAGCGAGAGACTGCTTAGCTGCAACCACCAAAACTGACTGTTTCTTTTTGCTGAAGAACACCTGTGAGTGTGTTGCTGTAAAAAAGTTCTTAATTCTCTGTTGCTCACCAGCCCATTGGATGTTGCTCCCAGTCAGTGTTGGACTGGGACACCAGGGGCCCACTAAAGAACTTTAGACCAGGGGACCACCAAAAAACTTTAGACCAGGGGCCCACTCTCAGTATTATTTTCTTCCTTTCCTCGCTCAACCTCTATTCCCTTTTCTTTACAAACTATAATCTATTATTCCATCTATTTCTCATAGAAATAAGGAATGGCCATGAAATAGTAGGTACAAAATGTCAAAACTTTCTTCCGCTAGAACTTTTATACTTCTTATATATGGGTAAAC
The DNA here is from genome assembly GCA_038501925.1 of Xenopus petersii. NCBI lineage: Eukaryota > Metazoa > Chordata > Amphibia > Anura > Pipidae > Xenopus > Xenopus petersii. Next base: position 132,082,480 of record CM076678.1, on the reverse strand, counting down.
CGATAAGAGGTGCTCAAGTGTTAGCTCTGCTGCAAACAAAGAGCTTTCATCACATGTCCACAAAAATAGAAACAAATGGCACACTCACTTCAATGCTTCTGCATCAATTCAAACCGTTATCATTTTTATTTCGGTGAGATCCCAACCAGCTTGTTGGGATCTCACCGAAATAAAAATGATAACGGTTTGAATTGATGCAGAAGCATTGAAGTGAGTGTGCCATTTGTTTCTATTTTTGTGGACATGGCCATGAAATAGGCCAAATGTTTAGAAGCAGGAGGGCCCACTGACACCTGGGCCCACCGGGAGTTTTCCTGGTGGGCCAGTCCTACACTGCTCCCAGTGACCTCAAAGCAGGTGCTTAATTTTGAATTGCTAGTTGAAGACAAGTTTTGGTTAGATAAACCCAGATGTACGGCCACACAGAGCCTCCTGTAGGCTGCCAGTCCATATAGAGGCTCCCAAATGGTCAAGCACAGCACTTATTTTGCACTCCCAGGAACATTTTTCATGCTTGCATTGCTCTCTAACTGTTTTTACATATGAATGTGGCTCACGGGTATAAAAGGTTGGGGATCCCTGCTATAACTGCTTGTGTGAATAAGGCCACAGAAAGTGGAAAGGTGTCACAAGTATAATAAGTGCAGTCGTTACTAGTGGCTAGGCTATTAGATCATAAGAGGTTAAGGATGAGTTCATGGAGGAAAGAATGGAGTTCCAGCAATAAGGAGCAGCAAGTTTTAAGATGGACTATTAGAAGTGGCAGATTTACTAAAGGGCGAAATGGCTAACGCTGCGAACATTCACCAGCGTGACGTCATTCAGGCACTTTGCTGATTTACTAATGGACGCATGCATTACTTTGCCAGTGAAAGAGACATACACTACGGATAATTTGCACTCTATCGCCAGGCGAATTTTTGCTCTAGCGAATGGACGTAACTCCACAAATTCACCAAGATGACGATTTTATTTCACGTTACCTTTTTCGCCAGACTTGCCTTCGCCAGCTCAGACCAGGCGAAGTGCAATGGAGTACATAGGACTTCCCCAATTTTTAGTGGAAAAACGTTCTAAGTCCCAAAAAAGGCTGGCGTCTTTTTCCTTTTTTTCTGATAGCCTGCAAAGGTCCGTAAAATTATTTTTGGGTAACGGGGTTCCCCCCTACATTTTTTTCCATATGGAACATAAACTATACAGTGGGCTCATGTGTAGGGCATTATAACTCTGTTTTCTTTATTAAGATTCCCTGGACTTGTGTAATGTATTTGCTGCAACATATACGTCCATTCAACTTTTACTTCCCGCAGTATGCAAATTAGCCAACGCTAGCGCAACTTTCTGGATGCAACTTCGCATTTTAGTGAATTAGCGTTGTCCTAGCAAATTTAGGCCTGCGAAGTGTTGTGATGGCTGTAAAGCCGTCGCCGGCGAATTTTCACTGGTTAGGGAATGTGCCCTGAAGATTTTTTTTTTATGAGAATACATACTGTAGGAATACATTATTCTATGTAAAAGATACTTCCTAAAGTTTGTGTTACTGAGTTTTCTGCTTTATACTATATTGAAATTTATGTAAGTAAAAGTAAAATTTACCCTCCAGAAATAAATTAAGTGACCCGTGTATATGCTTTGTGTTCCATATGCACATTGATCTCTCAGGTGAATTCAGATACACACATTTTTTTTATACAATAAGCAGCACATTGTTATATGTAAATCAGTTACGGAATACTCACTTAAAGACATTGTAAGACATGCAGATGATGTTAAAAAATAAAATTTTTGCATATTTTTTCAGACATATTTTTTCACACTTGAAAAAAGTGTCCCACAACCAGTTGTTCTAGGAACACAGTGGAGTGTTTAAAATCACAGTATTCATGCAGGGTGGCATGTAGGCATCAAACTCTACCACTCCCCTACCCATAACTTACCTTGCACATCAGGACCAATATAGGACCAGTAGGGACTCTAGGGCACAAATAATTTGATCTTTCAACATAGAAGAAAATGAATCTGTAGACTGGAGGGCTAATTCATTATTCCAAATGCAAGGGATGAGTGTTATCTATTCTTACTTAAAGGGCATGAAAAGGCAAAAAAATAAAATCCCATTTTTACTTTCTTTAATGAAAAAAAAGTATCTCCAATATACTTTAGTTAAAAAATGTGTACCGTTTTTATAAGAAACCTAACTGTATGCAGTGAAATTCTCCCTTCATTTACTGCTGTGGATAGGAATAGTCAGATGGTCCCTAACTGCTGAGCAGGGAAACAATCATACTTACTTCCCAGCCATGCAGAACTCAAGCAGCTTTGTTTATGACAATCCCTAAGCAGCCCAGACCACACTGAGCATGTGCACAGTCTTAGTCTTGCAAAGATGTTTAACAAAGTTACAAGATGGTGACCCCCTGTAGCCAACTTTGAAAGCATAAATTATTTGTTTGATTAGACTTGTGGTGCAGTAAGTTCATGTTTATATTTAGTATACAAAATACAGCATTTCCAGCCTTATTCTATTTTAGACTTTGCATGCCCTTTAATAGTGGAGATCAAATTAGAGAATTGGTGGTTGTTGGGTACTAAGGTATTTGAGTGCACCACTTTTTAACCTAGAGCTTATGAGCCTCTAACATTTCCCTAGAAATTTTTAAATATGTGCATAAATATACAAAGCCTAATATTGCATATTGCCTTGATAAGGTTAGTAATTACAAATGTTTTAGAGGACTAATTAATCCCAAGACATTAGTAGGTAGGATATTTAATGGATAAAATGAATGAAGAGTGTAGGAAGTTCTTCAGAAACAGTGAGACGTGGTGTATGTATTTAACAAGGGTAAGAACAAATCGATAATTTGTACCAATTTTCAAAAAACTAAAACTGTAGAGTATGCTGTAAGCATTCAGAGAACAAACATAGCTTGAAGGGATTCTGAAATAGTATTATTGTCCTTCTGTGAATATGGGGTTTTGGAATCTCTGGATCATTGCCACTGCCCCCAACACTAAAATGTCCTTTTATGAAAATTTTGCTGCTAATCTTATTTTAAACCCCCCCCCCAAAAAAAACACTTTTGGGGAGACTCAGCAACACTTTTTGGTAGAATTTATCTACTAAAAATAACGTACTCCCAACTCCTCGACAGTGGAACACTACACAGCCGGTCACACTATGCAGGTTTTGTGAGTTCTGGCCTGCAGACATTTTGCACAGGTTTCCTTTCAATCAGAATCGCTCAGCAACACATGCATAACATACACACAGAAGATCAAGATCCTAATATATACTGCCTTGAAATCCAGATAATGTACCAGGTACAGATAAACCATGTTTACACTTGCAATACATACAATTGTATGAAAGTTTAAATGATGTCATGATTCAATTTGACCAGAACGTCTCCATTCAAAAAGTTGGAGATACAAATTAGTTGACTTCACTCAACATCAAGGGGGTTATTTATCAAAGTCCGAATTTATCTCAGTATTTCTAATATCCAACTCCGAATTCGGAGTTTCCAGATTTTTTTGCGCCAAAACCACTAAATCATTGGATATCAGTATGGACATCAGCGCAGACACTGGGACCTTCTCCATTACCTTATACTGGACCCTGAGAGCTTTTAGATGCCGGGGTTTCAGATTCTGAGTTTTTAGACAATCAGACTTTAATAAATCTCGGAAAATGCTTTTTTTTGCTCCAAAAACTACAAATTATTCGGAGGTTCGGATATTCGGAGCTTGATAAATAACCCCCCAAATATTGATTTCTGGCACAAAAAGTTCTATTTAACTAATTAAACTGGAACCTCTTGCTAGAGAATACAGTTAAATAACTATTGCTCTGCTGTATGCTTCTAGGTCAGAGTTTCCTACACTGTGACTTATTCTAAAATCTTTCGAGTTCTATGCGTATTACTTTTGATACTCATTTTGTAGCCTTATTATTAATTAATTTATACTGTGGGAGAAGCCTAAAAGCCCCAACACACTTGTAATTGTTGCAGTACAACCTGTATTGAGTATTTCCATCTATGGGAAGTTCATGGTCAAGTCTTAAATATCACATATAGATGATTTAGAAATGCTGTGCCATTGTCAGACTGGGCCTACTACCGATGATGAGAATTATGCTCAGATGGGTCAAGTGGTCCATGAGGTGACCCCCTGGTACTTTGGCATGTCACCCTGTTCTTTATTTTCCTTCTTTTATTTAATATCCTTCATATTTAAAAAATTATAAATTATTTCAGTTTTATTGGCAGATGCTCTTTATAGCATTTGTATGAATGATATGTGATAATTTAGGGGGTTATTTATCAAGCTCCGAATATCTGAACCCTGAATAATTTGTAGTTTTTGGAGCAAAAAAAAAACTATAAATTATTCGAGATTTATAGTCCAATGGTCTAAAAACTCAGAATTCGAAACCCTGGCATTTAAAAGCTCTCGGAGGCCTGTATAAGTCAATGGGGAAGGTCCCAGTGTCTGCGCTGATGTCCGTACTGATATCCAATGGTTTTGGGGATTTGGAGCAAAAAACTCAGAAAACTCTGAAAAAATCTTAGTTTTTGTGGAAAACTCCAAACAATTCTGAGTTTTTCGGGGAAAGCTCAGAAGTTTTCGGAGTTTTGCCCGACCCTATTTTTTCGGGCTTTTTTCTTCATAAACAAGGTACATTCTGGAATTCGGAGTTGGATATTAGAAATACTGAGATAAATTCGGACCTTGATAAATAACCCTCTTAATGTCTTTATTAAGAACTCTGAGAGCCTTTTATCTACAGCAGGGGTCCCCAAACTTTTTTACACGTGAGCCACATTCAAATGTAAATAGAGTTGGGGAGCAACACAAGCATAGGGATGTAGCGAACGTCGGAAAAAAAGTTTGCGAACTTGCGCAAAAATGCGAGCGGTTCGCGAACGGTTCGCGAACCCCATAGACTTCAATGGGAAGGCGAACTTTAACATCTAAAAAAGACATTTCTGGCCAGAAAAATGATTTTAAAGTTGTTTAAAGGGTGCAACGACCTGGACAGTGGCATGCCAGAGGGGGATCAAGGGCAAAAATGTATCTGAAAAATCTGCCTGTGTGTGCTTGGAAGAGATAGTGTAGGGGGAGAGCTGTTAGTGATTTCAGGGACAGATGATAGTAAGTTTGCTGGCTAGTAATCTGCTTGATACTGCTCTGTATTGGAACAAAAAAATAAATAAAAGCAGTCCTTACAAGGACTACTGTTATTGCAGCAGTCAGCAGATGAGATCAGAAGCAGGACAGCTGCCCACTGCAGCTACATACAGAGCACTGCAGTAGAAGGTAGATTACTAGCCAGCAAAGCTACCTAAGCTTAAATGTCCCTCAAACCCCTGCAGACTTCTGTCCCTCCAATAACAGAGCAGTATCAAAACGATTACTAGCCAGCAAACTTTCAACTGTCCCTGAAATCACTAACAGGCAGCAGCTCTCTCCCTACACTATCTCTTCAGCACACACAGGCAGAGTGAAAAAACGCTGCAGGGCTTCGGTTTTTATAGGGAAGGGGAGTGGTCCAGGGGAGAGCTTCCTGATTGGCTGCCATGTACCTGCTGGTCTGGGGTGAGAGGGCAAAAAAAAGCGCCAACAATGGCGAACCCAAAATGGCGAACGTCGCGCGACGTTCGCGAACTTCCGGCGAGCGCGAACACCTGATGTTCGCGCGAACAAGTTCGCCGGCGCCATCCCTACACAAGCATGAAAAAATCCCTTGGGGTGCCAAATAAGGGCTGTGATTGACTATTTGGTAGCCCCTATGTGGACCTGCAGCCTACAGGAGGCTCTATTGGGCACTATACGTAGTTTTTATGCAATTAAAACTTGCTTCCAATCTTGGAATTCAAAAATAAGAACCTGCTTTGAGGACACTGAGAGCAACATCCAAGGGGTTGGGGAGCAACATGTTACTCACAAGCTACTGGTTGGGTATCACTGATCTAAAGTGAGTACCGTATATATTACTCCAGTACTAGTGGTACTTGATATTACCTTAAGAGTTTGGGCACAGTAGCGCCTGTGTATACAATCTAACACAAGTATCTTTTTTTCTCTCATATATGCATTCATTTGAAAATCTCAAACTTTTCCAGGTGCTGAACATTTTTACATTCTGTTTCCATTTTGTAGTGCTGCTGAATGTATACAATAGAAAACCAAACAGTGATTTTGGAACTGTTTCTCACCGGTTTGTCTGATGATCAGAGTAATCAGCTTATTCTCTTCATGGTCTTTTTCCTCTTGTACGTAATTACACTCATTGGGAACCTTCTCATTCTTTTTATCATCAGCATGGATTCATGTCTGCATTCCCCTATGTACTTCTTCCTTGGAAATCTAGCTTTGCTGGACATTTGTTCTTCCTCAATCACCACTCCAAGGATGCTTTCTGACTTAAACACTTGTAACAGCATGATTTCCCTCTCAGCTTGTATCACCCAAATCTATTTCTTTATTTCTTTTGCTACATCTGAAGTTGTCTTACTGGCTGTGATGTCCTACGACCGGTATGTTGCTGTGTGCTATCCCCTACACTACATGCAAAGAATGACTTGGAAAGCTTGTGTTCAGTTAGCCTTGGGTGTTTGGCTTATGGGCTTGTTATATTCATTGCTGCATACACTTTTCATACTGAGGTTGACTTTTTGTGATTCAAAAACTATACACAGTTTCTTTTGTGATTTGTCAAAGCTGTTCCAGATTTCTTGTACTGACACCTTCATCAACACCTTAATCATTTTTATTTTCGGAGGATCCCTTGGATCAAGTTGTTTCATAATAACCTTTTTTCCCTACATCAGTATATTTACCACTGTGCTAAACAATCAGGTCAGAGTTAGTAGAATTAAAACACTTTCCACATGTACATCCCACCTCACAGTGGTCTTTATCTTCTATGGAACTCTCCTTTTTAATTACTTTCGACCAACAAGCGACTATCAATTGTCAGAAGACAAAATAGTTTCTGTTTTTTACACTGTGATCACTCCTATATTAAACCCTATCATTTATAGTCTTAGGAACAAGGAGATTAAGAAAGCTCTAAAAAGAATATGTAAAACCTGTGTAGCATGAAATACACATATGATAGAAATCTCACATGGATATATCACTAAGGTTTATGTGGAGAACCAGCAATTACCTGTGTCTCAAATGTGACACAGCTTTTTCACCGCCATGTAAATGCTCAGATTGTCTTCACAATGGGGAGATTTGTCAAAAAGATGTTGCAGCAGAAATATATATATACCCTAAGCATTCTTTCCATTGTGTACCAAGCCTTTGAAACATGATTGTACATATTAACATGGACAAAACAGTTCATACCATACACAAGTGCTTAGAACATTTAGGGGGTTATTTATCAAGCTCCGAATATCCGAACCTCAAATAATTTGTAGTTTTTGGAGCAAAAAAACCTACGAATTTTTTGAGAGTTATTAAAAACACCGAATACAAAATCTAAAAGCTCTCGAGGTCTCGAAGTCAATGGGGAAAGTCCCAGTGTCTACGTAGATGTCCGTACTGATTTTCGATGGTTTCGGGGTTTCGTTGCAAAAAAAACTCAGAAAAAATAGTAGCTTTTGCGGAAAACTAAAAACAAATCATAGTTTTCAGGGGAAAGCTCTTCAGACCAAACTAGAATCCACGATTTGACCTTATTTATTATTGAAAAAACTTGATAAGATTGGTTCAGAAAAAATCAATTTTTTTTCCTGAAACTTAGCACAAACCATGATATCTTCAAATTTGAATTGGGACCTTTGCCATTGACTTCTACAGGACCCCAACAGCTTGGAGATGGAGTATTTTCGGATTTTGACTTTAAGCAGATAATTACAGCTATATGGCTAATATAATAGTGATGGCCTTAGGTTTAATTGTATGTCCTTATGCAAATCATTTAATCTTATGACACCTCATGCACCACTTGTTGACTGTAAGCTCTGCAGGGCAAGGACTTGTTGTGCTCATATAAAATGTGCACAGTAGAACATATAATTAGAAAAAAAAACAAAAAATTGCAATATAAAGAAAGTATGCAATTCAAATAAATTCAAATACATATCTGTCATTGTGTACACATGATATACAGGTGTAATTTAGTGTTCTGCAAATTGTTATAAATTGTTATTCATTTAATGTGCCCAAAAGAACACATCTACACTGAAGGAAGACACATGAAAGGTGACCAGTGAAGTTCCATCTGTGAATTGACTGGTTTAAGTGAAAACCTGATAAAAGAGAGGATAATGATACCCAATAATTTAACCCAATAAAAATAATAATATAAAACAGATATGAGTCAGTCACTGTTTCATTATTTTGTATTAGGTATTGTTATAACTTGGTTATATCCAGTTACAAGTTTAATGTATGTGCACTGAGGGTTGCATTTGTATTAATATTGGGTACAACTCTGACTATTCCTTAAGTATAGCTTACAGTACAGGTATGGGACCCGTTATCAGGAAACCCATTATACAGAAAGCTCCAAATTACAGAAATGACATTTCCCATAGACGTCATTATACTAAAATAATTCAAATTTTTAAAAGTGATTTCCTTTTTCTCTATAATATAAAACAGTCGCTTGTACTTGATCCAAACAAAGATATAATTAATCCTTATAGGAAGCAAAATACCAGCCTATTGGGTTTATTTAATGTTTACATGATTTTATAGTATACAAAGTTTCAAGATCCAAATTATGGAAAGATCTATTATCCAGAAAACTCCAGGTTCCAAGCATTCTGGATAACAGATCCCATACCTATACAGCTACTGTATTCACTGTTTAATGAATATGTATTAAGACTGCAGATTAAAAAACATCATGTTTTGGGTCCCTGAGGGCTATGTCACTGCCAACACTTCTGCACCAGGGGAGAAAAACGGCATTCTGCTTCCTTATACCCCGACATCACTGGCTACTAAAAGGCATGTCATTGGGCCATTAGTGCACAGACTGGGCATATTTTGCCTTATTTTTCTATTGAACAAAAAGGAGAAATACTTCAAATATCGAAGTCGAAGGATTTAGCGTTATTCGTTTCATTCGTTATTCGTCGTAGTTGAAGGTCGAAGTAGCCAACTCGATGGTTGAAGTAGCCAAAAAAATACTTCGAAATTCGAAGTATTTTTTATTCTATTCCTTCACTCGAGCTAAGTAAATGTGCCCCTTACATGCTGCTGTGTATTATATAGAACCAAACCATTTTGCAGAATTAAACTGCACTAACCTTGTGAGCCACTGGGGGACTAATAGAGTTGATGCTAGTTTTTTTGCAGCGGGTCGGGTACCCGTGGGTTACCCCCAAAAACCTACAGTACCCTGCGGGTTCCAAGTAGACGTTTCGGCAGTGGGTATAGACTTGGGTAGGTGGTTCTCCGGGTTTGTGGGTCGCGGGTCGGGTTGCGGGTCTTCTGAATAGTGAGTTTTATGCCTTTTTTTCTGATCACGCCTACTTCTAATGATGTCACTTCTAGTTTACAATGACAGCACTTCCTGTTTTACTTCTTTTTTTTCTGATCACGCTTACTTCTAATGATGTCACTTCCAGTTTACAGTGACAGCACTTCCTGTTTCTTGATGGTCAGCGGGTCGCGGATCGGGTTGCGGATAAGGTACTTGTGGGTCGGGTAGTGGCTCCAAGTGGGTAAGTATGCAGGTTACGGGTCCGGGTGCGGGTCGGGTTTGGGTTTAACACATTGGTTCCGCGAGGGACTCCATCCTGAAGTCCATTCATTATGTCTCTCCATGCTGCTTTCTCTCCACCTACCTTGTTAATCTCATGTGCCTTCAATATGACAGTTTGCTGTATAATATTGGATTGTGTTGCTCTTTTACTTCCCCGAGGAACTATCACTATTCAAAGTCCCCCATAGTGTTTTCTTGCCTAATGTACACAGCAGTGCCTCTTTAAAGGAGTTGAAAAATTACTGAACCTTTGAATTCCAATGGTCCTTAGTACTATTTAAATTGTTGTTGTGAGATTTTGTTGCTTAGATGAATATCAATGGTACTAGAGAACAATCTATGGGATGTAATGTGATGTATGCGTTTAATTAGTGAAACCGACACAGGTGGTATAAGAATTGTCTGTCTTAACATGACTTTGCCTTTACCCCTATGCCTTTGCTTTATATTTATGGAAATTTTAGAACAGTTAGACTTATGTGGGCTAAAAGGAGCTCCACTGTGCATCAAATACAGCAAAATCTGTCTTTAGAGTAAGGTACGACCATGCCATTAGTAGAATTGTAGCATTTTCAAAAAGGAGATTTTTTAACTCTTACTTAAAGGAAAACTATACCCCCAAAATGAATACTTAAGCAACAGATAGTTTACTGTATATCATATTAAGTGGCATAATAAAGAATCTTACTAAACTGATATATATATATTTAAGTAAATCTTGCCCTTTTACATCTCCTGCCTTGAACCACCATTTCCTGATGGTCTGTGTGCTGCTTCAGAGATCACCTGACCAGAAATACTGCAGCTCTAACTGTAACAGGAAGGGGCGAAGTGAATTTTCGAATTCAAAAATTTTGAATAGGGCAAAATTTGATTCGAATTGAAAATACTTCACAAATTCGACCATTCGAAAAACAAAGTACTGTCTCTTTAAAAAAACTTTGACTTCGACACTTCGCCACTTTAAACCTGCCGAATTGCTGTTTAGCCTATGGGGGACCTCCTAGAATCTAGAGTCTTTGGCTAAATTTTTAGAAGTCGAAGTTTTTTTGTACGATTAAATTGTTTAATCAAACGATTTTGACTTTGCTCGATAACGCCCATTTTCGATGGAAAAAATGCTTCGACTATCGAAGTATCAAATTTGATGGTCGAATTTCGACGTTTTTTAACTTCAAAATTCGACTCTTAGTAAATGTGCCCGAAGTGTTGAAGCAAAAGACAGAACTCTGTCTGTTAATTGGCTAATGTGACCTATCAGGTATAGTTTGTTTGGCATGTTTGTGTGACCAGTAAATTGTATGATCCCAGGGGGCGGCCCTTATTTTTTAAAATGGCAATTTTCTATTTATGATTACCCAATGGCACATACTACTATAAAATTATATTATTATGAACATGGTTTATTAACATGCAGCTGTTTTACATATGAGCTGTTTTATGCGATATCTTTTTATAGAGACTGACATTGTTTGGGGGGTATAGTTTTCCTTTAAAGGACAAGAAAAGTCTAAAATAGAATAAGGCTAGAAATGCTGTATTTTGTATACTAAATATAAACATGAACTTACTGCACCACAAGCCTAATCAAACAAATAATTTATGCTTTCAAAGTTGGCTACAGGGGGTCACCATCTTGTGACTTTGTTAAACATCTTTGCAAGACTAAGACTGTGCACATGCTCAGTGTGGTCTGGGCTGCTTAGGGATCGTCATAAACAAAGCTGCTTGAGTTCTGCATGGCTGGGAAGTAAGGCTGGGGCTCCCCCTGCTGTTCATAAGTATGATTGTTTCCCTGCTCAGCAGTTAGGGATCGTCTGACAATTCCTATCCACAGCAGTAAATGAAGGGGGAATTTCACTGCATACAGTCAGGTTTCTTATAAAAACGGTACACATTTTTTAATCAAAGTATATTTGAGATAGATTTATTTTTCATAAAGTAAGAAAGTAAAAATGGGATTTTATTTTTTTGCCTTTACATGCCCTTTAAGGAATTAGGGTGGAGATATGCAGAGGGTGACTATATGTTCCTGTTACCAACCATACATGCAGATTCACTAGTATAGATATAACTTTATGACTTTTGAATAAGAATTATCCCACCCCCCCCCCTAAAAAAAAGTCTAGGGTGAGGTGGGTTAATAACCTCCAAAAAAAAGACTTTCAAGGTAAATTTAGCAAAGGTACTTGCACATGTTATGCTACGCGCAATGCATTACCTTATTTTCAATGTTATCAGTCCCAATATCCCTCAATGTCTGATGGTCTTTTCTATTTTGCCCATAAGAGACAAGTCGGAAGGTTCCAGTTCTACTTAAAATCAATGTGACCTCTGTAGTTGTGCCTGTGTGGAACAATTGCCAAAAATGAACCCAATCTATGTAAATGTGACTGGAAGATGGATTAACATGAACTTAATTCCTGCCTGCCTGTATCTTGTTTCATGATTTTTACTCCCTTTGTTACAAGGCTTATTAAATTCCCACTGCTTTCCTGTCACTGTTTCAGGAGATAGCGCATGTGCTCATACAAGAGAAGCGTTCTGGAGCTGAGGAAATTATCTCTATTGTTTTTGCAGAAGTTATGAGAATGTGGAATATTAGGAAACAAGCAAGGATTTATTTTAGAGTTTGCCATCTACTGTTTGGTAAACACACCTTCGATACTTGTACTTGCTTGACTGCCTCTCTTTCTGTGCCACCTACACACACAGACTCATGTAACGCACAGGAACCGCACGTATTAATGAAGACAAAAAATGACAAACTTCAATCTGACAAGCACATATGCTATTAACTCTTCCTATATTATAGCAGATACAGAGAAGCAACAGTAATCCTGCTTTGATGGCATTTGTTTTTATTCTATCAGCAGTAGAAGCGGCTTGTGATTAAATAAACAGAGTTCCATGTTGTATAAATCAGCATTAAATTAATATTTGCCTACAGTAGGATATCAAGTTGTTTTGTCTAATATAAGCCAATGGAATAGCAGTAGCCAAAGGCTTCTCCTGGATAAAACAGAGATACAAATCCCCGCAGGAATTGATTTTCCTAGTAATGAGGTATTTATAAAGAGCTGCCAGAGATTCTTCTCAGACCTTTATAGATTGGAGCAGCCTGAAATAATAACAAAATTATTTTTAGATTGACTTGCAATAATTCAACCTGAATGGGATACATGATTATCATGTTAATGGGGAAAGTATAGCTAAAATGCTTGCTGTTCCTGTGTAAGGGCTCTTACACACGGGCGGTTTTTCCTGCGCTCCCCTGTGTTGTGCTTTCTTCCGTTCAGCCGCAGGGGATCGCAAGGCATAGACACACTCAATTATTGTGATGGGGACTGTACTCACACAGACGCATGTGTGCACTGAACGCAGGTGAAATACAACATGCTGCGTCCCACCTGCGTTTGGGGTCATGCGTCTGTGTGAGTCTGCGTTATAGAATGGCCAATCCTAAGCAACTTTTCAATTGGTCTTCATTATTTATTTTCTATATTTTTTAAATTATTTGCCTTCCTCTTCTTCTGATTCTTTCTAGCTTTCAAATGGGGGTCACTGACCCCAACAAAGAGAGAAAATGTAAATGTCTGTAAAATGTAGGATAAGTGTATCACCAAGCAATGTTAATGTAAGATTCTAATCTGTCCTCATTCTCCAGGGGCCAAGGTCTCAAAACCAGGCCTGTCCCTGGGAAACAAGGATAGATGGGAAAAACTGGCCCTAGAAAACTTCCTCCCTGGCTGCCATTGACTTAGGGAGGGCCCCAAGTACATATCCCTATCCCAAACCATCATCTGATTGATAGAAAAAATGTCAAAGAAGTGTTTTCACCTTTAAATTAACTTTTAGTATGATGTAGAGAGTGATATGTTAAAACAATTTGAAATTGGTTTTCATTTTTTATCTTTGTGAGTTATTTAGCTTTTTATTCAGCAGCTCTTTAGTTTGCAATTTCAGCTGGGTTGGTTGCTGGGGCCAAATTACCCTAGCAACCATGCACTGATTGAATGAGAGACTGGAATATGAATAGGAGAGGCCTGAATAGAAAGATAAGTAATAAAAAGTAGCAATAACAATAAGTTTGTAGCCTTACAGAGTATCTTTTAAAAAAAAAGCTGCCTAGAATTAGTCATTCTATAACATACTAAAAGTTAACTTAAAGGTGAGCCATTCCTTTACAGGAATTGGTGAGTGTAAAAATAAAACTGGGTAAATAGAAAGTGAAAGAACAAGCACCTGGGGTGTGCTTGCACCTGGCCTGTTCACAGTAGACAGATATTTAAAGGACAAGGAAAGTTATACTATAGAAGTAGCTAGAAATGTTGTACATTATGTTTTGGGCCTCTGTACCAGCCTGAGGCAACCACAACCCTTTAGCAGCAAAGATCTGTGTCTCCAAAGATGCCCCAGTAGCTCCCCGTCTTCTTTTCTGCTGATTAACTGCAAATGATCTGTGCTGCTGTCACTTACTGAGCTTAGGGACACACTCACAATATACAGTACACATAGAATAGAAATGTCACAATATAAGACTGATTAGTAATTAATACAGATAATTACTACATGGCAGCACAGAAACCTGTGCGATTAGCATCAGAATTTAATAATCAGCCCTGTAGCATCAGCTTATATTACAGTCCAACCATTTTTTGTGATGACCCCCATGCTTAGCTTCTCAACAGCTGCTCAGAGCCCACTGAGTATATGAGTGTCACAGACAAGATGGTGACCCCCTGTGACAAGTTTAATGTCCTGGATCATTGCTGCTATTGACAAGCTGAAACTTTAGGCTGGTGTATATAAAATATGGAAGTTTTAGCCATATTCATTTTTAGGGGTTAGTTCTCCTTTAAATGTGTTTGCTTATGTGACTATGCGTGCATCCAGTGAGCTTAACACATTTTATGTAGGAGACCTACAGCTCTAAGATCACATATATTTATATCTGAAGACAGGTTCTGAGCTTAGTTCTTATAAACATCTTTGGATCATGAAGCATTATTGTTATTATGTTACAAATTGTAAGTGGCATGAGATTAGCAATCCACTATGTAGGATGTTCGGGCATGCCACACATTCTAAGTGAAACACAGTACAGTAAAGGATTAGCACGGCAGGCTGCTCAGGGTGCCAGTTATACATGCTAACTGTCAGCTCCACAAGCACCAATAATACAACTAACACAGGGAAATCCAGTCTGCAGCCCTGAGGCTGCAGACTGGATTGTAGCAGAACTATACCTGGGGGGGGACCTGGTTTGACTTCTTTGGCCCAGCATTGGCTATTGTGATCCAGAATCCTGGAAATTTCTCTACTATTTTTGATGTAAAATACAGTAATATGCAAGTGTACCGTATTCTAAATGAACTAAAAGCTGATTGTTTTTTAGGGGACACTGTACTCATTGTTTAAGGGCTGGAAGGTAGGGTGCAAGTGCCAAAAATGAGGGCAATGAGTAATTAATGTGCACTTTGTTTGCTGCCTTCCAGCTCAAATGACTCCTATTGTGTTAGCACTTAGCTAAAATCCCTCCATGTAGAAGTCACCAACTCAATGTTGAGGGTTAAACTAAAGCACAAGACGGCAAGGCTTACTAATGTAGTAATTAGACAAAGATGCCAACACTAAATACACTCCTTACTTAACATGGCACTGGAAGTATGTGCTGGAATTCACACTTGCTACGAATGCTGAATGGCTTTCTGTGTTTCAGGGAACAGAAAGGCATGAGAAGAAAAACACATGGATAAAAATGGTCAAATAAAACATTTCTCTGAGATTAAATTGCAATGTGGTGTCAATGTAAACAATCGCCATTTAATTATTTGTCAGAACTGCTAAAATACACCGCCTTGCAAATGTATTTACCACCCCTTGGCTTTTTACCTCTGTTACATTCCAACCTGTAATTTAAATGTTTCCTAATCTTATTTTATGTGATCTGCACAAAATAGTCTAAGTTGGTGAAGTGAAATGAGAAAAATACATATAAAAAACTATTTAAAAATAAAAAACTGAAAATTGGCATGTGCATATGTATTCACTCCCTTTGCCAAGAAGCCCCTAAAAAATCCTGGTGCAACCAATTACCTTCAGAAGTCAGATAATTAGTGAAATGAAGACCACCTGTGTGCAATCTTTGTGTCACATGGTCTGTCAGTATAAACACACCTTCTCTGACATGGTACCACAACAAACCTGCCAAGAGAGAGCCGCAAACCAAACTCACAGACCGGGCAAGGAGGGCATTAATCAGAGAGGCAGCACAGAGACCAAAGGTAACCCTATAAGCCGTACACTCCATAGAGCTGGGCTTTATGGAAGAGTGGCCAGAAAAGAAGCCATTACTTTAAGTTAAAAATAAGAAGGCATGTTTTGAGTTTGCCAAAAGGCATGTGGGCAACTCCCCAAATGTATGGAGGAAGGTGCGCTGGTCAGATGAGACTAAAATTGAACTTTTTGGCCACCATGGAAAATGCTATGTCTGGCACAAACCCAACACATCCCATCACCCCAAGAACACCATTGCCACAGTGAAACATGGTGGTGGCAGCATTATGCTGTGGGGATGTTTTTCAGCAGCAGGGACTGGGAAACTGGTCCGAGTTGAGGGTAAGATGAGGAATAGGCAAAAATCCCAGTGGCAAGATGTGGCAAGTTCATAGAGACTTGTCCAAAGCGACTTGCCGCTGTAATTGCCGCAAAAGGTGGCTCTACAAAGTACTGACTTTATGTCGGGTGAACAGTTATGCACGCTGAAGATTTTTGTTATGTTCTCCTATTTTCTCCTATTCTTGTTTGCTCCACAAAAAAAAATCTTCAAAGTTGTAGGCATGTTCTGTAAATGAAATGGTGCAAACTCTCAAACAATCCATTTTAATTCCAGGTTGTGAGGCAACAAAACATTAAAAATGCTAAGGGGGATGAAGACTTTTGCAGGGCACTGTATAGGCCTCAGCCAACATTACAGAATGAACCCTCATTTCATTTAATACTTTATTAATAGTCATTTCCTTGATTAAGAACTGCCTTAGCTTAAAGAAAGTAGCTAATAATTAATTCCAAAAAACTATTTTCCCAGAATAAATGTTGGTCCCAATGCAAATTTGAGTTTGATTTTTTTCATACTTGAATTTTCAGGATCCAGCCATTGTTTAGGGTCCCCAATAGGTCAGAACAATGTTATAGATAAAGGAAAATATGTGTTTTAGGCATACAGCTGCAGCTCCTATATAGGTTTTGAGCTAGTTTTGTCATCCTAATATGCTGCTGTGCCGCAGGATTGTAACATCAGTATACATATAACAACAAAGAAACGGTGAGGAAATAGATTATTGGAAACAATAAAGATACGTTTCCATCTAGTACCTCAAAGCAAACCAGTTCGGTCAGCAGCGTGTCAAAAATGTAACAATACTTAAAATGTAACTTTTAATGATTTCTGCCAGTAAAATGCGCTCATTTGCATACACACCCACTGCTCAGCTATAATGCTGGCAGTGCTGGACTGTGTCCATAAAAAACATTAATTAAATAAAAACCGCAAACGGTGGACACGTGGATTTCGCAAAGCTGAGACAATTCTCATGCCTGTGATACCTTTTTGCTTTTTTTAGTCTAGTATCATGTGGTATCCCCGTGCCCTCTCCCACCCTTCCAGCCAAATACAGCCCAAGTAATTCTGCCTATCTACGTAGGGACTCGTAGGGATAACTTATGCCCCTGATGAAGCCGGACTAACTGGCGAAACGCGTTGGCCTGGCATAGGTGGGCTGTGGGGTGCCTAGCTCCCATAGAGTCCCTACATAGATAGGCAGGATTACTTGGGCTGTAATAATGAGCATAGTAACATAGTGGATAAGGTTGAAAAAAGACATATTTCCACCAAGTTCAGTCTTGTGATCTAGAGCACGGATGAAAAAACCCTCCTGAAGCCTCTCCAATTTGCCTCAGAGGGGGAAACTTTCCTTCCTGACCCCAAGATGGCAATTGGACCAATCAACTTTGAGCTAAAAGCTTATTTTGGTAAACTCTATATATTGTCATGACTTGTACTCAGTGTATTGGTGTAACTCAAAGAACCTGAAACTTGTACATAAAGTACTGTTCAAAATCATCAGCACTGCATTCAGATTATAGTAAAGAAGAGAGAAAGGCCAGCAAAACATTCCATTGGGATTTCAAGCCGCAAGGAAGCAAGTTCTACAGAATTCATTGCAGAGCTGGGTCAAAAGCAAAGGTCACACAAGGCAAGTCTGAATCCAAATAACACACAAACACACACAGACTAATACGCACTCACACTAATGCCCAATTAGGGAAAGACAAAAGTGACAGTTGCCTTTCCCATATGATCATATGTTCTACAATCAGAAGAATTTGTGCACAGAATTTTCAAACAAGTTTATTAGCAAATTAATAGACACAGTGTAACAGCATTTGATGCCACCAATGATGTTGTTTTGCACATTTTCACCGATTTACAATTAAAAGCAAAAGGTCACAAAGCAAATAGAATTATGCCATGGACTGGGTTATTTGGGGACAAAATGTCAAACGGTTTTAGAAAAATGTTTAAAAATAGCACAAAGGAGTGAAGGCACTTGTCCGGACCACTGTAACACTTGCATTTAGTATTGTACTTCTTCTGAACTCTTCAGCCATGAATGGGTTAATGTCAGGAGTAAGGCTTTTTACATATACTTAGTCTTATTCTGAATTAAAATTGTGTCTGGATCCAAGGCTGTCTGCTTTGTTAAAAGTGAACATTAAGGAGATATGACTACACCCCAACTACCCAAGGCCACACCCAGAACTAAACAAGCCATGCCCAGTTATGCACATAAACCACTCCTATTTAGTGATAAGTCCCTCCCATGTGTCATAAAACTGGAGGCCCTTCAGATGTTGCTCAACTCAAATTTCAGTACACTAAGGATGTTATGTTTTGGTAGCCGAGGATGAGTAGAGTATAACAGTGCTTTATCAGCAGGATTATGCAGCCATTACACTTCAACTCTAATATTTTAAAACAGTCTACAAAATACTATGTACACAGTATAACTCTTGTGCACAGGACAATGTGAGCTATCAGCCATCATCTGCTGGAGGAGCAAGTATTTCTCCTTGGTGGCTCACTGAGGATGCCCTTTGAAAGCATAAGGGCTGACTTACTGGCCCTTACTGTTAACAAAGAATTTCCATAGAAAGTGAGGCTTATATCATTCGATATGTGTACACCAGGAATGTTTAACCTGGAAGTAGTAGTTTAATAACAGCTGTAGGGGACAACACCCCTGTTGTATTCTGTATTTATCATTTTTGTTCATATTTAATACAAAATCACAAATTCAGTATGCAGGTGGGGGGGGGGCATGGCTCCAGCAGAAGTTAACGTCTCACGTTTATTCAACTCCCTTCATGAATTCCAGAAATTCTGTAAAATAAAATGGATTTAATTGGAACATATAATTAACTATAATTCTCATTACTGCAATTTACATTGGCATGGGCTGGAAATATTTGGCTCCAATAAAACACATAAATATGTTTAGCCTAGCAATAGCCTTACTGGTTTTGGCTGTCTTGGTCAAGCATGGACATAGATTGGTTCAATCTCTGGCTCAGTGTTTCCTATTTGCCATATATATACCAAATATTCCCAAATTAATAATTAAAGGGTTGCAATAAAAGGACTATAACTGCATGGGGCTACAAGTGTTATAACTGCAGTGAGGCCCAAGCACCGTTGGGAAACCCATGTCCCCATAAAAAGGAATATTGAACAAGACCACATGTAGAGGTTGAGAGATATGGGTGAATAAGTGGTTTGGGATTTAGGATAAAACAATGCTATTTTTGAAGAAATCAACTCTCCTTAAAGGGGAACTATCGTGAAGATGAAAATGTAATATAAGCTTTGGCATACTGAAATAAGAAACTTTCTAAATACAATTAATTAAAAAAGCTGTACCATTTCTGAAATAATCAAGTTTATCTTCACTATTACTCTCTCAGCATCTCCTTCTCCTCGTTCTGTCTTCATTTAGAAATTGGGTGTCAGATGAATGATCCAATATATCTTAAGGGGGGGCTCCTTTTGCGTAGAAGATGTATTAATGCCCCCATACATGGGCCGATAAAAGCTGCCGACAGACCGAGTCGGCAGTTTATTGGCCCGTGTTTGGGACAATCCGACGGGCTTTCCAGATTGATATCTGGCCGAATTTCGACCAGATCTCGATCGGGCAGGTTAGAAATTGTCAGATCTCGGCTGCATCTGTGCATTTATGGATCTGTGCTATACCGCCCATATAGGATGCATTATGATCACCTTTAGAGCTCACTCTATTAAAATCACCAGACATCATGTCTCTCTACATGTAGAATTTGTGCTAAACGCAGTTATTTTGTTAGATTTTGTTTGTACTGGAATCAATTATTTGACTGAGCTCTAATTCAGGAAAGGGAGCCCCGCCTATAAGATATATTGGATCTAACTGTAAATGAATATCTGACACCCAACTGCTGCATGAAGAGAGAATGAAAAGAAACAGATTATTGAATATAAACTTGACTATTTCACAAACAACGCAGAATTTTTAATTGATTGTATTTAGAAAGTTTCTTACTTCAATATGAGGAAGCTTATATTTCATTTTCGCTATAGTTCCCCATTAACCACAGCAACTTCAGCATGAGCTCTTATTAGAGAGCAGTTTAATTGGAATTTTGGTGGATAAAATATTAATGATACACTGAAAATAGCGATCAATGCTGCAAAATAAGAGGGGTGTGATTCTTAGGACCTTAAGAGAAAAGCAAGTTTCTAATCAAGGCCTTCAGTAAGGGCATGGGAAAACAGCTTGGATTTAAAGGGGAGGGTTCCTTGGGATGTCATAACCTTGGTGTATCCAGGTTTGACGGTTACATGTTCCCAACAGTCAACTGACAATTTTGTGTTTTATGACAGATCATTTTATGGCAGGCTTCTGCTGTTGGACATTGCTACACTCTTGTTAAGGAGCATTTTATGGCAGCCACCTGGCACTGGGCATGTGCAACATGTTATTTTGGGGTCTTTTAGGGAATGACCATAATAACTTTAGCTCTACAATATAGCAAAGGTGTCTGGCAATAGCACTGTGTACTGAATTTATACAATGATTCACAGATCCCATAAACATACCATCATAATCAATCCTGCCGTCATTGTTTTTATCCCCATCTCGCATCAGTTCCTCGATGTCATCTTCTGTAATTGTCTCTCCAGTAGCTTCAAGCATCATTTTCAGCTCATCCAGGTCAATGTAGCCATCTGCATTTCTGCAATGATTAAAATCCATGTAGTAAAGCGTCTATGTAATATTTATTATTGTAGGGTCTCCTATTTAACAAAAATGATGTGATATATATATATATATATCTATATATATATATATATATAGATATATATATATATATATATCTCCTGTAATTATAGTTTTCATTATATAAGGCAGTTTCTATATATCCAACAAGGCAATCCACTCATTACTGCAATGGATGCAGTTGCATTGGTGTATTTGTTTAATGCCTCCCCACAAGGAAGCAATAATGTAGCTCAATTTGATAGCTCCAACTCATATGTATTACGGCACTGTCAAAAAGAGTATTTATATCAACTTTATCCTCTATGGGTTGTGATTAATATTTTTACTTTAGAGAAATTATTTTCTCATCGCTGATCAGACTCCCCGATCAATGATGAGAAAATAATTTCCCTTTCTCCGACATGTTATCCAGAATGCTCAGGACCTGGGTTTTCCAGATAACTTTTCTGTAATTTGGATCCTACCTTAAATCTACTAGAAAATCGTTTAAACATTAAAAAATCCAATAGGCTGGTTTTGCATCCAATAAGGATTAATGAAATCTTAGTTGGGATAAGGTACAGGTATAAGATCCATTATGAGGAAAACCGTTATCCAGGAAGCTCCTAAATACAGAAAGGCCGTCTCCTATAGGCTCAATTTTATTTAAATAATCCAAATTTTAAAAAATGATTTCCTTTTTCTCTGTAATAATAAAACAGTAGCTTGTACTTGATCCCGACTAAGATATAATTAATCCTTATTGGAAGCAAAACCAGTCTATTGGGTTTATTTAATGTTTACATTACTTTCTAGTAGACTTAAGGTATAAAGAAACAAATTACGGATATGTTATCCAGAAAACCCCAGGATAACAGGTCCCATACCTGTACTATTTTATTATAATAGAGAAAATGGAGTCTAGGGGAGATGGCCTTCCCGTAATTTGGAGCTTTCTAGATAATCGGTTATCTAGATAACTGATCTCATACCAGTAGCGGCGCACTGTATTGGAAGTTTAAAATCATAATTAGGGTGCTATTTATAAATTTCGAACTGTGATTGATCAGTGAATCAGTTTACTTTATAATCAGGACAGGCATTAGGAGGATAATTGAGGCACATCAGTACAGGGTCCCTTGTTTGTCTTTGTCTTGGCCCATAGGGTCAGCTGAGTTTCCGATGGAAGTACAGTAAATTATATAATATATCTGCATAGTTCACAGCCTGCTTTCCATATCTGTTTCAGTTGAAGGTAAAAAGGCTCATGTTTACTTACTTGTCAAACATTCGGAAAAGGTCTGATAATTCTTCTTCTGATTTTCCTTTGCTGTCGTCTTTCATACACCGGACCATCATAACCAAGAACTCATCAAAATCTACCGTGCCACTCCCTGGAGTAAGAAATATTCATGTGAATGATTGCAAAAAAGAGAAAAAGTCCACAGGACTCCCAGGCAGATTTTCTACTGAGGAAACTTCTAATTGCAAACACTTTTACTGTAATTTATTGGGGCCTGTGTGGACCCTTTTTCACAACATCCACAGACAGATAATCACAAGCACCTCACTCATCATAGACTCATTTAAAGATCCCTTGAACCCCATCTATGCCCTATTTGTGGTTACAAACCTAAACATTGATTCACAAAAAAAATTAAGGCAGATATATGTATGTATGTGTAGCTGAGCATGTGTGACAAATGAAAACTTTTTTTTTAGCAGTTTATGGAAACAATTGTCCAGGACATAAAATTTCACTATGAATATATACAAAAAGACGTGTCAATAGTGGTCTCCTGATATACTGAGTACATACCATACATAAGTGACTATGGCCTTAGGTTCACTTAGGTAATGTGAATAGCACTGGATGACAAACAACATGAGTATTTTCTTTTGACCTTGGAATTTCAATATTTATCAGTTAAAAAAAAATCAAAAGGAAAGAATTTGGCAGATAAAACATGTCTAGCAATTCCAATTTCACATTTTGAAAAAACTCCAAAAAATTTATAAAAACAACTTATTTTCAAAAAGAACATATTATAAAACAAATCCCAAAAAACGAACCATCTTCATCCACTTCATCTATCATTTCCTGTAACTCCTCAGGGGTGGGATTCTGCCCCAGCATTCTCATGACCTTCCCCAGTTCCTTGGTGCTAATGCAGCCATCTTCAGCGTCTTGCACGAAAATGTCGAAGGCTGCCCTGAACTCTGTCAAATCAGACATAACAGAGAACAATGAGTACCATCATACATCATTAGAAAAAGCCTTTATGTAAATAAGTATTTGTCTTGTCTGTTGAATGTTGTGCCTTATTGTGCCCTTTGACTGATCGTTTTTCATAGTTAAAGGGTCCTGCCTGAATCCAAAACGTGTTCTGTTTCCTACTCATTCCCTTTAAATAAATGTATATGTATGCAGGAGTGTGTAAAATAGCCACCCCTAGTTAAGCAGGCAGGCAAATCCTTAGTGTTCTAGACACCTAAATGGCTCCTAATGGTGACTTGTGTCAATGCTCTGCTTTACGCTATGCCCCTGCTGTTCTCAATAGTGACCAGTAGATGGCACTTTGCTAAAGTATAAAACCCTTTGAAGCCATGCGTTCAGGGTCCATCTTGTGCTGGCTCTAGCCTGAGTAGGCAGGCAGAGCTCAAGTGGAATCTAGACAGGTCAGGTCTAGAAAGGATAGGCTATTCACTTTAAGAGGTCACTCTAGGAGTGACAGATAGATAGGCTATATCTGCTCAGACGAGGATTGTCAGAGGGATTAAGATCCTGGGTACTAATTGCCCAGAAATAGGGACTTAGGGGCCGATTCACTAAATTCGAGTGAAGGAATAGAAGGAAAAAAGCTCGAACTTCGAGTAGTTTTTTGTGTTCCTCGACTATCGAATTGGCGTAAATTCGCCTGAGTAGAATAATTCGAATAGATCAAGCGCAAAAACGCTGCGACTATTCGCCCATTCGATAGTCGAAGTACTGTCTCTTTTAAAAATACTTCGACTGCCTACTTCGCCACCTAAAACCTACCGAATTGCTTTAAAAGCCTATGGGAAAGTCCCATAGGCTTGTTTTCTACGTTTTTGACCGAATAAAAAGGCATTAGATCGATCATTCGATGGAATGAAAATCCTTCGATCGAATATTCGATCGTGCGACTATACGCTGGACGAATATTCGCCCATTCGACTATTCACCAGCGCGTAAATTCGCCCGAATTGCCTATTCGATTCTATTCCCCAGTCGAATTTCGAGGGATTTAACCCCCTCGAAATTCGACCCTTGATACATCTGCCCCTTAGTGTGTAGACTAAGGGATGTAGAATTCCTCTGGGTTCCACTTAGGGAAAAGGCTGAAAGCTGGGTGTACCTTCATTGCTGCTGTGTATGTTCTCTTTCCTGTGGGGACTAATACTGATCAAAGGTGTATATGCCTATCCACTGTTCTGTATTATCCTGTTTTGCTCTTGTGTACACTCCACTGAGGATTGAAATTATTCAATAAATTTGTTCATTGGTTAAGTTATAAGAACCACTGGGCCCAATTCTTGCACCTTGTATCTAGTTATAGTTACACTACACCCTGCCTACACACCGTTGCAAAAGCTTACTCCCTAAGATTTAAGGTCTCATCCGGAGCACAATATTGGGAGTGGAGCTCATAGAAAGAGAACTGTGCACTCAATTTACCATAGTGCTACATGTATCAGGCAGATGCTACTTTCCTACTCTTAGTCTTTGCCATAATGTGCACTCTAGGTCAGTGTTATTTAGCAACTGGTTAAAAGATACCCTTTCACAGGCAGATTTTGGCTGTTGGGTCTGCTTTTCTTATCTGAATTTGCAGCTCATTGGCCTGTGTATAGGGCTAAAACAATCGCCTTGGCTGATCAATATCTGTTTATGCTCATTTTGGTTATCAATAAGGCCCAACAAAATATCTGGAGAACAGACGACCATATTGTATGCGGTCCGCAGCTAAGTGTAATATATTACTCAAATTAATCATATGTGTATACTAAGCACCTAATAATATATGGTTAAGAAGTAAAATATTATGAATTAAAAAGCAAAGGAGTAGCAAGAACATATTATATAAGGGGGCAGTTAATATTTCCATGGGTTATACTTCCACCTCAAGAAGGGAATCTACTATTATATAATTATATTAAGAGAAAGAGTGCCTCTTTAATATAAATAAAAATACATAAAAACATTAAGGGGCAGATTTCGAATATCGAAGTCGAAGGATTTACCGCAAATAGTTTGATTGAACGAAAAATTGTTCGATCAAACGATTAAGTCCTTCGAATCGTGCCTCTTTAATATACAGTAAATAAAAATACAAATACATAAAAACATTAAGGGGCAGATTTACATAGGGTCGAATGTAAATCCTTCGACTTCGAATATCGAAGTCGAAGGATTTACTGCAAATAGTTTGATCGAACGAAAAATCGATTAAGTCCTTCGAATCGTTCGATTCGAAGGATTTTAATCCATCGATCAAACGATTTTTCTTCGACCTAAAAATTGCTAGAAAGCCTATGGGGACCTTCCCCATACGCTAACATTGCACCTCGGTAGTTTTAGGTGGCGAAGTAGGGGGTCGAAGGTTTTTTTAAAGAGACGGTACTTTGACTATCGAATGGTCAAATAGTTGAAAGATTTTTAGTTCGAATCGTTCAATTTGAAGTCATAGTCGAAGGTCAAAGTAGTCAATTCAATGGTCGAAGTAGCCAAAAAAATAATTCGAAATTCAAAGTTTTTTTTATTCTATTCCTTCAATCGAGCTAAGTAAATGGGCCCCTAAATGAAATGCAATAAAATCTCAGTATAAAAGATAACCTACAGTATGTGATCTGCCAGACAGCCACATAGAAGTTACAAAATGCATGTGTGTGATTTCCCAGATGCCACATTTATTTTTCAATAATTATTCAGCTATTGTTTCAGTTAATTATAAAAGTAAAACTGATGCCACCAGCTCAAGACAAATCATGTATGGGCAACAAGATGGCAATGGAAACTGTTAACTGAAAAAAAAAAACATAATTTCATTAGTACTTACCATTTTTTTGCTCTTCTGTAAGTTGTTCAACCTGGGAAGAAAATAAAACTGATTCAGTGTATGGTCTACTATTGAGAAACAATGGATCGTTGTTTGGTGTTAAAGGACCAGTAACATCAAATTTTTTTTTTCAAAAATTCGTTAGTACATAACGAAAAAATAACACCAACACAAATTAAAATTTAAAATAGCAAAGCCTTTATTAAGAAATAACTTACAGATACTCCACTTCCTGTCCTCTTCAGAAACGGCGAAAAGGCGACCATCCTTCCTGCAGAGCTCGATTTGTCCTCCCTGGCTAGCTCCAATATTCTACTGACAGCGTGTGAAGTGAGGTGAAGAGAGTTGAAGCTGCGGATCAAGACCCTGCGGGACCGACACATGAAGACCTTTCTGCTGTGACACGACTGGGAACTTGTAGAGGAGACGCGCGTAGAGCCAGTCGAAGTGTTTTTGTAGCGGCGGTGAACCTGCAGCCCCGTGTGACTGGGGAGGAGTCGGTACGAGATGTAACTCTTTATGCCCTTGAACTTGGTCTGCTTCGTGGGCTCGTCTATGTTACAGCGGAACGGGTAGGGATTCTCCTGCCACTCAGGCCCGTCCGGCCCCTGCACCAGACACAGCTTGTCCCCGTCACGCACGAACCCCGCCGCCTCCCCGCCGCTCTTCACGAAGGCCAAGAAGCGGTTGAGGTTGCGGCTGACCGTGGCGGAGCCTTTGCCCGGGGCTTGTGAGGAGGCGATGGAGGTGGAGTAAGGGCCGGGCGGCAGGTCGGAGCGGGTGGATAAGCGGAGTCTGCTGCTGCCGGAGCCTTCGTAGTCATGGTAACCGCCCGAGTAACTGCCACACGTCGGACCAGCTGGTTCCTCGGCCGCAGTGGAGCTACTGTCGTCCCATTCTTCGAGTTACTTCTCGTACCGACGCCTCCCCAGCCACACGGGGCTGCAGGTTCACCGCCGCTACAAAAACACTTCGACTGGCTCTACGCGCGTCTCCTCTACAAGTTCCCAGTCATGTCACAGCAGAAAGGTCTTCATGTGTCGGTCCCGCAGGGTCTTGATCCGCAGCTTCAACTCTCTTCACCTCACTTCACACGCTGTCAGTAGAATATTGGAGCTAGCCAGGGAGGACAAATCGAGCACTGCAGGAAGGATGGTCACCTTTTCGCCGTTTCTGAAGATGACAGGAAGTGGAGTATCTGTAAGTTATTTCTTAATAAAGGCTTTGCTATTTTAAATTTTAATTTGTGTTGGTGTTATTTTTTCGTTATGTACTAACGAATTTTTAAAAAAAAAAATTTGATGTTACTGGTCCTTTAACTCTTACTACCGTCCCATTTACTACAGGTATGGCAATTGTTATCCAGAATGCTCAGTGACCTGGGTTTTTTCAGAAAAGGGGGTTTTCTGTATTTGGGTCTCCATACTTTGAGTCTGCCCAACAGGATTGTTTATCCTTCAATAAGGATTTGCTATCTCTTAGTTGGGATCTAGTACAAGGTACTTTTTTTTATTATTACAGATAAATCATTTTTTAAAATGTTAATTATTTGATTTAAATGGAGTCTATGAGAGATGGCCTTTCTGTAATTCGAAGCTTTGTGTTTAACGCTTTCCGGATAACAGATCTCATCCCTGTACCTCCACCCCCCAGTAATCAGGAGAGTTTACTTAAGCAGAAGAGATGCTGTGTGTGCCTTGGGTTTACAGATACGAGTGTTATACTAGGAATAAAACTCTAATTATTATAAAAAATATCCCAAACTGTAGAGAATGTTTAGTAATTCTGTTTTTCATTTTTTTATAAGTTAATCTGTCAGTAGTTGTTTTTGCAGCTGCAACTAACACCTAACACACCTATGCTGTTGCATAATATAACTGATTGATTCTAGCATGATGCAACTGAAACACAGCATGTTTGAGTTGTTAGCCATAGGAAAGTAATATTTATAAACCATCTAACAGTGATCCCCAACCAGTGACTCGTGTTCTCCAACCCCTTGGATGTTGCTCCAGTGGCCTCAAAGCAGGTGCTTATTTTAGAATTCCTGGTTTCTGGCCAAACAGAGCCTCTTTGCTGCCAATTCACATAGGGCTACCAGATCCACCCCCCCCCCCGCAAACATTTTCATGCTTGCGTTGCTCACCAACTCTTTTTATTGCTCACAGGTAAAATTGGTTGGGGACCCATGATCCGTAAAGAAAAGATCAGGGCCACTCTGGCCATGATGCAAGATGAGAATCTTGCCTCAGGCGGCACGGATCGGCCAGTTACCAAAAGCCACACCTCTGATAACGTTGAGAGCCAAATTTCTGTTTTTTAAAACGGAAATTTGGCTCCTTTAGTAGTAGCGCTCACTGCACTAGCGATGCGGCTCCTCCTCGACCCTCTCCAACGCTACAAGTTAGAAGCGCAGATCAGGGGGGGCAGCATTGGGCTGCTGCCTCAGGCAGCAGCAGCCCCTAATTTGCGCCTGGAAAAGATAACTACTATTTGTGAAAAAGAGCTACAGTTTTGTACATTTTATAAATTAGCAGCAGTTCCACCTTCACTGTCTTGGCCTCTTTTCTCAGAAGAACCAGGAACTGGGAAATATTTTTTTTTTTTTTGCTGTTTGTTCTGCATGGTGCAAGAAATAATCAAAATCATGGTTTTTCAGAAAAATTAGGAGGAAGAATCGATTCCACAATATGTTAGGGCCCCCTCCTTTTTGAATCCAAAGATGTTCAATGTGGATGCATTCTGGAACTACACAATGCGTCTTCTTGAGATCCAACGCACTAAGTGGAAAGGCATGCGAAGAGAAGGATGCGGCGAATACAAGGTAAGTAATAGAAATGTCAGACTTTGTCGCTGCATGCATGTGTCACGACCAGGGCCGATTTACATAGCAGATGAAAATTGAGCATAGGACTGGCCAGATATGGGATGACTTTGACGTAGTTGGCCAGCTTAAATATATTGCAATATATGGAGAAACAATTCCTGTTTTGTTTAAGGGGTAAGACATTTTCGTAGCAGTATGCACAAAATGTCGCTGTCTTCAATATATTGATAATGGGTTGAGTGCAGAGGACTCTTGTATTTGTCAATACGGATTTACATAGCACCCACCCCTAGGCCCAATGTCGTTCGTCGCCCCCGTCCCCTCCCTTTGATTCACTCAAATTTTCATCATTTTCATCATTTAAAAAACTATTGTATCTCCTGTGCATCCCCAGTGTTTCTGAACCAATGTGGGTGTGGTTGGGCAGCATGTCGCCCCCTAAAATCCTGCTGCCTAGGCCTGGGCCTTGGTGGCCTCTCCACAAATCCGGCCCTGTACACAACCCTGTGCAGCATTCACATCTGCTTCCTCTCAGCGCGTCGGATCTCAAGAAGACGCATTGTGTAGTTCCAGTCTAAAAGAAGCACTGGCCGGGGGAAAGGCCTTAGCACCCCTTAGGTATACTGCCACTTAAAAAAAGAAAAAAAACAGTTAATTATGTATTTCAAATGTCACACAACCATCACCTCTTATGATTGTAGAGACAGACAAAACCACAAATGCACTAATAAGGCAGTTTTATTGATCTTTCCCCACACTAAGTGCAAGACAGAACACTGGGCAATCCTTTTGGATCCCAACTGGGCTATTCCAACAGATTATCTGATATAGCTACAGCACAGTCTGGCTGTTCTCAAGGTGTGGGGGTAAACAAGTGAGGCAGCTCCCACTACGGAGACACTGTGCTCACACACAAACCAAGGGCACACAAACTTGCTCGGTTACATTAGCCAATGAAGGCACACAGCTGTTCTTTGTTGTTGTTTTTTTCAGACTGTGAGAACCTGTATTATTTCCTGTCAGGTGGTTAGTGAGTGACACACAGACCATCACAAAATGGTGGCTCAAGGAAAAAGATGTAAAAGGGAAATGTTGCAGTTTAAAAGAAAAAGAACTTTATGTATAGAACTAGGCCAAGCACTGAGTTGTATGGTAGCTCCTTAATGGGGGTCAGAAGCTCAAAAAGTCCTTTACTGCACACAAGCCAAGTCTGAATGTCTGACTTTATGGCAGGGAATGTCTAGTTAGATACGGGAGATGGCAATGGCGAACCTGGACGAAAACCAGGCAAGGTTGATGCACTTTTCATGCAAAAGGAGCACCAACCAAGGTCAATAGTTAAAGGGGTATTTAGGCTTGCCACCCAGACAGAAGGGCTGCCCGGGTCAAGACAGTTTCCCCAGTTTTCCAAATAAGGAAAACCGGCCAGGATCCTTCTTGATGACATGGTGATCAGCCAATCACTGATTGCCACGCCATAGCCCCCTTCCTGCAACGTGTCTCGCCCCACCCCATGACATCACTGACCCGACCCTGTGATGTCACTGTCCTGCCCCCTCCCTGGATCTTGAGCCACAGAAAGGTAGCAACCGTAGGGGTAGTTCACCTTTAAATTAGCTTTTAATATGATGTAGAGCGTGGGAGTGATATTCTGAGACAATGTGCAGTTGGTTTGTATTGAGAGGCCTGAATAGAAAGATGAGTAACAAAAAGAAGCAATAACACTACATTTGTAGCCTTACAGACCATCTGTTTTTTTTAGATGGAGTCAGTGACCTCCATTGAAAAGCTTGAAAGTGTCAGAAGAAGAAGGCAAATAATGCAACAACTATAAAAAGAAAAAAATGACTGCTAACTGAAAAGTTTCTTATATTTTTTGTAAAATAAAAACAAAAAAAATGGGAATATCATTATTGCTACTGAGCTGACCAATGCTATTTCCTTGCTTGCCGACATGAAACACAAACACATCCTGTCTGTAAGTGATAAAAACAAAACAGCTGCTCTTTTATTGTTTTGGCCGGGCAGTGGCATAGCTAGGGACTTGGTGGGCACTGTACGGGGCTAGGAGACATTTGCCTGGTGTATGCTGGGAGTAACATAATCCATGGCCCTGGCAGGCTATTTATAAAGTGAAGATACAGACACAGGGAGAGAAAGATAATGTATCCAGTTGTTCCCATTTACACAGTGACAATGGCATTTAACCTTAGGCCCTTTTATCTCGGCTGCACGCTTATCTCTGCCTCCATTATTGGTATTGTCATACGAGACTGAAACGGACACCAAATTTAGCTGAGCTTTTGCATTGCCTTATGTAGGCATGAAGGTACAGAGTTATTTGTACAAGCGGGCGGATTACAATATATTGCCCTGGATCTTAAAAGCCATCTTTCACCTCTGGCTTTGTTGTTGAACTACAGCCACTATTAATATTCAACAGAGGTTGAATCATAGATTAAAGGCTACTGTCCAGTATTATGGTTTGGTTAACAGAGGGTAGAACTTTAAAACAAAAACTGAACTTTACACAGTATTTTTCTACTGGTCTTAAGGAGATACTGACAACAGAAATTAAACCTTTTTTGTAATATCTACAACAATATTGTAGTTGCATGCTATGTATAATTTTGATATAAAAGTGTTTGCCTGATGCTTTTACATTTCCTTTCTTACCCCAATGTTCACCTATGAGGGGGCTGCCCTATTTGTGCAGCAGTTCTCTGTTAGCATTAGAAACGCTAACTGACAGTCAGGTTTAGGAACTCCAAGTAGCAATTACTTACAAAAGCAGCAAAAAACGGTCAACATAACCTATAGGTAACTTTTGATGTACATTCATATTTTGAAAAGTAGTTTTTTGTGTCAGTATCACTTTAAGGGATGTCCAGCCTGTGACCCTCCATGTGTACTTCAACTACAACTCCCAGCATCCTTTCTTTACCTAAGGCTGTTGGTGGGTGCTGGAAAGCACTTCAATACATTGCTCCCATTTTTGCAGGTAATAAGGCGAATGTCACATATAGACTATATAAGAGAAAGTCACTTGCAACAGTTTAGGTAAAATTGCTTTACGGGATGCCCAGCTGGATGGAACTGCTATTGCCTAAGATACAACAGCTGTCTGTTTCTGCCTTACCAGCTCTGGGAAAGTCCCTAATGGTTTGCATAGTTTATCCTCCATTCTATCAGCCAAAATTAAAGGGGGGATTTTCAGCTTTCCCTATTATTGGCTAGCCTGTACAATGCCTTTTTTTTATAAACCAAAGAATATTTAGAAATATGAATTTCAAAACAGAAATTTGTCTTCATCAATGTCCTATCTAATTTAGATTGAAGAATTATGGACATGAGGAGCACAGCCTGAACAATGGATCTTTTTTTAGCCTACCCTTTTGTAGCCTGAGTCATTCTCATTTTTGGAATTGCAATGAACCCAAAAAAAAAATCTGGATTTGCCTCCTGTGTGCCGGGCTGTTTGTCAGGACAAATGGCTGACGTCTTAGGGCTGGAACAGCTGTTTTGGATAATACCAGTGGCTTTGCATGGCTATTGTTCAGCATAACACTTGTATTAATAGCTGGAGGATTTGTATACTCTCTGGCTTGACAAGTAATTATCTGCACATAGGAAGGTGCTATTCTACTAGTGCTGCTCCATTCTCCTTCTCCGCTGATAACTTTATCATAGAACTATGGAGAAAAGGAGAAATACCCTCGCACACCCTGGCTGTCCGAATGAATGTGAATCCCAGGTGCTCGACGGGAGAGGAATTGGCAGCCTCAAATTCAGCGTTAAAAAAGGAAACACCGGCACATCATGGGTAATGCTAGCAGGAAGAGAAGGGGTTCTAATTCTTGTTTAACTGTGAGCCACATTCAGATATAAAAAGTTTTGGGGAGCAACACAAGCATGAAAAATTTCCCTTGGTGGTGCAAACTAAGTGCTGTGATTGGCTATTTGGTAGCCCCTATGGGGACTGGCAGCCTACAGGAGACTCTGTCTTGCAGTACATCTGGTATTTATGCAACCAAAACTTTCCTCCAATCCAGTAATTCAAAAATAAGCACCTACTTTGAGGCCACTGGGAGAAACATCCAAAGGGTTGGTGAACATCAAGCTGCTCATGAGTCACTGGATGGGGATCATACTAGAAGGTGGCTAGCATATGGGTACCACCCAGTAGTAACATTTTCTTGTCAGTTACTGGCTAAGCAGATGAAACACCAGCCAGGTGGCAACCTTACACTTTGCTATTTTGGACCATGGATGTCTTTTAAGAGTTATATTTTCTGATTTTGGGAGGGAGTTCAAGCTTTCACTTTAGTCCAGCATTTGGTCACGGCCTGCTTTAACAAGTTACAGACATACAGTATGAAGACATTCTTGTATCAGTCCATTCACAGTTCCAAGAATGTATGTAAGGAGCCCCCATACTTCAACCTTACTGACCCTCAGGCTGGGTTCCAGGAGCACCTAGAATGTCAGAATAAAGCTGGCCATACACATGCCTGTAATGGTTGTCATCTTTGCCTCTCTGGACAGAATCAGCAGCTTTTGGCAGGGCCGGATTTCTATTTGGGCCACCCCTAGGCCTGAGGGTGAAACTCCCTCCCCCCTCCCCTTGCGAGCGCACCCACCTCCCCTATGCGCAGTCTACCACCTGGATCCCCAGTGCTTTCCCCAATGAGGCTGGGCGGCATGCCACCCACAAAATATTGCCACCCTAGGCCCGGGCCTTTGTGGCCCCGCAACTAATCCGGGTCTGGCTTTTGGCTTCTCTATGCTGCCTTCTCAACTAACATCTCCAAAGTAAAGCTGGCTAGATGTAAAGATTTTTAAAAGATCCGATCATCATCGTGAGACCATGATTATCTCGAAACGTGTCCATCAACTAAAAAGACCATATCAGGTGATTATTGCCAGGAAAACAAAGGGGAGCTGCCTGCTTGGCTCTGCAGACACAGATACATTTTTTTCACCTGGCCGATTTTCTGACAGATGTCGGCCGAAAAACCGTAAGATGCACGATCGTTCGAATCCCACTAACCGCACGATAATTTCAAACGATTGGTCGCACTTAGCTAAAAACGGTCATTCGGCAAGAGAAATCTTTGCGTCTATGGGGAGCTTTATAACCAAAATTAACAGGCAATTCAGATAAGGTCTGTCTCGGTGCATTGATGTAGTCCTCTCCTGACATGTCCCTGTAGGCCCCTGTTATGATCCAATCATTGGCCCACTGGTCAAACAATTGGATCAGCCCAATTTGGCCCAGCATGCAGCATGTAAATTACCAAAACAGGAAAAGATACACTCATTTGGTGACCTTGCCGTACAAGCAGGTACAGTATGTAAGAGCACAGTCAGCTTAAAAACAAATAAATATTTTACAAAATGCTACCCCAACTGGTGGTTGAAAAGATGGACAGAAAGACAGAGACATTATTATTATTATTATTTATATTTTGCCATCATGGTTTGCATAGTTTGTCCTCCATTCAATCAGCCAAAATTAAAGCTTTCCCCCATGCATAAATGGATGTGTTGGTGGATGGGGGACAGTATTGGAATAAACATTATCCTCTTGTCCATAACATGACAATGTATGTGTGAATTGGGGGGGGGGGGGTTGGAGTGCTGTACATGCAGCTGATACACAGGACATAGGAGAACTGAAGGTCAGTGAGTGTGAGTGCTACTGTATGTGGCTCATTATCTATACATATATATGGACTACACAGTCAAGTCAAAGTACCTGCACTGCCTTCTAAATCTCCTGACACTGTATGACACTATGTACACTTCCCCTTCAAACCCAGCATTTACATTAGGGTGATCACCTTTAAAATACCATCTCTACAAGCGGTTTATATATGGACAAACATACTAAACATACATACTAAAGCACTGTGTATCTTGACAGCGCTATATAAATAAATGATGATGATGATGATGATACTTTTTTTGCTTGACAATGGCTCATTGCAGACAGAACAATAATATGGCATAAAAGATGTTGTGGGTATGTTGCTAGGGAACGCGTGTATCTGAATGTGCACCTTTGTGTCAGATTATCTAATGCTGGGCTGTCAGACTGGAGACCAAGGGCTGGATGTACCTTTCAATGCATTTTAACAGCCTTTGGGCTCCACAGACTCCTGTTAATATGACCATGAACATGTAGTATGTCAGCTCAAATGCCAACTACATAGGGAAAGGATGTTGTTACTAGGGATGCAGCTAATCCACTATTTTGGATTTGGCTGAACCCTTGAATCCTTCGCGAAA
Source organism: Xenopus petersii (assembly GCA_038501925.1). Lineage (NCBI taxonomy): Eukaryota > Metazoa > Chordata > Amphibia > Anura > Pipidae > Xenopus > Xenopus petersii. The sequence continues at coordinate 132,047,182 of CM076678.1, read as the reverse complement.
GATTCGGCCAAAAACAGGACGGAATCCGCAAATTATGCATATGCAAATTAGGGCTGGGAATGGGAAAACATTTTTTACTTCCTTGTTTTGTGACAAAAATTCACAAGATTTCCCTCCCTGTTCCTAATTTACATATGCAAATTAGGATTCAGTTCTGCCTGGCAGAAGGATTCGGCCGAATCCTGCTTAAAAAGGGCAAATCCTGGATTCGGTGCATCCCTAGTTATTCGGCCTTTTTCAGCAGGATTCGGCCGAATCCTTCTGCCCAGCCGAACCTAATCCTAATTTGCATGCAAATTAGGGGCGGGGAGAGAAATCGCATCACTTTTTTCACAAAACGAGGAAGTAAAAAATGGTTTCCTGTTCCTACCACCTAATTAGCATATGCAAATTAGGGTTCGAATTCGGTACGGTATTCGGCTGAATCAAAAATAGTTTGGTGCATCCCTAGTTGTTACAGATTAATTGGCCTCCTGTGCCTTTGAGCATGTGAGCACTGGGGTCACTGGAATAACTGGAGCCCCACTCTCCTGTACCAGAAATAGATGTAAGAGCAGGAGGTGGGTCAGGGGACATGATCGGGATGGTTCCAGGTCCTTGATGGGCCCCTCAGACCCAGTTGTGCAATCCAGTGTTTGCAGTAAATTCCACACATATCATTTATGAGTTAGCACACAATTAAAAATAAGGGGCCATCTACTGTTTCTAAGAAAAACATTGCTTCCATACATTATTTCAGAAAAAATGCAGATTTATAAAATTAATTTACACCAGTTGTAAAATATCAGGATATGAAAAGAAACCGAGTGGTTCCAATTCCATGGCCATAGAGGTTATACAAGTCATGGAATTCTGGCGGGACATTTTATTTAATAACGTACATATTTCAGGCAGTCACGTGACACAAGTAACACCACTAAGCATTATTTATAAGCATATATGCTAAACAATCACATTCATATTGTATACATCCATTATACATTAATATATGTACAGCAATCACAAATATGTCCCATAGACTGTAGTCAAACAGCAACAGAATCTGATTTGACATCTGAATCCAATTCATACATGAAAATACCCAGAAATTCAGATGGAGGGGTATGACAAAAAAAAAGTGATATAATCCCTATAGTTGAGTTTCAACCAGGTGAGTGGTCATTTTTCACCTTAATGGTGATTCCAAGTGACAGCTTATAGGGTCAGTGCTCAGTGACTGGAGCAAAGCACTTATATAATATGTATATAGCTCAAATTCTTCCTACTGCAAAGGGAATACAACAAGTAATATTCTAATGAAAATCTATATTACAGTCTCTGCATTAGCACCAAGCTATAGAGAGAAGGGCTGATGAGCTTGGGTTTCAACTGTAACTGATAAAGGACTAGGATAAAAGGAATGCTGGAAGTTCAGTACATACCGCTGCTTTGTAAATATCATCCATTGTAAGTGATGCTGGTCGGGAGCCCAGGAGACAATTGTGCAGCACCGGTGAGAGCTGATGGCTCAGCTTATATACCACCCTGGGATCAGGGACTCTTTGCCCCTCCCGAGTAGCAGCACGTCAGCCTTTCCCTATCAATGGACACTTTCCAGGACATCCCCTTGGGAAGACAAAAGAGCCCACCTCATGGTTTCAAGTGCATTTATTTATATACCCAGCTGGAGCAATGCTGCCAAAGATTTCCTTTTTCAGAGATGAAGGCCACAGGTTTGCATTAATACATTTAAAAAGGGAAATATCATCACTTTAAAAACACCTTATTCTTTTGGGGAGTTTATTGTCTATTTCTATTCTGTATAAATTGACAGACATATAGGGGCTCTCCTGCTGCTTATGGACTGTAATATAGCTGGAAACTAACTCCCTTTACCTTTTAATACAGCATATTCTGCCTTTATGTCATGTATACAGGTATGGGACATGTTATTGGGAATGCTCAAGACCTGGGGGAACATTTACTAAAGGGCGAAGTGGCTAACGCTAGCGAAAATTCGCCAACGTAATGTCATTTTGTTACTTCGCCGGTTTACTAACGGGTGCTGGCGTAAATTCGTTAGCGAGGTGGACCTACTCTAGCACTACTTCGCACCCTTACGCCAGACAAAGTTGCGCGAATTCACTAACTTGCGGATTTTACTGAGCGTTACCTTTTACGCCAGACTTGCCTTCGCCACCTCAGACCAGGCGAAGTGCAATAGAGTAGATAGGACTTCCTCCAAAAAGTCCCAAAAAACGCTGGTGTCTTTTACTGTTTTAAGGGTGATAGGCTGAAAAAGATTGTAAATTTTTCCCCCCCTACATTTCCTAACATATGGCACATAAACTATACAGTGGGCACATGTATAGGGCAATATAACAACTTTATTTTATTTTATGAAGCTTTCCCAGGCTTGTGTGGTGTAATGTATTTGCTGCTACATATATGTTCATTCAACTTTAACTTGGCGTCATATGCAAATTAGGCATCGCTAGCGTAACTTCGCTTTGCTTGACGAATTAACGGTAGCGCAACATCGCTACCTTTCTCCTCCCTGAGCGCAACTTCGGATTTTAGTGAATTAGCGGCGCCCTGGCAAAACTTCGCCTGGCGAAGTCCAGCAAAGGCGTTGCTAGCGCATTTACGGTGCTTAGTGAATTTGCCACCTGGGGTTTCCATTTAACATTCCGTAATTTCAATCTTCACTCTTTACGCCTGTTAGAAAACCTGTTATCCCACAGCCACAGTCCCTTCCCAGAGACTATTATCCCACTGTTACTATAGGCGCCATCTCTCCCTACTATACCTGCTATCCCACAGCCACAGTCCCTTCCCAGGGACTATTATCCCACTGTTACTATAGGCGCCATCTCTCCCTACTATACCTGCTATCCCACAGTCACACTCCCTTCCCAGGGACTATTATCCCACTGTTACTATAGGCGCCATCTCTCCCTACTATACCTGCTATCCCACAGCCACACTCCCTTCCCAGAGGCTATTATCCCACTGTTACTATAGGCACCATCTCTCCCTACTATACCTGCTATCCCACAGCCACAGTCCCTTCCCAGAGGCTATTATCCCACTGTTACTATAGGCACCATCTCTCCCTACTATACCTGCTATCCCACAGCCACAGTCCCTTCCCAGAGGCTATTATCCCACTGTTACTATAGGTACCATCTCTCCCTACTATACCTGCTATCCCACAGTCACACTCCCTTCCCAGAGGCTATTATCCCACTGTTACTATAGACACCATCTCTCCCTACTATACCTGCTATTCCACAGCCGCAGTCCCTTCCCAGAGACTTTTATCTCACTGTTACTATAGACACCATCTCTCCCTACTATACCTGCTATCCCACAGTCACACTCCCTTCCCAGAGACTATTATCCCACTGTTACTATAGGCACCATCTCTCCCTACTATACCTGCTATCCCACAGCCACAGTCCCTTCCCAGAGACTATTATCCCACTGTTACTATAGAGTGAGGACGTGTGTTTTGGGAGCTCTTAGGAGCCTAAAGGATGGCTGGAGTGAGCCCAGGCCCTGCTAGGGTTGGTCGGGCTCCCCGGCAAACTGAGGCCCAGGCTTTGGGGCCTTGCCCCTGGGCAGAAACTACAAGGCCAAGGTTGAGGTCTTCTTCTGTTGGAGCCTCAAGATCTACAAATGCCCAGGAAAACAGCGAGTCTGAGGTGGATACAGAAAGCTTTATTTTGGATATAAAGAAGCAAAAGCAGAAAAATGCTCAAGCAGCACGTGATTTGCAAGTGGAGGCTCGACGTGGTTTTCCACAGGGAGAAAGTTCCCTTTCTGAGGTAAAAATCCCAAGCCCCTCTGTAAGTGCTAAAGTGAGGGGGACCCAGGGAAAACACCTTGAGCAAAAGGAAAGCATAGAAGCCCTACAGCAAAGTAAAGTGGCAGATAAAGAACAGTCTGTGTTACAGCCTGGGGAAGCTGCTCTCCCAATGTCAGAGCAAGAGGGAAATGTGTGTTTTAAACCTGAAGTTGCACCTGCTCCTGAATCAGCTGGAGAGAACAGCTTGGCCCCTGGGGATGCGCTACAGCCTGCGGAGGTAGAGTGTGGTAAGTCCCTGGGAGGTAAAGGAAAGTTGATGCATGTGAAAGGCAGGGCCCAGCAAACAAACAACCTTGCAGCCATTGCAGATGTGGGAATGCCAGTAACAAAGATGGCACCGGCTGGGAGAGAGCAAGCAGCTAGCTGTGATGTCAGCGATGATGACACCAATTTACACAGACGAATGGACTGCCAGGAAGTGCTGCAGAGAAAGCATCCAATAGGATTTAAGTCTAATTCAGCAGGACATTCAAGTGCATTTAAAGGGAAAGTCAACCCACAAAATGTTAAATGCAAAGACTCAGCCAAAGTTAAAAAGAAGGATGAGGAATCACATCAGATCACTGCAGAGCGAGTTGCAGAGGCTCTTAAAGAGCTAGACATGCTGCAAAACAGGAAAAAGAGTCTGACTATATCCGTTAAGTATCTGACAAATGTGATTGCTAGCTCTGTAGGCAAAACTAAGAAATCAAACGAATCTAAAAGAGACAAGATATATGCTGAGCTAGCAGAAGTTGAGTCCCATATAGAGGATTTGTATAAAGAAGTTGCGCCATGGAAGGAAATTTATCAGAACAAGCAAAGATTTGAAAATATGAAATTTGAATCTGGACAAGTAAAGAAAAGACCAGTTTTACAAAAAGCTAAATCTCAGCCCAACCAGTCAAGTACTACCAGCAGCCCAGTCACCTCTGAAAGTGAAGCTGAGTTTGTAAAGCCGTTACCTCCCAGATACAAGAAACAGATTAATTGCCAGAATATGGCTTTTAATGAGGGTGACGTACAGAAACAGGAGAAAAGGAGGTCTGAGCAAAAGCGCTTCACAATTCGACAGAGAGGAAAACAGGAACCAACAGCATTTGAAATATCATCGGATCAGGACTTTCCTGAACTTCCAAAGCCAGTGGGTAAATTTACAGCAGAGCAGCTGCCAGCTAAGAACATTGGAAATCCTGAAAGCCAAGTCACAGATGCAGCTACAAGCAAAATGGAAGTAGCCCTGCACGAGTCTTCTGCAATTTCTAATGAGAGTGAAATGGATCCTAAAAGCCAAGCTGCAGAAGCATCAACAAGCGAAATGGAAGTAGTGCTGCCTGGTTCTATTGCTATTGCTAATGAGAGTGAAAGGGTGAATGTGCTGAATGTGGGTGAGAATGATGAGAGGGTGGATGTGGGGAGAAAAGTGGAAGTGACAGTTGGAGATGTGATGGAAGTACAAGAGGGGGAGGGGGAGAATGAGCAGAGTGATCACTCAAATCTTAATGTAAACAGGGGTTTGGAGGAGGAAGTAAATGGGCAGGAGGAGGAGCAAACTCAAGATCAACAGGCAGTGCAGGAGTCAGTAGCGGTGCAGGAGTCAGTAGAGATGCAGGAGTCAGTAGAGGTACAGGAGTCAGTAGCGGTGCAGGAGTCAGTAGAGGTGCAGTCAATACATGTGGTTGGGGGTAAGGAAACAGAGTCTTCTGCTAATTTTTGGGAGAAAAGGAGACTATTCGCTGTGCCAGATCCCTCCTCTGATAATGAACCTTTTAGAAGGAAAAACTGGGTAAAGTTCAAGTGGGATGGCGAAAAAGAAAGTGTGCCCCCTAGGAGATTTGTTGTTAGATCTGTCCTTTTAGATGGCATGGGATTCTCACCAAGTGACCTCTCAGCAGTGATATCCCAGTCAGAAGTGGAGTTTGACATCACCTTTAAGTTGCCAGAGACTCTAGATCATTTTTGGAGACTTTATAATATTCAAAAAAAAGCAGGTAATCAAAACTGGCAGAATTTAGTGGTAATACCAATGACTAAGCCCGAGACAAAAAATATTACTATTGTAATGAAAAATGATGCAGTTCCACCAGAAGACATCTTGGTTTGGCTACGCCGCCATTGCACAGTGTTAACCCCTTTGGTTAAAGAATATGATATAGATGGGGTCTGGGCAGGTGTTTGGAAAACACAGGTGAAGTTGAATGTGTCAGGTAATGTGCCCGATCATCTGCCCAATTCCTTTTTCATTGGAAAGGAGCGTGGTGTCTGTTTTTATGTAGGCCAGCCACGCCGTTGTTACAAATGTGGTGCAAGAGATCATCTAGCTAAAGCCTGTGCTGTCCTAAGGTGTGCCTTATGTAATGCAACAGGACATGAAGCCCAGTCTTGTGACCAAATAAGGTGTAATCTATGTTTGAAGTTGGGTCACACACATAGGAAATGTCCTGAAGCCTATCACAACATGGTCCGTCTCTTTCCAGGCTTGGATAAAGAGATGAGAAAGGAGATGTCACCACCAGCACAGGGAAATAGTCAGGAGCAAATTGCAGAGGTTTCAGCTTCACAGGAGGAAATTGTAACAAAAAGATCTAAGGCAAAGGCAAGAAATACTAAAAAGACAGAAAGGAAACCAGAGAAGGCACCAAAAATGGAAGCTAAAGGAAAGGAAGCTAGGCCTAGGCAAGTGAATAATGATGGGTGGCAAACTGCTCAAAAGAAACAGAATAAAAAACAAGCCCACTCACTTGACCCAGGGGAAGGTACTGCTGGAGTTTTCTCAATCAGCACTGGGAATAAATACTCAGTGCTGGATGATGACCCAGATTCCTGGGGTAATAGGGCAGAAAGGGAGGAACAGGAGGAGTTTGATAGGATACAGAAGGAGGAGGAGCAGGAGGATATGGAGGTGCAGAAGGCATCACAAAAGAGGAGCAGGGAATCTGAAGATCAGCCCGTTAGGAGGAAGCACATGGGGGCAGTCACAGATTCTTTGGAAAAACCTAAGGTTGCTTGCTGTGATTTTCCAAGTGTTCAAGTGAAGCGCTATAGGGAAAACACTTCTCCAGTAAAGGGATGGAAGAAAAATCTAGAGAACTTTAATGATGGTACAGTCTCCAGTTAAATTTTTAACATCTAATGTCTGTAGCATTAAGGCTGGAGATGCTAGAATTTTGGGCTTTGGTAAGAGCAAACACTCAGAATTCCACAAAATAGAAAGGATGGCTGCACCTGCCCTCCTGTATTATATGTGTGTGTCCGTTTTGAGATGTATATGCTTTGAGTCTAATACATATTTCTTTTTATTTTAGAAAAATGCAAAGTTAGAACTCATAATAATGTATCAAGCAGTTGTACCCACCATCCTCAGAAACAGAGATTATACCTTTTTCTGCTGGACAAAGCAAAAAGCAAAAAGACTCTAATCAGGCAAAATGCATTTTCTTTTGCTAGAAACATACATGTTAAATATATGTATATGCGGTGGGGTTGGAATTGTGTTATGGGAGAACTCTTGGATCTAAAGATCATTGTTTGTGTCCTTGTTTGGTGCGGGTGTTGGGAGGGTTTGTGGACAGTGGAAAGATATTTGAAAGGGATTGGGTTTGATGTTGGCATACTACTGAACAATGGACTATTTGATCGTGGGTAATATGTGAGTTTTCTTTTTGTACTCTCTATTAAGGCTTGATTCTTACTGTAAATTTACTGTAAATTGTTAAGTTTTCACTAATAAAAAATTCCCTTCCCAGAGACTATTATCCCACTGTTACTATAGGCACCATCTCTCCCTACTATACCTGCTATCCCACAGTCACACTCCCTTCCCAGAGACTATTATCGCACTGTTACTATAGGCACCGTCTCTCCCTACTATACCTGCTATCCCACAGTCACACTCCCTTCCCAGAGACTATTATCGCACTGTTACTATAGGCACCATCTCTCCCTACTATACCTGCTATCCCATAGTCACACTCCCTTCCCAGAGACTATTATCCACTGTTACTATAGACACCATCTCTCCCTACTATACCTGCTATCCCACAGTCACAGTCACTGTGGGGACTGTTTGGGCCTCTAAGTAGGCTGATTGGGCCTCTGTGTACCTGAAATGCCAGGGCCTATTTTAATTCTCAGTCCAGACCTGGTCACACTCCCTTCTCAGAGACTATTATCCCACTGTTACTATAGGCACCATCTCTCCCTACTATACCTGCTATCCCACAGTCACACTCCCTTCCCAGAGACTATTATTCCACTGTTACTTTAGGCACCATCTCTCCCTACTATACCTGCTATGCCACAGTCACACTCCCTTCCCAGAGACTATTATCCCACTGTTACTATAGGCGCCATCTCTCCCTACTATACCTGCTATCCCACAGCCACACTCCCTTCCCAGAGGCTATTATCCCACTGTTACTATAGACACCATATCTCCCTACTATACCTGCTATCCCACAGTCACAGTCACTGTGGGGACTGTTTGGGCCTCTAAGTAGGCTGATTGGGCCTCTGTGTACCTGAAATGCCAGGGCCTATTTTAATTCTCAGTCCAGACCTGGTCACACTCCCTTCTCAGAGACTATTATCCCACTGTTACTATAGGCACCATCTCTCCCTACTATACCTGCTATCCCACAGTCACACTCCCTTCCCAGAGACTATTATTCCACTGTTACTATAGGCACCATCTCTCTCTACTATACCTGCTATCCCACAGTCACACTCCCTTCCCAGAGACTATTATTCCACTGTTACTATAGGCACCATCTCTCTCTACTATACCTGCTATCCCACAGTCACACTCCCTTCCCAGAGACTATTATCCCACTGTTACTATAGGCGCCATCTCTCCCTACTATACCTGCTATCCCACAGCCACACTCCCTTCCCAGAGGCTATTATCCCACCGTTACTATAGACACCATCTCTCCCTACTATACCTGCTATCCCACAGTCACAGCCACTGTGGGGACTGTTTGGGCCTCTAAGTAGGCTGATTGGGCCTCTGTGTACCTGAAATGCCAGGGCCTATTTTAATTCTCAGTCCAGACCTGGTCACACTCCCTTCTCAGAGACTATTATCCCACTGTTACTATAGGCACCATCTCTCCCTACTATACCTGCTATCCCACAGTCACACTCCCTTCCCAGAGACTATTATTCCACTGTTACTATAGGCACCATCTCTCCCTACTATACCTGCTATCCCACAGTCACACTCCCTTCCCAGAGACTATTATCCCACTGTTACTATAGACACCATCTCTCCCTACTATACCTGCTATCCCACAGTCACAGTCCCTTCCCAGAGACTATTATCCCACTGTTACTATAGACACCATCTCTCCCTACTATACCTGCTTTCCCACAGCCACACTCCCTTCTCAGAGACTATTATCCCACTGTTACTATAGGCACCATCTCTCCCTACTATACCTGCTATCCCACAGTCACACTCCCTTCCCAGAGACTATTATCCCACTGTTACTATAGACACCATCTCTCCCTACTATACCTGCTATCCCACAGTCACAGTCCCTTCCCAGAGACTATTATCCCACTGTTACTATAGGCACCATCTCTCCCTACTATACCTGCTATCCCACAGTTACACTCCCTTCCCAGAGACTATTATCTCACTGTTACTATAGACACCATCTCTCCCTACTATACCTGCTATCCCACAGTCACAGTCACTGTGGGGACTGTTTGGGCCTCTAAGTAGGCTGATTGGGCCTCTGTGTACCTGAAATGCCAGGGCCTATTTTAATTCTCAGTCCAGACCTGGTCACACTCCCTTCTCAGAGACTATTATCCCACTGTTACTATAGGCACCATCTCTCCCTACTATACCTGCTATCCCACAGTCACACTCCCTTCCCAGAGACTATTATTCCACTGTTACTATAGGCACCATCTCTCCCTACTATACCTGCTATCCCACAGTCACACTCCCTTCCCAGAGACTATTATCCCACTGTTACTATAGACACCATCTCTCCCTACTATACCTGCTATCCCACAGTCACAGTCCCTTCCCAGAGACTATTATCCCACTGTTACTATAGGCACCATCTCTACCTACTATACCTGCTATCCCACAGTCACACTCCCTTCCCAGAGACTATTATCCCACTGTTACTATAGGCACCATCTCTCCCTACTATACCTGCTATCCCACAGTCACACTCCCTTCCCAGAGACTATTATTCCACTGTTACTATAGGCACCATCTCTCCCTACTATACCTGCTATCCCACAGTCACACTCCCTTCCCAGAGACTATTATCCCACTGTTACTATAGACACCATCTCTCCCTACTATACCTGCTATCCCACAGTCACAGTCCCTTCCCAGAGACTATTATCCCACTGTTACTATAGGCACCATCTCTACCTACTATACCTGCTATCCCACAGTCACACTCCCTTCCCAGAGACTATTATCTCACTGTTACTATAGACACCATCTCTCCCTACTATACCTGCTATCCCACAGTCACAGTCACTGTGGGGACTGTTTGGGCCTCTAAGTAGGCTGATTGGGCCTCTGTGTACCTGAAATGCCAGGGCCTATTTTAATTCTCAGTCCAGACCTGGTCACACTCCCTTCTCAGAGACTATTATCCCACTGTTACTATAGGCACCATCTCTCCCTACTATACCTGCTATCCCACAGTCACACTCCCTTCCCAGAGACTATTATTCCACTGTTACTATAGGCACCATCTCTCCCTACTATACCTGCTATCCCACAGCCACAAGGCCCGGATTTGTGGAAAGGCCACCTAGGTCCGGGCCTAGGGTGGCAGGATTTTAGGGGGATGGCATACTGCCCAACCACACCCACATTGGTTCAAAAACACTGGTGATACAATCTTTTTTTAAATTTCCCATGCGCCAATCCCCATTGCTCCGGTCCAGATGATGAAAATCTGCATGAATAAAGGGGAGCTACTTTTTGATGTGGTGCAGGACCACAAATTAGACTGTCTTTACTCAGGGGTAAGCCCTCGTAGCAAGGTGGAGATGACGAGAGATGGGCGTCAGTGTTTTTATTTTGCTTAACCATAAACTGAATTCAACTGACCAAAACCAGAATTCACATGGGAGTATGGAACATGGGATAAAACAAAGATCAACCAATAGAACAATGTTTACTCACAATACCAAGTATAGAATGAATCCCTGCAGGCCAGGGAATACACAACAGAGGGTTATGCAGCTTGTGAGGAGGTATTGCCCGGTTTCAGGATCACCTTAAGTGGAACCCAGAAGACTATGTACCACCCTGAGTGTAACACTTAGTCCCTGCTCAGTAATACCCGGGATCTTAATCCATCTAATATCCTAGTCGAAGCTTTGAGCTGCTCAACTACATACCCACTCTATCACTCCTAGAGTGATCTATAAAAGGGTATAACTATCACTTCACTATACTCACTTCACTATACTCAGTTGGTTCCACCAACTCTAACCTCTGCTGCTTAACAGAAGAAAGGTTCTGCAGTAATGGACCCTGACCACATGGTTTTCAAGCCCTTTATACTATGCCGCAGTGCCATCTAGCGTCCACTGTGAGAACTACAGGGATTACATAAGCACAAGGTCCCCATTAGGACCCATTTAGGCATCCATATTACCAAGGATGTGCCTGTCAATAATATATGAGGATGTCTAAATTTTCACATCCCTACATCCCTACAGTCATTTCAAACTGCAAGTGCTACCAAAGGAATGACCATAACAGTTTCAAATGTTTCTTGTAAATCTCCCTTTTTATAATTCTTTGCTTTTATATATAAAATAATTACAGTATATATAAAATAATTTCTGTAAGATCGATCAAGTTCTGACATGTTTCTTCATTTTCTCAGGTACTAATGAACCAGCTAGCCTCCTAATTGAATTTCACTGAACTCCTGCCGTGCAAGTAAGGTAATTAAATGAATAAGTATTATTTTTACAGGAGCTCCATTTACTTTAAGCTGGTGCTATATAATAATATTCTCAGATAATATTATAGCTATTGGTATCTACATGGTCCTCATTCATCCTTTTAAGTAGGATTTATATTTGCAGTACTAGTGGCAATTTCCCTGATAAGAACTTTAAGACTTTTTTGCACTTGGATGTTCACAATGGACACATATGGATGAACTATGAATGAACATTAATATATCTGACCTGATTTGTATATTATAAATCTTTCTACTTTAGATATGTAATTAACCATTTTTTACCTAATTTTTCACTATAATAAGGTCATTGGGGGAGGTTCCTGGAATGGAGAAGGGGGGTATTTCATTCCATAATCCTTGAGAAAGGGCCCTGACCCGAAACATGTAGGGGGTTATTTACTAAACTTTTTTTTATCAAATCTGACTTTTATCGGACTTTTAAAGGAGAACTAAACCCTAAAAATGAATGGGGCTAAAAATGCAAGCCTAAAGTTTCAGCTTGTCAATAGCATCAATGATCCAGGACTTCAAACTTGTCACAGGGGGTCACCATCTTGGAAAGTGTCTGTGACACTCACATGCTCAGTGGAATTTGAGCAGCTGTTGAGAAGCTAAGCTTAGGGGTCGTCACTAATTATCCAGCTGAAAATGAGGTTGGTCTGTAATATAAGCTGATGCTACAGGGCTGATTATTAAATTCTGATGCTTTCACTGATTTCTGTGCTGCCATGTAGTAATTATCCATATTAATTATGCTTTATATTGTGTATATTTATATTCTATATTTACTGTATATTTTGAGTCAGTCCCTAAGCTCAGTAAGTGACAGCAGCACAGAGCATGTGCATTGAATCAGCAGAAAAGAAGATGGGGAGCTACTGGGGCATCTTCGGAGACACAGATCTTTACTGCTAAAGGGTTGTGGTTGCCTTTGGCTGCTACAGAAGCTTAAAATGTAATGTACAACATTTCTAGCTACTTCTTTAGTTGTACTTTCCTTGTCCTTTGAAAAAATCACGAATGTATTAAACACAGAGGATGGAAAAGTCCAAATCTGAAAATCCGGCATCTCAGACCTGTCGAGGTTGCATATATGCAATGGGAGAAGTTCCAATGATTTTTTTGATTTGCGCTGGGTTTTTGCCAATACCCCAACGTTTTTGGAGTTTTCGGGTGAAAAATCGGACAAAAACTTGACAATCGGATGAAAGATCCGAAAAAATCGCGAAAATCGGGTTTTTCAAGATTTTTTCCTGCAAACAAAATTTTCAGGAATGTGTATTAATAAATAAGCCCAAAAAACCCGTGCGGATTTGGTCTGAGTTTTTTTAGAAAATATTGAGATAAATTCGGACTTTGATAAATAACCCCCGTAGCGTTTACACTGCTAAATAAAAAAAAGCACTTGCAGTTTGAAATGACTGCCTCTGAAGCTGTTTATTCCATCCTTCTATTATCCTGATTACCTTGGGAGTGTGACACAAATTGCAGGAATTTTGCAGCTGTAAGCATCTTGAAATCATCTTGCCTACACTGAGGATGCATGCAATCAGTCTGCAGTAAAGCCTGACATAGGGCTGGAAAATGAGAGTCCATTCATATAAATAGCTGTGTAGGTGTATGCTTGCACTTTATTTAAATTCTATCACTGTTACTCATGAATCCCTAGCACTTATGGTAAAGGAAGAAATGGGCCAGTTCTGCATTATCATCATCATCATTTATTATTATTTAAACACAGCATAGTGTTTGCACTGAATTATACTGTATATGTCCCAGTAATTGTAGGGGCCTGTCATGAATTGGGTAGGGAGCAGCTCTGTACATAACTGGCCAAGCAAGTACATATAAATGATGGCAAAGCCGATGGCAAACACATTGCAATACAAAACAGAGACTCCGGCTTCAAAGAAAACCTTTTCTGATCTATAAGATTACATTTAACATGTAGAATATCCATTATTAGTGTAATTGGTCCTTTCATTTACAAGAGAAGGTGTGGTTCACCTTTCAGTTAACTTTTAGTATGTTATAGAATGGCTAATTCTAAGCAACTTTCCAATTGGTCTTCATTTTTTCTTTTATAGTTTTTTTGCCTATTTGCCGCCTTCTGACTCTATCCAGCTTTCAAATGGGGGTCACTGACCCCATCTAAAAAACAGTATTTATGCTTCTTTATTATTATTACTCATCTTTCTATTCAGATCCTCTCCTATTCCTGTCTCTTATTCAAATCAATGCATGGTTGCTAAGGTTATTTGGACCCTGGCAACCAGATTGCTGAAACTGCAACCAGCAGGCCCAGATTTGTGGCAAGGCCACAAAGGGCCGGGCCCAGGGTGGCAAATTTGAGGGGCTGCATGCCACCAGCTGCATCTAGAGATGTATTGTGAACCGAACGCGCTTGGAAGCTCGTGGGGGTTGGATTTGCGCAAGTTCACTGGCAGGCATTAGGACCTGGTGGCCGGCGCATGCGACCGAAGGGGGCGTGCACATGAGCGCGCTAGGACCTAGGCGTCTAGGGGCGGTAAAAACGGAAATCCGGCCCTGGCAACCAGGAGAGGTGCTGAATAAGAAGGCTAAATAACTCCAAAACAAATAAAAAAAGAAAAGCAACTGCAAATTGTCTCAGAATAACACTCTCTACATCATATTTATTTAATTTAAAGGTTTTGCTTTGGAGACACCAGAAAGGACATTTTTTTCCCACTGCCGAATCCTCTGTAATAATAAGAGTCTGACAACTTTTATTTTCCTTCTGAATAAAACAAAGATAGCCTGGTGTAAGCATAATCGTTTCAATATCCCCATCACCAAGCACCCCAAAGCTGCATACTTTATCCAGACGAATGAAACGTTTCATTGGATAAAAGTGGGGGGGCTGTAAGAGCCCCATGATCAGAAATGAGATGAATGCTATTATCAGTACAAGTGTGCAGCCTGCTATTTCTAGATTAGATTAGCAGAGAATGTACAATGTCCTTTTGCTCTTGCCAACTCTGAGCCATGAATATACCATTTGCTATACATATACAGTCGCACCCTTCTATACATCTTTACAACATCCTACAAGATTTTAAATTTTTTTCAATAAATATACACAAATAATCTGGGCAATAAGATCAGTTGTAAACAATTATTTTGTCCCTTTGGTCAGGCGCTGCTGCTTTATGGCACCTTGTATCTAGGGATGCACTGAATCCACTATTTTGGATTCGGCAGAACCCCCGAATCCTTTGCGAAAGATTTGAATATTGAACCGAATCTGAATTTGCAAATTAAGGGTGGGAAGTGGAAAATATTTTTACTTCCTTGTTTTGTGGCAAAAAGTCACGCGATTTCCCTCCCTGACCATAATTTGCATATGCAAATTAGGATTCGGTTCAGCCAGGTAGAAGGATTTGGCAGAATCTCAATCCTGCTGAAAAAGGCCGAATCCTTGCGGAATCCCGAACTTAATCCTGGATTCAGTGCATCCCTACTTGTATCACTGTCTTCATTCCTTCAAAAATAGCAGCTATACCCACAAGCACTGAGCTCTGATCACCATGCAGGACTTTCCAGTGTTTCTCCACAACTGGTTCAATTAATCCACAATGATGGAGACTTAAAGGGGTTCACCTTTACGATTGTTTTGTTGTAGAATGGCTAATTCTAAGCAACTTTTCAATTAGTCTTTATAATTTTTTTTTTATATATACTTTTTGAATTTTCTGCCTTTTTCTTTTGAATCTTTCCAACTTTCAAATGGGGGTCACTGACCCCATCTAAAAAAAAAAAACAAATGCTCTGTAAGGCTATAAATGTATTTATTTTTACAGGTCCTCTACTATTCATATTCTAGTCTCGTATTCAAATCAGTGCATGGTTGCTCAGGATCGGACTGGCCCAGCAGGACACCGGGAAAAAACCTGGTGGGCCCCAGCTCTCATGGGCCCGCCGGCCAGATGTTTGACAAAGGGGGGATCACCCCGAAACGTTGCATCACGCAAATAAAAATACAGCAAGGGTTATCCCTGCTTGCAACTAAAGACCTGTGTGCCGGTGGAATTATTCGTCCCGCAGGCCAGACCCCCTCTCCCGATTTCCTGGTCCTACAAAAAAATAAAAAAATATACGGTGCCATGCAGTAACGTTCGTGCATGCGTGCCGCAGTAGTGGGATCAGGGGGTCCGGAGGGGGACCGTTGTCACGGTGGGCCCCCAGTCCGACCCTGTGGTTGCTAGAGTATTATGGACCCTAGAAATCAGATTGCTGAAATAGCAAACTGGAGAGCTGCTGAATAAAAATCAAAATAACTCCTAAACCACAAATAATAAAAAATGAAGACCAAATGCAAATTGTCTCAGAATATCTCTCTACATCATAGTAAAAGTTAACTCAAAGGTGAACAACCCCTTTAAGATTGTCGTAAACAATCGTTACTCTCCAGACCAAGTTAGTAGTTTCATATCCAATGTAAAGGACACCCTGTACAACCAATATCTGGCAGGTCACAAATCCTTTTGGGAAAGGATAGTATTATAATAGTTCTCGCTATATCACCAGTATAAGGAGGCCAAATAATCAGATCATACCAACTTTACCCAAAGCATTGGCAGACAAATTAGGGGAAGATCCAGTCATTAGGCAACACCAGCAAACAGGCACATCTAAAGATGTATGACTAGCTTAACAAGGGGGGATACATCAAGTACCCTGTGTTCAGTGCTGCTCACAATCCATGTGGGGGACAGAGCCAAAGGATGACTTGGACTAATTTTTATATACCTCGCAATTGAATAAACTGTAATGCAATGAAACACAACCACAGCACAGGCCTCGTGGGTGCATAAAAGGCCCAGGAACATACAAAAGCAGTAACACGGGACAAACGTCTGCGTGATGTAAGGAATGTTGCGGCTAAATTATATCTGCACAACTTTATGGGACCCCTCTTCCATATAACTGAACCAGTGATGCAGAGGGAACAGTTCATATAGGGAAAATGTCTTAGCCGTGTAACAGTTTGCTCAAGAAGAAGCAACTCTAAAACTTATCGACTGTGGAAATGAAGCCTTAATTCAAAGAGAAATAAAGTGAATGATGAAAATTGGAAGTGACTAAACTGCAAAAGCAGGCACAATGTGCAGGATCTTTTCAAGCATTAACTGAAACGACTTCATTACAGAAGATTCCTTCTCATACCGATGACTCCGCTCCAGTTTAGGGGTCGTGCCCTACACCTCCGCAGATCATCACTTAATATTCAGTGAATGCTTTACCCCTGCACTTGCAAAAGGCAGAGTCAGAACAATAAAAACAAATAATGTTAACTTGATATCAAGTCTCCTTCATTTCCCAATGACAAAACAAATGTCTATGCATCATCAATCAGTTTCTCCCCATTCTCTTCCTCCTTTCTCTTCTCAGTCTGATCTTCTTCCTCCTCGTCTGTTCCGTCTGTAAAGGTTTCTCCTTGACCACAGGCCAGAGTTGTTTTGGCTAAGTCCACCTCAATCGGGAAGATGTCCGCTTCTTTGAGTACTGCATAGCACTGGTCATTGTACTTGGACATGGTTGAAACAAACCGTTGCAGCTGGAACACAATATCTTGCACTATAAAGAATGAAATCAGTGTGAGTCAATTCTTAGAATTAATTACAATGTAATCACCTGGCAATAAGTGCAGCTAAAAAATCATCTTATTTTCTGGGTCATTAAATCATCTGGTAATCTTAATTTAAAGGTAAAATCTGCCTATATTAAAACCTGTCCTTAAATCTATGGTAAGAGTTGATCATGTCCCAAGAGCAAAAGGTGGACATTTTGATGTCTGAGAGTTTTCCATCGTCAGGATCCAGCACTGGCAAATGGCACAGGCTGTAGGTTTTACATTACTGGTCTTTATAGTAGTAGTTGGGCTCTTCTATACACTCACCATGCTTTTGGTCAAGCAGTTCAATCTTCTCTAGGACATCTTTCCTCATCTTTGCAAAGCGTGTACGTGCTTCTTGCCGGCACCTCAGGATTAACCGATATTCATAGTTCCCAGTACCAACACGATACAATGGTTCTCCCAAGGCCTGTAGAAAAAGAAACATGTATATTGTACACGAGTTACATTACAGACCGAGGGTTAGGGAGGAATACACTTAAGGTTAGGAAGTTATGATTAAGTTCAGGGTGCCATGCCTAAAGGTGGCCATGCATGGGCAGATCCGCTCGTTCTGAGAGGTTGCCAAAAAGTGGATATGCCTAACTTGAGTGGGTGATATCGGACTGATCCAACCATGGTCCCTAGGCCAGGAATGCAGGGGGTAGGATTGAGGGCCGCATCAATCAAACAAAACGGTCCTCAATCCAAAAGGGAAATATAAGCCAGCCTGATGGCCATAAACAATCAGGAAAGCCCGTTGGAGGGCCCCATACACTGGCCAATCAGCTGCCGGCAACTTTTATTGGCCCGTGCTTTAGGCTAGTGTCATATCAGCCTGAAAAACATGTGCCCTCAAAAGAAAATATAGTTAACTGTAACCAATACTTACAATGCTGCTGTATTCTTCATCATCCATTTCCTTCACCTTTAAGCAGTATGACTGAAATTAAAAAAAAAATACATGTATATATTTAAATACACTGTTCCTTCCTCGTTATCTTCTGACTAATCCCAAGTCTGAATAGATACACCAGCATAAAAGATTAAGAAAATATCACTCAAATTCAAAAGGATAAAGAAAAAAATACACAAGAGGCGACAGTCTGTAAATAAGTATTGCCATATCAACATAATAGTAACATAATGCTTTGCTTGGCATTGTGACTGGCACTGATAAAAGAAGTGGTAACGCACTGCACAGACTCCTACTAACTTTTTGTTTTTTTTGCAACTTTTTTTTTTAATTTAAGGCGATAAGCTGTTTGTCCTGTTTGTCTCTGTAGACAAACAGGAGGATGGTCCAGCAAGTCAATTGGCTACAAATTAGGGATGCACCAAGTCCAGGATCCGGTTTGGGATTTGTCCTTTTTCAGCAGGATTCAGTCGAATCCTTCTGCCAAGCCGAAGCGAATCTGTATGCAAATTAGGGGCGGGAGGAAAACTGCGTGTCTTTTTGTAACAAAACAAGGAAGTAAAAAAATTTTCCCCTTCCCACCTCTAATTAGGTTTCGGTTCGGTATTCTGCCGAGTCTTTTGCAAAGGCTTCGGGGGTTCAGCCAAATCCAAAATAGTGGATTAGGTGTATCCCTACTACATAGTTACATAGTTAAATTGGGTTGAAAAAAGACAAAGTCCATCAAGTTCAACCCCTCCAAATGAAAACCCAGCATCCATACACACACCCCTCCCTACTTTTAATTAAATTCTATATACCCATACCTATACTAACTATAGAGCTTAGTATCATAATAGCCTTTGATATTATGTCTGTCCAAAAAATCATCCAAGCCATTCTTATAGTCATTAACTGAATCAGCATCACAACATCACCCGGCAGTGCATTCCACAACCTCACTGTCCCGACTGTGAAGAACCCCCTACGTTTCTTCAAATGAAAGCTCTTTTCTTCTAGTCTAAAGGGGAGGCCTCTGGTACGTTGATCCACTTTATGGGTAAAAAGGTCCCCTGCTATTTGTCTATAATGTCCTCTAATGTACTTGTAAAGTGTAATCATGTCCCCTTGCAAGCACCTTTTTTCCAGAGAAAACAACCCCAACCTTGACAGTCTACCCTCATAATTTAATTCTTCCGTCCCTCTAACCAGTTTAGTTGCACGTCTCTGCACTCTCTCCAGCTCATTTATATTCCTCTTAAGGACTGGAGTCCAAAACTGCACTGCATACACCAGATGAGGCCTTACCAGGGACCTATAAAGAGGCATAATTATGTTTTCATCCCTTGAGTTAATGCCCTTTTTTTATGCAAGACAGAACTTTATTTGCTTTAGTAGCCACAGAATGAAACTGCCCAGAATTAGACAACGTGTTATCTACAAACTCCTAGATCCTTCTCATTTAAGGAAACTCCCAACACACTGCCATTTAGTATATAACTCGCATTTATATTATTTTTGCCAAAGTGCATAACCTGCATTTATCAACATTGAACCTCATTTTCCAGTTTGCTGCCCAGTTTTCCAACTTAGACAAATCACTGTGCAAAGTGGCAGCATCCTGCATGGAACCTATAGTTCTGCACAATTTAGTATCATCTGCAAAAATAGAAACAGTACTTTCAATGCCCACCTCCAGGTCATTAATAAACAAGTTGAAAAGCAAGGGACCTAGTACAGAGCCCTGCGGTACTCCACTAACAACACTGGTCCAATTAGAAAATGTTCCATTTACCACCACTCTTTGTAGTCTATCTTTTAGCCAGTTCTCTATCCAGGTACAAATACTATGTTCCAGGCCAATATTCCTTAATTTAACCAGTATCCTTTTGTGTGGCACTGTATCAAATGCTTTAGCAAAGTCTAAGTAAATCACATCCACTGCCATCCCAGAATCGAGGTCTCTACTTAAATTCTCATAAAAAGAAATTAAGTTAGTCTACAAATCACTCATGTGCAATAGAGAAGTGCCACCCTTCTGACTTACCAGATATTCAAATTTTACATCAAGGTATTTCCGGATGGTGAGCCTGGTGTCAGGAATTGCTTTATTAAGGTAAGTGTTTAAGTCATTCAGCATCTGTTGGGAGAGACAGAAAACTCAGAGCTGCCGGTATAATGTAATGCCCTTCTGCACAGAGCAGTCTGTAGCTTTGCATGATGCAAATTGTTCCATAGACTGACACTGTTTGGAATGTCATTTATTAGAGCAGGCTAATAGCAGCATGTGTCCAGCTAATCACTGCTCTTACCGGTTTAATGGTCTTTAGAAGGCCAATCCCAAACTTTTCAATGCTACGATGTGCATCTGCAAACTTGACGAAAGCCTCACTTGCAGCTGGCTGCGGTTCCCTCACTCCAATGACAGAGAACACATCCCCAAAAGCTGCAGCAAAGAGATTTCAGATAATGTTAGATGTGCGCAGAGCTGAGCATTGAGAAATAACGGATCACAAAGCCTACAAAACAATTAAATGGAAGTTCTAACTTTTGAGTTGTACACAGACCTTTTCTAAGCAACTAATTTTTATTATTTATGTTGCATGTGTTTCGATATATTAGCCTTAAAATTTCTGTTCTTGATATGGAAGATTAATGTACTTTTATTTTAGTCTCCGCTATTGAATGCTGTAGATCCTTCTAAAGATGTTTGGCTGTTCTCTAAAGGCCCTGGCCACACACAGGGTTTGCTCTGCTTCTCTATGCCTGGCGAATAAAAGCGGATCCACTCTCTTCCGCTTCTCTGTGTAGCTGCATTCGGGCAGAAGCTGTGCCGGTCAGTGCACCTATACAGAGCTGTGGAAAAATAGCAGAGAGAAGCGGAGCCAAAGCTCTGTGAGACCAGGGCCTAAGTCTTCTTTTTATCTAAGCAGTTTCGAGAGACAACAGTTACTAAGTGTCTGGGTGGTGTGATTTATCCTCTGCTTCCTGATAACTGAATTAATAATACCCAGTGTGATATCTAAACACTTGTTTCATACCCATTTTCTAATTTGTGCAATTTTACAACTTTATCTCTAAACGTCTTATAAATGCACTTTGGCCATTTTCCTTAGGCTATGGCCACACCAGGCTCTCTCTCTATGGATAAACACAGACTGAAATCAGTCCCTTGACTCAGATCAGCCTACCCCTGCACCCAGAAGCCACAGCACCAACGCAGGCACACAGAGCAGTTTTCACCACCAAAATGCACACTCAAGCGTTTGGGGTGGGATTATCCAGAAAACATAGCAGATATTTTAATGGTTTGCTGATGGAGAACAATTGTCAGGCAATAGTTTGTTACCAGTGTAAATGTAGAGTTTTGAGAACTGATTTTAATTTTCTGCAAAGAGCATACTTTAGTTTTTTGTTTTGTTTTTTTACATAAAACCAATTGACATTTAAAAAAAAGTCATTTATTCCCCCCTCCCCCCAAATAAGTCAAATAAAATATTACCTCTGTGTGTCTGAGAAAGCTCAAAAAAGGCTCTTAAGAGGCGCTTGGTGTGCTCCATCATACCTTGTGGATAAATGGATACCGGTCAATGTCAAAAATAGAAATCACTCAGGTTTCATTAAAGGTGCAGTGACAAAACTGGATGCATTGTAAAACTTATTTAACAATGGATAGAGAGGTATGCAAACTAAAAGTCCTAAACAACACAGATGTCTATGCAGTTCAAGGGTAGTGTCAGATGAGCAGTTTTCCTGCTGTGTATAAAGGGCCAGTCCATCTAAAAACTGATTTTAGTAAGATGTGGATACTAGCATTTGTACTCTTTGCTTTACACCTCTCAGGATTGGAATTTAAATGTTTGCTAAGGCTAAATTACTCTAGCAACCAGGCAGCTGTCTGGAAGTCAGAATTGAATTCAACCAGAAAATGCCATTAAAGGAGAAGTCAACCATTTTCCAAAAAAAAAACCTACCCCCCAGTGCATGTAGACCCCCCTCCCTCCTTCCACCCAGCCTAGCTGCCCCCCGGGGAAATGCCCCAAACTTTATACTTCCCCCTCGGCGCAGATTCAGGAATCAGTGTTCACCGTAGCCATCTTCTGGGTTTTTGGTAAGCCGAGTGGGAGAGCAGCAAAGCAGCGCATGCGCAGTTGGAGCAATTTTCCGGTTTGCGACAACCGCGCATGCTCTGAAATGGACTGAAATTGTCAAAAGGCTGGAAGAAGACAAGAAAACCCAGAAGATGGCTGCCGTGAACTCCGATCCCTGAATCTGTGTCGAGGGGTAAGTATAAAGTTAGGGGCATTTCCAGCTGGGGGGGGAGGAGGGAGGAGGTCTACATGGGGTGGGAGGTAGGGTTTTTTTTGGAAAACAGTTGAATTCCCCTTTAATAGAGACAGGAGCAATCAAAAAAAGTTATGAAATTAAAGCCACATAATCTGTTTTGTGCTTGCTGGATATAGTGACCCTGAAATACTAATATTAGCAATTGCAAGTTGGAAATAAGCAGGGCATGATGAATCATGATTCCACAACTAATAAAAAAAATTTAAGACCAAGAAAAAAGTTGCTTAAAATAGGCCCCCGTTATAATACAGCAAAGGTTAAAAGGGGAAATTGTCCTTAAAAGACAAAGGTAATCAATAGCTACCAGGGTTTCTACTTCATCATTAGGAAGATGCATAGAACTAAAAGCTACTTTGTCAGCCAAAAGCCAGCAGAACAGGCTATCCACAACTGATCAGCTGCCTTTCATTTGGTCTAGCAGCAGCCAATAATAATAATAATAATGAGCCTGACCCTCGTTGTGCCTTGTCTCATATCCTCCAACCAGAGCTGTGGATAATCGTGGAGTCGGGAGCAATTTTGGTATCTGGAGTGGAAGTCGCCAAAAATGTACCGACTCCTAATAACTTTAAACACAAGCACTGAAAATAATCAAATCAGATTTCTATGAAAGGGGATATGCCAGAACTAATTATGTTTAAAAGAACAATAATTTAGTTAATTTTGTATTATACTATTCTACAGCTACATGCCAGGTTCAATTAATATAAAAGTTGTTTTTGTAGGTTTTACAATAGGTTTTGTAGTTTCACTTTGATTGGTTTATAATTACAACAGGGTGTGGTTTATATTATTATCACTTAGTGATACTGACACAAAAAAAAATATTATTCCATCATTATTATTACATCAAAAGTTACCTATAGCTCATGTTGATAGTTTTTCACTGATAGGGCTGCTTTTGTAAGTAATTGTTACTTGACTTGAAGTTCCTGTTTTGCCAACCTGACTGTCCCTTCTCAACATGTCAGAGTTTGTAATGCTAACTGACTGCTGAGCTCAAATATGGCAGCCTCCTCAGAGAGGAACATGGGGATCAGTGGGTAATGTAAAAGCATCTGTAAATACTTTTATGGCAAAATTATAGATAGCATACAAAGACAATGTTATGATAGATGTAGAAAAAAAGTTGAATTTCTGGTGTCAGTATTTAACTTCTTTCAATTAACATGGAAAATACATTAGCACATTAAAGGAACAGTAACACCAAAAAATGAACGCGTAATTCACAAATATAATACTGTTGGCATGCGCTGGTAAAAGCTGTGTGTTTGCACAGGTTACATAAATAACACCATTGTATTGGACAGGCCTTATCGGTTATATGCTTCCTTTCTGAAGCAAACATACCGGTTTTACCTATGCAGAGCAACAGTGCATTCAATTTTAATTAATTTGGTACACTTTCAGTTTTTGGTGTTATTGTTCCTTTAAAGGAGAAATCAACCCGTAGTTTAAAAAACCCTCCCCCCCTCCAGCCATCTGCTTTCTTCTGTCTTTTTCGGAAGTTTCGATGCATGCGCAGTTGGAGTAAATTTCCGGTCCCAAACCACTACGCATGTGCCGAAAGTCACAAAGATTTCCGAAAATCTGAACTTTTCGTGACTTTTGGCGCATGTGCAGTTGTTCGGGACCGGAAATGTACTCCAACTGCGCATGCGCCGAAAATGCCATCAATACACGAAGATTACCGGAGAAGAAGAAGATGATGGCTGCCGTGAACTCTGAGGCAAGAATCTGGACAGAGGGGTGAGTAAAAAATTAGTGGCATTTGCCCAGGGGGCAGGTAGGCTGGGGGGGGAGGAGGGAGGGGTTTATTAAACTACGGGTTGAATTCTCCTTTAAAAACAGAGGAAGTTGGAGTCGGAGGTACCATAAAATAAGGAGTTGGGAGTCAAAGTATTTATGTAACAACTCCACAGTCTTGCCTCCTACCCCCCCCCCCCAGACTACAGCCCAACTCTTACAGCATTTAATACTAGAGATGTACAAGAAGAGCAAGTCCCAGTTAGTAGTGTCCCCACAGGCAATAGCAGACATGTGACACTTGCCTAACACAGAATACACATGGCATTGCACTGGATAAACAGGTTCTTGGCGTGCCAGCAATCATCTTACCTCTATAAAATTCCCCAGTTTTTTCAAGTTCTTCCAGTTTTTTGACTAAACCATCTAAAGAGAAAAAAAAAATGAATAATGAACTGTATTCAGGCAGTATACATTCAACTGTGGAAAAGATCTACTGGAGAAAGCAATCACCTTGGCCCCAGTTAAGGGCAGATGTCTGATAATGTTTTAAGGCACATTGGATCAAAGTGACAATGCACTGCTACAGAAAACAGAATTTACCATTACACAGGATGGCCCGACTTAAACCCAGTGCGTCTGCCGCGCCCGAGCTCATGTTTTCCACCAGCCGGTGCTTTACCTTCTTTAACACTAAAAAGACACAAAGTTAAGTCACACGCAGATCTAAGGGGGAAATATTAGAGGGAGCATAAGAAGTATATCTTCTTACCAATATCCAGAGACTTCCCTTGCTTGGGATCAGCTTGTAACTTGTTATAGTGAATAATCACTTCTCCCTAAAAATAACAGAGTTAATATATGATTATCCTAGATAGCCGTTTCTAATTAAAAGGTGTACCAGTCAACAAAACATGAAATGTACAATTTAAAAACCTGTAACCCACTACAACCAATCAGCAGGCAGATTTCAGATTTTACTGGTTTCATTAACCCGAGAATAATAACAGAATATAACCAATTGGCAAACAGAGCTAAGGCTTATTGCTGCACACCTTCCAATACTACACCAAAGCAAATACACCGTTTGTACTAAGTAGGTACACTGTTTTTAGCACATTTGCTCCTGACTGTTGATATTTGTTGAACGATTCTTGTGCATCTCAATAATGAGATAATGCCAGAGATAATCCATTGGATTAAGGCTGTTTGGACATCATGTGCTGAGGTGGCTTTTCATCAGCGGGGTAAATAATGCCATAACTGACAGAGTTCAACACTTCTGGGAAACTCGCTTGCATATTGGGATGTTAATCCTTGGTTAAATCATCTTTAACAACAATTAGAGGCATTGGCTTGCTGGGGCAGGTCACTGCCAATTTAACAAAAACTGCTTAAGCTCAGTGGATTCCTTGTGGGATGCTGACAGATAAATATTCAACTCATGACAAACATTTTGAGAAGGATTTTGGCTGCGTTACTAAAGGTCAGTGACATTGCTTTGGACTTGTTCCAGAGCTTCCTTGCAGAGGAGAGAAAGTTTCTTTTAACAGTTTGAAGATCAAGCCTTGTATGTTAAGGTGGCCATAGACGTAACAATGCCGATCCTTCCAGGAAAGAATGTTCATTTCAATACACACGTGTAGAGCTGAATCGTCAGATAAAAACAAATCTATCTGTATCAATCAATTCAGCACTAACAATGGACAATGTTCGGGGGCCTTCTGACGATATAGGTCGGCTCATCTCCCGCCATATACGTTCTGAATATCGTCCGAAAATTTGTTTTGTATGATAATATTGGTGCATGTATGGATATGGGCACTAAGCACTTGCAAAAAGCAAGACAGATCTCACCTTTACATTCTGAATCATCTTTGCCACTTCTACTTTGGTTTTGCCTTTAACAGATTTGGAATTTACACCAGTTATTTCATCTCCTGCTGCGATGGTGCCATCTAAGGCAGCTGGGGTGTTGTCAAATACCTGTGAGATGAGTTTAGAAAGTTAAAAACATTAAAGACATGTGTAAATAGGGAATCAGGGCCTCATAAAAGCATTTTGCCACATTTCTTTCAGAATAACAGCCTAACTGCTGCACAAAATCCTGCATTAGCTCATAAGGCAATAGAGAAATGTGGGTGCAAAATTTGTGCCTGGGTGTGGAGGTTAAGCCATAGGTGCATGACAACATCATTGTACTTGACTAGAGGGGTGAAAAAAACCAAAACAGCACGAATAGGCATTATGTACAAAGGAAGCTCTGTACGCTACACCTAGTAAGTGTCAGATGGAGGTTCAGGTTCCACTTTTGCACCCTGCGATTTATTCACTTTTAAGTGAAACTGAACACTTGCAAGCACTTACTAAATTGTGTTTCATCTAATGTTACATGTAGTGGTAACATTTTTGTAGTACCACTTATCACCATAAATCTCTTCCATAGTGTGCCAAAGGACAATGCCACAGACTAATATTTGTACTACTTTATAATGCATGAAAAAACAACTGGCAACAGATTTATTATCATTGGCACTAAAGTTCCCTTGAGTATCAACATTCTATAACTCCCAAGGGCTTTTTTTTTTTTTTTTTTAAATCTGTCTGATCAATATCTGACTGATTTTCGGCCACATAATGGTCTGGCAGGCCCAATGGAGGGCCACCATACAGAGGCAAGTAATCCTTTAGTTCAAAGGGACCGGATACTGGCTTTTATAGACCCTTGTATGGCTACCTTTATTCATCTTTTAAATGGATGCACTAAGAAAACATATGTTATAATGAATTAGAATTAAGAAAAGGCATACTTAAAGCTGTACGAACCTGCACTATATACAAGCAGGGGCAGTGCTGGGCTCCACCGCCTATACTGATCCCAATCACATTCTGAGAGTCCTTTTTGAGGGTTACTGTCCCAGGGACTGTTGGGATCCCACTGAAATGAAGAAAGGAATACAGTGTAAAATTGAACAAAAACAAGTTAAAGGGGATGTTCACCTTTGAGTTAACTTTTAATATGGTTTAGAGAGTGATATTCTGAGACCATTTGCTATTGTTTTTTTATAACTTGTAGTTATTTAGCGTTTTATTCAGCAGCTGTCCAGTTTGGAATTTCAGCAATCTGGTTGCTACAGTCTAAATTACCCTTGCAACCTTGCATTCATTTTAATAAGAGACTGAGATATGAATAGAAGAGGCCCTGAAAAGAAAACTAGCAGTAGCAAAAACTAGCAGTAACAGTAACAGTGTAGCTTTAGAGAGCATTTGTTTTTAATAGGGGTCAGTGACCCCCTGAGAGTTGAAAAGAGTCAGAAGAAGAAGGCAAAGAATTAAAAGCTATAAAAAATAAATAATGAAGTTGCTTAGATATGGCTATTCTATTACATACTAAAAGGTAGCTTAAAGGTGAACCACCCCTTTAGGTGCAGAGCACCTTTCAGCAAGTCAGCCTAAAGGGTTATTATGGTAGGACCAATATCTTGATAATCTATATGGCGTCTTTAAATTTTTAGATCTTACTCACTAAGGGCAGAGACAGACGCTCAGATCCGGGGAGATTAGTCTCCCAGCGACAAATCTGCTCACGAACTGCCTCCCACTGGCTAGAATGTAAATCACGGGAGGGATGGCAATCGGTGCTGTTAAAAGGTTATTATGGTAGGACAAATATCTTGATAATCGATATGGCCTCTTTAATTTTTTAGATCTTACATACTAAAGACAGACGCTCAGATTCGGGTAGATTAGTCGCCCAGCGACAAATCTCCTCTTCTTTGGGGCAGCGAATCTCCATCCCCATTTTACTGAATTGCGTTTATGGAAACGATCCCCTACTTTGAACATTCGTGTTCCATTGCACACCCACCCATCTCGTCTTAGGGCCATTGCCGTTATTCAGTTGAGATTTAGAAAACGCAAAGCTTGATCCAGAAAATCCTATAAAGTGAAAATATATTTTTTTTTTAAATGAAAAAAAGTCATGGTTTAAAAACAAATGATGGAAAAGTTCCAACAAAGTGTGTCTTTGGGTTAAATGGGTTGTGTTTTTTTTTTTGTGTTAGTGGCCCTTGAACGTGCAGGGTGTTCTCAGGTGAGTGAAAAGGGAAAAATCACACGGCAGGCCCATAAAAACCTTAGATTTCTCATGGCAGACATCATTTGGTATACAGGTATGGGACCTGTTATCCAGAATGCTTTGGGACCTGGCTCTTTCTGTAATTTGGATCGTCATACTTTAGGTCCACTAGAAAATCATTTAAACATTAAATAAACCCAATAGGCTGGTTTTGCTTCCAATAAGGATTAATTATATCTTAGTTGGGATAAAGTACAATCTACTGTTTTATTATTACAAAGAAAAAGGAAATCATTTTTAAAAATTTGTATTATTTGGATAATATGGAGTCTATGGGAGACGCCCTTTCCATAATTCGGAGCTTTCTGGATAAAGGTTTCTGGATAACGGATCCCATACCATATGATTTGGATCAGATATTGCTGGGAAATTGAGTTAGTCCTGTTAATTGCAAAGTGTGAGGTGAAATGAACTGTGAAAAAAAAAAAAAAGAGTAGGGATGGGCGAATTTTTTTGCCTTGTTTCGCAGGAAAAAAAAAATAACGCCCATGCAACAACAATTTTTTGATGCACATAGAGTTTAATGGGTGTCAGCGACATTACGCCTGGCGGAGAGTTTTTGGCGAAACGAAACGGGTCAAATTCGCCCATCCCTAGGAAAGAGACATTACCCAAGTGCACAAAATTCAATGGAAATAAGCAGTACAATTAATCCTTACATGCAAATACACCCTACACACCCCTGACAATCTACTTCAACAACTCAAACTGCGATAAACGACAATCAAATAAGACATTAAAAGAATAGATCATCACACAGTAAAGGCAAATCTGGCTGTTTCCAGCTGAATGGGGGGTTAACAAGCATTCTCAATATCATTTCAATGGCAATATCCTGGACTTTCAAATATTTAAGAATTAATCAAATTTTGGTAAACCTGGAACTGGGGTTTGATTATGAGACCATATGGGGATATTTATCTTCTGTAACTTAAAGGGTATATAAAGGCAAAAAAATAAAATCACAGTTTTACTTTCTTTAATGAAAAAGAAACCTATATCCAATATACTTTAATTAAAAAAGTGTACAGTTTTTATAAGAAACCTGACTGTATGCAGTGAAATTCTCCCTTCATTTACTGCTGTGGATAGGAATTGTCAGACGGTCCCTAACTGCTGAGCAGGGAAACAATCATACTTATGAACAGCAGGGGGAGCCCCCGCCTTACTTCCCAGCCATGCAGAACTCAAGCAGCTTTGTTTGTTTCCCTGTAGAACAGTCAGTGACTGTGTAGAGATTTGTATTGGATTTTACTTTTGCCTTTACATCCCCTTTACTGTTTCCAACTCCATCTTCAGGGACAAAGATTTAAACAGATAAACTGGGATTCTATTTGGGGGATTATATTGCTGCAGCCACTGGTTCTGCAGAATTGAAAATTTGTATTAAACAATACAAAAACATTTGATTACATGAAAACACAGGACCCAGTGCAGTCTTTATATCCTGATTATTAATCAGTCTTGCTGTATCGGCTTCTGGCAGATATTATTTGACTTGTGCTGTTCTGATAATTTATGACGATCCCTAAGCAGCCCAGACCACAATGAGCATGTGCACAGTCTTGGTCTTGCAAAGATGTTTAACAAAGTTGCAAGATGGTGATCCCCTGTGGCCAACTTTGAAAGTATAAATTATTTGTTTGATTAGGCTTGTGGTGCAGTAAGTTCATGTTTATATTTAGTATACAAAATACAGCATTTCTAGCCTTATTCTATTTTAGACTTTACTTCCCATTTAATATATATACTTTTTCTTCAAGAGCAGATATGCTCACCTTTTTTTGTTTATTAACTATTGCCTGACCCTCAAGAGTGCCCACAAGTCCAGGCGATTGCCGCTGAAATGAACGTGGAGCTATACCGAGTGGTTTGTTGCCTGCCGAGTTTGAAACTGCTCATGTAACAAACTACCCCAAACCTCCCGGTGTATCATCATCTTAATAACTTACTATATACAAGTATGGGATCTGTTATCTCGAGTGCTAGGGATCTGAGGCTTTTCGGATAAGGGTTTTATCCATTATTTGGAGCACCATACTTTTAAGGTTATTTATAATAATAAAAAACATGTAATAAACACAAGGTGGTTGTTTTGCATAGAATATAGATTTATAGGATTAGCAAACCTTTAAAATAAGTGAATGTAAAATTGATGAGAGTGCTGATTTAAGCTGGTTTGCAATGTACATTCATTATTTTTTTAATGCCAAGATATTAAAGGATATATGTATGAATGAATTTTGTTACAACAGTGCCACCTGCTGGTCATTTTCTGACCACCAAGTAGTCAATGAAGTTGTCAGGAGAAAGAAAGAGGCTGCTCTGATGTTCTTCTGCTTAGGAAAAAAAATAGAAACCTTTCTAAACTCTTTCCTAAGCAGATGAACATCAGAGCAGCCTCTTTCTTTCTCCTGACAACTTCATTGACTACTTGGTGATCAGAATGGTCAGAAAATGACCAGCAGGTGATGCTGTTGTAACAAAATTAATTCATGTTAACATTACATGTATCCTTTAATATCTTGGAATTGAAAAAAAAAAAATAATGAATGTACATTGCAAAAGTGCTTAGAATAGCACCCTCTGTTTTACATTCACTTATTTTAAATGTTTACTTAGGTAGCTTAGTTAGGATCAAATGAAAGGTACTGTTTTATTATTGCAGAGAAAAAGGAAAGCTTAAAAAAAACATTATTTGCTTGAACTCTACAGTATGTGAGATGGACTTCCTGTAATCTGGAGCTTTCTGGATATAGGGTTTCCAGATAAAAAGTCCCATACCTGTACTACACAACAAATGCATATTATACATATACATATTATACACAGGATTCATTATTACAAATGGCTTGAGGGCTCAGTAAATGAATGTGGCACAGAAACACCACTTGACTATCATCCAGGCAGCAATGCTTATTTGGCATTTTACATGTGTATGTTGCTCACGGATGAAAAAGATTGGGGATCCCTGGTATTAGCTTATATAAAAAGGGAGTCATTGTGTAGTCTGCACAAAACATACTAATGACCACACAAGTGTTTCTCTTATAATAGGATACATAGAACAAAAGGTTTCACTCAGTTAGTACAGGTATGGGACCGGTTATTCAGAATTCTCAGGACCTGGGGTTTTCCAGATAATGGATATTTCTGTAATTTTGATCTTCATAACTTAAGTCTAATAGAAAATCATGTAAACATTAAATAAACCCAATAGGCTGGTTTTGCTTCCAATAAGGATTAATTATATCTTAGTTTGGATCAAGTACAAGTTACTGTTTTATTATTACAGAGAAAAGGGAATCATTTTTTAAAATTTGGATTATTTGGATAAAATGGAGTCTATGGGAGACAACCTTTCCTTAATTCGGAGCTTTCTGGATAACGGATCCCATACCTGTAATGTTATTTTAACCAATTCCACTCACAGTTTGTCCTCTTCGTAGTCATAATCCAGATCAGAAAACATCTTAGAAACGGCCGCTTACAAACGCTCTCCTGAATCTTTGGATTCCGCTTTTCGTATTCCCTCTTCTTCTGCCGAATAGTAAACTGTGGAGGGAAAAAAGCAATTATACGTCAGCAACTCAATAACAAACAATTAACCCCCTGAATACCTCAAATGGACAACGGACTGTTGAAAAACCTTGTGTTTGGTCCTATGTATGGAAGCAAAAAGTGATCACTGTGAGTCCACTTGATGAAAAGTTAAAGGGATACTGTCATGGAAAAAAAAAGATTTTTTCAAAATGAATCAGTTAATAGTGCTGCTCCAGCAGAATTCGCTGGGAAATTGACAAAATGTCTAGCCCCATGTCAGATTTCAAAATTGAATATAAAAAAATCTGTATGCTCTTTTGAGAAATGGATTTCAGTGCAGAATTCTGCTGGAGCAGCACTATTAACTGATTTGTTTTGGAAAAAATGTTTTTTCCCATGACAGTATCCCTTTAAATTAAAGGCGAATGAAACCCTTTTGCAAAAAACCCTTCACCCCCCACCCCAGGTAGACCCCCCTCTCTCCTCCCCCCAGGATAACAACCCCCCCCCCCCGGGAAATGCCCCATACTCCATACTTGCCCCTCGACGCAGATTCTTCCAGCGAAGTGGGGTGGGGGGTACAGGTTTTTTATCAAAAGGGTTTCCTTCTCCATTAAAGGCAAACCATCCCTTTAATGAGAAACGAATAACCAACAGATAAACATTTTGTTTAGTTGGGGTGATCAATGTAAACTCACACAGCTGTATTCTTGTTCTGCAAGCTGGAGTGCAGCCTGTTGGGTGGCTAACTCATAAACATTCGTTTAACCACTTGCATCCTGGAAGTGTCTGAGAGGGTAACGCCAAACACAGTTGAAGTACAACATCACCAGGTCCGCATAAAAAAAAAGAAAGAAAAAGAAACAAGAATAATGAGCCGCCTATACAAAAAGGCACAATAGCCAACAGTATTTATACAGTAGGTAAACGTACATTTAAACATATAAATAATTAACTGTGATATCACATATGTTTCCATTCCAACCATCTGAGCACATATTTTCTATTTGAAGCTCGTATGGGTGGAAGATGCAGCTGAATATAAAAATAATGGATTCATTGCATCTCTACTTCCCAGGGGCTGGGTAGGGCATCTGCAGATGAAGAAGTTATTGCTGCTCAGCTATTTGTACAGCTGGTTAAATCACTCAGTCAGAAATGCACACAGCGGTTAACTGTTTATTATGGTCACTTTAAGACAGATGTGAACATACAGTGGGTAATGCAGCACAGGCACAGTAATTTGGGATATTGACTATTTAGCCTAATTTACCTTCTATTTCCATTCCCCTTAAATGGGTGGTTCACCTTGAAATTAACTTTTAGTGTGTTATAAAATTGCCAATGCTAAGCAACTTTTCAATAGATATTCATTATTTATTTTTATAGTTTTATTTTTATTATTAGTCTTCTTCTTCAGACTCTTTCCTGCTGCAAATGGAAAGAGTCACCATCTAAAAAGCAAATGGTCTGTAAAGCTACACAATTATTGTTATTGCTACTTTTTAGTACTCATCTTTCTGTTCAGGTTTCTCCTATTCCAGTCTTCCATTCAAATCAATGCATGGTTGCTAGGGTAATTTAGACCCTAGCAAACAGAGTGCTGAAATTACAAACTGGAGAGCCGCTGAATAAAAAGCTAAATAACTCAAGTGAAGGGACATGAGCACATTCAGCTTATGTAGAATAGGTGGTGCATAAACACTATATGAACTATAAAATGAACTATATACATTTTTACACACACAGATTCCACACATTGAAAAGAAACAGGGTGCTCGCAGGGAACTAGTTTCACACCTAGACTCAATGGGGCTCATTTATAAACACAGGGCAAATTTGCCCCTGGGCAGTGATCAATGGCAACCAATCAGTAATTAGCTTTTTTAAGCCAGCTACAGGTTGAGCATTGAAAGCAATCATCTGATTGGTTGCCATGGGTTACTGCCCAGGTGCAAATTTGCCCAGTGTTTAAATGACCCCCAGTGGGTAATGCAGCCCCTCCCTTACCTTGTTCCATGGAAGTCCCCCTGCTTTCCATACTGGGTCATAAACAGATTCTCTGGAAAGCAGATTGACTTCAAGTCCCACAATCCAACACTTGGGGTGGGGTAGCACTCTGAGCCTAGGTGGGGAACTGGTCACTGAAAGCACAGAAACAGACTATCATGGTTTCCTTTCAGTCTGTGGAATCAGGCAAGTCTCTGTAAAAAAATGTTTAGCACTTCAAGATAGTGTTTATGCACCTTTTCTACATAAATCCAACTGAATGACCTCACGTCAAAAAGGGGGGGGGGGGTGTATCGCTTTCCTTTAAAGGGGTTGTTCACCTTTAAATCACCTTTTAGTATGATGTAGAGAGTGATATTCTGAGACGATTTGCAATTGGTTTTTATTTTTTATACTTTTGGAGTTATTTAGCTTTTTATTCAGCAGCTCTCCAGTTTAAAATGTCAGCAGTCTGGTTGCTAGGGGTACAAATTACCCTTGGAAACCATGCATTGATCTGAATAAGAGATTGGAATATGAACAGGAGAGGGACTGAATAGAAAGAGGAGTCATAAAAATTAGCACTAACATTGAATTTTTAGCCTTACAGAGCATTTGTTTTTAGATGGGGTCAGTGACCTCCATTTGAAAGCTGGAAAAAGTCAGAAAAAGGCAAAAAAAAAAAACAATTAAAAATAAAGAAGACCAATTGAGAAGTTGTTTAGAATTGTCCTTCTATAATATACTAAAAGTTAACTTGAAGGTGAACCACCCCTTTAAAAAACACTAAAGTAAGACAATAATCAGCACAACAATGCTGCACCAATATTTCAGTAAATATTTGTGTTGACTCAAAACACTAAGAGAACAATCCACATAACAAAAAAAATGATACAACAAAGCTGCAAGAACACATGGCAACCAATAAAAAATTAGCTTTGATGGGTCTCTTGCAGTTATCAAAAAATGAAAACAAATAACGAATCGGCTGCTGTGGGGAAATGAACTTTGGCAAATTTGCAGCTATACTAGTAAATGAGTGCAAGTCTAATACACACACATATATATATATATATATATATATATATATATATATATATATATATATATATATATATATATATATATATATATAAACCCAGGCAGGTCTCTGCACTCCCTTCAGGGCAATCAGAACCGGGTGCTGCAGCAGCATTCTCATACATCAAATCCACAGTTGTAAGCAGCGCACACCGGAGTTTAAAAAATTTGTTTCTTTATTTATCAAAAGATTAAAACCATAGTCGCAAGGATCGACGTTTCGGTCAGGATCTAAGACCGTTATCATATATATATGCATCAGTCAGAGCTGATAGCAGTCAAGACCCATTCAAGACTGATTCTCAGTGGGAGACTGTCACCAGCTTTTGTCAGACATAACTTTCGTACGATTGCTGTCAGGCAGGGGCGCGCCGCCAATGAGGTGGGCTGAGACACTCGCCTCAGGCAGCAACGCCGGAGAGGTTTCCAGGGGCAGCAAAAAAGCCGCTCCTGGTACCTTTAAGAGCCGAATTTCCAGTTTTTAAACCGGAAATTCGGCTTTACTAATGCGAGAGAGCGCAATGCGCTCTCCGCATTAGTGTTCCTGCCTCCCGACAGGTAAGTCGGCGAGGGGGGGCGGCATTGCAGGAGCCGCCTCAGGCGGTCCGTAGGTAAGAATCGGCGCTGCTGTCAGGGGCAAAGATCTGTTCTTTTACTACTTTATTTGATCTGAATGGTCAGTGGCAGGTCGGGAGATGGGGAAGTCCGATTCTTCGAGGATTCGAACCAACCGATCTTTGCATCTATGGCCAGCTTAAGGCTACAAATGTAACGTTATTGTTACTTTGTATTACTCCTCTTTCTATTCAGTCCCTCTCCTATTCATATTCCAGGCTCTTTTTCAAATCAATGCCTGGTTGCTAGGGTAATGTCAACCCCAGCAACCAGATTGTTGAAGTTGCAAACTTTAGAGCTGCTGAATAAAAAGCTAAATAACTCAAAAACATTCAATAGTAAAAAATGAAAACAAATGGCAAATTATCTCAACATATCGCTCTCTACATCATACTAAAAGTTATCTTAACAACCCCTTTAATTAGACAATGAATATAATTAGTATTTCTGCCAGAAAGAAAATATTCTGTCATCTCAATGCCAACCTATTCTGGCTCCCCTTCATCATCTCTTATGTTACAGTGATTATAGAAATGATTATCAATAGTACCAGCGGCAGCCAATGTCTGATTCCATTCCAAGCAGCGAGCAGGTGTCATATTACATCACAGCTACCTCCAGCCTACGTCATGACTCTTGCGGAAAGCTTTAAATCTGCGTTCAACCGAAAACCCCAATGGCCGGTACCGAAAGGTGTTTTATAATCCAGCAGCTTCACAGTCATAACCCCCCGCACCTGCCCTTACCTGTTTCACACACCCGTCATCGTTCCGCACGTCAGTTCCGCAAAGACTGGTGCGCACGCGCAGGATAAAGCATCGAAGCAATGGCGGACATATTTGTGCCGGCAGATTGGGAAATACTAATGTCTGTCTTAAATAAACACGAGAATATGGCGACAGGTGTTATTTGGATCAACAAACACTATCGATTTCGTTTTTTTCACAACTCATTTATATTCTTGACCCTTACCTACGATATTAATGTTTTGTCCTCTTTAAAAATGGCGATCACGGGTGAATGCTGAGGGCGCTTCCGGTCTGACCTGCGCACTAGGACGCTTTTTTTCCGCTTTGGCTGTGGTTTTAGCTAGTGAGAACAAGGGCTAAAATGGCCAGTCAGGATGATCCTGTGCAAAGGGAGATTCACCAGGATTGGGCCAACCGGGAGTACATCGAGGTGATCACCAGCAGCATCAAGAAAATCGCTGACTTCCTGAACTCATTTGGTGAGAGAGAGGGGGCGGCGCCGCTGTATATCCCGCTGGGGAACCTGCGTAGGGCTGGGCACTAAATGCCTGTGCAATGGGCAGCGCCTCTTTATAGAATGCCTGATTCTGTTATTAACTACAACTCCCAGCAGCCTCTTTCTGATTGCTGGACCTTGTCAATCCCCACAGCTGTAGGGCCCCGAGTGACTCACAGGCTTTCCTTATTATCCCAGTTGCCTTGGGACATGGTGTCAACTGCTTATGATACACTGTGTGTTTGTGTAACCATAACTTGCTACTCCATGATACTGTGCCATAGATAACAATATATATATATGTTCTACTGGAATACAGAAATAAAGGCAGCCTGTATACTACATAAAAATGTATACTATATTATACACAAGGGCCAACAATATCCTTATAATGCACAAATGAATATCCTGTAAATTATATCCTTATAAACGGTGAGTTCTGATGTCATCTGTTATAAACGGTGAGTTCTGATGTCGTTTCTGTCACATGACTCACTGAAACTTGTGTATTATAATAAATAAAGTACCCCCAGTTGTAAAATATAAGGATAATAGAAGTTACCTCGGAGTTCCCTGACCTGTACAAAAACACTTGGCCTTCGGCCTCGTGTGTTTATATGGTCATGAGACTCCTCGTTAACTTATAATATCCTTATAATTTACAAGAGGGGGTACTTTATTCACTAGAAGATAAGGAAGCAGAGCTGACTGGCACTCAAACGGATCCACAGGACCAGCGATATTCAGTTAAAAAGTATTTTTATTAGTAGAAAAATTTAAAAATATATCTGCATCTCCATCCACCCTACGCGTTTCGCACCTTTTAGGGTACTTCGTTATGGGCTCCTTTACTTTATATAATATATATATATATCACTGTCACATGACTCACTGAAAAGTGTATATTATAGGAATGCACCGAATCCAGGATTCGGTTTGGGATTCGGCCTTTTTCATCAGGATTGTGATTCGGCCGAATCCTTCTGCCCAGCGGAACCGAATCCTAATTTGCATATGCAAATTAGTGGTGGAAGGGAAATTGCGTGACTTTTTGTCAGAAAACAAGGAAGTAACATGTTTTCCCCTTCCCACCCCTAATTTGCATAGGGTTCGGATTCAGTTTGGGATTCAGGCGAATCTTTTTTCAAGGATTTGGGGGTTTCAGCCAAATCCATAATAGTGGATTCGGTGCATCCCTAGTGTATTATAATAAGCAATGTACCCCCTGTTGAATATATATGAAGATATTAGAAGTCACCTACTCAAGGACTTATAGTATCCTCATATTTTACAATACGGGGACATTATTCACTATTAGGGATGCACTGAATTTTGGATTCGGCCAGGATTCGGCTTTTTTCAGCAGGATTCAGCCGAATCCTTCTGCCTAGGGGCAGGGAGGGAAATCACATAACTTTTTGTCACAAAACAAGGAACTAAAAAATGTTTTCCCCTTCCCACCCCTAATTTGCATGTGCAAATTAGGGTTGGGTATTCGGCCGAATCTGTCGTGAAGGATTAGGGGGTGCATGGTAGACAATGGATTAAAGGGGTTGTTCACCTATAAATGAACTTTTAGTATGATGTAGAGAGTGGTATTCTGAGAACGTTTGCAATTGATTTTCATTTTGTATTATTTGTGGCTATTTAGTTATTTAGATTTTTATTCTCCAATTTGCAATTTCAGCAATCTGGTTGCTAGGGTACAAATTACCCCAGCAACCATGCATTGGTTTGAATGAGAGACTGGAATATTAATAGGAGAGGCCTGAATAGAAAGTCGAGTAATAAATAGTAGAAATAACTAGGGATGCACCGAATCCACTTTTTTGGATTCGGCCGAACCCCCGAATCCTTCGTTAAAGATTCGGCCGAATACCGAACCGAATCCGAACCCTAATTTGCATATGCAAATTAGGGGTGGGAAGGGGAAAACAGTTTTTACTTCCTTGTTTTCTGACAAAAAGTCACGTGATTTCCCTCCCCGCCCCTAATTTGCATATGCAAATTAGGGTTCGGATTCGGTTCGGCTGGGCAGAAGGATTCGGCCGAATCCGAATCCTGCTGAAAAAGGCCGAATCCTGGCCGAATCCCGAACCGAATCCTGGATTCGGTGCATCCCTAGAAATAACTATAAATTTGTAGCCTCACAGAGCATTTGTTTTTAGATGGGGTCATTGACCCCCATTTGAAAGCTGGAGAGAGTCAGAAGAAGAAGGCAAATGATTCAAAAACTATAAAAAAAAAATGAAGACCAATTGAAAAGTTGCTTACAATTAGCCATTTTATAACATACTAAAAATGAACTTTAAGATGAACCACCCCTTTAAAGACAATGCCAGCTTATTCTGCACTTTACCATTAATGGAAACGGGTATATCATTGTATTAAATACGTCTGTGGTAAATGGATACTCTGCTTTCTTCAAGATATGTCCTGTCGCTCACGACTGGCAACACTAAACGAAAAGCTGACCGCATTAGAAAGAAGAATTGAGTATATAGAAGCAAGGGTATGTCATGTTCTGCATTTTGATGTATTTTGGTGGTTGGGGGAGGTTCTTCTTCATAAATATATATTTATACATATATAATTATTAAAAGGACTGTTTGCCTTTAACTTTTAGTATGATGTAGACTGATATTCTAAGACCGTTTGCAAATATGGTTGCCAACCGGCTGGGATTTTACCGTCCTAACCGGTAAAACACCTGCCATGGCCGGGGCCGGTATTCCAAATTTACTGCCAATGTAGTTGCCGGTAATTTGCAATACCCTTGAAAAAAAGCCCTTGGCCCACCCCCAATTCGCTCATAACTTTTTTTTTTTTCAGTTTTCTGGACATCATTGTGCAATGTTGCTCCACTCTTTTTTGCGTTACACTGTGTGGCTCCGCCCCTTTTTGCAACTCGGACCACCCCCTTTTGTGTCTGCCTCCCACCGGCCGGTATTATTTTTCAGAAAAGGTGGCAACCCTATTTGCAACTTGTCTTCAGTTTCTGTTTTTTTTAACTTACTACCCTTTTTGTTTGGCAGCATTCCAGTTTATTTCAGCAGTGCTCTGGTTGCCAGGATCTTATTTTCCCTAGCAACCAGGGAGTGGTTTGAATTATAGGCTGGAATGAGTATAGGAGAGGGACTGAACCGGAAGATAAGTAGTAAAAAGTAACCATAGCAATGAAATTGTATTATCACAGAGCATATAACAGACAAATTATGAAGACCAATTGCAACGTTGCTAGGAATAGGACACTCTTTTACATACTAAAAGTTAACTTAAAGGTAAACCATTCCTTTAATGGCACATGGGTCATACTGATACTCTTCTTGCAGCCATAATATTATAGGAACTTCCAGGGATCACCCTTTATGTGAGTTCTCCTGTCCATGATGTCCCATATCACTTCCTGTTTGTTTCAGTGGGATGACTCCGACAGCAAATTGTGGGTGGTTCAGCCACCACTGCCATTATCATTGATTGAAATAAACTTCTTATGTGATATCATTCTAAAGGGAAAATATTGCCCATTAGTTCCTTTAAAGGAACCGTAACGCCAAAAAATAAGTGTCTAAAATAAATTAAAATATAACGTAGTGTTGCCCTGGACTGGTAAAAACAGTGTGTTTGCTTCAGAAAGACTATTATAGTTTATATAAACAAGCTGCTGTGTAGCCATGGAGGCAGCCAGTCAAGCTGGAAACAAGGAGTAGAGGCACAGGTCACATAGTAGATAACAGATAAAACACCATTGTATTCTACAGAGCTTATCTGTTATGTGATATGTAACCTGCGCCTTTTATTCTTTTTTCCAGCTTGATTTTCTGCCCCCATGGCTACACAGCAGCTTGTTTATATAAACTATAGTAGTACTTATCTGTTATCTACTGTGTATCCTGTGCTTGAACGGCTGCCCTCATGGCTACACAGCAGCTTGTTTATATAAACTATAATGGTCTTTCTAAAGCAAACACCCAGTTTTACCAGCGCAGAGCAATAGTTCATTACAGTTTAATTTCTCCAGCCAGACAATGGCTGTTTAGGCAAGGCGGAAACTGCAAGGCGAGCCAGTAATACCTTCAAAAAAACCTATGCTATAATGAAGAAAAAGATAAATGTAACTCTAAATATTTCAATTTAGGGGCTTGTTCACCTTTGAATTAACTTTTAGTATGATGTAGAGAATGATATTCTGAGACCATTTGCAATTGGTTTTCATTTTTTTTTTTTTTTTTTAATTTAATTTTTTATCATTTTTGAGTTATTTTGCTTTTTATTCAGCAGCTCTCCAGTTTCAGACATTTGTTGCTAGGGTCTGAATTACCCTAGCAACTATGCATTGATTTGAATAACAGACTGGATTATGAAAAGGACAGGCCAGAATAGAAAGACAAGCCTTACAGAGCATTTTTAGGTGGGGTCAGTGACCCCCATTTGAAAACTGCAAAGAGTCAGAAGAAGACAATTAGTTAAAAAGACCAATTGAAAAGTTGCTTAGAATTGCCCTTTCTATAACATACTAAAAGTTCATTTAATTTTATAGGAGTACTTCGCATTCCAACACTTTTTTTTCAGTTAGTTCACCAGAAGTAAAGACTATTTCCAATCATTTTCTGTGACAGTTGTTGAAGTGTAACGTTTCATTTTTCACCTTCTAAAGCAGCTCTGGGAGGGGGTCGCTGACCTTGTAAACTGTTCTAAATTGCTACATTTAGTTGATACACTTGTTATCTTTGTCCCTGCTGAGCAGAATCCCTGAATTAGAGTCCTGCGGCGGGTCGGGTACCTGCGGGTTACCCGCAAAAACCTGCGGGATGCGGGTAGAAGTTCCGGGTGCGAGTATAGACGCAAGTCGGCGGTTCTGTGGGTCGGGGCCGTGCGTGATTTTTACTCTTTTTTTCTGATCACGTCTACTTCTGATTATGTTGCTTCCGGTTTACAAAGACAGCACTTCTTGTTTTACTTCTTTTTTTCTGATCATGCCTACTTCCCATGATGTCACTTCGGTTTACGATGACAGCACTTCCTGATTCCGGGTAGGTCCGGGTTGTGGATAAGGTACTTGCGGGTTGGGTCTGGTTGCGGGTCCGGGTTGAGGATTGCAGTTTGCAGGTACGGGTTCCAATATATGGACCCGCGCAGGACTACCCTGAATTACATTACATGTAGGGATGTGCACATTTTTTCGCCTTGTTTCGCCGCTAAAATGACGCCCATTGACTTGTATGGCGTCGTGCATCAAAAATAATTTTTTTTTTTTGTTGACGCGTATAGACTTTAATGGGTGTCAGCGACATTTCGCCAGCGGCGAATCCCTAATTACAGGCAGCTGTTAGAATTGATACAATAGTTGCTAATACTCCACAGATGCTGCTGAGAAATGGATCAACTAATGTTGCAAAATTGTCTTAACCTGAATTACTGAGCTGCCAGACTCAAACACCAGAGACACAAACATTCAACTTTACACTTCAATTTTGGGGGAAAAAAATGTTAAAAATGGTCTTTATTTCTGTTGAACAATCTGAAAACAATTTAACTGAAAAAAATGTTTGGAAGGTGAACAACACCTTTAACACATGGAAATAAGGGTATAGTGGCCCTTTAAAAAAAAAAAAAAAGTAAAGTGCAAAAGCGCTCTGGACTGCACATTCTTCATTCTAATTACTATTTAAGGGGATCCATTCCTTTTACATTGTTAAAATGATCACCATGTATATAAACACTCAAACCTCTATTTACGTTCTAAGACATAATCAATCTTGAGTTTCTCATTGCAGTTAAATAGTTGATCAATCATTAGGATCTCACTTTGTTCTTCCTTTCTTTCTCGCTCCCTAATGCTTCTCCTCTGGAATGGCGCCTATATCAGAATAATTCCTGTGCTGAGTAAAACCAAATGTTTTTTGTTTCACCGGGGAAACCATCAGAGCTCCACTATAGTCTATCAAAGTAATGTTTGAGCATTGAAAAACAGGACACTAGGACATGCTGTGGGCAGTTTGGTTGGGATAATGTCCATGTCTCATTGGAATTACACCAGCAATGGGCAAGCTGTATTGTGTTAGGATCCTCCTGGCACACATTAACTGGACATTAACAGCAGAACTAAATGTTTATCTTAAATTGGATCTAATTATTCAACGAAGGAATAATTAATATTCTCTATATGCCCTAAAACGGGACAGGAAACAAATGTTTCTCTTGCAGCATGGCGAGGCCTTAAAGGGGTTGTTCACCTTTGAGATAACTTTTAGTATGATGTAGAGAGGGATTTTCTGAGACAATTTGCAATTGGTTTTAATTTTTTATTATTGAAGGTTTTCGAGTTATTTAGCTTTTTAGCTTCAATTTGCATTTTAAGCAATCTGGTAACGAGGGCCCAAATTACCCTAGCAACCATGCATTGATTGGAATAAGAGACTGGAATATGAATAGGAGAGTAAATAGAAGGATCAGTGATAAAATGTATCAATAACAATACATTTGTATCTTATTCTGTAGCCTTACAGAGCATTTGTTTTTTTAGAAGGGGACAGCGACTCCCATTTGAAAGCTGCAAAGAATCAGAAGAAAAAGTCAAATAACTATAAAAAAAACAACAACTTAGAATTAGTTGTTTTATAACATAATAAAAGTTACTTTAAAGGTGAACCACCCTTTTAAAGGAGAAATCAACCTGTAAAAAAAACCCTTCCCCCTACCCTCCTCCCCCCCAGCCTACCTGCCCCCCTCTGGCAAATGCCCCTAGCTTTTTACTCACCCCTCCATGCAGATTCTGGCCTCGTCTTTCACGGCAGCCATCTTCTCGTTGTCCGGTAATCTTCGTGTCTTGACGGCATTTTCAGCGCTTGCGCAGTTGCACTAAGTTTCTGGTCCTGAACAACTGCGCATGCACCGAAAGTCACGAAAATTTCCAAAAAAATGTTGTGACTTTCGACGCATGTGCAGTGCTTTGGGACCAGAAATTTAGTCCGACTGGGCATGCGCCGAAACTTCAGAAAAAGACAGAAGAAAGAAAATGTCGCCAGTGAACTCCGAGGCCAAAATCTGCACGGAGGGGTGAGTAAAAATGAGGGGCATTTGCCCAGGTGGGGGCCGGTAAGCTGGAGGGAGGGGGGTCTACCCAGGGTAGGGGGAGGATTTTTTTTATTTTACAGGATGAATTCTCCTTTAAAGGAACAGTAACACCAAAAAATGAAAGTGTTTTAAAAGAATGACAATATGGTAAAACTGGTGTGTTTGCTTCAGAAAAACAACTATTGTTTATATAAATAAGCTGCTGTGTAGCCATTTAAGCA
Source organism: Xenopus petersii (assembly GCA_038501925.1). NCBI lineage: Eukaryota > Metazoa > Chordata > Amphibia > Anura > Pipidae > Xenopus > Xenopus petersii. The sequence continues at coordinate 132,002,858 of CM076678.1, read as the reverse complement.
TAGGATATACAGTCGATAACCGATACATTCTGAAGAATCCCATTGTATACTACAGCATTTTTATGTTATCTGCTGCATATCCTGTGCCTTTTCTCCTTTTTCAGCTTTGAATGGCTGCCCCCATGGCTACACAGCAGCTTGTTTATATAAAGTTGTAAATTTTTTTGACGCACACCAGTTTTACGAATACTAGTACAGTCATGGGACCTGTTATCCAGAATGCTCGGGACCTCGGATAACGGATCTTTCCATAATTTGGATCTCCATACCTCAAGCCTACTAGAAAAATATATGAACATAAAATAAACCCAATAGGCTGGTTCTGCTTCCAATAAGGATTAATTATCTCTTAGTTTGGATCAAGTACAAGCTACTGTTTTATTATTACAGAGAAACGGATAATCATTTTTAAAAATTTGGATAAAATGCAGCCTATGGGAGATGGCCGTTCCATAAGTCGGAGATTTCTGGACAATGGGTTTCTGGATAACTGATTTTAATTTTTTGGTGTTACAGTTTTTTTTTAAAAGTGTTGAGAGAAATAAGAAAGCCAAGCAAAAGAAGGCCAGGCAAAGCCACAACACTCGCATATATATTGCTGGGTCTCTCGTATAACAGAACATGTTAGTGTTAAAGAATAAGAAGAATTTAACTTCTAAATTAACAGGAGGAAACACACAGAAACCTGTAGTCGGTTATAACTTGAAATCTAAAACCTACATTGGAAACAACAATTTGTTTCTTCACCCCAGATGCATCGCTAAGTCTTCCCCACCTAAAGTGTGCTATTTGCTTGGCATGGGTCCTTCTGTCCTGTTCACACTTCTAGTTTTCCAGTAGGAGAGTGGGGCTCGGCCCTTATTGCATGGGGATCTAGTCTCACCACTAGTCATGTGCATGCGCAGACACTGAAGTCTTCAGCCGTGGTGGTGTTGTTACGTGCTTACGTGGGTTGCATAAACTTGCGTGTTTTCTCTGCTGTGTTCGTGCTTTTGTTCGCCTTCCCTAGCCCCTTTTACTCTTCCGTGGATGTTTTCAGAAGCCATCTTCCTGTTAAAGGAAAACTATACCCCCCAAACAATGTAGGTCTCTATTAAAAGATACTGAGTAAAACAGCTCATGTATAAAACCCTGCTTCATGTTAATGAACCATTATCATAATAATATACTTTTTTAGTAGTATGTGCCATTGGGTAATCATAAATAGAAAATTGCCATTTTAAAAAATAAGGGCCGCCCCCTGAGATCGTAAGATTCACTGTGCACACATACAAACCACATGTTAGGTCACATGAGCCAATTAACAGACAGAGTTCTGCCTTTTGCTTCCTCACTTCTTCCTGTTACAGTTAGTGTTGTAGTATTTCTGGTCAGGTGATCTCTGAGGCAGCACAGATACAGTCACGAAATGGTGGTTCAAGGCAAGAGATGTAAAAGGGCAATATTTATGTAAATATATATTCCAGTTTGGTAAGATTCTTTAATCTGTCATTCAATTTGATATAAACTATCTGTTGCTTAAGTATTCATTTTGGGGGTATAGTTTTCCTGTTAAGAATAATTAACAAGGCCCCCGGGCTACTCAACTCATCCACTTTCTATTCGTTCTTATAGGATTGTGAGAAGCTTATTGATGAAATGGTGAACTTTAACGTAAAAGACCAGTAACATTATTTTTTCTTTTAAAAAAAATAAATAAATAAATTGTTTCTACTCCAAGGCCGTTTTAACTTTCAATTGGCAAAGTCTTTATTAAGAAATAACTTACCGTTTCTCTGCTTGCGCTCCTCTTCAGAAACGGCGACAGGGCGACGATCCATCAAGCGGCGCTCGATTTCTCCTCCCTGCCTTCTATAGGAGTCAGGGAGGAGAAATCGATCATCAACCTGTCGCCGTTTCTGTAGAGGAGAGATACAGAGAAGTAATTTCTTAATAAAGACTTTGCCAATTGAAAGTTAAAACTGCCTGTGTTTTTTTTTTTTTTTCTCTCTCGTTAAGTAGAAATATTTTTTTTAAAAAAATGATGTTACTGGTTCTTTAATAGGCATCTACAAAATCCCATAGAATGGAACAGAAAGTGGGTGAGTTTCTCTGTTGTGAGCTCTAATCTAACACTTTGATAAGACTGCCTCTAAGGATCATATTTATCAAAGTGTGAAATGGAGTTTCACCACAGGGAAATTTCACAGCTTTCTGTTCATTTGTATGGGATATTCCTAGGCAGATATTTATACCACAAGCTTTGGAACATGGGCGTATATTTATCAAACTTCTTAAAGGGCATGTAAAGGCAAAAAAATAAAATCTAATTTTTACTTTCTTTAATGAAAAAGAAACCTATCTCCAATATACTTTAATTAAAAAATGTGTACCATTTTTATAAGAAACCTGACTATATGCAGTGAAATTCTCCCTTCATTTACTGCTGTGGATAGGAATTGTCAGATGGTCCCTAACTGCTGAGCAGGGAAACAATCATACTTATGAACAGCAGGGGGAGCCCCCGCCTTACTTCCCAGCCATGCAGAACTCAAGCAGCTTTGTTTATGACGATCCCTAAGCAGCCCAGACCACACTGAGCATGTGAACAGTCTTAGTCTTGCAAAGATGTATAACAAAGTTACAAGATGGTGACCCCCTGTAGCCAACTTTGAAAGCATAAATTATTTGTTTGATTAGGCTTGTGGTGCAGTAAGTTCATGTTTATATTTAGTATACAAAATACAGCATTTCTAGCCTTATTCTATTTTAGACTTTACATGCCCTTTAAAGGGGAACTCCATCTTCCAAACCAAAATTTGATGGGGGTTGGAGGACAAATGGCTGTTGATATATGTAATGTTAAGTTGGACCAGATAAAGTTGGATGATGTAGTGTGTTTGTTCATCTACATCCGACAATCGGTGAATTTCAACCAGTGCTTAGACACTGTCAGATCTTATACACATCAGATTTTTGTATCCGTTCAGTTATATTTCGACCCATGTGACCCCCACGTTCTGCTGATCCAACACCATCCTACTAATTCTCCCGTGTAGTTCAGCCCAAACTTGTATCAAGAAGGAAGGTCCCACGACCAACCAATCAAATCATCATGCTTTACAGATTACATGAGGATTGTGGCCACATCTAATTTCTGATTGGCTGATGATTCATTCTAAGAGCTGTTGGGGGTCAGTGACAGAGCAGAGTTTTCCTTATGACCAATCATTTCAAATTTGACTCACAACAACCAATATCGGCATTAAAGCTATGGGCAGCCAGTATATGTAAACTTTAAATGGGTTATTCACCTTTAAATTCACTTTTAGTAGGTAGATGTGATATTCTGAGACCATTTGCAATTGGTTTTCATTGTCAATTATTCTTTTTTATTTGTTTAGCTTTTTATTCAGCAGCTCTCCAAATTAACCTAGCAACCATGCATTTGAATAAGAGACTGGAATATGAATAGGAGAGGGTCTGAGTAATAAAAAGTAGCAATAATAACATTGTAGCCTTACAGAGCATTTGTTATTTAGATGGGGTCAGTGACCCCCATGTCAAAGTTGGAAAGAGTAAAGAAGACAATTAAAAACTATAAAAATAATAAGATAATGAAGACCAATTGAAAAGTTGTTTAGAATTGATCATTCTATAACATACTAAAAGTTAACTGAAAGGTGAACCACCCCCTTTAAGGGAACGGATTCAACTGTTTACTACGTTAGTGTCAGTCCCAATGTCCCTTACATTATACAGGGATGTATCTATAGAGGAATCACACTCTGTGACTGTGGGAGACCCCAGAGTTATAGGGAGCCCAGTGGGACACTGACTGATGAGCATGGAGGACAGAAAACGGTCTCCTCAATTTTGCTTTTTATTGATCTGCTGAACATATATATGTACATTGGCCCCTTTAATGTGTGAATTATGTTGTAAGTCTGTGTTCAGTTATAATTCGCTTATCCTACTTTATATGATATGCAGTATGTAGTTGAGACTTTACCTACCTTTTTTTTTTTTTTTATTCCTTTAGGTAACCAAAGGTGAAACCCTGACATAAGAGAAATCCACCGTTCTACACGTTTTCTGATCTTGCTTTTATAAATAAACACTCTATGGGCCTCTTCCCAGCCTGAAACTAGAATCCACTCTCCTTATCGTCGCAGAGACAAACAAATTTCCCCAAACCTTTTCTTAATGGTTTTGCTTGTTCATTGCTCCGTTTCCTTATTTCGTGACATTCCGCCTGAATCTGTGCATAAAGAAAGTGCTGTAGAGCTTGTGCTCTTGCTATGTACAAAGCTGCTCACTAACTAAATGCCTCTTGTAATGTGTGCAAAGATGGACTGTACCATGTGCCAGTCATGTAGCGTGGTTGTTTCCTTTCCTTATTCTTTGTACCGGTGTTTCAATATATTTTATTTCTCTTACAAATAAAGTGCTGAACTTTTATTCTGCAATGTTCTGATGTATCATTTCTATGTGGGAGATCATAGCTGGAAGTCAAACACTCTGTTTAATGACAGACACAGATACACATAGAGAGATATATAGATAGAGATATATAGAGCCAGAGAGAAATATATAGAGAGAGAGATAGATATATTATAAATTTACTAAAGTGCAAAGCGGCTAACGCTAGCACAAGTTCGCCAGCGTGACGTCATTTAGTTACTTTGCTGATTTAATAACGGGCGTTGGAGTAAATTCGCTAGCGAAGTGGACCTACTCTAGCGCTACTTCGCACCCTTACGCCAGGCGAAGTTGCGATATGGCGAAGGGACGTAACTACGCTAATTCACTAACTTGCGCATTTTACTGAACGTTACCTCTTGCGCCAGACTTGCCTTCGCCACCTCAGACCAGGCGAAGTGCAATAGAGTAGACAGGGATTGCTTCAAAAAAAGTTGAAATTTTTTCAAAGTCACAAACGCTGGCGTCTATTACTTTTTTAGGGGTGATAGGCTGAAAAAGATCTTACATTTTTTGTGGGTACCCTCCTTCCCCCCTACACTTCCTAACATATGGCACATAAACTATACAGTGGGCACATGTGTAGGACAATATAACAACTCTATTTTATTCTATGAAGCTTTCCCAGGCTTGTGTAGTGTAATGTATTTGCTGCTACATATACGTCCATTGTACTTTAACTTGGCGCCGTTTGCAAATTAGGCATCGCTAGCGTAACTTCGCTTTGCTTGACGAATTAATGCTAGCGCAACTTTGTTACGCTTCGCCCTCCCTGAGCACAACTTCGATTTTAGTAAATTAGCGGAGAGAGAGAGATAGATATAGATAGAGCGAGAGAGAAATATATAGAGGTAGATATATAGCTATATCTCTACCATCAACTGCAGAATGGCCCGGCTTGGGATGAATGGAAGGATCTTAAAAGGGTTTCTTCACCTTAATATTTACTTTTAGGATGATGTAAAAGGGCGATGTCCTGAGAAAATTTGACATTGGTTTTCATTTTTTATGTGTTTTTTGAGTTATTTAGCTTTTTATTCAGCAGCTTCCCAGTTTGCAGTTTCAGCAGTCTGGTTGCTAGTGTCCAAATTACCCTAGCAACCATGCACTGATTTGAATAAGAGACTGGAATATGAACAGGAGAGGCCTGAATAGAAAGATGAGAAATAAAATGTAGCAATAACAATACATTTTGTTGCCTTACAGAGCATTTGTCAGGTAGTGCATAACTTTTGGCTTTCCTTCTCCTTTAAGGGAATGACAGTATAATGTAGTGTTGCCCTACACTGGTAAAACTGGTGTGTTTGCTTCAGAAAGACTACTATAGCTTATATAAAGAAGCTGCTGTGCAGCCATTCACGCACAGGATACACAGTAGATAACGGATAAGTACTGAAGAATCCCATTGTAAACTACAGAGCTTATCTGTAATCTGCTGTGTATCCTGTGCCTTTTCTCCTTTTCCAGCTTGAATGGCTGCCCCCATGGCTACACAGCAGCTTGTTTATATAAAGTATAGTAGAGTATCTGAAGCAAACACACCAGTTGTACCAGTGCAGGGCAACTGTACGTTAGTTTCAATACTTTAAACCACTTACTGTTCCCTTAATATGCCCTTCACCCCTTCTCAAATGGTGCTCCAGTTCACTTTCTAACAGTACAACTGGCTGCAGCAGGAATGAAAGGGATGGACAAATGTGACATTATTCCGGAACCACAGGATATCCACATTTGCAGCAATGATTTAATGGTCCTTAAAAAAATATAATAAAACAAGGTACTTATTGACACGTTATTTACATAGGGATTCGAAAATCTCCAAAGTGCATTTAATTTCCAGGATTTGTTTAGCAAGTGCATGGATGGGCTGCATGGATCGGTCCAGTTCTTCACATCGAGCCATCAGTGTGTACATACCCTAGAGACAGAAACACATTCACAATATCAGCTTGTACTCAGATATACAGTATCAGACTGGGGAGTCTGGTGTCCACTGGGACCCACCACCTTAAGGGCCCAACACTGAAATCCCGCTGTTTAACAGTTCTTCTCTTTCTGCATCATTTTAAATCCTGGAAGCGAAGGAGGGGCTAAAACACTAATGTTACAAATTGCAACAACTTCTCCACAGCTTACAGGCAGCATGCAGGAACTACATAACCCACAATGCATTGCGATCATCCGTTTCTTATTGAAATCACGTGTGCAGGGAATTGTAGGGTTTGGAGGATGCAGGCTGAGGACAGATGGCTGTTGATACAAAGTAACAGTAGTCAGCCAGCTCAGCAAAGTAATCAGAAAGATCAGAAATATTCATGGGCGAATATGGGGCGTTTTGCTTCACCAAAAAATTTGCAAATTTATAGCGAAACTGCGCCGGCATCTCGTTTTTGACTCCAGCGCCCATTTTTTGGACACCGGCGCACATTCGACAGCGAAAATGCGTTGGCGTTCAAAAAACTGACTCCGGTGTCCATTTGTTTTATGCCAGCTGTGTTTTCGCGAATAAATTCACCCATCACTAATCAGAAGGAGAGCAGGGGGCTTGGCTTAGGGAACTGTCAGAAACCATTAAAGGAGAAGGAAATTCCCTGGGCGCAAAAACCCTACCCCCTCCCCTGTGTTGCCCCCCTCCCTCCTCCCCCCTGGCCTACCTGTCCCGCCGGGCAAATGCCCCTAACTTGTTACCCCTCTGCGCAGGTCCTGTCCACAGAGCTCACAGGCGCCATCTTCTTCCTGCTTTGATCAGCGTTTTTGGTGCATGCGCAGTAGGAGCATTTACTGGTACGGATCTACTGCGCATGCGCCAAAAGTCACGAAGTTTTCTTCGTGACATTCGGCGCATGCGCAGTAGATCCGTACCGGTAAATGCTCCTACTGCGCATGCGCCAGAAGATGCCGATTAATCCAGGAAGAAGACCGCTCGGGAGAAGATGGCGCCTGTGAGCTCCATGGACAGGACCTGCGCAGAGAGGTGAGTAACAAGTTAGGGGCATTTGCCCGGGGGACAGGTAGGCCAGGGGGGAGGAAGGAGGGGGGGCAACACAGGGGAGGGATTTTTGCGCCCAGGGGGTTTCCTTCTCCTTTAAAAATCATGAAAAGTCTGCATATTTAATTGAATATAGTTGTATATTGCAAAGTTGCTTCAAATTATGTTCACTTTTCAAAAAGCTCAAGTTTTTCTTGAGTTCCCCTTTAACCATGAAAGATAAAATTAGACCTGAGAAAGGAGCATACAGTGTATTGGCTGACATGACTGCATGTCCCTCTGTTCAATTCCTTTCCCACCCAGCACCCTCATCTGCACCAGTGTGTGCCTAGGCAGATGGAGATATTACATACATAGAACAGATATTTTAAAGGGGAGATGACCTTTAAATTAACTTTTAAGATCTAGAGATCAAAATTCTGAGAATTTGCAGTAGGTCTCCATTTTTTATGTTTTTAAAATGAGTGAATTTCAGTAGCTGTCTAGTCTACCCTAGCAACCCGGAAGTGGTTTGAAGGAGAGATGAATAGGAGAGGGCATAAATAGAATGATCACCAATAAAAGTGACTACAACAATACAGTTGTATCACAGAGCAATCGGTTTTTTTGGCTGCTGGGGTCACTGACCCCCATTTAAAAGCTGAAAAGAGAATGAAGAAAATGACTATTTAAAAGGTTACTAAAAATAAGACAGTCTTATAACCTAATAAGGTAAAATAAAGGGGTTGTTCACCTTTGAGTTAACTTTCAGTATGATGTATAGACGGATATTCTGAGACAATTTGCAGTTGGTTTTTATTTGTTATTATTTGTGGGGGGGGAGGAGTTTCAAAAATGTTTTTATGTTATAACATGAAATTCTTTATGTTTCAAATATAGAAGCCTTTTCAGTTTGTGTTTTTGAGTTATTTATAGCTTTTTAATCAGCAGCTCTCTAGTTTGTTGTTTCAGCAATCTGGTTGCTAGGCTTCGAATTACCCTACCAACCATGCATTGATTTGAATAGGAACTGGAATATGAATAGGGGAGGGCATACATAAGAACGTGTAATAAAAAGTAGCTATAACAATACATTTGCAGCCTTACAGAGCATTGGTTTTTTAGATGGGGTCGGTGACCCCCATTAGAAAGTTATAGAGTCAAAAGAAAATGGCAAATAATTAAAAACAAATATAAAAAATGAATGCCAATTTATAAGTTGCTTCGAATTAGCCATTCTACAACATACTAAAAGTCAACTGAAAGGTGAATCACCCCTTTAAAAGTATATGAAGTGTGAAATTGATCTCAGTTGGGGTCGTTACCTTGATGCTCATATCAACGGATTCTCCAAGGCTGTCCACTGAATCTCTGTAGGTCTGAATGTATCCAACACTCAGTGCCGTCATCTGTTGATGCAAACATAAGCTTTAGGTGAACTACACCTCGTCATGGAATATATAAAACATTTACACAGAAGGGAATTCACTAATCACATATCGACCAATCATAGCTTTCTTTCATTACTTTGCAATGAAGGAATCCAAGTGCCACTGCTCTACCTGCAGAGACTTCAAAACTTCTCCTTACGAGTACGGAGTTCACCAATTTCGACCCAGACAATCACGTGTTCCTTAGTCCCACCTTCTGGCAGAAGTCACTTTTACACAAAAAGACTTCCATTCCAACACGTTCTGTCCAGGATCGTATTAAAATCTTCATTCCTTTTATTTATATAAATACATTAAAAGCTGCCCGCATTGGCTCAGTGCAATAAACAAATACTGACGCGTTTCATGCCTCATTCCTCCTCATGGAAGCACCAAGAAATGGGGCATGAAACGCGTCATTAGTTGTTTTTATTGCACTGAGCCAATGCGGACAGCTTTTAATATATAAATGAAGATTTTAATACGATCCTGAAGAGAACGTGTTGGAATGGAAGTATTTTTTTGCATCGAGTCTATATAATCACCTTGTGTCTGTGTTGGTTTCCTCAGGATACTCCAGTTTCCTCCCACACTCCATATACATAATAGGCAGGTGAAAGGGCATCTAATAAAAGTAAAATGTTTTTTCCTCACCAGAGCTGGACTCCAAATGGGAAAACATTGGTATTTGTTTTTTAAAGAAAAGCATCATAGCAATATTCTGCCCACCCCCCAGGCCATGTTAGAGCACCCACATTCAGGGCCGCCATCAGGGGGGCACAGGGGAGTACAAGTGTACCAGGCCTGAAGGGAGGCCCGGCAGTGCTGAACTTTTCAAAAGAGCCAGGCCCCCCTTGACAGCGCCGAAGCCGTGCCACCTCCTTCCAAAGTCCCGAACAGCTGAAATGCAGGAAGTGCCGAAAGTTACGAAGTCCCGAAGTGGTGAAAATACCCAAATCCACGAAAATAGCCAAAGTCCCAAAGCGCGAAAAGACCCGAAGTCGTGAAAACAGCCGAAATTGAAGTCCTGAAGCGGCGAACAGACCCGAAGTCACGCAAGGAACCGAAGTTAAAGTCCTGAAGCCACGAGTTCAATTCCTCTGAATACCAATGTGTGTTTTTTTATTTTGTTTAATCCCCTGGCCACCAATGTATTATTTTAATACTTTATAGTCACCTGCCACCATGTTTTTTTAAAAAATATTCTCTGGGGCCCCAATTTTTTTTTTTAACTTGTAAGGGGGGCCCTGGCACCAATGTTTATTTTTTTTTTAAAAAAAAACTTTTATGGGCGCCAATGTTTTTTTTTTTTATAGGGGGGCCCTGGTCCCCAATAGCTTTTTATAACTTGTGTGTGTGTGGGGGGGGGTTACCTTTTTTAGCGCTGATGTTTGTGTGGTCTTTTAACTGTGATGTGGAGTGGGCGGGATATGGGGTGGGGCTTGGGGGTCGGGATGGGCACGGCACAGGGGGCCCGAAACTTTTGTTGTACGGCCCCATGATTTCTAAAGGCGGCCCTGCCCACATTCCTAGGATCAGAGGATGATTCAACCAATCCTATGCATAATGGGCTGGGCACTTGCTCATTATGCGTATGCATGCACCCCAATATGGCCCCTAACATCAGAAGCTTTCTGCCTATACAGGGTGTAGAGTGCTCTCTAGGGTGCTTTCATTCCTCTATGCTTGGTTGGAAAAATATTGTTTATGTTATATGGGCCCTTTAATTGGCTCCTTGGTTATGTACCATACATAATGAACATGCAATTAGTTTTGAACAGTCTACTACAAGTTAAAAAATGTAAGCAAAGGGGTGATTGGTTGCTATTGTCCACTGCACTTCTACAGTTTTGCACCTATGTTTACACATAAACCATTGGGATTGACAGATTGATGATGCTCAGAGAATACTGTATGCATAGAACATTCTATGTCTACTTACAAACATTTTACACTTAGGAGTAGACCCTTCCAAATAGTGTGAGCAAAAGTGTTTCCTATAGACTTAATTAATCAACCCACCCTGCTATAGTATTGCCATTCCATATAGAGGCTTTATGAAAATAATCTTTATGAAAAAATCTGTACTAGAAAAAGGAAGAAAAGTCACACAATGGTATGATTGCTGGGAAACAACTTTTTTGTGCATATTTAAATAGAAACAGTTATAAATAATGATTTTCCCTTTAATCAAATATTAAAGGAGAACTAAAGCTTAACTAAAGAAGTAGCTAGAAATGTTGTATATTATGTTTTGAGCTTTTATACCAGCCCAAGGCAGCCACAGCCCTTTAGTAACCAAGATCTGTGTCTCCAAAGATGCCCCAGTAGCTCCCCATCTTTTTTCCTGCTGATTCACTGCACATGCTCTGTACTGCTGTCACTTACTGAGCTTAGTGACCCACTCACAATATACAGTACACATAGAATAGAAATGGCACAATATAAGGCTGATTAGTAATTAATACAGATAATTACTACATGGCAGCACAGAAACCAGTGCAATTAGCATCAGAATTTAATAATCAGCCCTGTAGCATCAACTTATATTACAGACAAACCTTATTTTCGGCTGGATAATTAGTGACGACCCCTAAGCTTAGCTTCTCAACAGCTGCTCAGAGCCCACTGAGCATGTGAGTGTCACAGACACTTTCCAAGATGGTGACCCCCTGTGACAAGTTTGAAGTCCTGGATCATTTCTGCTATTGACAAGCTCAGGGCTGGATTTACATAGTGGGTGCCCCTAGGCCCACTGCCATTCATCGCCCCTCTCCCCTCAAGGGGGACAGGAGCAATGGGGATTGGCGCATGGGAAATTTAAAAAATGATTGTATCTCCAGTGCATCTTCTGTGTTTTTGAACCAATGTGGGTGTGGTTGGGCAGTACGCCGCCCCCCTAAATTCCTGCCGCCCTAGGCCCGGGCCTAGGTGGCCTTTCCACAAATCCGGGCCTGGGCAAGCTGAAACTTTAGGCTGGTGAAACAAGTTCATTATATAAAATATGGGAGTTTTAGCCATATTAATTTTTAGGGTTTACGTCTCCTTTAACGGAATATTCAACTTACATTCTGGATAGTTCCATTAAGGCTTTTCATCATCTGATCTACTTTGAGAGCCACATCTTGCGTATGGATTTCCAAGTCCTTGAGAACCTCGGGGTCTATAGGAGGAATGTCTGCTTTGCTTCTCTGCAGCACGTGACGACGGACAATCCTGTTGGCTACAATTTTAAACATGCAAACAAATTAAAGGGAAGTTAGTGATAAAATCAACTTATAGAACAGTGTAGGCAGAATCTGCAGCTTTCAGTTTACTACTCTATACCTTTTTCTGCTGCGTGTTGAGTCTGCACAGGTTTAAAAGGAGCCCCAGTGCCATGTTGCTGATGGTCTCGGCTGCTGACTTTTCCCAGAGTTCCAGTTCCATCCATGTCCCTTGCAAAGAGGCAGGATCTTTCTCAGCACTGACTGGTCCTTTAAGATCTATGCCCAAAACAGGGCCCAGGCACTGAAACAACAGTAACTTTTAACATTATGATACAATACAATTCCCAGGTACTCCCCGCAGGTTGTTATAGTTCGGTAGCAGTTGGATATTCCTTAAAGGGATGGTTCACCTTTTAACTTATATTATGTTATAGAACAGCCAATTCTAGGCAACTTTTCAGTTGGTCTTGATTTTTTTTTATAGTTGTTGAATTATTTGCCTTCTTCTTCTGACTCTTTCCAGCTCTCAAATGGGGGTCACTGACCCATCTAAAAACAAATGCTCTGTAAGGTTACAAATGTATTGTTATTGCTACTTTTTATTACTCATCTTTCTATTCAGACCCACTCCTATTCATATTCCATTCTCTAAATTCAAATCAATGCATGGTTGCTAGGGTAATTTGGACCCTAGCAACCAGATTGCTGAAATTACAAACTGGAGAGCTGCTGAATAAAAAGATAAATAACTCAAAAACCATAAATAATAAAAAATGAAAACTAATTGCAAATCGTCTCAGAATATCACTCTCTACAACATACTAAAAGTTTATTCAAAAGTGAACAATCCTTTTAACTGCTAGGCTGTGCAGCTATTACAGATTGTTACAATATTTTGTACCTTGCTTCTCTAAAATCTTTCAGCCATGTACAGGAAAATTTTCATGATACATTGAGGGTCCCAGCTCCAGTGTCGTCCCCAGGGCCGCCATTAGAAATCACGGGGCCCCGTACAACAACATTTTCGGGCACCCTGGGCCCCATCCACTCCACATCACAGTTAAAAGACCACACAGACATCAGTGCTAAAAAGTAACCCCCCCCCCCGCATACAAGTTATAACAAGCTATTGATGATCTGGGCCCCCTTATAAGTTAAAAAAAAAAATTGGCGTCAGGGCCCCCCTTACAAGTTAAAAAAATTGGGGCCCCAAAAAATATTTTTTAAAACAACATTGGTGCCAGGGCCCCGCTTACAAGTTAAAAAAATTGGGGCCCCAAAAAATATTTTTTTATAAAAACATTGGTGCCAGGGGCCTATAGAATAATAAAATAATATATTGGTGGCCAGGGGATTAAAAAAAACAAAAACACAAATTGGTGTTCAGTAGAATTGAACTCATGGCTTCAACTTCGCCTCCTTTCGTGACTTTGGGTCTTTTCGCCGATTCAGGACTTAAATTTCGGCTGTTTTCGTGACTTCGGGTCTTTTCGCCACTTCGGACTTCGGCTATTTTCGTAGCTTCGGGTCTTTTTGCTGCTTCAGGAGTTTGACTTCATTTGTTTTCCAGGCTTTGGTTCCTTTGGCTTTTCGGCACTTCCGCATTTCGGCTGTTCGGGACTTCGAAAATGGACACCGGCTTCGTCGTTCGCAAGGCGGGCCCGGCTCTTTCAAAACTGCAGCAGTGCCGGGCCCCTCTTCATGCCCAGGACACTTGTCCCCCCTGTCCCCCTCTCATGGCGGCCCTGGTCGTCCCCATCCATATGTTACCTCTTTTGTATTAGGGTCAGGACACACGCTGAGCTAGAATGTAATTCGCCGGCGGGATGGCACTCGGAGAGATTTGTTTTCCGAAGTCGCCTCACAAGCAAACTTTGGGCGACTTCTGAAAATGAAGAGCTCCGAGTGCAATCCCACTGGCGATTTACATTCTAGCCGGCGGGAGATTAGTCGCCCCGAAGAAGAGGAGATTTGTTGCCGGGCAACTAATTTCCCTGAATCTCAGCGTGTGCCCTGACCCTTAGAGTGGGTCAAGGGGGGGGTGTTAACTCACCCAGAAATAGTAATGCAGAGCTGGCTGGCCTAACTGTGCTTGATAGGAATTTGAGTAGCCGCTTGCATCCTGGTGCTGTCTGTGAATTAGAAAAAAAGGTCATATATAATCAGGTCTGCACAAGATAAATCATCAATATTGTAACAAACAATGAGACTAACTGGTGTTTTGTCACTTCTTAACCTGAGAACACAGGCACCTGGGGGAATTCTGATTGCCTCTATCCTTTATCACAAGGCAGTGACAGACAAATTGCCTTGTGTCAAAACAAACCAGAGTCAGCTGTAGTAGGAAATGGGGACAGAAAAGAGAAAACAAAACAGACCGGGAGATGCAAACAAGGAAGTAGGGGAAAAGGGGGAGAGAAGTAGGGGCATGTTGTGCCATTCTCCTCCCCCTACAATTAATACACAGGGAAAATCATTTACTGCTTATTTTACCCTCTTACAAATGTATCTCTATCAGAACTGCAGAGAGATCCGTGTCACAGGCTGAACTGATGGCTGGGCGTGTTCTTTCATTCTTCCACAGGAAGTGGTCATAAGATGTGAGTGACAATCAGAACTGAGCAATAGCAGCCCAAGTCCCGCCTCCTGACAGAGCAAACTTGTGTGCCATGGTGCTAAGTGTAGCTGCAGTTTGTCCCTGAATTATTGTCTTCCATTATCAGCTATTTGCTCTCACTCCCAGCTACTGTGTATATATTACCCTCCCATTGCAGTAAATAAATAGTATCTCTCAGTCTTTACCATAGAACAACACATGGATCTATTCCTGCAGCAGTTTTCAGTGACTCCCTCAGGTACAACTCACTCCAGAGCCGCCAACTCCCCTATTTTATCGACAGTCACTGGTGTGAATACCTATACAGCAGTGGCCTGGCCCGCGGGGTCTGCTGCATCATAGTCCCCTGACCCGTCTTTAGGTCAGGTCGAGGGCATGGGGAAGAGAACTGTTACGCCATCCCCCCGATATTTTTTTTGGTGGGGAGCCGATTTCCCCAGAGGATGTCCTAAAATGCATTCCGTACACATCACTGATACCAGATTTTATGCTGTGTCCCCTGGACTCCCGTCACTTACACACATTCCCCTGATTTCTGGTGATTTCACATGATTGCAGGCAGACTACTTCGGTGACTTCAGGGGAGTGGTTTCTGCGGCTTGAGGACGGGCTCTGTGCATGGGTAATGTCACTTCAAGTGTGTGACATCACAAACCTGGGAACATTCACCCCAAAAGTTCCCCGGGGCCAGTATTATTGAAAAGTTTTACAAACCCAAACACTATGAAACAGCGCTTCTCAGGGAAGCTCAGGATAAGAAAAATGAAAAAATGTTCCAAAATATATTGTAAGGCGAGGCTTAGTGACGTCAGCCAGGGTGCGCCCGGGAAGAAACCAGCTGTGAGGAGAGAGATAAGCAAACTGGGTACCCACAATAGAAACTAGAAAGACCAATAAGCACCAGTCTTACTTTATTTTATGTGAGTGTAATGTTATACCTATTCGACATTTAAGTTTTTTACACTATATGAAGCGCATTTTTCCTAGCAAATCCGGAGCGGAATCTGGATACAAGTACCCATCTTCCCTCGGTGTTGGATCACTAAAAGCTAAGGAAGAGTGTGGCCTTGGTCTGCTAAATGAAGGAGTGTGTTTCACGCGAGATTGAATATCATGGAGTGTTCACACAGAGAGGTGGTGAATAGATTAAAACATACTACACTATATTTTGGAACGTTTTTTTAATTCTTCTTCTCCTGAGCTTCCTTGAGAAACGCTGTTTCACAGTATTTGGATTTGTAACATTTATACCGGTTGGAGAACGGAAAAGAAACGGCTACAGGACTGAACCTCCGGAATCCTTTTGAATTTTGTTTTTTTAGTGTTATTGAAAAGTTGACAGCTCTGTCCCTCACACGTTTATGGAGCCAATTTATCAAACTGTGTTAAAGTGGACCTGTCACCCAGACACACAAATCTGTATAATAAAAGTCCTTTTCAAATTAAACATGAAATCCAATTTCTATTTTTTATTAAAGCATTCATAGCTGTTGTAAGCTCATTTAAAAATCTCAGCTGTCAATCAAATATTGTCTGCCACAATATGCCCCGCCTCTATGCCCTGGGCATAGAGGCGGGGCAGACAATTACTTTCACTTTCCATTCAGCACTTCCTAGATGTCACTGCTCTCCACATATTCCCCCCCTTCTCTTTACCATTTAAATGTGTAGCCAGGGCATGGGGATGAACATCAGGTCCCTCATTCTGGTACACAAACAAGATTCTGAGATGATGCAAGGCCTTAAAAACAGTGTCCACAAAATGGCTCCTGCCTGCTTGTTATAATTATGAATTCCCAGACTGAAGGAAACAAGATTCAAATCATTTATAAAGTGTAATTAAAGTTCATTTTGCTTGACTAATGTGATAAAATAGCATTTTGAATCATTTTTTTTTTGGGTGACGGGTCCCCTTTAAAATATTTACTGTGTAAAAAGCTGTGTAATAATTGGCAAATTTATCAAGGTGTGTATTTGATGTAATGCCCTCCACTCACCCTCATTTGATGCCATCGTATTAAACCATTTTTAGACCTCACACAATGGGAACAATTGAGGCAGCAAGTACGTTCTGGCAAACAATGAACACTGTATTTTCACATAGGTTTTTTATGTGTCTTTTACACTGTGATTGCCTAAAGTCAGTATGGAACTCAATACATATGGCATTTGTTTACACTGCAATGACAGTGTTTTTGTACAGCATGATAAATAGAGCTCCTTGTTTTTGGGCTAAAATATTCATTGCTCTGTAAACTTACTGCCCCCCAACCCA
The DNA here is from genome assembly GCA_038501925.1 of Xenopus petersii. NCBI lineage: Eukaryota > Metazoa > Chordata > Amphibia > Anura > Pipidae > Xenopus > Xenopus petersii. Next base: position 131,985,898 of record CM076678.1, on the reverse strand, counting down.
GTTGCAAAGGCTGGGGCCCATGGGTTTTTTTCCCAGTGTCCTTCCAGCCCAGTGCAACCCTGCAGCCACTTACCATTTCCAGGTCCATCTGCAACTGTCATTAATTTAAACCCACTCTTAAAATTCATGGAATAAACTCCCAAAGTCCTCCAATATCATCAGAAGCAGTGGAGCAGGGTGGGGCAGTGGAGGGACCATGGCTGGAGGCAGTTGTTCAGGGTCAGCTGGAGGGCCAACTACTTACAATAGCACAGGTGGCTTCCAGCTGTGATGATATCAGTCGGCTATTTTGTGTTTTAGGTGCCTAAGCAGGGTAAGCCTGTTGCAGCACCTTTCTCCTGTGTTTGTTTTCTAATGTTTTCCAAAAAACATATTAATAATGAGTCCTGTAGCGATGGGCAAAACTATGGCTTTTCACTTCGCTGGAAAATTTGTGAAATGGGGAAAAGTCAATGGGCGTCAAAATTATTTTGACATGCGACAATTTTGATGGGTGCGTCAATTTTTATACACACACCTATTTTGTCCAAATGCATTAAAGTCAATGGGTTTCCAAATAATGTATGTATGTATGTATATTTTTATTTGTAAAGCGCTCCTCGAGGGCAAAGCACTGTACATCAAAACAATAAATTAGTAGTAACAAACAAGGGGTCATTGAAATAAAAAGTAACAATAATTGCATTATTAGAAATACAATTCACACAAATATAAAATATATAATTACAATACAGATTAAGTGCTCAGTGTCAAGGAAACAAAAGGCTAGAGGACCCTACCCCGTAGGGCTTACAGTCTAAATGGGAGGGTAACATACAGACACAATTCAGAGGGGTATTAAGGTGCTGTGGGTTACAGTTTGTTACACTGTTATATAAGTGCCAGTTCAGGTGTTATCCAGGTGCTCCCACAGGGAGTCTTTTAGTTTTGTTTTAAAAACACTGAAGGAGGATTCTCTCCTGAGAGATTCAGGAATGGCATTCCAAATATAAGGAGAGAAGAGAGAAGGGTTTGATACAGGAAACAGCAGTAGTAGTGGGGGGTACAACCAAGCAGTTGCTCTGAGAGGAGCGGAGGTTTCGGGCAGGAACATATAGAGAGACAAGAGATGAGATGTAGTTAAATGAGATGTAATTCTGACATGTGACAATTTTTATGCACTCGACTATTCTGATGTGTGTTTTTCCCAGCGAATTTTCACTGGTGTCAAACGACTGAAATTCACCGCGAATCCATGCCTGCCAACTTTATTCGCTCATCACTAGTGTCCTGTAATAATATATCCTGTAAAAATAAGTCCTGTACTATATGCTGATGCATGTTCTAAACATTTAAAGAATGCACTGCTACTAATCCAGAGGACCAAATAAAAGAATTCAACTGGCACACGGAACAAATATGGTAAACCCTACAAAGTTTATTGCATGAGGTGCAACTTTTTGGGGATACGCCCCTTTATCAAGCATGTCTTTCATGCGGCTCAGGTGGCTATAATTCTTTTTTATCTGACTAATTTGTAATCATGGTTTTAGTCAGGGGCGGAACTACCGGGGGAGCAGGGGGTGTGAGCAGGCCAGGGCCTGCGCCCCCTCAGGGCCCCCCGGCAGTCTGCCTGCCGCATGTTCCCCGGCCAGTTCCGAGTGTACGGAGGGGTCAGGGGCCCGGCTGCGCGTCCTGCGCCAGGGCCCACCCCCCCTCTAGTTCTGTTTCTGGTTATAGTTAATAACCTATATCATTTCTAAGGTACAAGCTTTATACATGTGCATGAGGTTTGACAGCTGAACATCTCAATAAGTCATTACAATTTACCGTGTAGTCAGGCCCACTGCAATGGCTGTCTAAAGGTGGCCATACTGTGGCTAATCAATCGTCTCATGGGCCAAAGGAGCATAAAAGAGTCCATGCACAGGATCACCAGCTTTTAGCCTTTCTTCAATTTCTCATCTGTCAATGTTACATGCACTGGGTGATGGTGCATCAGCAGCTAAAATTTTCAAACATGTTTGATCAATGGACTGAATGACCATGGCACAAATATCGTCTGGGATTGTCCAGCCAGACAAGTACCTAAAATGGGATGCAAATTTTATTGGCACATGTATGAGTTTGACACAGTTGACCACACACTCCTCCTAGACATTCTACACTCAGCTGGCATTCGTGACACTGCTCTTTCATGGTTTACATCTTATCTGTCTGACTGTTCCTTTAAAGTTGCCTTCTCTAACTCTACTTCTACTATGTTCCTTCTCTCTGTCGGACTTCCTCAAGGCTCTGTTCTAGGCCCTCTGCTGTTCTCGCGCTATACAACTTCGCTAGGAAAACTTATTCAGTCATTTGGACTTCAGTACCACCTTTATGCTGATGACAACCAACTCTACTTGTCTACTCCCGATCTTTCTAATTTTGTCCTTTCCCAAGTTACAGACTGTCTCTCTGCTGTCTCCTCCTGGATGTCACAGCGCCACCTGAAACTGAACCTTTCAAAAACAGAACTCCTTACATTTCCTCCAAGATCTTCCCTTGTCCCTCAGATATCACTCACAGTAAACAACACCACCTTTCATTCCACCACAAAGGCATGCTGCCTAGGAGTTATCTTAGACTCACATCTGTCTTTCACACCACACATTCAAGCACTGCAAAATCTTGTCGCATTTAACTGCGCAACATTGTCCGAATATGACCCTATCTCCGTTCAGAATCAATGAAAACACTGATTCAGTCTCTCATCATCTCCCGTCTGGATTACTGCAACCTACTCCTCACAGATCACCTTTCACAACTCCAATCTATTCTAAATGTGGCTCCTAGACTCATTCATCTATCTCGCCGCTCAACATCAGCTGCTCCCATATGCATGTCCCTTCACTGGCTCCCAATCTCTTCTAGAATCAATTTCAAATTATTAAACACTCACTTTCAAGGCCCTTAATAATGAAGCCCCTCCCTATATTTTATTTCTGATCTCCAAAAACTCTCCGTCACGCAACATTTGCTCTGCTTCTGATCTTCGCCTCGCTTCTCCTCTCATCAATTCTGCCCATTCTCGTCTACAAGACTTCTCTCGGGCTTCTGCTTTTCTCTGGAACTCTCTGCCTCCAGCTGTCAGACTTTTTCCTTCTTTCCAAACTTTCAAGCGCTCCTTAAAGACCCATCTGTTTAAAGAAGCTTATTCAATGAACCTTAATTAATCAATCATTGCTGTATCAAAAATCACAAATTGTTTCTAAAATCCTAATGTCTAAATTGTACCCTAACCTTTACTTTGTAAACTCTAATTTGTAGGGCCCTCTAATCCTTTTGTACTCTGTAACCCTTGTTTGTTATCCACCATGTATTCCCTGTTGTTATAAAGCACTGCGTATCTTGTCGGCACTATATAAATAAATGATGATGAGTTAAGGTGGCCATACAAAGGATCTCTCCCCGATATGCCCACATTGAGAACGGCTATATCGGACTGATCAATCATGGGTCCTAGGACCCAATGATCGGATCAGAATGGAGGCAACACGGGTGGTCAGATCGCGGGACCACATTAACGAACAGATGCGGCCGCAATCCGACAGGATTTTATACCCTGCCCGATCGACATTTGGCTGACTTTCTGCCAGAAATCAATCGGGGGAAGCCCGTCGGAGGGCCCCACACATGGGTCAATAAGCTGCCAACTAGGTCTGTTGTCACCTTGTATCAGCCCGTGTTTGGGGGCCTTAACTTATGTTTCCAGTTGTTCACTGCATTTACACCAGTCTGAAACCAAGACGAGAGAAGAATGACAGCAGAGTTTTCATGGTTTGCAAGACAAATCTTTTTAATTCATTAACAAAAGATAATCTCCCTCTAATACAATATTTATAATGTAAAACACAATTACAGTTATTGGACACGATATCCAGTGTGACATAAAAGTGTATACTTGTTTGGGCACAATACATTATTACATCTCTATATAAATGTAGAATTTCTTTTGTTATAAGGACGGGGGAAGTGTCAAGCTCTTGCTGATATCAGTTTACTCAAGCCGGTGAAATAGGATTTCTCTCGTTCGCTCATCACCTCAAAGTGCAAAGGCTGCCTGCAGAAGTTACACTCAGCCGTAGAATGGGGTTTCAGCTCCAGATTCGCACTCTTCCAGGTGATCAGCAGCTTGTCTGTGTTACAGAACAGCAAAACAATGTCACTATTGTCACTCCATTTTCAGAAGCAAACAATTTAACTAACATATCTCTATTAATATTTGGAGACAAATATAGCAGAAGTAGCAGAGATAATCATGAGACATTACGGTATACCAGGGCTGTTGCATCCCAGAAAAAAATGGGACTTCTCCCTCTCTGGGACGAAACTACTGCTCCAATTGTCATGTGATACATCACCCTAGTAAGTGTATCCCTATAAAAATCAACTGCTATTTTACATGTGCTAATACATACACTGAATCAGTGAACAGCCTTTTTGAAATCTTTAGATAAATGCCACTCTGGTTGGTGTGGTTCACCTTTAAAGTAATTTTTATTATATTATAGAACGAACAATTCTAAGCAACTTTTCAATTGGTTCACATTATTTATTTTTTATAGTTTTATATTTATTTGCCTTCGGACTCTCTGCAGCTTTCAAATGGAAGTCACTGACCCCTTCTAAAAAACGAATGCTCTGTAAGGCTACAAATATATTGCAATTGCTACATTTTATTACTGATACTTTTATTCAGACATCTCCTATTCATATTCTAGTCCCTTATTCAAATCAATGCTTGGTTGCTAGGGTAATTTTGACCCTAGTTACCAGATTGCTTAAAATGCATCGAAGAGATGCTGAATAAAAAGCCAAATAACTCAAAAACCTTCAATAATAAAAAATGAAAACAAATGGCAAATTATCTCAGCATATCACTCTCTACATCAGTGATCCCCAACCAGTAGCTCGTGAGCAACACGTTGCTCTCCAACTCCTTGGATGTTGCTCTCAGGGTCTTCAAAGTATCTGCTAATTTTTGAATTCAAGGCTTGAAAGCAAGTTTCAATTGCATAAAAACTAAGTATAGTGCCAAGTGGAGCCTCTTGTAGGCTGCCAGTCCACATAGAGGCTACCAAATAACCAATTAAAGCCCTTATTTTGCACCCAATGGATTTTTTCATACTTGTGTTGCTCCCCTACTCTTTTTACATTTGAATGTGACAGGTAAAAAACGTTGGGGACCACTGCTCTACATCATACTAAAAGTTATCTCAAAGTGGAACAACCCCTTTAAAAGGTTATCAGTAAGGCTGTAGTATCCCCTTAATCACTTAGAATTCACCCTCCTCCTCTAACCGACTCTGCCCCCTCCCTCAGGAATTTACTTTGGCTATTGGCTAATGTGCATGCTCAGTTCTTCTTAACTCAGATCACTAAACACACAATCCAGTCTAACAGCCAATGAAGAGATAGCATTGCTGGTTCCCATAGAAACTCTAGCTGGCTGATCCTATTTTTTCTACTAACCACCTCTCCTGAGCTCAGCTTAACCATGACAGTGCTCAATCCCAGCAGAACTTTTTATCTGAGTATGTTGTGCCTGTGTAAACCTGCATTCTGCATTTCATGAAGTTTACAGCATATATGTCCTGTTTGCAGATGTCAATGTTACTGATGATGTGTCAGAGGGAAAATGGCCGCCGGGTGAAAGCTGCTATTTGTTTTAGGAAAATTTGAAGGGGGTATATGCAGTACTAATCATGTGGCTTGGGTGGGGGAACATATGCCCAATTTATATACATGGTAGGAAAATGTAGGCTTTACATGTCCTTTAAGTGTCCATGTGCATAAAAGAGACTTCTCCAAGTGTAAGAGACAGAATCCTATCAATACTAGAAAGGTAGATCAACCAGTTTCTGGTCACTTCCTCGAGAAGAACCATGCTGTGCAATAACTGAAATTTCAAGTTGCAGATGTTGTTGCAAACTTCTGTCAGGGTGGAGACAGAATTAAGCTGTTATTAGTAAATGAGGAGAAATGGATTTGCTGGCTGAAAACAGTCCTATGACCACAATCCTATTTCCTGGTAAATAGATGTTTTGTTCTGGATTTTAATTGTTTTTATTCTACTGATTCTTCTCCAGAGGATTGCACATTATGGGATTGTAATGGATTTTTCAAGCCTTTGATCAATGGTGAAACTAATAACTATGGAAGTGTCAGAGAAGTATTTGATAAGCAATTTCAATAGGAGAAAGGAAAGAACCCCTCTTCTATCAAGTACTACAAATGGTCTTCCAGAGTCAATTCTCTTTATACTTCCAAAAATAACAACCACCGGAGCGAAGACAAATAAATTGTCAACTGTAAAATACCACCAGTCTATAATCAACCTTCAATTAAAGTGCCTGTGCTATTGAGTCCATTCATTGAATTTCTACTTAGAGCTCAATCAATTAGTGCTTCTGATTAATTATATCAATATTATATCGTATACAAGAGGGGTTCTTTCCTTTCTCCTATTGAAATCGTTTACTAAGTTATACTGATCAAATCAGACCTCGGTTTTAATCAAGTGGATAAAAAGGAAGTTTTTAATTAAGGGTATCATCCATTACCTATATATGTTTTTGTATTTGATGTAATCATTTTGGATTCTGTGCAATTCTGCATAGAAACCCTGTGAGCTTTGTAAATGTTTGCAATTCACCAGTAGATGACACTGTGGTGCAGTTACATATTGCTAGACTTGCATTGTTCCAGGGACTTACACAAGTGCATTTTGCCCTCAGTTCCCCTGTGCTTAATTTTCCAGTGTTCCACCACAGGGGTAAGCTGCACAACACACAGTCAAGTCTTTTTTATGGACCTGTACTGATGAGAGGCTCATCCAAGCACTGAACAACAGGGGAACATGCCAGGATTCATTCCAGCTGTGCTCGGTGCTTGGGTGACTAGGCTATATTTCATCTGGCACTGTGGAATGCAGGAAAATTAAGAGCAGGGGAAATCAGGGCAAAACGCACGTGTATAGGGCAGCATGGCGATTGGATGAGCTGGAAGGTAGGTTCAAACATCAGCTATCCAATTCAACCGGGACTTAAACTCTGTGACCAATAAGGGAAAGGAATGGACAGAAGCTGCCTCCCCCTGTACTCCCGTCCTCCCTTCCAAAGTCGGCAGCTCTCAGAAAGCAGGGGGGCCAGCTAATCAAGTAACTGTGGCGCGGCCGGGCCCCCCCTTACCCTCCGGGCCCGATATAACTCTCCCCCCTGATGGCAGCCCTGTGTGTCTATTTCAAACATTCCCAGGCCTATATAAACCTGCCCGGATTGCTTCTTGCAAAGGTGCCCCACTGCCGTCCTCCAGCCCCAGCAAGCTAACCAGTTTTCATCATCAAAACGATCTTGCAGGCGACATTGGGCTTGAGGGGCTAGGGAAAATTCTTAAAAGGCTAGGGTATGTCACCTTTAAGTGAACTTTTAGTATGTTATAGATAGCCAATTCTAAACAACTTTGATTTTCATTTTTTAATAGTTTTTGAATTATTTGCCTTCTTCTTTGGACTCTTCCCAGCTTTCAAATGAGGGGGGTCACTGACCCCATCTAAAAAACAACGGCTTTGTAAAGCTACACATTTATTGTTATTACTACTTTTTGTAACTCATTTTTCTATTCAGGCCTCTCCTATTTATATTCCACTCCCTTATTCAAATCAATGCATGGTGGCTAGGATAATTTGGACCCTAGCAACCAGATTTCTGAAATTGCAGAATGGAGAGCTGCTGAATAAAAGCTAACTAACTCAAAAACCGCAAATAATAAAAATCAATTGCAAATTGTCTCAGAATAGCACTCTCTACATCATACTAAAAGTTAATTTAAAGGTGAACAACCCCTTTAATTTTAGTCCTCCAGCTAATCAGGACATTATATCAAAGGCTATTGTGATACAAAACTCTATAGTTAGTATAGATATGGGTATATAGAATTTATGTGAAAGTAGGGAGGGGTGTGTGTATGGATGTTGGGTTTTCATTTGGAGGGTTGAACTTGATGGACTTTGTCTTTTTTCAACCAGATTTAACTATGTAACTATATAACTATGTAACTCCATGCCTGACATATCCAACAAGGCTGCTCTACTTGAACAAAGCACATAAGTTATTTACTGGGGGCTTGGGGAAGGCAGAGGACCACCTTAGCACCACCTGTAAGGTGAATAATAGTATAAAAGCCAACAACAAATATCTTAGGAGTATGCCATGTACACACATTTACTATATCTAATCTTAAATATATTGCTTCAATGAATTCATTACATATGTGTTTCGCTTTTTTTTTTTTGGACTGGCCATGCACTGATATAAGACATAGGCTGCAATGAATCGGTGCCAGCTGATATCTGTAACAATGAAAATAACAGCTAAGGAATAACTTTTAAAGGAACAGTTCAGTGTAAAGATACAAACTGGGTAAATAGATAGGCTGTGCAAAATAAAAAAATGTTTCTAATATAGTTAGTTAGCCACAAATGTAATGTATAAAGGCTGGAGTGACTGGACATGTAACAGAACAGAACACTACTTCCTGCTTTTCAGCTCTCTTACTCTGAGTTAGTCAGTGACTATAAGAGGGGCCACATGGCACATAACAGTTTAGTGAGTTTGCCATTGATCCTCAGCATTCAGCTCAGATTCAAAAGCAACAGTTATGACCCATGTACCCCCCCCCCCAAGTAACTTATTGGTTACTGTCTGGTAACCAATCAGTGGAAACCAAGAGAGCTAAAAAGCAGGAAGTAGTGTTCTGGCTATTATGTTAGACATTCTGTCACTCCAGTGTTTGTACATTACATTTTTGGCTAACTAACTAATGTAGAAAATGTTTTTATTTTGCACAGCCTATCTATTCAACTGGTTTTTATTTTTACATTAAACAATTCCTTTAAGAAAGGAGGGTATATGTAGCTAAGCACTGCTGAAGAACACCTACCCAAGAAATAACTCATCATCTGAGGATTGTGGTGAGGTGTGGGTGCAATCCTCAGTAGTTCCTCTCCGCGTGGAACAGTGGGGTAGTTAATAGCTTGCACGTAGATGTTATAATCTCTCATCAATTTATCGCAAATCTCAGTATTTTTAGCAGCATCAGAAACCTGGAAAAGAACAATAAAAACAAATCTACCAAAACATGTCTTGGTTGTTGCTTGGTTGTACAAGTCAGCAAGCGGAAACTGATGAATGATGTTCAGGGGCAGGGTCCTATACCAAGTAGATAAGGAATAGGGAGCAAGGTAACTGATGAGTAGTTAAAGGAGAACTAAAGTCTAAAAATGAATATGGCTAGAAATGTTAAACTTACCCTAGCAGTCCTGGGGTTTAGCTGCAGCCCAGTAACAATAATTATCCAGGCCTTCAAAGCTATCCACAGGCGCTCCCCATAGTGGATCTAGTTAGGCTGTCTTTTGAGTGTCATTGACATTGCACATGCTCTTGAAGCTAAGCTTAAAGGGGAACTATCACAAAAATGAAGCTTCATCTTGCTGAAATAAGAAACTTTTTAAATATAATCAATTATATATTATGTATCATTTAGAACATAATCAAGTTACTCTTCACTCTTCCCCTTTTAGCAACCAGCCTCTCTTTATTCTGTCTTCACGCAGTAGGTGAAGTCAGTTTTAGGTCTAATACATCCTTTGGGGGGAAGTTGCACCCTTAATCTAAGTGCTCACTCTTTAAAAATAACCAGCTCTGATGGAAATCCTGTTTCTCTGTGTGCAGGGGGTTTGCCAGAGTCTGTTGTTTTGTTACCTTGTGCTGGAGTTGGTTATTGGAGTTACTCTGCTAAAATAGGGAGTCCCCCCTAAAAGATGCATTAGACAAAGAAGGGTAACTTGATTATTTATTAAACGGTACAGAATTTTTAATTGAAGTGTATTATTTCAGTGAGATGAAGCAGATATGAAATTTTTATTTTCGTGCTTGTTCCCCTTTAAGGTTTGATGGAAATAAACAAGCAGAAAAGGAGGTTTGTCTGTCTTAGCCAAAACTACAAGGCTGATTTTTACATTCTGATGCAAACTGCACTGGTTTCTGTGCTGCCATGTAATGTAATTGACAGCAACCCAGAGCATGTGCAGTGAATCAGCAGACAGGGAGCTACTGGGGCGGATCTTGACTTTCAGTGGTAAATGGCCATAGATGCTTTATGCTAGTATAGACATTCCAATGCATTTATCCTACTACATTATTGAGCCTTAAATCTCCTTTAAAATCATTTTCATTTAACTGGAGTCACCAATACCATTAACTAAAAAAAATGTATATGTTAGAAAATATTTCCTTATAACACACAAGCCAACTGCACTGCTATTATGATTATAACCTTACCCTGATTGGGATAATATGACTGGGACAATGGACCACTGGGAGGCCCGAGTCCATCAGCATTTGTCTCATGAGCTTAACATTCCGCTGGTGCTGGCGACGGAGAGCTTGACCTTCTTCACTCTTCAGGACTTTCACGGATGCTATTGCTCCAGATAGAAGCATGGGGGGTAAAGAGGTGGTGAAAATGAAGCCGGCAGCGTAGGATCGAACAGTGTCTATCAGGGCACTTGTACTAGCGATGTATCCGCCAACACAGCCAAATGCTTTGCCTTTAAGGGGTATAAAAATAAAAGAAACATCATGTAAGTTTGATATTAAACCTCAGGAACATTCCTATCAGTAAAATTAAACAATCCAGTGTACCAGGGAAAGAGCTTACATAGAAGTCCTAGAACTTTGGGGCAACATTTAGTGAAACATTTATCAAGGGTTGAATTTTCGAATTCATGTGAGTTTTTAAAAACTCCCCTAAACTCCCATAAATTCGAAATTCGACCAATCGAATTTTTTAAAAAAAAAAAAAAAATCTAATTTTTTTAAATTTGGATGAATGGAACTGACCCGAAAACTCGAATTGAATTTGAATCATATTAGATTAAAATTTTAAAAACTTGATTCAGGTTTTTTCGCTGAAAAAAAAAAAAAATAGAATGTCAAGAAGGCTGCAAACATCTCCAAATTGATCCCTGCACCTCGCCCATTGACTTAAACAGTAATTTGCCACGTTTTGGGTGGCTAATAGCAAAATTCGAATTCTTAAAGGGCCAGAGTACGACAAATCTTGAAAATCGAATTCAAATTTTAAAAAAAAAAAAAAAAAATGGATCTAATTTGTATAACTCCCTAGTCGAATTTGACAGTTCTGACCATAAAGAAAATTCTAATTTTCAATTTGACCCTTGAAAAAGCCGCCCTTAATATCCCTTTAAATGATATGCTAGTCCTCATACAAACGGAAGAGAGAGGAATATTACAAAAAATCCACATACCAAGTGTTCCTGAAACAATGTCCATTTTGTTCATTACTCCATCCCGATCTCCAATGCCTCCTCCCCGAGCTCCATACAATCCCACAGCATGCACTTCATCAACAAACGTTATGGCTCCGTATTCATGAGCCACATCGCACATTTCCTCCAAAGGACAGACGGCGCCTGTAGAACAGAATAAGAGAAACCTTAACAAACACCGACCAATTGTGCTTCACAGGACAAGCACTTTACTGTAATTGCTTCAGAACAGAGTGACCTAGATCTGCTGGGAAATAGAATTAAACACCAGGTTAAAGAATAAAAGGCACCTAACCAAGATACTTGATTGTGGATTAGTCTTTTATTCAATGCTCTTCTTTCAGCATCTATTTTTCTCCTTTAAATAAATAAAAAAATCCACAAACTCAATTCTCCTTGTTTATTTATAAAGCTGTTACAGTAACACTGATGCTACAAGATAAAGACCATTTAACCTGCTTTCCACCAGGCTGAAATACAAATAATGCGGCCAGCATTTTGACTTAAAGGAAAACTTAAAAATGAATATGGCTAAAAATGCCATATGTTATACTGTATACTGAACGGATTGCACCAGCCTAAAGTTTCAGCTTCTCACAAGCAGCAATGATCCAGGATTTCAAACCATCTTGGAAAGTGCCGTGACACTCACATGCTCAGTGGGCTCTGAGCAGCTGTTGAGAAGCTAAGCTTAGGGTTTGTTGTAAATTATAAATCAGAAAATGAGGATGGTCTGTAATAAAAGCGGATGCTACAGGTTTGCTGATTATCAAATTCTGATGCAAATTGCACTGGTTTCGGTGCTGCCATGTAGTAATTATCTGTATTAATTACTAATCAGCCTTATATTGTGACATTTCTATTCTATGTGTACTGTATATTGTGAGTGGGTCCCTAAGCTCAGTAAGTGACAGCAGCACAGAGCATGTGCAGTGAATCAGCAGAAAAGAAGATGGGGAACTACTGGGGCATCTTTGGAGACACAGATCTGCTGCTAAAGGGCTGTTGCTGCCTTGGGCTGGTACAGAAGCACAAAACATAATGTACAACATTTCTATACTACTTTTTTTAGTTAAGCTTTAGTTCTCCTTTAAGCCCCATCACTGCTAAAGACAGTCTTACATATGGTCCTAAAGCTGCAGGCGACTACATCTCCCAGTATGCAATTTGAGAGACATAATCCAACAACAGCTAACAGGATGATAATTGGACATTCCTACTCTAAATGCATGGAACAAAAACATATAAATAAGTAAGCACTTTTTAATGGGGAAAGGTAATAAAGTGCACAGTTGTTCAAGATCTAGTAACCACAGTGCCCAATCAGACCAGTCCAGCTTCTCTCTACAACGATGCCCTTTCAACAGCACTTGACTCCCTTGCACCTTCTACCACCCGTCACAGCCGGCCAGCTAAACCCCAACCCTGGCACACTAGTGTAACACGGTACCTCAGAAGATGTAGTAGATCAGCTGAGCGACGGTGGAGAAAGTCACGAACTGATCCTGACTTCATCCACTTCAAATTCATGCTCTCCTGCTATAACCGAGCTCTATCATTAGCCAAAGAACAATACTTCTCTTATCTAATATCTACTATGTCCTCCAAACCACAGCAGCTGTTTGCCACATTTAACTCACTCCTATGCCCCCCTCCACCACCTCCACCTATTAATGTTACTGCCCAAGACCTTGCTCATTTCTTTAATGAAAAAATCGATCTCATTAGGCTGAGCATACCGTCCGACAACAATCTCAGACCAACGTGCAGTCCACTCACATCTACTTTGCACTTCTTCACCCCTGCAACTCTAGATGAAGTTAGCAAACTTCTAGCCAGTTCAAAACCCACCACCTGCTCCCTTGACCCCATACCCTCTCGCCTTCTCCACCCAATCTCTGACACACTCTCCCCTGCACTTACCCACTTATTCAATCTTTCACTCTCTACTGGTACCTTTCCATCATTATACAAACAAGCACTAATCACTCCTATCCTCAAAAAACCTTCCCTTGATCCCAGCTCTCCCACTAACTATCGACCGGTCTCCCTTCTTCCATTCGCATCCAAAATACTAGAAAGGCTTGTTTACAAACGCCTGATCCAGCATCTCACTCACAACTCCCTCCTCGACCCCTTGCAATCTGGCTTCCGCCCATCACACTCGACTGAAACTGCACTCACCAAAGTAACCAATGATCTTCTATTGGCAAAGTCTAAAGGTCATTATTCCATTCTAATCCTTCTTGATCTCTCTGCAGCCTTTGATACAGTTGACCACACACTCCTCCTTGACATTCTACACTCATCTGGCATTCGGGACACTGCTCTTTCATGGTTTACATCTTATCTGTCTGACCGTTCCTTTAAAGTTTCCTTCTCTAACTCTACTTCTACTACTTTCCCACTCTCTGTTGGAGTTCCTCAAGGCTCTGTTCTTGGCCCCCTGCTGTTCTCGCTCTATACAACTTCACTAGGAAAACTCATTCAGTCATTTGGACTTCAGTACCACCTTTATGCTGATGACACCCAACTCTACTTGTCTACTCCTGATCTTTCTAACTCTGTCCTTTCCCAAGTCACAGACTGTCTCTCTGCTGTCTCCTCCTGGATGTCACAGCGCCACCTGAAACTGAACCTTTCTAAAACAGAACTCATCATATTTCCTCCAAGATCTTCCCCTGTCCCTCAGATATCACTCACCGTAAACAACACCACCTTTCATTCCACCACACAGGCACGCTGCCTAGGAGTCATCTTAGACTCTCATCTATCTTTTTCACCACACATTCAAACACTTGCAAAATCTTGCCGTATTCAACTGCGCAACATTGCTCGAATACGACCCTATCTCAGTTCAGAATCAACTAAAACACTGATTCAGTCTCTCATCATCTCCCGCCTTGATTACTGCAACTTACTCCTCACAGGTATTCCAACAAGTCACCTTTCACAACTCCAATCTATTCTAAACGCGGCCGCTAGACTCATTCATCTAGCTCGCCGCTCAACATCAGCTGCTCCCATATGCATGTCCCTTCACTGGCTCCCAATCTCATCTAGAATCAAATTCAAATTACTTACACTCACATTCAAGGCCCTTAATAAAGAAACCCCTCCCTATATTTCATCTCTAATCTCCAAATACACTCCTTCACGAAACCTACGCTCTGCTTCTGATCTTCACCTCACTTCTCCTCTGGTCACTTCTGCCCATTCTCGTCTACAAGACTTCTCTCGGGCTTCTGCTTTTCTCTGGAACTCTCTGCCACAAGCTGTCAGACTTTCTCCTTCCTTCCAAACTTTCAAGCGCTCCTTAAAGACCCATCTGTTTAAAGAGGCCTATTCGATGTACCTTAATTAATCATTGCTGTATCAAAAATGACAAATTGTTTATACAATCCTAATGTCTCAATTGTACCCTAACCTTTTAGTTTGTAAAGCCTATTGTACTCTGTAATCCTTGTCTGCTATCCACCATTTATTCCCTGTTTGCTATAACTGCAGTAAAGCACTGCGTATCTTGACAGCGCTATATAAATAAATGATGATGATGATGATGATGACTGGTTGACATGGTTTACTAGACCTGGAGCAAACTCTGGGCCTGTTATCACCCCCCCCCCCACACACACACACACACTAGCAGCTTACCATCCATGGAATGGACAGTTTCAAAAGCCACAATCTTAGGGGTGGACGGGTCAGAGTTCTTGAGGAGCTCACGAAGATGGCCGACATCGTTGTGACGGAATACATATTTGGGCACTCGGCTGTTTCGGATGCCTTGGATCATGGAGGCGTGGTTACCAGCGTCAGAGTAGATCTCACATCCTGAGTTAGAAAGAAAACCCGATGCAGGTTTTAATATTATTTTTATGTACATATTGTCTCTCCTGCTCCTACATTCTTTCCCAGTGTCTCAGAGAACAAGTCATTCGCTCAGCAAAAGTTACTGTAGCCTCAGATGTGATTTAGCCTAACAGCATTACACGTTACAGAGAAATCACATTTGGAACTAGCACAAAAACAAACTAACAAAAACTTTTTTCAGTGTCCTGATGCACCACGTCATTAACTACACCTTATTTACTCTCTGCTCCTTTTTACACCAAAATGCAGGATTGGCCTGCTAAAATGATGTGGCATGATTCTGTGCCAAGCTAGCCTTACATGATCTCATAGCCAAATTATCCACCCTGAGCATCCTAGAACGTGCTCCCACGGAATTACTCAGCCAACCACAAATCGGCTCTTCTTCGGGCGACCAATCTTCCCGAACTGCCTTCCCGCTGGCTAGAATCAAAATCACCGGTGGGATGTGACTCAGATCGCTTTGTTTTACGAAGTCGTCCGAAGTTTCCTCGTGAAGCGACTTCTGAAAAACGGAGCACTAAGTGTGCCAACCTGCCAGAGATTTAGATCCTATCCAGTGGGAAGGCAGTTCGGGGAGATTAGTCGCCCGAAGAAAATGCGATTTGTTGCCGGGCGAGTAATCCCCTGAATCTCCACGTGTGTCTCTGCCCTAAGAAGACAAACCTTGCTGAAATCCTTACTACACATACCACATACATCACATAGGCTTGGATCTCCCCGAATCTACACTTGTGTCTCTGCCCTTAGTTGAAGAAAATGTTCCTGTTGCAACCTGTTCACCCCGCTGCCTTGCTGTGATCCAATAGGATAGCACAGCTGGAACACTCGGCTATTATTGAACATTATAGATACTCATGGGTACATTCTGTGGATCCTCCAACCTTTAAACACCTTTACTTGTTCACTTTAGTCTGTCACATTCAGCTTTCCCACCTCTCAGTTTAGTGCTGCCATTGACTGAATGTTACAGAACAGCACAGTGCAATGCTGAGTGCCATCATATGGATGTCAAAACAATGCACTCTTCTGCTACTAGGACTGTTGAGGAACAGCTCAGTGTAAAAATAAAAACTAGGTAAATAGATGGACTGTGCAAAATAAAAAATGTTTCTAATATAGTTAGTTAGCCAAAAATGTAATGTAAAAAGGCTGGAGTGACTGGATGTCTAACATAAAAGAACAGAATACAACTTCCTACTTTTCAGCTCTCTAACTCTGAGTTAGTCAGCTACTTGAAGGAGGGGTCACATGGGACATAACTGTTGCAACTGATCCTCAGCATTCAGCTTAGATTCAACAGTTATGGCAGTGGAAACCAAGAGAGCTGAAAAGCAGGAAGTAGTGTTCTGGCTATTATGTTAGACATCCAGTCACTCCAGCCTTTATACATTACATTTTTGGCTAGATAACGAACTATATTGAAAACATTTTTTATTTTGCACAGCCTATTTACCCAGTTTCTATTTTTACACTAAATTCATTTTATCTATGCAATCCATGTTTTTTTTAATGCTATATTTACAAAACATGTGAGCCATAATGAGGATAAGGAGTAAACTAGAAGTCTTTGTTTTACCCCTAAAGGTTGTCATCAGCAGCTGATTCATAGTGTGTTGTGTGTAACAGCTGCTGCAGGCATGTATTGTTAGATGGGCAATGCTTTAGCAGGAGTGAGTTACAAAGAAAATGATGTGGCTCATAGAAGATATAATGCAAGGCTATGATTAGCAGTAAATTTATACAGGCCAAAGCATCACAAATGAAATATATAGCTCTGGCATATATATATATAGCCCTGTGAAATGTGTAGTGAACCACAGACAATGCTGCCCAGGTTGCCAGATAATTGCACATTATGAAGGGGTGAAGGATATTGTTGCTATGCTAGCAGCCTGGAATCCAGTAAAACCAGGAGTTTCCCATCCATGGCCCTCGAGCTATTACAGAGTATCCACCCAGCATCCTAGGTGGGGCTGCTATCATTATTGAAATCTGGGAAGCACCAGGTAAAACAAAATAGAAAATACATCCCTAATTAATTATAACTGCTATTACTGCAACTTCCTCTTGAGATTTTCCCGTATTCATCAACTACCGATTTGTTCCTCTTCAATTTTTTCTCTTCTCTGACTCGTCTATTTCTGCCCTGCCTCAAACAATGACAATATAACTCAGCCATTCCACATGTATAAAAATATTCTTTTGTTTTGCTTATCTTGAATGCTGTATTGAGTGAATTTCATGCGTTGCTCCTGAATTACACCCATTGCCTTTTCTTCTACAGCTCTTTCTCAGGCCCTTGTACTGAACATAACATCCTTGCACTATCGTAATGATCTGGAATTACATTCCTTACCAGGCAACATTTTGGCCAGAGTGAAAAGTGTGGCGTCATTGGCTACAAAGCAGGAAGAAAACAATAAGGCGGCATCTTTGCCATGAAGGTCTGCCAGCTCATGCTCTAAATCAACATGAAATTTACTGGTTCCAGAGATATTCCTGGTGCCGCCGGCCCCTGCCCCGTGCTGTTTTAGGGTTTCCCTGCAAAAAAGGAAAGTAGTGTTAGTGTTCTCTTCTTTATAGCAAATTAAATGTAATACCAAACCAGCTGAGATACAAAAACTTGTAAGAGTTGTGAGTTTCCTCCAAAAAGTCAGCCAAAAAGTAGTTCAAAATCATTTATTAGGACACTACAAAATGAGGGCCTAACGTGTTTTAGTGTCTGTTGGGGCACTTACTCATAGGCTGTGAGTAAGTGCCCCAACAGGCACGAAACACGCTGTAATGTCCTAATAAATGCTTTCGAACTTTTTTTTTTTTTTTTTTTACGGTTTCAATCGTTTTTTATTGAGAAATTTTTCAACAGACATTAAAGGTCAAACTTTATATTTTGACATATCCATATTAGTAAGATAGTTACATTTTTAATACAAAGAAAGTTAAGAAGTTTTAGTATAATAGTATCAATTCTCTAAGTAATTCTGAAGGATCTAGTAAAGAATTTGTTTACATAGATGTATATCAGTAGTGCATCTATATATTGTATGCATCAAATATTTCTAAATGCTATTAATATTAATAACTTTTGTAAAGTAAACTAAGGTTATGGTCATCTATTCTATGATATAAATTTACGTCTATTATTTCCAGATTTGGCAGAAGTGTTTTTAGCTTTTCTATCAGTTATCAGTTAACACAAAATCAGATGAGAATGCAAATATTAAGCTGTATGTTGCAGTTTCTGTTATTGTTGCCATAGTTCAGTGATGAAACTGTACTGCAGCTTATTAAAACAGTCTAGTATATCATATATATAGCTGATAAATTATTTTCCTTTGTGGATATGCATAAGGTTGTATATTCAGTTCTCTATAAAATATTTGTCTATATAACAACTATACAACTGTTTAACTAATCTATACTACTTGGTCCCAATTAGAGCTTTTGAACTTTTAACTACTTTTTGGCTGAATTTTTGGAGGAAACTCACAACTCTTGTTGTTGCTCTTTACACACGCACCCATAGACTGTTGTGAACTGTGAGTATATCCTCTCCCCTTCATTAATATTGTTGTGTTCTTATTATTGAACCCCAACATTTTGTGTAGGGCTTATATTGGCTATTTGCACCATTCCATTCTATTGTTATAGAAAAACTTTTCACCAAATCATGGCCCCATTTATAAAAAGGTTTTAAGGTAACGGCATCTATTTAAAGGGAAAAAAAATATATTTATATATACAGTAGTAGACCCCCCCTTTACGTTTTTCATGGGACTGGGAAAAAAGTACATATAATCCTGGAAACGTGTTAAAACAACCTATTCAAAGGATATAAGTTTTACTTTGAAACATAATATTTACAGAGTTAATGAGAAGGGTTAAGCATTGCAGCATTAATCTTACACTATCGGGGAATGGCCAAGGCATCTCTCAATGTGTTGTTCCCTTCATTGGAAGGTAAGTAAAAGGTTAATTAAACAGCATCTTGCTAATTGGCTTGCAAAGGGTTTTAGCAGGTAAAACAATTATAATCCTCTTACAGAAGGCTTTCTGGTCTGATTGAGGCTTTTTATTTGCATTATCTTAGCTCAAGGCTCATGTGTTTGGGGGGAAAAAAACTGAATAGGCGGCAACTGAAACGAGGTCACCAGAAACTAGGCCGCCTGGGAAAGAGTAAAGCTTTATTTGTGAAACCCTTATGTTCCTGATCCATTTCTTTTCATATAACTTAGAGCTCTTGGATGATTGCTCACCCTGACTCCACACCCAGCTGGTGAAACAAGAGCAGCCTTCAGACCCCCCCCCCCCGTGTTGCACGGCTGCAGAATGAGCTTCTGTAAAATAAGAACTGCAGGCGAATTTCTCCCAGTTGCGAGATTCACCCGAAGGAAACCGCATTGTGTTTCAGGAGAAATGAAATATGAGAATGTGCTGCAACAAAAACATTGGCAAACGGTTATGAAGCAAAGGCCTGTTACGAAAGGTGATCGTGGGTAGGATTACTGCCTGTATTCTTATTGTCTGTGTGTTGTACAAGCTTCTCAAGAAAGAACTAGATCTGGGTCATTGTATAACCGTAATTATATCACTGTACCTTTATCGTAGCCATTGCCCATAACCCTTTTGGTATCATATTTTTTAAAATAGTGGAGTGTTTTTTCAGTTTTAGTCTTAAAGGAGAACGAAGGCCTCACAAGAAGTAGGCTAGAAATGTTGTACATTATGTTTTGGGCTTCTGTACCAGCCCAAGGCAACCACAGTCCTTTAGCAGTAAAGATTTGTCTCTCCAAAGATGCCCCAGTAGCTCCCCATTTTCTTTTCTGCTGATTCACTGCACATGCTCTGTACTGCTGTAACTTACTGAGCTTAGGGACCCACTCACATTATACAGTACACATAGAATAGAAATGTCACAATATAAGGCTGATTAGTAATTAATACAGATAATTACTACATGGCAGCACAGAAACCAGTACAATTAGCATCAGAATCTAATAATCAGCCCTGTAGCATCAGTTTATATTACAGGCCAATCTAATTTTTTGCGACAAACCCTAAGCTCAGCTTCTCAACAGCTGCTCAGAGCCCACTGAGCATGTGAGTGTGGCAGACACTTTCCAAGATGGTGACCCCTTGGGACGAGTTTGAAGTCCTGGATCATTGCTGCTATTAGGGTTGCCATCTGCCCGGTTTTGACCCGGACAGCCCGGTTTTTTTGAAGGGCTGCCCGGGTCAAAACTGCCTGCCTGATTTTCCAAATGAGGAAAACCGTGCACGGTTTCCTATAATTGACGTGGTGACCAGGCAATCAGCAATCACCGCATCATAGACCCGCCCGACGTCACAGCCCTCCGCGGCACTCGGAGCGATTTGTTTTCCGACGTCGCCCGAAGTTTCCTCGTGAGGCAACTTCAGAAAATGAAGCACTCAGAATGCCATTTCGCAGGCGATTTACATTCTAGCCGGTGGGAAGGCAGTTCGAGGAGATTAGTCACCCTGAAGAAGAGGAGATTTGTTGCCCCGTATCTGACTGTGTGTCTCTGCCCTAAGAGGCATCAGTGCTTTTGCTGGTTGAAACCCACCCTGTACAGTAACGGATTGCATATAACTAGTAAAGTGAGAAGATCTGCAACAATGTAGTTTATTAGCAGCTACAAAACACACAACATGTTTCAGGCCTCAAACGCCCTTTATCAAGTGCGGTGAAGTCTAAGAGGAAAGAAGCACCATTGCATTTAAAAAAACTGGGCAGTGCGCTGAAGTAATCCTGTTGAGTGAACAGTAACGGATTGATTCCATTGCTGTCAATGCACAAACACATACACAGGAAAGGGTCCTGAATCTACCTGCATTGGTCTAAAACACAGTCTTTGCCTTCCATTACCTGTGGGTGCTAAGCTTTGGCCCTTCTTACAAAGCACAATGCAACAGAAGAGCCAGAGTCAGGACAAGAGTGCAGATTAAAAATAAGAAGGTATAAAAATATGCTTAATGAAGGGATTGATTCTACTTAAAATCCCTAAAGAAATGTCCTGCATGATGGCAGAAGATAAGGGATTAATGATACACAGATATACTGAGAAATATACTCAGAAGCACAAGTGTCTCTGTGATAAGAGGCAATGACCTGAAAACAAATGACCCTGAATTACACAGCAACCATGAGAATACAGATACCGGGACTATGTGACATTGGCTGTAAAAAACACATCGAATTCAGGCATGGATGATTATTAACTTGTTAGGATTTATATTGGGCCTGCATTCCTGCGATCAGCCGTGTATTCGTTTTTAAACTAACCAAGCCATGTAGGAAAAGAAAGCAGAATAAATCTACATCGTACAGCACCCGTTTTTATTCACCCTTAAAGGGGTTGTTCATCTTTAAATTAACTTAAAAGTAACTTTTGATGTAGGGAGTAGTATTCTGAGACAATTTGCCATTGGTTTTCATTTTTTATTATTTGTGGTTTTTGGGTTATTTCGCTTGTTATTCAGCAGCTCTCCAGTTTCAGCAATATGGTTGCTAGGTTCCACATTACCCCAGCAACCATGCATTGATTTGAATAAGAGACTGGAATATGAATAGGAGAGGCCTGAATATAAAGGTGAGAAATAAAAAGTAGCAATAACAATACGTGTGTAGCCTTGCAGAGCATTTGTTTTATAGATGGGGTCAGTGACCCCCATTTGAAAGCTGGAAAGAGTCAGAAGAAGAAGGCAAATCATTCAAAAACTATAAACAAATAATGAAGACCAATTGAAAAGTTGCTTAGAACTGGCCATTCTACAACAAACTAAACGTTAACTTAAGGATTAAACACCCCTTTAAAATCCATCTCAGCCGAGAGAGATATAATGCTGTGTGCTGTACAGAGAGGTTTCATGGCAGGACTCTATTCGCCTGTTATAACCTGTCCCTAAATACTTACATCACTGCTCCCGCCACCTTTGGATGGCGACTCATTCCCAGGTAATCATTGCTGCACCAGACTGAGACGGTTTTCTTGCTTATTAAAGTGTCTGAATAATCGTCAGCCATGGGGAACACTTCCGCACGCCGGTTGACAGTTTTGAAGACTCTGTATGTATGGTCGTTTTTCTTCTCTTCGATTTTCTTTTCGAAAAATGTGTCGTACTTGAAAGTCTGTACAGCTGGAGTTGGGGGGGGGAAGGGTTAATCAAGAAGGTTAATCAAATATTTATTGCACTCTGATGACATAGAAATGAACACAAGCCAAAGATGCACAGTGACCTACACAGTGTCCTGCCAAATACACTTTTGCCCAAATCTCACATTATTTATTAACAGATAAGAGACTCTTGCGCAGGCACTAGGATTTGGCATTACTGGAATGTTCCAGCCATTGGGTTCAGCAGCAGAAAGAATGTTTATGTTTAGGAACATTAGTTTTCCCCTCTTGTTAGATTCTTAGTGTGTGTGTGTGTGTGTGTGTGTGTGTGTGTGTGTGTGTGTGTGTGTGTGTGTGTGTGTGTGTGTGTGTGTGTGTGTGTGTGTGTGTGTGTGTGTGTGTGTGTGTGTGTGTGTGTGTGTGTGTGTGTGTGTGTGTGTGTGTGTGTGTGTGTGTGTGTGTGTGTGTGTGTGTGTGTGTGTGTGTGTGCGATTCTTACAGCAATAAATCTTTCTAACTAGAACAATATTTACATATTAAAAGGAAAAAAAAAAGATTGGGAATGTACCAATTAATTTTATTTTTGGCATTCAGCTGAATCCTAAGTTGCAGAATCATAAATGTGATTTTTTGTTTGGATTCTGTAGATTTACATTTGAGTTAGGAAAAATACCAAAAAATTGCATCAGTGAACAAAAAAAATATGTTCCATTCAGTTGCCCGGTCATGTTACTTTAAAGGAGAATTCAACCCTTAACTAAAAAAAACCCTACCCTACATAAACCCCCCTCCCTCCTCCCTAGCTGTCCCCCAGGGGAAATGCCCCTAACTTTTTACTTACCCATCGGTGCAGATTCAGGGATTGGAGTGCACGGCAGCCATTTTACGGGTCTTCGTGTCTTCTTGCGGCACTTCAGCAATTTCCGTCAATTTCGGCACATGCACAGTTATCGCAAACCGAGAAATTGCTACAACTACACATGTGCCACTTCCCATCTAAGATTACCGAAGACCCGGAAGATGGCTGCCGTGAACTGCGATCCTTGAATCCTTGATCCTTGAGGGGTAAGTAAAAAGTTAGGGGTATTTCCCCCCTAAATTTATTTGGTCAAAACTCTCAAATTTGAATTGGGAATAATCCAGACTGGATTTGAATTTTAATATCGAGATTTATCAACCCTTGACCCTTGGAACAATTTGAATTACACTATTTGCCACCTAAAACCTGCCGAATTCATGTATAAGTCAATGGGAGAGGTCCAGTGACCCATTTACAGATGTTAATAGCCTTACTGACATTCGATTCAAGTTTAGTCTAATTCAATTTGGGTTTTTCATTTTTTAGACTGTTCGAGTTTTAGATATTCCATTTTTTTTTTATCAAATAACCTCCCAATCGAATTTTGAGTATATTCGAAATTATTAAATTTAAAAACAAATTCACATGAATTCGAAATTCGACCTTTGATAAATGGGCCTCTTAGGAGCAGATTTATAAAAGTGTGAAAAACTCAGCCACTTTTTCAGAAGTGTATTTATCAAATGGCGAACTCATGGTAAAGATTAGAAAGTGGATGGGGTCTACATGATGCTTGATTCAGACCTTTCCCAGTGCATCTACCTAGGTCTTAATTACTTAGGATCCAATCATTGGCTTAGGGGCCAAACCATCAAAGCCCAATTTGGCCCAGAACATGGGTGGCCATATGAGGCAAAGATCGGCTTCTTCATTGACCTTGACAAACATGCAGGTGTATTTGTATATAGCAAATAACTACCTGGTGGTTTCTCCTTTAAAGAGTTAGCATTATTTCATGTGACGCCCCTTTCAGTGGCTACACAAACACTTACCCTTGGGCATATTATCTTGGAGAAGGTGGGAAACTACAGCAGGTCTCTGATGAAGCACGCTCTTTTGGAATTTCTCCAGGGTAGTTTTTGCTGCTCCAGAATCTTTGGTGAGCAGCCCATGCAAATCTAGCATGCATATGTGAGAAAGGAAATAACATCTGTTATCTTTGTACTGTAATATTAAGATATTAGATCATATAAATCAATAAAGATTATATATAGAGCAACACTTGCAAAAATGGTTATATTTCTTGATTTCCAGTGGATTTACATCCTTGTAGGCATCTGAAATGCTGTGTAAAATTATTTGAAAACACTGAAATTTCCATATATAGCTATGTCATGTTTATTTCTCCATGCAGGGCTGTGGTTGTGCTATAGGGAAGTTAGGAAAATGCAATCTGATAAGCCTGTGTGGCAATAAGCTTTTCTGCAACAATCATCCTAATTAACCCCAACCTTTAATTATGACATTGGGTATAACCTGATATGCAACTTTACCACTGACTTCTTCCTCTTCTTACCTAAAGTCTGTCCTCATGAACACAAGTACACAGTGCAGACAAGCTCAAATATATCATTTTTTAGGAGGAAGAAGATTCTGTCATGATTTTTATGATGTCGTTTTTATTTCTAAATTACACTGTTTACACTGCAAATAATTCACTACCATATAAAACTTAATTCCTAACCCAACAAGTGTATTTTTGTTAGTTGTAATATTGGTGTGTAGGCGACATCTCAGATCATTTTGTCTGGTCATGTGCTTTCAGAAAGAGCCAGGATGGAACTGCTTTCTGACAGGCTGTTGTTTTGGATTTTACTATTGAGTTCTTAGATCTACCAGGCAGCTGTTATCTTATGTTAGGGAGCTGCTATCTGGTTCCCTTCCCAGGCTTCTGGGGGGGGGGTTATATCACTCCAACTTGCAGTTCAGCAGTAAAGAGTGACTGAAGTTTATCAGAGCACAAGTCACATGTCTAGGGGCAGCTGGGAAACTGACAATATGTCTAGCTCCATGTCAGATTTCAAACTTAAATATAAAAAAATCTGCTATTTGTAAAATGGATTTCAGTGCAGAATTCTGCTGGAGCAGCACTATTAACTGATGCGTTTTGAAATACAGTAAGGCTAGCCCTATGACTTCAGCTATACTGCAGCCAAATAAGTATGGATTAAGATACTTGTTGCAGAATATTTCAGGAGGCATTTTCCTCAACAACAATCAGTAGTCAATAAGGGAACAGCAAAGTCTTATGACAGGACAGAGATACTAGCCAATAGAGCTACTGTGTTCTAGCCATGGCCTGCCTGATGCCTCATAGTATGTGTAAGGAGCACTGATCCTGTAGTAGGTCACTGCACTTACTGCAAGTATTAAAGAGATGTACAATTAGTTACCAGCTTAGAAACATAGAACATCGTTAATACATAATGTCTTATGAAAGATGTCGAAAGTAATCCGAGGCAGAGATTCTTACCGCCATTATATTAAATATTCTCAGGGATAACAAGAGCATGAAATCAGCGCAACTTACCTTTTCTCATTGTTTGCATCTTCTTTACATCCTCCTGCGTTTCAGCGCTGGCCTTGCGTATGACACCGCTGTATTCTTGAGTCATCTGGGCCGCCAGAAAAGGGCATTTTGATGCACTCTGCCCACTAGCCACGTCTGGGTGATCCGCTGGCACTTGGGATCCAGTAATGCCTCCCTGAGCCTGGGTCCCATTGAGTGGTGCTGGAGGAATTTAAATATAGAAATTAGATATGAAGAGGGTTATTGATCAAAGGTCTAATGTTAACAGGTTTTTTATACCTTGAATGAACTCGCAACTCGAATAGTATCTTATTTTAGAAAAAACTCGAATGGAAAAAACTTGATTCTGCGAGTTCCAGTTGCGACACGCGAAAAACTCAAATTGGTCGAGTTTTCAGAGAAAAAACCTAGATTCGCTTGAATCATTTGTGTTTTTGTCCAAAACCCTCTGAAAAAAACTCGATCATGAAGACTGTTAACATCTACAAATGGCTCAAGGGACCTCTGCCATTGACTTCTAGGGCAGGTTTTAGAAGGTGTATTAAAACTATTTCCAGGGTCAGGGTGTAATAAATCTGAAAAAATTTAGGGTTTTTTTTTTTAACCTGAAAATGTGAGTTTTGACCAAAAAACACAACTCAAAAACTCAAATTGTCATGGACAAAACAACTCAATCCTTAAAGGAGAAGGAAAAGTTACAACTAATTAAGCCTTATCAGAAAGGTCCACCTAAATATACCAGTAAACCCTCAAAGTAATGCTACTCTGAGTCCTCTGCCAAATGAAACACTGCATTTCTTTCCTTCTATTGTGTACTCATGGGCTTCTGTATCAGACTTCCTGCCTTCAGCTTAAACCTCCTTGCCGAGGGCATGAGCATGCTCAGTTTGCTCCTCTTCCCCCCTCACTTCTCTGCTGTAATCTAGGCCCAGAGCTATAAGTGAGTAGGGAGAGACTCAGGCAGGATGTGATGTCACACCAAGCTAATCCTGCAGCTGCTATCCTAAACAAACAGAGAGCTTCTAGAGCTTTTTAATCAGGTATGGTAAAACATTCTACAGAATAAATATAGCATTCTAGCTTGCACTATTGGAGCTAATCTACTGGCAATAGAATGCCAATTTCTTTTAATAAATCTGCCCCTAACTTTTACTACAGGTATGGGATCCCTTATCTTTGAAACCCTCTATCCAGAAAGTTCAGTATTACAGAATGAACATCTCCATAGACTCAATTATAATCAAATAATCCAGATTTCTAAAAATGGTTTCCTTTTTCTCTGTAATAATAAAACAGTAACTTGTACTTGAGCCTAGACTGAAGGTATGAAGATCCAAATTACAGAAAGATCTATAACCCGGAAAACCCCAGGTACTGAGCATTCTAGATAACAGGTCCCATACCTGTACTACGAGGGTCATAAATAGAGTACAAATATGCTGTCATGTTGGGCAAATATTCATTCTTATACATGTAAAATTGTTCATGTGTATTAATTGCATTGGGGAAACTACAGATAAGTGAATATTCCAATATCTGTCCCTTCGAAAGTAAATAATTATATATTTTTCACATTTTTATGGAGTTCTAACTGGTATATAGTATACCTTTCCCTTTTTGAGCCGGCGTAAAAATAATGGCAGAAATAAAGGCATCAGCAATGGGTTAATTGATGACGCATGTCGTTCATTTTCACAAACATATGTGAGTTTGTAATAAAGGGACAGTTTAAGGGTTTTAGATTATATCAAAAAGAAGGGGGTGTGTTTTTTTTTTTAATTTTAAGAAACCCAAATGACTACATTGTTGCAAATCTCATGCAGTGCAGTATACAGTGAATAAGGGTCATTTGGAATGGAAAGAGATTTTCATGCTATTCGGACTGTAAATGAGGATTAAGTTGATACCAGACACACCTTGCTGAGCACAATCACTCCTGGGATTTTTCCCTTTGCTCTAGTTTCACAAGAGTCACAGGCACATTTGGACAAACTCCCTTCACCCATCTCGCAGTACGTGACAAGAAATACTCAGCTGCGCCGGGTTAAATGGGAGACGTAATAAAACCGATTTAGTTATGGAATGTTTATAGTCGTCGTTTATATGTTATTCACAAAAGCATCTCAAGAGGAAATGTTAGAGAAGCAGCCAGTACCCGTAAGACACACGACAAGACAAATACCTGAACACAAAAGATGTTTTGAATGGGAGAAATAAAAGTAGACTGTGTGTTCTTTGCCAGAAATCATGTTTAAAGGGCAAGTCAACCCCCAAAATAAAAATATGCCTAATGCAAAACAACATAATTCTAAGCAGCTTTCCAATATACAGTTATAAAAACAGTTGCTATTGGAAGTAGCATTTGTTTAACTTCTGGTTGTTTCTTTTTAAACAATGTTGCAAAAGTCTTGGTTCCCCAGCAAAGACAGGTCTGTTCATCAGCTGCCTTGTATCAACAGTCTGAGCCACCAGGGCTGAGAATAGAAAGGGACCAACTCTGCTTTCAATAGCAAATACATATACAAATAACTTAAAAACCATAGAAAAAAATGTAATGAATGTGTATTGCAACGTTGTTTAGAATTATGATTTATTTTATTAGGCAAAAATGTACTTTTGAGGTTGACATTCCCTTTAAATGCAAATGACTTTGTGATTACAGTGCTGGAAACCTCAGTCTGATCTCACAGATATGTGGTTTCCAATTCAGAATCTGAACGGTCACAATGAGCTGCTGAGGGTACTGCTGCACCCAAAAAATAGAATGTACTGCTCTAATGGGGACCGTGGAGGGCCATTAGCTCTACCTGTACAGTACTTATGCTCCTCAGAATATTTAAGTGCTAGACATTTCAGTACACAGTTTAAATGGGGTCGCTGGCCTGAAGAGCTTACAATCTATTACACAATCCCAGGGGCTGATCAGTCACACAGGACTGCTCTATGCCAGTCCCATGATGCAGAGCCCCTAACCACCATGAGCATCATAAAATCCACTAAAATGACTAAAAATGTTACTAAACGGGCCTCTTAGGGGCAGATTTATCAAGGGTCGGTGTGAAAATTTAGAGATATTTTTGTTGTGTACTTGGACTAGGAAGTAGTCCAGATTTGATTTGAATAAAAATTTGAAAATTCGAATATCAAAATCTATCATGTACTTAAATTTCAAAACTTTAAAGATTAAAAATTCGACTTCGACCATTTCACCATTTAAAACCTGCTGAATTGCTGTTTTAGCCTATGGGGGACATCCTAGAACCTATTTGGAGTCAATTGGTGGACTATGAACAATCAAAAGGGTTTTTTTTATCAGAAAAAACTTTGAATCAAATTCGATTGAATGCGCTGTTACTTCGATTCGTATTCGAGCGAAAGCGGCCTATTCACCCAGAAAAAAAAAAAAAAGTATTTTTTTTTTTTGATAAATTTCAGTTGGTCTTTTATTCGAATTTCTGCGTTTTTTTTTTTTTATTCGAAATTCGACCCTTGATAAATCTGCCCCTTAGTGTAGTGATTCATGCACAACCTGCACTATTCACAGGCAAAAACACTTAGGGGCAGATTCACTAACTTCGAGTGAAGGATTCGAATGAAAAAAACTTCGAATTTCGAAGTTTTTTTTGGGTACTTCGACCATCGAATTGGTTAAATTCGTTCGAATTCGATCGAAATCGAACGATTCGAAGTAAAAATCGTTCGACTATTCGACCGTTCGATAGTCGAAGTACTTTCCCTTTAAAAAAAACTTCGACCCCCTACTTCGGCAGATAAAACCTACCGAAGTCAATGTTAGCCTATGGGGAAGGTCCCCATAGGCTTGCTAAGCTTTTTTTGATCGAAGGATATTCATTCGATCGTTTGATTAAAATCCTTCGAATCGTTCGATTCGAAGGATTTAATCGTTCGATCGAACGAAAAATCCTTCGATCGTTCGATCGAACGATTAGCGCTAAATCCTTCGACTTCGATATTCGAAGTCGAAGGATTTCAATTCGAGGGTCGAATTTCGAAGTATTTTTAACTTCGAAATTCGACCCTTAGTGAATCTGCCCCTTAAAAATATCTACGGTGGGGGACATACATGTCAATGGGATAATTAACCGACCAATGTTGTTAGGACCAATAACTCTGGGAGCACTGAGTAAAATAAAAGAATTGTTTTATATGTTGTGTTGCCTTACGTATGGAATGAATAATCACAAAACATAATTTATATATTTGGTAGGCCAATATAAGAAACCTCATTTTTCCAGTTGGGCCCAGTACTTGTGTGTAAAATTCTGGCTCCAAACTGTATGAAACATAACTTTATAGGCCACTGAAATGACTGGATCCTCCACCCTTTCTACTCGTTTATAGTCATCCTGATTTTTGGCAGTACTTGTTACTCTTCCCTGCCACAGACAGAACAAGGGATTATATTTTACATTACAGTACATTCCCTTCTGACTCTCACATTTAAATCTGAAACGATAGCGCCCTATTAAAACTAACAAAAAAGCTGCCAAGTTTCAACTAAATCAAACAGAGGCAGACGCCTCATAGAACGAGTCTTCCCAGATCATTCATTATACAATTATAAGCATATAATTCTGAATAAAACAAAATGAAGTTGTTAAGGCTTGAATCAGACATAATACAGATATGGGACCAGTTATCAAGAATGCCTGAGAGCTGGGCTATTCCGGATAAGGGTCTTTCTGTAATTCGGATCTCCATACCCTAAGCCTGCTAAAAATCATTTAAATAAACCCAACAGAAGTGGATAAAGTACAAGGTACTGTTTTACTATTATAGAGAAAAAGGAAATATTTTTTTTAAAAAAATTAATGATTTGATCATAATAGAATCTATGGTAGAAAGCCATCCTGTAATTCGGAGCTTTCTGGATAATGGGTTTCCGGATAATGGATCCTATACCTGGGAGAAGTCCAGCAAATCCTACTTTAGAACCAAACACAAAATGCAAGACCTTAAAGGGGTTGTTCACCTTTAAATTAACTTTTAGTATGATGTAGAGAGTGATAGTCTGATACAATTTGCAATTGGCTTTCATTTGTAATTATTTGTTGTTTCTTGAGTTATTTAGCTTTTAATTCAGCGGCTCTCCAGTTTGCAATTTCAGAAATCTGGATGCTAGGGTCCAAATTACCCTAGCAACCATGAATTGATTTGAATAAGAGAGGGCCTGAATACAAAGATGAGTAATAAAAAGTAGTAATAACTATAAATTTGTATCCTTACAGAGCATTCATTTTAGATGGAGGTCAGCGACCCCACATTTAAAAACTGGAAAGAGTCAGGTAGGTAAATAAATAAAAAAAATTATAAAAAATAAATTATGACAACCAATTGAAAAGTTACTTATAATTAGCCATTCTATAAGACACTAAAAGGTGAACCACCCTTTTATAGAAACCTGGCTTTGGCCCATTTACATCACATTTTAAATGTTTCTCTTGTTGAGTGTGCTAATGATTATTATTTGTACCTTAGGCCTGAAAACTGTCTCACCTAGAGGACTCATTCCTAAATGTGAGAGGTCAAGTTGTGAAGATAGAGAATGTATAACATAGGAATGAAAGAAAGTTGTGTACAAAGGGACTGGCACCCCCAGTACGATTGATAAGGACAACGGCAGCATATTAAGTTCATGATAACACAGTGAAAGTGGGTTCAAAAAACAGAACATTTCCCTGGTTTCTAATTCATGCACCTAATCCAGGAATTCAATTCTCATTGTCATACCTCTTCAGGGCATTTGCAATATAGGTATATTGAATTCTGGCTTTAGGGCAGTAAATAATGAATATGCTTCTAGGAGAACTGAAAAGGAGTAACAAGAGACATCTCCTACTTAGATTGTAAGCTCTAAAGGGCAGGGACTTCCTTCACATATCAAGTATCGGCGCTCATCCAATATTCAGCTAAGTTCAGGGTGCATCTCCCAAAATGTATTTCAATATTTGTAGAAGGTGGAGGCACTCATGGATTCAAGTATTAATGAATTTATTGAATTATTCCCATATTTCCACACCATCTACGTATTTTGTTTACTTTAGAACAGTCGTCAGGATATATATATATATATATATATATATATATATATATATATATATATATATATATATATATACACACACACTCTGTATAGACCTGGGTGCCAGCTAGAGAGGATAAACATTTGCATGAAGAATAGCGACAGTCACAGGATTTGTTTTAGATGCAAGCAATAAGTATTTATTCCTCTCAACATTTTGATCCCTCACTGGGATCTCGTCAGGAGATTTTGCTTGTAATCTCCTGACGAAGATCCCTGTGGCGGATCGAAACATTGAGTGTAATAAATACTTATTGCTTGCATCTACAACAAATCCCGTGAGCGTCGCAATTCTTCATGCAAATATATATATATATATATATATATATATATATATATATACCCCAATATTTCACAGACCAGCACTCCCTTTGATGTAAGATAAACAATCTTTTATTGCATCTTTATCCAACGTTTCGGTCCCTTTTGGGACCTTTTTCAAGGATGATACCTTGAAAAGGGACCGAAACGTTGGATAAAGATGCAATAAAAGATTGTTTATCTTACATCAAAGGGAGTGCTGGTCTGTGAAATATTGGTGTATACAAGATTTACCGCGCACCCCTGCTTTTTTCAAGATTGACCTTGGAGTGCGGATACTCATTTGGAAGAGAGATATATATATATATATATATATATATATATATATATATATATATATATATATATATATATATATATTTATATATATATAGTGCAGAAATGACCAGCAACACCAGGGTTTCAGTGAAAAAGCAATATATTCATATGCATATATGCATTGGCTACAGATGCACATATGAATATATTGCTTTTTCACTGAAACCCTGGTGTTGCTGGTCATTTCTGCACTACATATTTTTTTACCGAGCACCCAGGTATAGAACCAACAAGCGGTGTGCCACCCCACTGCTGAGGATGGTGGGATTTGAGTACACAGCTGCTTAAGCAATACAGTGTATAATAGTTGATATATATATATAGTAGCTACACCAGCCCTGAGCACTTACTGAACACACACAAATTTTTTTCTTGGGGCTGTAGTTGCCCTTTAAAAGGGACATCGGCAAAGGGCGAAGTAAATGAACTGAGTAATTCCTGCTCATCACTGATTTACTTACTCTTGGAATCTGACGTCTCCTTTGTCTCTTGCTGATGAACAGCCGAGGTGCTCAGCTGAGCACATGACAAAGGCTTGGTGCCCATCATCACGGGGCAGTTCTGAGCATAGGTGACTAAAGATTTGCCCGCTTTCTGCAGAAAAGTCTGGGAAACACGGGCGAGAAAGGGACAGCGGCGCACGATCGTATCCATTCTGGACGGGGAGTTTTCTAATCTGCAAAGAAGGCAATAAAAAAAAAAAAAAAAACAAGACGGTGTTATTATAGTACAAACTGTCATCACTTGTTGAGTTTAAAGTACAAGAGTCATTAGAATGTATTCTTAGATCCATTATCTGCCTGGGACCTGAGGTTTTCTAGATATGGGATCAGTCCCTAATACAGATCAAAAGTTTATAAGGCTTCTGAAAAATACCAATGTTGGTTAATACAGTTTAGTATCATCGGGGACATGGTGCTGTTTTATTATAGCAGAGGAAAAGGAAATCCGTCAAAAAAAATAAGAATTATTTGCTTACACAGGGCTCTATGGGAAATGGTGGTATTCTGATACTTAGTAGCTTTTCCAATGATGGGTTTCTGGCTAACAGATCCCATACGCATTTACTAAATCCTAACTGAGAACATTAATAGAAAAATGAAGACGTTTTTAGACCATAGTAAGAGTTATCATTGGACTGATGCTCCGGGGCTATCCCTGAACTAAATACCCACTCCCCCATCTGTGTATTAGAAAAGCATCAAGCTGCTCTTATAATAGAATGACATAAATTCAAACCAAAAGTCCATAGGCTACAGAAGAAAAACTTTCAACAGGATTGTTGCAGGACTACAATTCCCAGCATTCAAAGCAGAGCTGCTCGTACATCTCGTATGTATGCATACAGAACACATGTGCTTTAATATTGAGACACAGGCACGTGTATAAGGGAGCGATATCTGTCAAGTCCACTCACCTGTAGCGCGAACGAACGTGAATGGCAACAGTCAGCCCTGCTTCTTGCGCTTCCAGCAACTATCACTACAATGTCACCTGGCAGAGTGAGCGCTTCCGGCTGCTGCCTAGCCAAGGCCTCTCATGGATCTGCCACGCCATTGGTTAGCTGTATAGCCCGCCCTTTCGACTGACCAATCGTGTAACGATAGTGGTATTGGGAAATACTGTATATGCCCTAAACACGCAAGATAGTGATGTCATTACACGCTAGGAGTGTCTCGCAGCTGAGAGACAAACCAGCGGTAGCCTGTTGGTTTCCAGCGGCTTTTCCTTTATTCAATCTTGAGTACTCTATTAGAATAAAAAAAATGTTACACAGAACATGAGTAATTAGTCCTTTTTGGCAGCAGTCTTGCTAACTACCTCCTCTATGAGGTAAATACCCTCACACCTCAAAGTTGCTAAATCCTGACTAAATCCACATATCCAGAAGTGCTGCTCTCCCTCGTGTGTGCCATGACCTGCCTTTGGGGGTTCTTCCCTTGCGTGCCCCATTATACAACCAATGAGCCTCTTCTGCTGCAGAAATCCAACATTAAATACTCAAAATTGGACAGCAGGCAGCTCATACTACAAAATAAAGTAAAATAATAGTCTTTATTGACTCCAGTTTAAATCAGGCAATAAGCACATTTACGCCTCTTACCCTCTTAATCATTTATTTAACACTAAATACTCCAGTTGTCCCTAAGCATGTTGGACAGATCCCCTGTAACTAGGGCTGAGGAAAGAGGAATGGCTATTGTAAGCCTGAAACGTTGCTGTGCTGTATTTCTGTCTGAGAAAATGCCCCCTAAATAAAGGCTTTTTAAGAAAAATTGCCTTGTCTCTGTGCTGTCTAATCCGAAAAAAGACCTGTAACTAGGGTTGCCACCTTTTCTAGAAAAAAATGCCAGCCATCATATGTTTTTATGGTTTTTCCCTATACTTAACATTGCAATCGTGCAACATTTTTACTGGCCAGATGGCAACCCTACCTGTAATAGCAACATATTTTCAGACAGAATGTGATGATATATTGGTGATGTATGTAGTATGAATGTAAATTAAACAAATACTTTTATAGTCTTATTCTAACTGCCCAGCGACACCCTTTCATGTTTTTGCACATGGTGCCATTTTATCCTATAGGATCTGGTACAACTGGCACTTACAATCAGGCCCGGACTGGCAATCTGTGGGTTCTGGCAAATGCCAGAGGGGCTGCTATAAGGTCCCTTAGAAAGTCAGTATTTAGTGGGCTGGTGGCTGCTGTTTGGGCCTCTATGTGGGCTGTTTGGGCCTCTGAGTACCTGAAATGCCAGGGCCTATTTTTTTCTCAGTCTGAACCTGCTTACAATAGGCAAATTCTTCCACTATTACAAACACACTTGATGGGCATTGGCTGCTTTACCCCCACTAGAATTTTTGCTACAACTTTGCATTTAGGCTAAATTCATTATATTAGAAAAAGTATGCAGGCTGGCACAAGACTGGACTAACAAAAAAGTGGTGCATTTAAAGGAAAGCTATACCCCTCAAACAATGTAGTTTTCTATAAAGATATATTGCTAAGTTAAAACAGCTCATAAGTAAAACCCTGATTCATGTAAATAAACCATTCATAATAATATACTTTTTCAGTAATATGTGCTATTAGGTAATCATAAATAGAAAATTGCCATTTTAAAAAATAAGGGCAGCCCCCTGGGATCATATGATTCACTGTGCACACAAACATACCAAACAAACTATACATGTTCGGTCACATGAGCCAATTATACAGAATTCTGTCTTTTGCTTCCACACGTCTTCCTGTTACCGTTACAGTTGTAGTATTTCTCTGGTCAGGTGATCTCTGAGGCAGCACAGAGACCATCACAAAATGGTGGTTCAAGGCAAGAGATGTAAAAGGTCAATATTTACTTAAATATATATATATCGGTATGACAAGATTCTTTAATATGCCACTTAATTTCATATAAACTATGTTGCTCAAGTATTCATTTTGGGGGGTATAGTTTTCCTTTAATTTTTTTTAAAAGAAAAAGCATTAAACAAAAAGTAACCTTACACGTTTTGTGCCTAAAGGGCACTTAATCATAGGACACTTTTTTAGGCTACTCATTTTTATGACATTTTTCTAACGGCTGCGGGTCTCAATGTGTGTGCACCTGGACATTACACTGTTTTCGAAACGTTCTACTTACTAGCATTATTTACCTATTTTTGGAAATCTTCGCTTTTGCATTAAATCTATGATATGTTGGGTAATACAATACATACATTTTAAATATTGTGGACTGGGCAATTGATGGAATTACAATTTGTAACTGCAATTACTTCATAAATTACCCCATTCTGCATCGCACTGCATTTTTGTGGAGCTTCCGGACATGACAATGTACTATTTATTGTTTTCGTTTTCCTTGTACTTCTTTCATCCTATGAGTATACATTCATTTTTTTTAGCAATGAAGTACATAGAAATCAGCCAGAGATTCCCTTAAAGGTTGACATTAATCCCAGGGCATGGATGGACTGTAACAGGAACAGGTTTTCTCAAACTGTGGCCACAAAATAGGAAGCATGTAATTGTAAAGAATGTCACTGTGTATGGATTATGCTTAAAGGGTACCTTTTGGGCAAAAATATTATCCCAAACAAAGATGCGGGCTAATAGAGCCAGCATTCCAGTTGGGGGTAACAGTAGGTTTTTTTTAAATGCCCCCCGCCATTGCAAGGAGCAAGCTTCTGTTGCAAGTGGCCAGTTGTATATAGTGCATGGGCATAATGTGCTTCTGACATCATGCACATAATGAGAAAGTCGTGGCATTCGCTCATTATGCACATGCTTGTGCCCCCAACATGGCCGCTCGTACTGGTAGCTCCCTCCCGTTGTGGGTGGCCTAATGCTGGCGGGGGGCAATTAAAAAAAAAAACTACTGTTACCACCCAACCGGAGTGTGGGCTCTATTAGCCCACACCTTTCGTTTGGGATAATATTTTGCCCAACAGATGCCCTTTAACTGGGCACTTTGGACTATAGCCCAAACCATGACAAACAACCACATACAGATCATTAATCCTTCTCTACTAAACTGTAATTCAGCATTATACATTGAAGCAGGTAGAGTTCTTTTAGCATCCAGAGTCCAGTAACGGCAACTTTTATACCGATTCAGCCAATGATTGGTATAGTGTAGTGTGTGTGACTGCTGGTCCTTAAAGATCCTGTGCTCCAGAAGAATAGCTCTTATACTGTCTTTGCTTTGTCATTTTTAAAAGGGGTGTCTGGATACTGTTGGTCCACAGAGTCAGTGTGTTCCTTACATCTAAAAACTTATTGAAAACTTACTGTTACTGAAACTTACTACTCAATGCTTAATCTTACCACTTTAGTCAACATCTCTTTGTAGACTGAAACAAAAAACAATACATTTTGCACAATCCCATGCTTTTACATAAACATAATCTAGCTAATACCTACTTCTGTGCGTATTTATATGTAAACCTACATCAGAATTTAAATAGGATTAAACAACTTTCTACCTGAGCCTTCTTACTGGCATATTTCACAGATTCAAGGGGGAGAAGTTAGTAACCAAAGTAACCAAAGGTGCACATTCATTATGCCGGTCAAGTTGGCAGGTATTACACCATTTTATTACAGAAAGGGGTACTTAGCCAGAAAAAAAATATTGTCTTACTGGATCTGCTGGCTGACATAGCCTGCTATCAGCTTGGGGAAAATATATCATCGCTGAAAGACAAGAGGCCAAGCTTTCTTTTGTCTAGCCTTAATGGATGCATATACCTCAGTAGTATCCCAGCTCTCCTATAGCACTGCAAAAACACAGACACTATACACATACACAGACCCCATTATGGCTCATCACAGTGGGATATCACAGCTGAAAGTGTGTCCAAGCAAAAGCTTGCCTTGTCACAATGCAGTCAGTAGTAGCACTTCTTCCAACATATAGGCTTACAATGCACAATGGAGCAGGAGGGCCCACCGGTAGCTTTCCTGGTATAATGTTGGACCAGTCTAACACTAGTGGGGAAACATCTCTGGTGGGGAAAACATCTCTGATGGGGTGTTTGGTGCTATTTCAATATATTCTTAGTCAGCTCATGGTTCTGCACAATTCTGCCTAATGGCAATGACACAGTGGTGCATTGCTCCCAGGTAACAAAGTACCCGAAAATACCAACCCCTCTGTATGCATTTTCCCACAATTACACTAAATTGGCATCTATACTGTAAAGGGTTTTACATGCAGCAATTTGAATGCATCCAGAAGGCCAGGCATTTTCCTTGCCACCTGCAGGAGAAGCAATTTCCCATGGGCTACACGGCACCACATGTCATTGCCCTTAAAGTCTGTGGAGATCAAGGCACAGAGTCAAAGATTACATCCACACAGTGTGCTGAATTGACAGGGTTAATGAGCATGCCATCAATAGAGATAGTAAAAAGGGGAGTAGGACCAGGCTTAAAGGGATACTGTCAAAATGAATCAGTTAATAGTGCTGCTCCAGCAGAATTCTGCACTGAAATCCATTTCTTAAAAGAGCAAACAGATTTTTTTATATTCAATTTTGAAATCTGACTTGGGGCTAGACAAATTGTCAATTTCCCAGCTGCCCCAAGTTATGTGCCTATAGGACAATGCCTATAACTTAATAATATCGATAAAGGACTCATACTATACAAATTCTTCCTCCAAACCTACATAACACCCCTGAAGCTGAAGAAATTTGGCAGGAGACAGGACGACCTGTGACGGAGATGTAAATCTCCTGGGGCCTATTTTATCCATATGGCCTGGTCCTGTCCCCCATACAAGAATTCTGGTCCAAAATAGAGAAGACCCTAACAAATGAACTGGGAATGCCACAGGTGGACCCAGCACTCTGCTTGCTGGGAATAATAGATGAGGTAATACCCACCAATGCAACTAGAGTTCGGTACCAAACACTCATGTTCTATGCCAATAAAACTGTTATCATGCACTGGATGGGAGGAACTCTCCCCTCCCTAACCATCTGGAGGCGCCTGGTTGATGAAGCTCCCCCCTTGTAAAACTAACTTATGAAATGAGGGGGGCTCATAACAAGTTTGACAAAATATGGGGGGGACTGATGTGGCCAGGATTCTGTGGACAGGTAATTGGTCCCTTTAAACCTGAGTAGGCTTGCCACCTGACCGGTATTTTACTTGCCTGGCCGGTACAAATGATGGTTGATCCCAATGTTATTAATAGGGAAAAAAGATAAATATATAGGAAGGCTGGTATTTTTTTCCAGAAAAGGTGGCAACCCTAAACCTGAGGTGACCTGCTTTATAATGGCATCTATAATTGCCTGCATTATAACAATTCCTTTACTTAGTGACAAGACCCTTCTGTCAGTAAAAGCCGGAGCTTGTTCCGACATCACTCATATGCCGTATTACCAGACGGTGTACTGTTAATTGTTGTTTTGTGTTTGTCATTGTTAAAATCAATAAAAATTCACCTTTAAAAAAATTAATAGAATTGTGGAACTCCTGAAATAAAGTTCAGACTGATTCACAGAGGTTAACTACAGATGTAACTTTTAATATAACACCCCACTCAGTTCACTCTGCAATGAACTTAGACTCAACCCTACCCAAGGCCAGATTCCTGGTACAATCCCTGCTCAAGGTTGGAAGAGTGGGTGTAAGGGGACAGGATTCTGCCAGAAATATATAATATATGACTTAGTATTACTTATGATTACCTTGGGATGCTGGGCTCAGACCGTCCTGTCTCAATGTTGCCTTATCTAGTAAGGTTAGGAGATAATTTAACAAATCAGGGACGCTACATATAAATAAATAAAGTTTACTTGGCTGTTTTGATTGAATTTTTCCACATTATTTGGTACCCTCAGTGTATAGGCAGTGGCAGTGGGATGGGCATGTAACTTTACCTAGGCTATAGTCTGCAGCAGAAATGCAAAGTTGAAACTATACTAGTAAAATAGAAATTATTGAGTTAAAATGCTAACAAACTTTGTGTGTAAAACACTGGGGGTAAATCTGATTTAGTGTCAAACAAGCAGCTTATCACACTGGGCAATTAAATACCTGGCACTGATTGTTCTTTCTGTTATTCAGGGCCAGAAAAATGTGTGCAGTAATCTGTTATATGACATACATCAGCTGTAAATCTATTTCAAGTTAGGTTCAAATGGTTGGGAAGGGGTCTAAAGCTGTACAATGTGCTTTTATGGAGGGTGCTTGAAAATGCAAACATAAGAGTGGCAGACTTTTTGTTAGTCCTCAAAAAACAGTACATAGGATCAAAGAGCACCTGTGTGTTATATATATATATATATATATATATATATTTCCAGAATGAACCCGCAACACAGGTTTTTTTCAATAGAAGAGTGTATTAAGTATATTAGTAAAGCATTGGCTGGAACATGCTTTACTAATATACTTAATACACTCTTCTATTGAAAAAAACCTGTGTTGCTGGTTCATTCTGGAAATATATGAAAATTTTAACCGTGCAACTGGGTGTAGTCGAGAAGCGGAGTGCCACCCATCTCATCAATATATATATATATATGATATTTTGGTCACTTGGAGAGGAGAAACTAGGAAATTCCACACAATGGTAGAGGAAGCAAATAAAAACCACCGTACCTTTAGGTTTACAGAATTGGCAGAGGGGTCCCTTCATTTCCTTGTACAGCTCCCAATAAATCAAGGTAAAATCTGTACAGACCTGCACTCTAAAAGCACAGACCATAACAACCTCTTAAATGCAACCAGTTTTCATGTGTAAAATGTAATGACAGCCTTAAGTATTGCAGATTTTCAAAAAAGTTGTAAGGAAGAAATTATTTTTATTATTATTTTTAACCTGTATTTATAAATAACATATACCACAGTGCTGTACAATACATGGGTTTATACATTACATAGAAAGCAACAAATAATCTAAAAAATTTAAAGTAAACTTTACAAGATGCAATATAGTTTCATACTGCTTAGTGTATTTAAAATAATTTCCTTTATTTATAAGCAGAAACACATTAACACAGAGATTGTTCCTAAATGGGACAAACAGTTCCACATGCCTCTCTCTATCAATCAATCAATCTAATTACCTATTAATCTGTCTGTCAGTCTGTTTCTCTATTAATGTATTCCAACTGAGTCATTATACATTGATTATATTCTGATAATCTAATATCCTCCATCTAAGAGCCACTCATATTTTTTTATTACTGCAGGAACTTAATATCATTAATATCTTACATAGTATAAGAGTTCTGTCTTCCTTTGCAGACATATTGGGTTAATTTTCCTGTTCATGCACAGTGTGCAAAATGCAAATGTCCTCCACTACATTCGCCATGTATTTTACCCACAATGCAGCATTTCCCCCCCCCCCATAATTTCATTGTCATCACACAAGCCACGGGAGCTGCAGTTGTGGCTAGTGCGTTAAGATTAGCGCAACTACAGAAGCTATTGCACTGAATAATTCCTAGTCTAGTTGGTGCTATTTCCAGCATTTTGCATGTGAGTGATGTGCAGGCCCGGATTTACAAACTTGCCGCCCCTAGGCCGGCTCTACTCATCGCCCCCGCTCCCCTGCCGGTGCCATCCCCTTTGCTTCCCCTGTCCAGCACTGTTACCTCCACTTCCGGTTTCCCCCTGTCCAGCGATGTCCCCTTGCCTTCCAGGGTCTTCTGCTTTCTGTGCGTGCGCATGCACATAGCTTAACACTCGGGAACAGCACTGTGCCGTCCCCTTCACTTCCCCCTGTCCAGCACTGTCGCCTCCACTTCCGCTTCCCCCTGTCCAGCGATGTCCCTCCCCTTCCAGGTGCCGTCCTCTTCCCCCTCAGTGTGTGCGCGCGCATGCGCACATCTTAACACTTGGGAACAGCACTGGAGACTGACGTGAGTCTCCAGTGCTAGTTACTGATGCGGCTGGGCCGCCCCTGAAATTGCACCGCCCTAGGCCCGGGCCTATGTGGCCTTGCCTCAAAACCGGGCCTGGTGAGGTGCACCCTATTGTTTTAGAGCAACTGTGCTGCCCCAATTGAGGCAGGGTGCTGTGGGAACCCTGGAACTAGGGCCTTGTTCAGAGGTGGGGCTAGCTCCAGGATTCCTCAAGGTCAATAGGGCCATCAAAGAACTGGAGGCAGTAAGGTTGTGTAACGCTGCCAAGCGCAACTATATGAAGTGTAAGGAGTGCCTTTAATGCACGTACCTGTATGAATGGGATTTTTCTTCCAACTGAAGACGAGAAGTTTACACACGGTAGCGAACATAAATTACTTCTGTTGCTTTGTGCCTCTTAAAGCTGAAGTGGGTGACCAAAGCACAATGCTATTTTGAAAACAAGTAGACCAGTATATTTAGTGACAGAGCTGAACTGAAATCCTGTATTTACATGGACCATTTATCTAATTTCCCAGCCAGATGCCTGTCCTTAATAGCTGAAAAACAGAGCTAGAAGCAAAGCATCTCAGTGGAAATGGCTTGCCTCAATACCAAGAAAAAGCAAAACAGTTTCTTACCAGTCATACTGTGACAATATCTGAATGTAGGATTCAATTCAGTATTTGGCAAGATTTTACTTTTTTAACATGATTTGGATTCGGCCAAACCCAAGTGCCTGGCCAAATCGAATCAAATTCTTAAAATCACGTAACTTTTTGTCACATGAATAAAGAAATTATTATAGAAATGTATGAGTGTGGATCTTCTTGTCCTTTCCTTGGCTTGGATTCAGTTCAGATTCAGTTCAGGATTCTTCATAGAAGATTCAGGATTCCCAAAAATAGGATTCGCTGAATCCCTTATTATTCTTTTTAGTCTCAAAGTTGAGAAGTATCTTGTTGTATTAACCCATCATTGAGTCCTTTCTTCTGTTTTTTTTCCTCTCTCAAAATTTAGCTAGACAGTCACCAGAGCAATTCAATTTTCAAATAAATGTGGCCAGAGCCCACGGTAATTACATATGGGATTCTTATCTCTGCTATAAAAATGCATTGCTTAAAATACATACTGCTATAAACAATGATGAATTGCTTCTGATTGCTTCTGATTTGGGATTATGTGAATGTCATGTAAAAACAGTGTATGATTCA
This sequence comes from Xenopus petersii, assembly GCA_038501925.1. NCBI lineage: Eukaryota > Metazoa > Chordata > Amphibia > Anura > Pipidae > Xenopus > Xenopus petersii. The sequence continues at coordinate 131,942,798 of CM076678.1, read as the reverse complement.
TCTAAACTAATTTAACAAATAACTAAATGAAAAGATAAACTCAGATGTTCAGCCTGCCATAAATATTTACATCAGATGCAGCTGGAGAAGGTCCTGGTAACCAGTAATTGAGTTTGTTGAGGAAATCACAAATACTGTTATGTTTTTGTCAGACCCACACATCAGTTATTTAGCTAGGCTCCTGAAATACATTCAGAAATATCCTGCTAAACTGATGGCTTTATGCTGATAGAAGGCAGATATCTATGTGACCTAAATACATCTGCCATCCTCTGTTTATTCACATTTTTTAGAGCTTCATGCCCTGTGGTCACTGTTTTTATTTCATTTCCAAAATGCATAGGCTGTAAGCTCTCATCTCTTTCTTATCATATATACATACCTCCCAACATTTTGGAAGTAAAAAGAGGGACAAAATTTTTTTTTCCGCACGTAGCGCAGCAATTTTTTGACCACACCCCTTTCTGTGGCCACACCCCCTAATTACCAGGTTCGTTTTACAAAATTTGGCAGGTTATAAAAGTTTGAAAATATTTCTCCTTATCTAAACTGTGTTTTTGTGTCTCAAAATTGTTACAAAGTATCTTATTTGCACCTGTTAGGTGTTCTGGGCTCTCTGCTAAAAGCCAATTAAGTGAGAAACTTTGTTTCTTTTTCTGGCTGTTCAGTGCAGAGAAAAGAGGGACTTTCCAGTACAAATGAGGGACTGCGGGTTGAGCTGTCAAAAGAGAGACTGTCCCTCCGAAAAAGGGACAGTTGGGAGGTATGTATATATAGCCTTCAGAATGGACCTGCACTCCAAAAATTCTTGTGATCAAACAATTTTATTGAACATCACTCGTGTATCCAACGTTTTGGCCCACATTGGGGCGGCTTTTATCAAGGATGTATATATATATTATAAATAATTAAATAACAGTAAGGAAGGAATCTATCTGTGTAAGCTGTGTGCCCGAGCAAAGACCCCCAATGCCAAAGAAGCACTTGGAAATCCTAAAGAAGCCCTAAGAGAAGACCCCAGGTGTGGAAAATAGGAGTGCCGAATGTTAAAATAGGACTCCCAAAGAAGCAACAGGAGAAGAGACAAATGCAGATGCTTAATATGTCCACCAGAAAGACATGAGATATCCAAAACTCCTTTAAAACACCACTGTGTGCAGACTATCTCAGAGAAAAGAGTAGAGAAATGCTCTCGGCTGCCTGCCAGAACTGAGCGGACAAGGGGGCGCCTTGCAGAACATCTCTACCATGAGCTTGGTGAATGCTAAATAATGTTTTTATTTAATAGCAGATATATGATGGTGTCATCAGTGAAGTGAGCCTTGAGAGGCAGCGTACAAGTAAATTAATCTCAATGCCTCATGCAAAGATTTGGACTTGGTCCCTCCTACACATAAAGTATTCCAATATAATTATACAACAAATAAATGGTTACATGGAAGGCTTGTCATACCTCAAATAACAGCAATAGCAGAAGGGAAAGCAATCATTGGATAACAGAATTTTATATTTGACTGGATATCCTCCCCAATGTCAAACCTAATATGCATATTGCAATTTGAGAACAATCAACAGAATTGTTTGTGTGTGGGGGAGAAGTGGAAACCTGCAGATCTATGTCACCTCCTCCAAGCTAATTTCCCACATACATTACAGCTCCACTACAATTGTATGGGAAAAATCCCTGGTGAATTTTCAAAAGGAATTTGTGAAAAATCCACCAGATTTACAGTTTAGTAGTACAAGTATGGGATCTGTTATCCAGAAACCCATTATCCAGAATTCTCCGAATTACGAAAACAATGTCTCCCATAGACTCCATTATAATAAAATAGCCCAAATCTTTAAAATGATTTCCTTTCTCTGTGTAATAATAAAACAGTTACTTGTACTTGATCCCAACTAAGATATAATTAATCCTGATTTTCTGATAGAGTATGGGTATGAAGATCCAAATTACGAAAAGATCCATTATATGGAAAACCCCCAGGTCCTGAGTATTCTGGATAACAGGTCCCATACCTGTATTAGTAAATATTATATGCGTTGTAAAAATATACCTGATGAATTGAGGAGAACTTTGGTGACGTTAGACAAGGAGGAAATTCACACTTGCAGAGGTGGTTAACTTTTAGTATGTTATAGAATGGCCAATTATTTGCAATTGGTCTTCATAATTTATTTTATTTTATAATTTTTTAATTTTATAATTTTTTAATTATTTGCCTTCTTTTTTTTTACTCTTTCGCCGAACCCCACCGAAAAAATAAATGCTCTGTAAGGCTACAAATATATTGTTGTTGCTGCTTTTTATAACTTGTCTTTCTTTTCAGGCCACTACTATGCATATTCATGTCTCTTATTTAAATCAATGCATGGTTGCTAGGGTAATTGGACAAAAAACTCAAAAACCACAAATTAAAAAAAATGAAAACCAATTGCAAATTGTCTCAGAACATCACTCTCTATTCTACATCATACTAAAAGTAAACTCAAAGGTGAACAACCCCTTTAAATATGCCTTTTTGTGTTCTCTTTCCATCCATACATTATCCGTTTTATTCCCTGATGTTCTTTCCTCATATCATTCTCTTTTTTACACATAGATGAGGTGGTGGTCAGTGTAGTTGATAAAGGGTTCAGTGGGGCCCGAAACGTTGCCCTTTGTTTGCATACCTCCCAACATTTTGGAAGTTAAAAGAGGGACAAAAAAAATTTTTCCGCATGTAGCGCAGCAATTTTTTGACCACACCCCTTTCTGTGGCCACACCCCCTAATTACCATGTTTGTTTTACAAAATATGGCAGGTTATGAAAGTTTGAAAATATTTCTCCTCATCTAAACTGTGTTTTTGTGTCTCAAAATTGTTACAAAGTTTCTTATTTGCACCTGTTAGCTGTTCTGGGCTCTCTGCTAAAAGCCAATTAAGTGAGAAACTTTGTTTCTTTTTCTGGCTGTTCAGTGCAGAGAAAAGAGGGACAAATCCAGTACAAATGAGGGACTGCGGGTTGAGCTGTCAAAAGAGGGACTGTCCCTCCGAAAAAGGGACAGTTGGGAGGTATGTGTTTGTATATGGGCTAAATTAAATCACTGAAGATTTTGCATCATTTCCAGACTGTTACTGGATTTCTTTTTCTGGATGTAACAGTTGAGCCAAAAAGCAGTGTGCTCTGGACATTTAATGAGAACGCATGTTTGAGAAGATCAGTGGAAATCATCAAGAACAAACTTATGTTTGCCGGTCATTTAAGCTGATGATATGGTGCTGGTTATTAAATCCTGGTGTAGAATGCACTGCTTTCTGAGCCATATAATGAATAGAATCTGAATGAAATCAAACAGCAAAATGATTACCAATTATAAACCTGCCACTGTAATAATAAGACTCAAGCTGTTCATACACAGGCAGATTTAAGATGCTAATTTGGCCCCTTCAGAGGTCTCCCCAACAGATACCTGGGCAAAAAGCAGCCACATATCTATCAGGCAGCAGGCTGTGTCTTCATACAATTTATTTGTCTTTGTTTATTTTCTGTAAGATTTAAATCATGTTCCTGAGTTTGACTATCCTGCAGTGGGAGGGAACACCATCTAGCACCCAGAAATATTTTGAATTGCCTTTTCAGTCAGTAGTGAGAGTACTGTGGCGGTGCCTGCTGGTTAACATAGGAAGTGCATTTTCCCTATAACAGTGAAAAAAATAAATCGGCTCACATCAAGGATGCTTTTCTATGCAAATTTAGAAACTGATAACATATGAAAGGTGGTTTAGGCAATATATACTTGGTAACCATTCCCTCCTACTCCCAAAACAACATGCAATATGTATCAAACCGCTTACAGGTTTTTGGTCACATTACCCCCATGTTTTCTCCACCAAGGTTACAGTGCCCAAAACTAAACTTTATTTGCCTATTACCCAAATATTCATCTGCATCTAGATGAACCAGTCACTTGAGAAAAAAAAGAGGCTTGTTTCAATAATCCATCAGTGTTCTGGGCTTTGAGTGTGTCTCAGAAACCCAGAATTAAATATCTACCGTCTCAAACAACAACATACAGCTCTGTAATCAAACGGAAACTCATTTTTAAGAACTACCTATACCAGCAATCTTACATCAGTAGGCATGATGGGGTTTACAGTTCTGCAACATCTGCAATGCCAAAGGTGGTATGTCCCTTAAAACAGTTGTAAATATGCCACTACATATTGACACCAATATAATACACTAATGTGCTCCCTTTCAGTTCAAACACAGGAGTGTCAATAGTTTCAGCTCCATGACGCTTAAAGCAATTGACAACAGTTCAGAGAATTTTTTCCCAGATTGCCATTTGTTTGGGATGAAAATCATGTGTGCCCTATAAAAGGAACAAAAAAACACATTATAAGAAAGTACTGATCATACAAATTAGAAGCATTTATTAATTGCACACTACATCTGACCACTGGGAAATATTTACCTTTGGAGTTTTCAGGACAAAATGCTTCTGCATCCCTGGCTGGGCAATTACATCTTCAACAGCATCTTTTGTGGCCTGGAAGACTTGATGTAGACACAAGCCACTTGAAGCTGGCAACTTATAGTAAGTTACAGAAGTTTGCATTGTTTCATCGCCAAATTTACTAACAAATTTACACCACTTCGCCAGACGTAGATTCGTCAGGACAACGCTAATTCACTAAAATCCGAAGTTTTGTCCAGGGCGCGAATGCTGGCGAAGTTGCACTAGCGTTACTGCACCAAGCAAAGCGAAGGTGCACTACTGTTGGCTAATTTGCATACGGCGGGAAGTTAAAGTTCAATGGACGTATATGTTGCAGCAAATACAAAAATTTACACTATTTTGCAGCCTATCACTAGGGTTGCCACCCGGTAAAATACCTGCCAAGGCCGGGGCCGATATTACAAATTTACCGGCAATGTAGCTGCCGGTAAATTTGTAATACGATCAAAAGGAGCCCTTGGCATGCCCCCAATCCCCTGCAACTTACCTTTTTTTTGCCTCTTCTAGCGTCCGCGGGTCTCCGTCGTGTGGCCCCCCCTTTTGCCGTCACGCCACGCCCCCTTTTGCCATCACGCCCCTCCCATGTAGGGGCCCCGCCCCCAGCAGCCGGTAAAAAAATGTATAAAAGGTGGCAACCCTACCTATCACCCTGAAAAAATTAAAAGACGCCAGCGTTTTTTGGGACTTAGAAACATTTTCAACTAAATATGGAGGAAGTCCTATCTACTCTATTGCACTTCGCCTGGTCTGAGGTGAAGAGGGCAAGTCTGGCGCAAGAGGTAACGTTCAGTAAAATCTTAGTGAATTTGTGTAGTTACATCCAGGGCACAAATTTGGCAGGGGTTTATGGGGTGCCGTTTGTCCCAAATACATTCTGTATACAAAACTATCAGTAATACACAGAATGAATGTATTAGTATTTGTGACCATACACAGCTAAAAAAAAATATACAAAAGACTTATTTCTATTAAAGAATGAAAACAAAATCTGGTTAGTGCACAAAAGGATGTCATTATATCACAAACTCCATTCTGTACAGTTTAACAAGCAATCTGTCTCACAAATATGTATAACCTCCATGTAATGGACACACTTATGTGCAAAGTTACTTACAGAATACATTAAATAAAAACAAAGTTGGACATAATATATAATAGTGTAACTAACTAGTGCTTGTCAAGCTAGATTTGATGACAAAATAGATATCTGTGACAGAAAGCAAGATTTTATAGTACAGGATTCATTCTTTCCACAAAATGACAGTTTTGTTTCACAAAACAGATAAAATAACCATTCTGTAAAGCAACACTGTCAGTCACATTCCTGAACCAATAAGAACAAAGCATATTGCCATATACAAACAAGATGAGAAGTGGCCAGCTCTGCTCCACATGGCTAAGGCAAAGTATCTGGTCTGCTATAGAGGGCGCCCTCTAATGTCCCCTGTGCTGCATAGTAATAAACATGAACAAACCTTTCCTAAAAGGGCTGCTGTTAAACACTACAGGTTCATAAATGGAAGTTTTTACAAATGGCTGAGAAATATAATGCTGCACTTATAATGATTGTAGAGAAAGAAAAGTATGCAAAACATAAATATGATCATTTTAGGTGATATGGCTATTCTTATTGTAGTAACCTGCTTGTGTGGCCATTTTGGTTAAGGGCATTCCTGCTGTTTTTCCATTATCTTATGACTCACTCCTGTTCCTTTTCCTGTCTAAGCTGAGAGCAATAATGGGACAGGCTACACCCACCTGCCATCTTCTATTAAATGTACCAGAAGTTACTGTGCTTGTCTGGCTGCTTTGCCTGACTCTCAGAGACATTTATAAGTTTTGTATATGATAGTTAGACTCCAATGTCTCCTCCTAGCTGTAATCTTGCACCAATTAGCTTGTAGTAGTCTCTTAATAATGTGCTTAGCTATAGTTCAACTAATACATAATAGATTTAGCCAGAGACTTGGGACTGATCATGTGCATCACACGTGTATAGTATGATGTGTAGGTTATATGAGCATCCACTCCTGAGTACTGTGTGTAAACAAAAGGCTTCAGGACTTCAACTTCACCTCCTTTCGTGAATTCGGGTCTTTTCACCGCTTCGGGACTTCAGCTTCGTCTTTTCGGCACTTCCGCATTCGGTAATATGCGAAATGGCTGCACGGCTTGGGCGTCGTAAAGGGGACCCGGCTCTTTGAAAAATGCAGTACTTCTGGGCCCCCCTTCAGGCCCGGAACACCCCCTGCTGGCGGCCCTGGACATGCATGTGACATGGGCGCAGTTGTGCTCTCTGCTCTAGTGCTGTGCCCCCCTCGACCCACTCTGATGCGAAAGGGTTAAGCACTGGGCAGTTCATTAGAGTCTTTTGTTATAAATAAATATAAAGCATTGTATAGCTTGTTGCTTCTATATAAATAGATTATGATCCCTTAAAATTGCCCCTGCCTAAATGACCCCCTTTTGTTTACACACAGTACCCAGGAGTGGCTGCCCAAACAACCTACACATCATACTATACAGAATGCGTGGTTATACCTCCCAACATTTTGGAAGTAAAAAAAGGGACAAAAAAATTTTTCCCGCACGTAGCGCAGCAATTTTTTGACCACACCCTTTCTGTGGCCACACCCCCTAATTACCATGTTTGTTTTACAAAATTTGGCAGGTTATGAAAGTTTGAAAATATTTCTCCTTAGCTAAACTGTGTTTTTGTGTCTCAAAATTGTTACAAAGTATCTTATTTGCACCTGTTAACTGTTCTGGGCTCTCTCCTAAAAGCCAATTAAGTGAGAAAGTTTGTTTTTCTGGCTGTTCAGTGCATAGAAAAGAGGGACTTTCCAGTACAAATGAGGGACTGCGGGTTGAGCTGTCAAAAGAGGGACTGTCCCTCCGAAAAAGGGACAGTTGGGAGGTATGGGTCACATATGTGCCTGAAACATGTAGTATGTTACACTATTAATAAAGGAAGATTTGCAGCAGAGACCTGTACCTCAGTGACACACGACATTCCACATTCACCACCATTCTGCCCCCTTTTCTACTCGACACTAAATGCAACTACAAACTCCTGTCTATCTGACACCTCCCCTGTGCTGATAAAGCAGCCTTATCCCCGCCTCTTTTTGTCCCTAAGTTCCAGCACTTCCTAGACAACTGGCCCCGCCCCATAGCGTTGCTTGGTTACAGAAGGCGGCAAGAGGAGCGGGTTTCTCCCGTTAACCCCCGCCGTGCCGGCTAGCAGTGTTGAGACCATGAGCACATTGTGCTTCTGGCAGGACTTTGACTCGGAAAGGGTTACTCAGCAAAGAGCGGCAGTTTAGAATGTTTTCTGTTTGCAGGCGGAGAGACTGAGGCAATTGACTCTTCTCCTCTTCACACTGCGCAGATACAGCGTCTCGGTGACCATGGCCGGCCAGTCGGTAAGCGCCTTTTGCTCGCTGCTTATTTTTCTGCGACTTCTGTCCTTTATACTTCTTGTTAATCTGCGACTGCGTTTGTATAATAGTAACTGCTTGTGTTGTACATCTGTGTGCCCTGCTGATAATACTCACATACACTAGGATCAGCTGCTCTGTACTTATGTCCAGCAGCCTTAAACTACATTTCCCAGCATCCCCAGCTGCCATTAGAGGGCTCTTAAAGGAGAAGCAAACCCAAAAGTTAAAAAAAACCCTGCCCTACATAGACCCCCCTCCCTCCTCCCCCAGCTTAAGCAAATGCTCCTAAAGCAAGCCATAGACCGCGTGTGGAGAGTCCCATCATTTTTCGTCCGGCGGAGATCGGTCATTTGGTCGATCGGACAGGTTTGATTTTGTCCCACCGGAGCCCATTGCGCTCTCATCGTAATCCAATCGTTTGGCTATAGGGCCGAAGGTTCAGATTACCCCCGATATAGTCATGCCCGTTAGTGGCATATCGGGGAAAGATCCGATCGTTTGGCGATGTCGCCAAACAAGTGGATCTTTGCGTCTGTGGCCACCTTAAGTCTTTACTTACAATTCCGTGCAGATTCTGTCCAGCCGAGTTCACGGGCGCAATCTTCTTCTCTTTGGAATGAGACCGGCGGTGCATGCGCAGTTGGAGCAATTTTCTGTTTTGTGGCAACAGCGCATGTGCAGAAACTCATGAGAATTGCCGAAGCGACGGTCTCATTCTGAAAATTACCGAAGAAAAGGAGATGGCGCCCAGTGAACTCCGCTGGAAGTAATCTGCACCAAGGGGTAAGTAAAGAGTTAGGGGCATTTGCCCGGGGTAACACTTGGGGGGAGGAAGGAGCGGGGGTCTATGTAGGGTAGGGTTTTTTAACTTTTGGGTTTGTTTCTCCTTTATAAGTGTTGTCTGCCCTGGCTTTTTGGGATAGTACGGGGGGGGGGGAGGGTACAGCCAAAGAGGACTTGGGGGGAGAGGGTAGAGCAAGGGGTGAAAGAAAGACTTAGATTTGTACTGCGCAATATAGTAAAATCAGAAAATGTTGCTATAATTTACAGACACAGTTCTATCTCTACAAATTCCAAAAAAACGGTATTTTTCTTTAAAAAAAAAAAAAAGTTTTTATTATATCATATTAAAAATCACAAAAAAAAACCCACGTGGAGCCTAACGCGTTGCATACTTACCTAACTGTTCTAAGTGCTAGGTAAGCTTGAAACGTTAGGCTCCATTTGGGGTTTTCTTTGTGATTTTTAATATGATATAATAAAAACTTTTTTTTTTAAAAAACCATGCCTACAGAGAAATTGTTTTGAATTTGTAGTTTTACCTCTGTTTGTTTAATAGAGGCCTCTATCATGCTATATCACTTACTATATATCTACTAAAGGTGGCCATACACGGGCCGATAAAAGCTGCCGACAAACTGTGTCGGCCGCTTATTGGCCCGTGTATGTGGGCCCCCGATCGAGATTGGCCAGATCTCGATCGGATGGGTTTAAAAATCCCGTCGGATCGCGGCCTCATCTGTTCGTTGATGCGGTCCCGCGATCTGACCGCCCATTTGCGAATGCTAGGATCCGATCGTTGGGCCCTAGGGCCCACAATCGGATCTGCCCGATATTGCCCACCTCAAGGTGGGCATATCGGAGGGAGATCCGCTCGTTTGGCGACATCACCAAACGAGCGGATCTATCCATGTATGGCCACCTTTACTTCTGTGATCCAGCTTTTCTGTGGATTAATACAGTTCTAACTCTGTCAAGGGGCACCTGGATACTAAAGTAAGATGGAAGTGTTCCCAGGGCTTTTAAAGGGGTTGTGCATTGACATTTAGAATGATATAGAGTGATATTCGAACATTTGCCATTGGTTTTCATTTTTTATTAATTGTGCTTTTTGAGTTATTTAACTTTTTATTCAACAGCTCTCCAGTTTGCAATTTGGCTGCTAGGGTCCAAAGTAGCCTAGCAACCATGCATTACTTTGAATAAGGGACTGGAATAGGAATAGAAGAGGCCTGAATATTAAGATGAGTAATAAAAATGAGCAATAACAATAGATTTTTAGCCTTACAGGGCATTTGTTTTCAGATGGGTTCACTGGCCCCCACTTGAAAGCTGGAAAGTGTCAAGAAAAGGGCAAATAATTAAAAAGCTATAAATAATATGGTCCAACTGAAAAGTTGCTTAGAATTGGAAATTCTATAACCTACAGGCAGGAAGTAGAGGCATTCACATGAGTACAATGCTGACATTTTGCCCCTCATATAGAGCACATGGGATTCTCTCAACCTACAAAACTCAGATGGAGAGAAGCGGAGTGTACGCCACTTGTGACCCTGCCCTTCGGCTATTATAACTTCGTAAAACTGACCTGCACCTAGTCAGTCAGTCACAAGCTATTGCTGTTTTTGGTTCCGTGACCATTGGTACAGAGGAAATGACACTGTTTGCCTATATTAAAGGTGACATGAAATAAAGAGGCTGCTCTGATGTTCTTCTGCTTAGGAAAGATTTAAGAAAGGTTTCTATTGTTTTCCTAAACAGAAGAACATCAGGGCAGCCTCTTTCTTTTTCCTGACAACTTCCTTGACTACTTGGTGGTCAGACCAGGTGGGTGGCGCCATTGTAACACAATTCATCTGCATTAACATTACATGTATCCTTTAATATCTTGCCTTTCAAAAAATAAATAATGAATTTACATTGCAAAAGTATGGCACCCTAGTCAGTTTTACATTCACTTATTTTAAAGATTTACTTATCCTTTAAGCCCAGATGTGCCAGTAAGATCAGTAAGTAGAAGTGCGCATGAGCACTCCATTAACCCCAGACAAGCCAGTAAGATCACTGGAAAATAGCCAATGAGCACTCCATTGATTAATACAGATAATTACTTCATGGCAGCTAGGGATGCACCGAATCCAGGATTCGGTTCTGGATTCGGCCAGGATTCGGCCTTTTTCAGCAGGATTCGGATTCGGCCGAATCCTTCTACCCGGCTGAACCGAATCATAATTTGCATATGCAAATTAGGAGCAGGGAGGGAAATTGCGTGACTTTTTGTCAGAGAACAAGGAAGTAAAAAATGTTTTGCCTTCCCACCCCTAATTTGCATATGCAAATTAGGATTCGGTTCGGTATTCGGCCGAATCTTTCACGAAGGATTCGGGGGTTCAGCCGAATCCAAAAAAAAGTGGATTCGGTGTATCCCTTATGGAAGCACAGAAACCAGTGCAACTAGCATCAGAATGTAATATTCAGCCCTGTGGCATCAGCTTATATTACAGGCCAATTTTATTTTCTGCTTGATAATTTGTGACGACCCGATCGGATCTTTGCGTCTATGGCCAGCTTTACTGGCGCGGTCACCTTTAGAATAAAAGTTACTGATGTATTACCATAAATCATGTATTATATGAGATGTGCAATGGGAGAACCCATCTCTCTTCTTACTTTGTCTATCTCATTCATGTCGAAATTGCAGCCCCGGGGGCCAATTGCGGCCCGTTTTCAAATTTACACTGGCCCTCAGCCTCCATCATGAAATTAATAATAATGCGGCCCTCCAGCACAGTGTGATCAGGAATCACGTAGCCGTAGCAGTAATATTTGGGCAAATTAGTGAAATGATCTGCCACTTGGTCTATACTGCTGCCTGTGTGGTGTTCGAAATAAACACGTACTGGTACGTAGCGACGCGCCACTCTTGCATATTTCTTTAGGACTGAAGGTGTCAATAGACGGTACTGACGTGCCAGTACAGTAAACTAAAGAATTATGCGAGAGCGGCGAATCACCATGTGCCAGTACATGTCTATTGCTAACACCTTCAGCACACAGGCAGCAGTATGTGACCAAATATTACTGCTACGGCTACATGATTCCTTGTTTAAATGAGTTAAATGATGTTAATGGTTAAAAGAATGTCAGGCTGAATGGTCGGCCCCCACACATTTTCACCTCCCCAAATCTGGCCCTCATTGCAAAAAGTTTGGACACCCCTGCTCTATCTCTTTCATTTTCTTCCTATTTCTATCTAAAAAAACAAAGGGAAAAAAAGTTAATAAAGAAAATCTTAAAAAAAAAAAATAAATAAATAAAAAATAAAGACTTTTTCTTGTTTTTAGGAGGATCCTTCCCTTGAAAGACACTTTAAAGGCCACAGAGATACAGTCACTGCCGTGGACTTCAATGTCAACACAAAGCAACTGGGTACAACAGCCTACATTTCTATTTAATGGTCTATATAGAAATATGCTTATGCTATTATCTTTTTTTTGTTCATTATATTATCAATAGTCATTAGCTCCAGTCTTGCGTCTTTTCAGAGAGTGCTGATTCATCATGGCACATTATTGCATATGATTTTGTGAATAAAAAATTATATTTCTCTTCACAGCCAGTGGCTCCATGGACTCCTGCTTGATGGTATGGAACATGAAAACCCAAATGAGAGCCTATCGATTTGTGGGGCATAAAGATGCAATATTGTCAGTAGACTTCTCTCCTTCTGGTCACCTTATTGCGTCCGCATCCAGAGACAAAACCGTGCGTCTATGGGTCCCAAGCGTGTAAGTAGAAAAGTAATTATAAGGTTCTATCCGAGAGGGCAGTGTTCATTTTACAATATGAGTGCAGGGCTTTATGATAGGGATGCACCGAATCCAGGATTCGGGTCGGGATTCGGCCAGGATTCTGCCTTTTTCAGCAGGATTCGGCCGAATCCTTCTTCCTGGTCGAACCGAATCCTAATTTGCATATGCAAATTAGGGGCGGGAAGGGAAATTACGTGACTTTTTGTCACAAAACAAGGAAGTAAAAAATGTTTTCCCCTTCCCACCGTATGGTATTCGGCCGAATCTTTCGCGAAGGATTCGGGAGTTCGGCCGAATCCAAAATAGTGGATTCGGTGCATTTTATGATTCACTATACTAATTCAGTATTAACAATACAGAAGCAACAGTTTCATTTTCCTCTTACATTTCCGAGCCCTCTGGTGGTTATATATTGCTTTACCGGTGTAGGTAGTGCTGTTATATTCTGAGGCAGTTTTCTATTAGTCTTTATTTTTCATTTATTGCTTTTTATTATGATTTCACTTTTTCCTTAGCAGCTGTCCAGTTTTGTACAGGTATGGGACCTGTTATCCAGAATGCTCGGGACTTGGGGTTTTCCGGATAAAGGATCATTATGACTACAAAGTCATGAAAACATTATTTAAACCCATTTGGCTGGATTTGCTTCCAATAAGGATTAATTAGATCTAAATTGGGATAAAGTACAAGGTACTGTTTTATTATTAAAAGGATTACAAATTTAGATTATTTGGATAAAATGTAGTTTATGAGAGATGACCTTTCTGTAATTCAGAGCTTTCTGGATACTGGTTTTGCAGATAACGGATCCCATACCTGTATTTCAGCAGCTGGTTCAGAGGGTGGCTGGAATATAAATAGGAGAGGCCCTGAGTAGAAAGCTAAATCGTGAAAATAAAATTGTAGCTTCAAAGAGCAATCGTTTTCTGGCTGTTGGGGTGAGTGACTCCGATTTGAAAACCCGGAAAAAACACTATAAAATCACTCTGTGCACTAAAGTAAAGTGTGTGTACCCATACCAAAAAACAAAACATCTCCCACCACCAAACCAACTGGCTCCCCCATAATACTCCAGCTCAACAAAAAAAAAAAGGACATCATAAAAGATATTGGGATAGTATATTATATTTCTTACTGAAATTGCATATTTTGTTGTTAATGTTTAATAAATTATATATATATTAAAAAAAATTACGTACAATTATTGCAATATTTGATAAAATGAACAGTTATTAACATGAAGACATTGCATTCCACCCTTGCAGAATTCATACCTAATAATAATGTACAACTGAGGGAATTGAACTTAAAGAAATGTCAATGTTATAACAAGAATCATTGTAATTCAATAAAGCATATTGTTTAAAAAAAAAAAAAAAAAAAAATTCTCCCCTCTGCTAAAATAAATATTAAGTGTAGTTCTTTTCCTAGGAAAAGCAATTTAATGTTCAGTCTTAAACAATCTTATAAAGAGCCTTTTAGTTTTCTTCCTCTGCTTCTGTTTAGGGATGCACTGAATACAGGTTTCAGGATTCAGCCTTTCTTCAGCAGGATTCGGATTTGGAGAATCCTCGTGCCCGACAGAACTGAATCCAAATCCTAATTTGCATATACAAATTAGGGGCAGGAAGGGAAATCACATAACTTTTTGTCACAAAACAAGGAAGTACATTTTTCACCTTTCCACCCCTAATTTGCATATGCAAATTAAGATTTGGTTCGGTACTCCGCCAAATCTTTCATGAAGCATTCGGGATTTGCCCGAATCCCAAATAGTGGATTCGGTGCTTCCCTTCTTCAGCTTCCTGTGCTTCCACAATGTAAGGCTCGTAGCAAACGTGGGTTCCTGATCTTGTATCCAGGGATGCACAGAATCCACTATTTTGGAGTAGACCCAATCCCCAAATCTTTTGCGAAAGATTCGGGCAAATACCAATCCGAATCCTAATTTGCATATGCAAATTAGGGGTGGGAAGGGGGAAACTTTTTTTACTTCCTTGTTTTGTGACAAAAAGTCGCTTGATTTCCCTCCCCCCCCCCTAATTTGCAAATGCAAATTCGGGTTCATTCGGCCGAATCCTGCTGAAAAAGTCAGAATCCTGGATTGAGAATTGGCTTGATTTCCTGTCTTTCCTGCAGCGTCGGCCTCACTTCATTCTTCATGTTTGTCAGCTCTATATCTTTAACACTGCTCTGTTTCATAACACTTTGTGCATTTATTCCAGGAAAGGAGAATCCACTGCATTCAAGGCCCACACGGGCACTGTACGAAGTGTTAGCTTCTCTGGCGATGGGCAGTCATTAGTTACTGCATCGGATGACAAGACTATTAAAGTTTGGACGGTTCATAGGCAAAAATTTCTCTTTTCCCTGAATCAACACATCAACTGGGTGCGCTGTGCCAAGTATGTATAAAGTGGTTTGTATTAATATATGTAACCGTGCCTCCACCGCCCTACCATTGTTATCTAAAACTTCTTTCCTCTTGCTGATTAGGTTTTCACCCGATGGAAGACTTATAGTGTCCGCTAGTGATGACAAAACTATCAAATTATGGGACAAAACCAGCAGGGAGTGTATACAATCATTTTGTGAACATGGAGGGTAAGTTCGATCACAATAGATAAGCGTATAGGGTTGTGTGTGCGGAGCAAAGGTGATTAAGTAATATATTGAGGCTGAAACACAAATTAAAGGGATTCTGTCATGATTTTTATGGTGTAGTTTTTATTTCTAAATAACACTGTTTACACTGCAAATAATTCATTCTACCATATAAAATGTAATTCCTAACCCAACAAGTGTATTTTTTTTAGTTGTAATATTGGTGTGTAGGTGCATCTCAGGTCATTTTGCCTGGTCATGTGCTTTCAGAAAGAGCCAGCACTTTAGGATGGAACTGCTTTCTGACAGGCTGTTGTTTCTCCTACTCAATGTAACTGATGGAGTCTCGGTGGGACCTGGATTTTTGAGCAGTGTTCTTATATGTACCAGGGAGCTGTTAACTGGTTACCTTCCCATTATTCTGCTGATGGGCTGCTGGGGGGGGTGATATCACTCCAACTTGCAGTAAAGCATTGAGGGGCACATTTAGTGGAAGAAGGATTTAGCACAATTCGTTCGATCAACAATCAAAGGAATAATCGATTCGAAGGATTTTAATCCATTGATCGAACAAAATCAAAAAAAACCTTGTAAAGCCTATGGGGACCTTCCCCATAGGCTAACATTGGCCTCGGTAGGTTTTAGGTGACGAACTAGGGGGTCGAAGTTTTTTTTTAGAGACAGTACTTCGACTATCGAATAGTTGAACAATTTTTAGTTCGATTCGAAGGTCGTAGTCGATGGTTGAAGTAGCCAAAAAAAACATTCGAAATTCGAAGTTTTTTTTCCTCTATTCCTTCACTCGAGCTTAGTGTAACTGAAGTTTATCAGAGCACAAGTCACATGACTGGGGGCACCTGGGAAACTGACAATTTGTCTAGCCCCATGCCAGATTTCAAGATTCAATATAAAAAAACAAGTTTGCTCTTTTTAAAAATGGATTTCAGTGCAGAAGTCTGCTGGAGCAGTACTATTAACTGATGTGTTTTGAAAAAAAAGTCCTTCCAATTCAACCCTTGCAACTTTGTTACATAGTAATAAGGTCAGTACTCACCTCAGCTGACATGCTTTTTAGCATGTACGGTTTTATTCAGGTCCCACCAGATATTTTGATTGGGCTTTCATTTAACCATTTCAAGGCTCCTTTCCCTCTTTATGAGAAAGCCACATTGTCCTGTTTCTAACCGATCCGGTTGTGGGCCTAATGGGTGGATACTATCCACAAATGTAGGAAGTTTAAACAGACTGGAACATAGGCAGTACTGTCTGCAATCGCCCTTTATTGGTGCTGAATAACGACATGTTTCGTGAATATATCCCTTTTTCAAGTGATAACCTTCAAATATATCACTTGAAAAAGGGATATATTCCAAAAACATGTCTTGAATCAGCACCAATGAAGGGCGATTGCAGACAGAAGTACTGCCTATGTTCCATTCTGTTTCAACTTCCTACATTTGTGAATACTAATACACAGTGGATGGTGTGTATATGAAACAGCAGGACAAAGGAATCATTCCGCTCTGAAAAACAAGTTTCTTTAATAAGTATCCAGATGGATACTATCCCCTATATGTAAAACACACTTATTAGTATGGAGTGCTCACCTCACAGATACACACTTTTGTAGTGTCTGGTGCTGAACTGGAAGACCCACTCCTGTTGCCGGATTATAATAATATGTAAAAAGGAAACCAGCAGCACACTGTGTTGAATTGCAAAAGTGCACAAAAAGAAATGTATTTAGCCCACATCATACAAAAAGGCAAAGTTTCGGGCCTACCAGGCCCTTTATCAAGCCCCTCCAAGGGCTTGATAAAGGGCCTGGTAAGCCCAACACTTTGGCTTTTTGTATGATGCGGGCTTAATAAATTTCTGTTTGTGCACTTTTGCAATTCAACACAGTGTGCTGCTGGTTTCCTTTTTGCTATATGTAATTAAAGGCACTAAGTTTGCCCAAGCACATTCAGTGGTGTGTATATATGATCTATGTTTAAGATTAAAGGCTTCATCCTTCCTGATCTTTTATCAGAGCAGTATTGTTCACTTTTTTCCTCATCCATACTGATTAACACTGCTTGTGACATGTGATGCCAGTTAATTGATGTTTTTTATGCTTCACTGAGCAGTTTCCAGGCAGTGCGTAGGCTGAATTTGTTGGGAGAGACCGCCCTTGGTGGTGTGCCAGTGACTGGGAATTTTTCCATTTGTGTATGTGTGTATATATATATATATATATATATATATATATATATATATATATATATATATATATATATATATATATATATATATATATATATATATATATATATATATATGTATGTTTGTGTGTGTATATATAGATAGATAGATAGATATATTAGGGATGCACCGAATCCAGGATTCAATTTGGCCTTTTTCAGCAGGATTCGAATCCTGTTCGGCAAACGAATCTGAATCCTAATTTGCATATTCAAATTAAGGGCATGTAGGGAAATCGCCTGACTTTTTGTCACAAAACAAGGAAGTAAAAAATGTTTTCAAATTAGGGTTCGGTATTCAGCCATAGGACTGTAAAGAAATCAATTTTGTTATATATAATAATACAAGCCTATAGTTACTGCCTACGGATAGTACTGCTGCAGCACCTCCCAGCTGCTGAGAGAGACATAGCTTACTCGGAAGCAGAAAGTGCAGTGTATGCATATAACTAGCCCATAGTGTCTGTGGGACTTTTATTACATTGGCTATGTATACTAGCTCGACCCTCTCTGGTACAGTTAATTCATTATCTCCATATAAGAAATACATTATCTAATTAGCCCTGTACAATCCATATCACACCATTTTCTTTGCTCACTATGCTGCTCCCTGTAAAATATTGCATTGACTAAAAGATCAATCTATTTACATTCAAAGCTCTACACTAGTTAGGGCCTATATATGTCAACCAGTACATACCCCCCATAATCCATGAACACCAAGGGGCAGATTTATCAAAGTGTGAGATTAGAACTGAACACGATAAAACTCACTCACTTTCTACAATTTTTAGAATTGTATTTATCAATGGAGTTTACCATTTGATAAATATGGTTTTAGAAATCCCATAGGGATGAATAAAAAGTGAATGAGCTTTATTGTGGTCAGTTCTAATCTCAATTTAAATAGTTAGAAGAGAACAAGGTGCTCCAGAATGAAATAAAAAATGACCAGGTCCAGGTGCACCAGCCCCAGACCCCCAGCTATAGGGAGTGGTACAGCAAAGGATATGGAAGAAGAGCTGACCGGCACTCAAACGGATCCACAGGACCAAAGGAGTTTAGTTAAAAAATAATTTTATTTGTAGAAAAATTAAAAATTAATTTTATTTTTTAACTAAACTTCTTTGATCCTGTGGATTCGTTTGAGTGCCGGTCAGCTCTGTTTCCATATCCTTTGCAGTTCTAATCTCACACTTTGATAAATCTGCCCATAAAATCAGCAACACCATCCCCAGAATCCCACTAAAATGCTTGTGCTGGTGTTATTACCTTACAGACACTTCAGCACAGATTGTTAGATAAGCACCTTCTCTAGAAAGCTTTAGGGTGGTGGCACACGGGGAGATTGAATTGTCTGCAATAAATCTTTGGTACTGTGACAACTAATCTCCCCAAAATACTTTCCCACCAGTGAAACACAGCGGGATGACATAAGCGTTGGCTTTCGGTTTTCTTAAATTTCCTTTTGAGGCAACTTGGGAAAACCAAAGAGAAGCTTCTGCCGGCAATTCACATTCTTGCCAGTGGGAAGGCATTTTGGGGAGATTAGTCGCCTGCAGTAGTGAAAATTTATCGCAGGCGACTAACTCTCGCCATCTGCCACCGCTCTTAAAGGGATCCTGTCATCAGAAAACATGGTTTTTTTTCAAAAGGTATCAGTTAATAGTGCTACGCCAGCAGACGTCTGCACTCAAATCCATTTCTCAAAAGAGCAAACAGTTTTTTTTATATTCAATTTTGAAATCTGACATGGGGCTAGACATTTTGTCAATTTCCCAGCTGCCCCTGGTCATGTGACTTGTGCCTGCACTTTAGGGAGAGAAATGTTTTCTGGCAGGCTGCTGTTTTTCCTTCTCAATGTAACTGAATGTGTCTCAATGGGACATGGGTTTTTACTATTGAGTGTTGTTCTTAAGCTGGCCATAGACGCAAAGATCTGATCGTACGAACCGAGGATTCGTACGATTTTCGGACCGTGTATGGAGAGTCCCGACATTTTTCGTCCGGCGGAGATCGGTCGTTTGGTCGATCGGACAGGTTAGAAAATTTCTGTCGGCTGCCGATAATCTCTGCGTGTATTGCTGATCGTACGATTTTCAGTGGGAGACTGTCACTAGCTTTGGTTGGACATAGATATCGTACGATTGCTGTCAGGGGCAGAACATTGCTGATCTGTTCTTTAACTAATCTGACTGGTAAGACTTTGATCTGAATGGTTAGTGGCGGGTCGGGAGATGGGAAAGTCCGATCGTACGATGATTCGTATGATCGGATCTTTGCATCTATGGCCAACTTTAGATCTACCAGGCAGCTGTTATCTTGTGTTAGGGAGCTGTTATCTGGTTACCTTCCCATTGTTCTTTTGTTTGGCTGCTGGGGGGGAAAGGGGGGGTTGATATCACTCCAACTTGCAGTACAGCCGTAAAGAGTGATTGAAGTTTATCAGAGCACAAGTCACATGACTTGGGGCAGCTGGAAAATTGACAATATGTTTAGCCCCATGTCAGATTTCAAAATTGAATATAAAAAAATCTGTTTGCTCTTTTGAGAAATTAATTTCAGTGCAGAATTCTCATGGAATTATCCTGGAGCAGCACTATTAACTGATTCATTTTTTTTCACATGACAGTATCCCTTTAACAAAAAAGAGAATAACAACTTTCTTATTAACATTTATCTCTATTAACTGTAATGCTAATCTTTAATACTTTTTGTATTGCAGTTTTGTAAACTTTGTTGATTTCCACCCAAGTGGCACCTGCATAGCGGCTGCAGCAACAGACAACACAGTGAAGGTGTGGGATATCCGCATGAATAAACTGATCCAGCATTACCAAGGTAATTAGCTTCAGGCAATATTACATGAACAACACATCAATTGAATGCCTCTGTTCTCATATCTGCAATGGAGTGAGGGTCAGCGGAACAAACACCTCTATGCATGTAGAGGGCAGGTGCTGAGGCCTATATAGTGGGTGACCATTCTTTTCCTCTTATTCGAAAAATGGCAGATTGGTAGCTGCAAGGGTCACCTTGTATCCTCAGTATCAACTCTTTGGGGTTCATGTCAATCCATGTTTCTGCTTTACTCTTCATCACAGCAGCCAATCAGTAACATGCATGGCAGTAAGCTTTAATTTTGGAAGTTTAATTGAAAAAACTCCTTTAATTGGAACTTGGGCAAGGCTTTTTATCTTCCTTTGTCCCCGAGGAAACAAATATTAATTGTATTGGAGATGCATGCAATATATAAGTTATGTCTACTTTGGTAAGACAATTGATGCTGCATTATAATTAGAGTTTGAGTAGTTGGAGTAAAGAGAAAATATAATAATTTTAGGTAGGGCTGTAGCTGGCCATATACTTGAAGATCTGCTTGTTTGGTGAGGCCCCTAAACGAGTCAACCTTTGGCCAATATGACTGTCTTGTGTTGGCTAAACTATCTGATCATAGTAGGTAGAGGACTGAATGTGGTCCTTGCTCGACATGATTTTTAAACCCCCGGATAGATATCTTGAAGATTATCAGCCAGATATCTATTAGCTAGTCCATCGGAGAGGGCCCATACGCAGGTACATAAGCTTAAGTTACTGTTGCTTACAAAAAATAAAAGTGAAAGAGGAAATCGAAGATTTATATAAAATATGGTGTTTTAAAGAAGTAAAGCGTAACTAATGTTGTACATTATGTTTTGGGCTTTTGTACCATTATGTTTTGTGCTTCTGTACCAGCCCAATACAACCACAGCCCTTTAGCAGTAAAGATCTGTGTCTCCAAAGATGCCCCAGTAGCTCCCCATCTTCTTTTCTGCTGATTCACTGCACATGCTCTGTGCTGCTGTCACTTACTGATATATATATAAATGTATATAAATATAAGAGGCTGATTATTAAATAATTATTGGTATATGTGATCTCAGAAACCAGACAAATGGCATCAGAGTTTAATAATCAGCTCTGTAGCATCAGCTTATATGACAGTTAACCCCCATTTTCTGCTTGATAATTTGTGACGATCCCTAAGCTTAGCT
This sequence comes from Xenopus petersii, assembly GCA_038501925.1. Classification (NCBI taxonomy): domain Eukaryota; kingdom Metazoa; phylum Chordata; class Amphibia; order Anura; family Pipidae; genus Xenopus; species Xenopus petersii. The sequence goes on along the minus strand of CM076678.1, from coordinate 131,921,373 downwards.
TCTCAACAGCCACTCAAAGCACACTAAGCATGCGAGTGTCACAGACATTCCTGACAAAATCCAAGATGGGAAACTCCTGTGACAATTCTGAAGGCCTGGATCATTACTAATATAGTGATGCTGAACCTTAGGATTTATTTCTCCTTTAAAGAAACAGTTCAGTGTAAAAATTAAAACTGAGTAAATAAATAGACTGTGCAAAAAAAGAAATGTTTCTAAAATAGTTAGTTGGGCAAAAATGTAATCTATAAAGGCCGGAGTGACTGGATGTCTAACAGAACTAAATCCAACTTCCTGCTTTGCAGCTCTCTAACTCTGAGTTAGTCAGCGACTTGAAGGGGGGCCACGTGGGACATATCTGTTCAGTGAGTTTGCAATTGATCCTCAGCATTCAGATCAGATTCAAAAGCAACAGATATGACCCATGTGCTCCCCCTAAAGTCTCTAATTGTTTACTGCCTGGTAACCAATCAGTGGAAACCAAGAGAGCAATAAGATAACTGAATTTATGAAAAAATAGCCACAGATGTGCCGTTCTTTATCACCAAGAGCAGTGCTGTATTTAATCACATAATCACCTCTTGTCTTTCTGAATCATTTCCGTGCAGTGATCACGCAAATCTTTTGTGACTATTTACAATGATTTTATAAAGTGAAAATGATAAGCCAAGTAAATATATATCATTATTACACGACTTCCAGTGTAAAACCACACTTGTTATTCCAGTTCACAGTGGCGTGGTGAATTCTCTTTCATTTCATCCATCTGGGAATTACCTGATCACCGCTTCCAACGACTCAACTCTTAAAGTTCTCGATTTATTGGAGGGGAGATTACTGTACACTCTTCATGGTCATCAGGTGAGGGAAACATTAAGAAGCCTATTTACTAACTTTCTAGGTAGAGGGGGGGGGAAATAAACGCACGCACCACCAAAAAACTTATGACACTTTTTTTTCTCAAATGGTAGCTTGTTCAAAGGAGAACTAAACCCTGCAGCCGATTTTTCGAAATGCAAATATATTCGAGAATTTTCTTCTGAGTGTCGAAAAGTTGGTATATATTAAAGAATAAACCCAAGGGGGGGAAAAATACGCGGCAAGTAAAAACTGGATAGTTCAATAGAAGTCAATGGGAATGGTCTCTAACAACTTTATTCATTAATTTATTTTCCCGGTTCATTAAAACATTAACGTTTTTTTAGCCCGATTGAAAAATGACTGGAAATTTTGATTGTCGTTGGGGTGCAACTTTTCTTCAGTGAAAAAAAAACACACTGGAATAGTCTTGGCTTTTTCTTAAAGGAGAACCAAACCCCCCCCACAGCTAAAAGCCCCAATTTGCCTTTTCCACTGGCCCCCGCCCTGCTTCCTCCCCGCATAGTGTTCATCAAGAATAAGTGTCCCATCCAGCAACACTGATCTAAATGTGCAGAGTAGCGCAGCAGAGCTTAGGTTGCCATGCGCAGTTGGAGTCGGGAAGCTCAGAAAATTTAACGGAAAGAAGAAGATCTGGAAGATACCAAAGCGACAGAACATGGCGCCCCTGAGCTCCTCTGCGCTACTCTGCACATTTAGATCAGTGTTGCTGGATGGGATACTTATTCTTGTTGAACATTATGCGGGGAGGAAGCAGGGCGGGGGCCAATGGAGAAGGCAAATGGGGGCTTTTACTTGTAGGGGGGGTTTGGTTCTCCTTTAAGAAAAAGCCAAGACTATTCCAGTATGATTTTTTTTTCACAGAAGAAAAGTTGCACCCCAACGACAATCAAAATTTCCAGTCATTTTTCAATCAGGCTAAAAAAACCTTAATGTTTTAATGAACCTGGAAAATAAATTAATGAATAAAGTTGTTGGAGACCATTCCCATTGACTTCTATTGAACTATCCAGTTTTTACTTGCCGAGTATTTTTTTTCCCCTTGAGTTTATTCTTTACTAAATACCAACTTTTCAACACTCTGAAGAAAATTCTCGTATATTTGCATTTTGAAAAATCGGCTGCAGTGGAGCTTCCAATCTGAGGTTCCAGTTCACATACACTGTTGAAATTGAACCTGCCTGTATGTTTTTGGAATGTAGGTGGAAAGCCACACAGACACGGGGAGAACATGCAAACACCTTGCAGATAGTGCCCAAGCCAGAATTGAACTCTGGACCTCAGGTGCTGCAAGGCAGTCTCAGGGGGAGTTTTAGGAGAATTTATTTGCTTCTGTCTAGAAACATACCTGCCTTAAAATTGTGTTTTGTATCATTTGAACAATGCTGTACAATGAAGAGTATGGAGAGAGAGAGAGCACAACCACAACCGACATAGGGAACACCTCATACATCTCTATTGAAATGACAATTATGTCTGTACATTTTTCTGTTGCCTTGACAAAGGTTTGTACCAACAATGCTGTGTTTAATGCTACAATCGCAAGACTTATTTTTAGGACTCCTCACGATAAGGCTCAATCCTCCATATGTAATAAAAGGCGCAAACTTAGCGCCTTTTATATACACCCACACCCACCCCAGAGTAAAGGAACAACAGATATTCCATAGGAAACAAGAGTCAGTCCAGATAGGCATGAAGGCCATAATTCCATACAGGCTTTAAAAACATACACTTCATTGTTTTATTTATTAAGGTTTTATGGAATTCAGCCCTTTTCGAATAACCTGTATATAACTTGTTCTTACAGGGACCAGTAACTTGTGTGAAGTTCTCTAGAGAAGGAGACTTTTTTGCCTCTGGTGGCTCTGATGAGCAGGTAAGTGTGTCATTTTAAAGAAGATACTTAAAGCCCTGGAGGTCTGAAAAAACAAGGCCACATAGTGGACTGATCTGCCATTGGGTAGTAACAAACTAACATAATGGGGATTATTTACTAAACTCCAAATGCAAAAATACTGAAAAATTTGTGATTTTTTTTTATATATATATATAAAATCGAACTTTACAAATTTTTCAGAGTATATTAAACCCAGAGGATGGAAAAGTCCTAATGAGAAAATCCGGCATCTCGGACCTTTCGAGGTTGCATATAAGTCAATGGGAGAAGTCCCAATGATTTTTTTGATGTGTGCTGGGTTTCGTGCAATACCCCAAAATTTTCAGGGCAAAAAGCATAAGAAATCGGAGATCCAAAAAAAAATTGCGAAAATAAGATTTTTTTTTCCCAGCAGAGCAAATTTTCAGTAAAAATGTAATAATAAATAAGCGTAAAAAACCCAAGCGGATTTAATCAACGTTTGTAGCAGAAAATGTTGAGATAAAATCGGACTGTTGGGGTATAAAAGTGAGATAACCGTTTCTGATTTCTGGAGATATATATTACAACTCTGTTATTCTGTGGAGTGCCTTTCACACAGAAGATACCTTACACTCTTTAAATGGTTCGGCTTTGTAGAATAAAAAAAAATCTAAAAGATTTCAAATGTCAAAAAATGTCTCATTCTGTGAATTGGTGACTTGGGCAAAGGAAAATGGTACAGCACTATTTACACATTTATCAAGGGTTGAATTTCGAATTTGTGTGAGTTTTTTTTTAACTCGCTGGAATTCTATTTAATTGGACGATTTAATAATAAAATAGAATAGTTAAAACTTGGATGAATTTTACCGACTAGAAAACTCGAATCGGTTTCAACCAAACTCGATTTGAGTTTTTTCTACAAATAAACTTGAATGTCAGGAAGGCTACAATCATCACCACTTTGATCCCTGGAACTCTCCCATAGACGTATACAGTATTTCAGCAAGTTTTAGTGGCGAATAGTCTAATTCGAAGGGCCAAAGTATGATAAATCTAGAAAATCTAATTCGATATTTTAAAAGAACTCTAAGATAATTCCCTAGTCGAATTTGTCAGTTTCGACAATAAAAAAAATAAAATTTTTAATTTGACCCTTAATAAATCTGCCCCTTAAAGTACATTTGCTTAGGGTGGCTTTCTTCACCATGAAGCAGAGCTGACTGTGTGCCTTTAAAGGACCAGTAACATCAAAAAATTAAATTATTTTAAAGTAATACAAAATATAATGCAGTGTTGCCCTGCACTGGTAAAATTGGTGTGTTTGCTTCAGAAACACTACTATAGTTTATATAAATAAGCTGCTGTGTAGCAATGGGGGCAGCCATTCAAAGTAGAAAAGGCTCAAGTTACACAGCAGATAAGCTCTGTAGAACATAATGGTGTTATCTGTTATCCACTATTTAACCTGTGCCATAAAGCCGTTTTTCAATTTCAGCCACTGCTACTGAGCAGCTTGTTTATATGAACTATAGTAGTGTTTCTGAAGCAAACAAATCAGTTTTACCAGTGCAGGGCAACACTACATGATATTTTCATTACTTTAAAACACTTTCAGTTTTTGGTGTTACTGTTCCTTTAAGGTTTGGGCTGATGATCTTGATACTTGTGCTGACTCATTTCTGGTTTACAAAACACAGACCGCAACAACTTTACTTAACTTTCAACAGCTGCCAAAAATCGAGTTCAGGCATTCAGTGTGAAAGCCTCACCCACTTGTATGAATGGGACAGCATTTGCATGTAATAGTAGTGCGCCCGTATGATCAGTGTTTCTAAGGTGTGTGTGTCACACTAAAGATAAGAATTAACTTTTACCACACTAGCTTGCTATTTAAAGGGCTATTATGCACTCCCTGTACAAGAGCACACTTGCCCCATTTGTATGGGAACACGTTAAATTGTTGATACAGACCTCTCCCAATGAGTCACTTTAGGCCCCCATTATGATCTGATAGATAGTCCACTGCGTGGAGGCAAATAATGACAACATGAAAAATAAGTAGATCTTGGGGGCAGATTAATTAAGGATCCAGTTGTTTTCCATGAAGAGTTTTCAAGGTTATTTGGGGTCAAAAATCAATATATCAGGTTAAAGATAACTACAATTTTTTTTTCTTCGAGATTTACTTTACCCCAACCCTGTAAATAGTTTGAATCTGAAAAAAACACCATTTCAAACCTGTCAAAGTCATGTAGAAGTCAACGGCAGAGCTCCCCTGGAACCACTGGAAGATGTTAATAACCTTCATGATGTTCGAGTTTTTTTCAGAGGGCTTTGCTCAAAAACTTGATCAATTCGAGCAATTTGAGTTTTTGGGTCATTAACCCCAAAACTGGCTGATTCAAGTTTTTTACATACGAGTGTTGCCCGGTACTGGTAAAAATGATGTGTTTGCTTTAGAAACACTACTATAGTTCATATAAACAAGCTGCTGTGTAGCAATGGTGGAAATAGAAAAAAGTCTATATGGCACAGGTTAAATAGTGGATAACAGATAACACATTATGTTCTACAGATCTTATCTGCTGTGTAACCTGAGACTTTTCTCCTTTGAATGGCTGCCCCATTGCTACACAGCAGCTTATTTATATAAACAATAGTAGTGTTTCTGAAGCAAACACAAAAACAGTTTTACCAGTGCAGGGCAACACTGTATTATATTTGTATTACTGTAAAACACTTTCATTTTTTGACGTTACTGTTCTTTTAACATAAGACTCCTCAGAGGTAGAGAATACAGTAGATAGATGTCTGTGTTCTGACAGATACAAAGCATCAAATAATGATTCAGTTAATGTGCACAAAGAAAGTGCTTGGTGATCTGTATTAATTCGTTTAGCGACAAATGTTTCTCACCATAAATCCAATATATTCTGTGCACCAATTAACCCTACATTTTCTTTTACAGGTGATGGTTTGGAAGACAAACTTTGATTCTGGCAGCTACCCAGACCTTCTGAAATACAGGCAAAATGATACGTTTCCCAGTGGTGGAGACTACACATCAATATTGCAACCTGCAGACGTACATCAGCCAGCGAGGAATGCTCACGTAACTCAGGTGAGGCTTTGTCCTTGCTTTGTGTTGTGTCTCAGTTGTACAGCGCTACCACTATGAAAATAACAAGAATAACAATAAAATATTGTGTGGCTTCATTTAAATAGATTAAATGTGCCATGTGATGTCAAACTGTTTGCTGCATCTGTTTTGAATGAGAGACGTAAACAAGCTGGTGTATATGAACCACATCTCCTAGAGCGGAATTCATTATCGTAACCCCCGACACTCTCTCTTTCTTCCGTAATGGGCAATTTTTATTAGGGATGCACCAAATCCACTATTTTGTATTCGGCCGAACCCCTGAATCCTTCGCAAAAAGATTTGGCCGAATACCGAATACGAATCCAGCCAGAAAAAAAGGAAATAATTTTTCAAAAATTTGATATTTCGATAAAATGGAGGCTGTAATATAAATATATATATATATATATATATATATATATATATATATATATATATATATATATATATATATATATATATATATATATATATATGTGTGTGTGTGTATATGAATTATCAAACGTGTTTGTTTACAGGCAGCTGACCTAGAGCCTCACATCACTGAGATGTCTGTGAAGGACAGAAGTTCTCCACTTCGTTATACATCCCGTTCTGTTGATCAGCATCATCCACAGGCAGAGGATGGGAACCTTCAAACTGTTGCAAGCACTTTGGAGCATATTGTTGGACAATTAGACATTCTTACACGAGTAAGTGCCTTGAGTCCTTCCTAATATGAACACATACACAAGTATTATTTTACTAAATTGATCATGACCACTCAAATCCAGTGCTGCTTCTAACTCATCCTTTTCTCATCCGTCAAATGGTAATATGTTCAAATGGCGATATCGAGCGTTGCATAAAGAAACTCCTCCCCTCTTTAAAGGAACAGTTCAGTGTAAATATAAAAACTGGCTAAATAGATAGGCTGTGCAAAATAAAACATTTTGTAATATAGTTAGTTAGCCAGAAATGCAATCCATAAAGGCTGAAGTGACTGGATGTCTAACATTGCAGAACAGAACACTACTTGCTGTTTTCAGCTCTCTAACTCTTAGTTAGTCAGCGACTTAAAGGGGGGCCACATGGGACATAACTGTTCAGTGAGCAATTGATCCTCAACATTCAGTTCAGATTAAAAAGCAACAGTTATGACCCCCCTCAAGTCACTGATTGATTGGTTACTGCCTGGTTATCAATCAGTGGAAACCAAGAGAGCTGAAAAGCAGGAAGTAGTGTTCTGGCTATTATGTCAGACATCCAGTCACTCCAGCCTTTATACATTACATTTTTGCCTAACTAACTACATTGGAAACATTTTTTATTTTGAACAGTTTTTTTATTTACCCAGTTTTTATTTGTATACTGAACAATTCCTTTAAGCTGTAGTTTTTGTTAGGCTTTGGGGTAAGGAGCAGCTTCTTATACAGAGAATGTATGTGTCTGGACTGGATATTTGTTTTACTGTAAACGATAACTTGGCAAAACCAGGAAGTGAGACAATATGTTAATAAGCGAAAGCAGGAAAATAAAGTGAGTTCACAACAAATCCCATAATTATCCCAGACTAATGAGATCGAACCATGGAGAGGCTGGATTTTTTTCTACCAAACTACTATAAGGAAATAGCAAGGCAAGCTTACAGAATTCTATCTTGCATACACTTTAATTTAATAATCAATGTGGCATTTCATCTCTATTGTTAACGCTGGCAATTTAGCCAGCTGTCATACATAACAAAGATTTTTAATTCCCTTTATTAACTTGGTCACCCCTCTTTGGCTTTCTCTCTCTCTCTCTCTCTCCTCTCTCTCTACTCTTTCTTACCAACCAAAGGTAGGCTCCAAAGCAATAACTGCATTAAATAGAATATAAACAACAGTAGTCCTAAAAACTAAAGAACAGAAGACTGGAGCACTAACATCACTTTCTGCCAGGGGGCATTATGTGGAATGACACCCGGTCTCTGCACCATTAAGGGACCAGTTTGTACTTAATGAAAAAAAAACACCAAGACACTTTGAACTTTAAATTCGCAAAGTCTTTTTTAAGAAATAACTTACCGATACTCTGCTTGCAATCCTCTTCAGAAATGGCGACGATCCATCGCGCGGCGCACAATTTCTCCTCCCTGGCCTATCTCCTATAGAAGGCAGGGAGGAGAAATCAAGCGCCGCACGATGGATTGCCCCCTGTTGCCGTTTCTGAAGAGGAGCGCAAGCAGACAATCGGTAAGTTATTTCTTTATAAAGACTTTGCGAATTCAAAGTTAAGTGTCTTGGTGTTTTTTCGTTTTGGTTATTTTTTTTAAAAAAATGTATGTTACTGGTCCTTTAAGTGGTTGTCTTGTTGTCCCTTTGCATGGCAGAAGGCTCGGCACAAGGGAAATGACAGCTCTGTATGTGTCATATTTTCTTTCACAGCAAATAGTTTTATCATATTTGACATTTATAGTGTTGATCTTTTCTATGGTAACCGATGCTTTTGAACACACATTTACAATACATCCTCCCTAGGCAACAAGATCTGCATGTAAAGCTCACTGACAATAAAACCCTTCCCACTGCATCATCACAAGCCTCCTTTCTTTGTCTTCTAGTCCTCAGTTCTTTGTATGGACCATTAATGAGTAAGCAGAGAAATCACACTGTGCTTCAGTTGCCTCAATTCTAGTGTAGTCACCAGTTGGACATACACATCTGCTATTTTAATGTATCCGTATACATTTTCAGAGAAAGGGAAGTTTAGATAAATATCAAAGCCAATAGCTGGCTGCAAGGATCGGTAAACCTAGCAACCATTTGGCATTTTGCATGCCCATAGCCTAGAGTCCTGCGTGGGTCCATTTTTTTGGAACCTGACCCGTACCCGCAATCCGCAACCCGGACCCACAACCCGCATTCTTACCCGCTTGGACCCGCTAACCGATCTAACCCGCAAGTACCTTAGCCGCGACCCGCTGACCATCAAGAATCAGGAAGTGCTGTCATTGTAAACCAGAAGTGACATCATCGGAAGTAGGCGTGATCAGAAAAAAAGAAGTAAAACAGGAAGTGCTGTCATTGTAAACTGGAAGTGACATCATCAGAAGTAGGTGTGATCAGAAAAAAGGAGTAAAAATCACTATTGAGAAGACCTGCAAACCCGCAGAACCGCCGACCCGCGTCTAAACCTGCATCCGGAACTTCTATCCACAGGGTACTGCAGGTACCCAACCCACTGCAATACTCTACCATAGCCTGCCTGAACTATCTCTGGCTCGTAGACAATCCCAGCAAGTCTGCCTAGGCCACCAGTGATGTGGTGGCCACATCAAGCCAAGATCTGCTGGTTTTATGAGGTCATCAAATGAGATCTCACAGCATGTCCCCACCTCTAGTCCCTGATAGGGATATATTCCATTGGGTGGAGTCAGCACAAACCTCCCAATAAAGCATTGTTTTATATTTCAACAAAATGTTACTCGTTATTGGAAACGCCTACTGGATTATTATTGACTGCTAGAAATGCCCAGCCCTTCTCACTCACATGGTTATACAGTAACTGAGGCTGGTGGGAGAGGGACATCATTAACAACTCAAAAATTAAGTTTTTTTTTTTTTAAATGACTGTGTATTTGTGTGGTTTTTAATCCATATTAAAATCTTTCTTCCTTCCAGACGGTGGGAATTTTAGAGCAAAGGCTTTCCCTAACAGAAGACAAATTGAAAGAATGCATTGAGCAGCAGCAGGCAACTGTTCCGCCTAGTCACAGTGGTGCAAAAAAGTCGTCATTTTAACAGACTCTTCCAGGACTTTCGGTTATTTTTATTCAGATTTTCACTTTTTATGGAATATATAATTTTATTGTAAATATTTGAATGTATTGTTTTAATAAAATGTTTTTGAATGGATAAATAGCCTCAACTGTGGAAAAATTGATGTGAAGACAATTAAGACCATTAAAGGAGAACTAAACCCTAAAAATTATATAGTTAAAAATGCCATATTTCACATACTTAATGTAATGCACCAGCCTAAAGTTTCAGCTTGTCAATAGCAGCAATGATCCAGGACTTCACACTTGTCACAGGGGGTCACCATCTTTGAAAGTGTCTGTGACACTCACATGCTCAGTGGGCTCTGAGCAGCTGTTGAGAAGCTAAGCTTAGGGGTCGTCGCAAATTATCAAGCAGAAAATTAGGTTGGACTGTAATACAAGGGGCTGATTATTAAATTTCCGATGCTAATTGCACTGGTTCTGTTCTGTCTTGTAGTAATTATCTATATTAATTACTAATCAGTCTTATATTGTGACATTTCTATTCTATGTGTACTGTATATTGTGAGTGGGTCCCTAAGCTCAGTAAGTGACAGCAGCACAGAGCATGTACAGTGAATCAGCAGAAAAGAAGATGGGGAGCTACATCTTTGGAGACACCGATATTTACCACTAAAGGGCTTTGGTTGCTTTGGGCTGGTACAGAAGCCCAAAACATAATGTACAATATTGTTTCTAATATAGTTAATGTAATGTATAAAGGCTGGAGTGACTGGATGTCTAATATAACAGAACACTACTTCCTGCTTTTCAGCTCTCTAACTCTGAGTTAGTCAGTGACTATAAGGGGGGGACATAACTGTTTATTGAGTTTGAAATTGATCCTCTGCATTCAGCTCAGATTCAAAAGTAACAGTTATGACCCCCCCCCCTCAAGTCACTGATTGGTTACTGCCAATCAGTGGAAACCAAGAGAGCTGAAAAGCAGGAAGTAGTGTTCTGGCTATTATGTTAGACATCCAGTCTCTCCAGCCTTTATACATTACATTTTGGTTAACTAACTATATTAGAAACATGTTTTATTTTGCACAGCCTATCTATTTACCCAGTTTTTATTTTTATGCTGAACAATTCCTGTAAAGACTGGAATACATTTTATTCTATTAATTGCTGAAAAGGCAAATGTGCCTTCTGTACTCAGGCCAGTGGGTCCACCACCTGCCCCCCTTCCCATACTGAACGTGCACAGGCTAACTCCGGGACACTGGGGATTATGTGAACAGCAGCACGTCACCAGTGCTTGCGACAATATTGGAATGCAGCTGGGCGGCATAGAGCCCATAAAATCTTAATGCCCTAGTCCTTTATGGCCTTGCCACAAATCCAGGCCTGTACTCAGGGGCACATATTAACTTTGGAAACATCACCAGTGATGTTGTCCATAAAAGCCAATCAGCAATTAGATTTGAACAGTCATCTACAAGTTAGAAAATAAAAGCAATGATCTGATTGATTGCTATGGGCAACCTTACCGGTGTTTATCTCCAAAGTTAATAAATGCGCCCTCAGGGTATAACTGTCATTGTTAGGGGTAATGCTATTTTTGTTGCCATTTTTTTTTAAACCCATGCAACTGGATATGGAGGACAAGTTGAGGGGCTTTGGGCTGGACTGAGACAGGAATCGGCAACTAGTTCTGTATCTAGAATTTGGCATGATCTTCAACAAAGAAAATTCAGCTTATGATAGGAGATAAATAAGAAGAAAACAGGACAAGGATACCAAACCTGATGGGAAAATATTTTGTATCAAGTCAAAATTAAAGGCGAAACAAACCTTTTAGCAAAAAAAGAAAAAATGCACCCTACGTAGACTCCCCCCCCCCCCAGCTCAGCTGCCTCCCCCGGAAAATGCCCCTAACTTTTTACTTACCCCTCGGTGCAAAGTCACAGCATCGGAGTTCACTGCTGCCATCTTCTGGGTCTTTGTGTCTTCCGGCGATTCGGCAATTTCCGTCCATTTCAGCGCATGTGTAGTTGTCGCATGCGCCGCTGGTCTCCGTTTCAGCTTACCGAAGAACCGGAAGATGGCTGTGTTGAACTCTGATGCTGTGATTCTGCACCAAGGGTAGTGATGTGCATGTCGGGATTTTTCTGACCCTAACCCGCCCTCCCTTGGCCCACATTCGCACTTCCGGGTTCCTTTAATAGACCCGGCGATGATGTCACAAAAGGGGTGGGGCGAGCAGGCGCAGCATCTATAAAAGAAGAAGTCAGAAGCCGGCACCTGACGATGGTGCCTGCCACCCACGATGAAGTGTGTGAGGTCGGCCCGAACCTGCGGGTATCGGGTTGGCCCGCACATCACTAACCAAGGGGTAAGTAAAAAGTTATCAGCATTTGCCCAGGGGGGCAGGGGAACTAGGCTGGAGGGAGGAGGGTCTACGTGGGGTGGGGGGGGTAGGGTTTTTTTTTTGGTAAAGTGTTTGCTTCTCCTTTAATTTTCAATCCACATACCGTTCACCACCTGATACCTCTTCTGACAAGCTCAAGGAATTCCTAAATACAATAGACTTCCCAGAGGTCCCTCCAGCTCTAGCTATGCAGTTAGACCAAGACATTACCTTAGATGAAATTAAAGATGCTATCAATGGGTTTCCTATGGGGAAGGCACCTGGTCCAGATGGGATTCCAATTGAATGGTATAAGAAATATGTAGACTTTCTGGCCCCCAAACTCTTAGCTCTCTTTAATGGAATTCATCGAACAGGGATACCCCCTGACAGGTGTGACTCATATCGACCTATATCCCTCCTTAACTGTGACATTAAGATATTTGCCAAAATTATAGCCAACCGACTTAAACTGATAGCGCCTGATCTAATACATCCGGACCAGACAGGCTTTATGCCCTCTAAAACCACAGATATCAATGTGAGACGGCTTTTTACTAACCTATCGGTCCAACATGATAATGGGGGGAATAGGATTGTAGTGTCCCTCGATACAGCGAAGGCTTTTGACACTGTTCAGTGGCAGTACCTATGGGAGGTGTTAACTCGTTATAAGCTGGGTCCTAAACTTCGGAAGTGGATTCAGATAATATATGCACATCCGAGAGCTAAGATATTGGTCAATGGGCAAGTATCGGGAAGCATATCACTGGGAAGGGGCACCCGACAGGGGTGTCCTCTCTCGCCTTTCCTTTTTGCCCTGGCTATAGAACCCCTGGCCATTAGAATACGGGCGAATGAGGATATACAGGGCTTACATATAGGAAACTTGTCGGAGAAAATCTCATTATACGCAGACGATATGCTAGTCTATTTGGCCAACTCGGGTTTAGCCCTAGAAAATCTCCTGACAACTATTTCTGAGTTTGGCCAATACTCTGGTTTAAAAATTAATCGTACTAAGTCTGTGGTGTTTCCCATAGATCCCCTTCCTCAGGATATGCTGGACACCTTGCTACAGCTCAAAGTAGCACACACCTTTAAATACCTGGGTATAGTGATCCATAAGGATCTTAATAGATATGAACAACTTAATCTAGATCCAGTAGTACAGACCCTGACTGACAAAGTTGCTGTGTGGCAAGACCTACCTCTTTCTTTACCAGGCAAAATTAATATGTTTAAAATGATTGTCAAGGGGAGAAAAAGGAGAAAGGAGAGAGAAGGGGGGTTTCTTATATTTATTATGTTTTGTATATATATTTAGATTGATCTTAAGGAAATCTTTAATCAGTACGTGCGAATACAGTCAGATTCGATTGTAAGCTGTCGGTTGGGCTTCCATTGACTTATATAGTAGTTGTATGATCAGGCTTGGATATCCTAGTGGGTTACCCTTTTACTCGACCCAGATCTAAATAGGTATCTGCATATTCAACTGATACAACCTATACTTCACATTTGTCAGTATAGGTAAGTGATATACGATATTATCTACTGCTGGTCCCTCTCCCCTTGAGAGAGTTAAGGGCAAATGGCGAGATGATATCCCTGACCTGACTGACGAAAAATGGAAAGATGCACTAAAGCTTGTAACAGAGCTGTCTATATCTATGAGGGACAAATTTATACAAATTAAATTTTTAAATAGAGTTTACTTAACCCCCTCCCGTCTGGCAAAAATATATGATAATGTATCAGATCTATGCCCTAAGTGCAGAATGGAACCTGGTACCATGTTTCATATATTCTGGTCCTGTCCGGTGATTCAGAGCTTTTGGAGTGCAGTACTCCAATACTTGAATGACAAGCTTGCACTACCAAGTATTCGTTCGCCAGAAACCTGTCTGTTGGGGATAATAGAGGGCTTGCAGCTACACTCCTATGTTAAAATATGCTACCTACAGCTCCTGTATTATGCCAAAAAAGCCATATTAATGCACTGGAAGTCGCTCAACCCCCCCACAATACAATATTGGCAAAAACTGATAAATACAAATACATTAGTCTGTGCTGCTGCCACAGTAGAAAAGTCTACAATGCCACCTCACAAAAATAATTATGAAATACAAAAAACAACAGAAAAATACAAAAATAAACATGAAAACACTCACAGTTCACCTCAGTCCCAAGGTGCAAAAAGCCAAGAACACTGTAACACGGAGTTGTGAGGGTTTCCGAAAAAATGAAAAAGTCAGATGTAAAAAGTAAAAAGTCTTTATTAGGACATGGAGACCTAGGTCTGACTTTTTCATTTTTTCGGAAACCCTCACAACTCCGTGTTACAAAAAACTGATAAATGACTCTCTCTCGAACCAGAAACTAACATATCTTTCAAGAGGCTGCCCTGGAAAGTTTGAAGCGATATGGGGTACCTGGCTAACTGTGCAATCTAGTTAACTGCCGATGTACTAATATAATGGTTATGACATTTTATGCCTTCCCCCCCTCTTTCTCAACTTTCTTCTTTACTACACCTTTACGCTTCTTCTAATTGTATTATGTTTAATGTTTAAAACTTCAATAAAAAAACTTTAAAAAAAAAAAAAGAATGCAACTCCACACAGCCAGAGGCACGATATTCATAGGGGTGTATCCACTCTGACTAATTGGCCGACGCTGTCACTAAATTACTTCTGTTAAACAAATTTAAAGGAACTTGTAAAAATTTGATTCAGGCATATAGTGAATCTTCCTCTTGACACATAAAAGTTTGAATCACAATAAATGCACCCGTTCCCTGTATTTTATGCTTACATAAGGCCCAGAGGCGCATACATACAGTACAGCAGGGATTTTCACATGTTCAGGCGTGACCTCAGTCTTGACAGATCTTGCTTGTAAATCTCGCCCCATACTATATATATATATATTTTCTCTCTCTCTCTTTCCCCCTCCCTCCCCTAAATTCCTCCCACTGAAGTATATAACCAACTATATACCATATATAACTATACCAAATAACACTGGCATCAATGAATGCAAATAGGTCAGGGTCACCTACACAGAAGATCATAAACTCTTTTTCTATAATTGCTTAGAGGTACACACATGAGAGTACATTCACCTGCAAGAGTGGCTGGGCATCTGCTAAAATGTATTTTCTAAAGTTTTTGATCTATACTGGTTTTTGGTTTGAATCCCCATGGAGTCTGAGACCCATG
The DNA here is from genome assembly GCA_038501925.1 of Xenopus petersii. Lineage (NCBI taxonomy): Eukaryota > Metazoa > Chordata > Amphibia > Anura > Pipidae > Xenopus > Xenopus petersii. The sequence continues at coordinate 131,906,127 of CM076678.1, read as the reverse complement.
GATACACCATAACTGTAACTACATGTACAATTATTGAGTAATAATGAGTAAATTTAAAAATCTTGAACTGTTGTAATTTATCAGGAATGGCTTTCCTTTCAGCCACCAGGAAAGGTCTTCAAATAATTGTTGGTAAAGGAATCATTTATAATGGTAGGGTTTGTGCCACTGCCAAAAAAATATAAATTGGTACTACTCAAGAAGGAATAATAATTCAAAAGCAAATATTAAGTAAATCTTGGAGGATATACTCACAGTTCCCCCCAGTCCCAGGGTGCAAGTCCAAGACGACATTTCAAAAAAGAGATGTGAGTACCTCCAACAATAATAAATCTATCAGTGAAAAATTAAAAAATTTATTAGGACATATAAAAAAAGAGGTAACGCGTTTCGTGCCTACTGGGGCACTTACTCATGAGTAAGTGCCCCAATAGGCACGAAACACGTTAGGTCTTGTCTTTTATGACCTAATAAATTTTTCACTGATTGATTTATTATTGTTTGAGGTACTCACATCTCTTTTTTGAAAGGAATAATTTATCCTTGTTTTCGAAACTGGGCACAGTATATATATATATATATATATATATATATATATATATATATATATATATATATATATATATATATATAGTCAAATACAAGAGTCCTCTGCACTCAACCCATTATCAATATATTTAAGACAGAGACATTTTGTGCATACTGCTACTAAAAAATGCCTTACCCTTTAAACAAAACAGGGATTGTTTGTCCATATATTGCAATATATTTAAGCTGGCCAACTATGTCAAAGTCCTCCCATATCTGGCCAGTCCTATGCTCAATTTTCATCTGATTCATTAAGAATTCTATTGCTTCATTATACATTTTACAAAGGGACTAAGTTTTACCTGCAACTTACTTGCTGCTTTCAAAGTAAAACTCCCAAACTTGGCTGCCCTTTTATTAGACACCAGTGGGATCACCTGACTATAGCTGGGAAGGGTGGGAGCTACAACATGGAGCTGGTCACTGCTCCTGTATAACTATAACAAACAAGGGAAAGTTGTGCTCACCACTATTTTTTAAATATATATATATATATATATATATATATATATATATATTAAAGGGGTGGTTCACCTTTAAGTTTACTTATATAACTGTTATAAAATGGCAAATTCTAAGCAACTTTTCAATTGACCTTCATCGTTTTTTATAGTTTTTTATTATTTGCCTTCTTCTTCTGACTCTTTCCAGCTTTCAAATGGGTGTCACTGACCCCATCTAAAAATCAAATGCCGTGTGAGGCTAAATGCTTATTATTATTGCTACCTCTAACTACTCATCTTTATATTCAGGCCTCTCCTATTCTCTTATTCAAATGAATCCATGGTTGCTCGGGTAATATAATATATAAATATAATGTATAAATATATGACCGAATTTCACGAAGGATTCGGCCGAATCCCAAATAGTGGATTTGGTGCATCCCTAATTCAAATAGTAAACTATGCACTTATGTTAGATTACATGTTTCATTATTACAAAGAAAAAAAAGGAAATCGGTCAAGAAATTTTATTACAGAACTTTCTGGATAATAGGTTTTCAGGCAACAGATCCCATATTTGTTATAAGCCACTTACAGATTTTACTGTTGGCATAAACACACACAATCCAGCGCCACTAACGTACAGTTTTCCATAGCTCTGTCCGCCACCCATAGGGTGTTTTGTCTCTGCTAATAGAGCAGTAACATCAAAAAATTAAAGTGTTTAATGTAATAACAATATAATGCAGTGTTGCCCTGCACTAGTAAAACTGTTGTGTTTGCTTTAGAAACTATTGTTTATATAAATAAGCTGATGTGTACCAATGGGGGCAGCCATTCAAAGGAGAAAAGGCTCAGGTTACACAGCAGATAAGATCTGTAGAACATAATGGTGTTATCTGTTATCCACTATTTAACCTATGCCATGTAACCTTTTTTTCAATTTCCACCATTGCTATACAACAGCTTGTTTATATGAACTATAGTAGTGTTTCTGAAGCAAACACATCTGTTTTACCAGTGCAGGGCAACAGTACATGATATTTTCATTACTTTAAAACACTGTCATTTTTTTGGTGTTACTGTTCCTTTAAAAGCAATTCATTGGCGGTGGCCTTGTCATGATGCACATTTGTAAAGTGTCTTCATAATAAATGTCTTAATCTTTCACTCTAATGTATAGGAAGGGAGGGAAGTTACTAATCTCTGCTGTTGCCAAATGTTTCATATATTGCAATGGGCAAAGTCATGGGTTTGGAAATCGAAATGTATAATTTCAGTGTAAGTGTAGGAATTCCTTGCAAGTATACACACACACACACACACCTACATTCTGTTGCTGAAATTTTTTTACGGCTCCAGTAGCAACATACAGACCCCTTTCCATTCCAAGGAAAACCTTTATAAGTATAATTTGGGTCAGGGTGTGACTTGGAATATAAACTACCTGGGAAACGTTGTAATCGATACAACTCCTCCATACATAAATATGAATAGGGCCCCAAAACACGTGTATAAAATAATAGCATACCCAAAATAGCTATTTCTTACATAGGATCAAGGTTCTGTGTAGCCAGGAGGGAAGCCATCAAAATAGGTCTCTAGTTTAATGTGGGTGAAGGTTAGTTACAGTATATTCATTGTTACTTACATAGTTCTAGTTAAGTTGGGTTGAAAAAAGTCCATCAGGTTTAACCCCTCCAAATGAAACCCAGTGCACATACATACACTCACACCGACCCCTCCATACACTCACATAAACTATATATACCGGTATCTATACTAACTATAGAGCAGGCATGTCCAAAGTCCGGCCCTGGGGGCCAATTGCGGCCTGTTTTAAAATTTACAGCGACCCTCGGTCTCTGTCACGAGTGGCGCATCACTATGTACCAGTACATGTCTATTACTAACACCTTCAGCACACAGGCAGCAGTATAGACCAAGTGGCAGATCATTTCACTAATGTGCCCAAATATTACTGCTACGACTACTCGATTACTTGTTTAAATGATGTGCGGAGAATAAGTCCAAACAGAATCCACTTCCTAAACGCCGTGTCCATCTCTAGGAGTGAATGATCCTGATCACAACTAGCTACCTCGGCATTGATGTCAGGCTGAATGGTCGGCCCCACGCATTTTCACCTCACCAAATCTGGCCCTCATTGCAAAAAGTTTGGACACCCCTGCTATAGAGTTTAGTATCACAATAGCCTTTGATATTATGTCTGTCCAAAAAATCATCCAAGCCATTATTAAAGACATTAACTGAATCAGCCATCACAACATCACCCGGCAGTGCATTCCACAACCTCACTGTCCTGACTGTGAAGAACCCCCTACGTTGCTTCAAATGAAAGTTCTTTTCTTCTAGTCTGAAGGGGTGGCCTCTGGTACGGTGATCCATTTTATAGGAAAAAAGTTCCCATGCTATAATGTACATGTAAAGAGTAATCACAATCATCTTTTTCTAGAGAAAACAACCCCAACCTTGACAGTCTACCCTCATAATTTAAATCTTCCATTTAAATCTTCCATTCCATCCATTCCAGAAGCCCAGACACAGGGGACATAGACAGAAGCCCAGACAAATGGGGTACAGACAGAAGCACAGACACAGGGGGTACAGACAGAAGCCCAGACACAGGGAGTACAGACAGATGAACAGACACAGGGGGTACAGACAGAAGCCCAGACACAGGGAGTACAGACAGAAGAACAGACACAGGGGGTACAGACAGAAGAACAGACACAGGAGGTACAGACAGAAGAACAGACACAGGGGGTACAGACAGAAGAACAGACACAGGGGGTACAGACAGAAGAACAGACACAGGAGGTACAGACAGAAGAACAGACACAGGGGGTAGAGACAGATGAACAGACACAGGGGGTAGAGACAGATGAACAGACACAGGGGGTACAGACAGAAGAACAGACACAGGGGGTACAGACAGAAGAACAGACACAGGGGGTACAGACAGAAGAACAGACACAGGGGGTACAGACAGAAGAACAGACACAGGAGGTACAGACAGAAGAACAGACACAGGGGGTACAGACAGAAGAACAGACACAGGGGGTACAGTAGAAGTGTGGGCAGCGGGTACAAGTAGATGTACAGACAGAAGCACACTGTGAGGAAGTGGGTGATGGTACCTAAATCTATTAGCATCCCAATAAATGACATATAGTTGGAAGTAGCAGGTCTTGTCACCCCTTTCCCTAACCTCACAGATCAGGTGACATTTCCAGTAGATTGAGGAGAGAAAGCTGGAGGCTGGTTAGTGAGTATCAGGCCTGGGAGAGAGACTCCTGGCACTACTGTAGTGAGTTATTAGCCAAAACATTCCAGCACAAGCACATGAAGCATCAGGGCAAGGACTAGAGCGTGTCTGTATAAGGAAGAGCTGCGGAAGTGTTTATGACAAGAGTCATGTGACCCCTCTCTCTGCCAGACTCGCTTCCCCCAAGCACTTGACTAAATTGTGTGCCCCGCCCCCTGTGGAGGGAGTGACAGGGAGGAAGGGGGGCTGGAGGCAGAAGTTTTGCAATCCGGGGGCGGTGTCAGTAAAGAAGTTGCTGGAGTCCTGTCACTTAGAGATTAACCCTGTACAGTAATAGTCCCAGTCAGTGTGTGTGTCCGGCGGCTCCTGCACCACTCCCCCTCCTCCATGCCTGTTGTGCCCCTATCGGAGCCATGGCCATGCCTAGTAAGAGCGCCGAGTGGCTGCAGGAGGAACTGGAGTCCGGCCGTGAGAGCTCCGTGCTGCTACTGGACTGCCGCCCCCATGATCGCTACCAGTCGTCGCACATCGAGGCGGCCATCAGCCTCACTATCCCCGGCCTGATGCTGCGCCGCTTGCGCAAGGGAAACCTCTCCATCCGCTCCATTATCCCCAACGACCGGGACAAGGAGCGATTCGCCAGGCGATGTAACGCGGACACGGTGCTGCTGTATGACGAGGCCACGCACGACTGGCAGGAGAACGGCTCCTCAGTGCTGGCGCTGCTGCTGCACAAACTCAGGGAGGAAGGCTGCAGAGCTTACTATCTGAAAGGTACTCGCACTGATTCCCCTCACTAACATCTTAGCGACTACATTTCCCAGCATCCTCCATATGTCAGCCCAGGGGGTATAGACAGAAGAACAGACACAGGGGGTACAGACAGAAGAACAGACACAGGAGGTACAGACAGAAGAACAGACACAGGGAGTACAGACAGAAGAACAGACACAGGGGGTACAGACAGAAGAACAGACACAGGGGGTACAGACAGACACACAGACACAGGGGGTACAGACAGACACACAGACACAGGGGGTACAGACAGATACACAGACACAGGGGGTACAGGCAGAAGAACAGACACAGGAGGTACAGACAGACGCACAGACACAGGGGGTACAGACAGAAGAACAGACACAGGGGGTACAGACAGAAGAACAGACACAGGGGGTACAGACAGAAGAACAGACACAGGGGGTACAGACAGAAGAACAGACACAGGGGGTACAGACAGAAGCCCAGACACAGGGGGTACAGACAGAAGCGCAGACACAGGGGGTACAGACAGAAGCCCAGACACAGGGGGTACAGACAGAAGTACAGACACGGGGTACAGGCAGAAGCCCAGACACAGGGGGTAGAGACAGAAGCACAAACACAGGGGGTACAGACAGAAGAACAGACACAGGGGGTACAGACAGAAGAACAGACACAGGGGGTACAGACAGAAGAACAGACACAGGGGGTACAGACAGAAGAACAGACACAGGGGGTACAGACAGAAGAACAGACACAGGGGGTACAGACAGACGCACAGACACAGGGGGTACAGACAGACGCACAGACACAGGGGGTACAGACAGACACAGGCGGTACAGACAGATACACAGACACAGGGGGTACAGACAGACGCACAGACACAGGGGGTACAGACAGACGCACAGACACAGGGGGTACAGACAGACACAGGCGGTACAGACAGATACACAGACACAGGGGGTACAGGCAGAAGAACAGACACAGGGGGTACAGACAGACGCACAGACACAGGGGGTACAGACAGAAGAACAGACACAGGGTTACAGGTAGAAGCCCAGACACAGGGGGTACAGACAGAAGAACAGACACGGGGTACAGACAGAAGCCCAGACACAGGGGGTACAGACAGAAGCCCAGACACAGGGGGTACAGACAGAAGCCCAGACACAGGGGGTACAGACAGAAGCCCAGACACAGGGGGTACAGACAGAAGCCCAAACACAGGGGGTACAGACAGAAGCCCAGACACTGGGGGTACAGACAGAAGCACAAACACAGGGGGTACAGACAGAAGAACAGACACAGGGGGTACAGACAGAAGAACAGACACAGAGGGTACAGACAGAAGAACAGACACAGGGGGTACAGACAGAAGCCCAGACACTGGGGGTACAGACAGAAGCACAAACACAGGGGGTACAGACAGAAGAACAGACACAGGGGGTACAGACAGAAGAACAGACACAGAGGGTACAGACAGAAGAACAGACACAGAGGGTACAGACAGAAGAACAGACACAGGGGGTACAGACAGAAGAACAGACACAGGGGGTACAGACAGAAGCACAGACACAGGGGGTACAGACAGAAGAACAGACACAGGGGGTACAGACAGAAGAACAGACAAAGGGGGTACAGACACCAGTATCAGGATGTGAGTTTTGGGATACTGCATGTGTTGCTGTTTATCAGACTGCCCTGATCAGAGTATGAATGCTAGCTGTACCCAGGCATATTCTCACTGCCCAATTAGCCCTTCTTAACCATGTAGGAACCCTACTACTGGCATTTGGTATTGGGTAATTCAGATATTGGTTGGCAAGTTTGAAATACCCCATCAGACCAGGGCTACATCATGAAAACGTGCTCTTACCCACCATGTGATGTGTTTGTTGGCCTGGAGGGGTAGGATCAGCCTGAGTTGGTCCAGCAGTGGTGGCCAAAGCAGCAAGTTCACCACATAAGTGATTCTTCCAGTGTATGGACAAGTTAAGTGTGGCCCAATCATGCTAGACTTCTCAGGTTGGTCCAAGTGAATCAGGTTATCCTCACAGAAACAAAGCTAGTGCTCCCCCTGAACAGGCCTCATTTGCTGATGCTTGTGCTGAAAAATCTCCTCCTGACCTTCCACTCGCAATAAGACTTATCAAAGCTGTGGTGGGCCCTGGTGTGATCACAGCCCTTGCACTCCTGAGAGGCAGTGGGTGAGAGTACCCAAGCTGGAGGCTGGTTAGCATGTAGCAGGCCTGGGAGAGAGACTCCTGGAGCTAATGTAGGGAGTTATTAGCCAAAAACATTCCAACAAAAGCCTACATGTACCATTTTGAAATCATATGAAGTTGGTATGCGTATGGCAGCCTGCCGATCTTGACCTATAACCAAGGCTTTCAATTCTGGCCTGTGGTGTATGCAGCCATATTGTCCCCACGTGTCTCATCTCCAGCTGAGAGAGGGAATGAGACAGAAGGCTCAGACCAGCCAGTAGCCACAGTGGTGAAAATAATTAGGAAGAATTTGCCTTCTCCAGGAAGGGAAGGAGACAGTTGTTGCCTTTGTGTAGTATAAATACCTTGTGCCATGCTGATTATATGAACCTACAATTATATGAACCTACATAGCAGCTTGAGCAGGAGGAAGGCAAATAAAATCCCTCAGGCAGGGGCGATTCTGGGGCAAATCAAACACAATCAAAAACAGGGCCGGAGTGGGAAAAGCTTTCCTGATTCCAGAATGACATATATATAATTATATACATATTATATCATCAAAAGTATGGGTTACGGTATGTGTAACTTGCTTTTCCAACAGTTTGTCATCCGAAAACCAATTAGTATGAGTGTGTTCCACCCTTTGCCTCTAGTTATCTTCTGTTTTGGAAATGGTTTTCACTAGATGTAGGAACGGTGTTGTTATTTGCTTCCACAAGAGTATTAGTGAGGTTGGGCAGTGATGATGAGGATTAGGCTTGACCCAACTGTCAGTGTTCCAGTTCATCCCACTGGTATTGAGTTTGGTTAAGACCAAGGCTCTGTGTAGGCCAGTGCAGTTCTCCCATTCCGATATCGGCAAACTTATTGTCTATGAACCTCATTTTGTGAATGGGGACTTCCTCAAATTGTTGCCACGACATAGCTTCTTTAGTATTTAGATGGCTTCATTCAATTGGTATTCACCAAACCCAGAAACATCTGTCAGACTGCTGTAGGTTCCACTGCTCCAGGCTCCACTGCTCCAGGTCCATGGTATTAGTGGCATAAAAGCCAGGTGTACTGCCAAACAGAACCACCTTTAGTCTGCCAGTCCACATAGAGCTACCAAATAGCCAATCATAGCCCTAATTTGGCTCCCCTAGGAATTTTTTTCATGCTTCCGTTGCTCCCAAACTCTTTTGTTTACCTTTGAATTTCGCTCACGGGTAAAAAAAGGTTGGGGACCCCTGATCTAGACAGTTTGGAATCCATTATCCAGAAAGCTCCAGATTATGGGAAGGTCATCTTCCATGGGATCCATTATCCAGAAACCCGTTACCTGGAAAATTCAGAATTGTGGGAAGTCCGTCTCCACAAATGATTCATATTTTTAAAATTGATTTTCTTTTTCAATGTAATAATACCGAAACAATATAATACTATTGTGTGTATTTAATGCTGAAATCAATTTTAAGTAGACGGAAGGTATGGAAATTCAAATTGCAGAAAGATCCCTTATCCGGTAAACAATGAGCATTCTGGATAACAGGTCCCACACCTCTATTTGATCACACTTGAGATATAATTAATCCTTATTGGAGGTAAAACAATCCTGTTGGGTTTAGTTCATATTTAAATTATTGTTTTAATAGTCTTAAGGGATGGTGATCCATCTCAAAAAGATGCCTTATCTGGATAATAGGTCCCATATATACATACACGTACATACATACATACTGTACATACATGCATACATACATATGTATACATAATTTACCAGGTGCTACTACAAGAACAGACAAAGTCCAGCATGGAGCACCCCAAGGCACTCACAATAGTGATAGTGTTTTCTGTAGAGTTCTGTTTGTTACAGTAAACAATAACATATTTATTGAATGGTTGAGCATATATCCCATTGTGAAGTCTGTTTTGTTATTGTAAGCTTCCTGCTCTTTATGGGTTAACAGAAGGCAGCGTATCATGCGTGGGAGTATAGTATACTGCCTATACTAGCAGAATAGGTGGAGCTGACAACTTACATGTTTGTCCTAACGTTCAGCTCTAACCTTCAACTTGTTTGATCATGCAGGCCGGGAGGGTGGTACTTTGTCTCACTTGTGCACATACATATATATATTTATACTACCTACCTACACTGGACTTGTGGACTAGCACGCGATTCTGGCATGGACCCAAGCTTTGTCCATTTTAAAAGACTTTTTCTATTATACATTTTTATTTGTGCTAAAGTAGCAACAAATAACCAGTCTCTCTCTCTCTCTCTCTCTCTCTCTGTCTCTCTCTCTCTCTCTCTCTCTCTCTCTCTCTCTCTCCTCTCTCCCTCCCTCCCTCCTTTGTTTTATAGGTAATTTTTGGTGTGATATAAATGCAAAAGAGGCATTTCTCCTTTAAGTAAAATTTTACTATGTTATAGAATGGCCAATTCTAAGCAACTTCAATTGGGCTTCATTTTTTATCTTCTATAGTTTTTTTTTTATTTGATTCTTGTTCTGACCCTTTCCAGTTTTTAAATGGGAGTCACTGACACCAGAAGCCAAAAACTATTGCCCTGTGAGGCTACAATTTTATTGTTACTTTTTCTTACTTCTCTTTCTATTCACGCCCTCTCCACCAGATTGACATTGAAACTGGAGACCTGCTGAATAAAAAGCTAAATAGTTTAAAAAAAAACACAAGTAATAAAAGATTAAGACCCATTGTCAAGATATCAATTGTCGAACAATTGTCAATTCTGAGACAAATTTTCTCTGAATATCAATATCTATCTCATACAAAAAGTTATTTTTAAGGCGAACAACACCTTCAACAAATGAATGGAATTCTGTGTTTACTTATAAAGCTGTGTAAGCTATTATCAATCAATTATCCCATAATCAACATTCAAAATAACGATGAATGAACAAGGTGCATATTAATTGGTGAAAGCACACCTATAGCTAAACATGCCCCCCAAAAGTCCCATACAAATCAATAGAGAGCTGTGTAATTTATTTCCTTTTTAGTGAAATAATAATTTAATACATTTTTTTTAAAAAAAAATGATTTCCTTTTTCTAATAATTAAACAGTATAAGTATGGGTACCTGTTATCCAGAATGCTTGGGACCTGGGGGTTTCCTGGATAGCAGATCTTTCCATAATTAGGATCTTCATACCTTAAGTCTACTAGAAAATCATGTAAATATTAAATACACCCAATAGGCTGGTTTTATTTACAATAAGGATTAATTATATCTTAGTTTGGATGAAGTACAAGGCACTGTTTTATTATCACAGAGAAAAGGGAAATATTTTTTTACAAATTTGGATTATTTGGATAAAATGGAGTCTATGGGATAAGGCCTTTCTGTAATTTGGAGCTTTCTGGATAATGGGTTACTGGAAAACGGATCCCATACCTGTACCTTGTACTTAAAGGGATACTGTCATGGGAAAAAACATTTTTTTCAAAAGGAATCAGTTAATAGTGCTGCTCCAGCAGAATTCTGAAATCCATTTCTCAAAAGAGCAAACAGATTTTTTTATATTCAATTTTGAAATCTGACATGGGGCTAGACATTTTGTCAATTTCCCAGCTGCCCCTGGTCATGGGACTTGTGCCTGCACTTTAGGAGAGAAATGCTTTCTGGCAGGCTGCTGTTTTTCCTTCTCAATGTAACTGAATGTGTCTCAGTGGGACATGGGTTTTTACTATTGAGTGTTGTTCTTAGATCTACCAGACAGCTGTTATCTTGTGTTAGGGAGCTGCTATCTGGTTACCTTCCCATTGTTCTTTTGTTTGGCTGCTGGGGGGGGGGGGTGATATCACTCCAACTTGCAGTACAGCAGTAAAGAGTGATTGAAGTTTATCAGAGCACAAGTCACATGACTTGGGGCAGCTGGGAAACTGAGAATATGTCTAGCCCCATGTCAGATTTCAAAATTGAATATAAAGAAAATCTGTTTGCTCTTTTGAGAAATGGATTTCAGTGCAGAATTCTGCTGGAGCAGCACTATTAATGGATTCATTTTGAAAAAAAAAAATTTTCCACATGACAGTATCCCTTTAATCCTTATTGGAGACAAAACAATCCTATTGGATTAATGTTAGCATGATTTCATAGCAGACTTCACACATGGAGATCCAATTGATAGAAATACCGGAAACTCCCAGGTCCCGAGCATTCTGGATAACAGTCCCATTGTTGCATGTTGCAATTTCCAATGATCATCCAGTTGCTATTTGCAATAAGTCCCGCTGAAAGTTATAGCCATTTAGGTTCCTTAAGGGCTTTAGCACACGGGCAGATTTGGGGAGATTTGGTCGCCTAGCGATTAATCGCCTCTTCTTCGGGGCGACAATCTCCCAGAACTGCCTTCCGCCTGCTAGAATGAAAAATCGCCTGCAGCAATGTACTCGCAGCACTTCGATTTCCGAAGTCGCCCAAAGTTTCCTAGTGAGGCAACTTCGGGCGACTTCGGAAATTGAAGCATCCCAAGTGCATTGCCGCAGGCGATTTTTCCTTTTAGTAGGCGGAAAGCAGTTCGGGGAGATTGTCGCCCTGAAGAAGAGGCGATTAGTCGCCAGGCGACTATATCTCCTCAAAACTGCCTGTGTGCTAAAGCCCTTAGTATGTGCAGTTCAATGTAAACAGCCAGTGACCAGTCTGTGTTCTATTTGGATAAGAAAACAGGAAAGAAAAATAACAGAAATGTTTACAAAATGCAAAGTGAAACCAGGATAATTGCGTGACGTGACTTTATTGTGTTGCTTATAATTCATCTTGCTCTGTAACTAAGAAGCTTGTTTACAGGCTGGGAGTCCATTTCCTTGTTTCACCTCTGATAATGAATAACCAACGGGTCGTTCTATTGTTGTGTGAACTTGGCAGATACACTAGGAAGCAGGGCAGTATCTACATGCCAAGAACACACACTGGGCTGGATCCTATGTTTTGCTTCTTTTTTGCTTCATAAAAAGAATTTGTTATGAAAGACGTGTGTGCTTCCTGTGTAAAAGAAATATTTCATTTGATTCTAGGGAATTTTGTATTTATTGTGTTGATGACTGCAATAGGATGTCTGGGGCCAACCCAGTTTTCCTCTTTAGCCAAACAGCTCTATTTGCATCAAAGTATGACCAAAAACATTGTTTTTTTGTGCAAACAGCACCTCACAAATGAGCCAATGGTCATACAGTTGCTTCTGAACGGGATGTACAAGTTGATTAAAACAAAGTAAAAAACCCCAAAGAAAATACAGTGAAACTATAATTTTACATCCCCTGACTTTTAAGTTTTCCCCCATTTGATACTGTTTTTTGAGGTCCCACCTATATATATATATATATATATATATATATATATATATATATATATATATATATATATATATATATATATATATATATATATATATATATATATATATATATATATATATATATTATGCATAATACATGTCTCAGTTTTTACCTTTTTTCTGGATTTTACACCATTTTTTTCTGGTCGCCTGAGAAACATAAAATGGGGGCTCTACTGCAGTGTCCAACGACAGTACTACTACTACTACTACTACAAACTACTGTAGTGTCTACTATCGTTCGAATGAGTAACAATCAAGAAGGCATAGCATGTCTGGAGAGTAAGGAGGCCACATTGAGGAGGATCAGGAGTGGGTGGAAATTGAATTTTACCCCCAATACATCCCAATTCTGCAGGACAGACTTCATACTTTGCATCAAATTGCTGTATGATATTCACATCCACTTTCTTCCAACTTGCCATCACTTGTATTACCTTTTATTTGGCATCATACTAATTGTAAATGTTGGAGCTAGAGATGTTTGGCAAGTACCTTCTAGACCAACTGGTATTCCACCTTACGCGTTTCACACCCTCTGGTACTTAATCATAGGCATTAATAATACCCAATTCAAATTGGGTATTATTAATGCCTATGATTAAGTACCAGAGGGTAACGCGTAAGGTGGAATACCAGTTGATCTGTATGCCTATTCTTTTAACCTAATGTTAAATAAAAACTAGCTTTTTAACTTTATTTCAGAGTTTTTGGGATATCTTTTTGTTTTTGATTTATGTGCTGTTGGAACTTGGGCTATATCCCAGTATTCATGGCACTTTCGACAGGCCTTCTAAATTGCAGCATTTAATTGTAAATTGTTTTGGATCTAAGTACCTTCCAGTTGTCACTTCTGATCTTCTGGAAGGCACATTGTGACAGTATAGGGGCTAATAAGCCAGTCAGCTCCCTTCTTGTCCACCTACCAGAGGGGCTCCAGCACCAACAGGCCCTTATTAGAGTCAAAACAGTTTTAAAATGGGGTTTCCCTGATTTTACTGAGGAGATTACTCCGAATGTTGTGCAAAACTTCTTTCCTTGTGTTTATCTTAATTTCTGTTCCTGTTGTTTCCTATGTCTGAGCATTTTTCTATAGTAATTGACAAGGTGGCATCAGTCCCAGAATTAAATGGAAAGTACCGGTTTCCTTCTTTAGAAGCTGACCGAGCGTTTTGCTAAGGAGATAAGACCCGTGTCTGGTTCCAGTTTTTGTTGGTAATCATAACTCTACTGCATATCAGCAAAGCCTAAGGGCAGAGACAGACGCTCAGTCGCTGTGCAACTAATCTCCTCTTCTTCAGGGCGACTAATCTCCCCAAACTGCCTCCCGCCGGCTAGAATTGAAATCACCAGTGGGATGGCACTTGGATCGCTTCGTTGTCAGAAGTTGCCAACTTCGAAAAATGAAGCGACCCAAGTGCCATCCCACCGTGATTTCGATTCTAACCGGAGGAAGGCAGTTTGGACAGATTAGTCGCCCCGCAGAAGAGGAGATTATCGATGGGCAACTAAATCTCCCTGAATCTGAGTGTATGTCTCTGCCCTAAATGTGAAATCTACTCTGGATCTTTAAAACTTAGAGTCTTATCTTCCTTGGCCCCCTGGTAACCTCATCCATCCCCCTATTGATACATCAGTTAATATGAGCTGTGCATTGGCTAGCCAGCTTCCTATCTCATCTTCATGGTATTTCATGTGAGGTTGCGTCCTGATGTTCTGTGTTTACCCAAATCCACTTTGCAAGCCCAATGAGATTAGATTTATCTAAGGTTTGGACTGCAAATGGCTCCCCTGTCCACCTGTCACCACTCCTCATGTTATGTAAAGAGAGGTGTCGAGGTCCAACCAAGGTGCTCCTTAGAACATAACATGAGAAGGTGAACCACAGTTCCAAAACACTCATTCCGGTGTGTGCATCAGCCAGGGTGCTTGCCATTACATAAAACAAGGAGCAATGACAGGTATACAATAGCATTTACCCACTGCTGTTTTCTGCTGGAAGCCATTAGCCTTACTATTGCAGGCTTCTTTTACTCTAAAGAATGATTTGGTCTGCAGGTATACAAAGGGTAAAGTCACAGTAAGCGTGTCAGATTTTTAGTCACATTAAAAATGAAAAACAATTGCAAATTGTCTCAGAATACCACTTTCTACATCATACTAAAAGTTAATTTAAAGCTGAACAGCCCCATTAATGCAGATGCACCCTACTAGAAGTCTCACAAGGGACACCTGGGAAGAAAAAAAAATGGCAATTCCGCCCTTAGTGAACACTACTCTAGTCAGGCTGTCCGCTTTTTCAAAAAACCCACCAGCCCTGGGTACTGTTCACAGCACAGAACTGCCTTGTTCTTTCTCTGTCCTTAGCAGCCAAGTGCCTAGAGTCACTGTGGGTGCCCCCAGTAATTTGACTTTTGCTTCCCCTTTTATAAAGCATCCGTTTACAGATGAAATGTATTTCTACAGGGGGTTAACTGGATCTCGCCTCAGAAAGTGTCATTTGATTTTTTAATACATAATAATGGGGGGTAGTTTTCTGTTGGGCTGTTTTACCCCACCTTTCAGTTATTTTTACTTGTTTTGTTTTTAGGTGGTTATACTAAATTTCAGAGGGAATATCCAGAACATTGTGAGACCTGCCTGGATAATGCCTGCCCCAATCTACCGTCGCCTGAAACCGTCCTTGGATTAGGCAGTTTAAGGATCAATTCAGAATGTTCTGACGGAGAATCTGACCGAGAACCAAGCAGCGCAACGGAGTCAGAAGGAAGTCCAACCCTCACCAGCCAATCAACATTCCCTGTGCAAATCCTGCCTTATTTATACCTCGGCTGTGCAAAGGACTCCACCAACCTTGATATCCTGGCCAAATATAACATCAAGTACATCCTCAACGTGACTCCTAACTTGCCAAACACGTTTGAACACAATGGAGAATTCAAATACAAGCAGATCCCCATCTCAGATCACTGGAGTCAAAATCTGTCACAATTTTTTCCTGAGGCCATCTCCTTCATCGGTAAGTAGAATCCTGGCCATAACCAAAAAAAAAAATCTGTATAATGCTGCTCTTTTTCAAAGTAAAAGCAAAAAACAAAGCACCATTTGCCTTGGCAGAAATGAAACCCCTCTTTTAATGGCTATTGGGAGTTGTCGTGCAGTAATAATATGCCATTTTATATTAGTAGTCAGTGTAATGGATTTTATCTGCATTTCCTGGTAGTCAGGTGATTTACTTTCTCTCATTTCCTGCTTGTATGAATGCCTGCATTTCCTGGTACAGGTAAGGGACCTGTTATCCAGAATGCTCGGGACCTGGGGTATTCTGGTTAAGGGATCTTTCTGTAATTTGCATCTTCATACCTTAACTCTACTAGAAAATCAGGAAAACATTAAAATAAACCCAATTGGCTGGTTTTGCTTCCAATAAGGATTAATTAAAGTTGTTGGGATCAAGTACAAGCTACTGTTTTATTATTACAGAGAAAAAGGAAATCACTTTTAAAAATCTTAATTATTTGATTATAATGGAGTCTATGGTAGACGGCCTTTCCATAATTCTGAACTTTCTGGATAATGGTTTTCCAGATAACGGATCCCATATCTGTACAGATGTGTCATGTGATTTACTTTTATTTCCTGTGTGTGTAAATACCTGCTTTTCCTGTTAGTCATGAAGCTAAAATTACAATTACTGTCACAATTTTTTTTTTTTTTACATGACAGCAAAGTTCTCTCAAAAGTATTGTTTCTAGTCAACCACAAGGAGCATTGACTGATCCGCCACTGTGTGCAGTGTTGGACTGGGCCGGTGGGACACCGGGGAAAAAACACGGTGGGCCCCCGGCTCCATCCCAGGTCCGTACCAATATCTGCCTCTTAATGCCGCGACCCCCTTTATCGGAGGGACACAGGGCACATGCCGGCGCAGAGACTCGGCTAACACGCCGGCGCGGCAGGGGGGCCCTGGGGCAGTAACCCCGGTGGGCCCTGGGTCCCCAGTCTGACCCTGACTGTGTGACTTGGCTACAGATGTAAGGTGTAAGAAGGGCTTATTGAATCTGAGAAATAAAACCATGGTATTGTAAAAAAAACTTTAAAAAAATTATATTTAATTTAAAAACTTAGAGGACAAGACGGGGAACGCTCACTTGCGTGCTTCCACCCCTCATAAATAGAGGGACAGGCAGTGCTGTATTTATGGGGGGGAATGCAGGTCCTTGCAAAGGTGCTAACGTCTGGACAGGGTGCAACAGTCATAAAACATGGCTTGTGTCAGCCCTAAATAAGCTCTTTGATGTGAGAGTTTAAAAAAAGAGAAGAATAAAGGGACTGTTGGAAATAATGGGTTTTCTAATGGAATTGTAATGTGGCATTTGCTGAGCTGTCAACTCCCCCTATTTAAAGGAAAACTATACCCCCAAAATGAACACTTAAGCAACAGATGCCAGTGGCATAGAGGAGGGGCAGTCAATTACTTTCACTTTCCATTCAGCACTTCCTAGATGTCACTGCTCTCCTCATATTCCCCCTTTCCTCCTCTGGCTCTATAATTGTGTAGGGCATTGCACATGGACATTAGGTCCCTCATTCTGGTTCATACACAAGATTTTGGGGTGATACACAATTTCCCTTAATAACCGTGTCCACAAAATGACAGCTGCCTGCTTGCTGTGATTGTATAATTCCAAAACAGAAGGAAACAAAATTTAAAAAATAAATACAGTGTAATTAAAGTTTTTTTGCTCAACTAACATGATAGAAAAGAATTTGAAATTATTTTTTAGGGTGACAGGTCCCCTAAAGAATCTTACCAAACTGGTCTATATATTTAAGTAAATCTTGCCCTTTTACATCTCTTGCCTTGAGCAGCCATTTTGTGATGGTCTCTGACCACGATTATCTCAAAATGATCGTTTAAATGTATGATGTGTCCATCAACTAAAAAGACCAATTCAGGTGACATTGCCAGCAAAACTGAAGATTAGCTGCCTGCTTGGCCTTGCAAACATAGATAGATTGCACTGGGACCGACAAAGATTTTTAAATCTGGCCGATCAATTTTCTGACAGATGTAAGATGTACAATTGTTCGAATCCCACTAACCGCACAATTTGACGGATTGGTCGGACTGCGCTGAAACCGGTCGTTCACTAAATTGACGCATCTATGGGGACCATAACTGTAACAGGAAGAAGTGTTGAAGCAAAAGACACAACTGTGTCTGTTAATCGGCGTAATAAGTATGATTTGTTGCTATGTTTGTGTGCATAGTGAATCGTACGATCCCAGGGGCGGCCCTTATTTTTTTTAAAATTACAATTTTCTATTTATGATTACTCAATGACACATACTACATGAAAATGGTTTATTTACATGAAGCAGGGTTTTACATATGAGCTGTTTTATGCAATATCTTTTTATAGAGACCTACTTTGTTTGTGTGGTATAGTTTTCCTTTAATCAGGAGTTACCTGATTTTACACTCTGTCCCCCAGTTAGGGTTGCCACCTGGCCGGTATTTTACCGGTCAAGCCGGTAAAAATTATGGTTGATCCCAATGTTATTAATAGGGAAAAATAAATATATAGGAAGGCCGGTATTCCCGTCACTTATAAGCATTCTCCCGAATTCTGACAATTTTGTGTGATTGCAGGCAAAAATCCAATGTGCGCTGCACATGTGTGTGACATCACTTCCCGTAAGGTGACAAACCTGTAAATTTTCGCCAGTGCGTTTACACACACAGCAATTCCCCCGAAATCAAAAGTTAACAGCTCTGCATTGTGTTGGTGGATGTTCAGTTATGGCCTGGTTAAGCTTGAGGAACGTTGATCCAGAATGAAATCACAGCCCATTAAATATTTCAGACGGAGTGAGGTTATGGAGGCAGTAAGCACATTTCAGTATCATTAACATAAAGATGGTACAGCAAACTGAGGAGCTTCACCTTAAAGGGATTCTGTCATGATTTTTATGATGTAGTTTTTATTTCTAAATTACACTGTTTACACTGAAAATAATTCACTCTACAATATAAAATTTAATTCCTGAACCAGCAAGTGTATTTTTAGTTGTAATATTGGTGTGTAGGCTCCATCTCAGGTCATTTTGCCTGGTCATGTGCTTTCAGAAAGAGCCAGGATGGACCTGCTTTCTGGCAGGCTGTTGTTTTCTCCTATTCAATGTAACTGAATGTGTCGCAGTGGGACCTGGATTTTATTATTGAGTGTTGTTCTTAGCTCTACCAGACAGCTGTTATCTTGTGTTAGGGAGCTGTTATCTGGTTACCTTCCCATTCTTCTGTTGTTAGGCTGCTAGGGGGGAAAGAGAGGGGGTTGATATCACTCCATCTTGCAGTACAGCAGTAAAGAGTGACTGAAGTTTATCAGAGCGGAAGTTACATGACTTGGAAACTGACAATATGTCTAGCCCCATGTCAGATTTAAAAATGAAATATAAAAAAAATCTGATGCATTTGGGAAATAAAACTTTTTTTCCCATGACTGTATCTTATTAATAACAAAACTACCTTGTACTTGATCCTAACTAGGATCTCATTAATCCTTATAGGAGGCAAAACACTTTTAGGCTAGGGCCAGATGGGACCGAAATTGCGGCGGATTTCAGAAACAAGAGAGTTTGCATTTCAAGCTGAAATCGGCTCAGCTAGTGGTCAGGGGGCTGAACTGCGAATTTCAGCTGGCTGACTTTGGCCCTCACCTTATTGGGTATCATAAATGTTTAAATGATATTCTTGTAGGCTTTAGGTATAGGTATCTAAATTACGGAAAGATCCCTTATCCGGAAACCCACAGGTCCCAAGCATTCTGGATAACAGATCCCATGCTTATACGTAATTTAAACCTAAAACAAAAGTAGCGTAAGAGGCCTACAAATCATGCAAGTTTTAAAATCTTTTATGTGGTAATGTTTCCTTGCACCCTGTACTTGTGACTGTATGGTACGCCCAGTGAGAGGTAATAGTAAATAGTAGAGGACATACCTGGAAGTTGGGAGGGGTTGTGTATTGGTCTGTGAGTGGTCATGGCAGACATGGGTATTTTTAAATGTAGTAAATGTTCAAAAAAGTTGCATTTTGGAATGATTACAGCTATGGATAAGGATCCTTTTAAGAGCAGCACAAATACTGCACAAAAACTATAGACATTGCTTTACTGTCTGTGTGGTGAGCTCCTCAGAGAAGGAGGAAAGCGACAGTGTCAGTTTGGGAAGTTATCATAATAACATTATCTGGTATAATTCTTGGCAGGAAGATTGCCTTCCTCATAAGCATGTATGCTTGGCTGCCCTGGAGAGTGGTAGGGACATTCCAGACTTCTTTTTGTTGTTTCTGCTTTTTTTTTTTTAAGATAAAAATATACATTACTTATTAATATACCAATCTTTCAGCACTGAACCTACAGATATCCATAGTACATAGATAACAGTTGGGATTGGCAGGCCGCCATAAACATGATTTTATCAGTATGGGTTTGGCAAGCTTTACTCACTCCATTTGGATTCCTATCACAAGGCTTTGCTGTGTGTTCAACAAGCACTGAGCAACTTTTAGGGCAGAGACACACGCTCAGATTCGGGGAGATTTAGTCGCCCGGCGGGGGGGACTAATCTCCCTGAACTGGCTCCCGTCGGCTAGAATGTAAATCACCGGCGGGATGGCACTCGGAGTGCTTCGTTTTTTCCGAAGTTGCCGAAGTTTCCTCATGAGGCAACTTCGGGCGACCTTGGAAAACAAAGCGCACTTATTGCCATCCTGCCGGCGATTTACATTCTAGCCAAGGCGAGGAAGTTTGGGGAGATTAGTCGCCCAAAGAAGAGGAGATTTGTCGCTGTCCGAATTGGAGCGTGTCTCTGCCCTAAAAGCTCTTTTATTTACTGCGAAAGGCTGAATAAGAAGGTATACGCCAGCATACTGTATGTAATCTGGATTTTAGTTGCCCTTTCTTGATACTTAAGGATTTGTTGAACTTTATCTATGCTTTAAGAGCACTTTGGAACAGTGATATCAGTAAATGAGTAGTGCAAAGGTCTGTTGCTCTGGCCGTCTGCTGGAAAAATGCTTGCACAATATTTAAAAGAATTGTCAAAGTCCAGCCATTATTAGCTACAAGCTTGTCTTTGTTGCTTAATGGCTGTCAAAATAGAACACTTATTTATTTGCATACAACCATATTCCCTTCTCCAATTTAAGGGGATCTTCGCCTTTAAGTTCACTTTTGGTATAAGGTAGAGTGTGATATCCTGAGTTAATTTACAGTTGGTTTTCATTTTTTATTATTTGTGGTTTTTGAGTTATTTAGCTTTTCATTCAGCAGCACTCCAGTTTGCAGTCTCTGCAATCTGGTTGCTAGGGTCCAAATTACCCTAGCAACCATGCATTTATTTGAACAAGAGACTGGAATATGAGTAGGAGAGGGTCTGAACAGAAAGATGAAGAATAAAAGTAGCAATAACAATACTGGGCCCATTTACTTAGCTCGAGTGAAGGAATAGAGGAAAAAAACATTGAATTTCGAATGTTTTTTTTGGCTACTTCGACCATCGAATGGGCTACTTCAACCTTCGACTTTGACTCGAACGATTCAAACTAAAAATCGTTTGACTATTCGACCATTCGAAGTACTGTCTCTTTAAAAAATACTTTGACCCCCTAGTTCGCCACCTAAAACCTACCGAGGCCAATGTTAGCCTATGGGGAAGGTCCCCATAGGCTTCCTTAAATTTTCTGATCAAAGGAATATCCTTCGATCGATGGATTAACATCAATCGAATCGTTCGATTCGAAGGATTTAATCGTTATTCATTCGATCGTAGGATTAGCGCTAAATCCTTCGACTTCGATAGTCGAAGGATTTCAATTCGGCAGTCGAATATCGAGGGTTAATTAACCCTCGATATTCGACCATAAGTAAATTTGCCCCTACATGTGTAATAGTGTGAAAATGAGTTGTTCACCATTAAATTAGCATTTAGTATGAATCAAAGAGTGATATGCTGAGACATTTTGCAATTTGTTTAAATTTTTTAATTATTTATGTTTTTTGAGTAATTTAGCTTTTTATTCAGCAGCTCTCCAGTAGACTTTAGTAGACTAAAAGGGCACCTGTTGGGTAAAAATGTTATCCCCAACCAAAGGTGTGAGCTAATAGAAACCCCAGGTCCGGAGCATCTTGGATAACAGGTCCCATACCTGTGTGTGTATATATATCTATATACAGTAGAGCGCCCATTTTACATCTCCTGATTTATGTTTTCCCTCATTTTACATTGTTGTTTTGTGGTCCCACATATATATTATGCCTAAGACATTTCCCTGTATTTACAGTTTCCTGGATTTTACACCATTTCTTTTGGTCCCCTGAAAAATGTAAAATGGGGGTTCTACTGTATATGAGATATATATATATATATATATATATATCTATATATATATATATATATATCTATATATATATATATCTATATATATATATATATATATATATATCTATATATATATATATATATATCTATATATATATATATATATCTATATATATATATATATATATATCTATATATATATATATATATATATATAAGCACTGGGGGTCATTTGAAGGGTTCGAATTTGATAAGCTTTTGGCTCTTAGCAACCCAACTTAACCTAAATTACCATGTCAGAAAAATTGAGAATGTCTAAAAATATGAAAATATAAAACTGTAACAATTTCCCATGTATAACTAACAGAACTTCTTATTGAAGGCAGTTTTCTAACCAATTGATTTTGTCTAAAAACCTCATTATACCCAGTTATACATTTTTCTGAGATGAATTTACCAGTATGTATTAATGCAGATGACCTAGTGGGGGGAAAAAGGAAAGCATGTTGCAGCAAAGTATCACTATAAAAGTTGGCGTACAAGTTCATTTTAATATTGCTTCATGGAAGCTTGTTTGCAATGCCACACCTTAAAATAATTATACATTTGGACTGGCACATGTAGAACTGATTTACCTATATAGCATAATTAGGAAAAAAATGTAGGCATCCCATCCAGTCAGCACATTTGCTTTTGAGAGCTCATACTATTAATTTTCAGCATTCATTTCCATTTTAATGGAAGACTTATGTCCATTTTAAAGGGGTGTTTCACCTTCAAGTTAAGTTTTAGTATGTTATAGAATGGCCAATTCTAAGCAACTTTTCAACTGGTCTTCATTTTCTATCGTTTTTGAATTATTTGCCTTCTTGTTCAGACTCTTTCTGGGTTTCAAAAGGAGGTCACTGACCTCATCTAAAAAACAAATGCTCTGTAAGGCTACAAAATGTATTGATAATTTTTTATTACTCCTCTTTCTATTTAGACCCTCTCCTATTCACATTCC
This sequence comes from Xenopus petersii, assembly GCA_038501925.1. Taxonomy (NCBI): domain Eukaryota; kingdom Metazoa; phylum Chordata; class Amphibia; order Anura; family Pipidae; genus Xenopus; species Xenopus petersii. Next base: position 131,883,103 of record CM076678.1, on the reverse strand, counting down.
AGTCTCTTATTCAAATCAATGCATAGTTGCTAGGGTAATTGGACCCTAGCAACCAGAAGGCTGTAATTGCAAATTGGAGCTCTGCTGAATAAAAAGCTATACAACTCAAAAAACATAAATTATAAAAAATCAAAACCAATTGCAAATAGTCTAAGAATAGCACTCTGTACGTCATACTAAAAGTTAACAACCCCTTTAATGGCAATATTTGTTCATATTTGTACTGTCTCCCGCTACACTATTATGTGCCTTTCTCCAGTGCCCCATTGGTGTATATGCAGTTAGCATTTTTGGCTCAGACCACTTGCTGTAAGGTGAAAAGGAGTTATTTGGTTAGTCCTTTGGTGGTTGTCATTGGACTTGGTAATATATGGCGTAATTCCGGACACTGTATTACAGGGATTTGTGTGTTTTCTCCCTCAAACACTCAGGTTAATTGGCTCCCATAAAACTAACCTAGTGTGAAGACCTTAGACTGTAAGCTCCAATGGGGCAGGGACTAATGTCAATAATTCATAATCTTTGTAAAGCCTTGGATAACAGTGCTATTTAAATAAAGGATAATAATACAAAGGTGAACTTGATGGTGTTGGAGGGGTTCAGGAAGAGTATGAATGGTGGGGAAGTGGGTTAGGCGGGCATTAAAAACTGATATTGAGTCATTTGGTGAGAATGCCAAATAAATTAGATTTTATTCACTCTACACTCTTTTCACTCTACCAGATGTGGGCCAGATGAACTAATTTAATGATTAGGGCCCCATGGCCAACAGCTATATTACAATGGGTACCTGTGTTGTTGACCAGGTTATAACTGAATTATTGGACTCATGTTGTTTTTGGATGATGATATGTGATGAACTCCAACCAAATAACAACTGTGTCCCTATACATGGGCCAATAAGCTTTTGATTTGGCAGACATACAGGCTGTACATTTGCAGGATACCACCAAAAGGCTTTGCTATAGTCCTCCTCAATGATAAGTAAGAGAGTAGGGAAAGAATAAGCTACACATTAACAAATGGGTTAGTAACATAACTTTGTAATATATGGTGGAACTAATCTGCATTTTTTTAAAATAAAAAACCTATGAATAATTGGAATTTCCCATTGTATATTCAATAATGATTAACCTTTTACTTTACACCTGTGAGTTCTAGAATTACACACATTCTTCCGACATAGTTCAAAACAAGTATAATGTTTATGATAAATATAAAAAGGTAATTTATTGGTTCTCATTGCTCTCCCAGCACACTCCCATGTTATACAAAACATCCTACACTCAATGCCTTTTAGTAAATTCGATAAAAGGTGGCCAGACCCCTCTAAAACATTATATTTGCACTTTCAGCCTAAATCTATATGTGCCCATGTCCAGAGGAGTCAACAGCACTTGAAGTGTAAATGCCTATGTGTCTGTAGCCATTTATTTGAATTTAATATATGAAAAGATTTTTTATTACAATTAATTTTAAAAATTACCAGCTTTCCTATCTCTCTTTGCTTTCTACCTTATTAGAAACACTGACGTAAAGCTTTCACCAGTCAGGCTGGTAAATACCTGCTAGGTGTGGAAACCTTAGCTACAACTGATAAAGCAATTGCTATCGCTGATAAAGATTATATGCTTCACCATTATATATGTTAATAAGTAACCGAACCCTTTAAGGCAATGGCACCTTGGAAGAAGCACAGCGCCAAGCCACACAAAAACCAACCCCACTTTAATTTGACCGGGAATCACCTAGCAGCTTGTGGTGATGTTGCCTTGAAAAGAGGACTGTCCTGTTAACAGCCGACATGCACTGGCACAAGCACCTGCATCTGAATCAATTGCAAAAAAAAGGAGCATTTTGGTGTTAAGCATTAACAGTATTGCTACTGTTGCCATCTGCCTTTCCTGAATCTAATCAATTGTATATGCAGTTAGTTACTGTTTTCCCAATGGATCTTCTCTGCCCATTTCCCCTCCCAGTGACATCACTGCACCATCTCCAATGATCACCGTCTCCACCCCTAAAGGCCGGTATTTGACAGCGAAAAAGGTGGTAACCCTAGGGCGGTTATTTAATAAAACTCAAATGAATCAAATTTTTTTATTAAAACAAACTTAACCTAAATCCCATCCATGAATTTAACTAATTTATCAAATAATCGGGTCAAAAAAGTTGCGTCGACAGAAAATTGAGGGAAAATTCGAATTGTATGACCTTTTCGGATTTGATGCCCCAAACGCTCCAGTTTTTCCAGTTGTTATGAGAAAACCCCACTTTTTTCTGATTATTGTACGAAACCCAGCACAGATCACAATATCTTTAAATTGTAAAAGGGACATCTGCCACTGACTTCTACATGACCTTGACAGATTTTAGATGGAGTATTTTCGGATCCGAATTGTTAGCAGCTTTGGGGTATAATACATTTTGAGGTTTTTTTCCTCTAAACATTTGAGTTTTCACCCTAAAAAAACTTGACCAGAAAAAAAATCAAGGCTTCAACAATTGACCCTTAAGTGTTGTCCATATATTCATGATGGGATGCTTGCTTTTGCTTACGAACCAGGAATATATCCCTGTAAGGCAAAAGCCATGTTGTATACACAATGATATTGGCCATCACCCTATTGACATCTTTTTTTGTTGTTCCAGATGAGGCTCGCGCAAAGAAATGTGGCATCCTGGTTCACTGCCTTGCTGGAATCAGCAGGTCTGTGACCGTTACCGTCGCTTACCTCATGCAGAAACTCAACTTGTCGCTTAACGACGCCTACGATTTTGTGAAAAGGAAAAAGTCCAACATATCTCCAAACTTCAACTTTATGGGACAGCTGCTCGATTTTGAAAGGACTCTGGGGCTGAAAAGTCCTTGCGACATCCGGTCCCCAACGACTCAGCTGTACTTCACCACTCCAACCAATCGCAATCTCTTTCAACTGGATGGTTTGGAATTTACATGATCAGAATTATTTTAGTCTAAAGGAATGAGAAAACCCCATTGGTGGGTTGGAAAGGTAAATGCCAAGACCCTGCTGGTATATTATGTGCCAATGAACATGTAGTAACATATATAAATGGTTCAATTGATTGTTTCTCCTCTCGGAATGGACCCATATGCACTTAATGTTTCTAAAATAATAATTTTTCCATCCAGAAAAGAAATCCGTGTAAAATGACTATGGAACCTGTTGCAGCAATTTTATAATTTTCTATTTTTCTACATTTTTGGGGATTTTTATCTGTTTGGTTCAGGTGTTCATGTTTGAAAGAGCTTGGACAGATGCACTTTGTTTGCCCCGGATATTTTCTGGGTCTAGTACTTATCTCATGAAGCATTATGATTGATCGCCTTGCAGTAAGAAATCATGACTTGTGCTACAGACAAACCAAGTCACATTGGATGTTTTTTAGGTATTTTTTTCTGTCCCAAACTAATTATGGATCAGGAGTCATGAAGTGTTTTGAGACTCAGACTTTAAAAAAAAGAAAAAGAAAGGGCAACTATACATAAATATTCTTAAAGAATTGTGCTTAGTATGGGGAATTTCATGTTCTACCATTGTTCAATGGTATGTCTATCACGCTAAAAGAAGACCTAAGGAGTTGTTCCATTATGGGCCAGTTTGGCTGGCCTTACCCTGCTCACCACCCTTGATGTTTCTTATTAGAGGATTACAACACAATAGGAAGGCAATGGTACATGGATGGGGCAATTGTGTGCTTGCAGGGAAGTAGTAAAACACTTGGAATTACCCCAAATGGTTATCAAATGTATCCTGCCAGTGCACTCATAAGTCAGGTAAATATGATTCAGAATTTTGGTGAGCATCTCTGTGCTGGAACCTTCCCCCATGCCATTGCCTTTAAGAAGCTTGTGGCCACAACCCTGAGTTACAGTAGCAACTTAAGCAAGGCTAAAGGTGGCCATAGACTTCATATCACCAATCACCAATATCACCAAACAAGCAGATCTCTCCCTGATATGCCCACATTGAAGTGGGTGATATCGGGCTGATCCGATCGGAATGGATCCGATTCTGGCGGTTGGATCGCGGGACGCACAGATGCGGCCACGATCCGACAGGACTTTTTAACCTGCTCGATCAAGATCTGCCCGACTTTTGGCCAAATATCAATTGAGAAAGCCCGTCTGATGGCCCCACAAGCGGGCCAATAAGCTGCCGTCTAGATCTGTTGGCAGATTTTATTGGTCCGTGTGTGGGGGCCCTTAAGACTGCAAGCAGAACCAATAACACCTTCATAGAAGCTGAGGGTTTGGGGCAAAAGCACAATAATTATCCATTCATCTCCTAAAATTTCTATTAGAAACAAGAAACTAGAAGATGAGGATATAAGTAGCAATTCAATATCAATGAGACAAGAGTTAAGCCGTGTAAATCACCTGATAATAATTGTGTATATACGGTACTGATTCATCATTCATGATGTCAACTCAATATCACACGGTCCTGTCACTTTAACAGTGCGCCTATATCATGCTTATCAGTATATTGATAAACCTGTTGCGCACAAAATTTCACGCACAAAAGTCGCCTTAAATCCTGAATGAGATGGGCACCGCCCGCCTTTTTTATAATCCTCAACCCAATTTATATACAAAATAAAAAGAATAAAAAAGAATATTGATCAATTTTAGTTTTAGCCTAGGAAACAAAATGAACATTGTAATAATGATTAATAGTTAATACTGGTGTTGGGGCAACTTTCATTTCTAGTTAGGGAATCTTGTATGACTTTTCTAAGGGATCTTATTATATTATATCTGCCTTCCATTGAGATTGCAATTCCTCTGTATAAATGCCAAATGTTTTGTATTGACCAAATGAAGATTGCGCACTTTTTATAATCTTGCTTTTTAAATAATTAACAGCGGAAAGAAAAAAAAATGAGAAGCGAATTTGTTTACATAAGGAATGTCCTCTTGCCAGCTTCATGCTGTTTTTAAACTACAACTCCCAGAATTCCTTGACTGTCCTTGGTTATCTGCGGGATGCTGGGTGTTGTAGTTTAATAAGAGTTAGTGGGCCAAATCCTGGCTTACAGTCTTACTGTAAAAATTAAGCCGATACCTTGCTGAAAATAACAGGTTTATAAAGTGTTTTAGGGACTGTTCCCTATATAATTGTATTTCCAAATGATATTAGTATTTAACAAATTGTTTATGGGTTCAGGACTAAATTTTGTATTAGGCATTTGTATTATAGTTTTTATTTTATTTTTGTTTTCTTGTATTAGGCATTATTGTTTTTTGATGCAAGTTCAATCTGAGATGTCACATCGAATTGATGTATTGAATTGGTTTGACTTGGATCGCAAATGATACCTCTTAATAGTGAGACCAAATTTAATACAGTAGAACCCGGATTTTACATCTTGACAGCATTTTTTTCGTGGCCTATACAAGCAAGTTGGGCTTTTTCCATTTCTCTAGAATTTGCTCAGTTTTGTCACGTCTTCTAGAAAATAAAAAATGTGGGTTGTGCTGTATAAGAGTCACAACGTTGTACATGTCATAGAACAATATTGCATGCAACTGGGTCCAAGTCAGTTATTTGCATCCTAATGACACCAAAAACACTAATGTGCCTTAAAGCTGATTATATCATAGTGATGATGTCATACAAGCATTCCATGGAGCCCATAGGCAGACCATGGACCATTAAAATACCTTGGAGGGCCACATCTGGTCCTCCTGTTGCACAACTCAGACCTATATACAGTGTAAATATAGACAATCACTCAGTTTCTGATCTATACAGTATTCAGATATTTAGCCAAATCTCTCCAGCAACATTTAGGGGGTTATTTACTAAACTCTGAATGCAAAAATCACGAACAATTTGTGATTATCTTTTATAAAATCGGACTTTTAAAAAAATCACACATTTTTCAGAATTTATTAACCCCCGACGATGGGAAAGTCTGAATCAGAAAGTCCGCCATCTCAGACCTGTCAGGGTTGCGTATAAGTCAATGGGAGATGTCCCAATGATTTTTTGATGTGCACTGGGTTTTGTGCAATATTCAGAATTTTTTTGGAGTATTCAGGTAAAAATCTGAGTTTTCCAATGGAAAAATTGGATGGAAAAATTGTGAAAATAGTTTTTTTCCCCGCAAAGCAAATTTTAGGGAAAATGTAATAATAAATAAGTGAAAAAAAACCGAGCGGATTTGATTGGCGTTTGTAGCAGAAAATATTGAGATAAATTCAGACTTTGATAAATAACCCCCTTAGCATTGGGTTTACCCATTGGGCACTCAAGGTAGAGTCCGGAGGGTACCCTCGGAATACCCGCAAAGTTGCTGGGTTTTGGGTGGAAAGACGCTGCCTCATAACAATGCGCTTATCTTCCCGGGCCGATTGGAGGCTGCATTCCCACCACCTCCAGTAGTTAAATATAACGATTTCCCCCTGACCTGGTTGATATGCGCTCCGGAGTGACATTACTTCCTCCCACCAGTGACATCACTTCCGGTCTTCACGGGTCCTGGATCAGGCCAAAGATTGGGTCACTGCTGTAGGTTCAGGCATTGGGAACAGTGGAATTTATAGTGGGCCAACTGGTCCATGTTGGGAACAGGTCTTGACCCGCGGAGGACTCTTAAGTTAAAGCATTTCTATTGTTTTATGCACATTTGCCATTTTGCTTTTTAAAGGGAAATAGTAATACAACATGGGGCCTACATATATGTGTTTATAGTCCCAGCATGCTTACAGACAACGCTAGGAGAACAGGGATTTCGAGGAAGCATTTTCATATTCAGGGGCCTATTGGGGGGGGGGGGGATAATGCATAAATCAGGGAAATCCTGCCTGCATCCCTCCATCTGTTACTGAATTACAGCATCTACAAACAGCCAAGACGGCAGGCTGGATATCATTCACATACATACTACAAATAATAGCCCTGCAATATGAGATTTCCTTCATATTCTTATAGACATTTCTTTCCCCCAAGGGGTCCCTTTAATTTTGGGGCCTGAAGACAAATACCATCTCTGTTCCACAAGCGGCCATGAATATTTCTCATTCTTACAGTGCTTTACCAGATATATCCTGTAAGTATGACTGCGCAGTGATCATACCAGACTTTCATCTATGTTTTACATTTTTCTAATACAATTGTAACTTTCCACGTCTTTGTAAAACACTATTTCGAAGTATCCCCGGCAATAAGTCTTAACACAGAGCCCATGACATCTGATCAGGAATAAGCTTTAATGAGCCTAGAGCCAACAAGATACCAAAAGCAAATCTCTTACTGGTTGCTATGGGTTACTGCACTGCGCCTGCTACTCTCGTGAATGAAACAAGATTTCACAAATTTGCCATGGTTTATACCATTATAAAAAGTGCCACTTCTTTGTAGTTTGCATGGTTTCTAAATAATGTACACATATATGTTTCCGTCTACACAGTAGGACAATTTCATGTACAGGGGTATAGTCCTGGAACTATAACAGCAATAATAGTTTTTTAATTTTTTTTTTTTTTGGTTTTGATTTAACGTTTGTATTAAAAATGTGTTCCCACACAATTTAAAGGGCACCAAGAAGTATTGTGGCTTGTACAGCATTTACTGCAGCCTTGTATAAAAAGAACAAGAACAGAGGCGCCAAAAGAATAAAAGGATATAAACGAGTTTAAAAACCAAAACTTGGTAATCAGAGGAGGCAGTAGTGGACTTACCTCCTCCAAGCAGACATAAAACGACTGTAATTAAGCAGTCAAAATTTATTAACGAACTCCAATCAGTGCAACGCGTTTCACAGGCTCAGACCCGCTTCTTCAGGCAATAAACATAGGAGTTACAGCTGTGAATTTCAGAGACCAAAGTGACAAATAGTATGCTGTATGCTTATTCATCAAAACAAAAGCTTTTTTAGTATTACAAAAATATGTATGGTAGTCATTATTCTGGGATAAAGTTATGGTGCAGGGATTGGTTAGCTATTAAAAAAATGGGGGGGTTTTGGGATATACCAAAGTAAAGGTTGATAGGTATTAGAGGATATAACAATTATACAGGTGAAATGCAGTAAATAGGGTAAAAAGGAAGTGCAGTGAGCAAAAACATAGTGGGGCTGCAAGTTAATATAAAGTCATAACTAAGTTAGTTATGACTTTATATTAACTTTGCAGCCCCACTATGTTTTTGTGGTAGGTTCTGTATTTGTCCAGTTCCTAAAATTGTAGATTTGGTGCATCCTTTGCTTCCTACATCCAAGAATCATGTAACTGTTATGTTTTACTTTTTACTACCTTTTAAAGTGCCTTCTGTCCATATTAATTTTCTTGTGTCTTTCAAAATTGCAGTATTTTGCACTTATCATACTAAGTTGTATGTACTACATTTGTTTAACTCCCCCTACATTTGTTTCCTCCTGGTAAATTCTAGTTCTAAATGATGGGACTTTTTTTTTTGCTTCTAAATTAAAATTACGTGAAAATACCACTAGCTACTAGTTCTGTATGTGTCCGTGGCTGAGACCTGGAATCCATAGTGTGTGTGCAACTATTTGAATTAAGCTGATTGGCTGGCAACACTGGTCTTGCTAACAGTACCTAATAAGTGCAGGGAACTATACTCTGTAGCCCACCTAAGCAATAAAAAGTGTATAGGGTCTATAAAATATCAGTACAGGTATGGGACCTGTTATTCAAAATTCTCAGGACCTGGGGTTTTCCGGCCAGTGACCCCCATCTGAAAGCTGGAAAAAGTCAGCAGAAGAAGGCAGATAATTTAAAAAAAAAAACTATTGAAAACCAATTGAAAAAATGCTTAGAATTGGAAATTCTATAGCATATTAAAAGTTATGTTAAAGGTGAACCACCCCTTTATGTCTACAAGAAAATCAATGAAATATTAAATAAACCCAATAGGCTGGTTTTGCTTCCAATAAGGATTAATTACATCTTCTTTGGGATCAAGTACAAGCTACTGTTTTATTATTACAGAGAAAAAAAACAATTTAAAAAATTTGGATAAAATGGAGTCTATGGGAGATGGCCTTTCCGTAATTCAGAGCTTTCTGGATAACAAATCCCATACCTGTATATAAAAACAACTCGTATTAGGCCTACATTTACTGGAGGAGCACAACATGCTGCCTTCTTGGGTCTCAAATTCTAGAGTTCCTAAATGCCAAACAGAAAGCAGTGTTCTTAGTGTATAAAAAGTCCACTGTGCATATGAGAAATATTATAAGCTTTTATATTATTATATAATTATAATAATTATAGCATTTTTTTATTGTTTAACAGAAATATTCTTGTGGCCCTTTTCCATACAGCTCCGGTCTGGAAGGCCTCTAGTTGCCTTTGAGTTTTCAGGCTAGATAATTGTGTTAATGTTCATATAAAATAAATATTTGCATGCGATGGTCAAAGTAAGTAGGGGGTCATTTATCAGCACTGGGCAAATCTGTCCATGGGCAGTAACATGTGGCAACCAATCAAATTGCTGCATTCATTGTTCTACTTGCAGCTGGCTTTAAAAAGCTCATCAGTGATTGGTGGCTATGGGTAACTGCTGCCCAGTGTTGATAAATGAACCCCAGTGTCTTTAAAATAGTAAAATATCAATAATGTAATTATTGGGGCTAATTTACTAACATGGGTGCTAAAATCCACCAGGGCAGTTATCCATAGTTTTCTCTTTCTAACGTGTAGCCTTGCTTGAATGGTTGTTATTAGTAACTGCCCTAGTGTAGTAGCATCTGCAGCATGTTAGTAAATACCGCCCCCTTGTGTTAGGTTATAATATGTGCCAATGGGGCATGGCAAGCATAATGGAAGGCAACTTCTCTCCTGTGGGTATCGGGTATAAAGCACTTACATTCATTCTATACAGAAACAGTTATGGTAAAATGACTGTTCATTTATGTCTTATTTTGCAGTATGAAGGAAAGTGAGATTGTTTTTACTACAAATAAACATATTTTCTTTAACAAAAAATGTGGTTTTGTTTTCTTCTTTAATTTGAAAAGAAAAATTTGAATGGATGTGCCTGGGTCCAATGACATTTACAAAGCTGTGAACTATTCTCGCCATAAATTCTTGCATGTCACATGCTGACACATTTATGAATGTACAAGTCGGGACAGTTGCAGGTGTATATACTGTAGGCACGGGATCTACAAGCTGGATGGTAGATGTGAGATACTGCACGTGCTCCTTGCTCTCACGCAGGGTGGGGAGAGACTTGTTTAAATCCTCTCTTCAGGCTAACTGCATTCTTTTTAACATATCTGAAATCTGCTCAGTCTGAGAAGAGTCTGCTTTCATGCTGACCTTTACTGATTGATCTGCTGGGAATTTTATCTCCAGGCCAGTGCTCATTTTAGGAAAAAACACTGCAATTGAATTAACTGGGGGTGCCTAACATATGGGCACCCTAGTAAATCCAGGTTTCCTTGTCCTCTGAGTTGCCCATACTCAGATCCTCCAGACCTACTAAATGTTGAACTGGAGCACAAAGGGCCCACCAGAGAACCAAGGGCCTACCAACCATAAAGCAGTTCTAAAGTTTTTTCTCCTTGTCGAGAAAAACACTGGTATCCTGATGTTTGAGAAATGTATTCTTTGTATTTAATGGCTTTTGCGCTTCCATTTTACACTGTGCAAATTCTTCCTGACAGCCCTGTATAAATAACCGCTTTTCTGGATTTTCCTGATTATCTGTGGCTATAAATTTGGCCTCAGTCATTTCTAGGGTTGCCACCTTTTCTGGTAAAAAAAATACATTGGGATCATTTTCACCGGCCAGGTGGCAACCCTAGTCGTTTCCCTGACCCAATCGCATAGTCCTAAACGAAATCCTTCCTATCTTGCTCACTGCTGGGAATACAGGTATGGGATCTGTTATCAAGAATGTCTTGGACCTGGGGTTTCCCAGATAATGGATCTTTTTTCATCATTGGTATCTTCATACCCTAAGGGGCCCATTTACTTAGTTCAAGTGAAGGAATAGAGGAAAAATAGTTTGAATTTCGAATGGTCGAATATGGCTACTTCGACCATCGAATGGGCTACTTCAACCTTCGACTACGACCTTCGAATCGAAACGATTCAAACTAAAAATTGTTCGACCATTCGGAAGTCGAAGTACTGTCTCTTTAAAAATTTCTTCGACCCCCTAGTTCGCCAGCTAAAACCTACCGAGGCCAATGTTAGCCTATGGGGAAGGTCCCCATAGGCTTCCTAACAATTTCCTGATCGAAGGAATATCCTTTGATCGATGATAATAATCATTCGAATCATTCAATTCGAAGGATTTAATCGTTCGATCGAACGATTATTCCTTTGAACATTAGATCGTAGGAATATCGCTAAATCCTTCGACTTCGATATTCGAAGTCGAAGGATTTTACTTCGACGGTCGAATATCGAGGGTTAATTAGCCCTCGATATTCGACCCTAGGTAAATGTGCTCCTAAGTCTACTAGAAAATCATGTAAATATTAAATAAACCCAATAGGCTGGTTTTGCTTCCAATAAGGATTAATTATATCTTAGTTGGGATCAAGTACAAGGTACTGTTTTATTATTACAGAGGAAAAGGAAATCATTTTTAAAAATTTGGCTTATTTGGATAAAATTAAATTTTTTAGCGAATTTGGAGCTTTCTGGATAGCAGGTTTCCAGATAATGGATCCCATAGCTGAAAATAAAAACATGCATAAGCAGGAAAAAAGTATAAAAGAGTTAATGGTTCTGCTCCAGAAATGGCCCAACTCGGGTCAGGGACCACCTGGAATAATCCTAGTAAATTGACAGGCCACCAGTCTAGCGCTGCATTACTGAGACACCTCAGCAGCTCTTGGTTGGAAGAAAATAGAAAAGCTGATTTAATTTTTTTGTTTAGGGAGACCAGCAACATCCATATATTTATAACAGACAGTTGTATATTACATGTTAAGGGCCTGAACAGAATCAATATTAAATACAGAATATATCCCTCCCACACATAAAAACAATTCAAAAAATCATACCATGCCAAACAACAGCAGTATCCTAGTGCTCCACAATCTATATCATATGAGTTTCTAGAAATTGATCTCCTTTTGGGGAGGTTTGGTTTTTGTACCATTGAAGCGTCGGATGAGGATGCACCACAAAGAAGGAGCGTAGATACCATGGAGCACTAATATAACTCTGTCGTTTGGTATGGTATGACTTATATTCATATTTATTGTTAAACATCAAATTCATGTTTCATGTGTAACATAATCTAAGGCCGGTCTGTGCATCTGGAAGTCTGTCTGACAGAAGTAAACTGCAATATTTTAGATTAAATATACTAGAATTATCCTCAGATTCTCAGGCCTGGGCTGGTGGTTTGATGTTCCAAGTCCATTTCTACCAGAAGTCGTGTCTCATCATCTTGTCTCACTTTGTAGCTTACAGACATTGGACAGAAGCGCTGCTTAAAGTACAATTACCTTACTAAAAACACCCATTTTTTATACAGGTATAGGATCCCTTATCCGGAAACCCAATATCCAGAAAGCTCCGAATTACGGAATGGCTGTCTCCCATAGACTCCATTTTATCCAATTAATTCAAATTTTTAAAAGTGATTTCCTTTTTCTATGTAATAATAAAACAGTAGCTTGTACTTGATCGCAACTAAGATGTAATTAATCCTTATTGGAGGCAAAACCAGCCTATTGGGTTTAGCATTCTGGATAACAGGTCCCATACCTGTGCAACCATATCATAGGGTGATAAGTACTTCATGCATAGATCTTATTCATATGTGAGGTTCACTGTCAGATGCACAAACCTGGCTTAGATTATGTTTAACAAAATAGTATATAGCAGGCCAAAGAGTTCCCAGAGAGACCATATACGGATTGCAGCATGTATATCTATTTAATACACAAGAGCCATGAATGTCCTGTAAATCATATCCTTATAAATGGTGCTTAGTGATGTCATTTCTGTCACATGACTCACTGAAACGTGTGTATTATAATAAATAAAGTACCCCCTGTTGCAAAATATGATAATATTAGACATCACCTCGAATTTCTGTGTATAAAAATACTTGGGCTTCGTCCTTGTGCTTTTACAGTATATGCATATGTATAGTATATGGTCATGGAACTCCTTAGTAACGTATAATATACTTATATTTTACAAGAGGCGGTACTTTATTGACTGTATATAATCCTAACTTTAATGGGCAGATTTATCAAAGGTAGAATTTGTGAATTTATTTTTACTCTAATAAATTTGTGTGTTATCCTATTAAAGAAATTCGAAATTAGAACTGTTTCCTGGTCAAGTTGTGATAAATCTCACATTTGTATTTAAATTTGAGTTGGTGCTTTTAAAATCCAATTTGTGATTTTTGACACAAAAAAAAATCGAAAATTCAAATTTACCATTCGAACCTTAATAAATTTACCCCTAAAGCTAAGGTTACTGCTCTCTGATCCCATTTTTATTTCTCTTGTTTGTTACAGTTTGTATTTCTTAAATGGCACTAAAACAAGGAGGATATCTTAATGAAACTTAAAAGTCATTCTGACATGAAAAAACCATGTTTCAAAATATTAACGTATATAAAATGTTACTTATAGGTCGTGTTGATCATATTTCACCAGTAGGTCTGATTTTATAAGTAATTGTTACTTGACATTCCTTCACCTGTCAGAATTTCTAACACTAACAGACCACTAATGCACAAATATAGCAGCCCCCCTCATAGAGAAACTTGTGGGATCTGATAAGTAATGTAAAAGAATCAGGAAGTACTTTTATGGCAAAATTAAAAAGTTTGTGCAAAGACAATGTTATGATATAGTTAAAAAGACCGTTTGATTTCAGATGTCAGTATCTCTTTAAACCTCTCCCACCAGCCAGAGAATAAACAGATTACATCATAATGGACAGTGATGTCATAATGGGTGGTGAGTTTTATGCAGGACGTCTAGATATTTGCTCATGCACATTCAGATTAAACATGGAGAGAGACTGGAGAGATCATTGGAGTATTTTACTTCTACTTTTTATTATATTAACTGAATTTTATAGAAAAACAGGTACCATTACATACTTTTTTCGTGCAACATAATTTGATACAAGATATTTTATCCCTCTCCCACTATCTATTATGACATCATAATGGATGATGATGTCATAATGGATATGGATAATAACTCAGGAAGTCACCTAGATATTTGCTCATTCTATTCAGACTAAAGATGGAGAAAGACAGGAGAGAATATTGGCATATTTTCTTTCTTATTTTTCTCATATTTACAAACTTTTATGGAAGAACAGGTACTATATTATATATTATTCAAACAGCAATAAATATATTTGATTTACAAATTATTTTCTTATATATTTTTCTGTTATTGGGTTTATGGTTTTCTCCTTTATTGCAAATACTCTTTATAATCCTGTAGCCTCCTGTTTGTTTGTTAGTTGCCTGGTGTGTGAGTTTTCCTAAACTTATAGGCACATATCTTTTGTACATATTTCATTTTCTATATATATATTTATACTAAACATGGAGAGAGACAGGAGAGCCTATTGGAGCATTTTACTGCTAACCTTTATCATGGGTATTAATATTTATGGAAGAATAGGTATAGTCATATCTTAGAATAGTAAGAAATAGAAGTTATTATGCCTTTCTCTTGTCTTAGCTTTATTCCCTTGATTTTCAGTGGCGTAACTACCGGGGGAGCAGGGGGTGTGAGTGGGCCAGGGCCCGCACCCCCTCAGGGCCCCCCGGCAGCTCACGCCACTGTTCTAATGTGGCCGTTTCTGGCCGTACGGAGGGGGGCGGGGCCCGGCTGCACGTCCCGCACCAGGGCCCGCCCCCCTCTAGTTACGTCGCTGTTGATTTTTATCCCTCTTCTTCTCATTTTATCTGATATATTTACCATGCTACTTTTTAAATAATCATTTAAATGTTACTGTAGACTTTATCTAAAATCAAACCTCTTTCTATTAATGCAGAAGCAAAATTTTTTGAAGAGGAAGACGACGTTGTAACAGGTATGTTTTACACTGGGTCAATACCTTTTTATTATTCATTGTTACCGCATATGTTTACATAGGCATTAATACGAGAGGGATATGTACATATAAACTATGCACCTAAAATGCATTATTTTCCATATATTGCACTATAGTTTATATAGTTATATATAGTTATAGAGTTTTTGATATACAGAACTAGCTGAAGGCACAAAAAAACTACAGAGAGGCAGATTTACTAAGGGTTGAAGTGAATTTTTGAAGTTAAAAACTTAAATTCGAAATAAAAAGTTCGACTTCGAAAATCGAAGTTCTCTCTCCTTAATATAGTTTGACTTCGACACTTAGCCTACTTAAACCTGCCGAATTGCAATGTTAGCCTATGGGGACCTTCTAGAACCTATAGCCAAGATTTGGCTACGTTTTTAGAAAGCAAAGGAAAATCATTCGATCGATCGATGAAATCGTTCGATTCGAAGGATTTCACCGTACGATCGAGCGATTTTCGTTCGACCGAATTTGAACAAATTCGATTAAAAAAAACTTCGACTTCGACATGCGAAGTCAAAGTAATCCAATTCGATGGTCGAATTTTAAAGTATTTTCCACTTTGAAATTCGACCCTTGATAAATCTGCCCCTACATGTAGAAAACAAATAATTAAGATCCAGATTATGGCAATACATATTTTATGGTAACATCTTAATGCTCTGCATTATTTATGTTAACAGTAACCACAGCAACATTTTTATCAGGTTATTAGCAATTGGCTTAATCATTATTTCTGTTTTTTTTAATCATAGGATTGTCAACCCAGGCTGTGTCATCTTCAACCTCACCTATTTTAGACGAAGGTAAGACTGCTGGTATATTCCCAGTTTATCCAAATCTCATGACAGTTGGAAATTCTAAGATTCCTGGTATTCAGGTGGTGAGAATGTATCTGCTCACCATTTTTATTTTATATTTTTGTAAAGGAGAGAGAAAGTTTAAAAAAACTAAAAACATTCTCCGTTTTAAATGATGTCTGGCATTCAGGTTGCAATGTGTATATATATATAGAGAGAGAGAGAGAGAGAGAGAGAGAGAGAGACAGACACAAGAGGTCCTCTGCACTCAACCCAATGTCAATATATTAAGGGCACTGAGGCATTTTGTGCCTTAAGCTGCTAAAAATGCCCTGCCCTTTAAACAAAGGGATTGTTTGTCTATACAGTATATTGCAATATATTAGAGCTGGCCAACTATGTCAAAGCTTTCTTGGTCTGGCCAGTCCTACACTCAACTTTTATCTGATTCATTAAGAATTGTACTGTTTCGTTATACATTTTACACACACACATACATTATATATTATAAATATATTGTGAGCTTCAGGTAGCGAAACCCAAGGCCCCGGCACAGTTTTCAGCACAGAGAAAGGAGACTGACACCACCTTTAAGTTTAAATGCAGCTTTGCTGACTTTTATTTGGCACAAACACAAATCTTCAGCCCACTGGCTTCACATAGGGGATAACATCGCTTCACATAAGCATTAACATTCTCAATTCACACCCTCACTGGTGTTAACTGTAACTCACGGTTTCCTTAGCCCTCACTGGCTTTTGGAGAACCGCAAATCCCAGAATCCTCTCTGGGCACACTCGAGACACACTTGTCTCCTGGGAGGGGTTTCTCTTTTCCTCTCCAGTCCTTTAGAGCTCTCTTTCAAACTCAGGTCAACAGGGAATCACTCTCCTTCCCAGCTACACACAGGCACCTTCCTTCACTCAAGAAGGTCCTCATGGGGCCCCTCACCCTCCTCCAGCTCCAGGAGATATCCAGGGGCAAAAGCTTTGAGGTATTGCTCCGCACCTCATTTTAACTACATCAAACCTGTAGCTAATTGCTTAACTGCCTCTAGCTTGGCAGCTGAAAACCCTTATGTGGAGCAAGGAATGGAAGCCCACCCTGCTCTCTTACATCCACTCCAGGGACCCATAATCTAGTTTTTCCTAAGCCACAATAGAATTAAACAGCATTACTTGCTGTAGCCACATAGACTTTTCCCTTATACTTCACCAGCCTAATGCTGGTAAAATACACAAAATATTGGGCCCTTTTGACACACATATCCTACAAAAAAATAAATAAATAAATATATATATATATATATATATATATATATATATATATATATATATATATATATTGAATCCTTTAAGAGCACTCACGGGTGTTGTGAAAAATAATTTTTATTGGAGTGTTACAATCTACCCCACATCAACGCGTTTCGGTTCTCTCTGAACCGTCGTCAGGATATATATAATGGGGGGGCCTTGAAATTTACACAGGGGTGGAAATGTAAAAAAGTATAAAAATGACTTTTAAAGTAACAAATATTAGCTATTCTAAGTTTGCCCATGATTTTGTTTAGTTATTTTGTCTCCAGCGATCCCTTGTTTTTGACTGGGGCTGTGTGCAAGTGCAGTAGAGTAAAAGTTTAGTTACTACTCTCAAAGCTTTGATTTTATACTACTACACATGTGCACCAGCCAGGGTGGCCTCAAGTGATCCCTGTGACAAGAGACAAGTACAGAGCTGAATAGAATAGTATCCTGGGCTTGTGCTTTCATTCAGCAAAAAGCAGTGCCGGCCCAGGGTTTGAAGTTATAATTTTACATAATAAATTGGCTCCCCCCTGTGAGAAACCTTTTATGTCTCCTTTAATAGTTAATACTATACAAATAACCAGTGAAAATAGTTGTGGTTGAAAATTGTAGCTCCCTATGGGAGATGTTTAGTTACAAGTGATGATCTAATAGTTACACATACCATCTTTTGCCTTTTTAGAGATGATCGTTAATATATTTAATAATCTGGAAGAGGAGAACAAATTTGATATGCTGGTCATTTCGGGAGTCGTATTCGTGGGATTTATCTTGACCATCTGCGCACTAATATATGTAGCCCACGTTGTTTCTGGTTTAAGAAAACCGTAAGTATTTTTCTTTCATCCTTTTTTACTTATATTGCATTTTTTCAAAGTCTGACCTATGTTTCTGTTCTTTACCCTCAGTGAGAAGGACAACCTGAAACGAGCTGAAGAAGGTCAGTATATTAGACTCTTAGTTCCTTCCACTAAAAGGGTCACTGTCATTGGCTATTAGATACTTATATATTCTAGCCCTTATACTTCACTCTGGTCAATTTCAGGTGAGATGGAGACCTCTTCAGAAAGCAGTGTTAGCAGTGATAGCAGTGAAAACAGCGATAGCTCAAACAGCAGCAATAGCTCTGGTACATATTAAGAGCAGGAACCTGATAAAAAACGTCAGCATCCCATTGTCATTACCTTCTGAGGTAGTGAATTCACCAGGCCCGGGCCAAGCCGGGGGGAGCACGGAGGAGCGCACAGGAGAGTGCCGTTGAGGGAACAAGGGTCTGGACCAGGAGGGGATAAAATATCCTACATGGTCAAAATGAAATCTTCTCAACATTTCCGTTTATAGGCAGTTGCCTTATTTTATTTAAATAAAATGTATTTTAATTTTTAAAAAATGTCTTTCAATTCTTTAAATTTAAGTACAATTGACTAATATTTTGTTTGTAAAGTTATATATAATAATAGGCTGCATTTCTTTTGTGTCAAGACTACAGGGCTTGCATAAATTACGAATGGCCAAACTTGAGTCATAAAACAAAATTGGCTTTTGACCCACAATGATGGAAAAAAATCAACGCCACAACAAACAATAGACTAATAACTAATAGTTGTGTTCACTTAATTAACAATTTCACTTATAATAAATCAAATATCATTTATTCCAAGTTAGTATCACCAGTTGACACTTGACATAAAAACTGTAAAGAATGGTGGGAACATGAATACAAAAGTAGCATATTTATTTGATAAAAGTTTACATACAGATGTTAGATTAGCTAAAAATATGGAATGGAAATACATTCCATTTCCAGGGTAAGACAGTACATTTATAGTTTTTTTTACAAATGTAAACAGAGAGAATATGTGTATGTATTCAAATGGGGATGGTTGGAGTTATCTTCTAATGGGATCAAGGCAACAACTTTTAATAGATGTGTACAGACAAGTAGGAAATGTTTTGTTAAACAAAATATTACTGATGCACACCAGGAATTTCAACAATGAAAAGCTAATTTAAATGACCAATGTCTCTGTCCTCACCAGGGACCTTTTATCAAGAAATATATATAATTTTATCCACCGTCTCAACCTACAACATCCAGGATTTATTGACAAAGTTATACAAACATTCATCCTCCAAAGGAATTTACATGATTCAGCGCACAATCTGCACATATTATACTTCTTAAAATGGAAAGAGGGATATATATGGGCTAGGTTAGATATAACTGCTCAATCATTGTACACAAACAGTGACCGCAGTAAACAGTGGTTAATTATTTTCAATTATAGGATCTATATATGCCATTTAACAAAAAGCTATTTATAGAGGAGTGTATTAATTTTATACTCAAACATGAAGATTTTGAATTTAACAATTGCTTTTAGATACAAATCAAGGGTACAGCTATAGGTACCAGGTTTGCCCCAGCTATGCCAAAGTTTCCCTAAAATTCTGTACTCTGGGAAGTGAATAATTTGGCAACGACGTGACTGGAGTATAAACCTGGTGTCCAAGACTCAGAGATATATATATATATATATATATATATATATATACGAAATCCAAAGGTGCACTCTGTTAACTCAGTGAAGTCCTGGGTGCCAGCCAAAGTACGTAAATATTTGCGAAGAAGAGCGGCACTCACAGGTTGTTTTCAATGCAGATAAGCTGTGTTTTATTCAATAAAACACAACTTATCTGCATTGAAAACAACCTGTGAGTGTCACTCTTCTTCGCAAATATATATATATATATATATATATATATATATATACATACATATACTATATTACTGTTATATGGTAAGGGACTAGTGAGGAACTGGGACGTTTAGGGGCAGATTTATCAAAGGTTAAATTTTGAATATATTTGAATATTTTTTTATATTCTTTCTCTTGTTTGTTACAGTTTATATTTCTTAAATGGCACTAAGACAGGGAGGATACCTTAATGAAACTTAAAAATCATACTGACATGAAAAAACTATGTTTCAAAATATTAACGTATATAAAATATTACTTATAGGTCATGTTGATCATATTTCATCAAAAGGTCTGATTTATAAGTAATTGTTACTTGACATTCCTAAACCTGACTGTTCTACCAACCTCACTGTCTCTTCTCAACCTGTCAGAATTTCTAACATTAACGGACCACTAATGCACAAATATAGCAGCCCCCCTCATAGACAAACTTGTGGGATCTGATAAGTAATGTAAAAGAATCAGGAAGTACTTTTATGGCAAAATGAAAAAGTTTATGCAAAGACAATGTTATGATGTATTTAAAAACACAGTTTGATTTCAGATGTCAGTATCTCTTTAAACCTCTCCCACCAGCCAGAGAATAAACAGATTACATCATAATGGACAGTGATGTCATAATGGGTGGTGAGTTTTACGCAAGACGTAATCTAGATATTTGCTTATGCATATTCAGATTAAACATGGAGAGAGACAGGAGAGATCATTGGAGTATTTTACTTCTACTTTTTATTATATTGACTGAATTTTATAGAAAAACAGGTACTTTTTTCATGCAACATAATTTGATACAAGATATTTTATCCCTCTCCCACTACCTATTATGACATCATAATGGATGGTGATGTCATAATGGATATGGATATTAACTCAGGAAGTCACCTAGATATTTGCTCAGTCATTTCAGACTAAAGATGGAGAAAGACAGGAGAGAATATTGGCATATTTTCTTTCTTATTTTTCTCATATTTACAAACTTTTATGGAAGAACAGGTACCATATTATAGATTATTCAAACAGCAACAAATACATTTGATTTACAAATTATTTTCTTATATATTTTTCTGTTATTGGGTTTATGATTTTCTCCTTTATTGCAAATACTCTTTATAATCCTGTAGCCTCCTGTTTGTTTGTTAGTTGCCTGGTGTGTGAGTTTTCCTAAATTTATAGGCACATATCTTTTGTACATATTTAATTTTCTATATATATATTTATACTAAACATGGAGAGAGACAGGAGAGCCTATTGGAGCATTTTACTGCTAACCTTTATCATGGGTATTAATATTTATGGAAGAATAGGTGTAGTCATTTCTTAGAATAGTAAGAAATAGAAGTTATTATGCCTTTCTCTTGTCTTAGCTTTATTCCCTTGATTTTTATCCCTCTTCTTCTCATTTTATCTGATATATTTACCATGCTACTTTTTAAATAATCATTTAAATGTTACTGTAGACTTTATCTAAAATCAAACCTCTTTCTATTAATGCAGAAGCAAAATTTTTTGAAGAGGAAGACGACATTGTAACAGGTACGTTTTACATTGGGTTAATACCTTGTTATTATTCATCGTTATATTTTTATATAGGCATTAATACGAGAGAGATATATGCATATAAACTATGCACCTAAAATGCATTCTTTTCCATATATTGCATACTATAGTTTCTTAGCATACACATGTATGGGAATATTTATCTAGATTACAAGTTGGGCTATGATATCCTTGATATGCAATAGGACCAAAGAGTTTTTGATATGCAGAACCACCCGAAGGCACACAAAAACTATGGGGCAGATTTACTAAAGGTCAAAGTGAATTTTCGAAGTTAAAAACGTAGAATTTCGAACTATTTTTGGGAACTTCGACCATCGAATAGGCCAACTTCGAAGTACTGTCTCTTTAAAAAAGTTTGACTTCGACACTTCGCCTCCTTAAACCTGCCGAATTGCAATGTTAGCCTATGGGGACCTTCTAGAACCTATAGCCAAGATTTGGCTAAGTTTTTAGAAGCCAAAGGAAAATCATTCGATCGATTGATGAAATCGACCGAATTTGGCCAAATTCGATTAAAAAAACCTTCAACTTCGACATGCAAAGTCGAAGTAATCCAATTCGATGGTCGAATTTTAAAGTATTTTCCACTTCAAAATTCGACCCTTGATAAATCTGCCCCTACATGTAGAAAACAAACAATTAAGATCCAGATTATGGCAATATATATTTTATGGTAACATCTTAATGCTCTGCATTATTTATGTTAACAGTAACCACAGCAACATTTTTATCAGGTTATTAGCAATTGGCTTAATCGTTATTTCTGTTTTTTTTAATCATAGGATTGTCAACCCAGGCTGTGTCATCTTCAACCTCACCTACTTTAGACGAAGGTAAGACTGCTGGTATATTCCCAGTTTATCCAAATCTCATGACAATTGACAGTAAGAAATTCTATGATTCCTGGTATTCAGGTGGTGAGAATGTATCTGCTCACCATTTTTATTATACATTTTTGTAAATGAGAGAGAAAGTTTAAAAAACTAAAACCATTCTCAGTTTTAAATGATGTCTGACATTCAGGTTGCAATGTATATATATATAGAGAGAGAGACAAGAGGTCCTCTGCACTCAACCGAGTGCCAATATATTAAGGGCACTGAGGCATTTTGTGCCTTAAGCTGCTAAAAAATGCCTTACCCTCTAAACAAAGGGATTGTTTGTCTATACAGTATATTGCAATATATTAGAGCTGGCCAACTATGTCAAAGCTTTCTTGGTCTGGCCAGTCCTACACTCAACTTTTATCTGATTCATTAAGAATTGTACTGCTTCGTTATACATTTTACACACACACATACATTATATATGATAAATATATTGTGAGCTTCAGGTAGCAAAACCCAAGGCCCCGGGACAGTTTTCAGCACAGAGAAAGGAGACTGACACCGCCTTTAAGTTTAAATGCAGCTTTGCTGACTTTTATTTGGCCAAAACTCAAATCTTCAGCCCACTGGCTTCACATAGGGGATAACATTCGCTTCACATAAGCATTAACATTCCCAATTCACACCCTCACTGGTGTTAACTGTAACTCACGGTTTCCTTAGCCCTCACTGGCTTTTGGAGAACCGCAAATCCCAGAATCCTCTCTGGGCACACTCGAGACACACTTGTCTCCTGGGAGGGGTTTCTC
Source organism: Xenopus petersii (assembly GCA_038501925.1). Lineage (NCBI taxonomy): Eukaryota > Metazoa > Chordata > Amphibia > Anura > Pipidae > Xenopus > Xenopus petersii. The sequence goes on along the minus strand of CM076678.1, from coordinate 131,859,971 downwards.
TTTTCCTCTCCAGGCCTTTAGAGCTCTCTTTCAAACTCAGGTTAGCAGGGAATCACTCTCCTTCCCAGCTACACACAGGCACCTTCCTTCACTCAAGAAGGTCCTCATGTGGCCCCTCACCCTCCTCCAGCTCCAGGAGATATCCAGGGGAAGAAGCTTTGAGGTATTGC